>CAWUFW010006083.1:0-1215897 GCA_963921515.1 Calotriton arnoldi
TGTGTGCTGCAGTGTGCCACGGGGATCAGGACATGACACAGGCTCGTTGTGGGTGTGCAGTGTGCTTCACGTGGTTGTGCATGTGTGCCATTGTGGCCAAACCCATGGTGCAGGACTCCCACCTCCATTCGCCGTTGCTGCCTTCCGGGTGGCAGCGGCTTTCTGCTTGGTTTGGCTTCTGACTTCGTGCCAGCGCATCTTGGCCTCCTCGGCAGTCCGACTGCATTCAAGGTGGAATGCCATTTTTCCGTCTGTGTTGCCAATGACACAGTGGTGGAGACGGACAGTTGTTGTTAGTGCTCTGTCACCTCCATGACGACGATCCGGTTGTCATGCGGACCGTACCCCGTCTTCCTCTTCCTCTTCTCCTTGGCCTTCCCCAACCCCGAGGTTCCTTGCTGGTGGTCTGTGGGGCTTGTGGGGTTCGCGTTGACCTGGGCACTCGTTCCGGGTGCGACCATGTTGCTACGCATTTTATCTTGTTTATGGTGTGTTTTTCTTGTTCGGCTTTTATGGTGCATTTTCCCGCCAGGCGCGTGGAAATTGCAGGCCTGTCGCTGGTTATCGCTGGGTTTTTTTTCGGTTGGCCTCATCGCAACTTTATTCGCGTTGGTGTTTCTCATTTTTTGGGCGTCGCGTTGTTTTTTACGCGGTCATTTGGTGCATTATCGTGGGACTATCGCATGGTGCCACCAGGTTGAGAATGCTACGTTAACACGGCGTTGTTTTCCCGCGATGGACTGCAATGTGAGAAGTTGCGTTAAGCTAAACTTGCAGTGGTTATCACACGTTCTTGAGAATATGCCCCTAAATGTAATTATGTAATGCATATTTACAATTTCAATAAATATTCAATAACTGTTAGCCAAAATTATTTTTTATAAATGTATAAAAACCAGTGTACAACCACATCTTTTATTTGTAAAAAAATTACATATTTACCAAGTTCTCCATTATAAAAAACATAAAAATGTTTCATGCTGAATTTACTTAAATATTATGGGGTCGATTCCGATTCGGGCCGGAAAAAGCACCGACCGACTCGGATCCGGAAATTATACCGACCGACACGTACCTGTGGCACCCGACACGCCAAGTACGATGCAATGCGTGCAAAATCCGACCGACACGTACCGAACCCAAGTCGAACGACCGAGCCTCACGGAAAACAGCAATCCGGTCGGAAAAACACGCGAATCCAACCGACCGACACGCACCCGGAACAAATCCGACCGAAACGTACACGCGAACTCCAAACCGCAAAGTACGATGCAAGGCGCGAAAACCACAACCGAAGTCGGACGGAGGCCAAGCCGTACGACCGACACGCATACAAAACCGAGCCGAAGTAACACAAAACACCGCGACCGACGCGTACGTAGCATAGAAAACTGCACAAACACAGCGTGAGCGAAACGGAGAATACCGTACGAGACAAATGCAGGGTCCGACTCGGTCACAAGAACGTTTCCAACATGCACAGACAGTACAAAGGAAAAATCACACAAAAAAGGCCAAACAAGCAATTACTAAGCCAATAAATACTGGGGGTGGGGACAGAGAACAAAGACAGACCCACAACTCCACCCATATAAAGGACACAAATCACAACCATGATCCTTTGCAAATGCCATTCCACTGCCAGCACCCAAGAGAAAGCAACCACACACCCACAGCTCATCCCTCACACAAGCCACACACCATCAGCACACCAACAAATACCTACCTCACATACACCCAGCAAAACACACACTCACACACCCTCACCTGCACACCAACACACACATCACTCACCATCACCACCCATCACCATGCCCCCAAGAAGAATCCCAAGTTCCTAGATTGTGAATTGGAAGTCATGGTAGACGAGATCCTCAGGGTAGAGCCACAGCTGTTTGGCACACTGGTCCAACAGACCCCCATCTCCCAGAAAACCAAGATGTGGGAGAGGATCATCAACAGGGTGAACGCACAATCACCATGTCGGCGCACAAAGAGCGACATCCAGAACAGGTGGTATGACGTGCGCAGGAGGGTACGGGACCTGCTCAAGAAAGACTACATCAACAGCCAATACACCGGCAGTGGCCCTCCTGCCAAGCCAATATACCTCAGGCCCTGGGAGGAGAAGGTGCGGGCCATCCTTCCGCCAGTGAGCGTATATGGACTAGAGGACATCCCAGAGCCTGGTGAGTACACAACAAATGTACACAATATACTGCCACAAAACACACACACATCACTGTCAAGGGAGAGTCAAACCATGCACTCATAGCAATTACACAGCAACCAGAACAGAATCATCCCAAAATGAGTATGTCAGTCAGATAAACACAACACATGCCATCAAAAAGTCACATCCAACTGTGCCATCACATGTACAAACACAACTACAACTACAGCTAGGCAGTGGCACAAATAGAACTAACAAACACATCCAGACATGTAGCCACCACAACAACACCAACACACAGTGAAGACCACTCAAAGGAAGGAATTCTGTGTATGCTGGCCAAGTCAGTGTAGCCAATAGCATCATGGGAGTCGCAGTCACACATATTGCCCCCCCACAACTGTCCCATCAACACCACCATGAACCATGCGCACAACACAGGGAGTGGAGAAGGACTCACAAGATGGCTGACACTGGCTACTGCTGTGGGGAGCACAAGGCCCTGCTGGCAACTGTGCACCAACAAACAGCAGGACACCACTGACTGACATCCTGAGAGACAACTTCCACTCCCTGCAATGCAAGCACGTTCCATGGTGGGATATCTGGCTGGCTGGGTGGGAAGGAGGACTTGCAGCACTGACCATAGTCACAAGCACCTCCCCTCACACCCCCAACACAAACTCCACAGAACCCACCTGGTAGAATGCAATGCCCCCATCCTAACACAAGATCCCACAAAGAACTACCACCCTGGGTCATGTTGTGTGAAGCACAGGGACACTCATGGGACTTTTAGCCAAACAACTGCCAGGACAACACTCCCAGCCATCCTGTCAGCACAGCCAGCCCACCCCACAGGGAAGCAGAGTCAAAAGGAAGGAAGCATGGGCATGCTGGGAAGGGGGTGGAGGCAATAGCATGATGGGAGTCGTAGTCACTGATATTGGTCACCCCCACAACTGTCCCATCAACACCACCCTGAACCATGCTCACATCACAGGAAGTGGAGAAGGACTCACAAGATGGCTGACACTGGCTACTGCTGTGGGGAGCACAAGGCCCTGCTGGCAACTGTGCACCAACAAACAGCAGGACACCACTGACTGACATCCTGAGAGACAACTTCCACTCCCTGCAATGCAAGCACGTTCCATGGTGGGATATCTGGCTGGCTGGGTGGGAAGGAGGACTTGCAGCACTGACCATAGTCACAAGCACCTCCCCTCACACCCCCTCAACACAAACTCCACAGAACCCACCTGGTAGAATGCAATGCCTCACATCCTAACTCAAGATCCCACAAAGAACCACCACCCTGGGTTATGTTGTGTGAAGCACAGGGACACTCTTGGGACTGTTAGCCAAACAACTGCCAGGACAACACTCCCAGCCATCCTGTCAGCACAGCCAGCCCACCCCACAGGGAAGCAGAGTCAAAAGGAAGGAAGCATGGGCATGCTGGGAAGGGGGTGGAGGCAATATCATGATGGGAGTCGTAGTCACTGATATTGGTCACCCCCACAACTGTCCCATCAACACCACCCTGAACCATGCTCACATCACAGGAAGTGGAGAAGGACTCACAAGATGGCTGACACTGGCTACTGCTGTGGGGAGCACAAGGCCCTGCTGGCAACTGTGCACCAACAAACAGCAGGACACCACTGACTGACATCCTGAGAGACAACTTCCACTCCCTGCAATGCAAGCACAGTCCATGGTGGGATAACTGACTGGCTGGGTGGGAAGGAGGGCCGGCTGTCAACCAAATACAACCAATGCAGACCATGTTCACATCCCAACAAATACATAGAAATGCCCAAATAATGCAGGACAATGTGCCACACCAATATCAACCCCTTACTGTGACGACTTAGGACAATGCAATGTACGGGCCCGCACCAGAGGCACAGTCACAACTGTCATGTGTGTCAACCATTGATGCCTGCAGAAACATAACATACATTGTGTGTGTCTCCCAAAAACAGGTGATGATGGGGACACAGCAGCAGACGCTGAGTAGTCCCAGTCCCAGGCTCAAGAGGATGCGGAGCTCACTGGCGTCGAACAGCCTCTGCCCTCCTCGGACGAAGAAGACCAACCTGGCACCTCCAGTGCAAGTCTACATGCAGCACCAGCAGGACCACCAGCTGCAGCACCAGCAGGACCACCAGCTGCACCCCTGCACCCACCCCTCCAACGACTGTCACCACAAATACCATCCCTGCCGACATGGACAGAACAAGGAGCAACACCAGCACAGGGACCCTGGACCAACCTGGGGCCATGGACACCACCACCACCACCAACCCCCAAGGTGGACCAGGGTCATCTGTGCGTGCCACTGCACGCACTGCACATGTCAGCAGGGGTGGTGGGAGGGGTGGGAGACAGAGGTCGCTGCTTGCAGAGGTTGCTGGTGTGCATGATGACCCACAACTGGTACGCATAGCTGATGCGTACCAGTCCAGCACCGGAGACCTCAGCCAGGTAGTGGGGCTCCTCAGAGACATGAAACAGCAGCAGGCTGCCCATCATGCCCGCTTGGACTCTCACATGTCCCACGTGGAGTCACACATGTCCCGCGTGGACTCACACATGTCCCGCGTGGAGTCCAAGTGGGATGCACTGCATGAGATGACGGCGGTGCACAGGGACATTTTACAATGCCTCCGCCAGATGAACAGCAACCAGTCCACACCTCCCTGTGTGCCAACAACATCTGGTGCTGAACAAACTGCAACTGCCACAGGGAGGGAGGATGACTCTGGCGGAGAGTCCCCTGCACCGCAGCAGCCTGTACTTGAGGGCTCCCCCAAGAAGAGGGGTCGTCCGAAGAGGGACAAGTGAGAGGCCGATGGCCAAGCGCAACTCCCAGGAAGCCTGAACCTGTTCTGGATGTTCACCTTTGTGCACAGACTGTTCACCCTGTTGACGGCAACACTACTCCCACACATTGCATGGGGAGTACAAGTTGGACCAATGTGTCAGACAACTGTGGCCCCGATACTGGGGATTCTGTCTATCTGGACTTTCAATTCACCTAGGAACTTCTGATTGCAAGATTTATGTACAGCACTACCCATCCTATGCACTATTCACACAAATGTATCACAATAAACACACTAATACACCATACTTGCCTCTGTTGTGATTCCAACGTGGGTGCTGTTATGGGGATGATGAACTGCAAAATTACACTGTGTATGCGAACTGCAACAGCAAGTACAACACAGGCATGTGAGTAAAGGCAACGTGACACATATGAGGGAGACACACCACCAGGGCTACACAACACATACACACCTAGGCCATCTGACTCATTGCCTACACTGATGTTGCCAGGGAAGACGGTGCAATGCACAGACACCACACCCATTCCCAGTTGTAGTCAAGTAGCCCACAGGTGCAGTAAGCAAATGGCAGTCAAATGTGTGACCACAGACAACGCACATCACACAGTGAAGCACAGGTTTATTACACAGTTGCAACATGTCGTAACCACTACAGATGCAAGGTAATCCCACCTGGCAGCGGGCACACAGTCAACAACTGTAGACGGAAGGGAGTCCATGGGTGTGGCGCACATCACCTGTAGGGACACAACAGCTACCAGCCTGGAAGTGCAATCACGTCATCGGTGGACACAGTTGACCAAACGAATCTGGAAGTACCCTGTGAAGGACAGAAATGACACACAGTCAAAAGCAATGGAGTACAGGACAGAACAGCAAAACTCATGCACAATACATGTTACAAGATACCCACCCAGAACCAAGTTAGCATGTCAACACTGTTGGGGAGTACAGCCCACCTGTAAGCACACATCGCAACACACATCCAGTCAAGTAGCCCATGGACACACTCCAACAGCACCAGAGCACCACCTACACATATCATGCCAACTCACATCATTGACATGACACCTCAGGATACTCACATTCAGCTAAAGAAGTTGGTGATGAGCTGTGTGCGGACATCACCTCATCATCATCATCATCATCATCATCGTCACTGGCATCGTGGTCCAGGCCAGGATCCTCCACAGGTGGCGGATGTTGGTCATTGTCATCCTGGATGAGAGGCAACTCCTTCCGCACTGCCAGGTTGTGGAGCATGCAGCAGACGATGATAATCTTGCACACTTTCGCAGGGGCATATGGGAGGGACCCTCCGGTCTTGTCCAGGCAGCGGAAGCGGCTCTTCAGGACACCAAATGTCCGCTCAATAACTCTCCTCATCCGACCATGTGCCTCATTGTTGCGCATCTGGGCTGGTGTCACAGGGTTCCTGAGGGGTGTCAGCAACCACGGCATTTTGGGGTATCCCGAGTCACCTACGGACAGACAAGTGCACATTAGCTGACTTGGAAAAGTGGGCGGAATACTACAGATCAGATCACACACAATGGCACAAAGTCAGTACACACCGACAAGCCAGGCACGCTGGTTCTGCATCTGTGCCATCATCCTGGGGATGCACTACTCCTCATCACAAAGGCATCGTGTGCTGAACCAGGGAAACGGGCACACACGTGTGTGATGGTCATGTCTGCAAGGCACACCACCAGTGCATTGACCGAGTGGTAGTGCTTGCGGTTCCTGTAGGCCTGCTCCTGGGCCTGTGGTGGTACCAAAGCCACATGTGTCCCATCAATGGAGCCAATGACATGCGGCATCCTCCCCAGGGCATAAAAGTCACTCTTCACGTCAGTGAGTCAGTCGCAGTCTAGGGAAATAGATGTACCGGTTCAGGAATAGCAACATTGCCGCCAAAACATCGCGGAGCACACGGCTCAACATGGTCTGTGACATCCCACCAGCAGTCGCAACAGTATGTTGGAAGGTACCGGTGGCAAAGAAGTGTAGGGCTGCCATCACCTTCACCTTGGGGGTCAGCGCTGTAGGATACGGCCGGCCAGGCTGCAAATGTGGGGACAACTGCACTGCCAAATCCTCAATCAGCTGCCTGGTGAAGCGGTACCGTCGGATGCTGTCCCGTTCCACCATCGTTGCCAGGTCTGGGAATGGTCGATGGACAGCAGGAGCCCTGCAATGCAGAGGAGAAGTAAGCAAGATTGACAGTCACCCCACATATGCGGCATTGAACACACTCAATATCCCAACATACATCATTATGAGGCACAACTACATGAAGTGTGCAGTTCTGTAAGGACATGTATGGTACATACATGGCCAACATCTGTCAACACGGTCCAACAGGTGGCATCAATTAGTCCCAGGTTGGCCCATTGGATTTCATGAGGCCGTGTCACAGTTCCCATCTCCTGCTGCCGTGTCACAATCACCCCCACAGTGACATGTGAGGACAGATGTGCCTCAGGCACCACAGCTCAACGACAGGTACATTCCCAGGGACCCTGTATTGCCACATGGACACTGGCATTACATGGAGTATCATGTATACACCACAGCAAAACAACCATGACCCCCACAGGTAGTGGTCCCACTTGCCACGGCAGGACAGACATGGACGTCAGTGACACATACACGCACAACATCAAAGTCCATGCACACACACCGTGGATGTGGAGACTGTCTCCCATTGTGCACATGAAATCAGAGACATTGTAAACACTACATGCACAAAGACTGTGGAGGACCATCACAATTGTGCCACTGGGACACCCTGGCTCAAACATACCGTCCCACATGGGACTCACGGGGTATGTGACATGACATACACATACACCACCGTGAAATGTGACCATGGCACATGCACAGATATGAACAGTTGCACATCACAGTGGTCATGTACACGTAACACCCAGGATCCTGTCCCCATGAACACGTGCACAGCCTGGGGGTGGCTGCCCACAGGTGACACCCACAGGACAACATGTACACCAACATACACACAATAGGAAATGCAGCCTTACATGCCTTATGATAAAGTTTGGGCAGGCTGTCGTGATGTAGGTGTGCCCCTCACTCCCTGGGAGCTATCTGTGGCTGGCATATGTCCATCTGAGACAGGCATGCTGACATATGCCAGTCACATGTACAGTGATGCGTTGTACCGCAATGGACCGATCGGTGCCCCGGCCGGCCCATTGCATGCAATGTGTGCGGTGCACGCGTTGTACCCCTGTACGCGTTGTACCCCTGTACGCGTTGTACTGCAATGGACCAATCGGTGCCCCCGGCCAGCCCATTGCATTCAATGTGTGCGGGTACGCGTTGTACCCCTGTACGCATTGTACCCCTGTACGCGTTGTACTGCAATGGACCGATTGGTGCCCCGGCCGGCCCATTGCATTCAATGTGTCGCGGTGCACGCGTTGTACCCCTGTACGCGTTGTACCGCAATGGACCGATCGGTGCCCCCGGCCGGCCCATTGCATTCAATGTGTGTGAGTACGCGTTGTACCCCTGTATGCAGCGTTGTACCGCAATGGATCGATCGGTGCCCCGGCCGGCCCATTGCATTCAATGTGTGCGGGTACGCGTTGTACCCCTGTACGCGTTGTACCCCTGTACACGTTGTACTGCAATGGACCGATCGGTGCCCCGGCCGGCCCATTGCATTCAATGTGTGCGGGTACGCGTTGTACCCCTGTACGCGTTGTACCTCTGTACGCGTTGTACCGCAATGGACCGATCGGTGCCCCGGCCGGCCCATTGCATTCAATGTGTGCGGGTACGCGTTGTACCCCTGTACGCGTTGTACCGCAATGGACCGATCGGTGCCCCGGCCGGCCCATTGCATTCAATGTGTGCGAGTACGTGTTGTACCCCTGTACGCGTTGTACCCCTGTACGCGTTGTACTGCAATGGACCGATCGGTGCCCCGGCCGGCCCATTGCATTCAATGTGTGCGGGTACGCGTTGTACCCCTGTACGCGTTGTACCGCAATGGACCGATCGGTGCCCCGGCCGGCCCATTGCATTCAATGTGCGCGGTACGCGTTGTACCCCTGTACGCGTTGTACCGCAATGGACCGATCGGTGCGCACCCATTGACAATGGGCTTGCCTGGCAACGGACGCGTTTTCGAATTTCGAACGAGTCGGTTGCTGGAAATTCAGTTGGTCACCCACAACAATGTTGCAAAATCATGTATGTCATGAAGTTGAAGATTTGAAGGATGCTGTGGGCGTGTTTTGGTGCTGCTATTCCATGGATTGGCCAGATTCAGAAGATGCAAACGACTTGGACCTATCACTTTGGACACAAGGGACAGTATCTGCCTCTCCAGCACATATATATTGCTGGCTGTTCCCCTGAGAGCTCACTTGCCTGCACTACATGCTCCAGGACGTCATCTGCCACTGCACTGCTGCTGTCTCTGCCCCTCTGGACCCTGCAATGGCACGTACTGTGGAGAGAGCCCCAGCCTTCAGCCTTGAGGAGAACCAGGCCCTGCTGGACAGCCTACTTCCACAGTACAGCAAGCTGTATGGGACACCAGGGGAGCAGGTGAGTGTTCTGTGCACTGCTTTTCTGAATGTGCATATTGGCTGACTAGCAAGGCTGAAAGTCTGCACGCCACTGGCGAGCAGGCTCACTGAGTAGTTGCCACCCCCCATAGTGTGTAGTGACATGCACTGGACAGGTATGGTGCAGTGACAGTGCATTTGAACAAGGTTTTACTTCCCATGCAATGATACCATGTAGTGACGTCTGGCAAACTGTCCATGGGCAGCTTTGCACTGCCTGTGTACATCATGTGCCCCTTTGATTGAGACATGTATATACAACTGTGTCATGCACGGATATGTTGCATGTGTAGTAATGACCTTTTCACTTTGTCATCCTGACAGGTTAATGCCCATCGGAAGCAGGAGATCTGGAAGGACATCGTCCGGGCTGTCCGGTCCGTGGGGGTCTACAAGCGCCGGATACGCAACTGCCAGAATCGGTGGCAGGACCTTCGGGGCTGGACCCGGAGGATTGCACGGGTCCAGCTGAAGCTGTCGCCTCCTCGCAGGAGGGGCGGAACACGGACCCTGACCCCCCACATGCTCCAGTTCCTGGAGGTGGTGTTTCCAGACCTGGATGGGCAGCTGAAGGCCAGACAGCAGCAAGGAGGGGGTGAGTCAAAGACTGCACTGTGAACTATGTATTACATGCTGTGTGCCCTCCTCTGGCCTGGTTCAACTGCCACAGTGCAGCAGTCATGTTGTCCAGGAGCCATGTCCCTCTATTGTGCACTGCCCACTGCTCATCTGATACCCAGGTGTGGCCCTTACATTCAGGGAATTGTGTCACTTGGGACTGTGTCCTTGCAGTTTGCTTCACTAAAGGTGGGGGACAGCATCTGTTTCCCTAACTCTGTTGTGGGCATCATGGGTGGGTCCATTGTTCACACTACGCCTGTGTTCGGACATGTAATCTGCGTGTTGCTTTGATATGCGGTCCACTTGCTGTGCTGAGCCACCACATGTGCCTGGGGTATGTGGCACACGCCCATGCAGCGGGTGGGAACAATGTTTGGGCCCCAGGAGTGTGCATATTACGTGTGTCACACATACATAGCCAGCTATCCACTGTCCAGGGCTCATCCCTCATTCATGTGGAGCAGGACAGTCATGCCTACTCCAGGCCATGCAATGCACTCTGTACTCCCACTCCCGTGTATCAGCTGACACATTGTGCGCAGTGATTTGACCCCTCAGGTGTCTGCCTCTGTGTCAGTGTGCTGTGGATTAGTTGCCAGGACTGCTGGGGTGTTTCTTGGTAGGGGCTCAGCATGCCCCTGGAGATGTGAGCATAGGAGACGATACTTGTATGTCACATAGGTGTTTGATCAGCTGCCCGTGCAGACTGGGGTATGCGAATGTGAAGTTCAGGCAGCTGTTCCCCATTCACAGCAGATTGTGAGGGGCTCAGGTTCAGAGGGTAGTGTCACAGGTCTCCCATATGTCCAATAGGTATGACCTGGACAGATGAGGGTTAAGATGATGTGTTGTGTGGGGGATGTACATGTGCACTTGTGCAGCTCCAGGACTTGCATTCCCCATGACCTACTATTGTGACACAGTGCATAGTGTTGTTGTCTGGCTGGCAAGTCATACATCACTGAGACAGTGATGTATGACTTAGCAGTCATGCCTCTGCCATGGCATGTGTCTACTTATTGGTGATCCTGCAGGGGAGTGACATGTGCTACATGCACACCATTGTGGCGATGGCTATCAGGACATGGGTGCATCATGGTGTCTGTCGCTGGTATGCATCACATGCATTTCCTATTTGACTCTGGGCATCCCTTTCATCCGGAAACCTGTACTGACTCAGTGGCAAGAGCTGTGATGTGTGCATGTCCACATGCCACACCGTGTCCTCTGCACTGTCCAACTACTGTGTACTTGGTGCATGTGTCCACACTGGGGTGTTGCAATCCAACAGACACCAGACAGATGGGTGCAAGGCCATGTGGGATGTGAGTGCCATGCTTGGCATCAGACTGACAATTGGCTTCTCCTGTTCAGTTAGGGCACTTTTAGCAATGTACAACTAATGATGCCAGGGCTTGCTCTGTAATGTGCTGTGTTCACAGTGGTGTGTGCGTTTGGTGCAGGTGACTGATGTCTGTCTGTTTCCCCATTGTTTGCAGATACATCTACGGCCACGGAAGGGGACAGCTCCACGGACCAGGAGGAGCCAGAGAGCCAGACTGGGTCAGCAGCCGAGGAGTGGTCGGAGGGACCCAGTGGCACGGAGGGCGAGGGGAGCCACACCGAGGAGTCCTCAGCACCATCCACCTCAGCTGAGGACCAGAGCAACTCGGAGGATGACTCCCTTATGGAGGCGGGTGTCAGCAGCCACCACACCCCAGCTAGTGTTGCTGTCCCCGCCACCACCAGCACCACCACCGCCCTCCCATCGGCTCCCATTCCCCAGGTCCGTGGAGGCTCCCATGTTCGGGAGCGTGTCTCCTTTGGGCCAGGCACCGCACCCCCTGCCCCTGTGTCCCCTGCTGCCCTGAGTGAGGAGTCTGTGTACCTCCTTCACCAGCTCCATGTAGGGCAGACAGCCATGCTGAGTGTCCTCCATGCGCACACCGCTCTGTTGACTCAGCTGGTGTCGTTCATGGAGGGCATCTCATCGGGCATGTCTGACCTACAGAGGGGCAATAGGTCCATGGACTCCTCCCTGACGGCAGCAGTGTCCCTCCTCAGACAGTCCCTCACCCCTCCTGCCTCTGCTCCATCCACACTCCCCAGCACCTTACCCGTCCCAAGCACACACACACCGGCACAGGCACACACCAGCACACACACGTCCAGCACACAGACACACACGCCACAAACAAAACGCACACGCACGCACAGTCAGGGGACTGAAACCAGACTCACAGGGGATGGGGTCCTGGTACACACACACGCATCCACGGGCACTGCGCAGTCCTCAGTTGCCTCTCCCTCCAAAACACCCTCCCTTGCCTCACCTGCAACCCCAAAGACCCAGCGCCTCTTCCTCAGTGACCTCGGCCTCTTCCCCTCCGATCCAGCTGCTCCAGCATCCAGGGGGAAGAGGAAGCCCCCACACGGAGCAGAGTGCCCTCGCCCTCGGACACCCTCCCCCAGGCGCAGACAGACTGAGGCCCCCACCCGCAAGTCCCCCGGAGTGGTAAGAGCAAGACCCCGCCGCCGCCCTGCAGCTCAAGCACCAGGTCTCCTTCCTCCATCCCTCAGGCCCCCACTCCACAGGTGCCCCCACCACACCCTGCCCCAGGTTCCCCCACCCACAGATATACCATCCCCAAGAGGATCCGGCCTTCTCCCCTGGCACTTGCTCTCCCGGCACCACACCCCCGCTGCGCTTGTCTGTGCCACTGATGTGGTGAGGGTGTCCTCCCCTCTGTCCAGCCCACCTTGCCTGTTCCCCATTCTCCTCCCCTGGTGGTAGGCACTGCATTGGAGTCCACTACCACCCTGTCTGACTTGGGCACTGCAGTGGCGGACCTGTCCACTCCATCTGCAGGGTCCACTGCAGTCGTGCCGGCACCCACCACATCTGAGTCATGCCCCCAGTTGTGCCGGCACACACCATGTCAGACACCTCCACTGCAGTTGTCAGTGGCTCTCCAGCACCCACCACCCCTTCCCTGCTTCCTCCTGGTGAGCCCTGATCCTGTCCCTGGGGTGCCTGGCCTACCCCCGGTTGCCCCTCCTAGTGGATTGTCCCTGGTTTTGTGCAGGCATGTGTAGGGTGGCATCTGCCACTGTCACCCACTTGTGACTTCGTTGATGGACTGGCCATTGGCCTTTGTTAATTTTCTACCGGACTTCTACTTTTAATGCCACATATGCTGAATAAAGCAACTTTCTGTTCTCTAGTGCTTTTGCTTCTGATGTACATGATGTTGATGATGCTAACCATGCCCTTGCTGCAGTGATGGTGATATTTGGTCTCATGATAATGAAGTGTTACTGTGCAGGAACCCATGTGGTCCAGGGGGAATGTGTCCTATCCTGTGGTGTATCCATGTCATCCATAGCAGCATCTGAGGGTGTCATGTGTTCAGTATTTGGCAATGGGATTTCCTACTTAGATTGGCTATTTCTCATCTGTGGCTTCCACCCCTGCACATCTGTTGTGCCTGCCATTGTTCAATTTGTCTACTTCCCTGACCGTGTGGCCATCTCCAGTGGACATGCAGGTTTGGGCATCAATGGGGAAGGACTCATCTGTGTTGTCAGTGCAACATTGCTATACAAGTGTGTTGGATCTGTGCTGATGATTTCGTTGGCACTCCCATGACCAGGCTGATGTGACGGGAGCCTTCATTTGGTGCTGATTGTTGATTGTGTGACCAAGTGCTCAGTTGACATGATGGGGCCCTACTGAGGCAACATATGGCACAGCTTTCCTCACACAGGAGTGGAGTCCCCTCATGGCAGTGTGTACTCCTGTGACATTGCCTGCGCCCAAGGTGTGTGTTGTATGTGCATGTCTGTGTGTTCACTTCCGTTTAGCTGTGCATGCTGTGATCCCTAGTGTTGTACCTGTTTGTGATGCTAGCTGAGTTGACCTATGTTCCCCCAAAGTCTTCTCCCTGGGTTCTCTGTGATGTGGGTGCATGGCACATTACTGGTCATCAGGGTGTCACCCATAGGTGTGTTTGCTGTCAGGGCTGAGTTTGTGTGCAGACGCAGATGGGTCACAGTCAGGTTTCCCTTGGCACTTGTTGTTTGCCCCTGTCATGTGATTTCCAGTTTGTGTTATCTTTCAGTGATTGTGACACGTTGTGTGTGTGACTGCTGGCACTCCTCAGGGTCCGGGCTGCAATGTTGGTTGTTGTCTATGTGTGTTCTTTGTGGGTGACCTTGGCTTCTTCATTGGTGTGTGACTGTGGATGGGATCCCATTGGTTGGTGTGGTATTGCCGTCATGTCCATGTACAGCGTAGTGTGCAGTGTGTCAGACATTCAGGAGTCTTGTTGAGTGGCCATGTGTGATGTGTTTCTGCACCTTGGTTCCCACCCACCACCCTGGAATAGTCATGGGTGCATGTGCAATGTCACCAGTGCATGTGTACTTCACTGCTGCACATTGTTGGAGGTCGAGGTGTGTGGTGTTGAGTGTGTGCAGATGAGAGTTGTTGCCCGGCTAGGCCCCTGCCTCCATGTTGGCCTTGGCTTACTGGCCATGCTGATTGATTTGTGCTTGTGTAGGTGTGATGGTAGTTAGTTGCTCAGGACACATGACTGTGGTTCACAGTGTGAACCACATTTAGCTTTGTCATCACAGTGGGATTGTAATGCAGCCCAGGTTCACCACATTGTGGGGGCCCTGGGGGTGGTGCTGTGGTGTGTCTGTGTCTTGCTGTGTCAGTTGCTGTCCCTACGTGCCTGTGTGACATGTGTGATTTGTGCTCCCTCTCATCTGACAATGCCTGCTTGCCCACATAGGGGATTTGGATCCATGAGTTACCTTTGTGTGGCACTGTATGCACATCTGTATGATTGGTATTCAGGTCTCCTCATGTGTTGTGTGGTTGCCTGGGGACACTGGCACCCCCTCACCTGTTGTGTATGATGTGCAGTGTGGGTCTGCCTGTTTGTGTTTGTGCATCTGCACCACTGCATTGGCATATCTTGGGTGTGCCATTGGCTGTATGTAGTTTTGTGGGTTTCCCCTGCTGTCCCTGGGACTCCTAGGTCATCGGTCAGCACAATGATCATGGTTTGTGTGTCCCATTGCTGCCATGGTATGGTATCTGTTCACCTCACATCTGCAGTCTCCACAGGGTATCTGCATTTGTGTGCCCATTGGTGCAAATATGTGGGTCTGCATTCTGATGGTCACTTCTGTCATTGTGTCATTGATGATTGTTGACGGTGTCAGCCCCCATGGGTGTTGTTTGTCTGCACATGGCCAAAGGTATGTCTTATTTGCACTGCAGTATTTGGCTCCCCCAATTTATGTTGCAATGGGACACATACACTACTTTGCCACTGATGTGTTTTTGTTCTGTGACCAGGAATCATCCATGCAGTTTGGCAGTTGCACCTCTTTCTTTGTCAACACTTACCTTTTGGTCACTGTGGTGATGGGGGTTTAGACCCCATTGCCACAATGTTCAAAATGTGCTTCAGCTATGGACCCCACACTTACATTTTGGTCACTGTGGTGATGGGGGTTTAGACCCCATTGCCACAATGTTCAAAATGTGCTTCAGCTATGGACCCCACACTTACATTTTGGTCACTGTGATGATGGGGGTTTGGACCCCATTGCCACAATGTTCAAAATGTGCTTCAGCTATGGACCCCACACTTACCTTTTGGTCACTGTGGTGATGGGGGTTTAGACCCCATTGCCACAATGTTCAAAATGTGCTTCAGCTATGGACCCCACACTTACATTTTGGTCACTGTGATGATGGGGGTTTGGACCCCATTGCCACAATGTTCAAAATGTGCTTCAGCTATGGACTCCACACTTACATTTTGGTCACTGTGATGATGGGGGTTTGGACCCCATTGCCACAATGTTCAAAATGTGCTTCAGCTATGGACCCCACACTTACCTTTTGGTCACTGTGGTGATGGGGCTTTAGACCCCATTGCCACAATGTTCAAAATGTGCTTCAGCTATGGACCCCACACTTACATTTTGGTCACTGTGATGATGGGGGTTTGGACCACATTGCCACAATGTTCAAAATGTGCTTCAGCTATGGACCCCACACTTACATTTTGGTCACTGTGGTGATGAGGGTTTAGACCCCATTGCCACAATGTTCAAAATGTGCTTCAGCTATGGACCCCACACTTACATTTTGGTCACTGTGATGATGGGGGTTTGGACCCCATTGCCACAATGGTCATGGCCTGCTTGCATTGTGGGTGCCACACACATATATGTGTGGCACATGTGCTAGGGGGTCACATTGTATGTTCAAAGTCATGTTCGGTGTTGTAGGCATTTGACACAGTCTACACACGCTTGTCATGGTGTTGGGGGGATGTCTTCTTCTTGCATTCCCTAGGTTGTGGTATGCTGGTTGTATCATGCATTGTCCATCCTATGAGTGGGGGTGGTAGTAGTGGTTGGCATACAGCCCCCCCTGGCTGAGGGTGGTAGTAATGGTAGGCATCCAGCCCCCCTGGGTGTGGGTGGTAGTAGTGGTAGGCATCCAGCCCCCTGGCTCAGGGTGGTAGTAGTGGTAGGCATCCAGCCCCCTGGCTGAGGGTGGTAGTAGTGGTAGGCATCCAGCCCCCTGGCTAAGGGTGGTGGTAGGCATCCAGCCCCCTGGCTGAGGGTGGTAGTAGTGGTAGGCATCCAGCCCCCTGGGTGTGGGTGGTAGTAGTGGTAGGCATCCAGCCCCCTGGCTGAGGGTGGTAGTGGTGGTAGGCATCCAGCTCCCCCTGGCTAAGGGTGGTGGTAGGTATCCAGCCCCCTGGCTGAGGGTGGTAGTAGTGGTAGGCATCCAGCCCCCCTGGCTAAGGGTGGTGGTAGAGCATCCAGCCCCCTGGCTGAGGGTGGTAGTAGTGGTAGGCATCCAGCCCCCCTGGGTGAGGGTGGTAGTAGTGGTAGGCATCCAGCCCCCTGGCTAAGGGTGGTGGTAGGCATCCAGCCCCCCTGGCTGAGGGTGGTAGTAGTGGTAGGCATCCAGCCCCCCTGGGTGTGGGTGGTAGTAGTGGTAGGCATCCAGCCCCCTGGCTGAGGGTGGTAGTAGTGGTAGGCATCCAGCCCCCCTGGCTAAGGGTGGTGGTGAGCATCCAGCCCCCCTGGGTGTGGGTGGTAGTAGTGGTAGGCATCCAGCCCCCTGGCTCAGGGTGGTAGTAGTGGTAGGCATCCAGCCCCCTGGCTAAGGGTGGTGGTAGGCATCCAGCCCCCTGGGTGAGGGTGGTAGTAGTGGTGGGCATCCAGCCCCCTGGCTCAGGGTGGTGGTAGGCATCCTGCCCCCCCTGGGTAGGGGTGGTGGTGCGCATCCAGGCCCCTGTGTGCATATGTGGCATTGGTGATGGGCATCCCGCCCCTATGGTGCTGCTGTTGCTGGTGCAAGTATATTCTGCATTCCTCTGTGTGTGTGTGATGTGTCGTGTACGTGTTGTATGTGTTTTGTGGTTGGTGTCTGACTTACCTTCTGCGCCGTACGCGTCCGTGCCTGTTCCGGTAGTAAATGTAGAATATTGGTATGATCGGGACGAAGGGATTCATGGTTGGTTCGTGTCGTTCGTCCTTCTCATTGCTTCGCGTCGTCCTCGTCGCTTCGCGTCGTCCTCGTCGCTTCGCCTCGTCCTCGTCGCTGGCGTGTTCGTCTTGTAGCCGTGGATCGTGTTGTGGCGCGAATCGGAGCTTATGTGCGCCTCTCCCGGATGCTTTGACGTGCCGTGCGTAGCAACGGGTTCGGCGCGTACGGAAAGCGCATCGTACTCGTTCGGCCGGACGGAGCTGCATTTTCCCTTCCGTGCGACTCGATTCGGCGTTTCCGGATTCGCCTCGGTCGGGGAACAGGACCTGGTTTGGGTGAGTACGGCTCGGCCGGATTCTGTGCTGTTGTGCGCATCGTACTTACTCGTTCGGTGTGCTGTACGGATCGGTCGGGAAACAGGCTTTCGCATGGCTTTTTTCCCGACCGAATGGTATTGGGTGCGCCTCCGACCGAGATCGGGATCGGCCCCTATATGTTTATATATGTACTAAAAATGCAATGTATCCAAAAATACAAAATGTATTATTATTTCTCTGTATGACAATACATATATCAAACAATATTAATAAAAATAAATGCATATTATTTCTTTGCTTGAGTCTTTGAATGAAAATAAAGACATAAATAAAATATAAATATTGTTTTGTAATTAATTCCTCTATTAATTTTTTTTCTGTATGTACAATAAAATGTTTATCTTAAATTAATTGTCAGAAATAAATTAATGTTTTTAATACACATATATAAAATACTCTTACCACTTAAAAATACATTTTTATCATTAACTCCAAAATAAAGAACTAAGGGGCAGATTTACAAGCCCGTTGCGCCACTTTTGCGTCATTTTTAAGATGGAAAAAATGACGCAATAGTGGCGCAAGGGGCTTGTAAATAAGCCCCTAATGTTTTACTATACCCACTCTACACTATACCAACTCAGGGAAACTGCTGAACATTAAACATATGTAATTTACTATTCCCACTCTAAACTATATTAACTCAGGGAAGGTTCTGGACACTAAGGGGGTCATTAGCATGTCGGGCGGATCGCCACTGCCCGCATGGCGGTGGCGATCCACTCGACATATCCTCCCAACCGCATGTAAATTCCCCCCGCCATATTACTATGGCGGGGGGACCCCGGAGGACGGAAAGACCGTCCGCCGGTTTTCCGCCCGGTCGATGAGTCGACCGGGCGGATAAACAGTTAATATGGTGGCGGTGTCTGGTAGACACCGCCATCCATATTATGATACATGCGGGGTTCTGCCTTTCCGTGGCGGCAACGCTGCCACGGAAAGGCATACGGTCTTCTACATTGGGGCCCGTAACTGGCCCCCAGGGATTCTGGGGAGTGGGGGGTGCACATGGGGGGTACCTATGGTACCCCCCTGCATTTCAATGTACAACGTGGCAGGCACCGCGCGGTGCCTGTCACGTTGTGCATTGAACAGCACAACTTGCATTTTTGGCATTGCGGCGGGTGCATCCTAATGGCATGTGCGGGACCGCCGCATACATTGTGGGCGGTCCCATGCCATGCTAATGACCCCCTAAATATATATAATTTACTATTCCCACTCCAAACTATATTAAGTCAGGGAAGGTGCTGGATACTAAACATATATAATTTACTATTCCCACTCCAAACTAGAAAAAGTAAGGAAAGGTGCTGGACACTAAACATATATAATTTACTATTCCCACTCCAAACTATATTAAGTCAGGGAAGGTGCTGGACACTAAACATATATAATTTACTAATCCCACTCCAAAATAGAAAAAGTCAGGGAAGGTGCTGGACACTAAACATATATAATTTACTATTCCCACTCCAAAATATATTAACTCAGGGAAGGTGCTGGACACTAAACATATATAATTTACTAATCCCACTCCAAACTATATTAATTTAGGGAAGGTGCTGGACACTAAACATATATAATTTGCTATTCCCACTCCAAAGTATAAAAAGTCAGGGAAGGTGCTGGACACTAAACATATATAATTTACTATTCCCACTGCAAACTATATTAACTCAGGGAAGGTGCTGGACACTAAACATATATAATTCACTGTTCCCACTCCAAACTATATTACCTCAGGGAAGGTCCTTTACATTAAACATATATAATTGACTATTCCCACCCCAAACTATATTAACTC
Source organism: Calotriton arnoldi (assembly GCA_963921515.1). NCBI lineage: Eukaryota > Metazoa > Chordata > Amphibia > Caudata > Salamandridae > Calotriton > Calotriton arnoldi. The sequence continues at coordinate 19,975 of CAWUFW010006083.1, forward strand.
AAGGAAAATGCAAAACAATATACTCATAAAAAGTTATATTCCTAAACAAATCACATAAATACATATAAAATAATACACAATATACATATACATTAACCTATTCCCAATTATAAAAACATATCCAAATAAAAATATGTAACTTTTTAAATTATTTTAATAATTTTTCTTTTATTTATAAATTAAATTCAAAAACATTATTAAATAAATCATTAAAAAAATATTATTATTATTTAATAAAATTATTAAACATATTTGTTTTAAATCTTCTCTTTATAACATTATTATTTTCAATATCAAACATTAAACATCTTCAAAATGTACAATTTGATAATTATTTTATTACATTTTTATATTTTTTTAAAATAATTTAAAAAAAACAATAATACCATCTCAAAACAAAACAACTCTACATTAAATATTAAATTATTTATTTAGGATCTTTCATTTTCACTACTATAAAACCATAGTAAAACAAAAATCATAATATTTTTTTTAACTTTTTCAAAATTTTCACTTTTTCATATTTTTTAAATAATTTAAACATTACTCCACATATTTGTTTGGCAAATTTCAAAAATTTTAACAAAAAATTAAAAAATATTTTTATATTTGTAAATTCTATTTTTAAATTTAAATTTGAAAATGTTATTATTTAAAAACTAACCCCCTCATCACCTACAACCCCAACATCCCACTCCTAAAATCCAAATTTAATTTTTTCATTATAAAATATACATTTATTTTTAAATCTTCCCCCAAAATTTTTTAAACACTACCCACCCTTATCCCATATAACCCCAACATCCCGTTCCAAAATTAAAAAAATATTTGATTAATATATTTGAATAATTATTTTTATTTTGTATTTTTTAAAACACTCCCCACCCTTATCCTCTGTCGTGTAGTTCTTATAAGACCTTTATAGGATCTGCGCATTTAGACAACATACACTGCGGGACTGGTGTCCAGACTGATTCCAGACACCCCCACTGGGTATGTTAGCCTGTGTACCAGCTAGCTCGCAATGCCACTATAACCTCCTCTTACCAAGGAGAGAATAGTTCTTGGCAACTATCGAACATGATCACCCTGATCCCTCAGGACCGTGGAAACAGTAACTTACTTTTCGCTCAGTCACTCCTGCTCACTTGTTCTCAGAGAGATACACAGAATAAACGGTTGGGACAATTTCAATAAGTATTTATTGAACAGTTGTTATTCTAGCGTAAAATAAGTGTACTGGAATCACCAGTAGAAAGTAGCATATATAAATGAGTAGCAGCACTAAGAAAGTAAACAGATGGTAGGTTTCTACCATTTTGCTAAAATCATAAATATAGGCGAGTATATAAAATTCATGGCAATAAAATGCGTACTCCTACGATGCACCCTAACTAGATGTACCTAAGTGTACCTAGCATGTGAGTAGGTGTGAAGCCAAGAATCCCTCTAGGATAAAGCCAACCCCATTACCTGATGTGAGACTGCGGGACCCCGTTCTGGTCTCGAGCTGAACACCCCGCGAGGGATGTCAGACCACTGTGAGCTGGAGTATCTGCATGCAGGAACCTCAGCGTCTTGCATCAGTGTGTCAGCATGGAAGTCGTGATCTCCTCTCCCTATCTCAGCAAGATGTGGTGTTTATATACACTAAGGTATCCCCAGGGGTTCTGCCTTGCTGTGCCAGTGTCGGACGTAGGATGACGGCGGGAATTAACTTTGTACACAGGTATTATGCAGGAGATGATGGTCCTGCTGTGATTCCAAGAAACTAAGAATCCTCATGCATTATTTATGAGGCCAGAGTCCAGGTAAAAACCCTACGTACTTGTGTGTAGTATTGTAACTAGGTAAAAGGTCAGTCCTTCAAATCCGTTATGTATGTAGTATAGGAGAGAATGTAGGTGAAGGGTTATGATGTTACCTAGACCTATATCGGGGTACCTATATGAAATATAACACCCACTCCTGATCCGAATGGACGACATTATTAAAATTCTAGCGTATTACCAAGGCGTCTAGAGGTTTGTACGCAACAATTAATAAAAACATTGTTAGGAGAAGTTAAAAATCCTCTAAAAAGTGTTCTACAAAAATCATTCAAGTAGTGGCTCTAAAAGTGTCCGTTTATATAGTCCGAACAACTACAAGCATTTGAAAGCCATGTAGGTCAAAAGAGTTCAGTTCAGAATTTCGAAAAAAATTAAAAAGCCAAATCTTCCCAGCATGCCAAAATGTTTATGTGTCCTTGCTGGTAGACGCAACATTGCTGCTGTCTGCATACGCATCTGACGATCCCTGTAACACCTCACAAAGAACGTCAATTGAGCACAGATGATCTTCCGCACTACGTGCAGCAGGTGCCGGGGCAGTCTGTGCCACATCCAAGGCCTGAGTGTTGGAGGAGCCGGTGTCCATATCAACAGGAGCAGAAACTACCTGTGGTGGCTCTAAGAACATGGGACGTTATCGGGTCCAGTAAAGCATCAACGTCCGGTGGTGCAGCAGATGGAAGTGTCAGACAGAGGTCCAACACGCATTCTTCTCCGCAGAACAGGCATCGGAGAACAGGTAGGACACAGTCCAACCAGACTGGTCTAAATGACAGGAACCAAGAGGCGCTCAGTTCACGTAGGCAAGGTATGCCCAGATGTTGTACCATGCGATCACGGTCCAGAAGGGCTGTTGCTACTTCCTTGGTTGCTGGGACGTCCATTGTGCAGCAGAAAGGTAACAATCAGGATTCCTGCTATTAGAAACAGGATCAGCGGAAGCCCTCCGAAAATCCTTCCAAAGACGGGGTGTATAAAGTTTGGTATAACTCCGAGGACCGTCTGAAAGGTGCTTAACAGTCCGGAACCTATGGTCTTAAATAGGTGTAAAATACCCGTCGTATCGGACATGTTAAAGATACGACTTACCATTTCTGTGAAATGGACAGGGCAGTTTGTTCGTATAAGTGCCTGTATCTCAGCCGAAGACCTTGCGATCTGGATATCAAAAGTTTCCCAGGGGGAAGGTTAAGGGCACGGTTCGTTGTAAAAGCATGGCTTTCATTCTGCTCAGAGTATCAAACCGTATAAAGGAAACATTTAGCGAAGGCCATAACGGCGCCTCCCTGACTGTATGTATTGGTGGAAACAATACTTGCTTACAGCAAGTAACCCTGGAGCTCACGGTGACTAGATATGCGATGCCCGGAAGCATCCCACAACAACCTTTATCATTCAGCATCAAGTAACTCCCAGTCGAGAGAAGCCTGAATACCGGATTAATCACAGCTGCGGGGTACCCCTCAAGTGACAGGACAAGTTCGCCACAGACCCATTACAAGCTCCGTGTAGCATAATATCCTGACATATGAGAGATCCACTTAAAGCATTCTCACAGTTAGTTCAGCTTAGAATCACTTCCAGATCCCCACTCCTGTATCGAAATCTTTATGGTAAATCCCAGGATTCCCTGATGAATTCCTTACCCATCTTTTCATCGCTGCCTGCCTGTTGTTGTTCTAGGCAATATTAAAACTGGAAAGTTGCGACCGGTAATGTTATATGGCCGTGGACTAACCATTCTGTGGACGGTGACTCTGCTACAGTAAAGGGTAACCTATCCAGTTTCTCAATACGCAGCATTGTATATTTTGCTCCTCTCTGTGCCATTTTCATCTTTTTTCCTTTTGGATTGTATGCAGAAAATAATGACATGATGTTGATACAACGCCAAGGCACATAACCGGCACGCAATGACTGCAGCGTCCAGCTTAACAGAATAATAGAACGTAACTGCGACTGTCCGTGTTGCAATATGGACAAATCCTGTTCTATTACATCGATAGCAGAAGATACAATGTTGCCTAGTGAATATATCCTGGATGTTAATGTAGTCATACCATTGTCAACTACGGCTAATGCCTTTTCTAGGTTAACTCTATCTATTTCTCTTAATCGCTCTGCAGCTTCTTGTTGAGAGATTTTCCAGAGTTCATTATAGACAGCATACAAAAAGCGCTTCTGACGTGGTTTCCTGGGACCTAATAAAAAATCCCGTAGGTCCACATCCTCTGAGAGTAAGGACAAGTATTGCTTCACCTGGGATAGTGTTGAGGTATTTAGCCAATGAAGGCACAACTTCCCAACACTGTATGATGTCACTACCCCCGGATGTTCTCGTTGAACATAACGTGGGTCTGGTCTATGGATACTAAACCCTTCGGTGGTACCCCTGAATCTTTCCTGACATCTGTTTGTGTCAGTAGGCCAAACCAACCATCCCTTCCAATTGGGGTCTGACCTATTGTATTGCAGTATGTTATCCAACTTAGCCTCTCTTTCTGATGTAAAATTCCCCTCGCTGTTTAAAGCTGTTGGAATTTGAGGCGTGTTCAAGTCCTTATTCTTGGCTATTCCAAGACAGGAAGTCTGTTGCACAGTGTCATTTAGGAAGATCATCTGCTGTGGAATGAGGCATGCTCTAAACAGTGCTTATGTCCCCTGGACTTGCCAGTCCCTAGAACCCCAGATTGATTTCAAGTCTACAGTATCCAACCATAAGTCAAAACCCTGTTCAGACAGCTGGGTGATAAAGGAAGTAGAGTAAATCTGTTTGGTGTTTGTTAACATATTTTTCTGTGCAGATATTGGTGCAACCTTATAGTAGTACGAGGCTGGGTCAGAAGTGTTAAACCCTGAAAAATATGAGAATTTCTGTGTAAATGTTTTTGAACTACCTTTCAGTGGTGTAGGGCAATGTTCCCACTGGTGGTATGTGAAAACATTTCTTGGTTTGCTAGATTTATGCAAGAAATGATGACCATAATGTTGGCAACAATACATTTTGTCAAAATCTGATCTATCTTCTAACATTTCAGTGCTAGAAAGTGCAGCAGATTGTTCCAAATCAGACAATAAGTTATTAACAGTTTCAAGATCCCAATCATCAGAAAATGTACTGGAGGTAATGATATCGTTCAATAAAATTTTAAAAAATGTGGAATTTTTAAAAGCTCGGTCGGTCCAAATAAATCAAAATTTACTTTGTCCCACACTATACCATCCGGTATAGGAACTGCTGAAATGTTCACGAAGGACAAGTCTCTTTGTTCATGATGAGATGAAACATGGGGTTTTAAAATTAAGTTTACTTTTGACGTTGCAGAGCTCTGTTGAAGATAAATTCCATTGATGAGCAAGTGGAAAGTTATTTCTTATCCTAACCAGAAAAGAAAAATAAGATACCGGTGATTATTCAAAGTTCTAGCCAAGGTGGTACTAAATAAGTTTTTCAAAGAATGTTAAAAAGTCTTTGATCCATTGTTTGCGAGAAATTTGGGCTGGCGTAGTTTCAGGTTCAATTGGATCCAATGAGAAGGTATCGAAGTCGATGAAATAGCCAGATGCAGTCCTATCTATCTTTGGTAGCTCAGCAGGTTTTGTTGAACTTGTAGATTGCTCTTGAAGAGGCATATTGACGTAGATATCCTTATTAGGTTGAATTGAAATTTGTCTTTCACTTTGATTTTGAGAGTTTGTGTCAAGGGGAACTAGTTCCATTGCATTGTTATTGATTCCGTTGCTTTGTAAAGGTGGCTCTTCAAATGTTATGAGTCTTTCTGTTTGAACTTCCTGTATTGTAGCGAGAGGAAGATGTCGGCTACTCAGGAGCCCACGAGGCCCACTATTTAGTATCGGCCACATAGTGTGGTTTGATCAGATCCATTGAGACGAATCTCTTTTCTTTTCCGGCAAGAGGCGGTAGAAGTACAGTTCTTGATCCTTCAATTGCCAGGACAGGTACAGGCTTTCGATAGGATGGCCCGAATTCTTTCTTGTCCACAATCTTTTCTCTGATCAGATCCCCAACTTTAGGGATCCAGGAAGGTCTTGCTGTGGCTGACTTGACTTCCCCAGTGGTGGTTTTCTTTGTTTCGACGTTACTTAAGGAGGCTCTGGATTTATTCAGATCCTGTAAAACAGCCAAACGTTTATTGATGTCAAACGTTTTTTCATCCGCCACTGTGCCTTCCCAATCGAGATCAGGTACCCACATCCTTGTCCCAAACAGGACTTCGTAAGGGGTTGCACCTCCCAGAGAGCTTCTTGGCTGGTTATTAAGGGCCCGCTGGACCTCAAATAGGTGATTGACCCAACTACCACCCGAGCCTAATACCCTAGCTGTTAAAGATGGCTTTAAGTCCCGGTTTTTCCTCTCCACAACCGAATTTCCCTCGGGATGGTACAGAGAGGAGTACTGCAATGCTACACCCAAACCTCCCATGGCTTCCTTGTAAGCCCTAGAGCTGAACGCGGGGCATGGTCAGAATGTAATGTGCCAACTGCGTATGTCCCTATAAAGACTAAATTCTCAAAAGCAACAACGGCGAACCTCCTGTGCCGCACCTCGTGCCAGTTCCTATATATACATACGCTGTGCAAACTACCCCTGCGCCAGCCGTTGAGTGGCGTCACTGTGCTCCAGATCAAAAGATATTGTGATGAATCACAGTCCCTATAAAGACTCGCAAATCTTTTATAACAGTTCGGGCATCAGCCGAGCGCTGAGGCCATACCCATAAGAATCTTGAACAGGAATCCACTGCAACCATGATATACTTGTAAGCCCCACCAGATTGTAAGGGGCCGCAGTGGTCCAGGTAAATGCATGCGAGCGGTCTGTCTGATATTAACAATGGTGTCTGCGCTGGGCGAGCTACGGTGGACCGTTTTATCTGTTGACAGATATCGCACTTTAGGATGAAGTCTTTGGTCTGCTTTGTTAACCCTGGCCACCAATAGTGTTGTTTAAGTAAAGAAACTGTCACCATAACTCCTGCATGCGCAGAACCCAGACCCTCATGTGCAGCCAAGTTTAAACCTAACCTGCGATTCATGTTTGGTATTACTCTATCCCCCACTCCAGGAATCTGAGCAAATGGAACGTTGTTTGCATCTAACTTGTAGGAGTACTTGAGTGGAAATCCTTTAGGTAGTGCTTTACTGTTGTTGCGTGAAGCAATCACAGCTACCATTGTGCTACCGTCTACCCTCGGTTTTGAACGGGTGATTGCAGCTATGGACACAATGCGTACTCCCCCCTTCGCGGCTTCATCGGCCAATGAATTCCCTTCAACGTGAACACCATCACGTTGATGACTCAGTGTGTGTATCACGTGAGCCCTTGGTAGTTCGTTCTTCAACTCTGCTACCTGTTCCCATAGTTTCCTATGTTTAATTGTGCCACCTTTTGCATCTCTGTAACCATTCTGTCCCCAATAATGGAGATATTCGTTGTACGACTGGACACAGTAAAAGGAATCACACACTATTAGTGTGGGGAATTCGGGATCCGTATTTATCAGTGCCAGTAGTAGTGTTTTTAATTCTGCTAACTGAGCCGTTGCATTTGGGACGCTTGCCTTTGTGGCAGCCTCTAAGGCTGGTACCGGGGTCACGACAATTATTTGTTTCCCTTGAGCTAGTGCTCTTTCTCTCACTACAGCCGTCTGTACGGCTGTCAGAATTTTTTCTGTAGGAGCAAAACGCATTTCAGCCTTGGTGTTCAAATGCGATTTATATGCAATTGGTACTGTTTCACCTTCATTAAAGGTTAAGTAAGTGTACCCAGATGGACCTGCGACTACACGGATCACCAGGTTGCGTACTTTTACGCGTGTCTGTAAGTGTTTTGATGATATCATATCAGCTTGAAGGGAATGAAGGATATTCGTGTGTTCCTGTGTCCATTGTCTAACTGAAAAGTCAGGTCTTATTAGGTCGTAGAAAGGTTTTACTCTCTCTGCGTAATCCAAAATGTATGTTCTGCCAAAATTCAAAAATCCCAGTATGGACTGTAAGTTTTTTAAGGATTTTGGAGGTTGTAGCAGTGTGCACTTTTCTAAAAAGTTGGCTGCCAGGCTTTTGCCTTCACTTGAAAGCTCATATCCCAAAAATAGGACATTGAGGTGGGCTATTTTTTATTTTTTTTAATTAAATTTGTAGCCCTCAGAGGCGAAACCTAAAATTATGGTGCTCACCCTGGTCAAGTGTTCCCCTAAGTCATCATCCGTCAGATAAATATCATCTACATAGGATAATGCTTCTTCATCCAAATTCTGTAGTAACTCTGTTACCCTCCTTGAGAATAACCCCGGGCTATTCTTATACCCTTGGGGGAGTCGACAAAATTGACGCTGTGACCCTAGCGCTGAGAAGGCTGTCAAATATCTGCTTTCAGGTGCTATGTTTTGGCAGAAAAATCCATTTGAGAAATCTAATGTTGTTTTGTATTTTTTCCACACAATGTTATTCATTAATGCGGCACTGTGTGCATTCTGAACAGCAAATGTTTTTGTACATGAGTTCAGGTGTCTATAGTCTAAAACTAAATGATATGAATTGTCAGGTTTCATTACAGGAAACAAAGGATTATTCATTGATGAGGTGCATGGTTCAATTACACCTTGGTATTCAAGTTGATCTAAGATCTCCCTGACCTGTTTTTTAGCTTCCTGTTTTATGGGATACTGTCTTTGTGGAGTTGGGTTTGTTTTTATTGGAATTACGTGGTGGGGTGACGCTTCATCCCACCCTACGTGGTTGTGGTATAATGCTGGAGCAAGGGCTACCGCCCACTCCTGTGCATATGTGTGTCTTAGGTGTGCGGGGACTACGTCGGAGAAAGCTGGAAAGATTACAGTTTCCCCCTTTGGGCATTCCATAACAATAGTAGGTGGCCAATCTTTTTCCGCTAATAGGATGTCACAGCCCGAAGTCAGGTTCTCCCAAAAGAGACCCTTAACATGTCTCGGCTTTTCCCCCTCCATTTGGAGTGTAATTTCATGTAACTTGTGTGGGAGACTCAACCTAGTATCAGGTGTTTCCACCGTGATAAACTCACTCAACTCCGCTGTCACCAGAAATTCCATCAGGTTCCGGCGAGCTATTGTTACCTCTGCCACGCTGTCTAGCATCGTCAGAGCCCATTCCCCATTCAGTGGCTGAGTCCTCAGAATTTTGGGCCTGTCTAACTTTGAGACCTGCTACCTTCTTCTTTTTAAATTGAGGTTTTGCTTTAGGTTTCTCTTCTTTCTTTGAAGTGTAGTCTGAAGTGCGTTGCTTGTCTCTGGGCTTTGTACACTCTTCTTGTCTTTGTTCTGACCGTCCTTCCCTCTCTGAGTTTTTTGATGGACCCTGAAAGGAACGAGAGGAACGAGAGGAACGAGTATCAGTATCCTGATACCTGTCAGGTTTTTTAATGTTATCTCTATTCCTAAGATTATATCTCCTTTCTGGGGGCTCCTGCTGAGGAGACCTTCCCCTGGAGTGTGATCTGTTCTTTTGTTGTTTATTATTTTCCCATTTCTTCTTTGAAGAAACTGGTGTTTGCTTTGCCTGTTCTTTATCTGAACCCCCCATTAGTTTGGGTTTTACAGGTCTAGCTCCCAGACTGTCTCTACCTAACTCTGCATAAGCAGTTTCAATAATTTTAGGTTGTTCTGTCTCCTGTTGTAATGGAGTATACTCTCTCAGGCGTTGGCGAATTGCCACTGATGCTGCTTCTCCTTTAATATTCGCCAATATTATCGCAGATACCTGGGCAAAGTTATTTACCAACTTCATCCCCAAGTTTAGAGCAGGCTCTACTTCATACTCATTCTGTATTTGTCTTAATACATCTGGTATTACCGCTGAAGAAGGGATACCATGAGTCCTGGTATATATTGCAGCGAAGACTGTGCCCCAAGAGGCACAATCCTCTATTGAGGGAGCTATCCCCATTGGCAAGCAAATAGTAAGTATTCCATGCTTTTCCTTAGGACCAGTGTGTGGAAACACTGCCTCCAGCTGTGTTATTTTTTGTGCTACCCAGAAGGGCATTTGTTCACGTTTTGTGGACATTTTACCCATTACTGCGTGCAGTGTCTGTGGTGTAATTTTTGTAGTAGGAGCTTGGACTGGTCCTGGTTGTGTAGCCGGTGTGGGCTGAAGTGTGATTGTTCTCAACACAAACTGTGTCATATTTCTGTAAAGTCTTATTAAGTCTTTATGCTGTACAAGTAAGTCTCCTCCTGGCATTGTGTCAATGTCAGGATGTGGTGTGTATGCCGCTAAAACTGGCCATGTTGCTCCGTCTCTTCTGAGCGGACCGAGTCTTACTCTATTTCTTGTATGGGGGAGGGCGCCTTTAAACCAGTAGAGGTGTTCTTCATAAGTGAGTGGAATTTCAATGTCCTCATATGGACTATACTCATTTGGTATTACATCTTCTACATAGTAGTGAAATGTTTTCGTTTGTGCATTTGCATGCAGGAATTTAATCCATGAATAGAATACCTCTGTTCTATGTGATTCGTGCGCCTCAATCACGAAAGTCACTTGCCCAGCCCCAATTGTAACACCATATGCTACTAGTTTTAGGGTGACAGCATTTCTAACATTATCTGCAATGTATATTGCATCTGCATCGTCATTGTAGAATGTGAAACAACATACATTGTGCCATGGAGGGGCCACTTTATATTTACTTTATGTACATGACCATATAACACAGAACTTTGCTGAATCAATCAGTGCTCGAAATTAATAACATATAACATAATATCCTTTGAAAAAGTTTACGAAAATTAAAAATACAAACACAATTGACAAATTCCATTCACATTACTGTACAAGACCTGAGGAAGTATTTTTTTATAGTGGGATAATTATCATTTTATAATTTAAAATTTTTGTATAATTTGTCACAGGATATTATGTTATATGTTATTCAATTCGAGCACTGATTGATGTGTTATATGGTCATATATATAAAGAAAATATAAAGTGGCCCCTCCATGACACAATGTGTGTTGTTCCACATTCTAGAATGATTTTGAAAAATCATGAATATATATACAAGGGCACTGCCAATTAATTTATTAGACCCTACTTTGGAAGTCATTTTTTGTTCGAAGTAACACAGTTAGATCTATTTTTTGCACATACTTTTAGAAAGTTGGCATTTTCTTACTTTAGCCATTTGGTGCCTACTGTCTGTCTCTGATCACATGTCTGGGGTGGGTGACAGCTGGGCTTTGTGTATTCCCCCTAGACAGCCACGCACAATGGGAGCTTAGGTGTGACCTGATGGGCCATCCTGGCAGGATGGGAGGAAGGAGCTGGACCCAGCTTCACTTCCACTTGAATAGGCTGTGTCCTGTCCACACACAAAGGGCTGCGTACCCCCCCTGTAGGGAGTCTGGAGCCAGGGTAGGAAGGTTAGGAAGGTTAGGACCTCGGTGCACTTCAAATGCCTGCCTTTGAAGTCTCCCCCACTTCAAAGACCCAACAGGGTATATGTATTGGAACTCTGGCACCACCACTTCAGTACACTTCTGGACCTGTGAAGACTCTGACAGGAAGAAGGACTGCTGTACTGCTGAAGGGACTGCCAGTATGCTGGACTGCTGTTTTGGTGTGCTGATCTGCCACCTGCTGTTATCTTGCTGGGGTGAGGGGACTGGAACTGCATCACGTGAACCCAGAGTGACTTCAAGGGCTACCTGGCTGGCCTCCTGATCAGAAGTCTCAGGAGCATAAAATACTTCCAACCCACCTGCTTCTTCACCTAAACTCTGCCATCTGTTAGTCTACCCTGCCAAGTGGTGCCACCCTAGTCCTGGACCCTTGGAAGTGGGCCTAAGGTGTTTCTTCACCTGAGCTGATGCATTCTCTGCTGAGCGTCGCAACCACGAGCAGATGCGAGGCATCGCCTCGGCTGAGTGGCATATCTTCTAGCAGAACTGGTGCATTGCCGCTGTTGCATGTATTGGATCTGTTGCAAAAGACTCGCATCACTGTTGCATTCCGCATCCTGGGACCGATGTATTGTCTTCAGAACTGCCACTGCATGCCGTTTTTCCTGGCTCATGCTCCTCGCATCCCTTGTTGAATGCAGCCTCAAAGACAACAATGGCCTTCCATATTGCAGCTTCACTTCTCATTGGAACCGAGGTATCATCTCCATTACACCTCACATCCTCAACACCGGCCTTCGCATTGCAAGCCCAGGTGACAGAATCCTTGATGATGATGCATCAGGATCTTGCACCACAGCCTCGTCGCATCTCAGAGCCAATGCAGTGCTATGCTACATGACCCATCTTCGGAGCGGATCCATGCAAAAGCTCCGTAGCTAGGATTTAAGGTACTTTTGTTCAGCAGACCTAACTGGGTCCCTGGAGCTGACCTACGCTCTATTGCGGTTGGCTTGTACTTATGACCTTGTCCTGGTCCGGCGCGACCAGATATTCAAAATAGCACATTTTGGTCTTTTTATTTATTAAATTACACTCTGTTTTCTAACCTGGCATGGACTCATTTTGTGTGGTGTTTTCACAGTTGTACTGTTTGAAGTGTTGCACAAATACTTAACACATTGCCTCTAAAGTTAAGCCTGAGTGTTCTGTGCCTAGCTACCAGAGGATAAGAAAAGGCTAATTTAGGGTTTGCATTCTTCTTACCCTGACTAGGATTGTGGTTATTGCTTGACCAGGGCTTGAACCCAGTTAACCAGTAAACCAATTTCTAACACGGATTTTAAAGCTTTAAATTAAGTCTACAGAGGCCATATGCTACTGCAGCTCCTCTGTGTTTCATTTTAAACAAATGGTACCTACGTTTACCTTTTTGTGTAAGCCAGGTGTAGGACCCAGTCTACCTCACAATGGAAGGGCCAGAGTACCATAACATTTCCGACCTTTTCGGGTTTTTGTCGAAATTATAGCTTTTGATTTTGACTATCTCAATTCTAGTTTGTTTTCACAGTTATTATTGTAAAGTTTTTTAAAGGCTCTTAACAGACCAAATTTATGTATGGTCTAGTATGACAATGGTTTCTGTGTACTGTAATATTTGCAAGCAGTACTTCTGAATCTTTGGAGGGAATGATCTAGCCTTTCCTAATGATACACTAATATCCAGTAAAAACTGAAGGGAAGGTGGGCCAAAACACGCCCTTGCTTCAGGCCCCTACTGGTTTGAGGTATATTTGATGCTGTAAACCCATTTCCGAATTTCACATGCACCTGAGTATAATAAGATGACGGCTTGAAGTAAGCTGGATGGAATGCCCCACGTTGCCAGCTCTTTCAACAATATATGGTGGTCAACCTTGTCAAAAGCTGCTGTGTTGCCAATAAAACATGTAAATAATGGGGGACCTTTTTGGTTAATTGCAAAATGAACCAGAAAGGATATTTTTGAGATGTCGTCCATTGTGCCTCAATTTGGTCTAATGCCTGTTTGGGAAAAGGGATAATATTATGTATCATATGACCAGTTTTCTAACTTCTAGATTAAAGTCTTTGCATATGCTGGGCCCTCAATCATCTAGCAATACAATTAAGCAGTAGTTGGAGGGATCCATTATTAACCCTTGTTTTTATAGTGGGGGTATAAAATAGAGCCTTGAGAGGAATCAGCAACCAATCCTGTTAGAAATAAGGCCCTTAAAAGAAGAGTCAGCAAGGACACCCAATAACCTGTGTCATATTTGAACAAGGTGCTTGATCCTCCATTCTCCCCTGGTGCACCGCTTGGTTTTTAATGTATATTAAACCAGAATAATGCTTTTTGATTGGAACATTCTTTCTCCAAGTTCAACAGCTCCCTTCATATGGGTATTCAGTGTTACTCAGTTGACTATATATGTAGCCTGTTTTTCCTGAATGCCATTTTCATCGCAGTACAGTTGAGAGATGAGGCTCTCCTAGTTATCAGGAGCAACACCATTTTCTTTCGGGGACTACCCTTCTCCTTCTATACTATATTTCCAAAACTGAGATTGATCTTTAAGTTTTGAGAATTTATAGATGATAAACCACTGATTTTCAACATATTTAGTTTTTCCCACCCACAGTCTACTTTTGTATTCATCTTCTAATTATTGTAGGAGTACTTCTGTAAGAGGATCCATAGTTCCCTTCCTTGAGCATCCTATTAATTTAGAAACTGTCTTTTTACCTTCTTTAGTTCTGGGTTAAACCATTTATTTATCTGAGCTGCTGAAAGCCTTATCAGATTGATGATACTTGTCCCTTAATAATGTGGTTTTCAGTTCCATCTAAAGTGTTACATACTGTCAGGGGCTATCATCCCCGATATTGCATACTTAAGTGATTTGATGCAATTGGATGTTTTGCATATGGTAAATTTGTGCACAGTTCTTGTTGTCCATTTTATCTTCCTTAATTTATTGTCAGTTGAGCCATGACTAAAGTGGGCTAAATGATCGACTCGTAAATGAGGTTTAAAGGAATTTAGGTGGGGAAATGATCTATTTCGTACCGCCATAAAACAGACAATTCATGGCAGTGACTAAAGAGAAATGGGGATGTAGTTTAGAATTCAGATTCTGGTGCTTCAACAATGTGTGACATTGCCGGCTTCCGGAAATTTGCTTCATAGTGTCAAAGAAAGAAGTAATAGACTGATGAGGCAGTCACAAACTTGTTTTCGTAGTAGATCTTGCCTCTACTCAATGCATGCTAAGGGACCTATGGGAATATAGCTCCTAGAATTAGTGTTTGGCTGAGTTTTTTGCAGCGCAGTATTAGAATAAAGTTGCAGGTGCTCCAGCGGAGGGGATTTGGGCCCATTTTGTCCCCTCTGACTCCAAGATTTTTAAGGAGATTGAGGAATAAAGTAGTAGGTTTCAATTCAAATTCACCAACACTGTGCAACCCATTAGGCTACACAGTAAAGCTCCATGTCGGGAAGTGAGGTTAAACATAGATTTATTACTAATTCAAAGCCAACCTAATATAAATCAGTCTCAGAAACATCGCATAGAAATACAGAATTGTCAAAGGACTTTCAACCCTGTAAATAACCAATGAGAACCTCAGTAGTGATGGTACAAAATAACAAAAACACTGCAGAATGAAAAGATTGAACATTTCTATCATCCTGTCTATGATGCATGAAGATTTCTAATTCCCCAATTAAACTACACTAAAAATGCAAAACTAGGCTTCAATTAGATTCATAAAATAAAGAGAAAGGTGTCATCGTGAAACTTCAGCAAACTTTCTAAAATAAGTATTGCATTGCATATAGCCATATAATGAAAATAAAGCATAGAATGTAAGGCACAGAGGTCTAAACTTCCTAATGAAATCTCAGCGTAGTGTGCATTAAAAGCCACAGAACTTTGCCTAGTTTTACCCTCAAAGACCCTCCTAAATTATTGTCACAGATCCAAATAAAGACCACCTTCAAACAATTCTCTCTTTAGCAAAACACAGTCATAATTCCTTCTTCTTTGATGTATGTTTCGTAAACACATTAACTCTTTCTCCTTTGATCCACATATTTTGAGACAACCTTGAACTTATGCCTTCATTCCACACAGACAATAAGCCTCCCCTCTGGCCCTAATTTCATTCGGACTTGATTCCCTTTTAGCTTCCTTTTCTATTTCAGACAAATGATCCTTCTTTCCTTTCATTAGGTCATCGTACCAGGCACCTGAAGAGGGGAGAAAAGGATCCACCCAAGAAAACATTCACATTGAAAGTTAGAGGTTGTGAAACCTTAATGCTTAAGACCTTTGGTCAGGTTAACAAATTCAAGACTTCAATACACATTATAACTAAATAAATGCTAATATACATACAGTCACGTTGTAAAAGTAAATGCATTTCTCATAAATACACATTCCATCATATAGCAAAAAGTAAAACATCTTATAAATGCATTAAAACTATATCTCGTTATTACTGAAAACAAAGCATTAGCGAACACCTACATTTTGTAAATGTTGTGATTACTTAGCTTGTGCACTTCGTATGTGGCTTTAAATGTACTTTTCTCTTGTGGGTTACATTATATCTCATTAATATATAAGGCCTCAATATACATATGTGGCATAATCAGGTAGAGCTGATTGTATGCTACTCCACAGGTTATAAACACCTCTAGATTGGAATAGTTACAAACAAGAATGTCAAGCTCATTTACGTGACTGCATATTTTTTATCAGTGTTGTGTATATTTAACTAAATGTTCACCAGCACGGTATTCTACACTCATTTATTAAATGCTATGGGCCAGATTAATCAACGCAACGCAGCGAAGCAGGACAACTTGCTGCATTGCGCTGTGTGAAAGGGAGAGGACAGGAATGCACCATATTTACCAATATATGGCGCATTCCTGATCTCTGCCTGTGCTGGTGCATAATCAACTGTTTAGCAGCAGTGCAGGCACCATTGCGCCATGGTGCAAAGGTGCCTACGATACAGACCATGCTATTTTCGTGTAGGAAGGAACACCTTCCTGCACAAAAAATCCTCTGAGGTGTTTCTTCTTCTTGAGTATGCTGCAGAATGCAGCACACTTTGAAAGAAGAAACAAGGAAAAATAAAGATATTTCTCCTTTTTGTGCATCCCCTGGGAAGGCGTAGCATTTTGATGCATTTCCAGGACTACCAGTCTTGGTAAGTCTGGGAACGTGCCAAAATCCATGGATGGGTGCATTGGAACACCCACACTCCACCCAAGGAACTCCTTCCCAGGGCAGAGTAACTTAAGGGAGCAACTTGCACTGCCTTATAATACTCTGGATTTACCAAGCAACACAGGGTCATGCAATTTGATTTTAGTATTGCATTGTCATTGTGACAATGCGATGGCAATACCTTACTATGATAAATTTGTCCCTAAATTTTCAATTACAACAGCTTGGAAAAATGGGCAAGTTGTTTTCAGAGGTTTGACAGTAACTTCTATGGCTACTGAGATATATATTGACATGCAACCAGACGGCTAGCCAAATCTTGTATGTGAGACAGCTGGGGTGACAAAAAGTTTTGCACGATGTCTCCTGGAAGCAAAATATATCTTATTTTTGTAAAAAGGTTTGAGTTTCTTGATTTGCTATTTGTTTTAAGTCTGTCATGTTCCAAGATACAATTGTGAGAAGGATTTTCCCATCCGAGCCACTTACTCATTTTCTTTCCTTGTAAACTGGGGATGCTGATTCCTGCTCTTCCCAGTATGGGGAGATTAGCAGTTGAATAGCAGTGGCATTGGTTATCAGTACATATCTTTCTTTGTTAAACTTATTTTAGATTAAGAGGTTAATATGCAGGATATTTTTCTCTCTCCTTTTATAATTTGATTCCCCAGATACAAAATACTTTTTTGTGGTTATATATCCAGTTAGATATTTCTGAGGTTTTTCAGATTACCTATGTGGTCTTTTTATATGAATTTAATGGGTGTTGAACGAAACGTGTGCTCAAAATGTCCTGGTTATTGAGAGATGGGACGTGTTGTAATAATTGGAGTATGTTACCCCAATTGAGGCTGTCTTTGTGACCTCTAGACATGAATTATGGAGAAAAAAACAGTGTACTGTTAGTTGGTTCCCCTTCCAAAGAGTTGACTGTAGTATTCAATTTAACTAAGGGCCCAATTAGGATTTCGAGCGAACCGCTACCGACAGGCCGTTGGTGGCGGTCTGTCCGACAGCCACAATAGCAGTCCGACCGCCGCATTATGATGCGGTTGGTCCGAGCGCAGCTGTTGGAGGGACCGACCAACGCCCCTGACAGGCTGAAGTAGCCCATCAGTCGAATCATAATCCTTACAATGGAGGTGGTGCCTGTGGAGGCACCGCCATAGGGATTACGAAGTCCCTTTTCCTCTGCCTTTACATAGAGGTCCCACCGCCATGTAAAGGCAGACGGAAAGGGACTTTTGGGGCCCCTAGCAGGGCCCCCATACCCCTGTGGGCCTCACCCTCAGTTATTGGGCTCGGGGGCACATGTGGCGCCCCCCAAATAATGCCTTTTTCCATTATGGCTTGTGCTGCTGTCCTTTTCTGGGCCACAGCACAAGCCGCAATGGAAAAATGCCTTTTTTGGACCACCTGCATGGGGATTGCATCGTAATTTGGCGGGTGGCACTGCCGACTGCATGTCAGGTGGTTCCATTCCTGCTGCAATGCCATCGTAATCAGGCCCTAAGCCTGAAACATTCCACTGGTATATATATCCTCTCGCACTTTCACTTTGTTGGGTGAAATTGCTGGAGCCTGGCTACAGACTGATTCTTGGAAGTTATTTATGTGGTTTCTTGGAAGTCGCTTATCTGCAGCTATGGATGAAACCAGGCTGAAGACTCCTTTATGATGTCAGATGCTGTATGTAGTTGGTTCCCGAAATGATCAGTGGAAATTATATCACTGGAAGCCTTAGCTCAATGGCTGATGGGGTTTCTTCTTGCAGGCACAAGGGGAGATTTTGAAGGGTCTGACATGGTGACCATGATTTTGTCTGTTATAGTGTTCAATTTATTTATGTCTCCCCTCATTAGTGATTCTGATTCATTCATAGTTGTATGCGATACTGAGGCTATTGATCGAGCTGCATTGTTGCCATTCAAGTTAATAGGTGGAGACATATCA
This sequence comes from Calotriton arnoldi, assembly GCA_963921515.1. Classification (NCBI taxonomy): domain Eukaryota; kingdom Metazoa; phylum Chordata; class Amphibia; order Caudata; family Salamandridae; genus Calotriton; species Calotriton arnoldi. The sequence goes on from CAWUFW010006083.1 coordinate 38,425, forward strand.
GTGACAACCACAGAGAAAGGATTAGTGGAAAAAGGATGACTTGCAATGTTATGCAACTGATGCAGCTGAAACTTTTTCTCTACTTCAGCAACCACACTGGCTCATAAAACTATCCTCAAGGGAATTTCTACTGAACACAGATTTTACACTGTACCCACAGAGGCATTGGTCCTCTGATGAATCTTATTCTGTCATAGTGAGGGGTGAGACTGCAGGATGTCCGAAACACAGTTAACCATTTTAAGAAGGACCATTAGTTAGTGGCTAACTCACAAGTTCAAAGGGAGGTTCAAATAAACTACTCTCAGAACCATACTGTAAAGATAAAGTATTGCAATTGGAAGATCCTACCTACTGAAGAAGTTTAGTCTGACCAAATAAAATAACCAGAAGCTCTGCTGTTGCTTAAAAAAAAAGCTACAGGACTTGATGTTCTGAAAGCAATCTATGACTATCTCTATTACGCATTTAGAATCAAACTAATAACACAGTTCAAAAAGAATATCAGGACACAATAACAGACTCAGGCAATTTAGAAAATGTAGTTATTGTATTAAAGATCCAAAATCAATGCATATAGCAACATTTTAAATAGCTCAGTTAGAATGTCAATAGCACATAGTATAAAACCACACATTTAATCACGGAATTTCAAAGAGGATGATTTAAGCATTACAGATTTCCACTACCAATGAAGGCAGGAGGATCATTAAAAATGAGGAAAGACCTCATTCAGAAAAGGGACAAAGGGTCAAGTTAAAGTTTTCTAGAGAAATAATTATGAACATTGGGAAAGAAGAGGAATCGGGAAAGTTCAAATTCGGTATCTCATCAAATCAGTCAAAAGAGTTCAATAAACAAGTTCATTAGGAAAGAAAAATCAAAGCATTGAGTTCAGTTTTTCGGCAAGGAAAAGAGCCCAAATCCTCTAACATTGCTCATTTTCAAAACACCTCAGCTCCTACCCGTTGGGAAGTTTCAGCCAACACCAAGGACCTTGCGGTCTGGGTTCTTAGGAGAGAACCCAATGGTGAAGCGTGTCATCCTCAGGTGAGTGAAGGTTCTTGTCCTTTAAGAATCTCTCTTCTGACAGCTATATAACATACTACATACACACACACACATAGGATGATATATATGTGTATTTTGCTTTCTCTTCTTATTGACCAGACATACTTTTTTGTGAGTTTAATGATAGACAGAGAGTAGTACGTATCTGGTTTGGCCTCTCCCGCTGGGTCCTTTGTGTGAATGGCAGTTCGGGCAGGACTGTTCCCAGGAGGAGCAAGGTCAAGGCTGATTTTGCATATGGATGGGTCCAAACTGGGGTGGCATAGTGGGCAAAAGAACAATGGATTCAACCCAGATCTGTGACTGGGGGTGAGTGGATGAAAAGTTTCAATACGCCATCCATCACCTTGTTGAATTTGCTATGCTCGCCCTAAGTGGCCAAGGGTATGCCCAGACGTGGGTCCCTTGCTCGCTGTGCCACTGGATTCAAGCTACTCTGGCTGATGAGGGGTGATACCCCAAAACCGGTTCCAGGATGATTGTTTCTGGTCCAGGGAGGACCTGGCCTAGCAGTTCGGGCAGGACTGTTCCCATGAGGACCAGGGTTACGGCTGATTTGCATACAGCTGTGTCCAAACTGGGGTGGCATAGTGAGCAAAAGAACAATGGATTCAGCCCAGATCTTTGACTGGGGTGAGTGGTTGAAAGGTTTCAGTACTCCATCCATCATCTTGTGTTTGCTATGTTTGCCCTAAGTGGCCAAGGGTATGCCCAGGACTGGGTCCCTTGCTTGCTGTGCCACTGGATTCAAGCTAGCCTGGCTGATGAGGGGTGAGACCCCGAAACCAGTCCCCGGATGCTTATTTCCGATCCAGGGAGGACCTGGCCTAGCAGTTCGGGCTGAACTATTCCCATGAGGAGCATAGTCAAGGCTGATTTGCATATGGCTGGTCTGAACTGGGGTGGCATAGTGAGCAAAAGAACAATGGATGCAACCCAGATCTATGATTAGGGTGAGCAGTTGAAAAGTTTCATTACTCCATCCATCATCTTGTTGTGTTTGCTAAACCACAGTCTTTGCCATCCTCACAAGTTAGTTACAAAAAGAAAAATGTATTTGTTACTACTTCATGGGTACAGTCCAAGGATCAGCTCTCACCAATTCATTCCTACAAGGAATAAGGCTTCATTCATAGTCAAATTGTTACATTAGGCAGGAACAGTTAAAGCAACATTTGGAAGAAACCTGCCAAAGTTAATTTCACTAGGCAATAAAATAATGCAGCCTAAGCACAAGAATTTCAATGCATTAAAATCATCTTCTTTTAGTACATTGACTCATTAGTAACTATTCAAAACATAATAATAAAATGTTTCATATTAAGAAAGATGAATAGTTCTGTTAGTAGTTATTATATTAAGAATGGAGGATCCTAAATATGGCCTGCTTATACGAATTTTGAAAGTAGCAACATGTAAACTAATTCTAATAATCATTAAAAAAAATGTTTTCATTAATATATCTCTTTATGATGTTAGGTACTTATACTGAAAGTTTCAAGCATGCAAACCTTATCAACATTCAAGTCAAGTCAAGTCAAAAGTACTTTATTCGGCAGCCAAGAGCCATAAAAGCAGACAGTTTTTTAAAAAGCACATTTCATCGAAATACAATTCTATACATAAGACTTAGGTCACATAAATGTATTAAAAATATGTTTACAGTGCGGATAAAAGACGGCCAACATTGCTGTTTCAGTGGTCAGATATAAAACTTACAGAAAATACAACATTTAAAGTGCAACAGTGCTAGGCATTGGGCCAAGAGCTATAGGTATTATCTCTTAAAGAGCACATTGTATAGTTTAGAAAAACATATTTGCACTGGCTGGTAGAGCAAGGTGGCTACTGCAGCGACAACTTTTTCCTATGTCTAATGGCCCCTGTTAGAAAACTTGCCACCCCAAGGCAGACTATAGGAGAAGACAGCATTTGAAGATAGAGCGGGCCTGACTTGGACAAATTGACGATCTCTAAGTAGTGGAAGTATGTGTTTTCTGCGAAAGAGATCATAATAGGTGCAGAAAAACATAAAATGGAGAGTGTCTTGCTCCGAAAAAGTAGTCACAAGGGCAGGGTTTTAATGAGCCAGGTTTGGAGTATCCTTGGAGAAATGCCAGTAGCCAGGGAACCAGGTTTCAGACAAAATCTGGTCAAAACAAAGCGATGATATGCTTTGTTAATATAAAATAAATATGGTTGCATCTGTGAACTCAAGCTCAGTGTGGCAAACCTTCTCACAGAGGGCTTGACTAGTTCTGTCTCCTCCCTAAGCCCCTGCCGCCTGTCCAGAAACTGCTGTTTGAAATCTGATTGCAGTCTTGCCCAAGAGCCCAGGGCTCAGGAACAGGTCAGGACGTCCGAGCCATCTTGTCTGTTCCATTATGTATTTCAACCAGGGAATGTGTAAAGCCCCCTCCAGTGCAATACAGTCAGTAATTATAAGTTGGTTTAAGTTTGGGGTCGGACATGCCCAGATTCTAAGCCAGCGCAACAGCGGGGCAACCGAGATCTCATCCAAAATGTAACCCACCCCCAGTTCCTCATGTAAAATAAAAGCAGGGGTAGCAGCGGGGACCGCAAGGAGTTTATGCATGAAATTATTCTCAGCCCCCTGGATTCCCTTAATGTCCTTGTGGCCCCAAACGTCGCACGTCACACCCGTCACGTTGCCATGGGGATACATTTTGCATTATCGATCTTCAATAATGCGGGCAGGGGCTTTAACCCCAATCTTTTTGCAAAATCCAAGGTGGCCCCTGCTGCTCTAGCTAAAAAAAAATTCTGAGTGTTTGTTGCGCACACCAAGATCCTTGTTCATCGAACAGTACCCCTAGGTATGGAAACGTGGACACTTTAGTTAATTCGGACCCTTTGCAGTACAATTTGGCCTTGACCGCCTTTCGCGAACCTATAGTCATGGCGTGTGACTTCTTAAAATTTGCAGTTAGATCTAATGAATCCATAAAAACTAAAAAACCGTTTAGAAGTTGTTGAAGGCCCATTGTGGTTCTGGCCAGTAGAACCGCGTCATCGGTGTACAGGAGTGCAGAGATCATTATAGTGCCAGCCCTGGTTATATCTTTATAGCTAGATGTTAGGGAGTCTCCCAATTTGTTAATGTATAACATAAACAGCAAGGGGGCCAAGATGCACCCCTGCCGGACCCCCTCCTTACTACCCAGGGATCTGTCAGGCTACCATCTTCATTGTACCTTACCGCTGCCGTAGTGTTTTCATGGGCGGTGTGCAGGAAAGAGACCATTTCCACATCTAACCCCATATCTCATAAGATCAACCACAGCTTAGACCTATTTACACAGTCAAAAGCTGAGGTTAGGTCCATAAAAGCCAGATGTGGAACTCCCTTCTTGGTGATGGTATACTTCCCAATCACTAGGTGCAGGTTAAGGCATTGGTCCAGTGTCCCTTTCCCCTGCCTGAAGCCATAATGTAGATCGGAAATAATGTTTAAATGGTCAAGTCAAACTGTTAGGCGATCCAATATTACTTTCCCCATAATTTTGGCAGCTGAGTCTAAGAGCGAGATCGGTCTGTAACATGCGGGGTCCTACCGGGCGCCCTTTTTGAAAATGGGGATGAGAACCGCCTTTGCCCATGATGAAGGGAAGCCACAAGAACAGGCTGCATTAAAAACATGAGCCAAAATCTTTGCCCAGACTGTGGGATCGGCCTTGTCGAGGTCCGCTAGTACCCCATCTGGGCCAGGGGCCATTCCTCCAGATGTTGAAATGATAGCTTTATAGACCTTGTCTGTTATAAAGTGGAGGGAAGTGCATGCAAGGCCGGGAACTATTTGTCCCACGGGCTCTTCTAGATTTGTGTTGCTATAAATGTTACCAAAGTGTTGGATCCAATGCTCAGCAGGTAATCTCTACTGGAGTTTGGTGTGTCAGAAAAAAGAGGACTGTTGACCACAGACCACAATCTAGAGCTATCAGCCAAGACACTAGCTTGGCTGAGGGCCTCCCAAGCCTGCTCCCTTATCTGCTTTTTCCTTTCCTGAACTGCGAATTTATAAGCCTTCCTACAACTCTTAATTAATGTTGCATCCCTCGGGTTTCGCTTAAGGGCCTGCATTAACTCTTTGTGGGCAGCCGAACAGGTGCCGTCAAACCACCTTTTAAGTTTTGGGCATCTTGCTCTAGTCTTGGTTGTTAAGTTGGAGGCTATCTGCTTGGTGATTTTGTCAAAAGCATCTAGGATGGCTCTATCGTGTGGGGCAAAATCCATACATACTTCAAACTCCGGGGCACAAGAGGTATACAGATTATCTAGAAAGCTCTCCGGGGTAATCCTTTCCCACTTCAATCTCCATGCTTGATCTTTAGTGCTAATGTTAATATTAGAGATTTGACTCGCCACCCTCTCTTTTAGGGCGGCCGAAAGAGAAAGATCCAATATTAGAGGATTATGATCACTATGGCAGTTCCAGGTAGCGCTTAGATTTTTCACAGCCGGCGTTAATAGTGCAGAAGGCATGATATAGTCAATTCTGCTAGAGCTACCACTGCCTACATAGGTAGGGACCGGGACAGACGCATCTCTTTTCTGTAGGCAGTGTAAATTATGGACTGAGAGGAGACCTTCTAAAAAAGTGCCCGATGGTGTGTGCTCAAAATGATTTGACAGCTGGGAACCGTTCTCTTCCTCCGACATAAAAGTGCAATTAAGGCAACAGTGATGGGTGTTGAAATCCCCTAAAATTATCGTGTCATGGTAAGCTTGTCTTTCTTCCCCATAACTTTACAGAAATTCCTCTAAGGCCAGAAGATGTTCAGTCTCGTGGGTTCTGGAGAAGGAATTTTAAAAGTTAACCACTAACAAAGTGGGGAGGTTCTTATATGACAGTTCCACTGCTAGCACAAGGGGTGATCGACAGTCTATCAGTTTGGCTTGGTAAGAACGTTTAAGAGAGACATTAAAAGAAGACCCCCCCTAGCTCTTCCCATGTTCGAAGGGGTAGCATGTTTGTTAAATGAAATAAAACCGTCCAGATAAAAGCTATTATTGGACTCTTACGTTTCTTGTAGGGCAATAATATGATATGTAGCATGAAAGTGTTCCCAGGGTATGTTGCCCTTCTTTGACCTAAGGCCAGCTATATTCCAGGACAATACCTTTGTGTGGGGGTCAACAGGGATGGCTGGGGTGGGAGTGGGATTAGAGGAATTATCCTGTGTTTTTTCTGCCGCCGACAATAGTCAATCATTTTCATCAAGGCCCTGAGTGCTAGCTAAAGCTAGGTATCGATTAGTCAAGGGTAATATTGAGTTCACATTTCTATCTTGAACGGGCTTAACCAGCTTGAACGGCAACTGCCAGTGGGGATTTGCCAGGGGTTGTTTAAAAGGATAAAAAACTGTAAAGAAACAGTTCTAATTTTAGTTTTAGTACCATCATTATATTGGCATCCTATTAGTGCTTTGGCCTGCATGGGGTGCTTGAAGTTAACAATTATGCAATCCCCTCAACGTTTTTCCTAGTCCCATGGCCAATCCAGCCCACTCTTCTGGCCATAATGATGTCAGAGGATATACTAGGACCATTGATCACGTTGTTATTGCACCAATGAATGGCCTTGTGAATAAGGTCCAAAGACGTTTCCTTAATACCTGGTGTAAGTGAAGGAACCCCTAGTAGGACAGCAACTAGGGGCGCTGATTGGGGGGAGATCGAGTATACAGTGATTTTCAGCCGTGGACATTTTAGGGTGGAAGAAAGAATGTGTGGGTGGTGGACCTTCTTTGGCTGTTGCCTGTCCTATCATATGGGCTGCCTGAGGTACAATAATCGACCCCTCCGGTGTGTGAATAGTGTTTGATTTACTAGACGAGGACACCCCTGCTGGTTCTTGAGTACTACTCACCTGGGGTCTCGGGTCGAGCCACCAGATACCAAGCAAGAAACCCCCCCCACTAATGTATCAGGCCCTGGAAGACACTTGTTATGTGTGGTAACAAAAGAGTTCAATTTCAGCTCAATCCCTTCCAGCTTTGAAATTATAGGTCCTAAACCATCTTTGGTCATAACCTCTAGCCTTACAAGGAGGGTATCCAGCAGCAGTTCCAGAGTATGTTCAGCTGGTGGTGGGGCGGTTTATGTCCGCAGGGACTTTCTCATAACTCTATTACCACCAATTCACTTTCTCTTAGTGGGGGGACAGTCCAAATTTAGATCATCGCCCACTGTCAGGGTGCCTGCAGCAGTACATATAGATGTTACCAGCTCAACCATAGGTCCTTCCGCCGATGAGGGTAGAGGCATAAGGTGGGACCTTTCTCCCACTGGGTCCCTAGTTACCTCCAACAGTTCTCCATTCCTTACAGAGCCCAGTGCTAAATTCTCAGTCTCCATGGAGAGCCTTCTCTCAGTCAGAGCTATCTCCTTCGTAATAACATTTGACGCTCTGGTTAGGAAGGAGTCTATGGTCCCTGCTGTATTACTTCGTGGAAGACCCCCTTGGCCGTTAGTCAGTCTCCTTTTACCCATTCTATTTGTTCTGGAGATACTTTGTCTTATGTGTACTGTGGTACAGAATTACGGCTTCTTAGAGTATCAATGAGAAATTTGAGGGGCACTTCCTGGGCGGAAATCATAGCAACTAAAAAGCAAAGTACCAGAGTATACAGTCAAGGCTCACTATTAAAAGGAATCGTGCAAAGTACCTTAATCCTGCCCTTGAAAGCTCAATCCGAAATGCCGTAAACTGGGGAAGTCCTGGCCTGACCGCACGGCTCCGTAGAGAGAACCAAGAGACCTGGCCCAGCCCAGCCTCTTCCGGCCGCTGACGGGCGCAGACGGGCCGGCCCTTGGCGCTGCAGGAGCCCCCAAGTGATTTTATAGCACCTCCGGGCGCGGAGCGATGGGGTTGGCGGCAACGAGCCGCAAAGGAGGCTGGAGGTTGTGGTCTTTGCCTCCCGGTCCCCACAGCAGAGGTAACAGAAGAGTACACGGGCGTCCCGCGCTGCGGGAGCCCCCAATCGATTTTATAGCGCCTCCAGGCGCGAAGCGATGGCGTTGGCGGAAACGAGTCGCAAAGGAGGCTGGAGGTTGTGGTCTTTGCCTCCCGGTCCCCACAGCAGAGGCAACAGAAGAGTACACGGGCATCCCGCGCTGCGGGAGCCCCCAAGTGATTTTATAGCGCCTCCGGTCGCGGAGCGATGGCGTTGGCGGCAATGAGCCGCAAAGGAGGCTGGAGGTTGTGGTCTTTGCCTCCCGGTCCCCACAGCAGAGGCAACAGAAGAGTACATGGGCGTCCATTAGCACCAATGCCGAATTTGTGAAAACACTCTGCAATTGAAATCGATAGAAATGTTAAGCTTCTCATTAGTCTTCATAATATCTTATTATTATTAATATTTGATTAATCCTACTGTTTCTAGCTAATGAAGCATGCTGTAATGGTGCTGATAATTCAAAGTTTTGTCTGCTTTTGTGATGCCTTTCATCAGCGTGTATAAAGTGCGTGTTATGACTTCAATATCAAATCTAGTATGTATGTGCTGTAAAGAATAATCAATATCTACGCTGTTACATGCCCCCGTCTGATGGCGATTTTAGCCATCATAAACTACCACATCAAATTGTCACAAAGCATTATTTTGTTGTCTTTAGCCTTTTTCTTCTAGACCACTCTAAAATTTACTTAATTTTGTCATAATATTTACATTGTTCATCTTCCACTTTAAGATCAGTTCTCGTTCTTTCGTTCCTCATTTGTCCTTTTTAAAACTGCAGAATGTGATTGCTAATATTGTCAGCAATATGCATAAAGAGATTGCCACGAGTGATCTTAAGATAGAAATCACTAATCCATTATCTAAGATACCTAACCAATTGCTAGCTGTTGAAAAGCCTTTACCTACACTTCCCAGGCACAGTCTGCTTTTAGGTCTTTCAGATCTTTGTTTATTGTCACTAATGCTTTTAATGTAGCTCTCTATATCTTTGTTCTTGTCTGGTAAGTAGTTACAACAATGTTGGACCTTTAACAACCAACAGACTCCGCCCTCCCTCGTAAGAAGGATATCAAGGGCTAGTTGATTTGAATCACCACCAATCTTATCAAAATCATTTCCACATTTATAACAGATAATCCTCCAGTTGTACTGATAGCTAATTTATCTACTATGGTAGACAGCTTTCTAATTTTCTGAGACTTTAGTGCTACTCCTACAGAAGGTATTAAGTCCCCAAAAATATCTCACATTATTTCACTTGACTCACACTTCTCTTCGTTTTCTCCCTTTATTTCTTTTTCAAAATCCTTCATGTGATTGATTTTTGGAAAAACAGTATCCAGGTGACAACTTCCGTACCGTCCTTTATGTAACATGTACTTAGCATTCTTTCCACAAATATAATACACTCCAGGAAAGATAGGATCACTTCCACTTAAATATCCTTTCCAGTTTTCATAGATTTAAAAAGTATGTTCACATGTCCTAAGTCTTAAAAAATTTGTGTTAATATTTGATCTTTTTCAGTATATACAAAGTTTTCCCTTATGAAAAAACTTTCAAGTTTTCCCTTATGTTGCTGGTCTAAAGCTAATGCAGCCACTCCCTCTATTAGGTTATTTGCTTCTTGTGGTAATTTCCAAGGAATTAGTCTTGATTTTTTATATTATTATCGATTGTCGCATTATGTCATCTATTCTCTACTAACTCTATGAAATTCTTTTCAGCTCTCCACATTTTACTTATTAGGTTATTTCTGTTTGCATAAGCCAGATCTAAAGATTGTGTTGGTCTAAACAGATATCTCATTGTTTCAGGATGTGGATTTAAGCATTTTAGCACAGGAAGTTCAGAAAAGATCCAATCTTGTTTGGAATAATAATATAACAATTGATCACTTCCATAAAACAAACTAGCTAGCACACAACAAGAAATGTCATACGTCAATGGCAAGCTATGATAGGTTATACCCTCATAAACAGATGTGAGTCCGTGGGGGTCGCTCATCGGCACAGTCTTCACTGCAAGAAGAGGTGGGAGGACCTTAGAAGATGGACCAAGAAAATCACTGAGGTAAAGCTGGGCCTGTCCTCATCCCGGCCACAGAGGCGCTCACCAAAACCTGACCCCCCTAATGGCCCACATACTTGCAGGGGCATACCCCAACCTTGATGTGCAGTGGCAAGCACAACAGCAGCAAAGAGGGGGTGAGTATTTTTCCTCAGTGTGATGTCATACATGACCATGATTTGTGATTGACTTGCAGGCAGCTATGTAGCATTTTTGGGTAAGATATACTCATTTTTCACTCAATGAGGGTGTATTTGCACCTTGTAGGAATGTGTGAAGTCCTAAGTTGCACTGCCATATGTACCACAGCTCCATACATGCTGAAGAGTAGGTCGACATTGTGCTAAAAAATCTCAACATTATTTCGTGTGATGTGGCATGTGTATGTGACAGTGTGATAAAAAAATTGTTTTATAGAGTTTTATATAGCGCGAACTAGACCCGAGACATCGAGAATCAGAGCGCTGCACCAGTTTTGTTACAGATGGACACATTCATTTTTGTTAGGCACGGGGAGATTAAATGATTTGCCCAGAATCACAGGATGTTGAGCGTTGTTGCCGAGACTCGAACGCGGTTCCCCAGCTTCGAGGTTGACTGCTCTAACCGTAAGGCTACATCCTCTCCCCATTAATTGAAGGGTCAACCTTCATGCCAGCTCTAATTTGAATCTCATGTGCTAAGTTTTGCCACTACGTAGCGTACTCTGAAGAGTCCATCAATGACATCATCTGCCTTGCCACCTGACATAAATACTTGCATGTGAATTAACTGAAATGTATGATGTGCAGTATACATTGCTTTGCATTTAGTTACTCTGAAGATGCTACCACTGTAGCAGGGACCCAACTTTTATACATGTATTGTGTCACAGAAACCTGAGCTTGAGATGATTTTAGGCCCTCTTACAATGTGTACATTAGGGGCTTCATTGATGAGGCCATACCTGCACTTTTGTTCCTCTGGAATGTCATGTCATAATTTTCCACGCATATTTACATGGCCAAATAAAGCCACCTTACATAGCTTTTCATGGCTTAAAAATATGTGCCCCTTTCATGCAGACGACTGCTTGAAAGGGGTGTTCCATGGGTTTTCCTGTGGGTGTTCCCACACAACACCCTTGGAACCTGAAGCATTTCCATATTTACCAGACATCGTAAACCTGGGAATGCGTCAGGATCTAACGCAACCCCAGGGGTTGGGTTAGGGAGGGACAATGCAGAAAAATGTGCTCTCATCTTTCTATGTGTGCTGAATTCTGCAGCACACATAGAAAGAGGGAAGTGGCTCACTTTATTGATATTGTACAGGAAGGTGTCCCTTCCTGCATGAAATCAATCAGCCATTCAAAGCACTCACCCTTGCACCATGATGCAAGGTTACCTGGGTTGGCGCATGGCAGCACATTGTGTGGCAGAGCAGGGGAAAATGACTGGAATGTGCGTTATCACATAGATATGGTGCATACCTGCCCTTTTGTTTTGACACAGGGCAACACAGCAAGATTACTTGCAGCACTCCCCTGCACCAAAACTTCATAAATGAGGCCCTAGGTTTCTATAGCTGCATTCTAGTAGATGACATTTCGTACTATAGGTATGAGATACAGGGATACAGATTTGTGACCAAATTTGTTTGACAAATGTGGTTCGTAAATGTATGTGGCCACATCTGTAGTAGTAGGTGACAGTGGTGATGGCAACCAATTTTGGGTCTTTGCACACCTCAATATACATTTATCTAAGTCCTAATAGCACTGTTGGGGGCCAAATATTAATAGTTAATATTAATTTGCAACTAATGTGTGATGTGATGTGTAATCAAATGTTTGTGTAGTTTGGTCAGGCTGTTTATAAAATCAGTTGTATCATCTTGTTTCAGCATCAACCCATGGCAGTGAAGGAGACAGGGGCGATACAGGAGGGGACGCAGATGGACACAGTGGTACCATACTACTAAGTGACACAGAGGGAACCAGTGGCCCAGAGGATGCTGGGAGTGTCAAAAGGAGATGCAAGATGACTCAGCAACATCTTCATCTAGCTCCAGTGGACATTCCCCAGTGGTAGTGGTGGACTTTCCTGGACCTACGTCTGCTAAATTGGTATCCTCCACACCCCCTATCATCTCCATCCTCCCTGCTGTTGTATTCCTCTTAGGGTGTCCATAAACGGGTTTTCCAGTATCATGTCCTTATATAGGCACAATTCGCCCTGCCCTTATATAGGCATAAAATCCCAGCCCTTATTTAGGCATTAAACCGTGCACTCCAAATACAGGCATGGTCTCTGACATCCGTCCACCCTAACGTCACAACGAGTTCATGAAGAACAGACCCTTAGGATGCAGGAGTTTCCCTAGCCCAGGACTATTGATTTCTTCAAGGACTCATATATTATGCATGAACCATTATTCCTTAGGGGTTTATTCATGACGTCTTCCGCTGTCCGACTCACGTCAATACTAACATTCTTAGGTACTTCTCAGGTATAAATATACCTTCCCTAGCCCCTGTAAATCAGAGGAGACCTCGACTTCAGAGGAGCCCGTTTCCCGGCCTGACGCACTGAGAAGACGCTGTCATCCCTGCACGCAGAGAGTCCAGCTTCCAGTGATCTGACTTCCCTTGCGGGGTGTTGGAGTTCGAGTCTGGCAAGAGATTCCTACCTCTCTCATTCTTAAGGTATGGAGCTGACTAGAACCTAGAGGGACTCTTGGCAGACTAGGCATACTAGGCTTAACATACTCTTAGTATACCATAGTAAGGAATACTTCACCTACTTCATACCTCTCCCTACACCTAGGTTAGGTTAGGTACATTGGGGTAGAACTAGATTAGAAACGCATCGTATGAGTAATCGCATTTTTAGTCTGTGTCATTTATGTAAATGCATATATACTAAAAGATAATGCTATCGCAGTATTATTTATTTCTACTGCTCACACTGTACATTATTTTATCTCGCATACTGTCTTGTGATCGTAACAGCACATTTTACTTACGCCAGAAACAAGACTGTTCAATAAATCTTTTATTGAAACGCCTGTCGGTTCTTTCTGTGTAACTTGGAGAAAACTAAGCATGCACGATTGAGCTCAGTGAAATAGTTATCTATTGTTTCCACGACTCTGGGACACGTTCTGATTCTAAAGGGAAACAAAGTGGTCATGTTTTGCGGCTGCCAGAAACTACTCCCTTCTTCTCGGCAAGGAGTTTCTAGTGGCCTCTGAGCTAGCTGGCACAAGTAATTAAGTTTAATATACTCGATAGGGACATACTGACCTTAGTCCTATGTCAAACCTATAGGATATATTATTCCAATGCGCAGAGCCTATTAGGGAAATAGGAGCTACACTACACAGCGCCCAATGTTTGGTAAGGTGGTAATTCAACGTTAGATACTGAGTAACTCAGCTGTGCTTTTTCTCTCAGAGACCCCTACCCATATACTCCAAAATATGTCTGGAGTGGGCAGCGTTAAGTATCCACCAAGGCTACATAGGGCAGCACCCTATATATTAGCTGTTTGGTTTGCTCAACGTTGAAGGATACAGTGTTCCAAAAATATTGTGCACCTTATCTTTGTTTCCTTGAAACTTGTTCTACATTTTTCAAAAAACTAAATGCCTGACTCCGACACTGAGACCGGAAACGGTGGAGCTACGGATCAGCCAGCTGTAACAGCTTATAACATTACAGGTTTTATTGAAACCGAGGAGGGTGTTATAGACATCACTCCAAACTTAAGAAGAGCCATCACTCTAAAACTCATAAAACATGGCCTACCACCAAGAGGAGGTAGAGCAGTTTTCGTGATAGAGGCACACGAATCCTTTCAGACAGAGGTATTCTATTCATGGGTAATATTTCCTGAATCCAATCCAGTAACACACATGTTTCACTTCTACAAAGAAGATGATCCACCAGAGGAATACATTTCTTTCGAGGATATTGAAATTCCATTAACATACCAGGAGCATCAGCTCTGGTTTAAAGGCGCCCTAAAACATCACAGAAACATTACCAGGCTCGGTCCACTAGGTAGACCAGGAGCAACATGGCCGATTCTAGCCGGCTTCACACCTCATCCTGACATTGAAGAAATGTCAGACGAGGAATTACTTACTCAACTCACAGAGTTAATAAAAATCTACAGACAATTGGTCCAATATGTCATGCGGACTTTCACAGTCCAACCACCATTGACAATTCCAAATCAAACTCCTCACCAGGGGAATACACTAACAATTACACCACAGACTCTATACGCAGTCATGGGTAAAATGCCCACAAAACGTGAGCAAATTCCATTTTGGATAGCTCAAAAAATTACTCAAATCGAAGCAGTATTTCCAAATACTAGCCCGTATGAGAAACACAGAATACTGACAATCAGTTTACCAATGGGGATCACACCACAACTGGAAGACTGCACCACTTGGGGCTCAGTCTTTGCTGCCATCTATACTAAAACACATGGCATTCCGTCAATTGCGGTAATACCTGATGTCCTGAAACAAATTCAAAACGAATACGGGGCAGAGCCTGCTCTAAATTTAGGTATGAAATTACTGAAAAATTTCGACCAGGTCTCAACAGTAATATTATCTAATATTAAAGGGAGGCAGCAGCAGTGGCGATCCGCCAAAAATTAAGGGAATTTGATGTTACAGAACATCAAACTGAGCTACCCAGAATAATAGAACAATCTTATGCAGAATTAGGCAGAGATAGTTTGGGTGGAAGACCAGTGAAGCCGAAGCTATCTTAAAGTCCTGAGAAGGACTCAATTAAACAAACTCCTACATCTTCTAAAAAGAAGTGGGAGACTAATAAACAAAATTCAAATGAGAAACGTTCTCAATCCCGAGGTAGGTCTCCTCAAAAGGAGCCCTCTGAAAGGAGGTATAACCTCAGGAATAGGGATAATTTGAGAAAGCCTGACAGGTATCAAGATACTGATACATGTTCCTCTCGTCCCTTTCAGATCTCATCACAGACTTCGGAAAGAAGAGGACGATCGGAACATAGAGAAGAACGCGTGAAATCAAAAGACGAAAAACACGCTCCAAAAACTAAAGCAAAACCTCAATTCTCCAAAAAGAAAGTAGCAGGTCTGAAGGTCAGACATGCCGAGAATACTGAGAACACAACTCAAGAACGGAGAATGGGCTCAGACAATGCTGGACAGTGCAGCAGAAGTCACAATAGCTCGCCAGAACCTGAAGGAACTTCTGGAGATAGTGGACTTGAATGAGTACATTACAGTAGAGACTGTAGACACCAGGGTTAGTACTCCACAAAAGTTATATGAAATAACACTCCGGATGGAGGGAGACAAACCTAGACAGGTGAAAGCACTTTTTTGGGAAAGACTATCAAAGGGCTATGACATACTTCTAGCAGAAAAGGACTGGCCACCACAATTTGTCATGGAGTGCCCTCACGGCGAGGACATTATTATGCCTGCCTTCTCCAACCATATTCCAATGCACCTAAGATACACATATGCCAGGAAATGGGCAGTAGCCCAGGCCCCAGCATTATATAAAAATCATGTAGGATGGGATGAGGACTCACCTCACCATAAAATACATCTGAAACATGAACCAACTGCACAAAGGCAGTACCCAATAAAGCAAGAAGCTAAAAAACAAGTCAGGGAGATCTTAGATCAACTTGAATACCAAGGGTGATTGAAACATGAACCTCCTCAATGAACAATCCTTTGTTTCCTGTCTCCAAACCAGACAATACATATCGTCTAGTTTTGGATTACAGACACCTAAACACTTGTTCTAAAACATTTGCAGTGCAAAATGCACATAGCACAGCATTAATGAATAACATTGTGCGTAAAAAATATAAAACAACATTAGACATCTCAAATGGTTTCTTTTGTCAAAACTTAGCACCTGAAAGCAGGTACTTAACAGCATTCTCCATAATTGGGACCCAGCGTCACTTTTGACGACTCCCACAAGTGTTCAAGAACAGCCCAGGTTTATTCTCTGTGAGAAGTTGGCCTGGCATATGATGTCCACTAATTATAGTGGGCACCTTGCACCAGTCTAAACAACCCCTTATTGGAGATAGGTTAAAGACAACCTTTATTGAAAGCTATCCTAGTGGTAGCTATGGAGAGCAGCCTTCAGGCTAAGTCTTGAAGGAATGTAAAGCAGCTTGTTTTACCAGTCTATAATCTCTTGAGTGACCAAATGAAAGAGGACCACACCAGGTATATATTCAAAATATATGTATTTATTACTAAACACACCCCTCTAGTCTCTTTATGAGGCTAGAGTTCGAAGTACATAAATTATAAGTTAGTTATCTACAGTAATAGCACAAATACACGTTTGAGCCCCAGGGCGTACCAAACCATATACCAATAAAGTGGTATAAGAACCACGACTGAGCTAGACACAAGGCCTAGAGCCTGTAGAAGTGCTTGGACCACAAGGAACCACCCAAGGCAGTGACACAGGGGACCCACGGGGGACGCGTGCAGTGTATGAACACAGCTGCGAACCACCGTTAACTTCTATGGGGAAAGTCGCGATTAGAATTTAAAAGAAAAGGGACACTTAGAGGAGGACTTGGAGCAAACCCTTTGAGACCTAGGCTGTTCTAGTGTCAATACCCACGGGAGCACCAGAGTACTCGAGTTACCTCACCCAGGGGAGCCGGGTGCATAGGTGTCTTTCGGGGTCGGGTTTCGTCGTCGCTTTCTATGGCGATCTGCTGCAAAGTGCTGCTGGCGACCAAGTCGAAAGTGTTCGGGTGGATCCAAAGGTGGATCAAAGATCTGAAGAACCTGAAAGCAGAGGGGACAGAATCTGGGTCACTAGCCAGTGACCAGGAAGGCGATGAGCAGATGCCCACCGATGTTGAGTGCTTCAGGTAGGTTGATGGTCGTATTGACTCTTCAGCCACGAGGTCCAGGAGGCGTCGACGACAACCAGGAGCTGGATTCGAGCTGTCTCATGACGTTTGTCGATTGCAGGGGTATCGGCGACCGGATTGGACCCAACAAGCCTTGGCAACGGCAAGTCTTGTGGAAATGGAAGAAGGACGATGTTGCAGACCAGCAAGGTCTGGGGGACTCACCCAGCAAGGATAAGTCAGGGCACACCTGGAGCAACCAGGGAGCCCAAACAGAAAAAGATTGGCCTTCGGGAGGGCCTACTAGCCAACGGACTAGCGACCGCAAAGGAGCCTCGAGTCAATGCACGTGGAGCTGGCTCACAGGTCACTCGTGGAGTGGAGGCCAGTGATCTTCGGTGCAGTTGGTGCTGGAGGCTGGGGCTACTCGGAGCCCAAAGCACGAGTTCGTGGGAGACCCAGAAGAGGATGCACTTGCAAATGCGTTCGGTGTCCAGGGGTCACAGTTCCACATTACCCACGACAGCTACAGGCCTCAGCTTTGCTGGGGACTCAGGGCAGCCTCGGGGAAGTCTTGAAATCCACCTCTGGTGATGCAAAGACTTCGGCGTCCGATGGGAGCTTCAGCGATGCAGACCGGACAATTGCTTCTTTGGTGCCTGCCAAGCACGGGAGTCACTCCTTGACCCCAAGGGAGATTCTTCAGTCCTCTAATCTTGAAGTAGAGCGTCAAAGGTCCAGGATTCTGTGTCAGAGTTTCGTCCAGGTTAATCTAAAGTCCTAAGGACTGGGGTCACCTACTTATACTAAGGTAGGGGGTTGGACATACTCTGTGGCCCCACCTATGGGAGGGTCAGGGCAGAGGGGTGGCTACACCCCTTTCCCTTTGTCCAGTTTCACACCAGAGCAGGGGCTAGAAGCCCCTGAGCCGGTTTGAACTGGGGTATGCACAGGGACACCAAATGTGCCCCCGTGCAGGACTTCAAAGCACCAGAGAGTGCTCCCGCCCAGCCCCAATACACACTATCCTGTCTGGGGAGGTGGTTACACCTCCCTGGGACAGGAAACCTATTGTCCAGGCCTCCCCTGCCGGAGTTTCGGTCAGCAGCAGGAGGCCAGACTCGTGTCTGTGGCAGCGGCATCCATTTTGTGATGCCAGGGCTCTGGAAAGTCAGTACCGGGTATACCGGTGTGTACATGTCTCTCCCTCTAGAAGGGTGGAATGCTACCCCGCCGCCAGAACTGGTGGGGGTAGTATTCCAAGATGTTTGACACCAAACACGACATGTTTCCGTGCAGCCATCCCAAAGTTAGCATTTAACGCGAGGTTATAATGCGCTTAAGAGTATATGGTCAGGCGGCACTACAAACAGCATCAGAGAAGGGTCTCCGAACGCTGCAGAGGGGCCCAGCTCATGCAGGGGCACCCTCTCACATAGGAACCACGCACTCTGCCTTCAGGATTGATAAGGCCTGCCATAGGAGTGACTTATAGGTTTATATGTGTGTATGTATGTAGTGATATAGGTAGCCTATATCACAGTAAGGGGTGCATGCACCACCTTACCCAGGCTGCAGTAGCAGACCTGTGGTGTCCTTTTGGATGGCCTTCCAGGGGTGGCACAATACATGCTGCAGCCCCTGGTAGGCCTCTGAGGTACCTATGCCCTGGGTACATAGTATACCATATACTAGGGACTTATAAGGGCACTCCAGATTCCAATCAGAGATGTGCCTAAGGCACATGGAAACCATTTTATAGAGGAAGCAGATAGACTGGGGCCCTGAATAGCAGGATCCCAGTCCAACTAAGTCATAAACCAGCAAAACACCAGGAAAAAAGTGGGGGCAACCATATAGTCAGATTCCACCTTCCTACATTCTCAGCGAGGGTAACGGAGTTACTACAAATTTATGACAATGAGGCATTGTCCTATGTCGATGATATCTATCTGACAGACGATGACCTGGAAAAGCACTTGAACAGGGTGAGCACCATTATACTGGGTTTCGCCTCTGAGGGCTACAAGTTCAACTTTAAAAGTCCAGAATTGCCCATCTCAATGTCCTATTTTAGGATATGAGCTTTCAAGTGAAGGCAAGATCTTGGCAGCTAACTTTCTAGAGAAATGTGCGCTGCTCCAACCTCCAAAAACGCTAAAAACTTACAATCCATCCTGGGTTTCCTAAATTTTGGAAGAACATACATTCTAAATTACGCAGAAAGGGTTAAACCTCTCTACACATTAATCAAACCTGATTTTTCGATCAAAAACTGGACACAGGAACACACAGAAATCTTGCGTTCACTACAGGCTAACATGTTAGCAACAAATCACTTACAAACACGTGTAAGTCAACGAAATTTGGTGATCCGAATCTTTTCGGGTCAATGCGGATTCACCTACTTAACCTTCAATGAGGGTGAGAAAATACCAATCGCACACAAATCTCATTTGTACACAAAAGGGGAAATGCGCTTCAGTTCAACTGAAAAAATTCTGACAGCAGTTCAAACCGCTGTAGCAAAAGAAAGAGCCTTAGCCCAAGGGAAACGCATTATTGTCGTAACCCCAGTACCCTCTTTAGAAGCGGTCACAAAAGCAAGCATTCCAAATGCTAAAGCATTACATCCAAGATGGATACAATGGGTTAATTCTCTTGCTGCAACAGATGTTGAATATGTTTTTGATCCTGATTTAAAAACACAAGCATTCCTGCAATATGAACAAGAATGTCCTCTGCCCATTGAGATTCTGCCTCTTGATCAGTACGAATTCATAATTTACACTGACGGATCAGCACAGCCCGCAACAGGGAGTAAGCAAGCTTACAGTGCAGCATGTGCAATCATTAAAGGTCGCATGCGAAATGGCATCTTCAGACCTATGGTCACAAAAACGCAGTCTCTAGGAGATTGTACAGCTCAGCGAGCTGAACTACAAGCATTCAAACTGGCACTTGAAAGTACAGATCGAGAATTCCCCACACTAATAGTGTGCGATTCCTTTTACTGTGTTCAGTCGTATAATGACTATATACAAAACTGGCTTGAAAATGGTTTCAAAGATGCGAAAGGTGGCACAATAAAGCATAAAATGCTTTGGGAACAAGTAGTTCAGTTGAAAAACGAACTACCAAAGGCTCACGTGATCCACACACTGAGTCATCAACGTGATGGCGTTCACGTTGCAGGGAATTCATTGGCTGATGAAGCCACAAAGGGGGCTGTTCAGACGGCTTCCGTAGCTGCGATCACTCGTTCAAAAACAAAAATAGACGGGGAGATAATGTTGGCTGTCAATGCTTTAAGCAAGGGCAGCAGTGCAGCGTTACCAAAAAAGTTTCCACTCAAGTACTCTTATGTAATTGATGCGAACAACGTTCCTTTTGCTCGAATCCCTGGAGTGGGGGATAGGGTAATTCCAAACAAGGAACGCAGATTAGGACTAATCCTAGCAGCACACGAAGGGATAGCTTCTGCCCATGCGGGTGTTTCAGCGACAGTATCTTTACTCAAGCAAAGATATTGGTGGCCTGGCATTCGGAAACAAACTAAAAACTATGTTTTAGAATGTGATATTTGCCAACAGATGAAAGTCTCAACATTGAAATGTCCTGCGCAGACACCCCTGTTAATTTCAGACAAACCATTAGCTTGTGTTTACCTGGACCACTGCGGTCCCTTGTAAAGGGACGGTAACTATAAATATATCATGGTTGCAGCGGATTCATGCTCTAGGTTCCTGTGGATATGGCCTCAGCGCTCGGCTGACGCTCGAACTGTTATAAAAGATTTGCGAGTCTTTATCGGCACATACGCAATAGGCACGCTATATTCTGACCAGGGTCCTGCGTTTAGCTCTCGGGCTTACAAAGAAGCCATGGCCAGTCTGGGCGTTGCATTGCGGTACTCCTCTCCATTCCACCCTGAGGGAAATTCGGTTGTCGAAAGGAAAAATCGGGACATAAAGCAGTCTATAGGTATTAGGTTCGGGTGATGGGTGGGTCAAACACCTTAATGGGGTCCAACGCTCATTGAACAATCTGCCAAGAAGTTCTCTAGGGGGGGTCACTCCATATGAGGTCCTATTTGGGACAAGAATGTGGGTACCAGACCTTGAACACGTAGGCACAGTGGTGGAAAATAAACCGTTTGATATCAAAGATCGTTTGGCTGTTTTACAGGAACTGAATGAGTTAAGAACGAAACAAAGCAACGTATTCCTACAGCCAACCACCACTGGGGAAAAATCGGCGGTCCCAGCAAGGCCTGTCTGGATTCCAAAAGTTGGGGATCTAGTCAGGGAAAAGATTGCGGACAAGAAGGAATTTGGACCTTCTTACAGACAACCAGTACCTGTCCTAGCAGTTCAAGGAACAAGAACAGTACTTCTGCCGCCCCTTGCTGGAAGAAAGGAGAAAAGATTTGTGTCCATCGATCTGATCAAACCACAGTATGTGGCCAATACTAAATAGTAGGCCTCGTGGACTCCGACCTAGTAGCAGACGCACTCCTCTCGCTACTATCCAAGAGGTTCAGACTGAAAGACTGATAACAATCGAGAATTCAGCTGTAACAGATGGAGGACTAAGCAACAATGCTATGGAACTCATCCCTCTTGAAAACCAAGTAACAGTTCATCCAAATACGCCTGTCTACACCAATGTAGCAAGTGATCAACTGGTTCCAGTGATTTCTACAAATCCTGATGCAATTCCAACAATTGATAGAACTGCTTCTGGCTATTTCATTAACTTTGATACGTTCTCAGAAGATCCGAGTGAACCTGAAACGACGCCAGCATCATTCAAATTCAAGCAGCAAGTACAAGACTTTCTTCACCTTTTGAAAAAGACTTATTTGGTTTCTCCATGGATTGAACTCTGGATTACATCTGGACTTTTTGTTTTCCTGCTCTGGCTAGCTTTGGTTACAACTGTGAGCGTGCTTATAAGTGGCAGATACATCCATGTGAATACTGAAAGAAAAGGCGTGAACGTACTTTTGAAACCTCATAAATCTTCCCATCGTGAAGCAAGGGACTTGTCATCAGTGAACATCACAGCCGTTCCTATACAGGATGGTATAGTGTGGGACAAAACAGATTTTGACATCTTCGGCCCGACGGAACAATTGAACATTCCACATTTGTTTAAAATGTCACTAAGTGATCTAATTTCGTCCAGTACCTATTCTGATTATTGGGACTTTGAGACTGTTAACGACATAATGTATGACCTAGAAAAATCTGCTGCATTTTCTAAAAATGAATATTTAGAGGATTCATCAGACTATGAACAACTGTATTGTCATAACCACTATGGTCATCATTATTTGCATAAATCTGCATATCCAAGAAATGTGTTTATGTTTAACCAATGGGAACATTGTCCTACACCTCCGAAAGGTAGTTCAAAAACATTTGCTAGTAAGTTTCCATATTTTTCAGGTTACAATACATCTGACCCAGAAACATTTTACTTTAGAAATGTAAACAAGACAGGACTGAAAATTATGTTAACTAATACAAAACAGATTTACTCTGCAGCATTTATTGCCCAACTGTCTAGACAGGGTTTCGACTTATGGAGAGACACAATAGACACAAAAACTGTCTGGGGTACTAAAGATTGGCAAGTGCAGGGGATAGAAGCTTTATTTAGAGCCTGTATCATCCCTGAACAAATAATGTTCTTGAATGAAACCATCCAACAAACATCTTGTCTTGGATTAGCCAAGATCAAGGAGATGAACACACCTTCTGTACCAACACCTGCAAGTGATAACGATACACATGCAGTGGTGACAGTTGACAATATACTACAACTCAACAGATCTAATCCTGATTGGAAAAAATGGTTGATCTGGCCCACAGACACGAATAACTGTCAGGAAAGATTCCTGAATAAAACTCAGGGCTTTACTATTAATACGCCAGACCCAAGATACGTCCAAAGACAGCATCCGGGGGTAGTAACAACATACAGTGTAGGAAAATGATGCCTCGATTGGCTGCATAAGTCTACACTACAGGATGTGAAACAACACTTATCCTTACTTAAAAAGGACGCAGACCTTAGGGAATTCTTGCTTGGACCAAGAAAACCGCGTCAAAAACGTTTCATATATGCCGGCATTTATGCTGCCTATAATGAAGCATGGAAAGTATCACAGATGGAGGCCACAGAATGAATACGTGAACTTGATCGTATTAATTTAGAGAAAACTCTCTCTGTGGCCGACAATGGGTTAACAACTTTGTCCTCCAGAATATATTCATTGGATGGCATTGTATCCTCTGCTATCGACATACTTGAACAAGATTTGGCGATGTTACAACACGGTCAGTCTCAATTACGTTCTATTGTGTTATTAAGCTGGACACTGCAATCTTTGCGAGCGGGCTATGTGCCTTGGCGTTTTATCAACACGTCAGCTCTGTTTGCAGAATACAATCTGACTGATAAACAGATCGAATTGGCACAAAGAGGAGCAAGGTATACAGTGCTGAGCATTGAAAAACTGGAAAAGCTACCATTCACAGTGACAGAAAAACCAGCTACAGAATGGCTTATTCATGGCAAAATAACATTACCTGTGACTACTTTTCAGTTTCAGTATTGCCTCACACAAATGCAAGCAGGCAAATATGAAAGGTTGGGTAAGGAATACATTAAGACATCTTGGGATTTACCGTATACATATAGATGTTGGAGTGGGGATCGTGAAGTGTTTTTGAGCGGTACACACTGTAAACGCGCACTGAGCGGTTCACTTATATGTCAGGACATTTCTTTAGACGGGGCTTGTAATGGTTCTGTGGCAAATTTGTCTTGCCATCAGCAGGGTATACCAGCTGCTGTGATTAATCCAACGTTTGGACAACTTTCTAATGGGAGTTACCTCATGTTGAATGATCAGAGTTGCTGCGGCATGCTGCCAGGCATCCCATATCTAGTAACGGTCAACTCCAGGGTCACTTGCTGTATGCAAGTATTGTTTGCCCCAATAGACACAGTCAGGGAGTCGCCTCTATAGCCTTCGCTGAACGTCTCTTTTATAAGATTTGATACTCTGAGCAGAATGAAAGCCATGCTTTTACAGCAAACAGTGCCTTTGACCTCGGCCAAAGAAACCTATGATCTACAAGTAGCAAGGACTTCGGCTGAGATACAGACTTTAATACGTACAAACTGCCCTATACATTTCGTGGAAATGATAGGACGTATCTTTAACATGTCTGATACAACAGGAATTGTACATGTATTTAAGAGCATTTGCTCCGGTCTGTTAGCACCTTTCCAGGCAATACTCGAAATAATCCCGAACTTTGCACATTCTGTGTTTGGTGGCATACCATTAATTCTAGCACTTGTTGCCGGAATTCTATTTCTCTTCCTGCTATTGCGCTATGGCCAGCCTATTCGCAGATATCACTCCGAGCGAAATGGAGAAAGCTCTCCTTGAACGAAAGTGCTGTGAGCGAATAGTACAGCTATTGGGCATGACTCGTCTACGGGACCTGAATACCATGTGGTTCCTGTCATTCAGACCAATCTGGCAATTGCATCTTACCTGTTCTATGATGCCTGCTATGCGGTGAAGAAAGCGTGTTAGACACTTGTCTCACATTTCCATCAGCAACGCCAACGGACGTCGATACTTTGCTGGTCCTGATAACGGCCCATGCTCTGTGTTGTCCCCAGAGGCTACCAATCCTGATGTCAGCATTCATTGAGATCTCACAGACGCTTCCGGCTGCTGCTGAGGTACGAGAAAGATCTACAGGCACACAGGTAACAACGGACGCGAACATTGCTACGGCAACCTATGCTGGAAGCGATGCTTCACATCTCTGTGCAATTAATCTACTACACGAGGTGTTCCAACTAACACCAACTTCAGTGGATGATGTTTTGCCTATAGAAATAGATGATCTCATGTTTACACTAGACCCGTAAACTGACTCTGATTCAGCATACAGTGTTCCAGAGATGCAGTAACAATTTGGCCTTCATTTAAAAAAAACTTGGAACTCTACCAAAATTGAACTTTTTTTCCCATTTTTCGAACGAAAATGGCACTTCAATCTGCTTAAAGTAGAACTAGCCTTATAGTACAGACTTCACGGTACTTCCACGGACACTTAGTCATCTTGTGTGTCTAGAACAGTTCATTAATTTTCATGACATGAAATGACTTTGATTTTTGAACAACTTATCGATCATTTTCTGTCACTTGTAAATATTACTGCTTATTTCATTCCAATTGCATTTATTTTCTAACTTTATGCCTGAAATGAAAAGCATTTGCTTCAGATGTACAGTACCTTTTGCATTTTTGACTATGTTTTTTAATGCTTTTAAGAAATATTTTTTAAATATGCGGTACTCCATTTAATGTTTAGCATTTTAAATGTTTAGCATTTTAGTATTATCGTACACACGAAAGTGGAGTGGGTGTTGTATTCCTCCTAGGGTGTCCATAAACGGGCTTTCCAGTATCATGTCCTTATATAGGCACAATTCGCCCTGCCCTTATATAGGCATAAAATCCCAGCCCTTATTTAGGCATTAAACCGTGCACTCCAAATACAGGCATGGTCTCTGACATCCGTCCACCATAACGTCACAACGAGTTCATGAAGAACAGACCCTTAGGCTGCGGGAGTTTCCCTAGCCCAGGACTATTGATTTCTTCAAGGACTCATATATTATGCATGAACCATTATTCCTTAGGGGTTCATTCATGACGTCTTCCGCTGTCCGACTCACGTCAATACTAACATTCTTAGGTACTTCTCAGGTATAAATATACCTTCCCTAGCCCCTGTAAATCAGAGGAGACCTCGACTTCAGAGGAGCCCGTTTCCCGGCCTGACGCACTGAGAAGACGCTGTCATCCCTGCACGCAGAGAGTCCAGCTTCCAGTGATCTGACTTCCCTTGCGGGGTGTTGGAGTTCAAGTCTGGCAAGAGATTCCTACCTCTCTCATTCTTAAGGTATGGAGCTGACTAGAACCTAGAGGGACTCTTGGCATACTAGGCATACTAGGCTTAACATACTCTTAGTATACCATAGTAAGGAATACTTCACCTACTTCATACCTCTCCCTACACCTAGGTTAGGTTAGGTACATTGGGGTAGAACTAGATTAGAAATGCATCGTATGAGTACTCGCATTTGTAGTCTGTGTCATTTATGTAAATGCATATATATATCACAAGAAAGCATGGTATCAGATTCTAGTCAGGACTGAATTGACTCTTGTTTTATATCATTTCCAGAGACCCCAGATGAAGGGTCAATTTGGGACCTGAAATGCATTGGGTTGTTTGAAGAAATTGGATAATACATCATAAATGAATAAGTTTGGAATATCAGGCAATGAAAACATAAACCTGATAAATTGATGATGAAATCAAGAGGAAATTGGTATTAATGTGTCTTTTATTGATAATAAAGGATTCATCAAACCTTTGAGTAAGAAACGAAGTAGTTTCATAGTTAAAGTGCACCCATCTACCAGGGACTGGTTCGCGTACCCTGACATCCATGATCAGGTCAAGTTGCCTTGAGCAATGTCCACATGTTAATGCTTTGAGTATTATTAGAGCTATGTGTTTGAAATGTGTCATTGCTGTGATGAGTAGATATGGCGTTAAAAATGTCTGGGTAGTGTAGCAAAGTCTTGTATGCCTATTACTTTTGCAGCACATGTGTGCTTTTTCATATGTGCTTTTATAATTGTAATCTCAATGGTTGTTTGACCAGTGTTGGTGTTGTTGTTATTATCTTCCACGTACACATCTGCCACATGGCTATGTATGCAGTATGTGTACATGTCTTTCGCCCTTTCTAGGTCATGACAATTATCCTATGCACATGTTAACAGAGTTGCAGGTGCTACCTGCACTGTATATTTGACTTGGTACCTTCCAGGAGTACAAGTGACTTTGATAGTCACATCTTTCTGATGTCTTTTAAATGTTGCTTTAAAATATTTGTGTTGTTATTCATTGACTGAACCAATCACCAGACCTATGTTCTCCTCTTCTCTCTCAAAATCACCCTCCTCTTTATCTGTCTCACCCTCTTGCTCTCCACCTCATCTGCATTAATGCTTGCCATGGCCTACACTCTCTCTTTGCCTTACCCTCTCTTTCCTCCTCAACCCGTATCTTTCCACGTTACCGCCTTCTCTTAGCACACCATGCCATTCTCTCACTGTGCCTCAGACTCCTCTCTCTCCACCCCACCCTTCTCTTTCCACATCACCATTCTTGTTTGTCCTCCCTTTCCTCTCACTCTGCCCCATCCTCCTCTGTCTTTCCAATCCACCCTTCTTCTCTTCACTGCCTTCCCGCTCTTGTGCACTATCTTCCGTCTCTCTGCCTCACCCTCCTCCCTCTATCTCAACTGTGATACACATCAACTTCACTTTTTTCTGCTTTGCCTCCGACTCTCTCCATCTTTTTTTCTGAAAGCATTGCAGCATTGCTGCTGCATATGGCATAAGGATTGTGTGTATGTGAATGAAGTATAATCTTCTAATGTATAAGCGTGTGTGAGCATACTTGTGTGGGTGGACATGTGGGCATCATCGGACCTTGCACTACGACAGCCCTGGAAATGTTCTTTACTGAACAGTGGAAGCACCAAAGTCTGGATTTTTGAGAGCATGCTCATGCACAACATCTACAACAACCTAGTGGCCATATATATTTGTAATCGAGTAAGGATCTGTTAAAAGTTTGAAAATTATACATGGATCCATATGCAGTACCCCGCTCCAGGAAACAGTGATAACAATTGGAACAGCTATCAAAGTTGGTAACCTGAGGTGACCTGATCAACCATGTTGTTATACAGATCTGCCCAACATGTTCAGCTTTTGAGGTTCAGGGCTGTACATCTTACTGTGTGGCTATTTTCTCCAACAAGATTTGGATGTGGATTCTTAAACTGAGTGTATTTAGGGGTAACTAAGAGGAGATGTTCAGCTGCTGCAACTGCCTCAAATGTGAACTCTCTCCAGAAATGTGACTCCCATGCTGCTGCCTATATCAGATTCTCTTCCACTTTCACACAAGGCAAGCTTAGAGCCATCACCCTCTATGATTTTCCTCTAGTATTTTTACCCTTGTTCTCTGGTCCCTTACCCACCACTGACCATTTACTCATCACCCTTCTCTCTGACCACCTTTCTTTCTCTTCAAACTCATCCTTGAACATCCTCATCCTTTGCATTCAACCTTCCATAATCCTCTCCCTCTACTCACCCACCATCACACCCATCAGTGCAGAGCTAGCCTTTATTATACTCCCATTCACTTTACTCATCCTTCTTCTGCTCCATCCTGCTCCATCATCCTACTTCCTCAGATGCCTCTTATACTCCTTCACCCACCTCTCACAGCCACTCTATCGCCTTATCCATTAAATTGAATTTAGTAGCCTACTATTCCTTTCTTACCAACCACCTCTGTCATGATGTTTTAGATTTGCACATATACTCACTCCTTTACTCTTATTCCACCCACATATTTCCTTGCCATTCTTTTGTGTTAATCTTCATTTTCTATTTCATTGCCCTTGTCTTTTCTATCCTCACTCTCTCCTGTAATCACTCATCTCTTAATCTGTCATCTATGTGCCCCTTCAAATGTTTGTCTTGTCCAGAATCTAAAATGATCCTGTTTGTTACCCTATTGCACAAGCTGATATAAATTATATCAGTCCCAGGATGCTTCCACCTTATCCATTCCAAAGTTAATCAATTTCAACATATTTATTCCTTGAATCTTCATTTTATTTCACGTTTTGTTGAATTGTAAAACATGGTGATTCCATTTTTCAAGTGCGTGTATAAAGCCCATTAGCCTTTGATACAGCATGTCAAAATCCCCAGTTCCATAATTGATACGAATAATTTGACCCAATGCATTTCGAGCGTGTCGCTCTTCGTCACGGGTAACTACAGTACAAGAAAAAACAATGTATCAGAAACAATTTTCAATAACCCACTACGCAAAAACCTATATATAATTTTTAAATGTTAACTCATGATCCCCGTGTTCATTTCATTTATCCCCCCCTAAAAAACCTAGTTTTACTAAATCATACTAATTACAAATCAAATCAATGAAATTACCAAAAATAATGCATCCGTTAGCATGACCTATGTTTATACACCTTAACAAATACGTTAACAACCTGCAAAAGCGTGCGCTGAGATTCTATCAATTATATCAATTCTCTAACTTCGTTTCAACGTTCCGGCCGATCAAACAGCACGGCCATTTTGTAAGTTGTTTGTGCATAAACATGACCCATGCTCCGGCATGCTTGCACCATAATTATGAAACGTGTGTTTTCCCAGACTTAAAATGCAAGGGCATGCCACATCCACATCTGCTAGATACTCAATAGTTATTGTACTTCAGTAGTTTGAGCTAAGCCCTCTACCTTTCAGAATGCCCCAAATCATCACAAATATGTGACAGTTAAACCAGGCCCTACAACTAGCCAGGACTGATGGCTTCGTAGATGATTGTTAGTTGCATGAGATAAATTGACAACAACTATGGATTTGTTGTAGATGATATTGTAAAAGGTACATTACAGAAATAAAGAAAGTGTTAAGTAATTAGGAAGAGTGTCTTTGACGTAACTTCAGAGGGGGTGAAGGTTGGTACAGCTGCAGAGTTAATGTTTATTTTTCACCCTGAGGGTGTGGGCAGAAATGGAGAGTGGTACTGGAACCCGTCTCGGGACCTGAGATTTGGTACAGCCGCGGCAGGAGCCTGACCACTTAAGGCCCATGTATGTCAATAGTCGTTTTTTGAAAGCGCCCTACTGGCCCGTCATGTTTGAGTGGTCCTATATGTATATTTCATGGGTGTAACATCAGCATGTGTTCATTTCAGGGTAGGTTGCTATAGTATCCCCCTCCCCAACCACCTCTCCAATTAGCGACACTAAGGGGCTGCTGTGAAATGGCAGCCACTCTCATTGGTTTGGAGAATATATGTGCAGGGCACAAGTCGTAAAGAAAAGAAGTGGGGGGACTAACCATGTTAGACAGTATGCAAGTGACATAAAGCACGTGCATTCACAGTGCATGATGTCACAATGGGTGATATCACACGTGACATCACAGGAAGTGACCTCACTGAAAGGAACATCACAAGAAGTAACATCAGTTCTTATGACCTCACACATATGTTTATCAGGTATATCATGAGTACATTTAAGTGCATTATGAGAATTGACCACTGAGATTTTGCCTTGGGTGTGCCACAAAAATGGCACAATCCTGATGCAAAATCTAGGTCTCAACTGATAGATTTATACTTTTTTAAATCCTGCTACAAAGAATTTGCCAACAAGGAAAAGCATGGTAGTAGATCTGTTCTGCTTAATTGGTTGCTAAGTCAGCACGTTTAAACATTTTCTGGGGTAAGGCATCAGCTGCAGAGGTGCCCAGTTAATCTCAGGGAATAATAATAATAATAATTGTAAGATAAAGCTGGAGGTTAACGCATTCTTTGGAGAGTTTGTGTTGTGTTTAGTCCCAGATCTGAAACAAAGTAGTATAGAATGTTAATTTCTCTCCTGCAAACCACATCATGTAATATGTAGATGACAGATTTTTATTTTATGTGAATAGGTGAGTGGGTTACTGCTTTGTACACAGAGATCATTTTGTTGCTACCAGTTCATAAGTTGTAATCCTTCTAATATAGCACAAGCTATGAAGTACGTTACTCCTTCACCTTGTAACCATCACTGTCTCATGTAACATATCTTGTACCATGATTTACCACACTTACAGCTCCAAGCTGGCTGCAGAGACAAAGTGGAGGTGCCAAGCCCTTTGAGTAAAGGCAGAGCAAATTCAGCATATTTAGTTACAAGTGGGGATTTGCCCAGCTCTTCCCCCATCCTGCCAGCAGATGGCTGGTTCAGGCACACCTAATCCCTCCAGTGTGTGACTGTCTGGGAGGAGTTTTCAAAGTCTAACTGTCAGTTACACCAAGTCATGTGACCCATGAGAGACTGCAAGCCCCAAAAGGCAGGAAAATGACAACTTTCTAAAAGTCATCCCAACAACCGGGGATGGACAATAATGCATCAGTAAGGCTAGGCCACCTTAAATATACTCTCAACAAAATGCCAGTACTGATAACTCTTTACCACACTTATTTTTCTGAACACTCTCTTTAATAACAGTGATCAGTGAATATTCATTTCCACATTTTAAAGAATAATTTGAAAAATTGTTAAATACAGAAACATATTAGGACAGACATAAATGCATAATTCATACATCAAAAGATTATTTTGCTACCCACCCAACATACATATACACAAACTAAACAAGAAACATATTGATTGTTTTCAGCAATGAATTATTTGGAAAACCTCTCATTTGGATTATGAAATATAAGAACTTTTACAGTTCTACCTTGTAATTGCCCAACCAGGTGTTGTATTCCGCTTTAGGGGTCCGTATATAGGTTTTCCTGAATCATGTCCTTATATAGGCACAATTCGTCTTGCCCTTATATAGGCATAGAATCCCTGTCCTTATTTAGGCATTAACCGTGCACTCCAAATACAGGCATGGTCACCGACATCCGTCCACCCTAACGTCACAACGAGTTCTTAGAAACAAGACCCTTAAGCTTCGGGAGTTCCCCTAGCACAGGACTATTGAGTTCTCCAAGAACTCATCTATTATGTATGAACCGTTATACCTTAAGGGTTCATTCCTGACGTCTTCTTCTGTCCGACTTCACGTCAATGCTAACATTCCATGACACCTACCAGGTATAAATATACCTTCCCTTGCCCAAGCAAGTTAGAGGAGACCTTGACTTCAGAGGAGCCCGTATCCCGGCCTGACGCACTGAGAAGACGCTGTCATTCATGCAAGCAGACGAATCCAGCTTCCAGTGTTCTAACTCCCTTCGCGGGGTGTTAGAGTTTCAGATCCGGCAAGAGATTCCCACCTCTCTCATTCTCAAGGTATGGAGCTGACTAGATCCTAGAGGGACTCTTGGCATACTAGACTTAACATACTCTTAGTCTACCATACTAGAGAATACTCCACCTACTTCTACCTTTCCCTACACCTAGATTAGGTTAGGTACATTGGGGTAGAACTAGCTCAGAGACGCATCGTATGAGTACTCGCATTCTTAGCTCATGTTATTTATGTACGTGAATATATGCTAAAAGATAATGCTAGTGCAGTATTATTTATTTCTACTGCTTACGCTGTACATTATTTATCTTGCATACTGTCTTGTGATCATAACAGCACATATCTCTTACACGAGAAACAAGACTGTTCAATAAAACCCTTTTTATTGAAATGCCCGTCTTTCCTTTCTGTGTAACTCTGTAGAAACTAAGCATGCACGATTGAATGAGTGAAACTGTTATCTATTGTTTCCACGATTCTGAGACATGTTCCGCTTCTAAAGGGAAACAAAGTTGTCATGTTTTTCGGTTGCCAGAAACTACTCCCTTCTTGTTCTCAAGGAGTTTCTAGTGGCCTCTGAGCTAGCTGGCACAGGTAGTAAGTTTAATATAATCGATAGGGACATACCGACCTCAGTCCTATGTCAAACCTATAGGTTATATTATTCCAATGCGCAGAGCCTATTAGGGAAATAGGAACTACACTACATGGCGCCCAACATTTGGTAAGGCAGTAATTTAACGCTAGATACTGAGTAACTCATTCGTGCTTTTCTCAGAGACCCCTACTCACATACTCCATAAGACGTCCGGAGTGGGTAGGGTTAAATATCCGCCATAACTAAATAGGAAGCACCCTATATATTAGTTGTTTGGTTTGTTCAACGTTGAAGGATACAGTGTTCCAAAATATCGTGCACCTTATCTTTTTGTTTCCTTGAAACTTGTTCTACATTTTTCAAAAAACAAAATGCCTGACTCCGACAACGGTGACGTTGCGGGTCACCCAGCTTTAACAGCTTATAACATCACAGGTTTTATTGAAACCGAGGAGGGTGTCATAGACATCAACCCAAACTTAAGAAGAGCCATCACTCTAAAACTTATAAAACACGGCCTACCACCAAGAGGAGGTAGAGCAGTTTTCGTGATAGAGGCACACGAATCCTTTCAGACAGAGGTATTCTATTCATGGGTCATATTTCCTGAATCAAATTCAGTAACAAGACTGTTTCACTTCTACAAAGAAGATGATCCACCAGAGGAATATATTCCTTTCGAGGATATTGAAATTCCACTAACATACCAGGAGCATCAGCTCTGGTTTAAAGGCGCCCTAAAACATCACAGAAACTTTACCAGGCTCGGTCCACTAGGTAGACCAGGAGCAACATGGCCGATCCTAGCCGGCTATACTCCTCATCCTGACCTCGATACAATGTCAGACGAGGAACTACTTACTCAACTACAAGAGTTAATAAAAATTTACAGACAACTAGTCCAATATGTCATGCGGACTTTCACAGTCCAACCACCATTGACACTTCCAAATCAAACTCCTCAACCTGGGAATACACTAAAAATTACACCACAGACTCTATACGCAGTCATGGGAAAAATGCCCACAAAACATGAGCAAATTCCATTCTGGATAGCTCAAAAAATTACTCAAATCGAAGCAGTATTTCCAAATACTAGCCCGTATGAGAAACACAGAATCCTAACCATCTGTTTACCGATGGGGATCACACCACAACTGGAAGACTCTACCACTTGGGGCTCAGTCTTTGCTGCCATCTATACTAAAACACATGGTATGCCATCAATTGCAGTAATACCAGATGTCCTGAAACAAATTCAAAACGAATATGGGGCAGAGCCTGCTCTAAATTTAGGTATGAAATTACTGAAAAATTTTGACCAGGTCTCAACAATAATATTATCTAATATTAAAGGGGAGGCAGCAGCAGTGGCGATCCGCCAACGATTAAGGGAATTCAATGTTACAGAACATCAAACTGAGCTACCCAGAATAATAGAACAATCTTATGCAGAATTAGGCAGAGATAGTTTGGGTGGAAGACCAGTGAAGCCAAAACTATCTGAAAGTCCTGAGAAGGACTCTATTATACAAACTCCTACATCTTCTAAAAAGAAGTGGGAAACTAATAAAAATAATTCAGAGAAACGTTCTCAATCCCGAGGTAGGTCTCCTCAAAAGGAGCCCTCTGAAAGGAGGTATAACCTCAGGAATAGGGATGAACATTTTCTGGGGTAAGGCATCAGCTGCAGAGGTGCCCACAGGCACCTCTGCCTGACAGGTATCAAAGCCTGACAGATATCAAGAAGATACTGATACACGTTCCTCTCGTATCTTTCAGATCTCGTCACAGACATCGGGAAGAAGAGGACGGTCAGAACATAGAGAAGAACGCGTGAAATCAAAAGACGACAAACACGTTCCGAAAAACAAATCAAAACCTCAATTCTCAAAGAAGAAAGTAGCAGGTCTGAATTTCAGACATGCCGAGGATACTGAGAACACAACTCAAGAACGGAGAATGGGCTCAGACAATGCTGGACAGTGCAGCAGAAGTCACAATAGCTCGCCAGAACCTGAAGGAACTTCTGGAGATAGTGGACTTGAATGAGTACATTACAGTTGAGACTGTAGACACCAGGGTTAGTACGCCACAAAAGTTATATGAAATAACACTCCGGATGGAGGGAGACATACCTAGACAGGTAAAAGCACTTTTTGGGGAAAAACTTTCAAGGGGCTATGACATACTTCTAGCAGAAAAAGACTGGCCATCACAATTTGTCAGGGAGTGCCCACATGGCGAGGACATTATTATGCCTGCCTTCTCTAACCATATTCCAATTCATCTAAAATATACTTATGCCAGGAAATGGGCAGTTGCCCAGGCCCCAGCATTATAAAAAAATCATGTAGGATGGGATGAGGATTCACCTCACCATAAAATACATCTGAAAAATGAACCTACTGCACAAAGGCAGTACCCAATAAAGCAAGAAGCTAAAAAACAGGTCAGGGAGATCTTAGATCAATTTGAATACCAAGGGGTGATTGAAACATGCACCTCTTCAATGAACAATCCTTTGTTTCCTGTCTCCAAACCAGACAATACATATTGTCTAGTTTTGGATTACAGACACTTAAACACTTGTTCTAAAACATTTGCAGTGCAAAATGCACATAGTACAGCATTAATGAATAACATTGTGCGTAAAAAATACAAAACCACATTGGATATCTCAAATGGTTTCTTTTGCCAAAACATAGCACCTGGAAGCAGGTACTTAACAGCTTTCTCAATAATGGGGACCCAGCGTCAATTTTGTCGACTCCCACAAGGGTTCAAGAACAGCCCGGGGTTATTCTCAGCGAGAGTAACGGAGTTAATTCAAATTTATGATAATGAGGCATTGTCCTATGTTGATGACATCTATCTGACAGACGATGACCTGGATAAACACTTGAACAGGGTGAGCACCATTATACTGGGCTTCGCCTCTGAGGGCTACAAATTCAACTTCAAAAAGTCCAGAATTGCCCATCTCAATGTCCTGTTTCTAGGATATGAGCTTTCAAGTGAAGGCAAGAGCTTGGCAGCCAACTTTTTAGAAAGGTGTGCGCTGCTCCAACCTCTTAAAATGCTGAAAAATATACAATCCATTCTGGGTTTCCAAAATTTTCCAAGAACTTACATTCTAAATTACGCAGAAAGGGTTAAACCTCTCTACGCATTAATCAAACCTGATTTTTCAATCAAAAATTGGACACAGGAACACACAAAAATCTTGCGATCACTCCAAGCTAACATGTTAGCAACAAATCACTTACAAACACGCGTAAGTCAACGCAACTTAGTGATCCGAATAATTTCGGGTCAATGTGGATTCACCTACTTAACATTTAAAGAGGGTTAAAAAGTACCAATTGCATACAAATCACATTTGTATACACAAGCAGAAATGCGCTTCACTTCAACAGAAAAAATTCTGACAGCAGTTCAAACCGCTGTAGCAAAAGAAAGAGCTCTAGCCCAAGGGAAACGCATTATTGTCGTAACCCCAGTACCGGCTCTAGAAGCGGTAACTAAAGCGAGCATTCTAAATGCTAAAGCATTACATCCTAGATGGATACAATGGGTTAATTATCTTGCTGCAACAGATGTTGAATATGTTTTTGATCTCGATTTAAAAACACAAGCGTTCCTGCAATATGAACATGAATGTCCTCTGCCCACTGAGATTCTGCCTCTCGATCAGTATGAATTCATAATTTACACTAACGGATCCGCACAACACGCAACAGGGAGTAAGCAAGCTTACAGTGCAGCGTGCGCAATCGTTAAAGGTCGCATGCAAGATGGCAACTTCAGACCTATGGTCACAAAAACCCAGTCTCTAGGAGATTGCACAGCTCAGCGAGCTGAACTACAAGCATTCAAACTGGCACTTGAAAGTACAGATCGAGAATTCCCCACACTAATAGTGTGCGATTCTTTCTTCTGTGTGCAGTTGTATAATGAATATATACAAACTTGGCTTGAAAACGGGTTCAAAGATGCAAAAGGTGGCACAATAAAGCATAAAACGCTTTGGGAACAAGTAGTTCAGTTAAAAAGCGAACTACCAAAGGCTCACGTGATCCATACACTGAGTCATCAACGTGATGGCGTTCACGTTGCAGGGAATTCATTGGCTGATGAAGCCGCAAAGGGGGCTGTTCAGACGGCTTCCGTAGCTGCGATCACTCGTTCAAAAACGAAAATAGACAGTGAGATAATGTTGGCTGTCAATGCTACGAGCAAAGGCAGTGGTGCAGCGTTACCAAAAATGTTTCCACTCAAGTACTCATATGTAATTGATGCGAACAACGTTCCTTTTGCTCGAATCCCTGGTGTGGGGGATAGGGTAATTCCAAACAAGGAACGCATATTAGGACTGATTATAGCAGCACACGAAGGGATAGCTTCTGCCCATGCAGGCATTTCTGCAACGGTATCTTTATTAACACAAAGATATTGGTGGCCTGGCATTAGGAAACAGACCAAGAACTATGTTCTGGAATGTGAAATTTGCCAACAGATGAAAGTCTCCACAGTGAAACGTCCTGCGCAGACACCCCTGTTAATTTCAGACAAACCATTAGCTTGTGTTTACCTGGACCACTGCGGTCCCTTGCAGAGGGACGGTAACTATAAATATATCATGGTTGCAGTGGATTCTTGCTGTAGGTTCCTATGGATATGGCCTCAGCGCTCGGCTGACGCTCGAACTGTTATAAAAGATTTGCGAGTCTTTATTGGCACATACTCAATAGGCACGCTACATTCTGACCAGGGCCCTGCGTTTAGCTCTCGGGCTTACAAAGACGCCATGGCCAGTCTGGGTGTTGCATTGCGGTACTCCTCTCCGTTTCATCATGAGGGAAATTCTGTTGTGGAAAGGAAAAAGCAGGACATAAAGCAGTCTATAACAGCTAGGGTATTAGGTTCGGGTGATGGGTGGGTCAAACATCTTTATGGGGTCCAACGCTCATTAAACAACTTGCCAAGAAGTTCTCTAGGGGGGGTCACTCCGTATGAGGTCCTATTTGGGACAAGAATGTGGGTGCCGGTTCTGGAATGTAGAGGCACAGTGGTGGAAAATAAACCCTTTGATATCAAAGATCGTTTGGCTGTTTTACAGGACTTAAATGAACTAAGATCGAAACAAAGCAACGTATTCCTGCAGCCAACCACCACTGGGGAAAAACCGGTGGTCCCAGCAAGGCCTGTCTGGATTCCAAAAGTTGGGGATCTAGTCAGAGAGAAAATTGCGGACAAGAAGGAATTTGGACCTTCATACAGACAACCAGTACCTGTCCTAGCCATACACGGAACAAGAACAGTACTTCTGCCGCCCCTTGCTGGAAAAAAGGAGAAAAGATTTGTGTCCATCGACCTCATCAAACCACAGTATGTGGCCAATACTAAATAGTAGGCCTCGTGGACTCCGACCTAGTAGCAGACACACTCCTCTCGCTACTATTAACCCTGGGCAAAGCACTACGCTACGCTCGCGTAGTTTGCGAAGTTTGCGCTACTTCGCACAACGCGAATTGCACGTAGCACAGTGCAAACACGCGTAGCGTAGCGTAGTGCAGCGGTCATTTTTTGCTTGCTCGCGGTCCTCAACGTCAAGTTGGCGACCGCGAGCAAGCAAAATGACATCCCGGCGAGATTCTCAACGCAGGGAGGTCAGGTTTCTCATTGCGAGTGGTCGCGTATGCTCGCGACCGCTTGCGATGCGAAACTACCAGTCCGCGTTGAGAAAGCTGCCGCTCGAGTAAAAATCTACTCGAGCGGCAGTAAAGACAGCTCGCACTGTGCAAGATGCCGTTTTCAATGATTGCACAGTGCGGACAAGCATCCGGCACTGTGCAATCATTGCGAACAGTGCACTACGCAGTTCGCGTAGTGCTACGCGTAGTTTGCGTAGTGCAAACTGCACTTTGCATAGCTTCGCGTAGCGCTACTTCGCGAACTACGCCCAGGCTTAGCTACTATCCAAGAGGTTCAGACTGAAAGACTGATAACCATCAAGAATTCAGCAGTAACAGATGAAGGACTGAGCAACAATGCTATGGAACTCATCCCTCTTGAAACTCAATTAACAGTTCGTCCAAATACACCTGTCTACACCAATGTAACAAGTGATGAACTGGTACCAGCGATTTCAACAAATCCTGATGCAATTCCAACAATTGACAGAACTGCTTCTGGCTACTTCATTAACTTTGATACGTTTTCTGAGGATCCGAGTGAGCCCGAGACGTCGCCAGCATCAAAAACTTTTAAACAGCAAGTACAAGACTTTTTGCATTTTTTGAAAAAGATTTATCTAGTTTCGCCATGGATTGAACTTTGGGTTATTTCTGGAATATTTTTCTTACTGCTTTGGCTAGCTTTGGTTATGACTATGAGCGTGCTTATAAATGGGAGATACATCCATTTGGACATTGAAAGAAAAGAAGTGAACTTACTTTTGAAACCTCACAAATCATCCCATCGTGAAACAAGAGACTTGTCTGCAGTGAACATCACAGCCGTTCCTATACAGGATGGTATAGTGTGGGACAAACTTGATTTTGATATTTTTGGCCCGACGGAACATTTGAACATTCCACATTTATTTAAGATCTCACTAAGTGATTTTGTTTCATTTAGTACCTTTTCTGATGATTGGGACTTTGAAACTGTAAATAATATGATGTTTGACCTAGAAAAATCTGCTGCATTTTCTAATAATGAATATTTAGAGGGTTCATCAGACTATGAACAGCTGTATTGCTATAACCACTATGGTCATCATTTTTTGCATAAATCTGCAACACCTAGAAATGTGTTTATGTTTAACCAATGGGAGCATTGTCCTACACCACCAAAAGGTAGTTCAAAAACATTTGCTAAAAGTTTCCATATTTTTCAGGATACAATACATCTGATCCAGAAACATTTTACTATAGAAATGTAAACAAAACAGGACTGAAAATTATGTTAACAAATACAAAACAGATTTACTCTGCAGCATTTATTACCCAACTGTCTAGACAGGGTTGCAACTTATGGAAAGACACAATAGACACAAAATCTGTCTGGGGTACTAAAGATTGGCAAGTGCAGGGGATAGAAGCTTTATTTAGAGCCTGTATCGTCCCTCAGCAAATAATGTTTTTGAATGACACGGTCCAACAAACGTCTTGCCTTGGGTTAGCCAAGATTAAAGACATGAAAGCACCTTCTGTACCAACACCTGCAAGTGATAACAATACACAGGCAGTGGTTACAGTTGACAAAATACTACAACTCAACAGAACAAATCCTGATTGGAGAAAATGGTTGATCTGGCCCACAGACACAAACAACTGTCAAGAGAGATTCCTGAATAAAACACAGGGGTTTACTATTCACAGGCCAGACCCACGATATGTCCAAAGACAGCATCCGGGGGTAGTAACAACATACAGTGTAGGAAAATTATGCCTCGATTGGCTGCAAAAATCTACACTTAAGGATGTGAAACAACACTTATCTTTACTTAAAGAAGACGCAGACCTTAGGGAATTCTTGCTTGGACCAAGAAAACTGCGTCAAAAATGTTTCATATATGCCGGCATTTATGCTGCTTATAATGAAGCATGGAAGGTGTCACAGATGGAGGCCGCAGAACGAATACGTGAACTTGATCGTATTAATTTAGAGAAAACTCTCTCTGTGGTCGACAATGGGTTAACAACTTTGTCCTCCAGAATTTATTCATTGGACAGTATTGTATCCTCTGCTATCGACATACTGGAACAAGATTTAGCCATGTTACAGCAAGGCCAGTCTCAGTTACGTTCTATTATGTTATTAAGCTGGACGCTGCAATCTTTGCGTGCGGGCTATGTGCCTTGGCGTTTCAACACGACGGCTCTGTTTGCAGAATACAATCTAACTGATAAACAGATCGAACTGGCACAAAGGGGAGCAAAGTATACAGTACTGAGCATTGAAAAACTTGACAAATTACCGTTCACAGTGGCAGAAAAACCAGCTACAGAATGGCTTATTCATGGCAAAATTAGTCTACCTGTGACTATTTTTCAGTTTCAGTATTGCCTTAAACAGATGCAAGCAGGCAAATATGAAAGGTTGGGTAAAGAATACATTAAGACATCCTGGAATTTACCTTACACCTATAGATGTTGGAGTGGGGATCGTGAAGTGTTTCTAAGCGGTACACACTGTGAAAATGCACTAAGCGGTTCACTGATTTGTCAGGACATTTCTTTCCACGGGGCTTGTAATGGTTCTGTGGCAAACTTGTCCTGCCACCAGCAGGGTACACCAGCTGCTGTGATTAATCCAACGTTTGGACAACTTTCTAATGGAAGATACCTCATGTTGAATGTTCAGAGTTGCTGTTGCATGTTGCCAGGCATTCCATATCTAGTAACAGTCAACTCCAGGTTCACTTGCTGTATGCAAGTATTGTTTGCCCCAATAGACACAGTCAGGGAGTCGCCTTTGTGGCCTTCGTTGAATGTCTCTTTTATTCGATTTGATACTTTAAGCAGAATGAAAGCCATGCTTATACAACAATCAGTGCCTTTGACCTCGGCCAAAGAAACCTATGATCTACAAGTTGCAAGGACTTCGGCTGAGATACAAGCTTTAATTCGTACAAACTGCCCTATACATTTCGTAGAAATGATAGGACGAATCTTTAACATGTCTGATGCAAGCGGAATTGTACATGTATTTAAGACCATCTGTTCCGGACTATTAGCACCTTTCCAGGCTGTCCTCGGAATCATCCCAAACTTCGCACATTCGGTGTTTGGTGGTGTGCCGTTGATTCTAGCACTTGTTTCAGGAATTCTGTTTCTATTCCTCCTACTACGCTATGGCAAGCCTCTTCGCCAACATCACTCCGAGCGGTGTGGAGAGAGCCCTCCTAGAACGGAAATGCCGTGAGCGAATAGTACAGCTTTTGGGCATGCCTCGTCTACAGGAACTTAATACAACGTGGTTCCTGTCATTCAGACCAATCTGGCAAGATTGCATCTTACCTGTTCTACGCTGCCTGTTTTGTGGTGAAGAATGCGTGCTAGACACCTGTCTAACACTCCCATCAGTCATGCCAACGGATATCGATACTCTGCTGGACCGGATAACGGCTCATGCTGTGTGTTGTCCCCAGA
Organism: Calotriton arnoldi; assembly: GCA_963921515.1. NCBI lineage: Eukaryota > Metazoa > Chordata > Amphibia > Caudata > Salamandridae > Calotriton > Calotriton arnoldi. Next base: position 80,192 of record CAWUFW010006083.1, read on the forward strand.
GGCTTCCAATCCTGATGGCGGCATTCATTGATATCTCACAGACGCTTCCGGCTGCTGCTGAGGTACGAGATGGATCAACGGGCACACAGGTAACAACGGACGCGAACATTGCATCTTCTGCTGAAGGCGATGTTTCTCATCTCTGTGCAATTAACCTTCTGAACGAGGTGTTCCAAATGTCGCCAACTTCGGTGGACGATATTTTGGCTACGGAAATAGATGATCTAATGTTTACGCCAGACCCATACACTGACTTTGATTCGGCTCACAGTGTACCAGGGCAACAATGAAATTTGGCCTTCATATTTTTCAAACTTGGAACTTTTCCCAGAATTGAACTTTTTTCTTTTTAAATTTTTGAAATGACATGGCAAATGAACAATCTGCTTACAGTAGAACAAGTCTTATAAAACGGACTTCTTTGAATACTTCCAGGGACACATTGTCACCTTACTTGTCTAACATTTCATTTACTTCCATGATATGCAATGGCTTTGATTGTAAGAACTTATCAACCTTTTCATCATATGTATATATTACTGTTTCATTCATGTTGCATTCTACTTCCGTTATATGCTTAGAATGAAAACAATGCTTAAATGTACAGTACCTATAGCATTTCAACAGTTTTGAGCTTCTTTTAAAATGCTTTTAGAAATGTTTTTAGCAATATGTGGTACTCAATTTTATGTTTAGCATTTAAAATGTTTAGCATTTAGTATTATCGTTCAATCGAAGATGGAGTGGGTGTTGTATTCCGCTTTAGGGGTCCGTATATAGGTTTTCCTGAATCATGTCCTTATATAGGCACAATTCGCCTTGCCCTTATATAGGCATAGAATCCCTGTCCTTATTTAGGCATTAACCGTGCACTCCAAATACAGGCATGGTCACCGACATCCGTCCACCCTAACGTCACAACGAGTTCTTAGAAACCAGACCCTTAAGCTTCGGGAGTTCCCCTAGCACAGGACTATTGATTTCTCCAAGAACTCATCTATTATGTATGAACCGTTATACCTTAAGGGTTCATTCCTGACGTCTTCCTCTGTCTGACTTCACGTCAATGCTAACATTCCACGACACCTTCCCTTGCCCAAGCAAGTTAGAGGAGACCTCGACTTCAGAGGAGCCTGTATCCCGGCCTGATGCACTGAGAAGACGCTGTCATTCCTGCACGCAGACGAATCCAGCTTCCAGTGTTCTAACTCCCTTCGCGGGGTGTTAGAGTTTCAGATCCGGCAGGAGATTCCCACCTCTCTCATTCTCAAGGTATGGAGCTGGCTAGATCCTAGAGGGACTCTTGGCATACTAGACTTAACATACTCTTAGTCTACCATAGTAGAGAATACTCCACCTACTTCTACCTTTCCCTACACCTAGACTAGGTTAGGTACATTGGGGTAGAACTAGCTTAGAGACGCATCGTATGAGTACTCGCATTCTTAGCTCATGTTATTTATGTACGTGAATATATGCTAAAAGATAATGCTAGCGCAGTATTATTTATTTCTACTGCTTACGCTGTACATTATTTATCTTGCATACTGTCTTGTGATCATAACAGCACATATCTCTTACACGAGAAACAAGACTGTTCAATAAAACCCTTTTTATTGAAACGCCCGTCTTTCCTTTCTGTGTAACTCTGTAGAAACTAAGCATGCACGATTGAATGAGTGAAACTGTTATCTATTGTTTCCACGATTCTGAGACATGTTCCGCTTCTAAAGGGAAACAAAGTTGTCATGTTTTTCGGTTGCCAGAAACTACTCCCTTCTTGTTCTCAAGGAGTTTCTAGTGGCCTCTGAGCTAGCTGGCACAGTTAATTAAATTTAATATAATCGATAGGGACATACCGACCTTAGTCCTATGTCAAACCTATAGGTTATATTATTCCAATGCGCAGAGCCTATTAGGGAAATAGGAACTACACTACACAGGAATATACACATGATAATATTCTTAAAAATGCTTTCAACTTCCTATATCAATGGGCTATGCAACCTTACAAAGCCATGATCATATACACAGGGAATCAATTCAATCATTTTATTTTATTTCTCTGCTCTTCAAGCCTTTTTATTTGCTTGTAGGATTGCGTTGTCGTCGACGCGTTCCGAACCCGTAATGTTATTGTTGGGTTCTCTTCAGGACACAGAACTGATATATACTAAACACAAAAACAATAACTTCATTATTTACACTAATAAGGTGATATTTGTGCTATTACTCAATATGCCATCAATTTCAGCACCAGTTACCACAAGTTAATCGGCTAAATGGCCTACTAGTAAGACCTCTTTATTTCTCCAATATCCAAATCTACAACACATAAACATATATCCTGATTACTATATGTACATGACTCCTCAGTCTCTATCTAATAAATCGCCTCTCTGAGCTCAATATTTACGGGCTTACCTCTGGCCAATCGACATACAACAGTTTTTTTACACTCTCTGTTCGATGACGCCAATCTGAAACCAAAACCGACCAATATTTAATTAGAATTTTCATGTATGCAGGACCATCCATTGTCCATGCTGAAACCATAAATCCTAATCTTTACAAAAGAGCTGTTGCACCTATTTTTCAATTACACTCTTTTACTTCTCAAGCCTTGCTCGCATTTACCTCGCATTGCCGGTACCTTAGGCACATTGCAGCCCGTCCACTCACTGCTCTGATCTAATCTACTTACCAATGGCTCTGTGTGTTTCAGCAAGGACCAGGCTTGGTTCCCTCGTCCGTCCGTTCGGCCTCTCCAAGTCAAACGAGAGCTGTTTCCGTAATTGTCTAACTTTCGCTATATCCTTCCTGATCTACTTCGGGTGCGCTCCTCGTTATAAGCATTCTGGGACATGTAGTGGTTTCAAAACGTTTAGATACGTTTTAAAGGAGCCAATTGGACCGGAAATAAATGCTGACCTGCTGACATTTCATTAAAACTGTGAGCTTCTGTTTTGAAGAACAGTATAGGAAAAGCTTCCTTCTTTTTTTTTTTTTTTTTTTATTATCCACAATATCAGAGTATCAAAAATACATACAGATCTGATAACAAGACATGAAAGCAATTCATTTCATTCCATTATACCACAAAACAAAGTTGAGATAAATTAAATTGGATTATCATTCCACTCAACAATTCATATGATCGGCTATTGCCCCCCATATATATATACCTAATTTACGTTTCCTTGATCCTTTTAGAGAATAGAGACTATGCTCCAAGTTATACATATTATAGAACCGGGCTCGCCAGATTTCAAAAGATGGTACTTCCGGTTGAAGCCAAGAAGACGCTACACATAGTCGAGCAACCGCCGTAGCAATAAAGAGCAAATATCGGAGTTTATACATGGGTCTCCCTTGCTCGAGATCCTCGCCGGTCCCCAACAACATCATAGAGGCAGATATTTTAACGCTGACCCCGAAATTTCTGTCATAAATTTCTCTATATGTTGTATATATGGCCCTAGTTTAACACAATCAAAAAAATATGAAGACTATCAGCGTTATCCGTACCACATCGAAAGCATTTGCCATCATTACCCCTCCCCCATTTCATCATCTTGGCGGGAGTATAATAGAGATTAAATACAGTTTTGTAAAACTGGGCTTTAAGATTCGCCGACAGACAAATTTCCCCGGCAACAGCAATTGCCTTCTCTATAGACACCCCTGGCTCTCCCACTTTTGCTGCCCACTTACAATTGTGTTTTTCCAGATCGTCCCTCCTTGACTCTAATAGGATTTTATAAAGAGCCCCTATCTTTTCTTGGCCCCTAATAGCTTCGACTATTTTATGTGGTACCATAGTCGTGGATAATTTGCTCAGGAAATCTCGTATTTGTAAGAATTTAAAAAAATGATTCTTATGGAGAAGAAATGTTGCTGCTAAATCTGTAAAAGAAGCATAAAGCCCCCCGACTTCATAAAAGTCCCCTATTTGAGAGATGCCATTCAGTCTCCAACTACTAACGACTTGGTCATGAAATATTGGTGGCAATATGCCTACGGCCGTAGTTGGAGTATAAAAATGTAATCCCGAATTTGTAAGTATTTGCGAACCACAATCCAAACTTTATAAGCTGCCCCTAAAATTTTAAAACGTGTTCTTTTATAATAGCTCCTATCCAATTTTTTGAACAGGCAGTTCTTGACCTCTTTACCTAACACCATCTGATAAATTGAGGGAGCCTCAGCCGTATTGCTGACTTCTTCTCCAGTCAACAATAACCGCATATTCAATAAGAGACAAGAGTAGTAATACAATGTAAAATCGGGGACTGACCACCCCCCCCTTTCTCTGGGAAGAGTCATATAATGCATTGCTCTCCTGGGTTTCCCTGGAGCCCACAAGAACTTGGCGCAAAGTGCCTGCAGATGTTGAAGCTGGGCGCGGGATACCTCCAACGGTACAGACCTAAAGAAGTACAACACCTTGGGGAGAATATTCATTTTGAGAATGTTTGCTCTACCTACCAGAGAAAGATGTAGGCAATCCCAACTATCTAACAGTTGCTTTACCCTGGTAGTGATATCCCCCCAGTTAATATCAACCAGATCTTTCAAGTTTTCTCAGATCTTAATACCCAGATATGTGACTTCCTTAACCACTGTAGGATCATGGGCCATGATTTGTTTTGTACACAAAATCTGGGTTTTAGATGTATTCATCTTATAGCCCGAAACGACGCCAAACTCGCATGCTAAGCGTTCTACTTCAGATATAGCCAAGAGGGGATCCGATGTTATAATGACAATGTCATCAGCATATGCAAAGACACGAAACTGGTCTTCCAAAACACGAAAAGGTTTAATCTGGGTACTTCTCTCTAACATTCTTAGAAAAGGATTGATATAAATGGCAAACAGGAGGGGAGAGCATGGGCAACCCTGCCGTGTGCCTCTTGAAATTTTTATGGGGCCTGATGCCAGACCCATAGAGCAGATCCTTGCCGAAGGTGATCGATATAATACTTTTACAGCCTGGATAAAACCCTGACCAAACCCCATCGACTGCATAACCCCCCAAAGGAAATCCCAGGCCACACGATCGAATGCCTTCTCGGCATCGAGCAGGATCAGCCCCAGGTCCCTAGCTTCGACCTGAGCAATATCAAAGAGCGTCACAATTCTGCTAATATGATTCACAGTCCCCCGGCCAGGAATAAATCCATGTTGTTTTGGGGAGACCAGGGACGAGATAACATTTGCTAACCTATTCGCTAGGATTTTGGCATAAATCTTCCCATCACAGTTGACGAGAGAAATCGGACGATAAGACCCTGGCAGATCCGATGGCTTGTCTTTTTCCTGAAGATGACAATGTTGGCCTCGTCCCAAGATTGCGGTGCACTTCCCATTTGGGCAGCTGGGAGGACGACCAACAAATCTATTTTAATCTCCTGAAAAAGGTCCTATATACCTCCGAAGGAAGCCTATCGGGACCCGCTGCCTTACCAACCGCCATACTATTTATGGCTAGTTCTAGCTCTTCCATAGTAATAGGGCTTTCCAAGATCTCAACCTCCTCCTGAGCGACTTGTTCCACCAGCTGTTGTATTGCAGTGTCCCCTATATATGACCCTGTCTCTTTTCCTAGATAAAGATTTTCATAAAATTCATAAAAAATCTGGAGGATTTCCTGAGGGTCATAGACCATTTCGCCTAACTGATTCTTCATGCCGGCTATTCTATGAGCAACTTCGTTAGAGCTCAATCTGTTGGCCAGGCAACGCCCTACCGCTTCTCCATACTCATAGCATTCCTTTTTGTATACCAAATATTTAGCTGTGATTTCCTTACTCCAGGATAGATTAATGTTAGCCTTGCATCTAGCGACCCTGGTTTGTAATTCGTCAATATCATTTTTAGCCAGGATCCCCTGTGTAAGATTTTCTTCCGCAGTCTTAAGTTTAATATACAATTCCTGCATTGCAAGCTTAGCTTTCTTTTGCTGGTACAAACCATAGCTCAGGACCTCCTCTCTAAGGCAGGCTTTAAAAGCATCCCACAGGACCCCAGCGGATGTTGAGTGCCGGTTATCTTGAAGAAAACCCTTGATCCAGCTCTTAATATGATCTATAAAGGGTTTTTCAAGAAGCAGTTTCCTATTAAAAGTAAAATTTTGTGGATTTACGTGAGAGCCAAATGCGGGTATATCCAGGACTACCGGTGCATGATCAGATGTGATTCTTGGAAAACATGGATTTTAGCTTCTGTAAATAAGACAGGTGAAGCAAAAAAATAATCAAGTCGTACTAACTTTTGATGAGGATGGGAATAAAATGTAAACCCAGGATCACGTGGACAAAGATGGTCCCATACATCGACCAGACCATGATCCATCAGTAAGTGGAATAGCACCTTAAAAACTCTGGGTTTCCTACCCTTATAATTTTGTATGCCCCGTTGAAGTTCCTTATTGACCAAACTAATATTAAAATCTCCACATAGCACCAAGGGGGTGGGCCATAATGCAAGCTCCACATTAAGTTGTTCCAAAACCGTAGCTTCATCAAGATTGGAGCCGTAAATAGTGCAAAGTGTAAATTTATTCGCCCCTATCATACATTCAACAATAAGCCAACGCCCCAGTTTATCAGCTAATACCCGACCCGATTTTTGTATGATAGGTTTGGCTAACACCGCCACTCCCCGAGTCATTATAGATTGCTGAGAAGCTGCTAAAAGCACGAAACCCATTTCTGCTAATATTTTCCGCTTTCCCCAAGATACATGAGTTTCTTGTAAACAGACCACATCTGGTTGAATCACCCGGAGTTCAGCAGCTACCCTTTGTCTCTTGTTATAACTATTTAAACCACATACATTCAATGAGCATATTCTGAGCCCAGATCTAGCCATTAAAAAAATAGGGGGTCGATCCGATATTAAATTCTCTGAAAAGAGACAATAGATCTGTAACACTTAAACGCAAAGTCAAAATTATATCGATACTGTGGATTATTTTCTTTATTATGCCCCACCCAGTCCACCCAAACCACCCCTGACCCCCCCAGTCCCCACCCATACCCCCCCTACCCCTACCCGTCCATGAGGCTTTGGGACCAATAGTCCCTGTGATGACAAGCTCCCGCCACCCAGGTGAGCCCCCCCACACCACACCACAACCCTATGCAGCAGATATGGCATCATATTAATTTAAAAACAACCTTAGACCATGAACATGTGCAGATGCCAATTTATCCTAAATTATATCACCAAACTTGCACATAGGGTAAGATAACACAAGAGAGAGAGGAAGAGAAAGTAAACAAAAGAAGAGAAGAGAAGAGAAGAGAAGAGAAGAGAAGAGAAGAGAAGAGAAGAGAAGAGAAGAGAAGAGAGAGGGAGGGAGAAAAACAGGTAGAGACCGATGACAGACATAGTTGCAAATCGACATGTTAATTCAAACCCGATCCTCATTCTACCTAATTCAACCTAAAACCGCCAAATTAGACGCATTACAGCATTTGCAAAAACTCTTTTGCTAATATCTCCGAGGTAAAGAACCGGGTTTGATCCTTGACAATAACTTTGAGCTTAGCTGGGTTTAACAAAAAAACTTGAGCCCCTTTGGCCTGAAATGGTGCAATTAGCTGACGTAAATGCCAGTGCCTTTCCACCGTAAGATGGCAGAAGTCAGGCCTTACAAAAAATTCTAGCCCTTTCCCTGCCCTTTTTCTATCAGGGCGTGCCAAAGAGTACACATCTTCCCTAGCCAAAAAGCTGTTAAGTGATATTAAGATCACTCTGGGTCTGTCCAAGGATTGACCGGATCTTGGACGAGGATTGAATGGGAAACGATGCGCTCTCTCTACTTCTCTTGCCCAGTCCCATTTCAGCTCTGGAAAGGCTTCCGCAAATAAATCGATAATGAATTTGAGAGGATCTTGTCCTTTGACCCCCTCTGGAATTTGCAAAACTCTAAGATTGTTCCTACGAGAACGATTTTCAATGTCAGCTAACTTCCATTGTGTATCATCTTTTAAGGACCGTAGAGAGTCAGTTAGAGCCTTCTGTGCAACCAATTCGTCTTCGAGAGAGGAGATTCTTGCTTCTGCTTCATTAAATCTCGTTGTGAACTCTGTACAGGTCTTAGCTATATGTCGTACAGAGTTCTGTAATTTACGACATGAACCCTGTACTCTCTGGTTCTCTACTCGAGCCTCCTCTCTATGAGTAACCATGGTTTGATAGATCAATGTTAATGATATATCCTCGGAAGCCTTAGTTGACGGTTCTACACCAGTCCCCGGGGTTCGCCCATTCTCAATGCTTAAATCGGTCGAGTAGGAATAGTCCCACTGCAGAGCATTACTTTTCAGATCTAAGTTTTTACGGACTGTGCGCGGTCTGCCGTCTGATATATCACCGGAATCCTCCAAATGTACACTAGAGTCACTACCTCCGTCATCCTGCGTACCAGACCTAGCTGAGGCCCCAGGAATAGACTCGAGGTCGTCATTTGATGAGTTTGAGTGGTCAGATAGCGAGAAAAAAAAAGTCCCCGGTCTCTATATCCTGCATTGTAGACCCATTTACAGCCACACCGGGATCATTAGCAGCCGTTAAATTGGAACCGAGAGTAACCAAAGGTACTGAGGTAGGGGGTTCACATGGATTAATAGATGAATTCCGCTCCCTGGTTGCATCCTCAACCATTTCCACGACCATTTCTTTGACATGGACAGCTCTGTGTGCGGCCGGTGATCCCATTTTAGAGTTATCAGCGACCGCATCATGAAGATCACGGACTCCATCTCTCCCCTCAAATTCTGAGATGGGGTCCATAATGCGCCTGTGTCCTATTGCAACAGCAGAAAATGTAGCCAGAGGAGGTTTAGGGAGTGGGGGAGCTTCCCCCTTATCTTTTACTTTACCAGCAGAAAATAGTAAGGGTATAGTAGACTTTCCCGCATTCTCCATGAATTTTCCTCCTTTTCCTCCCTTAGAGACAGTGTCTTTATTTGGCGATTTGGAGCCACTCACTGTACTTGATGTATTCCTTATGGAAGTTCCAACATTGTCCACCAGAGGGCGAGTCCTCCCTCTCGCTCCCTTGGGAGGCATTGTTGACGCGGCTCTCTCCAGTCCTTTGCGGCCTCCGTAATGAGCAAACACCAGGAGAAAACGCCGACTCCAACTCTGGGTGCACCGCCAACAACAGAGACACTGCAGGTGGCGCAATCTTCCTGAAAATAATGCGGCCGCGGCAATCAGCATCCCGTCCCGCGCTGATCCCTCCTCAACTCCTCTCTCACAGGTATGTTAGCATAGCGTGGGGGGTTTAGGCACCCAGGAGCAGCCGGCTTATGCGTCCGACTCAGCGGACGCCATCTTGCCTCTCCACCGACCGGAAAAGCTTCCTTCTGATTGAGTATTGCATCAATATCTCCTCCCTGGGAATCAGATTTGATGGACATTAAAACCGTCCAACTCAAATAAGCCTCGGAATGCCCATTTTCGGTCCAATGTTGGACCAACGGTGCAGTCATGACTTTTTTCCTTATTTGTGACTTATGTTGTGTTATTCGTTGGCCGATTTCCTGATTGATTTTGCCAATGTAGACCAATTCGCAAGGAGATTTAACCGCATACACCACATTTATTGTTTTGCAATTTTAAATGCCTTATAGGTCCATTTTTTTATCTTTGTGTTTGAACTCTGACCCTTCTATTGTTTTACTGCAACGTGTGCAAGTTCCACATTGGCAATGTCCTTCAACAGGATTCATATTCCATAGTTGACGCAAATCTGATTTTTTTCTTTGCTGATGGTAAATCTGCTCATACAATTTGGCTCCCAATAGGTTGGTCTTTCTTTAGGGCAAATAAGGGTAACACAAATGATTTATCTAGTTTTTCGATAAGGTGCCAATTTTGTCTTACAATCTTTTTTAATGGATTTGTCTTTGGGCAGAAGGTCGAAACACATACCATTTGATCAGTTTTTGATTTTTCGCTTTTTTGCAAAAGTGTCTTTCTTGGGGTCCACCAAGCTCGTTTCATAGCTATTTTTAGCAATATTTTAGGTTATCCCTGTTCTTTAAGTTTATTCTTCAGGTCCTCAGCATGTGCACAATATTGTTCTTTATCAGAGCAATTACGCCTAACTCTGAGAAATTGCCCATAAGGCAAATTGTTGCAGAGACTATGCGGGTGATGACTAGTATTATGCAAGCATTATTTCAGTCAGTTGGTTTAGAAAATAAAGTGGTTGACAACTGCCCATTGGTCTCCATGACCACAACATCCAAAAATGTTATAATTGTTTTATTGCTTGTCATCGTAAACTTAATGTCTGGTGATCTGTTATTCAGCCATGTGCTAAATAGATTTAAGTTTACCTCATCTTCATCCCAAACACAAAAATTGTCGTCAATAAACCTTAACCACTTCACAATGTGGTGGACAAATGGGCTATTCTGGTAAATTAATTTCTCCTCAAATTTGGCCATAAACAGTACGGCCAGCTCTGGGGCAAAGGGAAAACCCATGGAAGTCCCTTTGATTGGTACCGGTGCTGTATTTATTACCTAAACTGCATAAAGATCCATTCACTCCACCAGGGCACCCGATAGTGTCTGGTGTGGATTACATTTCGGAACCAATTGCGAAATACATAGATGTTTTTTTTAAAACTCTTGATGAAGCAAGTACAATCATATCTAAGAGACACAACAGATTTCATGAACAAGATTGAACAGTTTGAATTTATTCATTTAATGCACACATTGGCGACATTTGATGTCACGTCCCTTTACACACAAATTCTGCAAGGGGATGGCTTGGGTGCAATTGAAGTTTTTTTAGAAGAAAGACCACAACCTCACCAGGTACCTACGAGTTTCATATTACACCTGGCAGAATTTGCCCTACGGAATAAATTCTTCAAATTTCAAGACGAGTACTTAACGCAAATCAAAGAATGGTCGGAGTTCAAACACAAAGATAGAAAATGGACCCATAAGACATTTAAAGATTGCAAAACAAAAAATGTGGTGTATGTGGCTAAATGTCCATGCAAATTGGTCTACATTGTCAAAAACAATCAGGAAATCTGCCAACGAATAACACAACTTAAGTCACGAATACGGAAAAAAGTCATGACTGCACCATTGGTCCAACATTGGACTGAAAATAGGCATTCCGACGCTGATTTGAGTTGGACGGTTTTAATGTCAATCAAATCTGATTCCCGGGGAGGCAATATTGATGCAATACTCAATCAGAAGGAAGCTTTTCTTATACTGTTCTTCAAAACAGTGGTTCACAGTCCTAATGAAATGTCACAAGGTCAACATTTATTTCTGGTCCAATTGGAACCTTGAAAACTTATCTAAACATTTCAAAACAACTACATGTCCCAGAATGCTTTTAGTGACAAGACCATCCTACGGCTGACAGGTATAACACCCTCCATGGCATTTACAGTCAGCATTTACTTGCCCAATTCAATTATTCATTGTGGGATCATTCATGGTCAGAGATGTTGGGTGTCATTGTTCTAAGTCTATGATTTCTCCCTTCTGTTCTTCTATTATTTCTAGTAAGTCCCTGCTGGCTGGGGCCAATCAATCAATCAATCAGGATTTATAAAGCGCAGCTAATCACCCAATAGGGTATCCAGGCTCTTGCAGGTCCTGAAGGCTAATTCTAACAGCCCGGTCTTCAAGGACATTCAAAATTCCGGAAGTGAGGTGATATTCCAGAGGTGCATGGGGAGGCTTTTGTTGCGATGTGGGTGAAGGAGTGTCCTCCATTTCTGCTTCTGTAGATGCGGGGAGTACGGGCAAATGAAAGGGAGGTGGAGTGGAGTCTTCTCGACGGTTGGTGAAAGTTCAGGCGGTGCTTAATATATGTGTGTCATTGGTTGTGTAGGGCCATGTGTGTATGGGTCAGTAGCTTGATTTGGCATCTCTACTGTACGGGGAGCCAGTGGAGTTGCCTGAGGTGGGGTGGGGTGTGATGTGGGTTCATTGGGGCAGGCCGAGGATGAGTCTAGCTGTGGCATTCTGTATGGTCTGAAGTCTCTCTGGGATGTGTGTTGCAACTCCTACATAGAGGGTGTACTGGAATGGTTCTTCTTGTCCTTGCTTTTGCTAGTACTAACCGTGCCCATCTTGTTTGGTTTAGCATTCATAAAAGGCATAAACCTATTATTATAGAGCACATTGGGCTCAAGTGAGGTACATGGAACTGCAGGGAGTTTTGCATTCTATAAGCTCTTTCTTTCTAAAGCTTCAGTTATGTCTATAAGTTTGAAGTTTGGACAGCTAATCATTCTACATGCAGCCGTGGCAACAATTTTAAATATTTTTAATTGATAATTTACAATATTTTATTTCATTTTAAATAAGGATACAGAAACTCATGTTATGGTGGAAGGTCACCTTCCATTTCCCTCTCCTGTTCAAAAATATATACAGTTTGGATTCTAACAAAATGACATGGGCTGTCTTGAAAGCTTGTAAATTACCAATTGCACAATAAGTTAGAGAAACACCAATGTACCTTTGTCCTGTAATCCTCACCTTATCAATCGGTTTCAACATATACTTCACCCATTGTCATCTGTTTGGACTTACCAGGCTTGTCAGAACCTTTGGAGGGCCTGGGGGCCAAATCTTTTGAGTGCCCTTTCTTAGGTTTCTGATCCAAGAAGCAGCTCTTATTACGAAGAAGTACTCTAGTAAACAGTAAGTACAACCAAAGTAGTGTGCACCATCTAGTGGTGCTGCATGTCAGCTGAACTAAGAAGCAAAAAGTCAGGTCTTTTTTTAATTATTAAAAAAAAACATGCTATAACAGGAGAGCAGAGCCCAAAATGCCTGGGGTCTGAGGTAAAGAGCCCCACTTGGCCTCCCTTTATGATGGCCCAGGAACGTACTCTGATATAAAATTCTCAGCAATTCTTAAGTAAGGTATTTTATATATAATTATTTATTTCAATGAAAAATCATTTTAATGAAAAAGTATAATAAATTCAAAGCCACATGGCAGGCGTAGTCCGTAGAGAGATACTGTTCTTCCATGATCCTTTTATTTTGTACGAGCTGAATGAATCTGTCTGTGATCTATTTGTTTATTTACTTGATTATTTTCCAGTTTTGCATAATGTTTAATGAGTCCTCCCATCAAGTTTTATAACACTGTATGCAAGAAACACAATAGAGATTTCGCATACACACATTGGACACAAACCTCTGGCACCCTGCTGGCGAAGGTGTAACTAAGGCAAGCCCATCTGCATCAGTCATTGCCTTGGCTGGGCTTAGCGCCTAGGATGCAGACCATGCTGCTTTTTAGGTAAGGAATAATTCTGTCCTTGAGCTGCTCTATTCTTCCTTTAAATTTATTCACTCTGTTAGTTTATAGCTTTTGCTGATTCCATGGAATTCCTCCCCATGTTGTTTTTACCTACCTCTTTTCTCAGTCATGTTGCCTCAGTGGCCTATCCTCAGTGGGCCTGTTCAGACTGCTTCTTCACTTGATTTTGCTCTTTGTCCTTTTCCTCAGGAAAATATTGACAGCTTGTTTTGTCTTTTGGTAAATGTATGCTCCTTGGTCAAAAATGCACTGGAATTTAGAAATGCACTAATTGGCTTTAAAACTGGGTTTTACAGAAACATGGCTAGAAGCCCATTCTGCCCCTAATATTGCTCTGACTGGCCCGTGGGTTAGCTTATCTATCGCACCATTCACTCCCGCTGCCCCGGTGATGGTTTTGCCATCAACAATAAATCTTCTATTACCACCACCATGGTTTGAAAGACTGTAAAAGGAATGTAAATTCCCTGTCCTTACTTTATCCATTAATCACAACTTCTCTATCAGATTCATCCAAGTTTTCAGAGCCCTGGGCCAGTGCAAGAAATCATATTTTCTTTTCAAGAAACTCTTTCTTTGCCTTTAAATTTTGTTCAATCTAACAACCTAGTTATTTTGGGGATATGAGTTTACATGCTGACATTGCTACTGACCCACAGATGAAGGAATTAAAACATGTGAGTCAGTTAATCTTTTTTCATTAGTCCACTGTCCTAATCATTCAGAACGTCACATTCTTGACAATGTTTTCCCCCTTGGTCTGAGCTTTCTTGCCCATTTATCCAACTTTCCATTGACTGATCATAAAGGTAATTTTTTTAGCAGTGAATGATCTTTGAAAGATGATACGCCCCCTTCCAATCTGTCATGAAATTGAAGAAGACTTAAAGTTTGTCGGGTATTTAAACTTCTAGGAGCCTGAACTTTGGAGGGAAGTTAATGTGCTCATTGATCAATTTCATTCTTGGACTTTAGCTGCACTTGAACCCATTCTTCCACTTAACCCCACACTTTTTTATGGGCTCATCCCTTGGTCTTCTTCGTAAAGTGATAAACTCAGCACTGTTAAAAGACGTTGTAAAAAACTGAAAAAAGGATAAATTATATCTGTGAGCCAAACAAGGGTTTTCAGATATACAGGAAAAACCTGTTGGTTGTGAATAGGTGCCAGTGTCACAAGAAAGGAACTCAGAACCTTCTTCCTGGCCCCAAAATACCAGAATTCGGAATGAAATTTGACTGGAAGAATTCTATTTGAGATCTCGTTTTAATGTAAAACTTTCCTCTTCAAGTAAATTTTCAGCTCTGGCAGGTTAGTGATATCGTAGTAGTCTTGCCCTTCTGCAAAGTTCCTGAGCCAATTGAGCACTCTGGCACCAGGACAAACGATGTGTAGTGTGCGCTACACAAATGCATTAAATCAATCACTCAACCAGTCAATCAGTGCAGTATGATCATTATTCCAATCAACAAAACATATTCCATCTGTTACATCAAGCCCTTCAAAAACTATTCTTCTTTAGAGATATTGTTCTTCTATTTTTACTTTAATCCTATGCTCTTTCCAGGCCTGTTACACATATGTTGGCTTGTCTTTCTTAAGAGCTGAAGGAGGTTATAGCACAGAGGTGATGGCAATGACTTTTGAACATTGGTAAGGGCTAAATCTTGGGCAGTATTCAGTGAACAGTTTTGAGTTTTCTTGATGCATAAATTTATCAGTGGTATTAGTTGTAATAAACAACTACGTCAAAGCAGTTGAATATATCAGAGAAAAATCTGTTGGTGGTTGATTAATTTGTCAGTATTTATTTTGTGAGTGCTTGATGTTGGCATGCTATTTCACTATACGTGTGTATTTTCACTGTTGCCTAAGGTAATTGAAGAAATAAACTAGTTGCGGAACACATCAAGGGCCAGATGTACGACCCTTGTAAATTGCGCCTCGCAATTTGCGCTCGATTGCGAGTCGCAAATTGCAATGCGCAATTTACAATGTACTACAGTGTCAGAGACACTGATTGCGATTCCCAATGGGGTCGCAAAATGCGAGGCTCATGAATATTAATGAGCCACTCACAATTTGCGACCCCATTGGGAATGGCTGGCCCTCCCAGGGATGGTGGCCTCCTGGGCTCAGCAGACCACCATGTCTTGGATTGCTTTTCAATAAAGGAGGTTTTTTTTTTATATGCATTCCTTAAAGGAAAATGGGATGCATTTAAAAATTTAAAAAAATTAAATGTTTTCGTTTAATTTTTTAAGGGGAAGCAGTGGTCCCTAAAATGTTTTCCCCTGCATTTCCAAAGGGGGAGGGGTCCCCTGGGGACCCCTTCCCTTTTGCGAGTGCATCACCACCCTCTTAAAGAGGGTGGTAATTTGCGAGGACATAGAATTCTTATTCTGCTTAATTAGTAGCTGACTAACGAGTACAGAACTTCCAAGTAAAACTTTCTTATTTCAGTATTTCAGGCCAATGTTGGCCACCGCATCAGTCATGCGCGGTCAAGGCGACCATCTGCCCCCAACATTGGCCTGAAATACTGAAATAAGAAATTGTTTTACTTGGAAGTTCTGGACTCGTTAGTCAACTACTAATTAAGCAGAATAAGAATTCTATGTCCTTAAACATCGGAGACAATACGCCATTATAAGAAAGTATCACGTGACTGAGCCCTGAAGAAGTCCAGTGAAGAGACGAAATGCGTTGGCTACACCGTGAAGAAAAAAAAGAATAAAGGATTATCAAAAAATGTAATACATGTCTCCATGAAACCTGTTATATTTGACTTAATGAGAATAATGATTTCAGTAAATTGATTTGTGTCTGGAAATAACATGCGTGCTGATCATCTTGCTGCAATCAAGGGTGAAAAACAACAGGTATTTGAAAGTGTCAGTGTCAGTGTCAGCTAGACAGAACAATATTGAACATTCTGTTAGCGATGGGGTTTCTGGTTGGCTAGGGTATACACCTAAGACAGGCAGAACCCACCACTCTAGTTACACAACCAAGATAACCCCTACTTACCCCCTTGGCAGCTTGGCAGAGCAGTCAGGCTTATCCCAGAGGCAATGTGTAAAGCATTTGCGCAACACACACACACACACACCAGTGACACACTAGCCACTCCACAAAAGAGGCTCCACACAAGGTTATATCAAAATATACTTTGTATTGTACATAAAGACACAATAGACCACAACACATTAATCACGGTGCCACTAGGCACTTGTCATAAAAATGCACATACACCAACATTCACCTTGCCACTAGGCAATGGTCATGACATTCCCTGTATCATAATCACTTTGGCATAAGGTAATACAAATACATGTAGTGCACCAAAGTAAGACATAAGTTGCACAGGTCAGAGGAGAATATCATAAGAGCAAAAGTCATGCATAACATCACAGTATGCGCCCTGAAGTAAACACTCGTAGCTTACACATTAGTTCGCAGACTTTTTATAGCATATTAGGGCATAAGGAAAATGCAGGGGTTATATGCTCCTGCCTATCACCAGATCTATTTGAGCACCAATCACCACTTTACACCTTCACTGTGATAGCATTGTGCCCCCAAGCACCACTTTGTACTTTAAATATGCAGCTGCCTCTTCTGTCGCTGCCGTCACAGGGAATGCAGTAATTAGAAGTCTGAGTAGGACCAAGACCTCCGTTGAGGATCGCAACCCCGTCCTGAACTCTGACTCATCTCCATAAGGGCCCCCTTATGGTATCGACTCTCCTGAAAGAGGGGGCCCAGACACTGAGGGAAACATGGGGGAGGCCTCTCTAGGTCCTCCCCGTCTACTGAAGCTACGTCCGGCAATAATCCTGGGCAGGGAGACCTCACTTGGTCCCCCGCAGGTTAATAAAAAAGATAGACAGATGGGGCTGCCCGCAAGCACACGGTGCAGCCCATGCCATCCGCTGCTCACGGGCTCTCTGCGCTTGCCGTAGCGATGCCAGAGACCTCCTCTGGTCTCCAGCGGCCGCACAGATTTTCCCCAGGCTTGAGGCCAGCCACAGGTGTGAAGGATTTCCTTCAGTCTCTCCGGGCGGTGCTGCAATGGAGGCCACTTATCCCCTCCTGCCGCTGTGTGAACCTTGGCTGCCTCTGAAGGTGTTGCTGGCACTGTGAGAGGCTTTGCCGCAGTGCTGGTTGCTAGGGAACACTTGATGGCCCGGCAGCGCTCTCCCAGTGAGGGAGCAGCCGCAGGTCGGTTTCCTGGCTGTCGGAGACCTCACCACAGGGCAAAGGAGGCGGTGCCTCGGCCGCTGCTCATTTCTGTGAAAAAGGGGGACGTGGGGCCACAAAGCTCCTCAGTCAGGACAGCCCAGCGAGGCTTTCAACAGTGTGCGAAGGCCACACCAGCACCCACACGTGGGACATTAAAGTTACAACACTTGGCAATTTGACGTGAAAGCACCAGAACTGGGGAAAATCCAAATAAAAACACCAGAAATCTCAGCATAAAGGGAAGCACCAGAGATTTCAAGACAAGGTGTAAGCAACAGAAGGTATACTTTGATGTCCCTGAGTCTCCTGAAACAGGAGGCCAGCACACACAGGCCCTTGGAGATTTTTTCCCAAGCAGGATACCGCAGCAGGACAAAAAGAGTCAGTCCTTTTCCTCCACCAGAGACAGAAGCAGCAACCTCAGGCCAACCCACCCCTCACTCAGAAAAGGCAGCACTCCTCACACAGTCCTTCCGCTCTTTTTCTTGGCAGGGTCATCTTGTTCCTTGAAGTAATCTAAAGTCCCGGGGTTTTAGGGGTAAAACTTGTACCCCAAACTGTCATTGTTCTATTTGTGGCAAGGGTCTCTGAACTCAGTCAAAACCAGTCCTGTCCTCCCTGGTGCAGCATGACCACAGGGGGCAGAGACAGCATTATGCAAAAGGAGACACAGCCTATTCAGGTGCAAACGAAACTCCTCCCACCACTCTAAATGCACACCAGGTCTATTCAGGCCAGGGATGAGTCACCCAGACAAGTCAGGGCACACCTCAACCCCCCCAGTGACTGTCTTTAGTGATTGCACATCGCAGCTCCTGTCATTCACATACCAGATGCTGACTACACAAACAGCCAGAGGCACACAGAATGGTAGAGTAAGAAAATGCTCACTTTCTAAAAGTTGGACAATGAGAATATTTGAAGCAACAATACATGCACTCAAGTTAAACTAGTAAGTGTAACAGTATTCCAACTTAATCCAACGAATCTTATACTAGTGTGCACTTCAAGAGTGGCTTCTGCAGACCACTTCATTTCGAACAGAACAATAAATATCCCAGTGTTGACTGGGAAAAAATCAGTGCACTACTATAAGGATCACTTATCCAAGTGTACTAAAGTAAACATAAATCCTTAATAATACGTTATCAATCTTTTTGAAACAATCATCCGAAAATCAACAATAGAAAATTACAGGAAAAAACGATGCTTAAGTTCTTCCATAAATAACTTGAAGTCAAATGTTCTTCGATGACTCTGCTTTTAATTTCATATGCAGCAGGTAACGAATATCCAAACTTAAAATAGATGTTCAAATACAATTCTTCTTGTTTAAACAAAAACGATCAAAAAGATCCCAATGCATTTCGGGCTGATCACATAGCCCTTCCTCAGGGAATCTAAAATCAAAATGTAAACAAATTACAACTAGAATGAAGTTGATATTTACAAGGTTCTTTAGAGAATTGAAAGTTGAATAGTAGCAAGAGCTCACAAGAGGGGACAAAGCAATAACCATACTGAAAACCCATGAGACAGCCAACAATAGACGCACTGATAAAATAATAGAAAAACATGTGATACTAAAAGTACGTGCCTGTCCTCAAAAACCAAAGAAAAAAAGAAAAGAAAAAAGAGAAAGAAAAGATTACCACCACCTCCAATCATCGTGAACTTAACAAACAATTAAACCTCAAATCCACAAATCAAAACGTACCTTACTGATACAAGAACTAACAAAATTACGGTGCTCGTGTAAAACGTGTCCAAGATTATCTAAAAAAAGATGAAATGAGTGCTGGTGTAAGTTGATTGCCAAAACCTTACAACCAATGCTAACTGCGAAAAAATACGAGCTTACCCTTCACTGAAGCTCAAGAACCTAAAAGATAATTATCAGGCAAAATCTTTCGTTGACGAAGCAACTGTGGAAATAGAAAGCAGCAGTGAGCTCGTACGTTTCAAGGTTTCGTATGTCGTGGATAGAAAAAGGAGAAACACTACTACAATTCTTACCCGTATCTCGTAACGCAAAAGCAACTGGAAGTTAGACGCGAGGTGAACTATCCATAATGGACGCAAACGTACGGCCCGGCATATCCCGCTTATATGTAAAAAACGTGAAAATAAACATGAAAATAGAAACCGGACTTAAGTGCGTAAATCAATATTTAAAATAACTGTGAATAAAATATGAATACCAAGGAAATGCAAGT
Organism: Calotriton arnoldi; assembly: GCA_963921515.1. NCBI lineage: Eukaryota > Metazoa > Chordata > Amphibia > Caudata > Salamandridae > Calotriton > Calotriton arnoldi. The sequence continues at coordinate 99,998 of CAWUFW010006083.1, forward strand.
ACGGTGTCAAAGAATAGAGAGTAAAAGAAATGATGAAAACAGAAAAAAGACTAGAAAAAGGCACTACATAAATACAGATCATATGATTACCAAACATAGCAAATAACTAATACATCAAACAAACAGTATATATGTGAAAAAACAGATTCTAAAGTACATGATACTATTAAACAACAACATGATTTCAGAAAATACAAAAATCACAACAAAACAAACAGTGCATAACACAAGACTAACATAAATATAAACAGTATCCAATTTCACAAGAAGCAGGATAATTTATAAGAAGCCAGCTAATTCATATTTATCATTCAGTCCTTTCGGATATAATAATTCCATGAACCAAATCCAATGAGTTTCTCTTTGTGACAACAGTTGAGTCATGTCTTTATCTGATTGTACCTTAACCAATTCTAGAACACTAAATTTTAGTTGAGAAATAGCGTGTTTTTGTGCTAACCAATGCTGTGCCAAAGGTGAACTTAGAGTATTGGTACGAATCCGACTCTTGTGTTCAGTAATGCGGATACGCAAACATCTTTCTGTTTTCCCAACATAATACAAACTGCAAGGACATTTAATCACATAAATCACATGATGACTATTGCAATTTGCAGAAAATTTCAACTTAATTTGCCTTCTAGAACGTGGGTGAGCAATAGTGGTACCAACCATCACATTGTTACAGTGTGAACAATTGAAACATTTATTCATACCCTTATGTTTGATTGTAGAAACATCTAAAGGTTTTGACAATATTTCTTTGAGATTATTGGAACGTTTGTAGGCAAAAATCGGAGGATTGGAAAACAACCCTTGAAATTCAATTTCTGACTGTAAAAGATCCCACCGTTTAAGCACTATTTGTTTGATTTGGTAAGCAGTGGAAGAAAATGTGGAAACAAAAACTTCCCTACGCACATTCTGTGATTTATGAGTCTTCTGGAGTGAAAGATAAGTGTTAGTATCAAGAAGCATGGTATGAATACTAACACTTATCTTTCACTTCCTGATGACCCAACTAATTCTTTCCAAGAAATTTTGAATGTCATTTTGACTCAGGCAATTGAAATGGGGGATCACCCAAAAACGAGAGATTTCTTGTGGACGCAATATCCTCGTAGACCGAGGCTGTATATGCTTCCAAAAATTCACAAGCAACTTTTGAATCCTCCCTTGAGGCCCATTGTATCTGGCTGCGGATCAATTCATGAACCCCTTGGTAAATATCTTGATGTTTTTTTACAGCCGATTGTTCAATTTTCCAGTTCGTACTTGCGAGACACTACTCATCTTTTGAATGTCTTGAAAGAAGTTACATTTTTTGATGGAGATGAAATTTGGTTATGCACTATTGACGTTGTTGCATTGTACACGTCAATCCCTCATCTTGAAGGAATAGAGGCCATAGAATGGGCCCTTCTCAATCCCAATGTTTCTCAGGCGAATAAAGTTTTTTTGCTTGAACTTCTACATTTTTGCTTGTTCCACTGTTATTTTTCTTGGAAGGATCATTATTATATTCAAACTAATGGAACTTCGATGGGGTTTTCTGGGGCACCTAGTTATGCCAATATCTTTATGCAAAAATTTGAGACAGATTTCATCCTTTCTGACAATGAATGGGCACGTCACTTAAAAGTGTATCGTCGATACATCGGCGATATTTTTATAATTTGGCAAGGGAGTCGTGAGCATTTAACTGCATGTATTTTGAAATTAAACGACATCAATCCTAGAATCCAGTTCACATACATCATGGATGCACAACATATATCATTTCTTGATGTGAACATAACTCGTCAGGGTGATCTTATTACCACCAGTGTCTATCAGAAGAAGACTGATCGCAATAACGCTCTGTTTTTTCAGAGCTTTCATCCTCAATCTCTAAAGCATAATTTACCTTTTTCCCAATTCACTCGTATTAAACGTATCACATCAGATCCGATCCAGTATGCTTTGAGCATACAAGATTATAAAGAATGATTTGTGGCTAGGGGTTACCCCAAAAATGTTAATGAGCAAGCAGCAACAAGAGCTGTTGCTTTGGATAGAGACACTCTACTCCAGAAGACTCATAAATCACAGAATGTGCGTAGGGAAGTTTTTGTTTCCACATTTTCTTCCACTGCTTACCAAATCAAACAAATAGTGCTTAAACAGTGGGATCTTTTACAGTCAGAAATTGAATTTCAAGGGTTGTTTTCCGATCCTCCGATTTTTGCCTACAAACGTTCCAATAATCTCAAAGAAATATTGTCAAAACCTTTAGATGTTTCTACAATCAAACATAAGGGTATGAATAAATGTTTCAATTGTTCACACTGTAACAATGTGATGGTTGGTACCACTATTGCTCACCCACGTTCTGGAAGGCAAATTAAGTTGACATTTTCTGCAAATTGCAATAGTCATCATGTGATTTATGTGATTAAATGTCCTTGCAGTTTGTATTATGTTGGGAAAACAGAAAGATGTTTGCGTATCCGCATTACTGAACACAAGAGTCGGATTCGTACCAATACTCTAAGTTCACCTTTGGCACAGCATTGGTTAGCACAAAAACACGCTATTTCTCAACTAAAATTTTGTGTTCTAGAATTGGTTAAGGTACAATCAGATAAAGACATGACTCAACTGTTGTCACAAAGAGAAACTCATTGGATTTGGTTCATGGAATCATTATATCTGAAAGGACTGAATGATAAATATGAATTAGCTTGCTTCTTATAAATTATCCTGCTTCTTGTGAAATTGGATACTGTTTATATTTATGTTAGTCTTGTGTTATGCACTGTTTGTTTTGTTGTGATTTTTGTATTTTCTGAAATCATGTTGTTGTTTAATAGTATCATGTACTTTAGAATCTGTTTTTTTCACATATATACTGTTTGTTTGATGTATTAGTTATTTGCTATGTTTGGTAATCATATGATCTGTATTTGTGTAGTGCCTTTTTCTAGTCTTTTTTCTGTTTTCATCATTTCTTTTACTCTCTATTCTTTGACACCGTACTTGCATTTCCTTGGTATTCATACTTTATTTTTATTTTTGGCACGTTTTGAGGTTTATATTCATCACGTTTATTCAGTGTGATTCACAGTTATTTTAAATATTGATTTACGCACTTAAGTCCGGTTTCTATTTTCATGTTTATTTTCACGTTTTTTACGTATAAGCGGGATATGCCGGGCCGTACGTTTGCGTCCATTATGGATAGTTCACCTCGCGTCTAACTTCCAGTTGGTTTTGCATTACGAGATACGGGTAATAATTGTAGTAGTGTTTCTCCTTTTTCTATCCACGACATACGAAACCTTGAAACGTACGAGCTCACTGCTGCTTTCTATTTCCACAGTTGCTTCGTCAGCGAAAGATTTTGCCTGATAATTATCTTTTAGGTTCTTGAGCTTCAGTGAATGGTAAGCTCGTATTTTTTCGCAGTTAGCATTGGTTGTAAGGTTTTGGCAATCAACTTACACCAGCACTCATTTCATCTTTTTTTAGATAATCTTGGACACGTTTTACACGAGCACCGTAATTTTGTTAGTTCTTGTATCAGTAAGGTACGTTTTGATTTGTGGATTTGAGGTTTAATTGTTTGTTAAGTTCACGACGATTGGAGGTGGTGGTAATCTTTTCTTTCTCTTTTTTCTTTTCTTTTTTTCTTTGGTTTTTGAGGACAGGCACGTACTTTTAGTATCACATGTTTTTCTATTATTTTATCAGTGCGTCTATTGTTGGCTGTCTCATGGGTTTTCAGTATGGTTATTGCTTTGGCCCCTCTTGTGAGCTCTTGCTACTATTCAACTTTCAATTCTCTAAAGAACCTTGTAAATATCAACTTCATTCTAGTTGTAATTTGTTTACATTTTGATTTTAGATTCCCTGAGGAAGGGCTATGTGATCAGCCCGAAATGCATTGGGATCTTTTTGATCGTTTTTGTTTAAACAAGAAGAATTGTATTTGAACATCTATTTTAAGTTTGGATATTCGTTACCTGCTGCATATGAAATTAAAAGCAGAGTCATCGAAGAACATTTGACTTCATGTTATTTATGGAAGAACTTAAGCATCGTTTTTTCCTGTAATTTTCTATTGTTGATTTTCGGATGATTGTTTCAAAAAGATTGATAACGTATTATTAAGGATTTATGTTTACTTTAGTACACTTGGATAAGTGATCCTTAAAGTAGTGCACTGATTTTTTCCCAGTCAACACTGGGATATTTATTGTTCACTTTCTAAAAGTGGCATTTTCAAATACAGGATTTAAAAAACACTTTTACCAAAACATGCGTTAATAAATTCTGAGTTAAGAGAGTCCAAACTTCATTTTTCAATCTTGTCCCTATGGAAAGGTACACATGTAAATATGGTACAGTGCAACCCCAATGATAAGCCTATGAGACAGATAGCCTTTCAACAGTGAAAAATAAAATACACAGTATTTCACTATCAGGACATGTCACACACACTAGTACATGCCCTACCTTTCACATACACTGCATCCTGCCCATGGGGGTACCTTGGGCCTACCTTAGAGGTGCGTTACTTGTAAGGAAAGGGAAGGTTTGGGCCTGGCAAGTGGGTTCACTTGTCAGGACAACATGCCAGTTTACAACTGCGTGCACAGACACTACAGTGGTAGGTCTGAGATACATTTACAGGGCTACTCATGACCAAGCTCTGTTTTGACATATGTCAACCAGGGGATTCGAAGACAAATATCACAAGAGAGGCAGTCCATTATAATGTTTCTAGATAGAGTTGCCTCCTCATTCTTCCAAATTGACAACCATAGTAATATTGGTCAAATCTGTTTAAGTGAGAAGCCCCCATTGCTTTCTTCCCCAATGATGGATTTTGTTACCCTGGGCAAGCCGTATTTCTGTCCATTGACCTTGTTAAACACAAACTATTTGCCTAGCAAACTGGGAGGCTTATTTGTGAGAGGCTTGTGCTGCTGGAGCATCACTTTTTGTCATGATCTGGTGGCGCAAGCCTCTCAATTATATCCATGAGGCGACGCAAAGCCACTCTGCATGGCTTTGCATGGCCTCATAGATATGGAGTAAGACAAAGCAGCGCAAGTCACTGCCTTCCCTTACTTTGCGTCAAAGAGGTGTTCCTTGGGCATTGCGGTGGGTTTCCCATGCAACACCAATGGATTCTGATGCTGCCTCATATTTACTTAATCACGTAAACCTGGGGCAGCACCAAAACCTTACGCCTCCCCAGAGCAGGTGTAACAAGGAGAAATATTTTTTCCTCTTTCTATGTCTGCTGTATTCTGCGGCACACATAGAAAGAGGAAAACGCCTCTTGGGATTGTTTTTGTGCAGGAAGGTGCCCCTTCCTGCACAAAAATACTCCTGCCTGCAACAGAGGAACGCTTGCACCATGGTGCAAAGGGTGCGTACGTTGGCAGTAGGCAGCAAATTGTACACCAGTGCAGGGGGAAAGGCTGGGAATGCACCCTATTTCATAAATATGGTGCATTTAACATTGGTGTAAGGCATCACAGCTGGAAGACTTGCAGCGCTGCCCTGCGCCAATTCCTCATAAATGAGGCCCTGAACGTGCTTTCAATTGTAGCAAAGTACACTGGAATGATGTCTGCAGGCAGTCAAATTATTTGTCCTTAGTAATCTATTTAAAACAGCAGGATTCAAATATAGAAAAGACAGTACAAAATAGCCCACAATGAAAATATGAAATCAAATGAATCCTTATAAATTTCAGGCAGGTGTCCATATTCGGTTAAAATACAGCACTGTGAAGATCTCAAGCAGTCATATTCTTTCCAACATCTTTCTGTATTTCAGCTTCGATAAATGTGTCTTTGCTTAAAGTCTTCTAGTTGCTGAAAAGGATGTAAAAGGGTGAATTCAACCAAAAGTGTTGCTAGCTACAAGAATACATTATAAAACATTACATAAAAAACTAGTCATACCTGAGCATAATGAGGCCGTTGAGTATTTCGGTGGGTCTCTGGGAAAAATAATAGCGTGCGGATGAGACCGGGGCAGGGCAATTTTCAGTCCTGCTCTCTTCAAATTGTTCGTCCTTAATGTGCAGCTAAGACAGAGCTCGGAGTCAAGCGGATTGAAAACCAGCAACAAGTTTTAAGTGGGCTTTGGGTCAAAAAGCCTGACCCCAGTGTTCTCATTAACTCTCAAGGCAAAATAAACAGCAGAATAACAGTGTGCATGCGGGGCCGACTAGAACAGTCCACTGCATGTAAACTGAAGCACGATCAATTTATTTTGCTTCATTTGTGGCACATGGTGCAATGCAGTTGTGCATTTTTTAGTGATTAGCTTGTCAGCAAAGATATAATGATCAAACCCTACCTTTTTAGGTCGAACTTTAGCGGCAGTGCGCATGCGCTGCTCGCTTTGCGAGGCATGCAGTAGTAGAGTATGGGAGACAAGCTTCCCTCACTCTCTGCCTATATTTTTCATTGGCTTCTGTCTTTGTCCTTCGTAAATTCTGTCTTCTGATTGATTATGAGGCTTGTTAGTCCCGCCTTATTATGCCATGTCGTCATTTGTACCCTTCCATGGCTATTGGCCCCTTTACTTCGAGTGTTACACTGTACTGTATGTGTTATTTAGAGCACTATTTTTATCACCCCCTCCCCCGCCCGCACTCCCGCAGTCCGTGCCTTCTCGCCCCCCTGCCCCCCGCCCGCCTGCCCGCACTCCTGTTTGCAATGCAATAGGTAGGTCTCGCGTAAATGCGAGTCTTATTGCATTGCAAATGCTAGTTTTTTAGGCATCGGCATAGTACTGGCGCTGGACAGCATCAGCTTTAAAGATTGGTTTCCAGAGTGCGTGTTCATATATTGAAAGGGGTTTTAAGCACTTTTTGAGAAGTTGACACAGATTGTCTGTTCATTCATGGTAGGCGCCCACAGACCTGAGATCACAAGTTGGAGACCATGTCAGAGCTGTGAGTGAAGAGCGGACAGGGAAGTGGCCTGGTTCAGCCATGGGCCCCATGTCTGCCGTTATTTTGTGTTTTCACATGTAATTTTTTTAAAATTTGTCTGAAATGTGGGCAGTGTGTGCCGTAGCGGGCACCGGGCGTTTCCCCGGTGGGCCGCTAGGGTGGGGCCGGTTTTGGGCCCCTGAGGGCCGTTTTTGTTACCGGGGGATGGCAATATCGGCCCCCTGTAACAAAATCGACCGAAACCGGCCCTCGCATTTGGCATTTGGCGATGCAGCGCGAGAAACGAAATTCGTTTTATTTATTTATACGTGTACTTACCTGTAATCGCCCGTAATCCGTAGTTTACTACCCCCCACCCTGCCCCTCCCCCGCCCCACGTCAGCGCCTGGCGGCACTCCCACCACCGACCGCTACTGCATGTTTCTGGTTTGCTAGGGTCCAGGCTCGTTTGGGTTCCGACCACTGGCTGTTGTTCCGCTTGGGCATACTACCTACCAGAGTGCCCCTGGACCAGTTTGCTGCCCTATGCCTGATTTCTGCGATTGTGCGTTCGGAGGGCGGGAGACAGTAACGCACGTTATGTTGTTTTGCAGTGGTGGCTGGTGACATTTGAAAGTGGTGGGGCGTAAACTTTCTGTCGGAGTGCACCGTGGCGAGCGAGCATAGCGAGCCTGTACATCTGAAAGGGGGTTCGGGGGGATCTCCCCCCGAGAAAATTTTGAAAAAGAGTGGGTAAATGGTGCATTTTCAAGCAAATTTGAGAAGCAAGAAGGTTAATAAAGCAATTGTGAAAGTGCAGTTATTACATTAATAAAGGGATGTCATAACAACATGTAGATAGAAATGTTTCTGAAGCTAGGCCCTGCCAGTGCCACGCACCTCTGAGCAATATACACGCTGTGTGCTAGCAGGGCTTAACGTCAGAAACATTTCTATTGTTATGTTTTTGAAGCTAGGCCCAGTGCTGGCACTCAGTGTGTATGTTTCTCAGAGGTGCAACACGCATGGCAGCCTAGCTTGCCGCCAGTGGTTAATTTGTAAAAAAATAAGTGCCCGGGCTCTCGTCAGGAGGCAGCTTGCACCAGCCAATTTCTCCTGTTAGCGCCACCTAACACAGAACCAACTACTAGCCATGAAAGTGGGGAGAGGATGTGGCTACTGGCCAGAGCTGCCGATTTTGGAGCTGGGGAACCAGGTTCGAATCTCAGCGCCAGTCAGCTCAACATTCTGTGATTCTGGGCAAATCATTTAATCTCCACGTGCCTACCGTAAATGAACGTGTCCTTAACTGGTGCTCGTGAAAAGTGCAGGTGCTGATGATTAAGTGCTGGTGCTCAGCACCGGAAACCACCAGCTCAAATGAAGCACTGCTTGCCGCTAGACTTACAATTAACAAGGGTTTACTATGGACTCAAATTGAAGCAAACTTTACTATTTTTAGGCTGATTAATGTTTATGAAACGGCGAAAGGTTCTTTCGATCTCCGAATGCTCATTTTCCATGAGTCTATAAATAAACTGCCGCAAATGGTACAGATAAATGCAACGGCAGCACAACCCCGCACTGCATACAAACTGTTTAAATTCACTTGAGACATCTTGAGACTGCACAGTAAGTAAGCATGAACTCGGAGAGCTGTGTATTCAAGAATAGAAAATTCACTTGCCAAAATGTAGCAACATAAATCGGCGACTTTGGAGAGCTGTACTCTGTGAAACCTGCACCAACCAGACATTATTATACACAGGAAAAATGTCACTTGTATCAGGGAGAAAATTGTGAAACTATGACATTCCTAAATAAGGTATCAATACATGGAGAAACCTGCAAAAAAGTGTTGAAAAGTACTTACAAAGATGAGAACGGTGGAATTTCGATGTAAAAATCAACAAGTTTAATGAGCAATTGGGACAGCAAACTTTCGGTCATGGTTACGAAGTTCAAGCAGCCCGGGAGGGGGCAAGGTGTTTTGTCAGATAGCAGCAGCGCAAGTATAGAATGCGAGTAAAAACAACGCAGGAGTTTACAAAGCATTTGTGCTCCGTGGCATTAGAGGAGGGAAGTGTGCTCCACACTAACTTGCTTGTTTGTGTGCCAGCGTGCCACCGCCACCAATCAGGTTTCACTCCTTCCTTTCTAGGCTGCTAAAACATGTGACATATCATACAAAGCATGTTTGTTTTCTCTAGCCTTCAAGCACTCACTAGCTAACCCTGACAGTAACACACCCAACTGTATTTAACGTTTGTGAACAGAAGAATGTAGGCTGTTGTTGGAATGCCTCATAGCAATGTGGGGGAAAAAGGGCATGTGACACAGGTAACCTAATATTTTATAGGTGGGAGGTTCATCGCTACTGGAATGTCCGAGTGACACTGGAGTGCATTGCTTAGATTTGTTTTATGGGGGAGTGGCAGACTGGCCCACCTTTAATAAGGCTGCTATAGTGAAATTTCTTCTTTCAGTCAAATACACTATTCTTGTGTTCAATGTTCCTACCAGACTGGCACGTGTTCCTAATTGAACGTGTGTCTTTACAAAAATTGTGAACTGGAAGCATTCTGCAAATAATGCTGCTCCCTCTCCCCACCTGCTCCTCGCAGCCCAGGTGGGCAGGACCCAGTTATTCCTTCCCTATGAACAAAAGGCAGTGAAAACGCCCTGGCATAGGATGGTCAGCACTGCTGCTGAAAGGGACGGGGAGGGGGGCATAACTCCACACCGTCAGCCCCGCAGGCGGGGGCAGGGTGCAAAAATAGCTCTGGGGGGCCACGGTGGGTGCAATCTTAAGGGGAACCATGGTAGATGGAGATGAGAAGCAGATCGAAGCACCACTATCGGGGGAGAGGGGGGGGTTGCGAGCAACCCGGGTGTAGCCGAGAGCAGAAGGGCTGGCAGGCCGGGGGTGGCACAAGAGGACTGTCAGAAACCAAGGAGGGCACGGAGAGGACAGGCATGAGAGGAGCCAGAGGCTGGGGCATGAGAGGGCGAATAACTTGGGGAGTTGGGCAAGGAAGTACTACGAGATATTAGTGGGGTGGAAGTAACTAGATAGTGGAGCGAAGAAGGCTGGGAGAGACAGGTATGCGAGTCGAGGAAAACGCCGAGCAAAAAAACGTGGGTAAGAGGCAACAAAAAGTGCAGTGTGAACGGAAGACAGCTGGGAGAAACCTGCGTAAGACAAGTGAACTGTTGAGGAAAGCTATATTTTAGCCACGACTGGGAGTAAAAGGTGTTGCTGCCTTGTGCAAAGATTAAATAAAATGAAAAAAATAAGAAAATGGTTGTGGAGTGGGGTGGGCTGTGAAAAACTAGGGTTGGACAAAAAATGTGTCATTTCTGGGGAAAATTGGGGCTTGGGTAAGAAAAGGGGCAAGGCTTGTCTGGGGGAATAGGATTAGATGGCTAAAATAAAACAGTGGGGAATGGCAGTAGGAGAAACGAGTTGAGGGCAATGCATAGGGCTATATGCAAAATATTTTTTATAATAAGGTCTTCCAGTGAGCTGTAGGTAATGTCGTTGTAGGTCGCAGAAGTGCTTGTGTCTGCTGTATTGGTCTCTGTTCTATTTTTCGGCGCATCAGAGATACAAATATCTAGAGCCTCCTTTACTTGTATTTTTTTGCCAAATGTATCCAGGGTGGTGACACCCCGCCTGCCCACATATGAGCCCAGTCAGAAGACACTCCCTTTCTTGGCTGTGCTCATTTCATTTGGGCCGACTGGCCAGGCCGTACCGCATTTCTCTCACATGCGTACTACGAAGAATGAGCCTATTTGGCCAAAAGCAATAAATAAAACTCAGTTATTTCCTTATTTTCTATTACATCCACAAACTTGAGTCAGCCGCGGCTCGCAGTACTCGCGGGGGGTCACGCGGGGGTGGGGGGCCGAGGGAGAATACAATTTAGAAAAACGAAAACTTACCTGACCGTCTCTGCTCCTGGTCCGCATTGGCAATGGCGCCTCTTCAAACAGGAACAGCACTGGAGTGGCAACCCCTCAGCCAATCCTGGCGCTGCTGCAGCGCCAGGATTGGCTGAGGACACGGTTACTCTTCGCCCGCCGCCTGCCCATTAGGAGACTGAGGGGCTCCTAATGGGCATGCGCAAGCCAGTGGAAACACAAGTGCGCATGATTGGGCACGGGCGAAAAATTTGCTCACCTTCCCCACTCATGCGCACTTGTGCTGCTGCCTGTCCCTGGCTAGTCGGACAATGCACGTCAGTCAACATGACGCCGAACCGCCCACCCCCTTCAGACTCTGAAGGGGGTGGGCGGTCCGACGTCATGCTGACTGACATGATTGACAGACTCAGTTCTCCCTCGGCCTCTCTGAACTTAAGGAAACTAAGTTCAGAGACGCCGAGGGAGCTGCGGGCACAGGCGGGGGGGCAACGCCCCAACGCCCCAATGGACGCACCGCCCCTGCTCCGAGCACCGTACTGGTACCCTCCTGCCTTTGATAGGGTGTTTCTGCAGTGCTACCACATGACCCTAGCCTAGCTCTGTGGATGGGCCACCTCTGACTGCTCGCCCGCCCTCGCAGTACTTGCAGTACACTCTGCAGTACACACACAACAGATGAGCGCGAAGGTGACAGTCGGGGAGGGGTGCCCCGTGCCAGTATGCCGCCTCACGATGTTGCTATGCAAGAAACTCGGGCCTGGGACTCTGGGAGTCCCTCGTCTGGGCTTTGTGGAAACGAGTGGAAAATATAAACCGTAGCCTACGTCTAAGGCAACTCTCTAAGGGCCGGTCGTGAAGAGATGGGCTGCCAGGCAAAGTGATGCAAAAGTTTGTATTTGCTGTTTATACAGTACGCTGAAGTTACCTGCCTCGGGGTAAGCCGGTCCCCTCCAGTGAAATGGGTGAATGTGGTGCCAGATTAAGGCCTATTGAATCGTCCATGCACCAAGGCCTTCCCCCAGCTTCGCCTTATGTTAACTTTGTCATTAAAGGCAAGTAGCCCGCAATTACCAACTTCTGGATAGTCCTATTATCCTTAAAAATACATAGGACACCACATCCCTTTTGTACACACAACTGCACAGGAAGATGTTGTCTGCTAATTTGTGGATTTTGGAAAAAATCTTCCTGCAGGGTTAGGCATTGAGATGGAGGGGGTGGGGGTGTAGTAATGAGACCTGAGACCGCTACTAAATTCCGTGCTGTCCTGAAGAAAGCGAAAATCTAGTGATTGTTAAAACGAAAACGTTTGCCCCAGGACAATGCTTATTTTTTTATCCAAGATTTAAAATGTGGAATATTCTGCTTGTCAGCAGAGCCTTGTAACCCCAACGACATCCACTTGGATTTGTGCGCTAGTGGGTGCGAGTTCCACAGCTGGAAGGACAGTGGAGTGCACACTTTGGTGGAACATCCACCCCAGTGGCCCCTCGTGTTATGGCACAGTCTGAGATCGCCGTGCTAGTTTTCACTTTATCCCTTGGTCACACGCGGGTTAGAAAGACAAGGACAGGGGTAGTGCAAACAAGCAACTACAGGGAATTAATTGTACATGATTGGTCCAAAACTTCTAAACTACTGAAATGCACTATGCTGCCTTTTAATCTAATCTGTGCTGTTACACAAAAGACAGTTTGTGCCAAGGCTTTAAGTGGGGTGAAAAAAAAGTCCGGGGGAGTCTCTAAAAGGGGCGTGGCCAGGGAAGCTTAATTTTGAATCCTTTCCAAGAGGCGTGGTCTTTGGTATTAAGGGAGTGGCTTAAAACATGTAAATTGAAATCCATTGCTAAACACAGCATGCCACCTGACTAACATCTGAGGTGCATTTCTGAGAGATTTCTATTGTATCATCCAGACACAGCAGGCAATAACCGATTCATGCCTACAGCAAACCAGACCCATTGGCTTTGCCAGTGCTTGTTTTCAGCATCAGTTAAATGAGTTCCAATGATATTGTCGTGAACAATTAGAATTGAAAACATTTCAATTCTGAAAATGAGTGTGAGCTAAACATACAGAGGCCTGTGGAAGGAGTAATGGTCTTCAGTGCCACAGTCACTACTGTCCTCCTCTTCACACCACTTTGCTCTGCAGGCTCTGTAAAGCACTTATACCCTGTTTCCCCATTTCTTTCAGACATCCTCCTCTACATATGCCACCCCTCCTCTCTATCTTTTTCCACGCGCTCTTTTCACTTTATCCTTCTGCACATGCTGCCTAGCATCTCCTTGCTACATAGTGTTTCGTACAGTGCCGGTACTCCGTACCGGACAGTACCGGCCCATTTAAAGCACTGGTTTCGTACCAAATAATTTCGGCTTACAGATCAAATTTTTAAAAAAGCAGGCAGCAAAATCTATTTAAGGTGACACAACGAAACGAAAAGAAGAGACTAAAAGTCACGTATTGTGAAAACAAAGCTGGCAGAAGATCCTATGTCAGCTGTGAGCAGTCCACCCAGATTCGAGATATAAGCTTCGCGTTGCTTTCTGGTATATGTAGTTTCGATTCCGTTTTTATGAACGCAAGACTCCGAGCACCTGAAAGCAACTCTACGTTGCTCTCCGGTGTAAAAATCATGTGCAGTTTGGGCCTCGAACGAGCTCTATTTTAACCACCATTTAAAAATCCAGGAAGCGGTTATCGGGGATTTAGGGGCAGATTTACAAGCCCTTTGCGCCACTTTTGCGTCACTTCTCCCATGTTAAAAGTGACGCAAAAGTGGCGCAAGGGGCTTGTAAATAAGCCCCTTAGTTCATAGTACAGCCCTGTAGCAGGCTGGGTATCCGCTCCACCCGTTTCATGCCTCAGCCGACACCTGCCGAAAACCACCGCCAGTTTCAGTAATCTGTACCATAGGGGGGTGCCATGCACTTGTCTGCTCCATCATTTGGACCAGGGCCAAAGCTCGCAGGGGTTACCCACAGGGCATAAGTCCTAAAACAAGCATTTGCAATGCAATAGGTCTCACATTTGCGTTAGTTTGAGCTATTGACATTGTAAATGCAATGCCTTTTATTTATGTTTTGGTTTTTAAAACCTAAAAAAAATGCATTGTCATTTACAATACCAATAGCTTAAACTCGCGTAAATGCGAGACCTATTGCATTGCAAATGCTTGTTCTAAAACATGATGGCACTGTTAGGAAAAGGGGACCTTTAGGCAGAGTATCCCACTACAGTTGGCTTAGAAATAATGAACATGGACAATGTGGGAAAAATGGCGGCTCGGGCTGGTGGGCTAACATTCTGGTAAATTCAATAACACTGGAACGCTTTGAAAAATCAGTCAACTTGTGGACACAGACTTCAAATTCTTGCAAAGCTGTAATTTCTAATGCCACAAAGCAATTTGTGATTTGCAATATATAACCTCAACTATGCAAATAGGGCATTATTGAGAATCACACGCCTTAAACGCAAACATAATCTGATTTGTCTGCTCTAAATCCCAGTGTGCAAATGTACTGCTTAAAAAAGTCCACATTTTTAGATCTCACCTACAGTTCCTGTAGGTGTTTGGGAGAACTCTTGCTTCCAATACTGTACATATAAGAAATGTACAGCGAGAGTGGCATTGGGTTAGCCCCTTCCGCCATTGGCTCTTATATGTTTATCATTGTCATTGCTTGGATAGGCTGTGCAGCTCTCCCATGGCATTTTCTGTAAGGATACTATTACCGTCCTCCTTAAGGTTTAAGAAGTAATTATATTCCCACTCTTTCTCATGTATGTACCCTCTGACACACGCTCTATTATTGCTTTCCCTCTACACCCCCCTCCCTCGCCCTCCTGTCATAGCTCCCCTCCTTGCTTCTCCTCTTCTTTCTGCCTGATCCCCGTTGCTTTCCCCCTGTCCAGGCCTGCTGCGTTCCTCGCTCCTGTCACGGTTTTTACTTTCTATCCAGTTTGCACTCAGACACTGTTTTCCCACACCTTTCCCCCCACACCCCTCTCCCTTTCCTCATGGTTCTCTTAAGGCACTTTGTACACTGGATTAGTTGTTGGTAATGAGCAAGAGCTGCTGCATATTAAATAGGCTGTACATTATCCCAGCAGCCCATTCTCCCTCCTTCTGATGCCAGACCACTGAGTCTACTTTCAGCCCTATCATGTACATGGAGCTTCACATCTACTGTTTCTCAACTTGTCACGGGTTTGGATTTGATCAGCAAGGTTCACTGATCTCACCCACCCTGTGATGGTAAGGAAAGGATGGAGTTAAAAAGCAAGTGGCTATTAGCAGGAACGTCGACCGTAGGGCAAGTCATCAGCATCTGTGTGACCTGATGTCACAGGGTCACATGCTACAAACAGGCTTTAGCAAAGCCAAAAGTCCTACAAGTGCTGCAAATTAAACACAATAAAGGCTGATTTTCTTCCTGGAAAAAGTTTATTATAGAAGCATTGGTGAAATTGAGTCCAGAATAAATGTGTTCTGAAGAATTGCCTGCTTATGAATTCACATGTATAATATTGAAGCTTTCGGTTTGTGTACTGCATGCATAGAAAAACAGAGGATAACTCAATACAGAACCATTTCAAATGCACTCATTTTGTCAGGCTGTGACAAATGCCAGCACTCAGATCGACTAAGGACTCTTCAAAAGGAATTTACAATAGCATCAGCAGGAGACAGGAACTGATAAATCATGGAACGTGGGCTGTGCTTGTTTGCATCAGGTAGAAAGGTCCTGCTTTTACCTCAGGCTCTAAACACAAAGACAACACTAAAGTAATTATAAGGTAAAAACAAAAACACTGACACTGTAGGAGACTACCTTGTGTGTGAATATGCTCATTGTGAAAGAGTAAAAGGCAGTCACTCAGAATGAAGTTAACCAGTGGCTGAAGTAGGCGTCCCCACTGCCCCATGCTGTATGCTGTAGTGGGCAGAAGCAAAATGCAAATGACACAACAACAAACCAATGGATGACATTAGGTGGCTGAAAGCCCCTTTGGCTAAGTATACTATACATATAATTTTAGTAAAATTAAAAGCTCTTGGCCTGGAGATGCCAGCAGGGATCTCATGCTGTGCAGACATGTCTCTGATCCGCAGATGAAGCTAACATTGCTGTTGCGTCCCAACTAATTCTCTGGCCCTGATATTTGCAACAAGTCAAAGCACTATAGAACATCAGTTCAGCTCCTAACTGATCAGACTTTCTGGAGTGTCTGTCAGAAACAGCTGTTTGCTGTAAGTGTGCCTACACCCTACCAAAGGTTGTGGGTTCCCGCTTTCAGAGAGCGATATCTCTTCGGCACAGACCACCTTCTGATGGGCTCCAATGGATGACTTTCACATCCTCTTCCAACGCAGGGCACCAGACACTGAGAACACAATGCCACTTTATTAGTCAATGATCTACCTTGAATAACTGGCCTCTCCGCTGGCAAGTAGTGGTGGCACTGTAATGCTTCATGAGGTTGTACTGACACTTTAAAAGGTTTCTATATTTGGATTGCCAGTGTAACAGTAGATATTTCAGTAAAGTCAGAGGGGCATATTCTCAAGAACGTGTGATAACCATCGCAAAAGTAACTTAACGCAACCTTCAACATCGCAGTCTATCGCGGGAAATTTATGCCTTGTTAACCAAGTATTCACAACACGGCGGTACCATGCGATAGTCCCCAGATAACGCATCAACTGACCGCGTTAAAATCAACGCCACGCCGCAAAAATGCGAAACACTAACGCAAAAAAAGCTGCGATGAGGCCAATCGCGATACGTAAATCAGCGAAACTCAGCTACAGGCCTGCAATCCACACGCGTCAGGCGGGAAAAATCACCATAAAAGTAGAAAAAAACAGACAAACAAATGCCAAACAACAGCGAAGCACAATGGACGTTGCCGGAGCAAGTACGGAGGAGAACCAGAACCCCACAAGCCCCCCGGAGGACCATCCTAGGACTTCGGGGTCAGGGAAGGGCAAGGACAAGAAGAAGAGGAAGACGAAGTTCAGTCCGCAGGAAAACAGGATCCTGATAACGGAGGTGACAGAACACCATCAACAATCTGTTCGTCACCTCCACTGTGTCATTGGCAACAAAAATGGACTATGGCAGTCCATCGTGGACAAGGTGAATGCAGTCGGAGTGCTGAAGAGGACAATGGACGAGGTCAAGAGGTGCTGGAATGATGTCAAGCGCAAAACCAAGCTGAAACTCGCCAACAACCTGAAGGCAGCAATGCAGACTGAAGGTGGGAGCCCAGCGCCACAGGAGGAGCTGGACGACATGGAGGAAATGGTGTCCACAGTCATCAGTGGGGAGACGGTGGCAGGAGTTGGGGGCCCAGACACTGCTCAACAGGACCCGAAACAACAGCAATAGGGTGAGTAACGACCAGGGCCTGGGGGGACGGGGGAGATGGGCACAATGGCACACATGCACAATTAAGATGAGCACATCTGCGGACAAAACATGCCCCAGACCACCAACTCCCACCAAGAGACCAACGCACCCAAGCATGCAACATGTCAACACTCTACATGCACAGAAGTCAAAGGCACACCTCATGAAAGTGATAAGGGGCAGAAAAATCTGAGCTGCAGGGGCGACTCCCCCAAAATGCAGCACACACATCACATGCAGAGCACATCTACATTGACAATGATGTGACACAATCCGCAAAACACCTACAACAGAACACATGACACAACTGGTGCCGCTTGGGTGCAGACACTGGCCAATCACATTTGGCATTGCAGTGAAATGTGCGTTGATAATGTACAAGTACAAACACACACACGTCTGTTGTCGAAATGTCCACTGTCCCCCATCAAATAGGCAGCTCCTCCCAAACAGCCACAATGTACCCAGTCATGCTGTCTGTATGTAAACATGTACAATGCGACAACATACATGTGGACACATTGTTAAACTGCATCTCCCCTTCACATTGCAGAGGGAGAATCAACACCTCCTGCAGAGCAGCCCGACCCTCTCTTCTCTGGAGATGAAGAGGACGACCACAGCTTCGACTCTGACGCCCTCCAACTGCTCGTGGACAGCCTACGCAACCCACTTCCAGGAGCTGGGCAGCCCAGCTGCTACAAGGAGACCCCATCCCCTGCACAGACCACACAGCAGGCAGCACCCACCACCACTGCTGCCTCCCACGACCCCCACGGAGATCACATGGCCTTCCAACGCCATGTTTTGGGGTGCCAGGAGAATCTGGCTGAACAGGTGCGTGTGGGCTTCGACCGCATGAAAGACAAACTAGATGCCATACGAGGGTGTCTCAGTCCCATCAGGGACCACTCACAGTCCCTTACGGACACCCGCAGTCCGCTCCATGCTCTCCAATGGACCATGGCTGACATCGCTGGAGCCCTGACTCAGAGAATAGTACAACTGTCCAGTCCGAGTGGCTCTAGTGATGTCACACGGGAGTTGGGAAACATGCGGAGGTTAATGGAGACCATGGAGCGGGCGAATGCGGAACGAGCGGCTGCCACGGCTGCACACCAGCGAGAGGTAGCTGGGTTCCTCAATGACCTCAGGACCCTCCTCATGGCATTGCTGCCACAAGGCCTGGCGCGGATGCATGCTGCTGCCACCACTCCATCCACATCTCCGCCCCCTGAAGTGTCAGTGCCACACAGTGCGGCAGACCTTCCACCACCGGCCACTGATGTGTCACTGCCACACAGTGCTGGAGACAGAACACCACCACCCACACGTGAGGCACATGAAACAGCCGAGAACAAAGATGCAGATGATTCTGCCCTCGTGGTAAGAAGGACGCAGCAGCATGCATCTCATCCATAGGTCCGGCTTCAGCTTAGTACTGCCCTCTGCATCATCACCTTCCACTGTCCCCCGATGCTCTCTGCAACACTGACCTTGGACCTCGACATGGACTGCCATATGCTGTTTGATCGCCATTGACACAGCAATCAGACTGCGGACTGAACTCTTCCTCTTCCTTTGGACTTGTCATTCCCTGAAGGACCCTGGCTGGCCCTCCACGGGACAACATCGTCATGTGGGGTTTGCATGGCCCTGTACTGCTCCAGATGCAACACTCCACTGAATGTGCATTAAACATTCATATTCACACAGATGTGTTATGTCTATGGTCTTTCAAGTGTGGAAGTATGGATGAATGTAGGCTCACTGGGCTCCTCTTACGTCCATGTGGCTCATGTCGTAGAACAGGGGGTCACAGGGTGACACATTGCCCAATGCGGTCCGGGTGGTGTTGACACAACAACAGGGACACACGCATGAGTTACTTCCTTGTCCAGCCCAGTACGGAACCACGCCCAGGACCCCGGGGTCATTTACAAACCCTTACGCTGGACTGGCATACGCCAGGCCAGCTCACTCCGCTTACGCTCACAGGGGGGGACGGCAACGCTACATGTCCCATGTCTTTCCTGTAGTGATCTGCTGCTCACAGGTCTAGTTGTCAGCATGCCACAGCCACTCCCTCACGGCTGGGTTACACCCACACCACACCCATCCAGCACACGCGTCACGGGACATGTGACCCTGCCAATGAAAAGGGCCAGGCGCACGTGCTCGACGCCATTTCCACTCTCTATCTGGGTGCATCCGTGTGGTGTTAATGTAGGTATGAGGGCCTCGGGCCCTGCAACATCACATTCCCCAGGACCGGAGGTGACATGATGGCGTCCGTAACACAATACCCAATCATACAGGGTCCATGACTTTGGGACACAGACTTGGTGGCACCAGATACATTGCGGCCGGCACAGGCACACTGCCACGGGACGGTGACTTTGTGTGCACTGAGGTAGGGGCACCTTAAGTGCTGAGCGGGTGTGCAGCCTGTGATTATGCCCCGTCCTGCCCGTCTGGACTGCTCAGGATTTGTGTGCCCTGCTGGACCGCAGTGTAGGCCAGAGCCAGCGGGCACCGCGGGCCTACTGCCACGTGGCGTCGCATCCCGGATCACAGAGTTAGTGGCACCTCAAGGGCTGGGCGGGTGTGCAGCCTGCG
This sequence comes from Calotriton arnoldi, assembly GCA_963921515.1. Taxonomy (NCBI): domain Eukaryota; kingdom Metazoa; phylum Chordata; class Amphibia; order Caudata; family Salamandridae; genus Calotriton; species Calotriton arnoldi. The sequence goes on from CAWUFW010006083.1 coordinate 119,908, forward strand.
ATGATGCCCGGTGCACTGGTATGTCCTCTGCCATGGCGAAATCAAGACCCAGAATCATATGTGAGACCTGGTGGCCTGCGGAGCGGGGCTGCATGATGTGGAGGGTGCCATGTCCGCGGACCCCAGGCATGTGGCTTGCAGCGGCACGTGGTGGGCCATCATTAATACACGCCAAGGGTGGAAGGTGAGCAGTGAGGCCTGGGTGCGCAGGGGCGGGCATGCACCACTGGGCAGCGGGAGGGGCTGGGGTACATCTGCCTGGGTGCGCAGGGGCAGACAGGCGATGATGTCTTGTGCAATTGTATGTACTTTGCCATTCATGTGTCTGGACTCTGTTTCAGATGACGGATCTGTTTCAGATGTGTGACCTGGTGAACTGCACTACATACAGGCACATGGTTGGAGACACACCTGTGGCAGCAGGTGGGCAGTGTGGCCTGGGTGCGCATTGTCGGCACTCTGTCTCCTGTCCATCTCTTCTGTTATCTGTGTCTCGCTCCCCTCTCTGTTCGTCTTTCTCTCGCTCCCCTCTCTGTCCGTCTTTCTCTCGCACCCCCTCTCTGTCCGTCTTTCTCTCGGTCCCTCTCTTTCTCTCTCTCTCTCCTTCGCTCTCTCTCTGTCCTTTGATGTGCGCAAGACACACCTTCTCATCATGATTTTTGTCTTGCAGGCTGTGACCTATGGATTGTCCCGAGGGGAGCCGCCATGTGTCTTCATTTCTGTTCTGTGTTCCATGGAATAAATTTTCATTTGTTACATCGAAGGTGGATGTGTGATGCTCATTTTTGTGACGACACATGCATGCCACCAAATGTGATTGTGCGACATCAGGCGGATTATTTGGTACATGATTCTGTGTAGTTGATGTGGCATGTCTTTGGCTGGGGGGGGCCTGGGGAGGGGTGGTCCTGGGGGTGGTGGCGGTTGGTGTTGTGGCCCTGTTGGGGCTCCGAGCTGCATGATCAGTGGCTCCATGGCATCTGTTGCCCTTCAGGTGTGGCTCTGGACTGGGCTCCATTATGTGGTGCAGGCTGTGGTCCGACTTTGCACCAGGTCAGAGCAGGTGTTAGTTTCCTGCTGCTAACGGGCCTTATTGCCTGTTTTGTGGTCTTATCGCCAATCTGGCTGGTCATTGAGAATGTTGCGGAGTGGTGTTTTACTGCGGCTTTTTGCACGGGTACGCCTACTCTGCATCTCATTAGCGATAGTTGCGGAGGTCATCTGTGTCGATGTTTTTTGCGGCTGCTATCGCGGGTAAATTGGTGTTATAGGCTGTTAACACCAGCTTGTGAATGGTGCAGTTAATTTATCGCCACTTTGGCTTTGATAAAGTGCCGCTAACTAGGCGATGAGTCCTTGAGAATATGCCCCAGAGTCTTTCCCTTTTAGTCTGTCTTTGTTACTTGAAATACTCTCAAACATTTGAATAGGAAGTAAGAAACAGTGGATAAAGTGTCATAATTCCAGGAGACTGAAGTAGGGGAAATGGAGGTTGTTTTTTTTTTTTGAAGAGCTGCCAGGAAAAGACTAACCTGGGATAGCCTCATAGGCAGGTACAATGGAGTGGATACACATGAGGAGAAAAAAAGATGACCCAGGAACGGCAGTAAAGAAGTTGGCGGGCTTTTCTGAGCATTTCTAGTAAACCCATCAATGTATCCTAAACAGTGCTTTTCTGGTTTAAATACATCTACCTCTTTACTGGATTAGCAAAATAGTTTTCATATTGAAGGCAGAAGAAGATGTTCAAAATTGACTGCTGTAATTGACTTATGTCTTTCTCTAGTGGTTACTACCCATCAGCAGGGCTGGACACCAGGTGGGCTGGAGGCCTTGGTGGCCGGTTTTGAAAGCCCAGGACTGCTACTGCTGCCTCTGACACTTTCCCCAGATCCCGAGGCTAATTAATTGCAGCATCATGGTGGAGGCTTCTAGAGAGAGAGAAAGAGAGGGAGGAAGGAAGGAAGGAAGGAAGGAAGGAAGGAAGGAAAAAGGTAAAGAAGGAGATCAGAGAGGGAGAAGAAAAGGAGATTGAATGTATGGATGGAAAGAGAGAGATTGAACAAGACGACAAAGTGTGTGAGGCTGGTTTGAGCATCGTTAGCAGGACTGCCTCTGGCTCACTAGGCCCTGACCATCACTCTCAACCCCCTAGAGTGGTAGCAGTAGTATAGCCAGCACTAGACAGTACAGGTGATTAATAGCCAATACTCCTGGCAACTACTGCACCAAAACAATCTGAGCTTCTGATAAACCCAGGTAAAAAGTCAAGCCTTGCTAGCCCCATTGCTTGTTTTTATTCAAAGGGAAAGTTCTAGAGCCGGAGTGTATCTTGTAATGCAAAGATAATAGTAATATTTCCTTTACAGTATGTGTGGGTTCTGGGTGGAAACATTGTGGGCTCTTACTATTGGTTTAGACACTCTAAAAAAATTGAGACCTACAGGCTTTGTCAATGGTTGTTGTAAACAGTTATTTAGTGAGAATTTCTCCAACAAACCAATATGTCGAGATTGTTTGGCCCTCATTAATGAAAAGTGAGGCATCGCTGAGAGAAAACAGAGATGCATCACTTTTCATTTCGCCCTCCTTGCGACACCAATGATGCATCATATTTACAGTATGATGCATCATATCGCAAGGAGTTACAGATACGTAAGGATTTCTGACGTATCTGTAGGTGCAAAAATGACGCATTGCTGGAGTGTGTCACAAAAGTGAAGCAACTCCAGCAATGGGTCATTACACATGGGCAAGTCCCATGATAAATGTGCCTGCGTCAGTTTTATGCCTGCCATGAGGCAGGCGTAAGATATTGACGCATTTGTGTCCTAGAAGTAGCGCAGTGAAATCTTATAGATTTCACTGCATCACTTCTACGCCCTCCCGCATACATTATACCTGGTGCAGGTATAATGTGGCGCAGGGGTTTACAACGATCAGTCACTCTCAGAAGTATCACCAGTGACGGAGTCCCGTAAACGGTAGTTAGCCGGCTAACTACCGTTTACGGGACGTCCTGAAAGAGTGTTCTTCAGCGTGCAGTCTGCACTTTAGGAGGCACAATTGACTGGTGCTCTCCGTCACTGGTGATACTTCTGAGAGTGACTGATCGTTCCACATACTGAGGCTTGCCAGGCTTGGCTTCCTCATTGATAGTACCTACTTGTGAGGCCTTTGCCTTCATCTTTTTCAATCTTCATTAATCAGATTTGAGTAGACCAACAAATGAGGCTAGAGGGACTTGTTTTATAAACAATCATAGGTCCTGAAGATGGTCTGACGGATGTAATCGCCATAACAGACCGAAACGTCGACTGCTACCTCCAATTTCACAATATTTAATTTGTTTGAGGGTTTGTTGTTCTGTGTTGTAGACTCATGTTCCCTCTACTATATAATTTGGATTGGTTGTTGACATCTATGATTGTGTAGGCTCCTTTATGTATCCTCCATCATGATGTTTTATTATCTTTGAATGTACCCCTCACATCTTTGTCACAAATTACATTTTTGTATTTAGAAAAGAAGATATACCTGTGCTGCAATTTTTTAATTGCTTTGTTGAAATACTCACTGTATGAATGATTACATTTATGTTTTAATTTGTTTAATGGTTAGTCACCACTCGGGACTCAACATATCAGTGATATATTAGTTAGAAATTTGACTGAGATTAGAAAACAAAATCCCTTGCAGGCATCTTTACCTATACAATTGCTCATCTGCACAAGCCTCCAAGGGTGTATTGGGTCCCCACAGTTTTGTTACAGTATTGTAAATACGGCGCATCCATGGAGGCGCAAGGGTTTCTCAGAATGGCGCAGGGAAAGTGACGCATCTCTACAGATGCGTCACTTTCTTGTAAATCTGCCCCGTCATTTTTGTCTATTCCCTATTGATCCAGCGGTCTACTAACAACAGATACTCTATTACCATATACTCACTTGGGCCCATACAACTTGCTTCCACTGTGCTCTAAGTAAACCACTGGAGTCTATTAGTTTTAAATGTTACTGATATCTCAGGATCTAGTTATTACTTCTTTAACTAAACCTTCTGCTGATCAAACAGTTCTTTCCTCTGGTCAATGGACCAGTTAGGTAAAACTAGTTGATGGTGATAATTGACATAACTTGTTATGCATTTCTTAATAAGTATAAAATAATGACAGACTCAATAAGTTTTTTAAATCTTTATCTAAATTAGGGGTTTTTGAACCATCTCAAAGCATTTCAGTACAAACACCCTCATTCGCAGGAGTGCCAATTCAAAAAATATCTCAGAATAACACTTATCAATTCAGATCCACACAATAACTATGCTCAGAAAGAAGAGGATAGAGACAGAAGAGCATTTATCAAACGATGAGTTTCATAATTACCAAAGTATGGTGTGAAGACCAACCCCCTGGCCAAAGGGCTGGTAAGGGCCTCCCAGGACAGATCAGGAGACAAAGGCTTCAGGACAGGAATCAGGACAGGATACTTCACCTCTCTAGATACCGACAACTACGTTGCACCCCTCTCTGACACTCTCTTCCTCCTCGTGGTTCTTCCGCAATCTTCTTTCTATCCCACCCAATTCAAGTAGATGGTTCTGCATTCAGTTTCTTTATCAGTATTTCAAAGCATCGGCACCACCCCAGCACACCCCGTTCTCAGGCTTCTTCAACGTGCTCCAAAGCTTCTCCGTGGTTTCCCAAAAGCTTCCCTCCCTCTTCTAACTAAACTACCTCAATTATACCTTTCCATAGGCATGTACCACCCATTCATGTTTCTTTTGCACAGAATACTAACTTCTGATTGGACTGGCGAGGGGGGATGATCATCACACCACACTTATACTTCATTTATTCTCTTTTAACCATTGTTTAAAAACTTCTCCCTTCAAACTTTATTCCGCCCTTCCTTTCCCATACATCTTTAAACTTTATTAATACATTTGTAACGGATTTCTTGAATAAGTTCCTTCATATGAACTCTTCACCCTCATGTTCCCAGGGCACATCTCCGCCGACCTTGGACTCATGACAAATCCTTAGTCATTTTCCAAGCTTCCGTATCAGGGCGCATGCGTCGCGCCATATTGGTCTGCTCGACTCGGACAACTTTAACAGGCCCAAATACGCACTAATAATAAAGTCGAAAAGGAAAAATGTTATTCTCAAAAATAAATGGTTTCACTGTATACCACCAACCTCTACTCTAACCCATACCATTTGTTATTTCCCTCTCTGCATTTGCATTAGTTATAAACCCATTTCTAATTTCAGCAAAGCAGGTGCCATACATGTGAGCTTTCAAGCGGCCATTTTATAGTTCTTTGCGCAAGCGCCAGAATTTCCCTCCAAGCGAAAGCACGTCATACTACGTAGATGCAGTAGACGCATGCGCAGTAAAGATCCCATGTTAAATGCGTTCTAGTCCTACGTCTGTGTTATTTACAGTTAGTAAACACATAGGCAAGCTTCATTCTTTTCCCGCGTATAGTGAAAAATGCATATTATTAATCACGAGACATGTCGTTAGTATTCGCTAGTAAGTTAAATCGAGAAGATTGCTTCAGAGCAAGTCTTGTGTCCGAGTCCTTGCTCCATCAATCCCCTATCTGATAGCATATTAAGCCATCACAAAATTCCCGTCCATCCCAGATATCAACTTTAGCACTTCTCAGTTTTCTCTATTTGGCCTCCCAACCTTTCATCAACTGTCTCATTTCCTTCTAAATCTCGCATCTTCTTATATAATCTGCCTTTCATTTCTTCCAAGCGTATTTCTTCATACTTTCTTTTATGTGTCTGTCCCTTTCCTTTTCTGTTCAAGTGTACTTTTCCTTTCGTACCTTTTCTACAACATCTATATGTAATCATTATTAACATCACTATTATTATTATCATCACTAATGGTATCATTATTTGACCTAGAAAACTTTTCCCAAACCCAACAAACCATTTGCCTATTGATGTTATACTTTTCGTTAGTCTTCCCCACACACTGTCAACCTCCAGTTGGGTCAAATCTTTATGCATTCTCGTAATATTTTCAATATCTCCTTTAATTTCTCTGCTCTTGTCCGGAATATAAGTGCAGCAATGTTGAACTTTCAGCATGCCACAAACTCCACCTTCTTTTGCTAACAATATGTTGAGAGCAAGACGGCTCTGTAAAACCATTGATCTAAATGCAACCATTTCTGTGTTAATCATTAAAAATCCTCCTGCAGTATCTGTAGAAAGACGATCAACTATGGTTGGTAACTTACAAATTTTCTGTGAATTTAAAATGACTCCAACTGAGGGTATCAGTGCACTAAAAATATCTCCTACAATTTCAGAAAAACTAGCCCTTCTTCTTCGTGTTAGTCCATTAGAATTTCCATTGGTTCCACTGATTTTATCTACATGGTAAATTTTTGTAAAAACTATTCCAAAATAACAGCTTCCGTACCATCTTGCAGGTAACCTGTAGTAGGCATTACTCCCACAAACATAATACACTCCTGGAAACACAGGATGAGTTCCCCCTTTTAGTCCCCATCCTCCTAATATTAAGAAGTTATGTTCACATTCACTGAAACCAATGTATTTATTGTTATAATCTGTCTTTAATCTATGGAGACAGAATTTTCCCCTTTTCACAAAGTCCAGGGACATCGCAGCATGAGCCTTGCCACTTGCATAGATTCCCTCCTTCCCAACCCATGGAGGTACATGGGTTTTCTGCGTAGTTGCCTTCTTCATTAAATCCTGTCTCCTTTCTTCTACTAAATCTAAAAATTATTTTTCTTCTTTTCTTAATGTACATGTTAGATTATCTTTGTGTGCCTGAACTAAATCTATTGAACTCCTTGTTATGAAAAATTCACCCATAAATCGTGCATTTTTACTACTAACTACTGGATTCATATTCTTTCTAATAGGAAGTTCAGGAAATTTTTACATATAAGTTAGAATAAAAATACTGCAATCTCCCTGTAGTGTAAAATAAACTTGACAAAATACTACATGACACACCATACGTTAGAGGTATATGGTGATACGTCATCACTTCTGATACTGATGAGGGCAATTTCATACATACATAACAGTTGTTAATTTGCATAGTGCTAACATACTGAAATAATAATTTAATAAAAACATTAGAAGACGTATTATAATCTGATTCATTATGATAATTTGCCTCATCTTCCACTCCTATTTCTATTTTAGTTTCTCTTAATCTATCTACTTTGACATTAGTATCTGTATTATTTTTGTCACTTGTTTCCATTATTAAAGGTACCCCAACTGTTAGGAATAACCATCCTACTATTGCTAATAAAATACTACAAAAACAAAATCTAAGACACTTTCTTTTAACTCCACATTTTGGTTTTACGCTAACTTAATTGTCGGCCATTTTGTCTCTGGGAAAATTTCTTTTCTCTTATCTTTTCTCTGTACAGTCTTTTTGTCTTTTTATTCTTAAGGAGGTTTCAATTGGCTTTCATCAATTTGTGCAATATGGACTTCTTCTGTCTCATCAGTCAGATCCAGGGACTCAAATTCTTCAAGAATGACGTAAGTCCACTCTGGAGCCTTGTATTTTCTGTTTAAGTTTCTCAATCTTGGACTTCTTCGAGTTATTTTTGCTAATGTTTGTTTAGGTCTTGTTTGACTTGTGATTTCATTCACTTGATCTGGTTTATTCTCAGATTTTCTCAGGTGATATTTTAGTTTCTTTACTCCAGTTGGCCAATTGTCTCCTTTTCTGACTCTTTTAATTTGTACTGCTTTTTCACCTTCTTTATCTCCTTGTAAAATGTGTTTTATTTTTATTTATTCTGGGCACAATCTGTTCTATTTCTCTGTTTTCTGTGCTTGTACCTTCTTTTGCTTCTTCCTGCTCAGGTTCTACTGTGTTTTGTTCTACTTCTTCCTGAGCTTGTTCTTCTAATTCTGTCTGACCCTGCTCAGGTCTTACTTCAAATCTTTCTTCTTCTGCCTGAGTTTGTTCTTCTAACTCTATCTGGTACTGTTCAGGTCTTAATTCAAACCTTTCTTCTTCTGCCTGAACTTGTTCTTCTCTTTTTCCCTCCTCAGGTTTGTTTATGTCTTTTTCTGTTTTCACCTGAGTGTGTTCTTCTTCCCCTATCTCTTCCTGACTACTTTCTTGTCTTTTCAGTTCTGTTCTTCTTCTGGTTTCAATGACATCATCAATTACTTCAATCACTGGGATCCATTCTTCCTGACTTAGCTCGGGCTGCTCATCATATGGTTGTCTTTCAGAATGTATCACTCTAGACTCTTCAATTTCACAGTTTACAATTCCTGATGCTTCAGCCCGCTCAGTCACTGGAGGCTCTTGTTGATCTAATGGGCTCGGTACTCTTCTGGTATGACTAGCGTGAATCCAATTGGGCAAACCTGCACACTTCACTGCTGTGGTAGTGACTAGTATGGCTTGCCTTGGTTTGTCCCACCTTGGTGCTAGACACGATTTTCTTGCATGTTTCTTCACTAGCACCCAATCTCCAGGATTCAAATCATGCGCTTGATCTGGCTGTCTTTCACTGCGTCTTCTCCAACCTGTTGAGAGATAGAACGCATCATTTCAGCCAATCCTTTGCAATAGTCCAATACCAGATCATCAGTTATACTCATTAGTTTATTTCCAGGAATGAACGCCTGTCTCATGGCTCTTCCCATGAGTACCTCATGTGGACTCATTCCTGTTTTTCTGTCTGGAATGCTTCTGAGACCCATTAGTACAAGGGGCAATGCATCTGGCCATTTCAGCTTTGTGGATGCACACACCTTTCCCAATCTTGACTTGATTGTGCCATTCATTTGTTCAACAATTCCAGAAGCCTCTGGACGATAAGCACAGTGTAGTTTTTGTTCAATGTTAAATGCAGCACAGATTAATCGAATTATTTCATTATTAAAATGAGGGCCTCTATCTGATTCCAAAGTGACCGGAAAACCAAACCGTGGCACTAACTCCCTCAACAATAATTTTGCAACTGTAAGACTGTCATTTCTTCTAGTAGGGTAGGCTTCCACCCATCTTGAGAAAAGGCACACTATGACAAGTACATATTTCAATCCATTGCAGGGGGGTAACTCAATGAAATCTAACTGTAATCTGGTGAAGGGTCCTTCTGCCTTTCCGATTTTTCCCCAGCTTACCACTGTCTTTCTACCTGGGTTCTGCTGTTGACAGGTTAAGCATCTTTGGCAAAGGCACTCTGCGATTACCCTGAACTTCGGATTGTACCAACTCTGTCTGAATAGTCTGATCATTGAATCTCTCCCTATGTGTGTTGCTCCATGATACACCCTCGCCATTTTTGAAAGCAAACAATCTGGCATGACTGGTCTTCCATCTAGATACACCCATACTTCATCATGTGGTCTTTTGGTACAGGCTGCCTTTATCCAGATTTCCTTTTCTTTTTCCTCAACTTCTTCCTGCAATTGTCTAATCTCATCCCATGTCTCTGGCACTGAGAAGTACATAAGTTGGCATCTGGTTTCTCCTGTTTCAATTTTTCTGTTTATGGCTACTGCATTTTTAGCGCAGTATTTCGCCACTTGGTCAGCATAATTATTACCAGCAGTCACATAGTCATTTCCTGACTGATGTGCAGCGCATTTTACAACTGCTATTTCTTTTGGCAATTGTAATGCTTCCAACAAATCCTTTAAATTTTTGCTGTTTCTGATTGGAGACCCTGAAGAAGTCAGAAATCCCCTCTGCATCCAAAGCTGGCTGAAGTCATGCACAATCCCGAAACCATATTGACTATCCGTAAATATGGTTACTCTCCAATTTTTCCCCTTTTTACATGCCATTGTCAAGGCAACAAATTCAGCTACTTTTGCAGACTTGACCCCAGGTAAACAGGATGCTTCAATGACCCCGGAATTTTGCAAACAGCATATGCAGCACTTAGACTTCCTCTTGTGTCCTAAGGCAGGAGCCATCTACAAATAACTCATGATCTGCTTCTTTTAGTGGTGTCTCTCTTATATCCGGGCAGGGCTTTGTGCATAACTCAGTTACGTCTAAGCAATCGTGATCACTTTCATCTTTTACTTCCTCATCACAGGGGTCTGGCAATAGGGTAGCTGGGTTCAAAATCGTACACCTTGTCACAGTCACATTTTCAGCTCCCAAAGTTACTCTTTCGTACTTTGTCAAACTACTAGGGGCGAGGTGCTGTGTTCTTGTACTTGTTAAAAGAATCTCAACCGAGTGTGGAACGAATACCTTCACCGGATGTCCCATCACTATCGACTCACTTTGCTCCAGACTCATACAGGTAGCAGCTACTGCTTTTAAACAGCCAAGCAATGCTGAAGCCAGTGGGTCCAATGTGGCTGAAAAATATGTCACTGGACGCCAACTCAATCCATGTCTCTGTGTTAAAACTGAAAGTGCACAATTTTCTCTTTCACAACAAAACAAAGCAAAATCTTTTGTATAGTCTGGCATGCCCAAGGCAGGAGCCTCACACAGACAATTTCGCAATCTCACAAATGCCTCTAGGCAGTCATCATTCCAATCAATCGGATCTTTTGCTCGTTTCCGAATCATCTGTATCAATGGTTTCGCTAACACAGAAAATCCATTTATCCATTGCCTGCAGTATCCAACCACTCCCAGAAACATTCTCATTTCTCTCTGAGTCTGTGGCAATTGCATTTCTTTGATTCTTTTTATTCTTTCTGGTGTCACTTTTCTAACTCCTCTTTCTATTTTATGCCCTAATTATCTTACTTCTTGTCGACAGAACTGAAATTTTTCTGGAGACACCTTGTGTCCTCCTTCAGCCAAATGGTTCAGCAACGCAATTGTATCTGTGACACAATCTTCTCGCGTTTTTGACGCCACCAATAGGTCATCAATGTACTGAACCAGGACAGAATTTCTGGGCATAATCAATGATTCCAGCCACTTTTTCAAAATCTGATTAAAGATTGAAGGACTTTCTGTGTACCCTTGAGGAACACGACACCAAGCGTAAATGCGATCTTCAAATTTAAACATAAACAGATACTGGCTGTCTGGATGCAAAGGAATAGAAAAGAACGCTTGGCACAAATCAATTACTGTGAACCATCCTGCATTCCATGGTATCTGATAAAGGATCACTGCTGGATTTGGCACAATTGGACAACAGGGAATTACAATCTTATTTATTTTTCTCAGGTCTTGTACTATTCTGTACTTCCCGCTAGGCTTTTTCAGTCCCATTATTGGTGAATTACAGGGACTACCCATCACTTCTTTCAGAATGCCTTGTTTAACCATCCGTTCAATTTCTGGGATAATTCCTGCTTTTACTTCTGAACTCATTTTGTACTGTCGGGTATTTGGATACACTGCACCTTCCTTCACTGTCACTTTAACTGGGTCTTTATTTTTCATTAGCCCAATATCTTTTCCTGTAAAATCCCACACTTCTGGATTAACTGTGGTTCTCAACTCTTCTGGTAACTCACTTTCAGTTATCAGTGAAAACATTTCATCTACTTCTGTTCCCTGCTTGGTCAGCATCATCTTGTATGCCACATCTTCATCAGGGGTTTGGAAAGCGACACCATCCGGTGTACAATAGATCGTGCAATTCATCTTGCACAAAATATCTCTTCCCAACAGATTTACTGGACTGGAATCGCAAACTACAAACCGATGCATTTCTTTAAAATTTACAATGTGCACCTCCATTGGCTTTGTGATTGGTGTTCTAATCTGTTGGTTAGATACGCCTACAACTCGGATTGTCTCTCCCGAGAGGGGTAGGTTTGGGATGTCTGCTGTTCTCACAGTAGACTTGGTAGTACCAGTATCCAATAGGAAAGTAATGTCTTTATCTTCTACTCTCCCATCAACAAATGGACCTGACTGATCTACCGGCAAGGATGCGCCAAGCATGCACTCCTCTTCCTCCCCCCTCAGGCACCGTCATTGTATAGTATCTGAACGTTCCTCATCATTCTGCAAAAAATATTGAGCAATTGTTCTATTATTCTTACCACTTTCTCCTTGAAATCCGGTGTTCGTACTGAAACTTTGATGGTTCACAAAATTTGGCATAGGAGCTGGTGGTACCTGATATTGTGGAGTGACTACCTGTTGCTGCTGATTCATAAGTACTTCATTCTGCATCTGTGGGATTAAATTTTGATTTGGCCCATTATTATTCTTATTATTCTGAGTACTCTTACACTCGTTCTTCCAATGTCCAAGCTTTCCGCACACATGACAAGGGAACTTCCTTTTCGCTTCTTCTCTGTCCATTCGCCCTTTAAATCTATTACCATTCGTTCCTTGGTTATTCTGACTCTGTTCTTTTACTGGATTATTACTTTGCTCATCTGCCTTTTCTTCATGCTGCTCTGCCAATTTAACTTGAGCCCACATCATTTTCTCTTTCAGCTTCCTTCGCCTGGCCTCTATGTCATCCCCGCAATATTTTGCGTACTTTAAAATTTCATCCACTGTCTTACTTTGCCAACACAACATGTGCTGCTGTATCATCCGACTAATTTCCGGTTTCAAGCCATATACAAACCAATACACAAAATGTCCCATATCTTTGTCACCAATGTTCTCAAAACCACTATACTGTTTGAACACCTGCAACAATCGCTCATAGTACGCATGTACAGATTCATTCGGTTCCTGTGTTGTTCTATCTATTTTTACCCAATCTGTTTCTTTAGGAGGGATTTTCCCTTTCAAATATGTAATCACTTGGTGATACTTTTTTATCACTTCTTCTGACGGTGCTCCTATTTTTGCATCCCTAGGATACTCCTCATTAGGCCAATCAATTATTATTTTACATTCTGTCCACAAATCAGCAGGTCAAATCACTATGTCAAATAGACCATCCAGATCTTTCAATAACACCTTTGAGACTTTCACAAACCTCTCTACCTGTTTGTACCACTCAACTGGCTTTTCTCTCAGTTTTGGAAAATCATTTGTAAATGATAAAATATCTTGTCTACTCCAAGGGACATGAACATATCCTCCTCCAGGAACCTCTATCATTGGACACAACCTCTCCACTTTTCCTGTTTCTCTTACTGGAATTGCAGCTGCTGCCTCTCTTGCCTGTACTTCTTCTTTCTTCCTTATCCACCTAATCCTCCATTTATCAATGTCTCCCCATTTCCGCAAAATGTTCATTAATTCATTTATCTATAACCTTTTTCCTGAAGCATTCACACTTTCTAAATCTTTATCAGTAAAATCCACTCGATAGGGCTTCTGTAACAATTTTGACTTCCCTATATCTATTCCAATCTCTGAAGCAACTTCAGTTAATCTTTCATGAAATATTCTTGCTCTCCTGGTTATACTCTTACATAGAAACAACAATTCTTCATCATTATAAACATTTAATCTTTCTGTGCCCACACATCCTGTCATCATCTCTTCCAATTCCACTTTCAAACTGCTAATATCTAAAATCTTTGGTTTTGTGATCTGATTTTCCCTTTCTTGAGCCCATCTTTCTATATCTTCAGAGGTGACTACTGTTGTGCCTGAAGTTCCAGCCGGGACCAAAGGTCTTCTCTCTCTCAGATTCATAGGCGTAACTCTCTTTTGAGTTTCTGCATTGGGTTCCACAATAGGGAGATCCATTAGAGAAATAACTGACTCACTTTCACTAACCTGATCATCTGTGATTACTATCTCTTTTCTAGGACTATTCAATGGAACTGTCACAAGTTGTGATTTCTGGGTATCCTTATTATCCCCATATAACGGGATTACTGGACCAATGGTTACAGGCACTGTCAAAGCTTCAGTATTTAAATTCAATTGACTTATCCTTTGAACTAGTTCTTCCCTAGTTTTGTTCAAAGCTTCTCTTTCATTATCTTGCAACACTCTGTTGTATGATGTCTCATGTAATATCTGTGGAGTTAATGGTATTCCCATTACTGGTGCACTTGGGACAATCTTACTAGCTGCTTCTTGATACGGTGGTGGATTCTTAAATAAAATATCCTCTAGCAATTCGTCATCTGACTCTCCATATCCTGTCGAATTCATATGTTTTGTTTTTCTTTACATTTTCCTCCAGAATGTTCCTCAGCCATCAACACTGGATATAACCCTTCTGATACCATCGTTCTCCTCCACTGTTTCATCTGTCCTTCTCTTGACTCATGCAAGTGTCTCGGAAAGAATCCTCTATATCTTCCACCTCTACATTTCTCTCTTTCATATGACTCAGTCTCCCATTCTTCCAAAGCCTCATATTGAGTTAACCTGGGTCTCGGTTCTAAATCATTCATCTTCAATCTCAAATTCTGAAGAATCCTCCCATTAAACGTGCCATCCTTAGGAAACGCTAACACACCATCATCCCTCATATATTCTACCCAATTTTCTAGCCACACGCAGGTATGATATCCTCTCTCCATCATCATAAAAGATGCTGGTGTCTTTGGTGGCGGAATAGGAATACCCTCTCTAGTCAACACAGACTTATCCTTAACAAAGAAATTCTTTATTCTCTTAAAAATTGACATCTTTCTTTTCTCTCCATACATTCTTGAAGAACGGTGCAGGAAATTATATTCCGCAAACCCTTGAAACTTTCTACCTGTACGTCTTGCACTGACAGTCAAATCAAAATCCTGCATACAATCCTTCTCTCCTCCAATCCTAGCGCGGCTTCTAACTAAGTGTCCAATCGAATCAGGCTCACACTCGTACTCTGACCAATGTCAACTCGGCCTTTTCCTGACGTCAGTTTTGCTCCTCACTACTGACCCCTCCTTTACAATGCTGTTCCTGTCACACGCCCGCTGCTTCTACCAATCCCAGCGCGGCTCTTCTGTGATGTCGATCCTACTCCGGCGATTTCTCACCCCTCCTTTACCAAGCTCCTCCTGTCACATGCCCGCTGCTTCTACCAATCCCAGCGTGTCTCTCTGTAACGTCACTACCACTCCGGCAACTGACCCTCCCTTTGCAAGATAATACGAAATTTGTATTTCTTCAAAAATTCTTGAACTTCTTTGTTATTAACAACGTAAAAACATTTGCTACTCTGTCTGTTCCACTAAATCAAAAGGATAGTTTATTTTCTTCCACTGCGAGTAAAACCTTCCGCTTACTCTTCACCTAAGCTCCAGAGAACCTGCTATTCTTCCGGTATCTCCCATTAAGGAATTTTGAGACCGGTATTTCACCAGTGAACTCCTTTTGCTGTCAATCTAGCTTAGAAGAACCTGCTACTCCTTCAGGGTTACCCTTACTAGGTGATATAACTCCTAAAGTTTCAGCAGCGAACTCTTTGCTTTCAACCACTCTCACTTTTGTATAGAAAATAGTCCCTAGTTCAACAATGCCAGCCCTACCTAGCTTCTCAGTGTTATTCCAACAGACGAGTAACCTCACTGCAGTGTGGTTTCTATCGCCACCTGCTATTCATTCCCCGGGAATTTTCCAGACAACATAAAACAGGACACTAACTCTTTTGTTAAAACATTAACCAAAAATCAATAATCTATACTTATCACCAAACTAGTTACTAACAACCATAGCTCTGCTACTAGAAAACTGATCCAGCAGTCTACTAACAACAGATACTCTACTACCATATACTCACTGGGGCCCACACAACTTGCTTCCACTGCACTCTAAGTAAACCACTGGAGTCTATTAGTTTTATATGTTACTCATATCTCAGGATCCAGTTATTACTTCTTTAACTAAATCTTCTGCTGATCAAACAGTTCTTTCCTCTGGTCAATGGACCAGTTAGGTAAAACTAGTTGATGGCGATAATTGACATAACTTGTTATGCATTTCTTAATAAGTATAAAATAATGACAGACTCAATAAGTTTTTAAAATCTTTATCTAAATTAGGGGTTTTTGAACCATCTCAAAGCGTTTCAGTACAAACACCCTCATTCGCGGGAGTGCCAATTCAAAAATATCTCAGAATAACACTTATCAATTCAGATCCACACAATAACTATGCTCAGAAAGAAGAGGATAGAGACAGAAGAGCATTTATCAAACGAAGAGTTTCATAATTACCAAAGTATGGTGTGAAGACCAACCCCCTGGCCAAAGGGCTGGTAAGGGCCTCCCAGGACAGATCAGGAGACAAAGGCTTCAGGACAGGAATCAGGACAGGATATTTCACCTCTCTAGATACCAACGACTACGTCGCACCCCTCTCTGACACTCTCTTCCTCCTCGTGGTTCTTCCGCAATCTTCTTTCTAACCCACCCAATTCAAGTAGATGGTTCTGCATTCAGTTTCTTATCAGCATTTCAAAGCATCGGCACCACCCCAGCACACCCCGTTCTCAGGCTTCTTCAACGTGTTCCAAGGCTTCTCCGTGGTTTCCCAAAAGCTTCCCTCCCTCTTCTAACTAAACTACCGCAATTATACCTTTCCATAGGCATGTACCACCCATTAATGTTTCTTTTGCACAGAATACTAACTTCTGATTGGACAGGCGAGGGGGGATGATCATCACACCACACTTACACTTCATTTATTCTCTTTTAACCATTGTTTCCAAACTCCTCCCTTCAAACTTTATTCCGCCCTTCCTTTCCCATACATCTTTAAACTTTATTAATACATTTGTAACTGATTTCTTGAATAAGTTCCTTCATATGAACTCTTCACCCTCATGTTCCCAGGGCACATCTCTGCCGACCTTGGACTCGTGACAAATCCTTAGTCATCTTCCAAGCTTCCGTATCAGGGCGCATGCGTCGCGCCATATTGGTCTGCTTGACTCAGACAACTTTAAGAGGCCCAAATACGCACTAATAATAAAGTCGAAAAGATAAAATGTTATTCTCAAAAATAAATGGTTTCACTGTATACCACCAACCTCTACTCTAACCCATACCATTTGTTATTTCCCTCTCTGCATTTGCGTTAGTTATAAACCCATTTCTAATTTCAGCAAAGCAGGTGCCATGCATGTGAGCTTTTAAGCGGCCATTTTATAGTTCTTTGCGCAAGCTCCAGAATTTCCCTCCAAGCGAAAGCACGTCATACTACGTAGATGCAGTAGACGCATGCGCAGGAAAGATCCCATGTTAAATGCGTTCTAGTCCTACGTCTGTGTTATTTACAGTTAGTAAACACATAGGCAAGCTTCATTCTTTTCCCGCGTATAGTGAAAAATGCATATTATTAATGACGAGACATGTCGTTAGTATTCGCTAGTAAGTTAAATCGAGAGGAATGCTTCCGAGCAAGTCTCGTGTCCGAGTCCTTGCTCCATCACTATGACTGTTACTGTTAGCGGTATTTCTGATTTTAAACCATGTTTTTGTAAGCTTTCATGTTACTGTGCTGCTTTGGTGATATTATCAGGCCCTTTTAGGACCCAAAGATGTTTTATCAATTTTTAATTTTGATTAATTTTCAAATTCAAACCACCGTGGTGCAGGTGTTGTAGGGCATTGAAGTCCAGAGACCTCTTTGCTTATTTTCAGCCAAAAAAAGCCAAGAAGACACCTCCTAAGAAATTGCCTCTTGCCAATAAAGTGACAAGTGAGTTGACTTTTTTCACCACTGGAAAGAAAACTAACATCAAATCCTTATTTTTCTAACAAGGAGCACAAAACAGTGCATCTGATGAACCCTATTATGAGTTGGTAGATGTAGGGACTCGCAATAGCACCCTGAAAAACAAAGCCCAAGCCTCTCAGTGCTGCGATAACTGGAGACATGGAGTGAGTCAACACTGGAATCATCCCGGCAAAGAGAATCTTCCAAGTTAAAAGACAGGACCAAGGGTATGCAACACCAGATTCTCTAGAGATAGGAGCAGAGTAAAAAAGCTGGGCTTGCTGCAGAGCAGGATATTGTGTCTGCTCTTTCTTGATATGCATCAACATCATCATCTCTTTCTCAAAGCAAATAAATGCCAATTCCTATATCTGTTCCAAGCCCTCTCCAGATGATGGTTTCATGGAGTATACTCTTGAGCCCCACCTTAGGAGACAACAAAAAAAAAGATTCCACAAAGTACTACTGTCAGTGAAAATGAGCTAATTACTGCTCCTGTCGAGAGGGACAGTGCCTTTTATTCAGTCTGCCCCTGTCCCACCATCACTAGTCAAAATCTTCTTGAAATTCCTTAAAACAGCAACATAAGCATAAGCCATAGTCCCAGCCCAAATTAAGCAAATTCATACCCAGCATTTCACCACCATAACTTCTGAGTTTTACTCAGCAAAGACACTATCACCCTCAGTTTAGAGCATCCTGAGAGTTGAGACATATGTGTAAAATATTGCATAATATTAAATTTGCCACAATCATGGAAAGCCAGGTCTTCATCATGGTACAAGAGGCCCATATGTAAAACATGCAGACATATGAGAATACCTACGAAATATAGATATTGCAGATACAGAAGAATCCAAACCGAAAGTTGGAGATGAGGATGATAATGATGATAGTGATTAAAAAGTTGTTGCCACCAAGACAAACAGCCTTCCTCTCGTAGTATAAATGCAGCACCACCTATATCCTTTGTTAGGCAGAAGGGAAAGGCGGATTTCATGGTCATACCAAAGTGTTCAAGCAGCCTGCCTCCACAGAAGTCATTTGAGGGGGAACCATAAAAAAACTATCAATACTATTTCAGAAAGGATGCTTCATACCACTAAAACCATGTACACTTATACAAGAATTGTGAGAAATTGGGTTGTTGGTTGAGGAGGGGTGAAACCCTATTCAAGCAACAGTCATAATCCTTATCAGGACGAACCACAAAAAGTCACCTAACTAACCTGTGCTTAACCATCTGCTAGCTTGGCACAAAACCACTCAGGCATAACTAAGAGGCAATGTGTGAAGTATTTAAACAGCACTCAAACAGTAATAAAATGATAAAAAACACACACAAAAAAACCCCACAACAATTTAGAAAAATAAAATAAAATAAAATAAATGAGAGGTCTGGCGTTGAGGTACATCACGGACCGTTGGAGCCGATGAAGCCATCGACGGAGGCTTGTGATGCAAGAACCTATATAGGCGCCGAGGAAGCCACTGGGGCTGCGAAGACCTGCACTTCTCTGCGTCGCTGCAGAGGACGAGTTACATTGCTCTGGGCTGGCATCGTTGTCGAACTGTATCGGCGTTGATGAAACCACCACGGTTTGTGAGGCTTGTGCCATGATGCATCGACATTAAAGACGCGATATGTCGAGCTGGGCCTTTGTCAGTGGTGAACTGCATCATGCTGCGTTGGGATGCAGAGAGGTGCATTGACATCGAAGATCCTGTTATGTCACTGTGGCTTGAGCAGGGGGCAAGCTGACTGACCCTTGAAGATTTCCTGGAGTTTTGGGTCCACACAGAGAGGCTGGATTCAGCAGGGCAGCTCACAGCAGCAGAAGAGTCCTGGTGCAGCAACAGAAGGCCTTGGGCAGCAAAGTAGTCCTTGGTCAGCAAAGCAAGGCTTGAGCAGCAGGGCAAACTGCACAGCTAGGAAGTCCTTCTTCCTGCCAGAGTCCACAGGCCCAGAATAGGCCCGGGCAGAATTCACATAGCCACGCTATGCAGAACTTCGCGAAGTGGAAAAAAACTCTGCTGCGATACACAGAGGCAAAAGAAACAATTGATGGACGGAATGCTGGACAATGCAAACATTCACCCCCAGTCACAAGGATCTGGGTTAAATCCATCATTCTTTTGCTCACCACACCACCCCAGTTTGGACCCAGCCACATGCAAATCAATCTTGACCCTGTTCCCTGTGGGAACAGTCCAGCCCGAACTGCCAAGCCAGGTCCTCCCTGGACCGGAAACAAGCATCCTAGGCCCGGATTCAGGGCATCACCCTTCTTCAGCCAGGCTAGCTTGAATCCAGTGGTGTAGTGAGCACGGGACCCACGTCTGGGCATACCCTTCCCACTTAGGGCGACAAATGCAAAAGAAACAATTGATGGACGGAATGCTGGACAATGCAAACATTCACCCCCAGTCACAAGGATCTGGGTTAAATCCATCATTCTTTGCTCACCACACCACCCCAGTTTGGACCCAGCCACATGCAAATCAGTCTTGACCCTGTTCCCTGTGGGAACAGTCCAGCCCGAACTGCCAAGCCAGGTCCTCCCTGGACCGGAAACAAGCATCCTAGGACCGGCTTCAGGGCATCACCTTCTTCAGCCAGGCTAGCTTGAAACCAGTGGTGTAGTGAGCACGGGACCCACGTCTGGGCATACCCTTCCCACTTAGGGCGACAAATGCAAAGAAACAATTGATGGACGGAATGCTGGACAATGCAAACATTCACCCCCAGTCACAAGGATCTGGGTTAAATCCATCATTCTTTTGCTCACCACACCACCCCAGTTTGGACCCAGCCACATGCAAATCAGTCTTGACCCTGTTCCCTGTGGGAACAGTCCAGCCCGAACTGCCAAGCCAGGTCCTCCCTGGACCGGAAACAAGCATCCTAGGACCGGTTTCAGGGCATCACCCTTCTTCAGCCAGGCTAGCTTGAATCCAGTGGTGTAGTGAGCACGGGACCCACGTCTTGGCATACCCTTCCCACTTAGGGCGACAAATGCAAAAGAAACAATTGATGGACGGAATGCTGGACAATGCAAACATTCACCCCCAGTCACAAGGATCTGGGTTAAATCCATCATTCTTTTGCTCACCACACCACCCCAGTTTGGACCCAGCCAAATGCAAATCAGTCTTGACCCTGTTCCCTGTGGGAACAGTCCAGCCCGAACTGCCAAGCCAGGTCCTCCCTGGACCGGAAACAAGCATCCTAGGACCGGTTTCAGGGCATCACCTTCTTCAGCCAGGCTAGCTTGAATCCAGTGGTGTAGTGAGCACGGGACCCACGCCTGGGCATACCCTTCCCACTTAGGGCGACAAATGCAAAAGAAACAATTGATGGACGGAATGCTGGACAATGCAAACATTCACCCCCAGTCACAAGGATTTGGGTTAAATCCATCATTCTTTTGCTCACCACACCACCCCAGTTTGGACCCAGCCACATGCAAATCAGTCTTGACCCTGTTCCCTGTGGGAACAGTCCAGCCCGAACTGCCAAGCCAGGTCCTCCCTGCACCGGAAACAAGCATCCTAGGACCGGTTTCAGGGCATCACCCTTCTTCAGCCAGGCTAGCTTGAATCCAATGGTGTAGTGAGCACGGGACCCACATCTGGGCATACCCTTCCCACTTAGGGCGACAAATGCAAAAGAAACAATTGATGGACGGAATGCTGGACAATGCAAACATTCACCCCCAGTCACAAGGATCTGGGTTAAATCCATAATTCTTTTGCTCACCACACCACCCCAGTTTGGACCCAGCCACATGCAAATCAGTCTTGACCCTGTTCCCTGTGGGAACAGTCCAGCCCGAACTGCCAAGCCAGGTCCTCCCTGGACCGGAAACAAGCATCCTAGGACCGGTTTCAGGGCATCACCCTTCTTCAGCCAAGCTAGCTTGAATCCAGTGGTGTAGTGAGCACAGGACCCACGTCTGGGCATACCCTTCCCACTTAGGGCGACAAATGCAAAAGAAACAATTGATGGACGGAATGCTGGACAATACAAACATTCACCCCCAGTCACAAGGATCTGGGTTAAATCCCTCATTCTTTTGCTCACCACACCACCCCAGTTTGGACCCAGCCACATGCAAATCAGTCTTGACCCTGTTCCCTGTGGGAACAGTCCAGCCCGAACTGCCAAGCCAGGTCCTCCCTGGACCGGAAACAAGCTTCCTAGGACCGGTTTCAGGGCATCACCCTTCTTCAGCCAGGCTAGCTTGAATCCAGTGGTGTAGAAACAATTGTCCAGCATTCCGTCCATCAATTGTTTCTTTTGCATTTGTCGCCCTAAGTGGGAAGGGTATGCCCAGACGTGGGTCCCATGCTCACTACACCACTGGATTCAAGCTAGCCTGGCTGAAGAAGGGTGATGCCCTGAAACCGGTCCCAGGATGCTTGTTTCCGGTCCAGGGAGGACCTGGCTTGGCAGTTCGGGCTGGACTGTTCCCACAAGGAACAGGGTCAAGACTGATTTGCATATGGCTGGGTCCAAACTGGGGTGGTGTGGTGAGCAAAAGAATGATGGATTTAACCCAGATCTTTGTGACTGGGGGTGAATGTTTGCGTTGTCCAGCATTCCGTCCATCAATTGTTTCTTTTGCATTTGTCGCCCTAAGTGGGAAGGGTATGCCCAGACGTGGGTCCCGTGCTCACTACACCACTGGATTCAAGCTAGCCTGGCTGAAGAAGGGTGATGCCCTGAAACCGGTCCCAGGATGCTTGTTTCCAGTCCAGGGAGGACCTGGCTTGGCAGTTCGGGCTGGACTGTTCCCACAAGGAACAGGGTCAAGACTGATTTGCATATGGTTGGGTCCAAACTGGGGTGGTGTGGTGAGCAAAAGAATGATGGATTTAACCCAGATCTTTGTGACTGGGGGTGAATGTTTGCATTGTCCAGCATTCCGTCCATCAATTGTTTCTTTTGCATTTGTCGCCCTAAGTGGGAAGGGTATGCCCAGACGTGGGTCCCGTGCTCACTACACCACTGGATTCAAGCTAGCCTGGCTGAAGAAGGGTGATGCCCTGAAACCGGTCCCAGGATGCTTGTTTCCGGTCCAGGGAGGACCTGGCTTGGCAGTTCGGGCTGGACTGTTCCCACAAGGAACAGGGTCAAGACTGATTTGCATATGGCTGGGTCCAAACTGGGGTGGTGTGGTGAGCAAAAGAATGATGGATTTAACTCAGATCTTTGTGACTGGGGGTGAATGTTTGCATTGTCCAGCATTCCATCCATCAATTGTTTCTTTTGCATTTGTCGCCCTAAGTGGGAAGGGTATGCCCAGACGTGGGTCCCGTGCTCACTACACCACTGGATTCAAGCTAGCCTGGCTGAAGAAGGGTGATGCCCTGAAACCGGTCCCAGGATGCTTGTTTCCGGTCCAGGGTGGACCTGGCTTGGCAGTTCGGGCTGGACTGTTCCCACAAGGAACAGGGTCAAGACTGATTTGCATATGGCTGGGTCCAAACTGGGGTGGTGTGGTGAGCAAAAGAATGATGGATTTAACCCAGATCTTTGTGACTGGGAGTGAATGTTTGCATTGTCCAGCATTCCGTCCATCAATTGTTTCTTTTGCATTTGTCGCCCTAAGTGGGAAGGGTATGCCCAGACGTGGGTCCCGTGCCCACTACACCACTGGATTCAAGCTAGCCTGGCTGAAGAAGGGTGATGCCCTGAAACCGGTCCCAGGATGCTTGTTTCCGGTCCAGGGAGGACCTGGCTTGGCAGTTCGGGCTGGACTGTTCCCACAAGGAACAGGGTCAAGACTGATTTGCATATGGCTGGGTCCAAACTGGGGTGGTGTGGTGAGCAAAAGAATGATGGATTTAACCCAGATCTTTGTGACTGGGGGTGAATGTTTGCATTGTCCAGCATTCCGTCCATCAATTGTTTCTTTTGCATTTGTCGCCCTAAGTGGGAAGGGTATGCCCAGACGTGGGTCCCGTGCTCACTACACCACTGGATTCAAGCTAGCCTGGCTGAAGAAGGGTGATGCCCTGAAACCGGTCCCAGGATGCTTGTTTCCGGTCCAGGGAGGACCTGGCTTGGCAGTTCGGGCTGGACTGTTCCCACAAGGAACAGGGTCAAGACTGATTTGCATATGGCTGGGTCCAAACTGGGGTGGTGTGGTGAGCAAAAGAATGATGGATTTAACCCAGATCTTTGTGACTGGGGGTGAATGTTTGCGTTGTCCAGCATTCCGTCCATCAATTGTTTCTTTTGCATTTGTCGCCCTAAGTGGGAAGGGTATGCCCAGACGTGGGTCCCGTGCTCACTACACCACTGGATTCAAGCTAGCCTGGCTGAAGAAGGGTGATGCCCTGAAACCGGTCCCAGGATGCTTGTTTCCGGTCCAGGGAGGACCTGGCTTGGCAGTTCGGGCTGGACTGTTCCCACAAGGAACAGGGTCAAGACTGATTTGCACATTGCTGGGTCCAAACTGGGGTGGTGTGGTGAGCAACAGAATGATGGATTTAACCCAGATCTTTGTGACTGGGGGTGAATGTTTGCATTGTCCAGCATTCCGTCCATCAATTGTTTCTTTTGCGATACACAGAGGGGCCCATTAGGATGGCGGGCGGATCGCCCCCGCCGGGCCGGCGGTAGCCACAGCCGGCCAGGCGGGGGCGATCCGCCCGCCATCCATGCCTGAATGACCCCCCGCCATATTAGGATGGCTGGGGGGTCCGCGGCGGACGGGAAGACCGTCCGCCGCTTTTCTGACTCGTCAACCGGGCGGAAAACAGGCGCAATATGGTGGCGGTGTCTGCAAGACACCGCCATCCATATTGCGATGCAGCCGGTGATCAGCCTTTCCATGGCGGCGTTGCCGCCATGGAAAGGTATACGGTCTTTGCTGTTGGGGGCCCGTTGCGGGCCCCCGGAGTGTTGGGGGGGTGGGGGGTGCACATGGGGGGTACCTGTGGTACCCCCCTACATTGACGTGGACAAGGTGGCAGGCACCGCGCGGTGCCTGTCACCTTGTGCATGCCAATGCACAATGTGCATCCACAGCATTGGGGCGGGCGGTGCTGTGCGCACCGCCCGCCACAATGTTGTGGATGGGAGATGCCACCGTGGCGGTGGCATCCTAATGCCCACAGCGGGACCGCCTCACCTCTGGCGGACGGTCCCATTCACCGTTACGGTGGCGGGCGGACTTTGTCTGCCCGCCATCGTGATAGGCCCCAGAGTTCTGTGTTCGTGCGGATTTCCATTCTCGCACCTGCTTGCATGACGTTTACATTATACGTCAATGAGAAGTGCGTTCTCAGGTGAAAATCTCGTGCAAACTGCACCACGCAGTTCATGTGGGTGCGGCCATCTTGTTTTCAGTCTGTTTATGGTACTGGGGCCTACATGTTCAAACCTTTCTGAATCTGTTTAATCCTTCCCTTCTAAAACTTATTTTCCCCACATTTTTATTTATTATTTTACCTTTTGTCTGTGTGTGTGTGTGTTTTTTACGGTTTTTCTAAGTTTTTTTGTGTTTTTGCGTGCGTTTTGTACTTTTAAAGTTTTTCACTTTACTTCCTTTTTTACCTTCCTTCCTTCTTTTTCCTATTTCCTTTTTTCTCTCATTCCCCCCAGCACCATGGCAGAGCAGGGTACCAAAAGCAAGGCTAAAAGCAGTCGCTTTCTTTGTGGTATTCGGTGCCAGGAAGGGGTGCAGCCCTGTGCCCTATTTTCAAAGGTGGAGGTGGCAGCGCTGGTATTTTATATCCAGTGCCACCTCCCCTCCACCTTGGCAGCAGGTGGCAGGACTGGCAGTGGTTATGGACTTCGGGAGCGTCAGCAGCAGTGGGACAGGATGCGCCGGGCAGTGAGCCGCTTCTCTGGGGTCCTTCGCACCCTGCAACAGCTGACGCACTGGAGGTCCGACGTCCTGGACTGAGACCAGGACCTGCTGGACCTGCTCGATGTTGAGGTTGCGGAGCTTGATGAGTAATTCTTATTAATACTATTACTTGTGTTCTATGCTAATATTTGTTTCCCAAATAGCAAGCATGCTGCTCACACGCAGGTAAGTTACATTTATAAGTATTATGTGATCATTATTCTAGACAGGTGCTTGGTGCTACCTAATCGTACTTGTTGGCGCTCGCATGGGCTGATTATTTAAGGAAGTAATGCAAAGACTCCAGTCCTTTGTCCTGTCACTAAGATAGTGGTAGTTAGTATTAGTGAGTTAGCACGTTCTATGACTTCTTAGAGCCTTTATTTTTTTGTAGCTTGTACAGTGTCAAGCAATTTCCCAGTGATGTGCATGCATGCATCCATCTATGCATTGAAAAATGCATATTTAGTGAATTGGCTCCTCAAAGGGGGTTGAGATTGAGATTGCAAATGAGATGAGAAGCAAACATCATTAATTGCAATTTATTAGTAATTCCAAAATCTAGTTTAGTAAACTTTGAATAGGGTTAGGTAGGTTTAGGGCATTTGGAATAGGACGGTTCGCGATACTACTAGTCGATCTGATTTAGAAAAGTTCAATAATATTGCGATTGCCTTTTCCTGCCCAAAAATAGTTTTGTAGAGATTATTTATTTACCACCAATCTTTTTACTTTCTTGTCTTTATGTCTTACATCAGCATCCAGGGGTAAGAAGAGGGCTGAGGAGGCAGGTGAGGGAGCTGGAGGTGCCTCCCAAAGTTCAATGGCTGATGGCTCTGCTGGCCTCAGTAAGTTCTCTTATTGTTAACAATATTTATTCCCCTAACTTTTACAGCTCCTTATTTTGAATTATTTCTGCCCGTCTCCTAATTATTTCTTAAATCCTCTTCCATCGATCTATTTCTAAATTCCTATTGTCCCTTCATTTTCCTATTTAATTATTTTCTATATTTCAAGTTTCCATACTTTACTTCAAACGGTCTCAGTACTAGTCTGTCTGTAGCTTCCTTTCTTCTGCTTTGTCTCTCCCCTTATATATCCTGTGGACTGCCTAGGGGTGGTACTGTAAAACTCAGAGAACTCATTGGTCATGTACTACTACTCTGCCGTGAAGTTTGCATGCCCAATTAAGGTATTATATGCATGTTTATTGAGATGAGAAGGCTTTCTTTTACTTGCTCATGCTCAATCAGAAAAACGAGAGAGTGGCCATGGTCATGTTGGACACTCCAATGTTGTGTATGTATTATTTATTGTAGTACACCAGCATTTGATGATGACCATGCACCATGGCTGGAAGGAAGTATGAGGAGGACAGCCCCATTGCATTTGCCAACCAAGACCATATGTCCAGTTGTCCACCCTTTCATTTATTTTCAAAAACTCAGATCCATCAATAGCTCTGCCACTCTATTACTAAAAGTTATTGTTTTGTCTTGACTACCTGGCTTTTCAAAAATTGCCACCAACGAAAGGCGCAACCTGATATTTTTGATAGAAGGTACTGTAACCGAATTGTAGTGATGTATTGTGGTTGTATTTTGCTATAAAAAAATGAATAGGGGGAGTTGTATCTGGCATCTAAAAAATGTGTAATGTTTTTTCTAGCTGCACCGACCACCAGTGACGGTGCCAGCCAAGCAGATGTGGCAGCGGTCCAAGGGGGTGAGCCAGCGGCAGTGTTGGGCGATGGTAAGTCATATTGATTGCTTATTCCCTATTAATAATATACTGACTGCAAGGGTGTACTGTTGACTTGTGAACACCCCTCTTTAGCAGATACAGTGGGAGGTGAGTATTTAATGGCCTCTTCTATCTGCAACTCAGCAGTAGCCATGGGCGGAGTTCGCGGAGTTCTGCTATGCGGAACTCCGCGAAGTGACAAAAAACCTCTGTGGAGTTTTGCAAGCAGCGGAGTGAGGCGCGAACTGCTGTACCCACTGATCTTCCTGCCGCTCGGGTAGAAATTCTACCTGAGCGGCAGCCCGCGCTTGCCAACTTACTATTGGCGAGTGCGAGCGGGGGGAAAACTCTGCTGCGTTATGCAGAGCGGAGTTTTCTGCACTCCGCGAGCTCCGCAGAGTGCAGAAAACTCCACAAACTCTGTGAAAGGAGCGGAGTTCACCACCAAAGCCCACTCAGCAGACAAAGTTTCATAATGAACTTTAACTATGATGGGTTGATGGAAAAGAGAAAGAAGGCTGAAGGAGAAAGGATGGATGAAATATAATATGAGTGAAAGGGAAGGATGCATGTGCGAAAGGATGCATAACATAGGTAGGTGATAGGATGCATTGTTGGGTGAGGAATGAATGAAAGGGTATACAGGTGAAGGGATGCCTGACTGGGTGGGTAAAAGGGTTTGGGTGAAAGGATGCCTGCCTGGGTGGGTGAATGGAATCCTCGGTTGGGTTTGATGGGTGAAAGGATGCATGGGTGGGTAAATGACTTGTATGTTGGTGAAAGGTTAGTTGAGACTGAGAGCCATGTTTGGATAGATGGATGTATGGATGGATGATTTTCAATGGTGAAGACTGGATGAGAGAATGTAAAACTTAAACGGGGAGTAGCGAAGCCAAGGGTGACGAATAATAATACTAGAAGAACAATGCAATGATGAATGGATAAACGCTTGGAATGAAGAAGAAATAAGGGACTAGGGAGCTGTAGGAGAATTCTTCTCACCTACTTTGCTTGCTTGGAATGGTTTTATCAAGGCTTTTATTCAAAGGGTTGAGGTGGTATTTCTGACTACTCCCTTGACACACAATAGTTGTCAAGGGCGACATCATTTATGTGTCTGATTCCTACCCACCCATCATCAATAACCTCCCTCCCTCCCTACCCATGGCATTTTGCCAGTGACACCCATGGTGACCTAACGGTTGCATGGTTTAATTGGGCAGCATTGCATTGTTGGCTGTGCAATGTGCAGCTGCTTTAGTTAGTGTGCCATTTACAAAGTTCATGGCAATGCAAAAATAAGGTGTGCTTCCCTTCCCACTCAGTGCCCCCTAAGTCACTTTCTAGTACATAACTCCTTTCCTAAGTTTTGTCCCAGCCTTCCGAAAAAATTGAAAAAAACATTCTTTGCATGTGCCACATTCTTCTGGCCAAGTTATTATGGCTTCCATAACAGATTACATCTGTTCAAATTTTTCCCTTTCAACATTTGCCAACCAGTGGCTCACTACTAGCCAAAGCTTAGGCACTTGATGATGATGATCAGTGAAACGTCTACCTACCTGGCCTAATCCCTCTAACTTATCGGCAGTAGAGTAAGTTAATAATTCCTTCCCTTACTGCCAAGCAAATCTATTTTGTTGGAAAAAAGTAATTTCAAAGTGTGGTAACAGAGGGTGAGTCCAGGGAGTAAAGTGGGACTAAGAGTAAGTGCATTGATCTTTGTGGATGGGATAGTCTGTGACGAACGTGCCAAATACAATGTTGTGTTCCTTAATCCTTTCTCTGTACTGTAGTGCATCACTTTTCCCACCGTCTACTTAAGGCACACAGGAGGATGTCTGCATGATTGATTCCATAGTACCTCATGTGACGTATATCATTCATAGTATTCATCTGCCTTGTAATCATGATAAAATTGAAAGGCATTTTGGTCAGAGCATGGCCATAGGAATAAGATAATTGTCTATTACAGTTGTCCCACCTGCAGACAGTAGCAAAGTAATGCGAGTATGACTAGGGAACCAGCTGAACTAGCATGCCTCCATTAATTTATCACAACAAGAGAGAGAAGAATACTTGTGTACTCCATAGTGCATAATGTATGAAACTCTAATCACATCAAAATTGAATGGCTCGAGGATAACAGAAAAATGTACTGCTATTGTGCCACTACATTATGCGTTTTGCTAATAGCATTGTTTATAATTTGTCTTTTTTTCTTTTTTGATATAGCTGATCCTGCTGGTCCTAACAGGCAGGAGATAGCAGCCCGGACACAATAGAGGAAACTGGAGGCCATCAGGCCACAAAGCCAGTGGCTTGTGGTCAAGGAGGAGGCGGCAGCAGCTGCAGATGCTCAGGTCCTCAGCCAGACCCCAATGCCTCCGGTCCACCCGCGACGCAGTCCGATGGCAGCCACCCACCGTCATTCCATCACTCTTATCCACCCCCCATTTCCGTGCATTTGAGCGCCACTTCATGCAGAGGCTGGCGCGCATGGAAGCCAGGCAGGAATGGATGGATAGGTAGAAGAACCTCCTAGCCTGACGTTAGTGCCCTCTTCTGCCCCTTTTTAATCCTTTTTTTGTTGTGTGGGACTTGTTGTGGAGAGAGGGTGGGTGTAGGAAGGTAGGATCTGACTGCATGGTTACCCCCACTTTTTGCCTGGCATTTTGCTCGTTTTTGACTAGTCTGACTGGGATCCTGCTAATCAGGACCCCAGTCTATCTGCTTTCTCCCTAAAATGTTATGACATGTACTTAGGTACACTTCAGATTGGATATTGGGGTACCCTTATCAGTCCCTAATATATGGTACACATGTACCCAGGGCATAGGTACCCCAGAGGCCTCCCATGGGCTGAAGCATGTATTATGCTACCCATGAGAGGCCATGCAAAATGGAACTACAGGCCTGCCATTGCAGCCTGTCTAAGATGGTGCATACACCACTTACTTTAGATATAGGTTTACTATATCTATAGGTCACTACACTTAAAACCTATAAGTCACCCCTATAGCAGGCCTTAACAATCCTAAAAGCAGGGTGCTGGGTTTTACGTGAGAGGGTGCCCCTGCATAAGCAGAGCCCTTCTGCAACCTTCGGAGACCATTCTCCTGGGCTGTCTGTGACACAGTCAGACATATAGGTAGAGGTGCATTATAACCTCGCAGTAAATGCTATCTCGAAAATGGCTGAAACAAAACATGTCGTGTTTGGTATCAAACACTTTGGAATCATACCTCCACACCGGTAACCGGTGTGGGAGGTATGATTCCACCCCTCTGAAGCAAGCTTTGTGGGTCCCTGGTCTTCCCCGTACCAGCCTTCTCGACCCGGACAGCACAAAATGGATGCTGTCGACCAGAGACACATTTCTGCCCTCCTGCTGCTGAGCCAAGCTTGAGCAGAGGAAGGCAGCACAATAGGCATCCTGTCACAAGGAGGTGTGACCATCTCTAAGACAGGATTTAGTGTACTGGAGCTGGGTGGGGCCAGTGCCAAAGTGCCTGAAAGTCTCCATGAGGGGCACACTTGGTGTCCCTGTGCATAGTCCAGATCAAACCAGTTCCGGGAGCCGTTGGCTCCTGCTCTGATGTGAAACTGGACAAAGGACATGGGTGTACCACCCCCCTGTCCTGACCCTCCTCTGGGAGGGTCCCCTGAATCTGTCCAACCCTCTCCCGTGGGTACAAAAGGGCTTACCTGGCTGTAGGACCCTAGATTCAATGTGGACAAGATTCTGAACAAGAAACCACTGACCTTCGACCGTCTGGACACTTTGGACTTTGCTGGACTTCGATTGGGCCCGACTTCGTCTCCCTCTCTGTCCAAAGCATCGTCTGTGCCTGTGCAACATACAAGCTCCATGCAGGACCTGTGGAGCATCAAGGACAACTGAAGTATCTCCCTTGGGGTGAAGGAGTCACTCCCCTGCATTTGCAGGCACCATAATGCAACTGACCAGTCTGCTGATCCTGAGCTCCTGCAGACTCTGAAGGCTCCAGGAACACAGGAGGTGGGTTTCTATGTTCTTTGAGGTTGATCTGCCCTCTCACTACGTTTGAGGCCAGTATCCCTCGTGGGGATTGCATATCCCAAACCCCTGTGCACCGCGTACGTTTACAATTGCATGTACTTGTTGGTCTTCCCCAACTTTGTGCATTAGGCTGTCAATAGCCGCAACCTCTGCGCACATTTCGTACAAAGGACTCTGGCCTCCTCGCTTTCTGTGCCCTGCAAGCTGTGACTTTGTGAAACTGCTAGAGGTCCCCTCGCGACTCCTGTGCCTTCGGCCTGTGGGTCCACTTGAGGGACAAACCTGATTTTCCTGGGCTCCCCTGGTTGCTCCAGGCCTGCCCTGACTCCCCGTGCTTTGGTGAGTCCTCTGGTCCTTGCTGGGCCAGACCGTAACCTTCCTTGACCTTCTTCGTGGGTTGCTGTTGCCAAGGCTTGTTGGCGCTCCCGCTGGACCCCGACCCCTCAGTACTCGACATCCTTCATGGGACAACTTGTACCTGGCTCCTAGTTGCCCTTGACATCTCCTGGTCCCTGCAGCTGTAGAGTCAAGGTCTCCTTCTTCACATCTGAAGCACCTGACATCGGTGGGCATTCATCTACCGAGCCCCTGGTCACTCCTGAGTGACCCAGACTCTGTCCCCTCTGCTTTCAGGTTCCTTCCATCAAGAATCCACCTGCATATTCCACCAGACACCTTTCTTCTTTCCAGAAGTGGCATTTCTTTGAAGACTCCCTTTGAGAACAATGGCGGTCTCCGACGCCACTTCAGACCTATGCACCCGGCTTCCCTGGGATAGGTAACTCTGGTACTTCGGTATCCACAGGTGGGGTGGCTCTCCAACCTTCTATGTTCCAAAGAGTTTCTTCATAATCCACCGGGAAGGGTCCTTTAACTTTAAAACGGCAACCGCGACTCTCCCATTGAATTGTACGTAGCATGCGGTTGTGTTCTAACACTGCACCCGTCCTCCGCGTGGTCCCTACTTACTCACCTTGGGTGGTTCCTTGGGGTCCCAGTGATTCTACACTCTCTAGACATTGTCTTGACTCGAGTCGTGGTTCTTATACTACTATTTTAGTATATGGTTTGGTCTCCCCCGGGAGCCCACTGTGTAATAGTGCTACTTACGATTGTTTCTGTGCTATAGTATTGTGTGCTTTGTGTTTGTCTGCGTGTTGCAGATACTGTGAGGTCTTTAAGGTGTTATAATAATAAATATATATTCTTATAACTACTGTGTGGTTCTCCTTTCATTTAACCTATACAATAAGATTGCATTCTGGTAAAACAAGCTGCTTAACATTCCTTCAAGACTAAGCCTGAAGGCTGCTCTCCACAGCTACCACTTGGATAGCTTTCTAAGGTTATCTTTTACCTCTTAAATCACCATAAGGGTTGTTTGGACTGGTGCAAGGTGCCCACTTTAATTAGTGGACAGCATATGCCAGGCCAACTTCTCACATTGGTCTGCAGCGTTTGGGATTCAAGCCTGCATTGTTTTACCAGATAAATCTTTGTATTGACTAACTGAAAACCACTAAGTACTAGGTATATAATACTAGCTTAGAATAAGTAAGTTCTACTGAACTTAGGGTTGGGTAAGTCAAGGGTCTAGCACACCCTTTCTCCAAACTCAGAAAGTTTAGTTCCCACTAGGTTAGGTAGGTGCAACACCCCACCACACTGTAGTGTAGTTCCTATTTCCCTGATAGGTTCTGCGCATTTGAATAACATACACTATAGGCTTGGCATAGGACTGAGGTCGGTATGCCCCCATCGCGTATATTAAACTTAATTACTGTGTACCAGCTAGCTCAGAGGCCACTAGAAACTTCTTGACAACAAGAAGGGAATAGGTTCTGGCAACCACATAACATAAAACCCTGATCCCTCAGGATCGTGGAAACAATATACTACTTTTCATTCAGTCACTCATCTCAGAGAAGTACACAGAAGAAACAGTCGGGTGTGTTTACAATAAAATGTATTGCACAGTTGTTATTCTAGTACTGGTAATATGTGCTGCAACAACTGTTGGACAGTAGTAGAGAAATATGGCCAGCAGTGCAGTTAAATAAAAATGCATGGTACAGTTTTACCATTGTGCAATAGTAATGAACACATACATGAAATACAGAATGCATTTAAGATAAAGCCTATACCCCTATGATGCCTAACTAGATGTACCTAAGTGTACCTAGCATGTGTGTAGGTCTTAGAGAGCCAAGAATCCCCCTAGGATTTAGTCTAACCGCATTACCTTAGTGGGACTTCATCCTGATCTCGAGCTGGACACCCCAGGATGGGTGGATGGACCTCTGCCAGCTGGAGCTGTGGCATGACGCAGGTTGCAGCGTCTCAGGTCAGAGTGTCGGCATGGAAGTCTCGGTCCCCTCTGGTTTGCTTTGGCAAAGCGAGGTATATTTATACCTGATAAGTGCCTTGGAATGTTAGTATTGGCGTAAAGTCGGTCAGAGGAAGACGTCAGGAATGAACCCTTAGGGAATAGTGGTTCATGCATATTTAATGAGTTCTTGGAGAAATCAATAATCCTGTGCTAGGGAAAATCCCAAGAGCTTAAGGGTCTGTTTCTAAGAACTCGTTGTGACGTAGGTTAGTCACTGTTGGACATGGAGATGACGTATTTAGGATGGACCGTCTTCTGCACCCAGAGCACACGTCAGATAAGGGACAGCCTATGTTGCTCGTTAGTGTGAAGGGAGGGCTAATGTAGGTGAAAGGGCCTTTAGTGGGTGAAAGGGCCTGCCTGTCTTTGTGGCACGAAGGATTTGTGCCTCTGAAACGGCGCACCTATGTTAGGGCCTCAATCCAGCACATAACACCCACTCCAATCTATGGACAATCGTGAATAACCCATTGAAAGCAAACTACGTGACTAAAATAGGCATTTGCATATAATTGGCAGGTAGTTGCATGAGAGTGGTTTATGAGCTGATAAAATAGCAGCTGTTAAAATATGTAAAATTACTATAGACTCTGTGGAGACAGGAAAAATCTATAGTGTCATTAAAAAATACTCTCTTAGAGTCAGTAGTTACTTATAAAAGTTCCTGTTTATAAAATTGAAAACTCTTACAAGCTGTTCAGAAGACCATGCTTTCTTTAGAAAAGAAAAGAAAATGGTCAATTTAGAGGGAAAGCTCCAAGCACTCGGTGAGAGTTGAAACAATAAGTGAAAAAATGTGGTTCAGGACCTGTTTTGGTAAAATAGAGATAAAAAGTGCTGGCTGGGAGACACAACATTTCTGTTGCTAGTTACTGCAGGGGACGGACCTTTGTAATACCTCGCAACATCGTTGTGGGAGCACAGAATAGTGCAGCCAGTTGCTGGTTCTGAGGCAGCCGGTGCTGTAATCGATACCTTGGTGCTAGCTAAAGGAAGCAAGAAGGCACCCACTGGATTTGCAAGGAATGCTTTGTTTTGATGGGTATACGCTTGGGACACAGCCAAGCATGGGACTTCAGCAGTTCCAGCCTGGTGGTAAATGCCGCTGGCGTTTCCTTTGGAAGTGTCAGACAGATGATGACCACGCATTCTTCACTGCAAAAAACAGGCATCAGAGAACAGGTATGTTGCAGTTGCAGTCTTTTCAGACTGGTCTTTTAAATATTAGAAACCATGAGAAGCATAGTTCCTGTTCGTGAGGTATTTCCAAGGTGTATCACACTGCTTGTATGTGAAAGATACAATTTATCAAAAAGGAAAGAGGGGCAGTCTGTATTTAAGAGTGCTATTTTGCAAAAAAGAAAAAATATTTCTTTAGCTGATGTGAAATGAAAAATAAAAGTGCTGCACAAGCGTGGTTTTCAGATTGCCTAAAGCATTGAATTTTACAAAGGAAACTTTCGTTTCACTACTGTCAGTGTTGGGGCTTCTAGCCAAAAAAAGGCACAACTTCCCTACACTGTAGGATTTCACTACCTCTGGATGTTATCTGTACATAACGTAGGTCTGGCCTATGTATACTGAGTCCCTTGGTGATGTTCAGGAATCATTTTTGTGACAGGTATTTGTGTCAAAAGGCCAAACCACCCATACTTTCCTAACTGGGTCTGTCCTGTTGTTTTGTAAATGGCATCTAATGTTGCCCCTGCTGATGTATGTCAACTATTCCACCCCCGTGCAATGGTGTTTGGTGGTGTTTGGCAACGTTACTAGTGGTGTTTAAACAACCACATTTCTAGATGCATTACAATTGTGTAGGAGTTGATAACCTTAATGAAGGTAACAGGTATAAAGCGTCACAATAAGAATAAATATCTAGCATTTCATGATCTGAAAATGTAGCAATTATTCCTAAAACAAACAGCATATTATTCACTGTATCAGAAACACAATTTTCAGAAAAATGTACTGCAGGTAATGACATTACTGAATGAATGATAAAATGAATGAAAATGAATGAAAGTTCAAAATACATTAATCAGAATTAAAAACCGGATAATTAAATACATCATTTAGAATACAAAGGCTTGTTCAGGCCGAATACATTTATAAGTCTCTTCGCTTTTTTATTTGAAAATGGACGTGGCTTCAGTTTTATGTTGAGTCTGTTTTGTAGAAAAGTGTCCACTAAGAGTCATACTAAAAGCTAGCTCTAAGCAAAGCCAGAACAGAAAAAGATGAACCCAGAAATACTCCATAGTTCTACCCATGGTGAAGCCAGGTCTGTATCTTTTGGAAAAAGAAAAGGTTCAAAAGTTTGTACTTGCATGTTCGTTGTTTGTTTTTGGGCTGGCTTTGCTTCCTGTTCACGTGGAGCCATGGAAAACATATCAAAGTTAATGAAATAGCCAGTAGCTGTATGATCAATTGTTGAAATTGCATCGTGTTTAGTTGAAGTTATTTCTGCTGTTTTTGTTGAAAAACGTTGAAATGTTGAAGTTAATAGTTGATGTCTTTGCTGAAAAACGTTCAGATGGTGAAGTTAATATCTTATGTTTTTGTTGAAAAACATTGATGCATTTATTAGTTGATGTTTTTGGGGGAAAACGTTGAAGCTTTGATTATTTGATTATTTGATGCTTTTGTTGAAAAACGTTGAAACATTTATTATTTGATGTTTTTGTTGAAAAACGTTGAAGCTTTTATTATTTGATGCTTTTGTTGAAAAACGTTGAAGCATTTATTATTTGATGCTTTTGTTGAAAAACGTTGAAGCATTTATTATTTAATGTTTTTGTTGAAAAACGTTGAAGCTTTTATTATTTGATGCTTTTGTTGAAAAACGTTGAAGCATTTATTATTTTATGTTTTTGTTGAAAAACGTTGAAGCTTTTATTATTTGATGCTTTTGTTGAAAAACGTTGGTGTACACATTTGTTTTTGGCCAAATTGCAACTTGAGTGTTGTCTTGACTTTTATTTTGAATTTGAAAGGTTGGTTCAAGGAAAACTAGTTCCATTGCATTGTTGCATAGTCCCCCACTCAATGGATTTGATTTCTCAAACATGATGAGCGTTTCAGTTTGAATTTCTTGAATTGTAGTGAGAGGGACGTCTACTACTGTGGAGTTCATGAGGCCTACTGCTCAGTATTGGCCACATAGTTTTTGGTTGATTCTTTCATTTGAAATGAATCTGTTTTCCTTTTTCACGGCAAGATGCGGCAAAAGTACAGTTCTTGTTCCTTTCACTTCAAGGAATGGCACAGGTTTTCCTGTATGAGGGGCAAAATTCCTTTGTGTCCGCGATCTTTATCTCTCTCTGCCCAGATCCCCGACTTTTGGGATTCAGACAGGTCTTGCCGTGATTACCTCGACTTTCCCAGTGGCGGCCTGTTTCACTTTGACAGAATATTTGTTTGTTTCTTTGTTTCCTTTAGTTCCTGTAAAACAGCCAAACGATCATAGATACAGAATGGTTTTCATCCGCCACTGTGCCTTCACATTTATGATCACGGTCCCACATTCGTAAATGGAGTCAGACCTCCTAGAGAGCTTTCTTGGCTGGGTGTGTATTGCCCCCTGAATCCATATAAGTGTTTGACCTCACTAACGCCCCGCCTAATACCATAGCTGTTAAGGATTGCTCTATGCCCCAGTCCTTCCTCTCCTCTACCTAAATTCCCTCAGGATGGCGTTGGAGAGGAGTACCGCAATACTACGTTCATCCCTTCCATGGCCTCTTTGTCAGCCCGAGAGCTAAGCGTGGAGCCACAGTCAGGGTGTAACATTGATTGCGTATCTCCTGTTATGGACTCGCAAATCTTTCTATAACAGTTTTGAGCGTCAGCCGAGTGCTGAGGCCATACCTATAGGAAACTTGAGCACGGATCCACTGCCACCAAGATATATTTTTAAGCCACCTCAAAATTTGAGGGGCCACAGTGATCCTGTTACATGACACGATCAAGTGGACAGTCTGATGCTGTCTAGCAATGGGACCTGCGCGGGTCTTGTGATGGTGGAGCCTGACATCTGTTTACAGATGTTGCAGTTCAAGACAAAGTCAATAGTCTGACTTCTGAACCCTGGCCACCAATAGCACTGTTTGCAATGAAGAAATAGTAGCTATTACCCCATAATGCGCGGAGCCCAAGCCCTTGTGTGCTTTAAATGATTAATTCCTGCCTACCATCCATATTTGGAAATACTCTATCCCCCACTCCAGGAATCTGAGCATACGGAATGTTGTTTGCACCTAACTTGTAGGAGTATATGAGTGGAAATTTCTTAGGCACTGCTGTGCTGCCTTTGCGTGAAGCAATTACAGCCACCATATTCTAACCGTCTGTTCTCATTGTTGAACGAGTGTGCGCAGCTACGGAAGCTGTGTGAACAGCCCCCTGTGTGGCTTCTACAGTCAATGAATTCCCTTCAACGTGCACGCCATCACGTTGATGACTCAGTGTGTTAATCACGTGAGTTTTTTTTGGTAGGTCGTTTTTCAACTCCACTACCTGTTCCCATAATTTTTGTGTTTAATTATGCCACCTTTTTCATCTTTAAACCCATTTTGTTCCCAATGGTGTAAATATTTATTATATGTCTGAACACAGTAAACGGAATCGCACACTATAAGTGTGGGGAATTCGCGATCTGTATTTTCAAGTGCCAGTTTGAATGCTTGTAGTTCAGCTCGCTGAGCTGTACAATCTCCTAGAGATTGAGTTTTAGTGACCATTGGTCTGAAGTTACCATCGCGCATGCCACCTTTAACGATTGCGCACGCTGCACTGTAAGCTTGCTTACTCCCTGTAGCAGGTTGTGCTGATCCGTCAGTATAAATTATAAATTCGTACTGATCGAGAGGCAAAATTTCAGTGGGCAGAGGTAGTTTGTTTCTCAACTGAACTACTTGTTCCCAAAGCATTTTATGCTTTATTGTATGATTGCACACAGTAAAAGGATACACACAATGAGTGTGGGGAATTCTCGACCCGTGTTTACAAGTGCAAGTATCAGGGCTTTTGAAGCTGCCAACCGAGCCGTGCTATTACCTAGAGGTAGGTTTTTGGTGCAATGAGGGTGGAACTTGCCATCCAGCATCTGATCTTTAACAAAGGCGGCCGGTGGGCCAGACCCATCAGTGTAAATTTTAAAAATTCATACTGATCTAGAGGCAATATTTCATTTGGTAGATGATGTTCTTTTTCATATTGCAGGAATGCCTGTGTTTTTAAACTTGGATCAAATCTGGATTCAAAGTTTGATGCAGCAAAAGAATTAGCCCTTTGTATCCATTCTGGATGTAAGGCTTTGGCATTAGGAATGCTAGCCCCGGTACTGGGGTGACGACAATAATGCATCATCCCATGAGCCAGTGCTCTTTCTTTTGCTACAGCAGTCTGAATGGTTGTCAGAATTTTTTCCTGTTGAATTAAAACTCATTTCTGTGTTTGTGTACAGATGAGATTTGTATGCGATTGGTACAGTTTCACCTTCATTAAAGGTTTAATAAGTGTACCCGCATTGACCCAAAATGATACTGAGTACCAAGTGGTGCAAGTTTACACATGTGTGTATGTGTTTGGAAGCAATAAAATCTTCCTGGAGTGAACAAAGAATATTGGTGTGTTCTTGTGTCCAGTGTTTGACTGAAAAGTCAGGTTTGAAAAAGGTCGTAGAAAGGTTTTACTCTCTCTGCGAAATCCAAAATGTATGTTCTACCAAAATCTAGGAATCCCAGTACTGATTGGAAGTTGTTTTAATGTCTTTGGAGGCTGGAGCAGCGCACATTTTTCTAAAAAGTTAGCTGCCAGGCTTTTCCCTTCACTTGAAAACTAGTAGCCCAAAAATAGGACACAGAGGTGGGCAATTTTTGATTTCTCAAAATTAAATTTGTAGCCCTCAGAGGCGAATCCCATAATAATGGTGCCCACCCTGGTCAAGTGTTTCCCCAATAGGTCGTCCGTTAGATAAATATCATCCATATAGGACAACGCTTCTTCATCAAAGTGCTTTAGCCATTCAGTAACTCTTTCAGAAAATACCCCTGAGCTGTTCTTATACCCACGGGGGAGATGACAAAAAATTGTTGCTGGGACTCTAATATACTAAATGCTATTAGGTACCTATTTTCAGGTGCTATAGTTTGACAGAAAAATCCATTTGAGACAACAAGTGTCGTTTTGTAATTTTTCCCGCATAATGTTATTCATTAATGCGGCACTATCTGCATGTTGGACAGCATATGTCTTTGTGCAAGTGTTCAAGTGTCTGAAAATGAAAACTAGACAAAATGTATTATCATGTTTTGATAAGTGAAACAAGGGATTGTTCTTTTGTGAAGTGCATTTTTCAATGATCTCCTGGTATTCAAGTTGATCTAAGATCTCCCTGACCTGTGTTTTTAGCTTCTTGCTTAATAGGATATTGTCTTTGAGCATGTGGTGAAACTATTAATGGGATCACGTGGTGGGTTGAGGCATCATCCCATCCAGCGTGATTTTTATACAATGCTGGAGCTTGGGCTACTGCCCACTCCCATGCATATGTATGTTTAAGGTGAACGGGAACATGAATGGAAAATGCAGGAAAAATATACTTTCTCCCTTTGGGCACTCCCTGACGAATGCTGGCGGCTAATCTTGTTCTGCTAACAGTATGTCAAAACCAGACAATAGGTTCTTCGCAAAGAGACCTTTTACTTTCCTGTGTTTGTCCTCCTCCATGCGGAGTGTTATTTCATATAACTTGTGTGGGACATTCACCCTTTTGTCTGGTGTTTCCACCGTGATGTAATCATTCAATTTTGCTGTCCAGAAATTCCTTCAGGTTCTGGCGAGCTATTGTTACTTCTGCTGCGCTGTCTAGCATTGTCTGAGCCCATTCCCCGTTCAGAAGTTGAGTCCTTAGGATTCTGTGCATGTCTAACTTTGAGACCTGCAACTTTCTTCTTTTTAAATTGAGGTTTGGATTGTGGCTTGTCTTCTGTTTTAGAAGAGTCCTGAGCATGCTCGTCCCTGGACTGCTTGCGCTCTTCTTTGTGTGCTGACTTTCCTTCTCTCCGTGTTGTTTGTCGAGAGGAATGTGTATCAGTATCCTGATACCTGTCAGGTTTCCTAATATTATCCCTATTCCTAAGGTTATACCTCTTTGCAGAGGGCTCCTGTTGAAGAGACCTACCTCGGGACTGAGAATCTTTTCTGAAAATTTTTGTTTTTTATTATTATCCCACTTCTTTTTAGAAGAAGTAGGTGTCTGCTTAGAATTGTCCTTCTCAGGACTGCCCATTAGCTGTGGTTTTAAAAGCTTTCCCACCCAAACTGTCCTTCCCAGTTCTGCATATGCAGTTTCAATTATTTTGGGAAGTTCTTGTGGTTGGTCTATAAGACTGACCTCTCTTAGGTGCTGGCGGATAGCCACTGAAGCTGCTTCCCCTTTAATGTTAGCTAGTATTATTGTTGATACCTGGTCGTAGTTACCTAGTAATTTCATACCTAAGGTCAGAGCAGGTTCAGCTCCATACTTGTTCTGTATCTGTCGTAAGACATCTGGAATTACCGCTAAGGAAGGAATACCATGATTCCTGGTATATATGGCAGCAAAGACTGTACCCCAAGTGGTGCAGTCCTCTAACTGTGGTGTGATCCCCATGGGCAAGCAGAGTGTTAGCATTATATGCTTTCAAATGGTGTGGTATTTGGAAATACTGCTTCTAACTGGATAATTTTCTGAGCTACCCAGAAAGGAATCTGTTCACGTTTCGTGGGCAATTTACCCATTACTGTGTGTACGTTTTGTGGAGTGATTTTAGTAGCGGTGCTCTGTGTTGGAGCTTTGTTATTTGTAGCTACTGTGGGCTGGACACCAAGTGTCCTCATGACGAGTTGCGTCATGGCTCTGTAAGAGTTTTACCAACTCTTTGTGTTGTAAGAGCAGTGCATCTTGTGGCATTATATCAATGTCAGGATGTGGTGTGTAGCCGCTAATGTCGGCCATGTAGCTCCTGGTCTACCTAGTGGACCGAGCCTGGTTTTATTTATTTGTTGTAGGGCGCCATTAAACCAGAAATTGTGGTCCTGGTCAGTGAGCGGAATCTTAATCTCCTCGAACAGAGTGTAGACCGCTGGGACTTTTTCATGTATGTAAGAATGAAAAGTCTGAGTTGTTGCATTTACTGCTGGGAATGTAACCCAAGAATAGAACACATCTGTTTGATAATCTTCGTGTGCCTCTATTAATATCACTGTACCTCCTCGGTCTGTTAAACCATGACTGAGGGGTTTTTGTGTGAGTGTATGCCTGATTTTGGGTGCAAAATGTATTGCATTTGCTTCCTCTTCGTCGTTTCAGACCTGTGTCCCAGTGACAGGAGCAGCTGCCTCGACAGACATTGAGTTGTGAAAACAAAATGTCCTAAAAAAGGGTTTTAAGATAAGGTTTTAAAAGGCACAATTGTTCGGGAACTATTTCCTTCAAGCTTGATTAACCAACAGCAAATACATAGCAAGTTTGCCTACTCAGCTGTGGCGGAATTTTGTGCCTACCCACTCCAGACGTCTCTGGCGTTTTGTGAGTAGGGGTCTCTGAGAATAAGCATGACTGAACTACTCAGATTCTACTGTTAAATAAGTGCCAAATTCAAGTTGGGCGCCATGTAGTGTAGTTCCTATTTCCCTGATAGGTTCTGCGCATTGGAATAACATACACTATAGGCTTGGCATAGGACTGAGGTCGGTATGCCCCTATCGCGTATATTAAACTTAATTACTGTGTACCAGCTAGCTCAGAGGCCACTAGAAACTTCTTGACAACAAGAAGGGAATAGCTTCTGGCAACTACAAAACATAAAACCCTGATCCCTCAGGATCGTGGAAACAATATACTACTTTTCATTCGGTCACTCATCTCAGAGAAGTACATAGAAGAAACAGTCGGTTGTGTTTACAATAAAATTTATTGCACAGTTGTTATTCTAGTACTGGTAATATGTGCTGCAACAACTGTTGGACAGTAGCAGAGAAATATGGCCAGCAGTGGAGTTAAAAAAAATGCATGGTACAGTTTTACCATTGTGCAATAGTAATGAACACATACATGAAATACAGAATGCATTTAAGATAAAGCCTATACCCCTATGATGCCTAACTAGATGTACCTAAGTGTACCTAGCATGTGTGTAGGTCTTAGAGAGCCAAGAATCCCCTAGGATTTAGTCTAACCCCATTACCTTAGTGGGACTTCATCCTGATCTCGAGCTGGACACCCCAGGATGGGTGGATGGACCTCTGCCAGCTGGAGCTGTGGCATGACGCAGGTTGCAGCGTCTCAGGTCAGAGTGTCGGCATGGAAGTCTCGGTCCCCTCTGGTTTGCTTGGGCAAAGGGAGGTATATTTATAGTTGA
Source organism: Calotriton arnoldi (assembly GCA_963921515.1). Classification (NCBI taxonomy): domain Eukaryota; kingdom Metazoa; phylum Chordata; class Amphibia; order Caudata; family Salamandridae; genus Calotriton; species Calotriton arnoldi. Next base: position 162,915 of record CAWUFW010006083.1, read on the forward strand.
TCGGTGCCTTGGAATGTTAGTATTGACGTAAAGTCGGTCAGAGGAAGACGTCAGGAATGAACCCTTAGGGAATAGTGGTTCAAGCATATTTAATGAGTTGTTGGAGAAATCAATAATCCTGTGCTAGGGAAAATCCCAAGAGCTTAAGGGTCTGTTTCTAAGAACTCGTTGTGACGTAGGTTAGTCACTGTTGGACATGGAGATGAAGTATTTAGGATGGACCGTCTTCTGCACCCAGAGCACACGTCAGATAAGGGACAGCCTCTGTTGCTCGTTATTGTGAAGGGAGGGCTAATGTAGGTGAAAGGGCCTTTAGTGGGTGAAAGGGCCTGCCTGTCTTTGTGGCACGAAGGATTTGTGCCTCTGAAACGGTGCACCTATGTTAGGGCCTCAATCCAGCACATAACAGTATGTCTTCTAAAAGAGATGCCAGCGGCTCTCTGCCCTCTAGATACAGTGAGCTTTCATTTCCACAATTGAAAGCCCTGTGTGCCTCTAGAAAGCTGAAGACAGGGAGAACAGCAAACACCCAACGCCTCATAGAGGCCTTACTGCTTGATGACCTTAGGAAGACCCCTGGGTCAGAGGAACAGGAGAAAGTGGGTGGGGCAGGGAATGAGGACAGGTCAGGAGGTGACATCTTTTATGACCTTGACTCAAACCCTGGACAGGAGGATCAAGATGATTCCCACCTGGACAACTCAGATCTTCAGGGAGAAGGTGAGGAAGGCCAAAATGGCCCTCTCTTCACCCCTCCTGGAAGAGTACAGAGTTTACCAAGGAGATCTAAATCTCCCTCTGCAGAGTCACATCACTCAGGACAGTTTGTAGGGACCTCTGTATCTAGCTAGAGGGACCACTCTTTTGATAGGGAATACCAATTTCTTGAACTTGAGAAAGCTAGGCTTAGGCTCAGGCAAGAGCAATTGGCCCTGGATAAATAGTCCCTAGAAGTCCAGAGAGCTTAAAGAAAGTTGGGACTAGAGTCCCATGGTGGCAGCAACAGTGTCCCTAGAGTTAAAGAACATTCTTTTGACAATAGGAACCTGAGCAAGATTTTCCCTCCCTACCATGTTGGGGATGACATCCATAAATGGATACCTGCTTTAGAGAGGGCCTGTAAAGTGCAGAGGGTCCCTCAAGAGCAGTGGGAAGTTATCTTGTGGCTCTCCTTTGCTGACAAAGGTAGAGATTAGCTCCTCACTGTTAGAGAAGAGGATGCTGACAACTATTCAGTCCTGAAGAGTGCTCCCATTGAGGAGTTTGGCTTAACCACTGAACAGTATAGGATTAAGTTCAGAGACACCCAGAAGGCATAGACTCAATCCTGGGTAGACTTTGTAGATTGTGCTACAAAGGCACTGGAAGGTTGGATACTTGGCAGCAAGGTGCATGACTATTTAGGATTGGACAATTTGATTATGAGGGAGCAGATCCTTAATAATTGTCAAAACCAGCTTTTGCACCAGTACCTGGTGGACTCAGATCTGACTTCTCCCCAAGAATTGGTAAAGAAGGCAGATAAATGGGTCAGAACCAGGGTGAAACAAAAGAACCAGGGTGGTGACCAGAAGAAAGATTCTTCCAAGACCCAACAGAAAGGTGGGGATAAATCAAAGGATAAGTCATCTGAAGGGCCCCAAAAATCCTCTTCTGGGGGTGGGTCCCAAACTCCTTCCTCCCCTGACAAGAAACCTTATTGCTTTGTCTGCAAGAAGCCAGGCCACAGGAAAAATGATGCCATTTGTCCAAAGGTCAGCAATAAGGAAAATATTCCTCCAAACACTACTTCTACACCTCCTAGTACTACAGGTAGTAATCCCGCAGGTGGTGGTAGTGCACCCACAAATTTAGTTGGGGTTTCTTAGGGAACTGAGGTGGACCCTGGCCTAGCCAGGTCCCCCTACAGGCCACTTTAGTATGTGATGGTGGCATGGGGTTTGTCACTTTTACTGTCAGTCCCAATTCCTTGGGCAAGTACAAACAAGAACCTCTGATCAATGGTCAGAAAGCTGTATCCTATAGAGACACAGGAGCTAGTGTCACCATGGTGACAGGAATCTTAGTGCCCCCAGTACCAGGTGACCAATACTGATGGTGTGAGGACAGATCATCCCATGGCTATAGTCAATCTCAGTTGGGGAGGGGTCACTGGTCCAAAGAGAGTGGCAGTGTCCCCAAACTTGCCTGTAGATTGCCTCTTGGGTAATGATTTGGAAACTTCAGCCTGGGCTGAAGTAGAACTGAAGGCCCATTTACAGATGTTAGGCTTCCCTGAGAGAGTTGGTGGGACCCCTATGGCCTCAGTCCAACCCCAGGAAACTTTTGGAGTAGTGGAGCCTGAAACAATGGCCCACTCTGCTCCACCAGAGAGCACAGGGAATGAAGAAAAGTCTTCTTCCCCCCAGACTATAAGTAAGGGTCAGCTTCCTCAGGGAACTGATCCTACCCCTTGTGAAGGAACTGCCCCAGAAGTGGTCAGGCCTGTCCTGGCAGAACCACTGAGGGCAGGGGGGGCTTCCAAGGAGGTGCCCAGTCTGGAGCAGGTATCCCGCCCCTCTCTACCCAGCCTCAGTCAGCCTAGGGCTGCAGAGGTCAGGGGTGTCAGTGGACTCCTGGGGGCCCACTGTCCAGAGGAACCCCCTCATCATCAGATTAGGGACACCCAGTCTAGTAGCACTAGCCAGGTGAATATCCTCAACATTCTGAGGGATCCCTCTTACCCTTAGGTAGTGACATCCCCCAGATGGACTCTGTTGGGCATAGGAAAACCTGGGACAAAGCTGTCCCAAACCTTCCCTGGCCCTCCATTGTTCCAAACAGAGGGACTCAACCCCCAGCTGTAGGCAGCCAGAGGTTGACCCCTAGGGCCAGATGTAACTCAGTCATGGAAAGAAAGGCCTCCATGGTGACCAGTGCTCTGAGGAAGCTGAGACCAACCCTGCTAGGGCCTCACTTCCCTACTCAGGCACCCCACCAGCCTATTTCTTTACCAAAGCAAACTACAGGTAGTTATCCCAAATTTTTGAGAGAATTCAAAACCCTTCAGGGTAGGGACTCCTTAGTGGTCCATAAGACAGGGGGTATCCATGCTAGTGCAGGACCTTCCATATATGGCCACTTAGGAAATAAAGTCTCAACTGGGCAAGGTTAGCCTTATCTCCTTTCGTTTGGGGGGTTATGTAGGAAGGTAGGATCTGACTGCATGGTTACCCCCACTTTTTGCCTGGTATTCTGCTGGTTTTTTACTAGTCTGACTGGAATCCTGCTAATCAGGACCCCAGTCTATCTAATGTTATGACATGTACTTAGGTACACTCCAGATTGGATACTGGGGTACCCTTATCAGTTCCTAGTATATGGTACACATGTGCCCAGGGCATAGGTACCCCAGAGGCCTCCAATGGGCTGAAGCATGTATTATGCCACCCATGAGAAGCCATGCAAAATGGAACTGCAGGCCTGCCATTGCAGCCTGTGTAATATGGTGCATACACCACGTATGATAGATATAGGTTTACTATATCTATAGGTCACTACACTTAAAACCTATAAGCCACCCCTATAGCAGGCCTTGACAATCCTGAAGGCAGGGTGCTGGGTTTTATGTGAGAGGGTGCCCCTGCATGCGCAGAGCCCCTCTGCAGCCTTCCGAGAACATTCTCCCGGGTTGTCTGTGACACAGCCAGACATATAGGTAGAGGTGCATTATAACCTTGCGGTAAATGCTACCTCAAAAACGGCTGAAACAAAACATGTCGTGTTTGGTATCAAACACCTTGGAATCATACCTCTACACCGGTAACCGGTGTGGGAGGTTTGATTACACCCCTCCAAAGCAAGCTTCGTGGGTCCCTGGTCTTCCCGGTACCAGCCTTCTCGACATGGACAGCACAAAATGGATGCTGCAGACCAGAGACACATTTCTGTCCACCTGCTGCTGAGCCAAGCTCGAGCAGAGGAAGGCAGCACAATAGGCATCCTGTCACAAGGAGGTGTGGCCACCTCTCAGACAGGATTTAGTGTAATGGAGCTGGGTGGGGGCACTGCCAAAGTGCCTGAAAGTCTGCACGAGGGGCACACTTGGTGTTCTGGGAGCCGTTGGCTCCTGCTCTGGCGCGAAACTGGACAAAGGACATGGGTGTAACCACCCCCCTGTCCTGACCCTCCTCTGGGAGGGTCCCCTGAATCTGTCCAACCCTCTCCCGTGGGTACAAAAGGGCTTACCTGGCTGTAGGACCCTAGATTCAACATGGACAAGATTCTGAACAAGAAACCACTGGCCTTTGACCGTCTGGACTCTATGGACTTCGCTTGACTTAGACTGGGCCCGACTTCGTCTCCCTCTCTGTCCAAAGCATCGTCTGTGCCCGTGCACCATACAGGCTCCGTGCAGGACCTGTGGAGCATCAAGGACAACTGAAGTATCTCCCTTGGGGTGAAGGAGTCACTCCCCTGCGTTTGCAGGCACGGTAACACAACTGACTGGTCTGCTGATCCTGAGCTCCTGCAGACTCCGAAGGCTTCAGCAACACAGCAGTTGGGTTCCTACGTTCCTTGAGGTTGAGCTGTCCTCTCACCATGTTTGAGGCCAGTATCCCTCGTGGGGACCGCATAACCCAAACCCATATGTACCGTGTACTTTTGTAATTGTATATGCTTGTTGTTCTTCCCCAATTTTGTACATTGGGCTGTTGATAGCCCCAACCTCTGTGCACATTTTGTACAAAGGACTCTGGCCTCCTCACATTCTGTGCCCTGCAAGCTGTGACTTTGTGAAACTGCTATAGGTCCCCTTGCGACTCCTATGCCTACAGCCTGTGGGTCCACTTGAGGGACAAACCTGATTTTCTTGGGCTCCCCTGGTTGCTCCAGGCCTGCCCTGACTCCCCTTGTTGTGGTAAGTCCTCTGGTCCTTGCTGGGCCGGACCGTAACGTTCCTTGACCTTCTTCGTGGGTTGCCGTTGCCAAGGCTTATTGGTGCTCCCGCCGGACACCGACCACTCAGCACTCGACATCTTTCATGGGACAGCTTGTATCTGGCTCTTGGTCATCCTCAACATCTCCTGGTCCCTGCAGCTGTAGAGTCAAGGTCTCCTTCTTCAAACCTGAAGCACCCGACATCGGTGGGCATTCATCTACCGAGCCCCTGGTCACTCCTGAGTGACCCAGACTCTGTCCCCTCTGCTTTCAGGTTCCTTCCATCAAGAATCCACCTGCGGATTCCACCGGACACTTTTCTTCTTTCCAGCAGTGGCATTTCTTTGAAGACTCCCATTGAGAACAACAGTGGTTTCCGACGTCCCTTCAGACCTATGCACCCGGCATCCCTGGGATAGGTAACTCTGGTACTTCGGTATCCACGGGTGGGGTGGCTCTCCAACCTTCTATGTTCCAAAGGGTTTCTTCGTAATCCACTGGGAAGGGTCCTTTAACTTTAAAACTGCAACGCAACTCTCCCATTGAATTGTACGTAGCACGCAGTCGTGTTCTCACACTGCACCTGTCCTCCGTGGGGTCCCTACTTACTCACCTTGGGTGGTTCCTTGGGGTCCCAGCGATTCTACACTCTCTAGACAATGTCTTGACTCAAGTCGTGGTTCTTATATCACTATTTTAGTATATGGTTTGGTCTTCCCCGGGAGCCCACGGTGTATTAGTGCTACTTACGATTGTTTCTGAGCTATAGTATTGTGTGCTTTGTGTTTATCTGCATGAAGCAGATACTGTGAGGTCTTTAAGGTGTTATAATAATAAATATATATTCTTATAACTACTGTGTGGTTCTCCTTTCATTTAACCAATACAATAAGATTGCATTCTGGTAAAACAAGCTGCTTAACATTCCTTCAAGACTAAGCCTGAAGGCTGCTCTCCACAGCTACCACTTGGATAGCTTTCTAAGGTTATCTTTGACCTCTTAAATCACCAAAAGGGTTGTTTGGACTGGTGCAAGGTGCCCACTTTAATTAGTGGACAGCATATACCAGGCCAACTTCTCACAGTGGGAATGTGGGAGTTGGGACATTTGGATTTTTCTATGGACAATTTCATTTTTGGACTAACTTTAGTTTACTCTGGACACAACTTTCTCTTGGGGCATTGGTTGGGGACAGGGAGATTTGTTTGGGGAGAAGAGTGGGCCAGTTGTAGGTTTAGTTTATATTGTTAGGGGAGCAAATATTTCATAATTTTACATTATGATTTAAATCTTTTTTGGGGTGTTTTACTTCGAACTGCTGACTTTGCTGCATACTGATTTTAAAATCTGCTGATAGTGTATAACAGATTAGTTATGTGGTATCCTTGTCTCACTACTCTCCTCCTCCTAGTCTCTGCAGTCAGCAAATATATTGACCCCTAAGGAGTGGGGGTTGTTCCGTTGTCTATGTGGCAGTATAACAATGCTCCACAGTTTTCTTACCTGAATAGATGTAGCGAGGGCTGCATTTCTTTCCAAGGTGCCATGGTGGTGGTAGTAGTAACATGCTAGTGCACTAACAGTGAAGGCATCAGAAGCGAAGTCCCACTGACTCCTCGGTGAACTCAAACTGTAGGATAAAGATTATTCATTGAAAGGAACTAACAAAATGTAAATAAAAACTGAGTTAATGGGTTATATATTTATATATGTAAGCTTTACAAACAATTGAGACAGTCACTAGACTAGACTACTAGTACATAAGAAGAGAGACAATCGAGAAAATATAGTAAGCAATGTTAAATTGAATTTAAATAGTAAATGTTACAAAATGAAGTGGACTCAAACTCCGAAGTTGACATGGGTAAGCTTTGGGGCAACACAGTGCCTGAATAATGATGCTGGCAATGATGTTCGTCTGAAAATATCGAACACTGTTTTTGTGCGTGGGTGGGTAAATGAGGCCAGTGTGGGCTATACCTAGAGCTGAAGATCCTACACTGAGTTGGCATTGCTTTCACCACATCTACGCCACCGAGTGTGTGATTAATTAATAGTGTAAATTATTAAGTCACACCTCAAGAAATCACACAGCCCGGGGGAAGAGGGTTAAGGGTTTGATAAATGTATGGGAAAAGGGATTTGGGGAAAGGTTTGACAAAGTCAAACACTACACAAGGACAACATTCATCTGGGCAATGAGCAGCCATTCATCATAAATCTGTTATGGGAGGAAAAGGAAACAAAGGAATGAGTACAGGTAACTTAAATGCAATGCAAACCAAACTGTTGGTCTGCCCCCAGAGAGACCCAGGTGATATTATATCTAAATGTTCTGTATTACCTAGCTTTGAAGGATAGTAAATATATTACAAATTATATAGGAGTTAAGTGAACAACATACACAGTTCTAATGATTATTAAAAAAAAAGTTGATACTGTATTGCCAAATTAAGAGTTGCATCTGCATTCTTCTTGGACTGCCCGTCAATCTTGGGTGCCTGGCGGATGCGGTCCTGTAAGGTAAGAATGAGTGTTATGTTGCTTTTCCAGTTTGGCGCAGGATATGAGGGCCTGTGGATTGTAAAACAAAAATGATATTGTAGGATCAAGGAGAAAGAAAGAAGTTAAACTTCATAAGGAGTGCACTAAGAAGACTCAGAGGCAGTGCAAGAGAGAAGAGGAGTCCTTTTTGCACTCATTCATTTTATGACTGATGTGTGAACATTGGTGAGAGCAATTTTACAACAATCAAAAATCACACAAAAGAGGCTGCTTGTAACTATCGGTATCGGGCTGATCAAACTCGCAACTGTCATGATCATCAATTCATCAACATAAATCATAACAATAATATGTAGCCCAACAGCACATGCATAATAATGTGATGATCATTCATGACCACATGTGGAATGGCGGCTGTCCCCAGCGGCAACGGACGGCTCCAGTACAATTCCCCAGGGGCGAGGGCTCACCGAAGTGCAGGCTGGGGCTGTGGGGGAGAGCCCCGACCCCTCCGATCACAGAAAAAGCACCCGAACAGTGCGCCAGTGGAAGAGCAGTGACCATCTAGACCAGCAGTACATGGGCGGTAAGAGCAGCAGCCCCCCCACAACACGAAAGCCACACAGAGGGACACGCGAGGGGCTAATCCGGAGGTTGGGGAAGAGGGAAACCGGCGAGGCGCCCATGCCGATTCCACAGGGAGATTGCACATGTTTGGGAGAATGAAGAGCTCTGGGAGGGTTGCCAGGGTCTATGCCTGACCTTAAGATGGCACCCAATACCCAGCACGAAGGGATTTAGCGAAACCAGCACAAAGGCCAGGGTCAGAACCTGCACACTATTAGCGCCTAGGAGGCCAGAAATAAGACACCAGGACAAGCACCCCCAGAACACTTGGGGGGGGAGATCAGCAATAACCCCTGAACTGCTGAGTGCGATGGGGCGACGCAGCATCTCTTTTACGATGCCATCACTCGCCCTCATTTAATCACTCAAGCCAGGTGCCGAGAGGTGGGGGTTGGGATGCAAGACCTGCCTCTATGCCACCAAAAAAAGGACAAACCACCAAGGTCTCCAACTACTTTGGAAAAGCCAAACCGAGTGACGAACAGGAGGAAGAGGGTAACCAGGAGATGGGGATAATGGCATTCACCCGAGAATACCTCCTCGCAACTCTGAAGGAATTCAAAAGGGAGCTACGGGAAGACATCAAGGCAGACCTGGGGGCTTCCTTCGAGTCCTTCAAGGCAGAAATGGGGACTAAAATAATCGCACTCCAGGCGGATGTTGACTCAATAGGACAAGCACCCTGGACCTGGAAGCGAAATGCCAGGACTTGGAGGGCCGGCTCTAACCTGTTGAGTGCGGAATCCCTTTCTGCCCAGCTGAACTCACCATTTACTCTGAGAACTTTCCCTTGACAGCGGAGACTTAGCCATTTTGACTGATGCCCGGTGGATCTACCTCGCGAGATATAGGGGAGATGGGCTATGGATACCCTCCTTGACCATCACCTACCCAGCCGGTCTTTGGGCAAACCTTTCTGCGTCTCTCTGGACCTTTATTTCCCTCCTCCCCCTTCACCCTTCACCCTACCCCCTACCCCTCTCCGCTCTACTCTTTCTCCTCTTTCTAGCTACTGACCCTTACCCTCACCCGTACTTGCTCATAGATCCCACCCTGCCTTAGCCACTTGACTTTCTTTTGTGAACCTTCCCTCGTCAGCTGAGACCTAGCTAGTTTGACTGATGCCCGATGGAGCTACCTTTTTTAGCTATAGGGGAGACGGGCTGTGGATTCCCTCCTCGGTCGTCACCTACCCAGTCGGTCTTTGGGCAGACTTCCTCTCATCTCTCCTGCCTTCTTTTCACCCATCCTCCCCCGTCACATTTCCCCCCTCCCCCCCTCCGCTCTATCTGTCACCTTTCCTTCCTCTTTCAATATGTTGCTTATTTTCTGATGTAAAGTGTAACTTGTTTATTGTGTTCTGTAACATTGTGTAACCCAATGTAAAGCGCTCTGATACCTCCGGGTCTAGCCAGCGCTATATAAAACTCTCAAAATAAAAATAAAATGTCTGTCCCCAATTACCTACAACAACAGGCCCCCTACACAACCAACAGCTTCAAATTTGAGCCAGACCGCACTGAGCACACACACCCAGCAACATTGCATTTTCCAAACAAAGTAAAATCAACGCACTGCTGTCACCATTCACCACCACTCCACAGAGTTGGGTAGGCCACTTTAAACAAATCAATTGGTTTCAGTGAAGTTGAAAACTTCCTTCTTCTAGTGGCAGTTCTCGAAGTACTCACGCTAACGCCCTGATTCCTTCCATGATCCTAATCCTCCTGACTCAGAGTAAGGTGTCCAACTCCATACCGACTGTATCCCCACTCAAATGCAGTAGATCGACCTGTAGTACAATGCTGTTGATACACAACAAGAGAAACATTGAGTCATTATTTGTTTAGACTAGATTTGTGTTTGTGTTATCTAAAGTGACTGGCCAGGTCTGACTCTTTGAGGAGTATAAAGCAGAAAACAAAGCAGTGTGGAGTGGACCTGGCAAACAAATCTTGCTAATCCTCAAAGGGAAAGGAAAAAATCACCTTCAGGGATAAAATGACCAGTTGTTGGTAGGCCAACAACATTGTAAATCATCACAAACACATTTAAGTGCAATAGTTCCAGATAAACAAATGCCCAGTGTCACTGCATGCCACCACATGAATCATATCAACACACTCACAAACAACAATGCATGCCATTTACCTGTTCTTCAAATTCAAGCGTGGTCACGGTCATACACTACCGATCCATTGTTCATGAAACAGACATTGGACTGTCTTGTGATAAATTAAATTATGTGGGGCAGTCCAGCTAGGGAAATAAACTAGGAAATGAATACTGATAGATAGTCAGGGCCCAGGGATGGAGGCAGGCACAAATTTGTATTTCCAATGTCCTTGAGGGAAATGGGTTGGGGGGCTTCTTCACTACACACTGGAACCCCCACACCCAAGGACCATGCACGAAACCTCTGCATCATCCTGGACTCCTCGCTCTCTTTGAACCACCAAATCAATGCCAGTCATCCTCCTGCTTCCACATACTTCATCTGCTTCATAATATCTTCAATGGATCCCCACCGAGTCCAGGAAAACGGTCACCAATGCGCTCGTCAGCAGCAGACTCGATTATGGCAACGCACTATATGCCAGCACCACTCAGAACCCAAAAAAAACTACAGAACATCCAGAATGCCTCAACCATACTCATCTTGAACATCCCACGCCACAACCACATCACCGGCCACCTGAGAGACCTACACTGGCTACCTGTCAACAAAATAGTCACTTTCAAGCCCCTCACGCACACCTACAAGCCCTCCACAATGCCCGACCTACATACCTCAACCACCGCTTCTCTTTCTACACTCCCACCAGACATCTCCGCTCCACCCAACTGCCCTGGCCATCATTCCATGGAACTGCTAGACCACGGCTGGAGGAAGATTCTTCTCCTACCTCGCTGCAAAGACCTGGAACTCCCTGCCTCTGCACCTCAGGCAATTACCATCACTGCCGCAATTCAGGAAGGATCTCAAGACCTGACTCTTTGACTGAACCATAGACCCCCCTCCCCAGCGCCTTGGGACCTTCACGGGTGAGTAGTCATGATTTATAAGATTACTGATTGATTGATTGATTGAAATCTGATAGGAGGAAATCCTGAGACTTGCGTTCCTGGGTCCTCCACTGTCTATACAGTATCAGGTGCACTTATAGTTCCTGTTACCAGAAGGGCGCTAGAGGGCGCACGGCAAGATGGCTGCATTGTAGTGCAGCTCTGCCGGCCAAACATTATGTCCGCCAATAATCCTTTATACAGCGTGCCATCCTGACCATTAAATTGTAGCACACTCACGCTGTAAAGCTGGGGTGTAGCTTGTCGGCGAAGCTGAGTCGCAGAAAGTCCACAATCCCAAGTTTAACGATCGGCGCTGCCGCGGCACCGAGTGAAACATGGTGGACGCGGGCTGCGGTGGGCGTCATAACTGAGCGAAGGTGAGCCAAGCTGCTGCAGGGGTGCCCTGTGGGCTGGTGCAGAGCCGTGAGGTGCTGCGAGGATGGTACTAAAACCGGATGCCGGCTAGGAACTAGTGGGCTGGCGATGTTCACTGCGTCCAGGTGGCCGCTACCGACGGTGTCCTGCGTTGAGCTGCATGCAGCCTGTGCCCCATGGTTTGGGCATGGTATAGTCTCATAGCTGCTGCAGGACTGCAGGCGAGTGCTTGCATCCTGTTAGTGCATGACGCGGACCTGCCGGAGGATGTGTGAGGTGTTGAGTGGGACCGGTGAAACCTGGACCAGCACTGCAGTAGGTGAGGCCCCCCTGCTGAGAGGTCGGGGCCTACGATTGCGGCTAAGAGCAGCAGATAAGTTTCTTGAGCAGCTAATGTGCATTGGAACTGTGATGTGTGCTGCCTGAGCCAAGCCTGGAGGAGCCCTGTGATGTTTTAGAACTGTATTAGTGACTGACACTGCTAAAAGTGAACAACGTGGTGCGTTGAATACTGACAGCTCTGTGTGTGGCTGCTTGACCTGGAGGGGATTGCATCTGAGGTCGACTGAGTGGCACTGATCGTACCATGAGGCCTTATCCCCAAATGGGGAAATACATAAAATAAATAGCAAGAAATAAAACAAAAGCAGAGCAGTAATCACTGGATAATCTGGATTGCGACGTGACCAGGGGCGCATGCCTAAAGTAGCAGACAAGATCAGACTCCATTGTTGTAAAAGCTGCGGTGGGCCATAGCAGTGGCCCAGTAGGTCTTTCCGGGATCACCTTAGTTCCACATGCGGCTCCTGACATGGCGCACAACCCGCTGTGACGAGGAGTGTGGCAAGGTGGCGGCTGGCTGGCGCGAGGTAGTCCTTGAGGAATGCCGCGGACTGTGTGGACAAAATGGGCAAGATGGACAGAAACCAATCTCGCCTCACTTTTGAACTGCAGAAGCCTGGCAAGTCACAGCAGAGGGCTAACTCGTATTCGGAGCTTGATGCCCCGTCTGAGGGCACACCGTTGCTGGAGGCAACCCTCCTTGCAATGCAGAGCAGCTTGCAATCTATAGACGGAAAAATTGATGCCCTAAATCTGAGAATGGATCACATGTTGGCGAAGCTTGATAAACAGGGCGCCAGGTTGGGCGAATTGGAAAAGCGAATCTCCGACGCAGAGGACGGCCTACAAAGTGTCTCATCCAAAACCATAAACACGGAAAAGGTACTAGCAATTATCCAGGCCAAGAACGAGGACCTTGAAGCTAGGTCAAGGCACAATAACCTAAGGATCACAGGCCTGTCAGAGTTGACCAACATGGGGAAACTGGTGCCCTATGTCGAGGAAATGCTCAAGGAGATTTTCGGTGCGGAAAACCTGTTGACGATGCTAATCGTAGAAAGAGCTCACCGATCGGTGGTGGTGCACCCACTTCCAGGCGGCCCGCCGAGACCGATCATCGCATGGCTGCTAAACTACAGGGACCGCGACTCGATCCTACGCCTGGCACATGAGAAAGGAACTATAAACTATCACAGAAACGATTTGGCCTTCTACCCAGATTTTACAGCATCGGTCCAGGCAGCAAGGCGGGAATTCCAACCTGTTAAGACATTGCTACTGGCAGAGAGCATCCTGTATGCTATGTTGTACCCTGCCTGGCTACGAATTGGATCAGAAGGCAAAGCTAGGATATACAACAGCCCTAAGTCCGCTATGGAGTATGCTAAATCACTTCAAAAAAGCCGACGTGACACATTAGAAGATCAGAAGGATGAGGAATAATGAAGGTCGTCACAATGCTGAAACTCTCGCACTGCTCTGAGCCCTATTCCAGAGATATAAGGGTGGGGACAGTAGCAGGGGGCCGGTGATGAGGGTTGGTGGCTGGTGGGGGCAACCAATGTGGCAATACCTTCATATGGACATTGAATGGACTTTTGACTAACTGTACGCGAGTATTGCAGTGACATAGATGCTGATGACTCTACACATGCTGGCGCTGTCGTAGAATAATGCAGGTCTGGCATGCTATTACAATGTACATGTTTGGCCACCTCCCTGACACCCGGAAGGTTGATTGCACTCTAGTGTCCCCCTATGGGTGTACCCCATTTCTGTATTTGGAAAACGTTTTGTAGGGGGGTTATGTTAATACGTGATTGGGATGGCTTTAGCATGTTGTGGGTGCTGAAGTGGGTAGGGGCGGGATGTTTGTTTATGTTCAGGTGCAGGCGCAGTGCAGATTTCATGTAAAGGTGACTCTAGTGCATTTAGCTGACGGCTGTCTTTGCAGAAGTGAAAATGGTGGGATAGGAATAGGCAAGGTGAGGTCCAGGTGGTACCATTAAACTGATAACATGGAATGTGCGAGGCCTTAATAACCCCCAAAAAATCCGAAAGGTACTGGCATACTTAGATAGGCAGGGCATCCAAATGGCGTTCCTGCAAGAGACGCATCTCGCCAAGCACACAGAGGAAAATGTGGGGGCTTGTTGGGCTACAGTTAGGGTGGCGGCGTCGTATTCCACATATTCTAGAGGTGTACTTGTATTTATGAGGAGGGAGACTCCTTTCGCGCTAACCTACTCAGAAACAGATGATATGGGTAGAGTGCTCCTGCTGCAGGGAAACCTGGGAGGAACAAAGCTTTTATTTGTAAATTCCTATAGGCCCAAGGAGGATGACCCCGCATTTTATAATGATATTTGGAGATGTATTGTGGCACTGTCTCCCTCAGCTGTGATATGGGGCTGAAACTTGAATGTATGTTTAGACTCACAGCTTGACCGATCAGCAAACACAACATGGCATAGGAAACAAGCTGCGCAAATGATAAGCGAGATAATGGAGGCGGAGGGCCTCATTGATGTGTGACAATGTCGTAACCCTGCGGGGAGGGAGGGCACATCTGTGTTGACTGTGCATGGCTCATGGTCCAGGCTGGACTATTGGCTTATCTACAAAGAAGTAATCGCATGGACAGTGTCGGTTCGAGATCTCGCCAAACACTTTCTGACCATGCCCCAGTACTCCTGGAGCTTGACATACCGACCCACACAAGGCCGGCATTCCAGTGGCGACCGCTGCCATCGTCACTACTGGATCAAGTATTTCGGGCCACAATTGGGGCAGCCATCACTAATGTTTCTCGAAGAACGAAGGCACGGTGGACGAGGCTGGTACACTGTCGGAGGCCTTTAAAGTAACTATACATGGGTAATGTATAGGAGCGCAGGCTGGTGTTTTAAAATCATTAAGGAATCCTCTGCGTGACCAAGAAGACAAGATTTGTGCACTTGAACATATTTATGAACAAAGACCCACACATAAACTGCTGGCCCAAATGAGAGATTTAATCACAGAATATGATGAGGTGGCAGAGCAGGAGGAGCGGCATAGGTCCAGGAGGTGGATAGCGAGACGCTATGGGTAGGGGGGCAGACCGGGCCGCTCTCTGGCAAGTAAATTGCACATGCCTGGGGGGCAGGATCACATTGTTGAAATAATAGACAATGATTCTGTAGCATGTCACATTACGCCGGAGATTAGCCGGGTGTTCATGAGGTTCTTCTCTGACCTGTACGGTTCTGGGCCAACCGTCGAAGAATGCGAGATCTCAAACTATCTGGAAGTCATTGCGCTGGGCTGGCTGTCTCTGGGCCAGCGTGACTATCTCACACAGCCCTGGACGGTAGGAGATGTTAAGGAGGCCATAATGTCGATCCCAAATGGCAAAGCGGCGGGGTTGGATGGGCTGCCTAGTGAGTTTAAAAGGCCTACGTGGACACGCCTGCCGCAAGATTGCTGGAGGTTTTCTCTGAAGCGTATGAGAGAGGTGTGCTTCTCCCTTCCCTGCGGGAAGCACTTATAGTGATGTTGTTGAAGCCGGATAAGGTGTCCAATAGGTGCAAGTCCTATAGGCCGCTCGCACTGTTAAATATAGATACCAAAATATTGGCCAAAATAATTGCTAATAGACTGCAGCCTCTGATCCAAAATTTGATCCTGCCAGATCAATCGGGATTCGTACCCAAAAGATCCACCACACATAACCTGCATACAATATTTGTTGTGCTGCACCGGTTGGACCCCGAGCTTCCTGCCGTGGCTGTTCTATTAGACGTGGCCAAAGCTTTTGATTTGTTACATTGGGACTATAAGTTTGTAGTTCTGCAGCGCATGGGGATATCGCCATTTTTTCTGAAGTGGGTGTGCCTCCTTTATTTGGGCCTGGTCGCCAGAGTGCGCATGAATGGAGTGGTCACTGACCCTATAGATATTTGTAGAGGTGCCAGGCAGGGGTGTCCCCTCTCCCCAATGCTGTTTTCTCTGGCACTGGAGCCATTGGCTTGCAAGATCAGGCAGGGCCTTGCCAACGCAGCACTGGGTTTCAGGAAGCGACCGCTTGCCATTTCTTTATACTCAGATGATATGCCATTGTACGTCAGAGAACCTGCGACACACTTGGAGCCCTTACTGCGGGAATATGTCCGCTTTGAGCGATACTCAGGCCTGGGCATTAATTGGAATAAATCTACAGTGTTTCCTCTTACTGAGAGCACGGATGCGCTGGAATTGGAGTTTCCGCTGGCCTGGTCGAGTGAACCTGTGTGATACTTGGGAATCTGGGTGCACAGAGACCCTGAGACAGTGATTAGCATGAATCATGGGCAAGTGCTGGCTAAATTAAGTGGCCAAGTGGACCCGCCTTCCTCTGTCTCTAGCAGATAGAATAGCTGTTGTTAAGATGACAACTCTCCCTAAACTGTTATACTTGTTCGTGAATATCCCAATAGGACTAAACAGAGCCATGTTTCAGGCCATTCAGTCATGTTTGTTGGTATTGGTCTGGGCGGGTAAACAGCAGAGATGCAGATGGGACACTCTTACACAACCATTCGAAAGGGGAGGCTTCAAGGCCCCAGATATACGATTGTATTACCTTTGCGCGCAAGCCCAATTTGCACACTACTGATACTTTCCTCAGCGCTACCTACCACACTTGGCAGTAGAGGTCGATAATGCTCACCCGATCTCGCTGACTGCTATGGTATTACACAACAGAACGGAGGGGAATAGAAAAGTGATAGACACGGTTACATGTACTATTAAAGCGTGGAAAGCCCGTGCAGAACGTGAGCATTTGTATGCACCGGCTATGCCGATTGTGGCACACCCGGATATCTCGGTGGCGCAGGAGCTTGGGGCACTGAGCACTCTGTCCAATGCAGGGATTACTAAATTGGGTGATATGTATATAAATGGAACATTTATATCCCTAGTCAACTTTACATCAGGGAATCCATACAGTGCAATGCAAGTGTTTGTCTACACTAGGCTGCGCATGGCTGTCAGAGCGCTAGACCCGGGGTTCCCTAACGAGCCAAAGCTGTTAAAAACATTACAAATTGTATTAACTGTAGGGGAATGCAGAGGGCTTATTTCTTAGCTATATAATGCATCCCAAAGAGAAATTGATGTAAAATGCTCTGTCTCCCTTGACCATTGGAATAGACAGTTAGCGGAGCCGTTGGTTTGGGAGGACTGGGAAGCGTGTTGTGCATTGACCGGTCGCCTCACTGCCAACTGCAATCTTAGAATAATACATTTTAAATTCCTACACCAAATGTATTACACACCGATGAAACTGCAGAAATATGGGCTGCGTGAGGATGCTAGATGTGTGAGATGTGGTGAGGATGGGGCAGATTTCGCGCATCTGGCATGGACTTGTAAATCTATTTACGATTTCTGGATGAACGTAACTCGGACGTTAACATTAATAACAATGGAAACTGTGGAATGTACGCCTGAGGTATGTTTACTAGGTCTGGTAAAAAAGCTTATGTCATGTAACAGGCGGACAGTAGTAGTCACCACCCTGCTGGCGAAGCGTATGGTTGCAAAGCACTGGGGAGGTTGAACGGCCCCTACTATGGCGCAATAGATGAAGGAACTTGTATACTGTAAAGAACAGTTGGAAACATATGCAGAGGACCTGCTATGGCCTCTAAGCCTAAAGACTTTTGGGCGCCACTGACATGCTATCTACTAGAGCATCCGGATATGGTATAAGCGCGATATCCATGAAAAGGTGGCATATGAGTAAATATGATGCTCAAGTTTTAGACAGGATAAACTGCAGCTATTGATTTGGAATCTGGTATATGCACTGTACTGCACATATTGTGTTTTTCTTTTCTTCTTTTTGCTTTTGTTTACTCGTCATCTGCTGGTACTGAAATTATGCATCCTAAGTAATACTGTAACTAATGAGAGATGCTATTTGTAATGAAACGCTGTGCCACTATTGTTAATACAAGTTAATAAAAAAATTTTTTTTAAATAGTTCCTGTTACCATTGGATTAGTGGTTTCTAAATATAAACCTGGTTCTGGCAAAAATGGGATTTAAAACTCAGCTGTCCCCGCTCAACAACAGGCATCAAAAATTACCCCTATGAGTTGGAAAGTGGGAGAATTTGTTCCTTTCAGTCAGATTAATGCAAGTTCTCCTTGTGGTGCAACTGCTGACCCATCTGTGCATCAGACTGTATTCAGAACTTTAAGGCAGTTCCCAGGGTAACCAGATATGGGTTCACTTACTTGGTAACCGCCTTTCAATCTGCAAAGTAGCACACCTAAAGTAAAATTAGTATCTAAAGCCCCTGCGGTTCATCCTGGTCTTAATGTTCAGGAATTGGAAGACTTTTTGAAAGTTCTTAATGCTGTATTAAATGAGAGTGGGGGTATGGGAGTGAGTCAGGGAACTCTTCAGTCGACTTAGAAAGTAAGTTTGATTGATGTGGGAAAACTAAGTTGGAATTGGATGAGATGATAAGTGGCTGTTTTGCATTGGATTGAATTGAAACTTTATCAGCAGAGTGAACTTTTGTTTAGGAGTAAGGATGTTACAAGAAGAGCAAGACAAGCCCATAACAAATTATCTGAATTTGCTCAGATAAATGAGGTAGATCTGGAGCAGACAAAGGCTTTTACAGAAGAGCCCCTGACTCGCTTTTAGTGATCAGGACATAGAACATATGTGAATACCAGGGATGACGATGTACATTTTAGGAATTTATCCACAGCATCTGAAATTGGAGTGAATTAGAGAAGTGGGAAGTTAAATGGTCAAAAAGAACAACTTCCAAGAGAACAATGGGAGAGCCACCTCCTCCTGGAGAGGGGGAGATGGGAGCTACAAGCTTTTCTTTATGGGGAGTAACTAGTGGAGGTTGCATATATGTACCATGGAGTAGAAGTGAGCTAGCGTCATTTACAAATGAATTCCCTAAATTAATAGAGAAGCCTGTAGAGTGGTACAAGCAAGTTGAGCAGTTTGTGCAAATTTCGAAGATTTTGTGGCTTGATTTGAATACCTTGTTTGATATTGTGGTCTTAAGTGATTTGTAGATTATGTGTAAAATAGCCATAGAGTGGCCTGAGAGAGAGCCAACAAAAGATCCTGTGACTAATGGTCCTTCAGCTATAATTATGAGGAAGTATGATCAGGTAATGACATGGTTGAAGTCTAAGGTGCCACTCCAAGATATTAACTGGGTCAAGATCGATCCGATGACCCAGGAAACAAAAGAGATGATTCATGCATACTATGAGAGATTGTTACAGGCATTCAAACAGTAGAGAGGAATGTAAACACTGGAGCCTAAATATATAGTACATTTTGTGTCCAGGTTTGTGACAGGATTGAGGCCTGAGATTAGTATGATGATTCAAAAGCATTTGATTTGTTGGAAGAATAAGTCGGTTCATGAGATTTTGTGATATGCTAAATATTGAAACAATGAGAGTGTAATGAGGCAGACAAAGTTAAAGGAGAAATTGGTGGTGGTAAAACATGAAACCTGCTCAGAGAGAAATTCAAAATCCACCATTTGTAGGGAATGCCCCGCCAATTCACAGAGGGGGATATTCACAAGAACGTGTGCTAAACATCTCCAAAAAATGTTAACGCAACTTCACACATCGCAGCCCATCGCGGGAAAATAACCCTGTGTTAACGTGGAATTCACAACACGGCGGTACCATGCGATAGTGACACGAAAACGCGGCCAATGTCCGCGATACAACCACCGCGAGGGAGATAAAAACACCAACACCAAAAAACATGCGATGAGCCCATTCGTGAGGAGGAAAGCAGCGATAAGCAGCGCCAGGCCCGCGACACATATACGGCATGCGGGAATAAGCACAACAAAAGCAGGAAAAAGAAAGACAAACCAAACAGAAAACAGCGAAGCACAATGGAGGCAGTCGGAGCTAGCACACAACCCCACAAGCACCATTGGCAACAAAACATTCTACATGGCAGGCCATCGTGGACAAGGTGAATGCAGCCGGAGAGTGGAGGAGGAAAATATCAGAAAACCAGAACAGCTGGAATGATGCGAAATGCACAAACAAGCAGAAACACGCCAACAACCAGAAGGCAGCAATGCACACCGGAGGTGGGAGTCCAGCGCCACACCAGGAGCTGGACGACATGGAGGAAATGGTGTCCACCACAACAGTCAGGAGATGGTGGCAGGACTCGGGGACCGGAAACTGCTCAAAATCAACAGACACAACAGCAACAGCGAGAGGAACGACCAGGGACTGGGGGGACGGGGGGAGATGGGCACAATGGCACACATGCACAATTAAGCACAGCACAACTGCAGACAAACCATGCCCAAGAGGAACAACTCCAACCAAGAGCACAAGTCACACAAGTTGGCAATATCACACCACTGAACAAGCATAGAAGTGAAAACCACACCTCCTGAAAGGGAGAAGGGTGACCCAAATCAGAGCTGAAGGGCCATCTCACACACAGTGCAGCACACACACATAGGAAGCAGAGCACCCCAACATCCAACACAATGTGGCACAAACACCAACATATGCACAACCCAACACAGGACACAGGTGCACCCGCTTGTGGCCTGCAAATGGCCATACGCATTTAGCAAAGCACGAAACAGGGACCTGATAATGCACAAGTACCAACCCACAGCCCTGATGGGGTAGCAATGCATGTAAGGCAGGGACCCAGATAGGCCGTGACACACACATTGGCATACAAATAAACACTCAACACAGTTGGAGACAAGTGAACGTGCGGAAACTTTATCAGCAATTGCGTGTCAGTACGGCCAAGGGAAGTGCCACGACATGCAGACCAATGCAGCAGCATGGCTGAATGAGGAACGTTGGGAAGCGCCCATGTCCATCCCGGGGGAGTCCATCACCAACACAAGTCATTGCCAACCTGCGTATGTTGTCCGCGCATGGATCAGTAGTCCAGGCCAATGCAGCCATGTCCACTGTCATCTAGAGACATGTGACCAGATCCCCAACATGCAACCAGGCGTCGGGACAAGTGCAATGGGTCACATGCAATCCTGGCTGCAGGTACCTTGTCACTCATCCATGAACGCGAGTGAGGCAGCGTAGGCCAACATTTCAAATGCGAGATCGTTGTCCACCACATCTGACATGTCTGCGACGTAACCCATCAGCTGTCCCGGACAGATGTGCTCACTCCAACCCCTGGCCCCAATATGCACGAAAGCCCAATCGGGGAGCGGCTCAATGTGGTCACTGCACATGACGACTCGTGCAACCTCCCAGGTCCAGTTGCCAGCATGCATGCCAAACATCCAGGCATGCCATAAACGGGCATCATGGTGACACTCCTGGTCGTGGTCCAACAGGGGGCGCACACACACTTCAAAATCCAGGTCAGCTACCGTAACGTTGGAGAGGCAGACATCCATGGACCACTCGAATATGCACGAGCGACAGTGCAACACGGGCTGAACGCAGGTGACGCTGGCAATGCGGAAGCTCAGCCTGTAACTGATCCGCAGCACTGCCAATGGCAGTGCCCCCAGTACATGCAGCAGACGTGCACAGTACAGGTCCACGTGACTGGAGTTCAGCATGTGTTCGGGATGGTCCGCCATTGCGTCAGTGGCACTGCTTGAAGCGGCACTGTGATGACCTGCGCCAGTCCTGTGGATGAAACGCCACAGCTCGGAGCAATGAGCAGTGTCTGTGTGCAACGGGTGCAGGCCTGGTGTGTGGTGGGAGTACGTGTGAAGGCCATTTCACGCACACTAACTACGACCAAGGACTTCTGTGTGTGGGATGTGTACACATTGGCCTCACGTCTGGCAGTGCGTAGTGTGGGAGTCGCCTAGAAATACTATCGTTTCTGTCAGGGGGTGCTGGGCACATGCAACTCCCACCTAGGAGCTGCAGCTGTGCTACCGCCCGATAGTGCAGACAAAGGACCTTTCATCCCTACAGTAACTTCACCATCTGCATGCGTACAGGAGATGCACAGAGGCCTATCGTGGGTGGGGTGGGATGTCTGCGACCCAGGGAATCATAGATGACATGCCTAGCACGTGGCACATGAGCGGCATCACTGTGTGTCACGTTGCCACACAGCTGCTCCTCCCGCCCACGAGCCTCCACACATGTGTGCGCTGCACGGTTGTATCACGTGCACTCCTACTGCACACCATTGTCATGCCTGTCCGCGCATGTCCTGCGGCATGCCAACAACACCTGTAAGCTGGTCGTTGAGGGTGTGCGGCTACGTGAGTGTAGGCCAATGGTCTGGACAGGGCTGACACAGGTGTACAGTCCATGGCTGGCTGTGATCGCGCCGCGATTGGGGCTACACACCTGACTCATGTAGCCGCAGGACTAAGACACATAACACTTGGCATGCATGTGCCAGGACCCCGAGCGGGCTAGCGCTCCTACATTTCCCCGTACGTGCGGGCCCGCCCTCCGGGTGCATGCTATATTGCAACATCGACTACTGTGGCCCTGGTGGCGACAACACCCCAACACAAGGACACACTTACCTCACTTCCTGTTCAAGGCCAGACCAGAGCCATGCCCTGATCCCCCTGCCGAATCAGCACACCCCTGCGCTGACCTGACGTATGCCGGACCAGCACACGCTGCTTGTGCATGCAGGGGTGGGCGGGCGGAGCTACATGTTCAAGGTCCCAGCCACTGCTGAGGTGACATGGTATCCCCTGCTGAAGACAGCACACTGTGATGTTGCAGGGCTCCGGCCCATCATGCTGACATAATGACCACACTGACACACTTGCTTAGATGTTGGGAATGGCTATGGGCACGTGCGCCCGGCCACATTTATTAGCAGGCTCACATTTCTAGTGACACCTGTGTTGGATGTGTGTGGGGTGTGTGTACACCAGCCGACATGCAGTGCCTGGTGAAGTAA
Organism: Calotriton arnoldi; assembly: GCA_963921515.1. Classification (NCBI taxonomy): domain Eukaryota; kingdom Metazoa; phylum Chordata; class Amphibia; order Caudata; family Salamandridae; genus Calotriton; species Calotriton arnoldi. The sequence goes on from CAWUFW010006083.1 coordinate 185,689, forward strand.
AAAAAACGCCAACAGTGTACATTGTAAAGGACACAACCATTCAACCGTAAAGGATCCATGACCTGAGCTGCACAGAGTTAGTGGCCCCGGATGCACAGCGTCCTGCACGGGCCTACCGCCACGGGCCGCTGACTTGCGGTGCACAGGGGCAGGGTCACGAGAGCAGAGCAGGTTCTCGTAGATGTCAAAAGGGGTTGTCGCGGAGTGTCTTGGTGGACAGTGGAAGGTGTACCCCCAGGGCATGATGCAGAGGGCAGAATCATGCTGAAACAGTCACTATGGTGGAGATGAATGGAACAGACACATGTCGAACACCAAGTCCGTCCCAGCCAGATGATGATGCAGACAACCCCCAGGCCATGGACTCAGACGCCACCAAAGTTCAACCAGAGAGTGCCCATGAGTCATTGCGCACAGAGTTAGTGGCACCAGTGCGGATAGGGGATGCCGCATGCGATGAGGCGTGTCCAATGGTGTGGACTCCTCCATATCTTACCCAGGACACAGTTCCACATGTGTGGCCTACTGGACTGCAGTATAGGCCTGAGGCAGCGGTCAGCAGGGGCCATGCACCGAGTGTCGCTGGCTTAGGTTGGATGGTCCCACCGGCCTGCATAGTTCAGGTTCAGTGGCACCACGGGACGTGGACTTGCGGTGAACAGGGTTAGTGGCACCAGGTCAGTTGTTGCTAGTGTTCGCTCACCTCCGTAACGGGGATCCGGCTTTCATCCGGACTGAACCGCATCTTCCTCTTACTTCCCTCCGTGCGTTCACTGGTATGGACTCTGCCATTCATGAATCATGACTGAGTGCTGGATGTGGGGCCTACTGGACTGCAGTGTAGGCCGGGGGCAGCGGTCAGCACGGGCCCACAGACACGTGTCGTGTGCTTGCGATGCATTCCTTTGCTTCACTGATAGAAGGGAGTTTAGTGATATGAACTCTGCAATTAACATCTGGTCACTGCCATTCATGACTCAGGACACAGTTCCACATGTGGGACCCACTGGACCACTGTGTAGGCCTGTGCCCTCATCCACGTGTCACCGGCTTGGGTTGAACAGGGTTAGTGGCACCACGTGTTGCCGGCTTGCGTTGAACATGGTTAGTGGCACCACGTGTCGCCGGCTTGCGTTGAACAGGGTTAGTGGCACCACGTGTCGCCGGCTTGCGTTGAGCAGGGTTAGTGGCACCACGTGTCGCCGGCTTGCGTTGAACAGAGTTTGTGGCACCACGTGTCGCAGGCCTGCCATACGGAATTATGCCTCACTGATCGAAGGGAGTCTGGTGCTGTGGCCGCTGCCACGGACTTGGGGTCACTGCCATTCAAGACTCAGGACACAGTTCCATATGTGGGACCGACTGGGCCGAAGAGGACGCCGGTGAAGTGTGTAAATGAGGAAGGAGTAATGTGGGCCAGCTCCATGGAGGCCAGCGATGGTCTGCGGAGGCTGCAAAGGTCATGGGCCTGAGGCTTGGAGCTTGCACCTGCACGTGGTGGGCCCTCTTTGACACACGCCGGTGCCAGCAGGTGAGCGGGGCCTCGTTGGTGCGCTGGGGCAGGCATGACGGGTCTGGGGGCCAGCGGCCCGGGTTGCAGCAGGCGCACAGGGACGCAGGCCTCGCCGCGCTCGGTGCAGGACTCGTGGCAGGCTGAGAGGCGCCGCCCTGGCAGACGCGTTGTCCATTCCAAATGAAGACCACGCCCAGTGTGACAGGCTTTTTGTTCACACCCCTATGCAGGCCTGGCGTACGCAGGTCCAACCCACTCCGCCCGCGCATGCAGGGGGGACGTAACGTTCAACATTTACGCGTTCTGCCCCACAGCCTGTGGGGACATGGTAGCGTCCACTGGCCACTACACTCCATGCACCAGCAGCTGATCTCCACATGATCATTTCCGTGATTTGCACGCTGTGGTCTGTCCGGCACCTCCACACCACACCTGGCATTGGGTAGGTCCACATTCCTTAGTCACTTGCCGCTCTTGCACATGCCTGCTCCATGCCTCTCCTCACATCCTGCTATTGTGTGGTGCCATGCCGTGGCTGGGTTGTGGGCATGGCAAGGCCAAGTTCCCAATGGAGTTGTGTTGTCGTGTCTGGTCGTTTGGCATGTTGTGTGGCATGTTGAATGTAGTTGTGCTGCGTGCCCATTGACAGTGTCGTGAGTTGCATGACTGTGTGGTGTGTTCACTTTGGACTTATCAACGAGCACTGCATTGGCATGGGTGCCAACCTGGGAGCGCTGGGTGTTGAAGGACTGTCGGGAGGTGTGAGAATAATGCACTCTGCCTGGGAAGTTGGCCACGGCATTGTTGAGGGGTCCCGGGCGGTCCACTATTGCGTGCACATTCATGGGATGCATGTGCTTTCTGTTGTGGTAGTTGTGTGCAGTGTTGGCAGGGGGCACGAGGGGTACGTGTGTGCAGTTGATTGGCCCTGACACGTGAGGGAATCCAGCTATGGCGTAGGGGCCTTGCTTGGTCTCCAGCTGCTCCTGCGCAGTGTGGGTGATGTGGAGGGGCTGGGGTACCACGCTGACGTTGGCATCCAGGACAGGTGTGATGACCTTGTATGGGGCTGGCTGTGTGACTTCTCCGACTCTGGCAGTTGTGGGTTGGATGGTACCAGAGGCCGACATGTGCTGCGCAGCCGGCAGCTTTGTCTGCGGAGAGATGTTGGTTGTCCGCTGGGTTGGTACTGTCAGCAGTTCGGGGGATGTGGGTCAGGATGCGGGGGTTGGTTGTCCTTTTGGGCCTGTAGTGGGCAATGTCCTCCTCTGGCGTTGGATATGGGCGGCAGGTGCGTTTCAGGTGGGTCCGCTGTCTTTATGTACGCTGCCTCTGTGGTGTTCCCGGGGGCGGGGGGGCAGGACAGGTCCTGGGGGTGGTGGCGGGCCTGGGGGTGGTGGCGGTGGGTGTTGTGTGCCTCATGGGTCTCGGAGCTGCATGTACATTGTCTCCATGGCATCTGTGGGTCTTCAGATGTGGCTCTTGGCTGGGCTCCCTTTCTTGCTGCAGGTAGTCATCCTGCTTTACACCAGAAAAAGGCAGGTGTTAAATCCCTGCTGCTACCGCGGCTTATTGCGTGGTTTTGACTCGCATCGCAGATCTGGCAGTTCGTTGTGAAAGTGGTGTTGTGGTGTTTTCATGTGTTTTTGCACGGTAACGCCTACTCTGCATCTCATTAGGGTTAGTTGGTGGTGTCCACCATGGAGATAAATTTTGGGGCAGTTATCGCTGGAATACTGGCGATGTCTGCAGTTTTCACCCGCTTGTGAATGGGGTGTTAAAGCGATCTCCACTTTTGATGGGTTAAGGTGGAGATAAATCGGCGTTAGGTCCTTGTGAATATGCCCCAGAGTGTATAAACAGGGAGCTCCGGTGATGCAGAGTGGAGATGGATTTCTGTCACAAGGTAGAGGTTGGGGTGTCCCTATTGATCTGATTACTGGAATTGAAGTCGCTACATTAAATAAATATAATCCATGTAACTACTGCAATAGGCTGGGGCAGTGGAAGTGAGAATATCATCTTAATCCCACAAATCAGAGTCAAAATCCAGGGTTTGTGCCACCTCAGAACAGTAATTCCATGCAGCAACAGAATGTACCCAGACCTAGATCACTGAAATGTGTTCACTTACCACCAGTGGGAACATTGTCCAACACCGCCGAAAGGCAGTTCAAAAACATTTACACAAAAGTTGCCATATTTTTCAGGGTTTAATATGTCTGACCCAGCATCATATTATTATAAGGTTGCACCAACATCAGCACAGAAAAATATGTTAACAAACACCAAACAGATTTACTCTGCTTCCTTTATTGCCCAGTTGTCTGAACAAGGTTTCGACTTATGGAAAGATACCATAGACTTAGAATCAGTCTGGGGTACTAGAGAATGGCAAGTTCCGGGAACAGAAGCTTTGTTTAGAGCATGCCTTATCCCTCAACAAATCATGTTTTTGAACGAGACAGTACAACAGACGTCGTGCCTTGGACTAGCCAAGAACAAAGACTTCAACACACCTCGGCTGCCAACTCCATCACACACCGAGGGTGATATAACATCACCGAAAGAGATTACTTTGAATGAAATTATACAATACAACAGATCAGATCCCGATTGGAAGAAATGGTTGATTTGGCCCACAGACACGAATAGTTGTCAGGCGAGATTCATGGGTAAAACCGAAGGGATCACTATCCATAGTTCAAACACCAGGGTGACCGAAGTCACAGGGGGCAGAGAGAACACCTAAAGGGAGTACAACCTCCTGTTTTATAACACCTGAATCACAACAAGCACTCCCTTAGAAAAACATACATATAAAAAACTATCAACAAGATGGTGATCTGGAGAATCCCGAGATGAAAGCTATACTACCAATCTTAGGATGGTAGGAAAGGAAGCAAGTCCTTTTGGTTTTATTTACCCTCACACAACCTAGTGGTGTCATGCTTCATCATCGGGTCACCCTGTCGCCTAAAGGTCAGGGTGGGCTCAACCAATATTTCAGGGAGCTCTTAGAATATATAAAGACCAGGGGAATAAAGATAAAAACTCAGTGAAGTCCCAGTTTCCCTTTATTCTTGGACCTCTACTGCGTTATTAAAATAATGTTTACCAACCAAGGATCTTCAGGAGTGTTATGGTCCTAAGACCCTTGTGCCGACATGTTTCAGTCATTAAACGCCCCAATGGGTGCAAGACTTTCTTCAGGGTATCGGTAAATGTAACCCCTGGAATAAAGTAACGGGAAAAGGCCCTATACTATTTTAATATAAGGGCAGATAGCTGCTCCTTATGAGTTGAACTGAACGAGCTATTTACTCAATTGATCATTCCATCTGAAAATAGATAAAAACAGAAGAACCACATATAGTGCATGATTCTGCGTTGTAGATCATTTGTATATTACAATCAGTGTCCTTCACCCCTTGTGTCACGCCGTGATAAGGAAATGAAGAAACAATGCAGCACTCATACCTATAAGGGAAGTGCTCAATAGACCAGTATAACTAACACTGTACTATTGTGACTAGACATATATCTCTAGTATAGTGGCAGAACAAACTGCATTCTGTCATGCTCCCGGAGCTCGTGTTCATAGTAAGAAGGCATCTCTTTTTATCAAAAACTGGCCAGACACTCATTCGCTAAACACCTACAACTCTATTCAGAGCGGTTTGTATGTAGATTGAACAATAGATAAAGAAACAACAGATAAAAAACTGACCCCAATATGGGGATTGAAACGCGTCTCCTAAGACCACGCTTTCGGGGTAGTCCTGTAGTCACACTCTAATTGGTGTGTGGTCCGATAGGAAGATGCGTGCATGTAAATCAGGATAAACAACGGGGGAGGGAACAGGAGGAAGGGAGGGAAAAAGGAGGGATGAAGGGAATGAAGAGGGAAGAAGCCCGATAAGTAACTTCAAAAATAGACTTCCCCACTGCAGGGGAATATCCGCTCATACCTTATAGTGCTGTATGCAGAGTAAAGTACTCACGCCTCCAAGAATCCTGCCCCACTGATAACCTATTCGGTGGTGGTCCTAACGGCTTTCAGCTCGAGTTGTAGTGAGAACGCCGATTCTTAAAAGGAAACCCGCATCATCACGTGAATCGCGTGGCCCCGCCTACTTCCTGGTTAGGACTTCCTACGTTCATGGAACGGGGGGAATGCTGGGAAGTGTAGTTTCGATTCTGCCCTGAAACCATAAAGATTTTGCCACATTGATAGTGCGCTGGGGTCGTATGCTGAAGAGCCCGATTTCAGTCTCGTGAGTGTGAAGGGTCATGTTGATTTAAACGGATTCTGATGATATATTATATAGATGAAAAATCTATTAGTAAGTAACCATTTGAAAAAATGGACGCAAGGATATCATCATATGGAGAAAGGGAGAGGGTGTTTACTTCCTGCGGTTGAGTTGATTCCATGGAATCGACTCGTTCAACCCAATAATATGGGTTTTGAGTCGATACACCCATCTCTGTTCGCGTTCAAGTAAGATCTGCGAAAGGTCTCCAGTGCCCTTGACCTGCTCTATGATCGTCCACTTGATGTCATTATCAGTATGATGCTTTTCCACATAGTGAGCTGTGAGCTTGGTTGCTGTAATCGCCCTACGTATAGTGCTCCTGTGCTCACTAATGCATACTTTGACCTTTCTGCTTGTCATCCCGATGTACATGAGTAAGCATGGGCACTTTATCATGTATATCACTGAGTCGCTGTTACAGTTGGTATGTGTGCGTTGTTCCCAAGCGTGGTGCATACCTAGGTCAATCTCCTGTATGTGTTGCGTGGTCTTAGGAGACGCGTTTCAATCCCCATATTGGGGTAAGTTTTTTATCTGTTGTTTCTTTATCTATTGTTCAATCTACATACAAACCGCTCTGAATAGAGTTGTAGGTGTTTAGCGAATGAGTGTCTGGCCAGTTTTTGATAAAAAGAGATGCCTTCTTACTATGAACACGAGCACCGGGAGCATGACAGAATGCAGTTTGTTCTGCCACTATACTAGAGATATATGTCTAGTCACAATAGTACAGTGTTAGTTATACTGGTCTATTGAGCACTTCCCTTATAGGTATGAGTGCTGCATTGTTTCTTCATTTCCTTATCACGGCGTGACACAAGGGGTGAAGGACACTGATTGTAATATACAAATGATGTAAAACGCAGAATCATGCACTATATGTGGTTCTTCTGTTTTTATCTATTTTCAGATGGAATGATCAATCGAGTAAATAGCTCGTTCAGTTCAACTCATAAGGAGCAGCTATCTGCCCTTATATTAAAATAGTATAGGGCCTTTTCCCGTTACTTTATTCCAGGGGTTACATTTACCGATACCCTGAAGAAAGTCTTGCACCCATTGGGGCGTTTAATGACTGAAACATGTCGGCACAAGGGTCTTAGGACCATAACACTCCTGAAGATCCTTGGTTGGTAAACATTATTTTAATAACGCAGTAGAGGTCCAAGAATAAAGGGAAACTGGGACTTCACTGAGTTTTTTATCTTTATTCCCCTGGTCTTTATATATTCTAAGAGCTCCCTGAAATATTGGTTGAGCCCACCCTGACCTTTAGGCGACAGGGTGACCCGATGATGAAGCATGACTAGGCTCACCACTAGGGTGTGTGAGGGTAAATAAAACCAAAAGGACTTGCTTCCTTTCCTACCATCCTAAGATTGGTAGTATAGCTTTCATCTCGGGATTCTCCAGATCACCATCTTGTTGATAGTTTTTTATATGTATGTTTTTCTAAGGGAGTACTTGTTGTGATTCAGGCATCACTATCCATAGGCCAGATCCACGTTATGTACAGAGAGAACATCCAGGGTTAGTGACATCCTACAGTGTTGGGAAGTTGTACCTTGATTGGCTAAAAACCTCAACACTCACAAAGGTGAAACAACACTTATCCTTACTGTCACAGGATGTGGATCTCAGGGATTTTTTACTAGGTCCCAGGAAGCCACGTCAGAAATGTTTCTATTATGCTGTTTACAATGAAATTTGGAAAATATCCCAACAAGAAGCCGCAGAGAGGTTACGTGAAATAGACCGTATAAATCTAGAAAAATCTCTAGCAGTGGTAGACAATGGGTTAACTCCATTGACCTCCAGGATATATTCTTTAGGCAACATTGTATCTTCTGCGATAGACATACTGGAACAAGATTTGGCCATATTACAACACAGGCAATCTCAATTACGTTCTATTATGTTATTAAGCTGGACGCTGCAATCTTTGCGTGCTGGCTATGTGCCTAGGCGTTATATCAACAGTACGTCTCTGTTTTCTGAATACAATCTAACAGATAAACAGATAGAAATGGCACAAAGGGGAGCAAAATATACAATGCTGTGTATTGAAAAACTGAATAGATTAGCATTTACAGTGGCAGAATTACCGTCCACAGAATGGCTAATCCATGGCCACATAACTCTACCGGTCACAACTTTCCAGTTTCAGTATTGCCTTGAACAAAAGCAGGCAGGCAGATATGAAGAAATGGGTAAGGAATACATTAAAGGAATCATGGGTATTACCATACAGATTTTGATGCCGGAGTGGGGATCGAGAAGTGTTTCTAAGCAGTACAAACTGTGAGAACGCTTTAAGTGGATCACTCATATGCCAGGATATAATGCTGCACGGGGCTTGTAATGGTTCTGTAGCAAACCTGTCCTGCCATTTCAGGGGTGCCCCAGCTGCAGTGATTACTCCAGCATTCAGGCTACTTTCAAATGGTAGTTACTTGATGCTGAACAGTCAAGGCTGCTACGGGATGCTCCCGGGCATCGCATATCTGGTAACCGTGAGCTCCAGGGTTACTTGTTGTATGCAAGTATTGTTTCCACCGACACATACAGTCAGGGAGGTGCCGTTATGGCCTTCACTGAATGTTTCTTTAATACGGTTTGGTACTCTAAGCAGAATGAAAGTCATGCTTTTACAGAAGTCTGTGCCCTTAGCCTCCACTCGAGAGATTTTTGATCTCCAGATCGCAAGGTCTTCGGCAGAGATACAGGCGCTTATTCATACAAACTGCCCTTTCCATTTTGCAGAAATGGTAAATCGTATCTTTAACATGTCTGATACGACAGGCATAGTCCACCTATTTAAGACCATAGGTTCTGGACTTCTGAGCACCTTTCAGACGGTACTTGGAGTTATACCAAACTTCATACACTCCATATTCGGAAGCATCTTTGGAGGATTTCCACTCATCCTGTTTCTGGTAGCAGGTGTCCTGATTGTTTTATATTTTCTACGCAATGGACGTCCCAGTCACCAAGAAGATGGAAAGAGCACTCCTTGAGCGTAAATACCGTGACCGCATGGTACAACTTGTAGGCATGCCTCGCCTAAGGGAACAAAGTGCATCTTGGTTCCTCTCATTTCAACCAGTCTGGATGGATGGCATCTTACCTGTCCACCGATGCCTGTTTTGCGGAGAAGAATGAGTGTTAGACCTTTGTTTGACACTCCCATCATGTGCGCAACCGGACGTGAATGCTTTACTGGACCCGATAACGGCCCATGTTCTGCAGTGTCCTCAGCGTATTCCGATGTTTATGGCGGCATTCCTTGAGCCCCCACAGGTAGTAACAGCACCTGCTGGTATGGACACCGGCTCCTCCTCTGACACCCAGGCTTTCGACGGCACACAGGCTGCACCAGCACCGGCTGCGGACAGTGTGGAACAGCATCTGTGCTCAATTGACATACTCTGCGAGGTGCTACAGGGGTCGTCTACTGCGGAAGCAAGCAATGAAAATGTTGCATCTACCAGCCAGGACACATAAACATTTGACTCATTTGGCTCGTCGTGTGCTGGAAGAAATTCACCTTTTTTTAAAACAAGCTCAAATTTGAAACTCAAAACAAAAATTGACATTCCTTTCATTTATTGGGCATACATGGCTTTCTGATGCTTATCGTGCTTTGGACTATAACTAAGGACACTATAGAGCTATGGCTTGCAAAAAAAATTTAGACAGTTTTATGTTTTTTAGACATTTTTTAGAAGTTTCAAACATTTTAGCAAAATCAAATGTTTTTATAAACTTTGTGCGTACCAATATCTAGTTAGGCTAGTAGTAGGGTAATAAGTTACATATGCCGTCCAGTCGGAAGAGGAGTAGGTGTTATATTCCATATAGGTACCCTATATAGGCGCAGGTAGCATTGCAACCTTTCACCTATATTCTTCCCTACATTACATACATAATGGTTCTCAGGGACTGACCTTTACCTTGATACGACACTGCATTCAGAACGCGGGTTTCCCCTAGTTTGAATCTCATACATTATGCATGAGACTTCTTGGAAGCACAGCAGGACTAACATCTCCTGTATAATATCTGGTGTTGATGAGTCTGGCAGCACACCCGATCATAGGACAGGACTGTCTCCCTATGAGATTATCATGGAAGTACAATGAGATTGCCAGCTGGACCTGCAAATGCTCTTGCGAACATGACTGATGATCTGATACTAGATTACTGCAAAGGGTTGGCTGACATGGGGTATTCTGTATCTCATCAGGTTGAAGCTGCTACCACCCTGCCACACCAGGAGCAGTGCCACGACCTAAATGCCAGAGACTGGGTGGTGGTGAAGAAGCACGTATGGAAGTCATGCTTGGAGCCTCATTGATGAAGGCCATAACAAGTCATACTCATGACTACAACTCCTTTGAAGTGCAAAGGTCTCCCCAATTGAATCCATACAGCCCATACTCACACGGTTCCATGCCCCCTTGATGAAATAACAGCACCTCTCCCAAAAAAGCCCGTAGTGGTCAAGAGATCATGGGAGCAGGTTAGTCAAGCTGTATGGGAACAGTCAGAAACTGAAAGAGCACTTGATCGACCTGAGGAGGGTTCTGGAGAGTTGGCTGATGAAACTGGTGAAGGAGAGGCTAATCCAGTAGTCGTAACAGAGATAGACTTGGACCTGAATGAAGGGCCTAGTGCTAGAGAACCGTGAGGGGCACAATAAGGCAAGAGAGAGGGAGACTGGTTCAGCAAGTAGAAAGTGATCTCCCAGATATCCCAGGGGATATAGAAGATTCAGACCTGAGTGAAGGAGGAGAAGAGACAATGCTCAGGAGGGCGAAGTGAGTGAGAGTGCCCTGCCGGAGGTACTCATCCCCTGAATGGAAGTACTTTCTTGCAAATGACACTGAGAACGTGTTCTGGAAGTTTAGGGATTACTGTGAAAATTCAATTGAAACTTCAGGAACTTGATCTCCAGTTTCATCGTACCATTAAACTTCCTTTGTTAACAAGAGTGAGTACCTTGAGGCATCTTATCTTAGATGTGGCTGAATTTCTCTTTTTGGATACAAATGAGTTTCCTGTGCTAGTTGATTAACTTAAACATTTCATATCGGGATTGATAGTGAGTGAACTAGTACTGTTTATTATTAGGGACATTTTATAGACTTTGTAGGAAAGAAAGAGGAGTAACTAGGGTCAAGGGAATCGAAGGAGCCTTACGTTGTCATTTAGAAGAGCATGGAGTAGGCTTAAGAAAACTCACAAAAATTATTAATCTTGTTGCATATCCTTTGGAAATTGGTTTTGCTGTTTGCACAGGTGGAAATCGATAGAGAAGTCTCTGCAGCTGCTACGTTCCACCCAAGGTTTAAATTCCAACAAAGTAATGGAAGCCAATATTTTTTTCTCCAAATGTGTTTATTAGAGTTATGCATATTGCAATACATTTTTGGCAAAAATACTGTCGACTTTGATATACCAAAGACATGCCTTAAGAGGAAGCATCATCCATGCAATTATCAGAGAAGCATGGCAGGATTAAATTATGATAGAATTAGCATCATTAAACACAAAAGCAATGTTTCTCAACTAAGAGGGAAACAATATAGTGAAAGGGAGACACTTAAGGTTAAACCAAACAGCTATAGCCTTGGTGCCAGCATTAGGTGTAAGTGTGAAGTATCCTGTACAGGATGGAAGGCAAAAGCATCAGGGGGAGGCTGTAAGTAGGAAAGTGTTACGAGCAATCGCCCCCAGGCAGTCTGGGGGAAAGGGAGAAGGCCTATGCCATGAGTGACAGCAGTTTGTGCCTGGCACACCAGTAAGAAATAGGTTGATCCAGTACATGTCATTCAAGAGGAGAAGCGGCATTTGCAAGTTCCGAATGTGGGACCCTCCATGTCACAGAAGCCTACAGTGAGAGTGTTTTCGCAGTGAGTGTATTGTCATTATGTGAAACGCTAACGTGTGGTTCATGGTGGACGTTCATATGTCTTTGCTTCTACCTTAAGTAAGAAAGTCTCCCAGCACTCCACACCTATGTATGAGTCCCCTCTCATACAAAGTAGTTTTATAATATGGGCTTCTGCTCTGGTCCACGTCAACAATGTACCTAGCCAGCGTCTAAGTTCAGGAGGGGCAGAGGCTTTCTGTGTCATGGCTATTTGACGTTTAAAAAACACATATGCCAGATCGATGAAGTGGTAGAGGTGTTTGTCCCCCTTAGAACTAGAGAGCAATCCCAACAGGCAAGAGTCAGGTGTGGGTGTGAGGACAAGTCAGATATTACAGTTGTCACTTCCCACCATACTGGGTGTAACGCCACACAGGACCATACAATGTGGATAAATCAGCATCTGGTTGTACAGCGGGCCATTCAGGGGAGACCATCGGGAACATGCGCTTTATACAGTGAGGTGATAAATAGGTTTGCTGCAAATAATTAAATTGAGTGAAACTGAACCTAGGATTGCGGAAGATCTCCTTTACCAATTGAAGGGCCCGAGTCCTTGTTGCATGTGTCTAAGGGTTCTGGAGCACAGCATCCCATTTCGCACGTCCCCAGTGGTGTAAGCAGGTGGGGGAATGTTAAGAGAAGTGTAAAGAGACATGATGGTGTGCCGCTTACCCACTGTGGACAGCATCATGTGCAGGATCTCTGAGGTATTTGATTTCACATCCCCGGCTTTACAGGTTTCTCACAACACATGCAGTATAGTGTGGAAGGGCAAGAATTGACCAGCTCCCAGATCATAGGTGTCCACTATGGCCTGGAAGGTCATGACAGTGCCCTAATTGTAAAAGTCACCTACGTTTTCAATCTCTGAGGCCTTCCAAGGGGCAATGTCAATGCGGTGGATTACAGCTTGCTTGCGCAGCAATTCCCAGATAGCATTTTGGAGAGTAAAGAAGGCGAGGGCCTCTAGGATGTACATATCTGAGCCAGCAGGCCCGGGCTACTGTCATCAGGGTGGACAACAATGTCAGAAAGCCATGTTTAGGTGCTAACACTATTCAGCACATTGTGAATGAGGGGGGATTTAGGGCTATCAGGTGTACATTGCCATGCCAGAAGCCATTGCAGATGTGCTGTGGCATAATAAATTACTAAATTGGGTGCCCCAAGACCACCCTCCTCCAATGGATGGTAGAGCATAGTAAGCACAACCCGGTGCCTGCCCGCACTCCAGATCAGCTAAAGTAATAAACCATTTAATGTGCGGAAGAAGGACTTCAGGAGCACAAGTGGGAGGGTGGCAAAGAAGTAGAGCAGTCGGGGTAATACTAGGATTTTGGAGATGCCACAAATCCCAGCAAAGACAGGGGCAATGAGCGCCAGAAGGGCAGGGATTGACAGATTGAGCTAACAGCTCTGTCGATGTTGCCCTCCCTGAGATCTCTCTCGGTGTGATAGATCCATAGGTATCATAACACTACTGCAAGCGGTTCCACTCGCTGTATAATTGGTCTGGGCACCAGGGGAAATCAGCAGGATTTGGGCCAGTTCACACATACGTCAGGTACATCCCCAAAATCGTCAAGTTAAGTCGATGCATATGGTCAGAGAGTGCAGATCGCACATCGTGGAAATAGACCAGGGCATCATCCACATACTTTGAAATTACGTGGTGTATACCACTTTCCGGGATGCCCCAAAGCAGCGCTCGTTGGCAGAGCTGACAAGCCAGCAGTTCCATGGCCCATGCAAAGATAACTCGCAACAGGGGACAGCCCTGCCTGGTGCCCCTCCCTATGTTGAAGCTGTTAGAGATCATCTGGCTGGTTTTCAACTGTGTTAAGGGATCAGCATAGAGTGTGCGGACCCATTGGAGGAATCCCGGGCCAAATCCCATATGGATAGTGTCAAGAGAAGGAAATTCCAGCTGAGGGTGTCGTACGCCTTCTCTATGACCAGCGAGACTGCCGCGTGTGCAAAGGCATCTGCCGTAGTATTATGTAGTATGGAGAGAAAATGGCGGATGTTCAGAAATGTGATTCAACCCGGTATAAACTCAGGCGGGTCACTGTGAACCAAAGAGTGAATTATAGGGAGCAAGCAGTTGGCCAGCACTCTGCCCTTGCAATCAAGATTAAGCAAGAGAGAGGGCGATAGAAGCAAACGTCCAGGGGATCTCTTCCGGGTTTGGGCAGAACCACAATCAATGCCTTGTGAAGCTAGTCCGTGAGGCGATCCTGTGTTTTGACCTCACTGAACACATCCAGCATCCTCTGTGTGGGTAGTAAAGGTGGCGTAATGTTCAATTGGTAGGCCGTCTGTGCCTCGGGTCTTATTACGGGCAATCTGAGATATCGCCATCCGGAGTTCTACCAATTGGAGGGCTTCGTCCAGCTCATTGCATTGCAGCTGTTTCAGCCGTGGCATCTGCAAATCATGAAAGTATACCTGTGTCTGTTCAGGAGAGGGGGCAGAGGTGAGCAGCTCACCGAATCATGCCATTAGGGGCAGATTGTCGGTTGTCATGGGTGAGCCATACTAGTAGCCTACCCGAATGATCACCCTCAGCATGTTGCAATGCTGTGCTTCTTCAGTAGTAATGTCTACTCAATAACGCCTCCACCTCACTGAGCTGCCTATGCATTTGTTGGAGTTGGGCAGCATTGGGCTGCAAGGCCAGCAAGCCACACCTCTAAAGATCAAAGGTCAAATTCAATGCCGGAGAGCTCTACTAGTAAGCACCAGCGTATCCTTCAAGTGGTCCCCAGGCAATGTCCTCGCACCACCACCTTGTGCACATCCCACTCGATTACCCGAAGCAGCGTGAGAACTTAATTGCTTTCAAAGTAGTTGGCAATTCATTGTGCCAGGTCTGCGCGGAATGGAGGGTCAGTGAGTGCCTCCACTTTCAGCTGCCAGGCAGGCACAGTGGGACATGCATGGCCCCAGCGCAGGTTCAGCAGTTGTGGACAGTGATCCGAGAGTGTATGTGCTAAGTACTCCGTCCAAGTGAGTTGAGCTCCAAGGTGATCAGTGCAGAGGAAGAGATCGATCCTTGTGTGCACATCATGCACTGGGGAATAATAGGAGTATTCGCTCCCCATGGGGTCCACAATCCTCCATGTGTCATGCAGTTGCAATTGTGTTAACCAATGACCAAACTATTGAGAAGTGCGGACACTGGGAGATGAGCGCAAGATGGGGTGAAATAATCCAGAATTACATCTGAAACACAGGTGAAATTGCCACCCCATAAACTGGGAGACGATGGGTCCCAAAACATTGCCGGTGTAAGGGTGTCCAGGAATCCCATCAGGTTAGTGTTTGGTTTATATATCGCTACCAATGTGAGGGGATCGCTGTCCAGGTATCCTTCTAAGATCACATAACATCCGTCAGCATCCACTCTCCACAACAAAGGGAACCCCTGGCGCAATTCAAATAAGAACCCCTCGCGAGAAACTTGAGATGGACGTACCGTACACTTGTCCCCTCCACTTTGAATGAATCTTAGGCAGTTACGAGGCAGTGACATCCATTTCTTGGAGTAGTGCGATATGTACATGATGGTGCTTGAGGTTGAGCATGTACACAGTGTCTCTTGATTGGGGTGGCCATGCCGCGCATGTTCCATGTAATGACAAGGTAATGCAGGACATGAGTATCAAGTAACACACCCGCCATGAAGGGCAGTGGTCAGGGTAGCAAAAGGGGTGAAGAGATCCCCATAAGCACCCACAGAGCAACAGGCAATCCCTCCCAGGGCCCCACCCCTCATGCTTCCCCACATCCAAAAGCCCAATGTACAAGAAACTATCCCAATTGTGAGAGGCACCAGAGCATCACTACAATTATAAACAAGCATGAACAACCAGGGAAATTGGGTTTCCCACAGGACAGATGCTCCAGCAGAGCCCGTCCAAGAATCCTCAACTATGTAACAAAAACACTGTGAGAAAGTAAAGCAACAATTATATAAGTCCATTTGGTAGTGCCAGTTGGGGGGTGGCATTGTGGTGAGAGTTCCGTCTCACCATCGCCAGAGGAGTGACAATGCTCAGAGTGCCCATGGTGTAGGCCCTTCAAAGATAGTGGATCATCCAACCCCTCAATCAGTTCCACTTACCAGCATACAGGGAATCCCTCTCAAGCTAGGTTCTACGATTCCAGGTCAGACCACCCAGAGGCTGGAGGACCAGTTTCATAAATTGTCTGCCGATCTCAGTTGATCTTTGGGCCTCAATGGACCCCAGCTTTCGGTGACAGTGAACCACCCGAGTCCAATCCCGACTCCGATAGGTGTTATGAACTGAGAGGAGCAAAGGAGTTTGTGCTGTGGAGGGAGACCTCTGTCACCACAAGTGCCTGCTCTGCAGCTGGCTGGTCCCTCATTAGCTTCATCGTGGGGGATCAGCGTTTGCGTCATTTTGACTTAGGCACCAGCCAGTCTCCCACTCCCGATTCCCCAGCTGGAGAGAGTACCAGGTTCTTACCATGGAGCCAAGTCCATACATCCTCCAGCGAGTGGAATATGTGGATGGTGTCTCCATCAATCACTCTAGGTTTTGCTGGAAACAGCAGAGCATACTGAAGTTCCAGTTCACTGAGACGTTGTTTAACTTTACTGTAAGAAATCCTGCAGCATTTCACATCCATGGTGAAGTCAAGGTATGCCATGATTGTGGCATTTTTAAAGTGTTAGGGGCCTTTATTGTGAAATTGTTGTGGCAACAGGTCACAGTTATGATAATTGTGGAGGCAGGCTATGCTGGGTCATGGTGGGCACCAGGTAGTGGTGGCCAGCCTGGTATGCGGTGCCTCTCTCTAAAGAAAATAATTTTGGTATTCTGTCTTCGAGCACCATTTTCACCAGCCAGTTTTCCAGAAAGAGCTCAACACTAGGGCCCCGAACATTCGGGGAAATCCAACAGGCAAATATTATTGCATCTCGACTTTCCCTCCCCATCTTCCCCTCTGCGATGTAGACTGGCAACCTCCCACCTCCATATGTTTAAGCTGCTCTTGTAGATCTTGTACCAAGAGCCTCATTGTGACCAAGGTGGACTCTGCCCATCCACTCTGTCTGCCAATTTGCGGTGATCCGCGCACAACAGATTGACTTCTTGGGAGACAGCAGCAATACGGGCCTCCAGAGACTTTTTAGTGTCCATGATGGCTTTGAGCAGCCTGTCCAATTGGGTGGAATGAGTTTGAAGGGTAGCTTCCAATTGACGCAGGCTGTCAAGAGTCTTGTTGATAGGTGTTGGGTGGGTTGTCTGCTCCCCAGCACCAGTTGAGGCTGGTTTAGTCGACTTGGGCTTCACCATTATTTTGAGGCGGTCCAGGCAATCACTGGAATAAGCAAGGAATGACAAGTTCTGCAGGCTCCCTCCGCAGCACCAGAGGGTTCTGAGGCTCACCAGGGAGGGCCAATGTGTCCCCATTTAGTAAGAGAGATTGCAAGTCAAGCCAGGTAGTCTATCCAGCAGTGAGAGTTCCTGCAGTACCGGGGTCCTCTTAGGCAGTGGGAGACAGTTGAACAACGCGCTCACTTATGCAATGTGAATAAGTTGCCTATCGACTGTGGTATCAGACAGATGCTAGTGGCACAAGCACACAGTACAATCCGGGCACCTAAGGGGCAAGTGAGGTGTGCACATTAGCGATGCATCCATCCAGGACATAGAATGTCCAGTGAGGTGCTATTGATTAAAAAAAATTGAAGGCTCTCAAGCAGTGCCAAGGACACTCACCGGATAGGATTAGCGAGTTGTGATGTGATATACTTGCAGACCCAGCCATGCATGACCTGTACCTCTGCAGCAGGCATCCACGCATTGCCAACAGGCAGGGAGAAACCCAGAAGATAGATGGCCAGTATGAGACACTCCAGTGATCACTCTGGTTTCATCTACAGAGCGCCGCAGGGGCCTGCAGCTAGGCCATGGCGTCGCCCTCTCAGGGAGACACTGGGGGAAGCCGGGAGGAGTCACTCCGCTCGACCGCATCTGAGCAGTCCTCTCAGTTCCTCAGTGGAAGCACTGTGGGGCAACACAGGGCCCACAGGTCACAGATGCAGGTCATATGAGAGACAGGCACCATGTATAGCGAGCTGAGTGTTCCACTGACCTGCCATCAGTAATACCTCATAACCTCAAAGCCCATGCTGAGGCAGCAGCTCCTCTCCCGAGCCATCTGTGGTCAGTAAGGGCAGAGCCAGGCGGGTTCTGGGTCACTCGCTGTGCAGCTCCCCGCCGGTGTCAAGAAGCATTGTATGCACCCGCTGCCATCTGGTATCCCACCACTGGGATCAGTGCTGCATGGTCACAGTCCCACCGTATGGCCGCACACTCCCCGGCCTTGCGCCCTTCACCTCCAGGCCACACTGTAACGTATGCACCCCTCAGCGAGAATGGCAGAAGGCAGTTTCCCTGCTGTGTGTAGAGGGCAGGAGCCTTATTGATCAGATTTTTAGGTATGGAAGAGGAGGGTAAACGCAAGATAATATTTGGGCCAGGCACGGAGCACGCTAGAGTGTGTCCGCTGCGGCCGCCATCTTAGCCACATGCCCATGGAAGCCAATCTTAATACTACTAGGCATTGATACATCATAATAGACACACTAATGGCTTTAGTTGTAGTATTAGTTATGGTGATTATAGGGTTATATTCAGCTACAGAGAGCTCAGTGGAATTTAAGTCTACTGTTGCTCCTACCACACCACATTCTTCTAATAGCAACATGCAGCTGTGGGGAGTGAAAAATTGCACACAAATGTATTGAGAGGGGATTATACCTTGAATGTTTATTTTAGATTTAGTATAGTGGCATGATTAATGCTAGAAGTTGTTGGGCCCGATTCACAAAAGTAATCTGAGACAAAATCCTAACTTTATGACTTTCGGTATTCACAAAAGGCATTTAGGAGTAGTAAAGTTAGGATTTTGTCCTAAGTTTGTCTTAAGTTTTGGTCTTAAGACAAAATCCTAACTTAAGTTAAACTTAAGTTAAACTTAAGTTAGGATTTTGTCTTAAGTTTGTCTTAAGATTTGGTCTTAAGACAAACTAATAACTTAAGTTAAACTTAAGTTAAGATTTTGTCTTAAGACCAAAACTTAAGACAAACTTAAAACAAAATCCTAACTTTACTACTCCTAAATGCCTTTTGTGAATACCGAAAGTCGTAAAGTTAGGATTTTGTCTCAGATTACTTTTGTGAATCGGGTGCCCAATTTCTGGACTCAGTTACCTGCTTCTACTTCAGAGGGAATTACATACCACCATCTTCCTATGACATATGGTATTTCTTGTAGTCTCCTATTAAGTTTATTTTATGGAGAAGCCAGTTTTCAATATTATTTTTTGAATTATGATGTAGTTCTCCCACAAGTTCCCCTTATCAAACATTTAAATAAGAATCCTGATTTTAAAGATGCAGAGATTGCAGGCAAATTTATTTGTATCCCTAAAGTCATTAGATACTGCGTACACATATAGACATAATTTAACTTTTTTGATGTTAGATGTGGAAAATACAAATTTGAATTTAGTGGAGGATAGATGGAGAGACCTAAAGACTCAAACTAAAACTGAAAAGGATCTTAAAAATCACAAGTGGAGTAGCGAAGAAATTGAACATCAGGAAAAAGGAAATTTACCTGCCTTAGTTTTAGATTGGAAACACAAAGGAAAGCTGTGTATACATGTTGATCAGAGTTAAAAAAAATCAGTTGTTTCTAGTGGAGAGTGAATGTGAACCTTCTTTTGAAGTGAGAGGGAAAATTTCTTGTTTTCTTGAGGGACAGGACCCTGTGACTTCTGGAGTCTATTTTATTTGTGGACAAAATGGATATTTCAAATCGCCACATGGAAGCCATGGTACCTGTTATCTTGGCATAGTTTTCCCGAAGATGTATCATGTGGAACATTTTAATGGCCCTGTATGGGAAGAAAAATCCAGAAGTAAACAAGGTGTTAGTGCAGCAGAAGTAGTAAGAGATATTTTTGGTGCTATAATTCCGTCTGTGTGAGTAATTCTAAATGATTTGAAAACTAGAAAGCTGTCTACTATAGTGGACAAACTGACTAATAGTATCGAAAATTTCTTAGTACTAAATTTGAGGTTTGAGGGGAGTCTGGGTAAGGAAACGTTGGGGGATCCACGCAAGCCATACCTCCCTGGAATCCCCCAGGTGTGTAGTTTTCAGAAATGTGTGGGTTGGTAGGTTTGCCTAGATGGCCGCCAAGCACGGGGCCAAAAACCCAGGTGACCCCCCTGGCGAAACCAGGTCGTTTTGAGATAGGCAATTTTGATGTTGCCTCAATACGTTTTGGGCCCTTGTCTGCCGCGTGTACTTGGGCCTCCCACACGAGTGAGGCACCATATTTATCGGGAGACCCAGGGGAATGCTGGGTGGTAGGAAATTTGTGTCAGCCCGGTGGTGCCACAACTTTCCCACACAAAAATGTGCGAAAAAAAGTGATTTTTTCAGCTAAATTTGAGGTTTGCAGGGGATTCTGGGTAAGGAACCGTTGGGGGATCCTCGCCAGCCATACCTCCCTGGAATCCCCAGGGTGTCTAGTTTTCAAAAATGTATAGGTTTGCTAGGTTTTCCTAGGTGCCGACAGAGCTAGGGTTCAAAAACTACAGCTAGGCACTTTGCCAAAAAAGGGTCATTTTTCACTGTGAAATTGTGGTGTGTCCATGTTGCGTTTTGCGCCGTTTCATGTCGCGGGCACTAGGCCTACCCATGCAAGTGAGGTACCATTTTTCTCGGAAGACTTTGGGGAACGCGGGGTGGGTAGAAATTTGTGGATCCACGTAGATTCCAGAACTTTCCACCACAGAAATGTGAGGAAAATGTGGTTTTTTTTACACTTTTTTAGGTTTGCAAGGGATTCTGGGTAACAGTACCTGGTGTGAGCCAGTCAAGTCACCCCATCCTGGATTCC
Source organism: Calotriton arnoldi (assembly GCA_963921515.1). Classification (NCBI taxonomy): domain Eukaryota; kingdom Metazoa; phylum Chordata; class Amphibia; order Caudata; family Salamandridae; genus Calotriton; species Calotriton arnoldi. The sequence continues at coordinate 206,412 of CAWUFW010006083.1, forward strand.
CCTGGGTGTCTAGTTTTCAAAAATGTATAGGTTTGCTAGCTTTCCCTTGGTGCCGGCTGAGCTAGGGTTCAAAAACTACAGCTAGGCACTTTGCCAAAAAAGGGTCATTTTTCACTGTGAAATTGTGGTGTGTCCACGTTGCGTTTTGCGCCGTTTCATGTCACGGGCACTAGGCCTACCCACGCAAGTGAGGTACCATTTTTCTCAGAAGACCTTGGGGAACGCGGGGTGGGTGGAAATTTGTGGATCCACGCAGATTCCAGAACTTTCCACCACAGAAATGTGAGGAAAATGTGTTTTTCTTACAATTTTTTAGGTTTGCAAGGGATTCTAGGTAACAGAACCTGGTGGGAGCCAGTCAAGTCACCCCATATTGGATTCCCCTGGGTGTCTAGTTTTCAAAAATGTATAGGTTTTCTAGGTTTCCTTAGGTGCCGGCAGAGCTAGGGTTCAAAAACTACAGCTAGGCACTTTGCCAAAAAAGGGTCATTTTTCACTGTGAAATTGTGGTGTGTCCACGTTGCGTTTTGCGCCGTTTCCTGTCGCGGGCACTAGGCCTACCCACGCAAGTGAGGTACCATTTTTCTCGGAAGACTTTGGGGAACGCGGGGTGGGTGGAAATTTGTGGATCCACGTAGATTCCAGAACTTTCCACCACAGAAATGTGAGGAAAATGTGGTTTTTTTGACACTTTTTTAGGTTTGCAAGGGATTCTGGGTAACAGAACCTGGTGGGAGCCTGTCAAGTCACCCCATCCTGGATTCCCCTGGGTGTCTAGTTTTAAAAAATGTATAGGTTTGCTAGGTTTCCCTAGGTGCCGGCAGAGCTAGGGTTCAAAAACTACAGCTAGGCACTTTGCCAAAAAAGGGTCATTTTTCACTGTGAAATTGTGGTGTGTCCACGTTGCGTTTTGTGCCGTTTCATGTCACGGGCACTAGGCCTACCTACGCAAGTGAGGTGCCATTTTTCTCGGAAGACTTTGGGGAACGCGGGGTGGGTGGAAATTTGTGGATCCACGCAGATTTCAGAACTTTCCACCACAGAAATGTGAGGAAAATGTGGTTTTTTTAAAATCTTTTTAGGTTTGCAAGGGATTCTGGGTAACAGAACCTGGTGGGAGGCAGTCAAGTCACCCCATCCTGGATTCCCCTGGGTGTCTAGTTTTCAAAAATGTATAGGTTTGCTAGGTTTCCCTAGGTGCCGGCAGAGCTAGGGTTCAAAAACTACAGCTAGGCACTTTGCCAAAAAAGGGTAATTTTTCACTGTGAAATTGTGGTGTGTCCACGATGCGTTTTGCGCCATTTCCTGTCGCGGGCACTAGGCCTACCCACGAAAGTGAGGTACCATTTTTCTCGGAAGACTTTGGGTAATTTAGATTTGTAAAGCAACTGTTATTACCTATTGACTTTCAATGCATTTCTGCCTTCCAAATGAAAGACAATGTGTAAAAAAGAAGTAATTTTGAAAAATGATCGGTAATTCTCATGCTAGTATGAGTATTCCCAATTTCGGAAATGTGCAAATATCTACTGTTTCTAAAATCTATATTTTGTTCCCATTTCAGAAATACATAGGTGTCTTTCATACCGATTTTTCCATGTATACATTTTCCCAGAATAATTGCTATATACCCGGTACATAATAGAAAACCATTGCAAGTCGCTGCTCAGTTTTTGGCTCTGGGTTCGTCGGGTTCTTGGTGAACCTACAAGTCCTTTATATCCGCACAACCAGTAAGGTCCAGCGGATGTAACGGTATATTGCTTTCAAAGAGCTGTCATAATTAGAAGAAGTTACACGTGAAAACGTTGACACAAAAGGCTGTTTTTTTCAACTAATTTTCAATTTTTCCTATATTTAACTGTTAGTTTCCATAAATAAACCTTGAAGGATCTACACAAATGACCCCTTACTGAATTCAGAATTTTGTCTACTTTTAAAAATATATAGCTTTCCAGATCCATTATTGCTTTCATACCCATGTCTACCATTAACTGGAAGGAGGTTGAAAGCACAAAAAATAGCAAAAATAGGCTATGTCCCAGAAAAATGCCAAAACTGTGTAAACAAATTGTGTTTTTCTGACAAAAGTCTGTCCATCCCTAAAATCTGGGAAAATGGTGATTTCAGCCCCACAAACCCTTTTTTAATACCATTTGTAGGGAAAAACCCAGACACTTTCACTTGCAGCACTTTTTTCCCATTTTTCCCCAAAAAACCAAAATTTAGCTGTATTTTGGCTAATTTCTGGGTCCCCTCCAGGGGAATCCACAAACCCTGGGTACCTTTAGAATCCCCATGATGTTGGAAGAAAAGGACGCAAATTTGGATACCTTATGTGGTCAAAAAGTTACAGGGGCCTAAGCGTGAACTACCCCAAATAGCCAAAAAAAGGCTTAGCACAGGGGGGGAAAAGGCCTAGCAGCGAAGGGGTTAAAGCGACAGGTGCTTGGGATGCTATTGGGAATGAGTTTGCTTCAATAGGTGGATGATTTGGAGCTTGGGAAGTGGAATTATGGGTACCATTTTGAAATCTCTTTTTATAATTGCCCTTTGTGCGATATTCCCATTTCTGATCTTTGAGAGATATCAGCATGCATAAGTTAGAGAGGGAGTGAAGGAAGTGAAGAGAAAGAGAGCAGATGTGAAATTAGAAGAAGGTCTGAGCAGATATTATGAAGATATTAAGTGTCCAGACAAAAGATGCTCAAACACCCCGGGATTTTGATTGGTCTATTATGATAATGATCTGATTGTAATCTGTGATAGCTTGATTGCCATCAGAGGGGGCGCTGGAGTAGCATAATTTTGGCTCCATCCTTTTACGTTTGGCTAGGCCATATATATATTTACCTTTGATACCTTTGTGATCTCTGATTGTGTGGCTTCATGGTATACATGACTCTTTACCTACAGAAGTTCTGCATAGCTGCCACAGTAATCATTATATGCTCCTTGCTGTTGAGGACCAATATTGTATGCCGCTTTGGTCTTCATTGATAATTTTGTTTTTTATAGTATGTTCTTGAGATTGATTTATATTAGTCTGGCTTTGAGTTTCTAATAAACTTTTTAACTTCAAGTTTCTGACTCAGACTTTTATTGTGTGGACCTAATGGTCACATTGTATAATAAGATTTACATTGTTGTTAACCCCTTTTACTCTCAAGCTACAAAAAAGGTCTATTGACTACAGTCAAATTGGAATGAACGGCCCTGAGCGTTCTCACATGCATGGCTGCAAACGTCATTTAAGGTCCACTTAACCACAGACATTTATTACTGCAATAGTCACATAGTTCCTTGTGGCATATATTCTACTGTGGAACTATAAAGTGAATATTCATTATCTAATTCCATGCTCAGACAATAAAGTTACTGGAAATGTAGAAAGTTTGAGTCTGCCATAAACAGTGAAAAAGTTGAGAAAGAGAAATGTAAGAGCAATGAAAATGAGGTGATATGATGTGGTCTGGTGGCACACACTAAAAGTTAATTTAACAAGTCTGAGGCCTTTATTAAGAAAGGCACGTGCAGGATGTCACAATGATCACACATTTTGAAATCTCATAATATGGGGATCAGAATTTAATGCTTGCTACAATTAATTCCTATTACAAGTTTTTCCCTTTACAATGGGGCATAACCTGCAAGTTTTGGTACTTTGAGAACCAAAATCCACGTTTACGGTATTTACCAGGCATTTTTCCATTTTTAATTATTTACTGAGAAAAGTTGCAGGGTGTGTGGTTAAGGATCGGAAAAGAACAGGGATCGCAAAATGAGAGCCTGAGAAGGGAAAGGAGTAGTTGGATTACGCAGCACTGTGCGGCAGGGCCAGGGCTTGAAGTAGGCCAGGTAAACCCAGTTCACAGACCCAGTGGTAATTCAAAATGGACATAGCAACTGGTTCTTATTGTGCCCCATATACAAGCCCTTAACTTTTCTTGCAACAACTCTGATTGAGTACTGAACAATAAATGTAAGAAAACGTTAAGGTAATCCAAGTCAGTGATTTAGTTCTTGTTTATATTTCAGGTTTTACTTAACCTTGCATTCTCAAAGAGTGTTGCCTATTTCCAGGATGTTGTTCCTTTGCATTTTTTTCCATGTAGCATAATATTCTTGTACAGAGCTTTATCTTAAACAGTTAATGATCAATGACAAAGCCATTAGTTCTAGCTGGTTTTAGGTGTAGGTCAGTTGTTTTGTTATATATCTAGATTATGCCTGGGAGAAATCGAAGTAATTTCAGTAATTATGCATAACTCTTGTGTCGTGAAATTACCCAAACTACCCGATTACGCCAGCTTGAGTAATTAAGAGTAATTTGGGTAAAAATCCTACCACATGAGCGTAGGAACAACAAAATAAGGGGCATATTCACAAGTCTCTATCGCCACAGGAACGTCACTTTTTTAGACGTTCCTGTGGCGATAGGGGCTTTACCTTATTCACAAGGCAGCGTTAAGCCACTTAACGTGGCTTAACGCTGCCTTGTGAATAAGGCACCCTTCACGCTATACTTAGTGTGAAAGGGTAGGGCAAAGGGTGTTGTTGTGGGCGTTCCACCGCAACACCCATTACTTCTGACGCTGCCTCCTATTCACAAGAGCAGCGTAAATAGGAGGCAGCGCCAGAATTAAGACCAGGGAAAACCTGGTCTTAACCTGGCGAAGCGAGGAGAAATGTTTAATTTCTCCACGTTTTTTCTGTTTTCATGTGTGCTGCGTTGTGCAGCACACATGAAAACAGCAAAAGGGCAATGATTGTGTATGTACAGGAAGGTCCCCCTTCCTGCACATAAACAATACATTTTTGAAAATGTCGTTTTTCAACTTCTGTGTGTGCTGCATTAAGCAGCACACCTAGAAGTCACAATTTCAAGATTGTTTATGTGCAGGAAGGGGGACCTTCCTGTACATACACAATCTTCCCTTGCATGCAGACACCCTTGCACCATGGTGCAAGGGTGCCAGCGTTGGCGCTAAGCTGCTACACTTAGCGCCAGCGCAGGGAGATACGCAAGGCTTCACCATATCCTTGTGAATATGGTTTAGCCTTGCGTTTCTGAAGTGGCCAAGTGAGGCGTTAAGCCATGACGGCTAACGCCTCACTTCGCCACTTCCTTGTGAACATGCCCCTAAGAGAGAGCGATACCAAAGGGGATGAAGGACGGAGCGTTGGAGCAAATCAAACACTCACCCCCAGACAACTGATCTGGGTTTAATCCATCATCATTCTTTAGCTCACTCCACCACCCCAGTTCAGACATGGCCATATGCAAATCAGTCTGACCCTGTGCCTCATGGGAACAGTCCAGCCCGAACTGCCAAGCCATGTCTTCCCTGGACCGGAAACAAGCATCCTGGGACCGGTTTCGGGTTCAAAACCCTCATCAGCCAGGCTATCTTGAATCCAGTGGCAAAGTGAGCAAGGGACCCACGTCTGGGCATACCCTGCCAACTTAGGACGAACAAAGCGATACCAAAGGGGAAGATGGACGGAGCGTTAGAGCAAATCAAACACTCACCCCCAGTCAACTGATCTGGGTTTAATCCATCATCATTCTTTAGCTCACTCCACCACCCCAGTTCAGACATAGCCATATGCAAATCAGTCTGACCCTGTGCCTCATGGGAACAGTCCAGCCCGAACTGCCAAGCCATGTCTTCCCTGGACCGGATACAAGCATCCTGGGACCGGTTTCGGGTTCAAAACCCTCATCAGCCAGGCTATCTTGAATCCAGTGGCAAAGTGAGCAAGGGACCCACGTCTGGGCATACCCTGCCAACTTAGGGCGAACAAAGCGATACCAAAGGGGATGATGGACGGAGCGTTAGAGCAAATCAAACACTCACCCCCAGTCAACTGATCTGGGTTTAATCCATCATCATTCTTTAGCTCACTCCACCACCCCAGTTCAGACATGGCCATTTGCAAATCTGTCTGACCCTGTGCCTCATGGGAACAGTCCAGCCCGAACTGCCAAGCCATGTCTTCCCTGGACCGGAAACAAGCATCCTGGGACCGGTTTCGGGTTCAAAACCCTCATCAGCCAGGCTATCTTGAATCCAGTGGCAAAGTGAGCAAGGGACCCACGTCTGGGCATACCCTGCCAACTTAGGGCGAACAAAGCGATACCAAAGGGGATGATGGACTGAGCGTTAGAGCAAATCAAACACTCACCCCCAGTCAACTGATCTGGGTTTAATCCATCATCATTCTTTAGCTCACTCCACCACCCCAGTTCAGACATGGCCATATGCAAATCAGTCTGACCCTGTGCCTCATGGGAACAGTCCAGCCCAAACTGCCAAGCCATGTCTTCCCTGGACCGGAAACAAGCATCCTGGGACCGGTTTCGGGTTCAAAACCCTCATCAGCCAGGCTATCTTGAATCCAGTGGCGAAGTGAGCAAGGGACCCACGTCTGGGCATACCCTGCCAACTTAGGGTGAACAAAGCGATACCAAAGGGGATGATGGACGGAGCATTAGAGCAAATCAAACACTCACCTCCAGTCAACTGATCTGGGTTTAATCCATCATCATTCTTTAGCTCACTCCACCACCCCAGTTCAGACAAGGCCATATGCAAATCAGTCTGACCCTGTGCCTCATGGGAACAGTCCAGACACTGTTCTGCATTCTGTCCATCAATTGTTCTTTTTGCATTTGTCACCCCGAGTGGGACGGGTGTGCCCAGACGTGGGTCCCGTGCTCTCCATGCAACTGGAGTCAAGCTATCCTGGCTGATGAGGGCTGAAAGCCCGAAACCGGTCCTAGGATGCTTGTTTCCAGTCCAGGGAGGACCTGGCCTGGCAGTTCGGGCTGGACTGTTCCCATTGGGCGCAGGGTCAAGACTGATTTACATATGGCTGGGTCCAAACTCGAATGGCATGGTGAGCAAAAAAACGATGGATTTAGGCCCAGATCTCTGTACTGGGGTGAATGTATGACATTGTTCTGCATTCTGTCCATCAATTGTTCTTTTTGCATTTGTCACCCCGAGTGGGACGGGTATGCCCAGACGTGGGTCCCGTGCTCTCCATGCCACTGGAGTCAAGCTATCCTGGCTGATGAGGGCTGAAAGCCCGAAACCGGTCCTAGGATGCTTGTTTCCAGTCCAGGGAGGACCTGGCCTGGCAGTTCGGGCTGGACTGTTCCCATTGGGCGCAGGGTCAAGACTGATTTACATATGGCTGGGTCCAAACTCGAATGGCATGGTGAGCAAAAAAACGATGGATTTAGGCCGAGATCTCTGTACTGTGGTGAATGTATGACCTTGTTCTGCATTCTGTCCATCAATTGTTCTTTTTGCATTTGTCACCCGGAGTGGGACGGGTATGCCCAGATGTGGGTCCCATGCTCTCCATGCCACTAGAGTCAAGCTATCCTGGCTGATGAGGGCTGAAAGCCCGAAATCGGTCCTAGGATGCTTGTTTCCAGTCCAGGGAGGACCTGGCCTGGCAGTTCGGGCTGGACTGTTCCCATTGGGCGCAGGGTCAAGACTGATTTGCATATGGCTGGGTCCAAACTCGAATGGCATGGTGAGCAAAAAAATTATCGATTTAGGCCCAGATCTCTGTACTGGGGTGAATGTACGACACTGTTCTGCATTATGTCCATCAATTGTTCTTTTTGCATTTGTCACCCCGAGTGGGACGGGTATGCCCAGACGTGGGTCCTGTGCTCTCCATGCCACTGGAGTCAAGCTATCCTGGCTGATGAGGGCTGAAAGCCCGAAACCGGTCCTAGGATGCTTGTTTCCAGTCCAGGGAGGACCTGGCCTGGCAGTTCGTGCTGGACTGTTCCCATTGGGCGCAGGGTCAAGACTGATTTGCATATGGCTGGGTCCAAACTCGTATGGCATGGTGAGCAAAAACGATGGATTTAGGCCCAGATCTCTGTACTGGGGTGAATGTATGACCTTGTTCTGCATTCTGTCCATCAATTGTTCTTTTTGCATTTGTCACCCCGAGTGGGACGGGTATGCCCAGACGTGGGTCCCGTGCTCTCCATGCCACTGGAGTCAAGCTATCCTGGCTGATGAGGGCTGAAAGCCCGAAACCGGTCCTAGGATGCTTGTTTCCAGTCCAGGGAGGACCTGGCCTGGCAGTTTGGGCTGGACTGTTCCCATTGGGCGCAGGGTCAAGACTGATTTGCATATGGCTGGGTCCAAACTCGAATGGCATGGTGAGCAAAAAAACGATGGATTTAGGCCCAGATATCTGTACTGGGGTGAATGTATGACATTGTTCTGCATTCTGTCCATCAATTGTTCTTTTTGCATTTGTCACCCCGAGTGGGACGGGTATGCCCAGACGTGAGTCCCCTGCTCTCCATGCCACTGGAGTCAAGCTATCCTGGCTGATGAGGGCTGAAAGCCCAAAACCGGTCCTAGGATGCTTGTTTCCAGTCCAGGGAGGACCTGGCCTGGCAGTTAGGGCTGGACTGTTCCCATTGGGCGCCGGGTCAAGACTGATTTGCATATGGCTGGGTCCAAAATCAAATGGGATGGTGAGCAAAAAAACGATGGATTTAGGCCCAGATCTCTGTATTGGGGTGAATGTATGACCTTGTTCTGCATTCTGTCCATCAATTGTTCTTTTTGCATTTGTCACCCCGAGTGGGACGGGTATGCCCAGACGTGGGTCCCGTGCTCTCCATGCCACTGGAGTCAAGCTATCCTGGCTGATGAGGGCTGAAAGCCCGAAACCGGTCCTAGGATGCTTGTTTCCAGTCCAGGGAGGACCTGGCCTGGCAGTTCGGGCTGGACTGTTCCCATTGGGCGCAGGGTCAAGACTGATTTGCATATGGCTGGGTCCAAACTCGAATGGCATGGTGAGCAAAAAAACTTTGGATTTAGGCCCAGATCTCTGTACTCGGGTGAATGTATGACACTGTTCTGCATTCTGTCCATCAATTGTTCTTTTTGCATTTGTCACCCCGAGTGGGACGGGTATGCCCAGACGTGGGTCCCGTGCTCTCCATGCCACTGGAGTCAAGCTATCCTGGCTGATGAGGGCTGAAAGCCCGAAACCGGTCCTAGGATGCTTGTTTCCAGTCCAGGGAGGACCTGGCCTGGCAGTTCGGGCTGGGCTGTTCCCATTGGGCGCCGGGTCAAGACTGATTTGCATATGGCTGGGTCCAAACTCGAATGGCATGGTGAGCAAAAAAACAATGGATTTAGGCCCAGATCTCTGTATTGGGGTGAATGTATGACCTTGTTCTGCATTCTGTCCATCAATTGTTCTTTTTGCATTTGTCACCCCGAGTGGGACGGGTATGCCCAGACGTGGGTCCTGTGCTCTCCATGCCACTGGAGTCAAGCTATCCTGGCTGATGAGGGCTGAAAGCCAGAAACCGGTCCTAGGATGCTTGTTTCCAGTCCAGGGAGGACCTGGCCTGGCAGTTCGGGCTGGACTGTTCCCATTGGGCGCAGGGTCAAGACTGATTTGCATATGGCTGGGTCCAAACTCGAATGGCATGGTGAGCAAAAAAACGATGGATTTAGGCCCAGATCTCTGTACTGGGGTGAATGTATGACATTGTTCTGCATTCTGTCCATCAATTGTTCTTTTTGCCTAAGAGAGAGCAGCTGCTGGCTACTGCTGTCCGTGTGCTGTACCATTTAGTGCTTTTTTCGTTGCGCAAAATGCATCCTCTGGCTTATTTTGGATGAAAGAGTGCATTTTGCTCCAAGAAAATAGTGTTAAATGATAAATTATGCTTCTCACATAATTAAGAGTATTTTTATATTAATTACGAGTATTTGCACTAGAGAGAATTGTGCCAGTTATACCCGCCACTAATCTGGATGCAATAACAGCAAGCTTATATAGGCACCAAAATTCCGGTTAGGTGTCACAATATGGGAATCACAGAAATTTAGTTTGTGGGGCAGATTTACAAGAAAGTGATGCAACTGTAGAGATGCGTCACTTTCCCTGCACCACCCTGAGAAATCTTGCGGCACCATGGATGTGCCGTATTTACAATACGGCGGACCATGGCGCATTGATTGACAGATGCGTAAAAAATTCTGACACATCTATTGCCGCAAAAGTCACGCATTGCTGGAGTCGTGTCGCAAGCACGACGCAACTCCAGCAATGCATGGGGAGGCCTATCCTCATTGTGCTGCGTCACTCCTTACACCTGCTCCAAGCAGACGTAAGGTTTTGGCGCAGTGGCATCCTAGAAGTGGTGCAATGAAATCTACAAGATTTCACTGCGTCACTTCTATGAGGCTTTATTGCGTGGGAACGCCCACCCTGCATACATTATACCTGATGCAGGTATAATGTGACACAGGGCTTTACAACGTGACGCATCTCCCAAGATGTGTCACGTTGTAAATGGGCCGCATTTTTACGCCGCCGATACGTCACAAAAAGTGATGCAACGGCGGCGCAAAAATGACGCAAGGGGCTTGTAAATCTGCCCCTATATGTTTAAGCCACATCCCTAATTATATAGGCCACGCCCCTTTAAGAGACACCCACTTTTTTCATCCCACTTAAAGCCATGGCAGGGCCCAAAAGTCTCACAAAGCCCACAAGTGCCCAAAAAAAAAACGGTGAAAAATGTGGAGGGTGATGATTTTTTGCGGAATGCAGGCGGGGAGGCAAGAGTGAACTTGCGCGGGTGTAACCACTTATTGTTACACCTTTTTACATTCCTTACTCTCTTAGTTCAATTACTGATACATTAGCCCTCCATGTCGCACATGTAACTTTCATTTATACAGATTTCCTAATATCCTCATTACTATCATAAGCAGCACTATGAAACGTGCTACTAGATATTCCTAAAGTTTATTACCGGGCAGATTTAAAAAATAATAATAATATTGCAGCAGATGTGAAATTTAATTATGTTCCTGGGACTGAATATTCGACATTCTGTGGTTCATTTTAAGACCCTCTACTATCACCGCAGCTCCAGGTAAATCGAGACAGCGCACTAACAACAATCTGCTGTTACCTGCCCATGCCACGATTATTCTAAACCTCTCATTAGAGTTTTCGTTTCTTTAAAGGGGAAGTACTCCCGAGAGTAATTGGAAGAGACCTACACATCATTACCAGCTCCACAACCAATGAGAGGCGTCGCTGGCTAACCTTTAACGGCCTGACGCTGTAGAGACATATGGCATTAATCTTATTGCCTATCAAAGATACCTCGTAAGCATTTTTCATTGCATTATGCTTCCGCGGGGAAAGAAAATGAAAAATGAGTTAGACAAATATGGCTTATCACAATTTCTGTGTGAATTGTGCATTCATTTACAGAGCAGATTTTCACAATGTTCGGTGAATGGACAGATGAGAAGTCAGAGAGACTTTAAACTGCATCAAACGACCGGAAATTCATATTTTTGTGTTACTTATTGCAGCAGTATTTCAAATCTAATGTTAAGGAATAAAAGCATGAATGGTATTTTCCTCAACTATTATTATTAATATTAGGACGAATATTCATTTTGAAACAGTGTCCACCCACTCTTCGCGTTTCAAAGTTATTGATGTAACAATGCAACTCCTAGTTGATTTTTGTAGTAAAAAATATTTTTTTGTACGTAAAATGTTCCAGATTGTCGTCACGGAAGCCATCTTGTACAAGCTATTAATGGTGTCGATCCTTATCGAAACACCATGACACCATTCTTTGTGGCCCTATACTCAAAGAGGGAGTGCCACTTTTACCCCAAAAAGGGGATAAAATGCTGATGGTCTCATGCTCTACCTTTCATCACCTATGTAAGAACTAATTATGAAAGCTCATGAAGGATACATACCCGTTCTTTCGACTGATGAACCAATCAAACTCTGCCACATTTAAGATAACCTCTGGGATGATATAGTTTCCAGTGTTTGTGAATCGAAAATAGCCAGTGCTTGATTTGTAAAATAAAGAGTGCCAATGGTCCGGTGGCTTAGTGGGCAACACGTGCACTGTAAGGGCCTGTGTTTTACCTCATAGTCACAGGTTAAAATCCCGACGGGTCCACTCATCCTTCAGAGGTCGATATAATGAGTACCAGTGAGTTGGGCAACGATGGACATATTCAGCGCCAAGATAATCTTCGTGGTGAACGTGTGCTTTCCAATACACGTTATGTTATTGCCTGTAGGCTCTGCTCAGAAGCTTTCTGAATACCAAGGCTGGTAGTCTTAAAACCACATCTTTTCTAGTTAATTAACCCTGGCCCTTTATATCAGTCTTGCAGGCTCCTGCTTTATTCCTCTGTGCTGGTTTTGGCGTCTTTCTCTTCCTTCGTCTTTCCGACCTGTGTGTTTTCCCCTCTTACATTCCGAACATATCTGGTAGAGACAAGTGCCATCCCAAAAATAAGTGGCAGTGCCCCCCACTGGCAAGAACCTGCTCAAATTAAGCACTGCACCAACAATTATGATTTAAGGATGTGTCCTCTGTAGTGCATGTGTCCTCTGTAGTGCACTGGTGAGAGAACAGTTGCCTTCCGGCTGATTGAAGTCGGGCCTGTCTTCCTCTCCAAGCCAAAGTCGACATAGCATCTCTTCAAGGACGTGTGTGTTGTTGCGAACCACCCACTGGTGGCCTTAACTGAGTCCCCCCAAAAAATAGTGAAAATAAAGAAAAGGGGGCAGGGTAGGAATACCCTGACCCCCAAGCCATGGTCTTGGGGTCCCAGAGGGAAGCAAAAAAAGTATTTGTGTTTAAATGTGTACCACGTGGTTGTGATGAATTCACAAAATCTCTGTAAAAATATTTTTAAAAATGAAGCACAGGCTCCCGCACGTCATTCATTAGTGGCCCTCGGTGGGCCAGGTCCCGGGGCATTTTTTTTAATAATGGAGGGGGGTGCATGACCCCCCCTCATGGGGCAGAATATTGTCCCAGGGACCATCACCTCCCCGGGGATTGTTTAACAGTGAATGTGGGGGAGGCCCATACTGCCTCCCCCACTACCCTAGGGACCACCACCTCCCCGGGGCTTAATCTGAAAATATTGTGGGGAGTTGCGCAGACTCCCTGCTGCCCCAGAGGCACCCACCTCCTCAGGACTTTAACTTTAATGAATGGGGGGCAGTGCAAAACCCCCCAGCCCCGGGGACCGCCACCTCCCTGGGGCTTTTGCAAAATTTGAATGTGGGGGGGCTTGGCCTCCGAAGACCTCTCAGCAATCATGCTGTGTGGGACTTACTGGAGGTAACAGGAGGAGTTGTTGGCCCCAAAGGACGTCCTTTGGGGTGAACTACCCCTCCCGTTACCTTCTTTTTTTTTTGCAGTTTTATATAGCGCGAACCTGACCTGAAGGTATTGGAACACTTTACATGAGCACCAATTACATTACACAAGGACACATTCATTTTTGGTAGGCACAAGGAGATTAAGGGATTTGCCAAAAATTACAGGATGCTGACCGACGCCGAGGCTCTAACCTGGTTTTCCTTCTCCCAAGTTGGCAACTCTGGCCGTTAGGCCACATCCTCTCCCCTTCAACAAGTCCCTCAATGCGGTATTGCTGAGAGGTCTTCGTGGCCCCACCCCCTTTCCCCACCACTCTGCAAACACGCCTCCTGGCATACTACTAGCTGGGGATGAAGTCCCCTTTTCTTCTGAGGGTGTTTGAGGTGAACAACCCCTTCTGTTACCTCCAGTAAGTCCCACACAGGGGGGTTGCTAAGAGGTGTTTGGAGGCCACGTCCCCTTTCTCGACCACTCTGCACTACTTAAAAAACCATAGAAATTCAATGAAAAATCCAAAGGTTACAGGGACGTTATAGGTAAGAATTAACATTTAAAAAACCTTAGAACTTTACCTGTAAAACCAAAGGTTACAGGGACGTTATAGTTAGGAAATGGAATAAAAAAACCTTGGGAATTCACTGAAAAAAACATAGGTGAAGTCATCAGTGATGTCACTGACCAAATTACCAGTGATGTAATATGTGAAGTCATAAGCAGTGCATTGTGGGGGCGCAAGTTATAGTTAGCTCAGTTAACTACAACTGCTAAATTTCACTGGTTTTGTACGAGTGAAACATGAAAACATGAGCTAACTATAACATCCCTGTAACCTTTGTTTTTTTCAGTGAATATATATGCTCCACTCTATCTCGCTGTATCAACAAGAACATACAGCACTGCAGACTCGGGTACAATTCCAATTCTTTTTATTATCTTTCAAAACACCATTAGTGCGAGAAAAAACAGACGGAGGGTCTATGCATTTCGGCACCCAACCTTCTACTGGACCATTGCGTCCCATTGTCTAGCTTGTCATTTAAAGTGCTCTTGTGCTGTATCCCCTTGTTGAAGTTCATTTTACAGAAGCAAACAGACTTTCACTTAATGATAAATTCTACTCACAATTTTCCATTTGTGTGAAGTACCATACATGTGTATGTACACACACACACATATATATACATATATATTCACTGAAAAAAATCAAAGGTTACAGGGACGTTAATATATATATATATATATATATTCCAGCGAAATCCCCAAGTATTAACATCCCCAGCGGCTCAACACCAGGGCACAGACTCCAAAAGCCAGTATGCAGGTAAATAGTTGTTTATTCAATCATCAAGTTCCAAATGATGCGTTTCGACTGCCGGACATGCAGCCTTGATCACATAGTGCGCTGTGAGTTAATGGGTGCAATATATACAGGTGATAGTAGTAGTCTTTTTACTGTGTTAACTACAGTGAGTCGGCATTTTACTACGCTTGGCTGGCTTTTGCAGGAGTGTTGCTTTACTGCTTAAAGAAAGACAACTGCTAAATGGCACTGAAAAACATAGAATGACATAGTGGACAGACTATTAACATGTAGTCGGATATGTATAGACAGAAATGTTCACACATAGGAATCGCATCAAAAATGAGAAGCACTGGCTAAACTACTGCCCACAATAGCAACGTAACTACATGTATGGTAACGTTAGGCATGCACAACAAATTTGAAACTTTAATTTGTAAATGCAGAGTTTTGAAAGTACAGTCTGTCATCCTTACCACGAAAATACGAGCCAAAGTGGCCTGAGGATGACGGTGGCAGTTCGAGGAGGGCAGTGCCAGGTAAGTTACGCTGTGTATATTAAAGGAATCTTTTGGCTGTGAACATTAGCTAGTTAAAACCGTATGTAATACTCGGGGCTGTGCTTTAAAGATACCATATATATATAGTATCTGCAAATAACGCCGCACTCAATTGAATCCTTACAAGTTCTTCTTTATTCAGATAACACTGCTACACCAACGCGTTTCGACCTGGCAAGGTCTTTTTCACAGTAAGTGAGTCTTTCTTCACTTTTTATATTTATACATATCCATCATTAGCCCATAATGAGGCATTGTGGGTATTGTAGTTCAACAATAGCGTTTCTCAAATCTCATCGGGCTCTTTTTGAGACATTATATGTATATCTCATTGTTTTTATACAGTATAAATCCTTCAGTACTACAATCAAATTGATTATGCCGAATTACCAACATGACAACCTATCGTATGTGTGAAATGTAGATGTGTTTCATTGTTTCAATGGTTATGGTATGGTACCAGTTTATATGCATACTAATATGTCATTGGTCAAATGAGATATACTTCAAGGCATTAGATAACAGTATGGTAATTGCTAAGAACATATGTGCTTATTAAGGATCCAGTGCGTATCATTAGCCATATACTGGTAGTTAATTTCTCAATAGTACTTTTCGTCATATAGTATCAAACATGCTGCCTGATAGGTATAGTACCATAATTCTGCAATTCTACAATGATAATGACATCTATATTTCAATTTCTTTTTTTTTTTTTTTTTTTTTTTTTAAAGTCTTTATTGTAGACATCCAACACATACAATCCTTTATGCACCAGGTTTATCCAAACAATATTTCCAAAACATATGTGGAAGATGTCTAATGTATATCTTAATACCCAGCACCCCTATCCTACCCCTACCTCCCCCACCCAAACCCAGATGGAGCCCATGGTGGTAACATAACATAAATTGAGCTATAACACAACCATAATGTACATTTCTTGGAAAAACCCTTAATATAGTTACAACCTAAATAATACCAACAGTCTAAACATCCTATGCTGATCCCTTAACTTATATCAACACAAATCAGATCAAGTCCTGACCTCATTCGTCCAATTCGTTATTGGAAGCCAAATTGCAAGCCCCTCCTTTTAGCATTAAGCCCCCTTCGTTTATACACCTCTTTCTCCCACCGATATGTGGCCAGAAATTTCCCCAGCCAGCAATAAACTGAGGGGGTCCTTGTCCAGCCACCCGCTGGCCAAGGAAAGCCTAAACACTGCCATAGCTATAAATAACAGAGCTCTATTTGGTTCCGGCATGGCTTGATTGCTAACCCCCAACATAATTACCTGCGGTGAAAGTTCCACCTCAAACCCCAGCATACCTCTTAGGTATTTGCCCACCTCAGTGATTACAGGTACAAGTCGAGGGCAAGTTGCAAACATGTGTACACTATCAGCAGCATAACAGTGACATCGAGAGCAAGAAGAACCACGCGAGCCTCCCCATTTTGCTATGCGGGCTGGAGTAATGTACAAATTAAGCCAGGTTTTGAAACACTGCACTTGTAAGTTTGCCGAGAAGCATGCCGTTTGACTTAACAAAAGAGAGTCCTCACATACCTCTGTCCCTGCTTGCAACAGATTCTTCCAGCGATTAGTATGTTTAATAAAGTCATCACTCATTAAATTACTAAGCATTTTGCAGAGGGGAGAAAGTGTTAAAGATGTCCCTAATATTGCTTCAAGTAAGGGGATTTTCTGACAACTGGATATTTTTTAGAAACAAAATCCCTAATTTGTAAATATTTAAAAAAATACTTATTACCTAACCCAAATTTGCTCTTGATTGCATCAAAAGAAAGGATATTGTCATCCTCCATCAGATCTCCAATAAACCTTACTCCTTTATTCATCCAAACTTTCATATAGCCATCTAGTAGAATTTCAGGTAGTAGGTTATTGTCTGCCAGAGGAGAGTATCTGTGTATCCTACCTAGTTTAAGTTTCTTCCTGATGGACGTCCATACTTTAAATGATCCCAATAAAACCTTAAATTTTACCCTTTTAAAATAAGCAAAATCAATATATCGAAGAAGGCAGCCAGCTGAATCCGATCCCAAGAGTAACCTATATATAGAAGGGCTGGATGTTTCCTCTATTGATGTTGGTTCTTTCCCCAATATTAGTGCCATTCGCTGCAAAGCTGCTGCCCAATAATAAACCTGGAGATTAGGTACCGCCCAGCCACCCCGATTTCTAGGTAGGGACATATATCTCAGCGCTCTGCGGGGACGGTTCCCGGCCCACAAAAACTTGGAAATTGCTTGATCAAATGCCAAAAACCAGCTCTTGTTTATTTCCGTTGGAATAGCTCTAAAAAATAGAGGATTTTTGGTAAAAACAACATCTTGATGACATTGCATCTCCCTAAAAGAGTGAGATGCAAATTATTCATTCTATTAAAATCTGTTCTAGTCTTATGTAGCAGAGGTTCTAGATTAATCTGTACGATTTTATCGACATTGGCAGAGATCTCAACCCCCAGATATCTAGTGTTTTCCACTACCCGTGTATCAAACATAGCCACATTTGAGTTTTTAACAATCATGGTCTTATCCTCATTAAGATGATACCCCGAAATTTGACCAAAATCTTTTGAAGCTCTTTCAACCTCTCTAATAGCTTCTGATGGATTGGCTGTGATTATTGCGATGTCATCCGCATATGCAAGAATCTTAGTATCCCCTCCCATCGAAGGAATGGCTGAAATCCTATCGTTCCCCACAATTTTCCTGATTAAAGGATCTATATATAGGGCAAATAATAGCGGGGAACAGGGACACCCCTGCCGCGTACCTCTTGTTATTTTGATTGGCTCCGATGTGTACCCCATCATTGCAATTCTAGCCCCGGGATCCTGATATAAACATTTAATTGCTCCAATAAATTTTTGCCCCAAGCCGTATTTCCCCATAACTGCCCATAAGAAGGGCCAGGAGACCCTATCGAATGCTTTCTCCGCATCAAGTAATATTACAGCCATAGGGTTTCCTGACACCTTCGTATAATCAAACAGCGTAATTATGCGTTGAATATGATCAGTCGTGCCCCTACCTGGAACGAATCCGTGTTGAAACGGGGAAACTAATCTTTTAATGACCGCTGCCAATCTGGTTGCTAAAATTTTAGAAAAGATTTTCACATCGCTGTTAATCAGCGTGATTGGCCTATATGAACCCAATTCTGAGGGGGTTTACCTTTTTAGGAAAGACTATTATATTAGCTGTCTTCCAGGAATCGGGAATCAGCAGTTCTACTTGTGCTCTATGAAAAACTTCCAGCATAAGAACCACAAGCTGTGTCTTAAATTTTTATAAAATTCTCCTGGGATCAAATCCGTGCCTGCAGCTTTGCCTGAAGGAGTAGAATCTATTGCTGCTCTGAGTTCATCTAATGTTATTAATGCACTAAGGTTGTTTTTCTCCTCACAGGATACTTGATCCGGTAATAGCCCATCTAAGTAATCCTCAATATCAACATCTTTGTTTTGAATATCCTCGGTATACAAGTTTTGATAGAATTTTTGAAATGCCATGAGAACTGCATCAGGGCTATTTACCATACCTATGTCTGGATCCCTGATTTCGCTAATTCTAGACTGTACCGTTTTTCCCTTGTACGTACAGCAAGTACATGGCCCACTCTCTCATTGTTCTCATATACCCTGCTCCGCCATGCCATATATTTCCCAGCTGCTTTTTTGGTGGAGATCTCGGAGATTGCAGACCTAGTAATTATAATTTTTGATTGAGCCGTCCCCGCGTCTCCCCTTCGGCCAGAACCCTTACTAGATCAGCCTCCTCTTTACTCAAATCCTCATACAGGGTATGTACCAAGATATTATCCTTCTTCTGTGATTCCCATCCATATTTCGATGTTTCCCCTCTAATCCCAGCCTTCAAAGCATCCCAAACTATACCTACATCTGTACTCCCTAAGTTCTCTGCTATAAACCTAGGGATCCATTCATTAAGGTGTTGTTGATACCCCTCCTCGCTTAATAAGGCCCTGTTAAATGTCCATCGTGTCTGTGGGGATTCTAATCTGATATCAATTTCTATTACCAGGGGTTATGATCAGACATAACTTTTGGAAATTTACTAATCTTACAGCCTAATAGCATCTCCTGGGATACAAAGAAATAATCTAATCTCGCATGCACTTGATGTGGTGCGGAGAAAAAGTGAAGCCAGGGTCATCCTCCTTCTGTTCTGCCCATACATCCGCTAACCCATGCAGTGACCTTAATTGCATCAGGGATTTAAAAACCTTTGGTTTACGACCATGGTACATCACCCCTCTATTCCTAGATACCTGACAGCTCATATTAATGTTCATATCCCCACATATAATCAAAGGTAAAGGCCAACCCACTAATTCAACATTTAGCCATTCGAACAGAGCCGGGTCATCCAAAACGGAACCATAAATTGAGCAAAGGGTGAATATCTTATGGTCCAAACAGCATTGTGTTATTACCCATCTCCCCAATTTATCAGCAGAAGAGCGCGGGAAACGACCCAACCCTTTCTTTGCCAAAATTGCCACCCCTCTTGTCTTTGTAGTTTGTGTTGTGGAAGCTACAATTTGATAGCCCACCATCCCCAGTGCCCCCTTGTTACAAGCTTCCACATGAGTCTCTTGAAGACAAATAATGTCTGCCTTTAGGAATTGAACCTCCAAGCTGATTCTCCTTCTTTTAACAGGATTATTCAACCCGCATATATTAATAGAGGCTATTCTTAACTTCCTAATTGAAAAAAATAAAATAGTTCCAAACCAAATAAAGATGCAATTAGTGAGATAGCCGTCTCCAACTCATACCAGTGCCCGAAGAAAAACCCACCCAAGATACCACCCCTCACCCACAGGCTCCAACCCATCCCCCCCTCCCCACCCTGATCAAAAGGCAAAAAGGTCCAAGGACCCTTGTGATGCCTCCTGCATGATGTGTGCCCCTAGCCGCCTCCTACAATAAAAACAAAATCATTAAAAAGAAAGAAAAAAAGAGAGAAAAAAAGAAAAAAAAAAAGGACAGAGCACCCAATTACCCCACTCTAGAGTCAAGTCTTATTTTTTTTTCCGTAAGTTCTTGCAGAAACTCCTGTGCCTGGATCTCAGAAGAAAAACTCTAATCGCCCCCTTGCAGATGACTTTGAGCCTGGCAGGATTCATAAGATAGACTTCGCAGCCCAGTTTCTGGAATGGGGAGATCAGCAGACGCAATCTCCAGCGCCTCTCTACCGTAGCATGACAAAAGTC
Source organism: Calotriton arnoldi (assembly GCA_963921515.1). Classification (NCBI taxonomy): domain Eukaryota; kingdom Metazoa; phylum Chordata; class Amphibia; order Caudata; family Salamandridae; genus Calotriton; species Calotriton arnoldi. The sequence goes on from CAWUFW010006083.1 coordinate 226,784, forward strand.
AGGCCGAACAAAGAAGGAGTGCCCCGCAACTATCTTCCTAGCATCAGGTCTTGCTTTTTCAAATATAGATTGTCGAAGGAGGAAATTACCAAAAAAATAAGAATGGCTCGTGGTTTGTCATCTTGCCCTGGCTTTTTTCTAAGCATTAAGGGAAATCGATGCACCCGCTGTATTTCAGACTCCCAGTTCCAATGACCAAGGTCAGGAAATGCCTCCTTGAATAGCGTCAATACAAACCCCCGGATGTCATCGCCTTCTGCTTTCTCTGCAATCCCAAGTAAACGAAGGTTGTTACGGCGTTGTCTATTTTCAAAATCTTCCAGCTTCCAAAAACATCAGACATCTTACTATCATTAGCTTCAGTTAATCGGGTGGAGGTTTCAACGTCGCCCTCCAGTTGCACAACGCGTTCTTCCAAAGCTGTGGTGCGTACTGAAGTCTCGGTACAGGCTTTGCTAATTTTGCGCACAGCACCCTGTAATTTTCTAGTGGCTAAATGAGCCCTTTTATGTTCAAGACGTGCCTCAATCTGCATCTGCTTCAATGTTGAATATATCAGATCCATTGTCGGTTGTTGAGTTTGTAGTTCCATTATACCATGTTCTTTCGTCATACCCTCTGGGGCTCCGAGCTCATCCTCTAGACTCCTCCCAAACTGAGTGGCAGAGTAGTCCCACTTTAGCTGGCTAGACTGACTGCAGTCGGACGTAAGCCCCTTGTCTTTATCTGACTCCTTTATACTCTTTTTCTTTTTGCGCACAGGTACGCGTTTTTGAGTGGCAGGGTTGGTGAGGGGGTGCCGCTGTCCCCCTCTGAGAAATCTTCATCAGAACCACCCTTGCTGCTGAAGTTGGATAAATCCGAATCATCAGTCAATGAATAAAACTTTTCCCCATTATCCGGGATCTTTAGATGTTTGCCGGATGCTTGGATGGTAGCCTCCGGTTGCTCCTTATGGACAGTAATGTTAGTTGCGTCACATACTTCTTTGGAAATAACATCCCGAGGACCAGAATTCTCGGGTTGCCCCTCTTTCCCAGAAGTAGTTTGTACTAACATTTCAGAGTGCTCCCCAGATATAGAAGCAGGGCCTGCAATACTCACAGTTAATTCAGGGGAGATCTCTATTAAATTGCTATCATTTTGCATGTCCTCGCTTAGTACCAAACTCTTTGGGCTGTCTGCATGAGTTTTGCCTTTAAATACTTTCTTTTCGCCGGATAAATAAGGGGCTCCCTTCCGGTAAACATCCCAGGGACAGTTGGTTGCTTTGGTCTAGTAACCATAGCGCCAAGACGCTCACCACAGTGCTTCCCACTAAGAGTTTCCTTGGACAGCCCTTCTTTGTCCAAATCTGCTTGTAGATTGACTCTCTGGCTCAGGCTCTGGTTCAGCCCCTTTCCATCCGCTGCTGCACGCCGATTCACCGATACAGGCTTGACTCCTCCAGTCGCGCTGCCATCTCGTGTCAACCCTTTGATCTTTGGCGGCATAGCAGCGGATCCTGTCAGCCTCTTCTCTACTGCCACAGAATATCGCTTATCCACGCCGGGGCAGATACAATCCCTCGTGATACAATGTATCGGCGAGTTGTCCCGGGCCTCCCCAATGCCGCTTGATGAGCGCCGGATGCTGCCAGTACCACTGCAAGTAAAAGCCTCGACGCTCGAGCCGTCAGTACACCGATCGCCGACAAAAGCCTCATCAGCTTGTACTCCACGACCAGATTTACAGCTGAAGCCCCTGCCAGGTACGTGCTGAGTTGCTTTGCCCATAAATAATGCCGAGTTAGATCAACATATAAGATTTTCCCTCATTCCATAGCTGAATCGCCGAGGTAGGGAAAGCGGCTCCACACAGCTCTCACACAGCCGCCATCTTGCCTCCCTATATTTCAATTTCTATTGCAAAATGGATATGTCTCAATCTTATAGATGTATAAAAAGTTCCTCATCGTTGTTAAGGCCTGTAGGTGTCTTGGTCTTTAATCTTATTATGTATCTTTATTCCAATTGTCTCAGTTTTTTAGTCCTGTCTCCTCCACGTTCATTTTGCGGTACCAAATCTAATCCAAAAAATGTCATAACTTTCCAGTCTGCATCCTGACATTGCATCGGATGTTTAGCTGTAGCATAATTGGTGTCCTGGTTTTTCACCGCTCTTATATGCTCTAAAAATTGTTTTTTTTAGCATACAGATTGTGCTTCCTAAATATTGGAGACCACAGTTGCATTCTATCACATAAACCACATGAGTTGTTTTACGTGTGATATGTTGCTTAATATGAATTATTTTGCTGTCTCTGTCCATCACACCCCTTTTGTTTATTCCAATCTTACATGCTTTGCAGTTGTTGCATTTGGTAAATCCACTTTGCGCTTCTGATAGCCAGTTTTTTTATTTTTTCATTTCTTGTAGATGGCTTGGTACTAGTTGGTCCTTGAGAGATATGATTCTCTTATATGTGACCAGTGGTTTTGTGCCTAGGAGTTTGCCTATGTTTGGATCCTTAGAAATCAAGTGCCAGTGCTTTTGGATCACATTCAATATTTTCTTGCTTTCTTTGCTAAAAGTAATTATCAATCTCGGGACTACTTGTTGCACTTGCTCAGGTTTTAGATTTTGTTTCTCTTTTTTCGTTATTTTTGTATCCGCTCATGATTTCATTTTTACATTTATCAAGTGAGTCATCAAATCTTTTTGTTTGTATCCCCTTCTTTTCATCCCCAATAAGGTTTCTTCAGATTTGATTTCAGCATCCTCTTCTTTAGAGCAATTTCTTTGCATCCTTATAAGTTCACCATATGGGATGCTTCTAATTAGTGAGGGGGGATGGAAACTTTCTCCATGCAATATGCTGTTCGTGGCTGTCTCTTTTCTAAACAGGGTTGAATGGATTGTCCCTTGATCAATATAAATATGTGTGTCCAAGAAATCGATGCCTGTCTTACTCACTGTACATGTAAAGGAGAGTCCTAAATTGTTCTGATTAAGTTTATTAAAATACCTCATGAAAGTTTCTTCAGTGCCCTTCCATATCAAAAAAAGATAATCTATATATCTCACCCAAAGTGCGATGTTCTCCAGTTCCTCTTGGTTGTCAATTCCCCACACTATTTCTTTCTCCCACTGTACCATCACAATATTGGCGTAGTTTGGTGAAAATGAAATACCCATTGCGGTCCCACAACGTTGATGATATATTTTGTGGTTGAAGAGAAACACATTGTTTGTCAGACAAATTTCAATCATTTGCAATAACATTTTCGAGTGTTGTAGTCCTTTCACGTTTCTTTGTCTTAGAAAATTGGCACAAGCTTGTAGTCCTATTTCATGTTCGATGGGCGAATATAATGAGACCACATCTATGGTTGCCATCAAATAATTGTTGTTCCAATTAGTTTCTGCCAATATGCGTAAGAAGTCGCCAGTATCTCTAATGTAGGAACTCAAGCTCTGGACAATCGGAGCTAGATAGGTGTCTACATATGGTGATACATTTTCATAAAGTGAGTCACAGGATGAGAAGATGGGTCTACCTGGTGGAGTTGTAAGGGTCTTATGTATCTTTGGCAAAAACTATATAGTTGGCATTGTTGGGTGCTCTTTCAATAAGAATCAGTGTTCATCTTTGTTAATAAGATTAACTTCATACGATTGATTCAGCTGTTCGATCGACTCAGCTGTCATTTTTTAATGGGATTGGTGATTAGTCGTACATACTTAGTCACATCCTTTAGTTGTCTGTATGCTTCTCTCATATAGTCACTTTTATTTTGCAGGACTATATTTCCCCCTTTGTCCGCGGGCTTAATTACGATTTGTCCATTGCTCATCAAGTTGTTGAAAGCCTTCAGAACGTTCAGAGATAGATTTTCATGATTAGAATGTTTAGAATTAGTCATTTTGTCTAGCTCCAAAACAACAGCATCTGCAAAAAGATCTATTTTGTTTCCAGGGGATAGTGATGGACAGTATTTTGACTTGTTTTTAAGTTTGCTAAATGAATGTTGATCCGTCTCTATTGCTAATTCCTGCAATACCTCACTTTCCGTCACATCTCCATCATTCAAGATCTGGAACTTGTTCTATCGTTAGTATATTGTCTGCATGGCTCTTTTCTTTGATGGATTCAATTTGCGTGTGTTCCTTGTATCCAGTAGGATTGGTTATATATATTTTAGCCAATTTAAATTTTCTATTGTATTTGTATATGTCAATCCTAGTGTCTACATAATTGAAGTGATTTTCAGGACAAAAAGAAAGGCCTTTGTTGAGTAATGATCTCTCATCTTCTGTTAATACATGACATGACTGGAGAGGTTAATTATTAAGTTTTCTTCTTCTTTTATTGTTTCTTCTTGGTCAAGTTGTGCAGGGGATACTGTCTTTTTTTGTTTGGATCTTCTGGTCTTTCTTGTGCTTTTGAAGACCTTGTATCTCCTTTGCCACGTCCTCTGCCGCCCCCTCTTCCTCTCCCCTTGCCTCTCGTCATTGATTGGTCTAGGTGCATGAGCCTCATTTCTTCTAAAAAAGTGGTCTTAATTCAGAGGGTTGGAATCGAGCCTTCTCCTTCACTTATATCTGACTCACTGATTATGTCCCCTGTTGCAGGGGGCACTGATCTTGTAGTGTAGGTTTGTTTTAGCACGTCGAACCTTTTGGCAAATGTGAGGCTTCTGCCTTGTTTGTAGTCCCCTTCATCTCTTGTGAATTTCCTTTTCTTCGGCTCCTGTATATCCTCCTTGTATTTTTCTAGACGTGTTTCCATCTCTTTTCGTAATTTGGTTGCCTCTTCTTTATTAGTGTGAGAAGTTGCCTTAGTTTCCATCTCTTTAATTAAAACATGGACCTCATCAAGATCAAGCCTGGCATGTTTAATAAGGACTTTCATCATGTTGGTCGAACACTGCATGTTATTCTGTCCCCATTCCTTTAATAATTCAGACTTGGTGTCTGGGTGAATTGGCATTGTAAAGATTCTTAATCCTCTATGGATTCTGTTCACCTCTAAATATTTTTCCAAAGTTATGATTTCCCAACTTTTGTTTATCTGTTTTTTTGTATAAACGTTCTAATTGGAAAAACATTTGTTTCAGTGATGATTCATTGCCTGTTTGTAATGTCCGGTTGCGCTCTGGTTCATTGGATTCCCCGCTTGTGGGAAGAAACATTGTCGCAGCTTTGGGTGCTTGTTTTACTTTGCGCGCTACCATATTCAGGCCGTTGTGATTGAAACATAAAGTGTATCCTATTTGCTAATTACGGCATTCAAACGTAACAAGCTCTTATGTTCATGTTAATATTCACGTCTCGTCCCAATGTTTCAACTTCTATTAGAAAAAATAGAAGAAAGCAAAGATTTGTAGCAGCATATTTCACCCGCTTAACTTTTCCGAGATCGTCAATAAGGATTCACTGCTCTGAGTGTTGAGGAGCCACTGCTCTTTAATCTGCCTCCGATTTCCTCTTAACCCATACACCCACAAGCCGCTTTGAATTTCAAACCTCATGCACTTCCAAAGTTGGACTCACCTCGGGAGACACCCGTTCAGGCGGCGGCCTCCCACACTGTCCTTCGGCACTCAACCCCCGGTGAGTTTTAGTGCCTCCCACCCCGTCCTTCGGCGCTCAACCCCCGGTGAGTTTTAGTTTCTGTTTCTGCTGTGTGTTGACTCCGACGCTGCCAGGAGTTATTCGCATTTTCACACAAACAGGTTCAGTACCGGCATGCTCAACTGCGGTGCTGGCATTTGGGCTGAACCTTTGAGCCCATGGACGTTTAGTAACTGCAAATAACGCCACACTCAATTGAATCCTTACAAGTTCTTCTTTATTCAGAGAACACTGCTACACTAATGCGTTTTGACCTGGTAAGGTCGTTTTCACCGTAAGTGAATCTTTCTTCACTTCTTATATTTATACATATCTATCATTAGCCATGGGCTCAATGGTTCAGCCCAAATGCCAGCAGTCGGAGTTGAGCACGCCGGGACTGAACCTGTTTGTATGGATATATATATATATATATATATATTCACTGAAAAAAACATAGGTTTTAGGGACAGTTATAGTTAGTTGGACATTTCACTCGTACAAAACCATAGAAATTCCCCCGTTATAGTTAGTTCAGCTAACTATAACTCGCGCCCCCGCAATGCACTGCTGATGACGTCACATATTACATCACTCATGACATGGTCAGTGACATCACTGATGACATCACTGATGACATCTCAAATGACATCACTGATGACAACATCCAGTGACTGTGTGTTTCTGTAAAGTTTAAATATGTTTAATATATATAGGGAAAGGCGTATTGAAGAATGAGTGGGTGTATAAGTGTCTGAATGGATGATTTAGTAGGTGCGTGACTGACTCTATAAGTGAGTGATTAAACGTATCTTACTGAATGCATGGATTAGTGACTAAACTGTGTGAATGTCTGTATCCGTCTGTCTGTTGGTGTGTAAGCGGCTGCATGGGTTTGCGAATAGCTACATGAGTGTCTACATGGATTATTGATTGGTTGTCTGAGTATCTGTATGGGTGCCTGAGTGTTTGTGTGGGTGGGGTGTGTGTGACTCTGTGCATAGATGTGTGAGTGGGTGATTCACTGGGTGCATGGTTTCAAGAGTGCATCTGTGATGGACTGTATGGGTGGGTGAGTGTCTGTATGGGTGTGTTAGTGAGTGAATGTATATCTCAGTGGTACATGTGTGAGTAACTACATATGTGAAAGGCAGTATATATGTGTGTTGGAGTATATAAATGGCTATAAGTGAGAGTGTGTGATTGTGAGAGTGGCTGTATGGATGAGTGTGTACTTGTATCAGTGATTGTATAAGAGCGTAAGAATGTGCTAGTATTTGTATGAGTAAGTGAGCTGGTGTGTGTATAACTGTATAGGTGAGTAAATGGCAGTGTGATTAATTATTTGCATGACTGACTAGGTGTGTGAGTACCTCTATGGATTAATGGCGGTGTGTGAGTGTCTATGTAGGTGTATGAGTGCATATGATAGTCCTGTACTGAGTGACCGTAAGTATGAGTGACTGTACGGGTGAGTGAGTGGATGTGTGTGTAGACCTAAGAATCAGTGAGTGGGTATGTAGTTATTGGTGTTGGAGTGTCTATGGTTTTGAGAATGGCAGTCTGTAATTTAGAGTGGGTGTATCAAAGGTTATATTAGGGTGTGAGAAGATGCATCAAATTATCACATGGATGATGTCATCAGTGATGTCATCAATGATGTCATCAGTGATGTCACTGACCATGACATGAGTGATGTAATATGTGACGTCATCAGCAGTGCATTGCGGTGCACGAGTTATAGTTAGCTGAACTAACTATAACAGGGGAATTTCTATGGTTTTGTACGAGTGAAAAGTCCAACTAACTATAACTGTCCCTAAAACCTATGGTTTTTCAGTGAATTTCTAAGGTTTTTTAAATGCTAATTTCTAACTATAACGTGCCTGAAACCTATGGTTTTTTCAGTGAATTTCAAAGGTTTTTTAAATGCTAATTTCTAACTATAACGTGCCTGAAACCTATGGTTTTTTCAGTGAATTTCAAAGGTTTTTTAAATGCTAATTTCTAACTATAACGTGTCTGAAACCTATGGTTTTTTCAGTGAATTTCAAAGGTTTTTAAATGCTAATTTCTACTATAACGTGCCTGAAACCTATGGTTTTTTAAGTGAATTTCAAAGGTTTTTTAAATGCTAGTTTCTAACTATGCCTACAGAGGTAGGACATGTGAAGAAAGAAGAAAAAACGCACAGAAAGAAGCAAAAGAAATGCAGAAAGAAGCAACAGAAGTTCACAAAGACAAACAAAAGTGCAGGAAGAAGCAAGACATGTGCAGAAAGAACCAACAGAGAAGCAGAAAGAGGCCTTGTTGCAAAATCATCCTGTGCCCACAACTTTTTCTGACGGGTACTGGTGGTAACTGACTCGGACTAACCAGGCCTAGAGCCAGTGCTATGCTAAAAGACACTTACAATACAGTGAAAACACCTACATACACTAGGGAACCCTATGCGTTGGGGTACCCCTGTGATTAGCATGACCTCCTCTGTAAGGCCCTAATACATAATAGGGCAGGGGGATTAAAACTTCCTCTTAAAACGCGCCCCGGGGCGCGTTTGCATAGTGGTGAAGGGAGAGGGGGCCTGAGGTGACATGTGTGCAAACAAGCCCTGTGGCCGTTTTAAGTTGGGAGATTAATCCCCTTGAATCCTGAGGGTCCCTGGGGTCCAACTAGCCCACTAGGTACGCCCAGTAAGCGCCACAGGGCTGCGTTGCACAGAGGTGTAAAAAGGGGCGTGGCCTGGACCACCTCTCTGCAACGCAGCCCTGTGGCGCGCACTGGAGGTATCTGGTGGGCTAGTTGGCCCCCAGGGTCCCTCAGGATTCAAGGGGAATTAATTCCCCAACTCAAAACGCTCCACAGGGTGTGTTTGCACACATGTCACCTGAGGCCCCGCCCCCTAACTTCACCACTGTGCAAACGCGCCCTGTGGCGTGTTTTAAGTTGGGGGATAAAGTCCCCTTGAATCCTGAGGGTCCCTGGGGTCCAACTAGCCCACCAGGTACCTCCAATAAGTGCCACAGAGCTGCGTTGCAGGGAGCTGTAAAAAGGGGTGTGGCCTGCACCACCTCTCTGCAACGCAGCCCTGTGGCGCGCACTGGAGGTACCTGGTGGGCTAGTTGGCCCCCAGGGTCCCTCAGGATTCAAGGGGAATTAATTCCCCAACTTAAAATGCGCCACAGGGTGTGTTTGCACACATGTCACCTGAGGCCCCGCCCCCTCCCTTCACCACTGTGCAAACGCGCCCTGTGGTGCGTTTTAAGTTGGGGTATTAGGTCACCTTGAATCCTGAGGGTCCCTGGGGCCCAACTAGCCCACCAGGTACTTCCAGTAAGCGCCACAGGCCTGCGTTGCAGAGAGGTGGTCCGAGGCCACGCCCCTTTTTACACCTCTCTGCAACGCAGCTCTGTGGCGCTTACTGGAGGTACCTGGTGGGCTAGTTGGACCCCAGGGACCCTCAGTATTCAAGGGTACTTAATCCCCCAACTTAAAACACGCCACAGGGCGTGTTTGCACACATGTCACCCCAGGCCCCGCCCCCTCTCTTCACCACTGTGCAAACGCGCCCCGTGGCGCGTTTTAAGTTGGGGGATAAAGTCCCCTTGAATCCTAAGGGTCCCTGGGGTCCAACTAGCCCACCAGGTACCTCCAATAAGTGCCACAGAGCTGCGTTGCAGAGAGGTGTAAAAAGGGGCGTGGCCTGCACCACCTCTCTGCAACACAGCCCTGTGGTGCGCACTAGAGGTACCTGGTGGGCTAGTTGGCCCCCAGGGACCCCCAGTATTCAAGGGGAATTAATGCCCCAATTTAAAACGCGCCACAGGGCGCGTTTGCAGAGTGGTGAAGGGAGGGGGCGGGGCCTGAGGCACGATTGCATCTTTTTTTTTGGTTGATTTTTTAGAAGGGGGGCTGTGTGGTCCCCCTTCTTTTTTCCTTTTTTGGGCCCTGGGGACCCCATCCCCCAGGGCCTGACCCCTTTTTTTATAAAATAAAAAAAAAACTGAACGGGAAGGGGGCTGCGTGGCCCCCCTCCCGTGGCCAATTCTAGCCCCGGGAACCCCATCCCCCGGGGCATGCAACAATTAGTAAAGTTTTTAAGGAGGGGGGCTGCGTGGCCCCCCTCCAGAGGCCTCTATTGGCCCCGGGGACCCCATCCCTTGGGGCCGGCCTTTTTTTTTTTTTATTTTGGGGAGGGGGGCTGCGTGGCCCCCCTCCAGGGCCACTACTAGCCCCGGGGACCCCATCCCCTGGGGCAGGCCCTATCCATTGGGGACCGTGGGGGGAGCCCCAATGCCCCCACAGTCCCGCCGGCTCCCCACGTCCTGCAGGAGCCGGCATTGCTTTTCCACATGGGGAGCTGCTAACATGCAGCTCCCCTTGTAGAAAAGCAATCTGCTTTAGGTTTTGGAAGAGAGAGCAGGAGTACCCCACTAGTTTTGAAAATTTCGCGATGATTCGTCATCCGGCGCCAAAGTTATTGGGGAAAAAAAAACGCTTTTCCTATGGAAACTAGGTCCTAACTATAACTATCTACTGGCGACCGCCAGTAGATAATATATATATATATATATTCACTGAAAAAACCACAGGTTTCAGGTACGTTATAGTTAGAAATTAGCATTTAAAAAACCTTTGAAATTCACTGAAAAAACCATAGGTTTCAGACAAGTTATAGTTAGAAATTAGCATTTAAAAAACCTTTGAAATTCACTGAAAAAACCATAGGTTTTAGGGACAGTTATAGTTAGTTGGACATTTCACTCGTACAAAACCCGTGAAATTCCCCGTTATAGTTAGTTCAGCTAACTATAACTCGCGCCCCGCAATGCACTGCTGATGACGTCACATATTACATCACTCATGACATGGTCAGTGGCATCACTGATGACATCACTGATGACATCTCAAATGACATCACTGATGACATCACTGATTATTGTAATTACATTATACATTACATTACAAAATATACTTTCTCAGAATGAATTACTTTAGTTTAAATAGTTTGCAAATAGGCAATAGAGTTTTAAGTACAGTAGTTACAGTTGTTGCAATGGGCAACACAATTTCAAACACAATGCAACATTGAGCTCAATGTGAATTTCTAGTTAAATGCAATTAGTTACTTTATGGATTACTTTTTCTAACCACAGGACTGGATCCTAGATTCAGTCCTGGGACATCTCCTGTAAACAGTTGAGTAAAAGCGTTTTGGTTACAGTAGTGATTTTTAAGGAATATTATTGTATTTTAAAAGTTGACACTTAGAAACTTTTTCACATAGAATCACCAATGTTATCCTACGGGAGGAAATTCACTTAACAGGTAAGTAGTGTTATCGTTACTTTTTCTTACTCAGTGTTGGATCCTGGATCCAGCACTGGTGCATCTCCTGTAAACAGTTGAAAGAATGCGTTTAAGTCATACAGGCGATTTTTAAGGAATATTTGTAGTTTGTGAAAATCGACACTTTGAAACTTTTCTGCTGAAAACCAGACAATGGATTCCTATGGAAGGAAATATAAGTTACTGGTAAGTACGGTTAGATTTACTTTTCAGGGTCAGTGCTGGGCTAAAAGATGCAGCACTGGGTTCTCTCCTGATAACAGGTGAGTAAATCGGAATTCGTAGTTCGGTTGATTTTAGAGGAATATTATAAAGTTCCAAAACTCCACACTTAGAAGAATTTCCAAGTGAAACCAGTCAATGTTAGCCTATGGAAGGAAATTCAAGTTACTGGTAAGTACGGTTAGAATTACTTTTCAGGATCAGTACTGGGCTGAAAGATGCAGCACTGAGGTCTCTCCTGATAACAGGTGAGTAAATTGTAATTCGTAGTTCGGCTGATTTTAGAGGAATATTATAAAGTTTCAAAACTCCACACTTAGAAGAATTTCCAAGTGAAACCAGTCAATGTTAGCCTATGGAAGGAAATTCAAGTTCCTGGTAAGTACGGTTAAAATTACTTTTCAGGATCAGTACTGGGCTAAAAGATGCAGCACTGGGTTCTCTCCTGATAACAGGTGAGTAAATCGGAATTCGTAGTTCGGCTGATTTTAGAGGAATATTTGTATGTTTCAAAAATCGACACTTAGAAACTTTTTCAGCAAAAAGCAGACAATGATATCCTATGGAAGGAAATTCAAGTTACTGGTAAGTACGGTTAAAATTACTTTTCAGGATCAGTACTGGGCTGAAAGATGCAGCACTGAGGTCTCTCCTGATAACAGGTGAGTAAATCGGAATCCGTATTTCGGCTGATTTTAGAGGAATATTATAAAGTTCCAAAACTGCACACTTAGAAGAATTTCCAAGTGAAACCAGTCAATGTTAGCCTATGGAAGGAAATTCAAGTTACTGGTAAGTACGGTTAAAATTACTTTTCAGGACCAGTACTGGGCTGAAAGATGCAGCACTGAGGTCTCTCCTGATAACAGGTGAGTAAATCGGAATTTGTATTTTAGAGGAATATTTGCACAATGGTGAAGGGAGGGGGCGGGGCCTGAGGTGACATCTGTGGAAACGCGCCCCGTGGCGCGTTTTAAGTTGGGGGACTAAGTCCCCTTGAATCATGAGGGTCCCTGGGGGCCAACTAGCCCACCAGGAACCTCCAGTATGCGCCAGATGGCTGCATTGCAGAGACGTGTACAGAGGCCACACCCCTTTTTACACCTCTCTGCAACGCAGCTCTGTGGTGCTTTCTGGACGTACCTGTTGGGCTAGTTGGCCCCCAGGGACCTCAGGATTGAAGGGATTTAATTCCCCATCTTAAAACACGTCACGGGGCCTGTTTGCACACATGTCACCTGAAGCCCCGCCCTCCCTTCACCACTGTGCAAACGCGCCCGTGGCGCGTTTTAAGTTGGGGGATTAAGTCCCCTTGAATCCTGAGGGTCCCTGGAGTCCAACTTGCCCACCATGTACTTCCAAAAAGCGCCACAGAGCTGCGCTGCAGAGAGGTGTAAAAAGGGGCGTGGCCTCTGTACACCTCTCTGCAACGCAGCCACCTGGCGCATACTGGAGGTTCCTGGTGGGCTAGTTTGCCCCCAGGGACCCCCAGTATTCAAGGGGAATTACTTCCCTTCTCAAACGCGCCAGGGGCGCGTTTGCAGACTGCTGCAGGGAGGGGGCGGGGCCTCCGGCACGATGCCAGTAGATAGTTATAGTTACAACCTATTATCCATAGGAAATCCGCGACATTCTATTTGAAATAACTCTCTTGCCGGTTGACGTATCTTCGCGAAATTTTCAAACTTTGTGGCCCGCTCCGGTCCGCTCCTACCCTGAAAGTCTCGGGGGATTCGTCAAGCGGGGGCCGAGAAAAAGGGGGTCCCAAAACGTGTTTTCCCCATGCACTTTTCCATAGGAAACTTTAGACACGGCTACAGCCCGAACTGCTGAACGGAATTACACCAAATTTGGCAAAGAGGTAGTTCTTGGTTCAGAAAGAACCCTTTTGTTAAATGGTGTAAATCCGTTCAGTAGTTGCTGAGAAAATGAAAAGTAAAAAGTTAGTGATATCTATGGCCGAGTAGGGTCCGCGTACCCTCAGCGTACCCTGCGCGCACTGTCCCGATCACGAGCTGCATGTTAATTGGCTGTCAGCTGGCTGTCAACATTCCGATTCAGGAAATGTTGGCAGCCATTTTGTCCCTCGGTAGAACCGAGGGACAGAAACATGTGCGCAAAGCGCACAAAGGGGGCAGGGTAGAAACACCCTGACCCCTAGGTTTGCTCAGGGGGTCCCACAAGGACCCCTGGGCAAAAAAAAAACATTTTTTAAAAATCGGCAAGATGCGCTCAGGGTGCGCGAATCCTGCCGAAAAAAAAAATTAGAAGCGCGGTCTCCCGCGCTCGATGTAATTGGCCCCGGGTGGCCCAAGTCCCGGGGGCATGGTGGGATAATTTAATGTGTGGGGGCCTCAAGGGCCCCCAAGCCCAGGTACCGCCACCCCCGGGGCTTTTTTGAAAAATGGTGCGGGAGGGCTCTGAGCCCTCCCGCAGCCCCGGGACCACCACCTCCCGGGGCTTTTTAAAAATTAAAAATAAAACCAGTGTGGGGGCTCCAGCCCCCACACACCCCGGGACCGCCACCTCCCGGGGCACTAAACATTTTAATATGGGGGTCCGTTACGGACCCCAGAGCCCCGGGGACCACCACCTCCCCGGGGCTGTGTACTGAATGGGAGGGGGCCGCGCGGCCCCCTCCTGGAGCCCTTGATGGCCCTGGGGACCACCACCCCCAGGGCCGGCTCCTGCAGTGTCCCGGGGTGCCTACCCCCGGGACACTGTAGTTTGCTATGGCAGGACGGGAGCCTCGCGGCTCCCGTCCTGCCATAGCAAACTGCTTTGCATATTGGAAGAGAGAGCAGGAAACCTGCTCTCTCTTCCAATATCCAAAGCGATTGCTTTTCCACATGGGGAGCAGCATGTCAGCTGCTCCCCATGTGGAACAGCAATGCCGGCTCCCAAGGGACGTGGGGAGCCGGCGGGACTGTGGGGATTGGGGACCCCCACAGTCCCCAACGGAAGGGCCAGCCCCGGGGATGGGGTCCCCGGGGCAAGTAGTGGCCCGGGAGGGGGCCACACGGCCCCCTCCCCAAAAAAGAGAATTTTTTTTTTTTTTTAAATGGAAAGGCCGGCCCCGGGGATGGGGTCCCCGGGGCCTTAAAATGGCCAGAGGAGGGGGCCACGCTGCCCCCTCAAAATAATAAATATAGAGGCCATGCCCCGGGGATGGGGTCCCCGGGGCCAATACAGGCCCAGGGAAGGGGGCCACGCGGCCCCCTTCCTGTTTTTTTTTTTTTGTAATTTAAAAAAGGGGTAAGGCCCTGGGGGATGGGGTCCCCAGGGCCCAAAAAGAGAAAAAAGGAAGGGGGCCACACAGCCCCCTTCAGGGACAAAAAAAAAAACTATTGGGCCCACAGGCCCCGCCCCTTCCTTCACCACTCTGCAAACGCGCCCTGGCGCGTTTGCAGAGGGGAACAAATTCCCCTTGAATACTGGGGGTCCTGGGGGACAACTAGCCCACCAGGAACCTCCAGTATGCGCCAGGGGCTGCCTTGCAGAGACGTGTAGAGAGGCCACACCCTTTTACACCTCTCTGCAACGCAGCTCTGTGGCGCTTTGGAGGTATATGGTGGGCTAGTTGGACTCCGGGGACCCTCAGGATTCAAGGGACTTAATCCCCCAACTTAAAATGCGCCACGGGGCGCGTTTGCACAGTGGTGAAGGGAGGGGCGGGGCTTCAGGTGACATGTGTGCAAACAGGCCCCGTGGCGCGTTTTAAGATGGGAATTAAATCCCCTTCAATCCTGAGGGTCCCTGGGGGCCAACTAGCCCAACAGGTACATCCAGAAAGCGCCACAGAGCTGCGTTGCAGAGAGGTGTAAAGGGGTGTGGCCTCTCTACACGTCTCTGCAACGCAGCCCCTAGCGCATATTGGAGGTTCATGGTGGGCTAGTTGGCCCCTAGGGACCCTCAGGATTCAAGGGGACTTAATCCCCCAACTTAAAACGCGCCACGGGGCGCGTTTGCACAGATGTCACCTCAGGCCCCGCCCCCTCCCTTCACCATTATGCAAATATTCCTCTAAAATCAGCTGAAATAGGAATTCCGATTTACTCACCTGTTATAAGGAGAGACCTCAGTGCTGTATCTTTCAGCCCAGTACTGGTCCTGAAAAGTAATTTTAACCGTACTTACCAGTAACTTGAATTTCCTTCCATAGGCTAACATTGACTGGTTTCACTTGGAAATTCTTCTAAGTGTGGAGTTTTGGAACTTTAAAATATTCCTCTAAAATCAGCCGAAATACGAATTCCGATTTACTCACCTGTTATCAGGAGAGACCTCAGTGCTGCATCTTTCAGCCCAGTACTGGTCCTGAAAAGTAATTTTAACCGTACTTACCGGTAACTTGAATTTCCTTCATAGGCTAACATTGACTGGTTTCACTTGGAAATTCTTCTAAGTGTGGAGTTTTGGAACTTTAAAATATTCCTCTAAAATCAGCCGAAATACGAATTCCGATTTACTCACCTGTTATCAGGAGAGACCTCAGTGCTGCATCTTTCAGCCCAGTACTGATCCTGAAAAGTAATTTTAACCGTACTTACCGGTAACTTGAATTTCCTTCATAGGCTAACATTGACTGGTTTCACTTGGAAATTCTTCTAAGTGTGGAGTTTTGGAACTTTAAAATATTCCTCTAAAATCAGCCGAAATACGAATTCCGATTTACTCACCTGTTATCAGGAGAGACCTCAGTGCTGCATCTTTCAGCCCAGTACTGATCCTGAAAAGTTATTTTAACCGTACTTACCGGTAACTTGAATTTCCTTCATAGGCTAACATTGACTGGTTTCACTTGGAAATTCTTCTAAGTGTGGAGTTTTGGAACTTTAAAATATTCCTCTAAAATCAGCCGAAATACGAATTCCGATGTACTCACCTGTTATCAGGAGAGACCTCAGTGCTGCATCTTTCAGCCCAGTACTGATCCTGAAAAGTAATTTTAACCGTACTTACCGGTAACTTGAATTTCCTTCATAGGCTAACATTGACTGGTTTCACTTGGAAATTCTTCTAAGTGTTGATTTTGAAACATACAAATATTCCTCTAAAATCAGCCGAAATCCGAATTCCGATGTACTCACCTGTTATCAGGAGAGACCTCAGTGCTGCATCTTTCAGCCCAGTACTGATCCTGAAAAGTAATTTTAACCGTACTTACCGGTAACTTGAATTTCCTTCATAGGCTAACATTGACTGGTTTCACTTGGAAATTCTTCTAAGTGTTGATTTTTGAAACATACAAATATTCCTCTAAAATCAGCCGAAATCCGAATTCTGATTTACTCACCTGTTATCAGGAGAGACCTCAGTGCTGCATCTTTCAGCCCAGTACTGGTCCTGAAAAGTAATTTTAACCGTACTTACCAGTAACTTGAATTTCCTTCCATAGGCTAACATTGACTGGTTTCACTTGGAAATTCTTCTAAGTGTGGAGTTTTGGAACTTTAAAATATTCCTCTAAAATCAGCCAAAATACGAATTCCGATTTACTCACCTGTTATCAGGAGAGACCTCAGTGCTGCATGTTTCAGCCCAGTACTGATCCTCAAAAGTAATTTTAACCGTACTTACCGGTAACTTGAATTTCCTTCATAGGCTAACATTGACTGGTTTTCAGCAAAAAGTTTCAAAGTGTTGATTTTCACAAACTACAAATATTCCTTAAAAATCGCCTGTATGACTTAAACGCATTCTTTCAACTGTTTACAGGAGATGCACCAGTGCTGGATCCAGGATCCAACACTGAGTAAGAAAAAGTAACGATAACAGTTTTTACCTGCTAAGTGAATTTCCTTCCATAGGATAACATTGGTGATTCTATGAGAAAAAGTTTCTAAGTGTCAACTTTTAAAATACAATAATATTCCTTAAAAATCACGACTGTAACCAAAACGCTTTTACTCAACTGTTTACAGGAGATGTACCAGGACTGAATCTAGGATCCAGCCCTGTGGTTAGAAAAGTAATCCATAAAGTAACTAATTGCATTTAACTAGAAATTCACATTGAGCTGAATGTTGCATTGTGTTTGAAAATGTGTTGCCCATTGCAACAACTGTAACTACTGTACTTAAAAGTCTATTGCCTATCTGCAAAGTATTTAAACTAAAGTAATTCATTAAGAGAAAGTATTTTTTGTAATGTAATGTATAATGTAATTACAATGTAATTTAAAAATAAAATATGTAAAAAAAAATTGTTTCTAAAAATGTAGTAAATCAGTATGAAAAAAATTAATATAACAATTAATACATTTAAAAATTGTCATTTACAAAACCTTTGAAATTCACTAAAAAAACGTAGGTTTCAGGCACTTTATAGTTAGAAATTAGCATTTAAAAAACCTTTGAAATTCACTGAAAAAACCATAGGTTTCAGACACGTTATAGTTACAAATTAGCATTTAAAAACCTTTGAAATTCACTGAAAAAACCATAGGTTTCAGACACGTTATAGTTACAAATTAGCATTTAAAAAACCTTTGAAATTCACTGAAAAAACCATAGGTTTTAGGGACAGTTATAGTTACTTGGACATTGCACTCGTACAAAACCCGTGAAATTCCCCGTTATAGTTAGTTCAGCTAACTATAACTCGCGCCCGCAATGCACTGCTGATGACGTCACATATTACATCACTAATGACATGGTCAGTGACATCACTGATGACATCACTGATGACATCTCAAATGACATCACTGATGACATCATCCACGTGATAATCTGATGCACCTCCTCACACCCTAATATAACCTTTGATACACCCACTCTAAATTACAGACTGCCATTCGCAAAACCATAGACACTCCAACACCAATAACTACATACCCACTCACTGATTCTTAGGTCTACACACACACATCCACTCACTCACCCGTACAGTCACTCATACTTACGGTCACTCAGTACAGGACTATCATATGCACTCATACTCCTATATAGACACTCAAACACCGCCACTCATCCATAGAGGTACTCACACACCTAGTCAGTCATGCAAATAATTAAACACACTACCATTTACTCACCTATACAGTTATACTCACACCAGCTCACTTACTCATACAAATACTAGCACATTCTTACGCTCTTATACAATCACTGATACAAGCACACACTCATCCATACAGCCACTATCACAATCAGTCACTCTCGCTTATAGCTATTTATATACTCCAACACACTTATATACTGCCTTTCACATATGTAGTTACTCACACATGTACCACTGGGAAATACATTCACTCACTAACACACTCTTACACACACTTACCCACCCATACAGTCTATCACAGATGCACTCTTGAAACCATCCACCCAGTGAATCACCCACTCACACATCTATGCACAGAGTCGCACACACCCCTCCCACACAAACACTCAGGCACCCATACAGATACTCACACAAGCATTCAATAACTCAAATAGACACTCATGTAGCTATTCACAAACACATGCAGCCACTTACACAGCAACAGACAGACGGATACAGACATTCACCCAGTTTAGTCACTAACCCATGCATTCAGTAAGATACGTTAAATCACTCACTTATAGAGTCAGTCACGCACCTACTAAATCATCCATACAGACACTTACACACCCACTCATTCTTCAATACGTCTTTTCCTATATATATTAAAAATATTTAAACTTTAGAGAAACACACAGTCACTGGATGATGTCATCAGTGATGTCATTTGAGATGTCATCAGTGATGTCATCAGTGATGTCACTGACCATGTCATGAGTGATGTAATATGTGACGTCATCAGCAGTGCATTGCGGGGCGCGAGTTATAGTTAGCTGAACTAACTATAACGGGGGAATTTCACGGGTTTTGTACGAGTGCAATGTCCAAGTAACTATAACTGTCCCTAAAACCTATGGTTTTTTCAGTGAATATATATATATATATATATATATATATATATATTCTTCAACAAAGCAGTCCAAGAACGAAGGGCGCACTTTTCACAGCTGGTGCGCGTGGCGAGGCCGGACTTGCCCCGAAAAGCAATTTGTCACCAAGCAAGTAACACGCTGCACTCTCCCAGATTTGATAAAGATTTATTGAAGCCAGTTACACTCCTTCTCCACCTACGCGTTTCGACCAGCAGGTCTTGGTCACGGTGTATAGCGTTAGTCCCTCCACGCTTTCCACTATTTATACCAAAAACCCAGTGAACAATTTATGATGCATACTGGGAATGGTAGTTCACTTTAAAAAAATAGCATATATATGCATGCCAACATTAAAATGTTAAATCATTATGTGATATCTGACAATTACATTAATCTTGTAAAATAATTAGGACGATTATACCAAATTATACAAATATATAAGGCAGTATTGGTTTTCTGAAAAGATACATGTGGCATGGATTCACATTAGTATGATCATAAATATGATCAAATAGAATTAGTCTTAGTGACTAAAACGCGCTTTCGCGCTAACGTTACATGATTGGCTCAGTGTCCACAATTAGAACATTTTAACTAATTATGCATATCTGCATCTCTTTCCATTCATGTATCCCTCACGATCTTTCTTTATTTGTGGGCTCAGTGCCCCAATAACTGCAAGACATTTCATATTTTATATTGGTCAAAGGTCTAAAAGTCTTTTACAGATTTGATATTTTTGTTCCTTTTTATAATATTTCACTCCTTGCTAAGTAATGTTTCATTTCTTCTGATTACAGTACAGATGCCACAGTATCCTTACAGATGTATGTGTAATTCTTCATCCACGTTAAGTCCCATCGGGGATTTGGTCTTAAATCTTATTATTAACCTAGATTCCAGGCGTCTTAGTTTTAGAGTTCTATTCCCACCTCTCTCATGGATGGGTACCGTTGCCAAACCACTATATGTCATATCCTGCCATGTTTTCCTCTCATGCGTTGTCATATGTTTTGCCATGGCATATGTCAAGTCTCTGTTCTGTATAGCCCGTATGTGTTCTAGGATGCGTTTGTTTAAGGGACATATCGTGCTCCCAATGTAGCGTTTCCCGCAATGGCATTCCAACATATACACCACATGAGTTGTTTTACACGTTATGGTATCGTTGATGTTGAAGGTTTTGCCTTGTGGATCCTTAATTGTTTTCATACTTCTCCCGATTTTACAGGCCTTACATTGGCTGCATTTCTTAAATCCCCTTTGCATTCCTTGTAACCACATACTTGGCTGATTAATTTCAAAGTGGCTTCTGACCAATTTATCAGACAACGATGGTGCCTTTCTGTAGGTTATTTGCGGTTGGTCACCCAACTCTTTGCCGATGTCTGGATCTTTACTTAGGATGTTCCAGTATTTTTTGAGGGATTTGCGAATTTTAAAACTCTCTTTACTGTATGTCATCACCATTCTTATAGGTTCTTTTTGTTGCGTCTCCGTATTCACATCATTTTTATTAATCAATGTTTCAGCTCTTGTAAGGCACCTAGCTTTCATTTCTCCCCGTTTGATATCATTATATCGATAGCCTCTTTGTAAAAACCGTTTTTTAGTGTCTTTGAATTTAAGATTCATCTCCGTTCGTGTTTGAGCAGTTCCTCTTCATCCTGATAAATTCACCATATGGTATATTTCTTTTTAGTGTCTCTGGATGGAAGCTCTTACCGTGTAGCACACTATTTGTTGCCGTGCTTTTCCGGTAGACAGTTGTTTCTATTTGATCTGCTTTTACATATACTTTAGTATCCAAGAATACAATTTCACTTGAACTGATATTATAAGTGAATTTCAGGCCAACATCGTTGTTGTTCAATATGTTGAAGAACTCTATAAACTCATTCTCGGTTCCATTCCAAAGGAGGAAGAGGTCATCTATAAAACGCAGCCACAATGCCACTTTGGCTACGTGATGGTCATTTTCTTCTCTCCAAGCTATGGTCTTCTCCCACCAGCCCATAACTAGGTTGGCGTAGCTTGGAGAGAAGGAAACTCCCATGGCAGTTCCGCAGCATTGGGAGTACATGTTCTTATTAAAAAGGAATACATTGTTCCTTAAACAAAGTTCTATCATTTCAATGACCATCTGGCAGTGTTGAAGTTGTTCTATAGGCTTTTGTTTCAAGAAATATTTTATCGCTTTTATGCCTATGTTATGATCAATAGACGTATAAAGAGACACTACGTCAATGGTTACCAGCATGTAATCCTTACACCATCCGGTGTTCATAAGCATTCTTAAGAAATCCCCAGTATCCTTAATGTATGATGTTAGGGTTGGGACCATTGGGGCCAGAAAGTAATCCACATATGTGGAGATATTTTCATATAGGGACCCACAGCTGGAAATAATGGGTCTCCCTGGTGGCTTTGTTAGCGTTTTATGTACCTTCGGGAGGAAATAAATGGTTGGTATTATCGGGTCATTATTACTCAAATATTGTACCTCCTGATCATTTAGTAAACCCTTCTCCTGCCAGTTCTTAAGCTTGGTATTCAAGTCTTTAACCATGTCATTTATAGGATTTCTCTTGAGCTTTTCATAGTTATTGATGTCATTTAGTTGTCGCATTGCTTCCATAATGTAATCATCCTTGTTTAAAATAACTATGTTCCCTCCCTTATCGGCGGGTTTTATCTCTATTAGAGTATTATTCATAAGTGACTCCCACGCTGCGCGTTCCTGCTTACTGAGATTCTCTTTGTTGTCTCCATGTTTAACATTGCTCATTTTTTCCAATTCCATGGTTACTAACTCATAAAAGGTGTCTATCTTATTCCCAGGATGTAATGCTGGGCAGAATTTAGATTTATTTTTAAACTTTGTGATCAGGTGTTTGTCCGTTCTTATACCCATCTCCTGTAGCAGTTGTGTGTCAGGGATGTTCTCCTCATTTATTTCATTTGCTAGGCTATACGCTGTTCTTAAATTCGAAATTTCTCCAATTGTAAACTCTTGTATTGGTTCTTCTATTGAATTGTCGCTCATTTCCACATTTACTACACTTTGTCTCTCTTGTCTGCTGAAGTACTTGGCCAACTTTAATTTCCGTACATATTTGTAAAGAACTATTTTAGTTTCTACAATGTCAAAATGCTTTTCCGGACAGAATGTAAGTCCTTTATTTAAAAGGCTTTCTTCAGCTCTTGTTAAGACATGTTTGGAGAGATTGATGATTAAATATGGTTCCTTTGACTTCTCATCCTCTACGTCTTGGTCACCCGATTGCGAATCACCAACTCACACATCTATGCACAGAGTCACACACACCCCACCCACACAAACACTCAGGCACCCATACAGATACTCAGACAATCAATCAATAACCCATGTAGACACTCATGTAGCTATTCAGAAAGACGGATACAGACATTCACACAGTTTAGTCACTAACCCATGCATTCAGTAAGATACATTTAATCACTCACTTGTAGAGTCAGTCACTCACGTACTAAATCATCCATTCAGACACTTATACACCCACTCATTCTTCAATACGCCTTTCCCTATATATATTAAACATATTTAAACTTTACAGAAACACACAGTCACTGGATGATGTCATCAGTGATGTCATTTGAGATGTCATCAGTGATGTCATCAGTGATGTCACTGACCATGTCATGAGTGATGTAATATGTGACGTCATCAGCAGTGCATTGCGGGGCGCGAGTTATAGTTAGCTGAACTAACTATAACGGGGAATTTCTATGGTTTTGTACGAGTGAAATGTCCAACTAACTATAACTGTCCCTAAAACCTATGGTTTTTTCAGTGAATTTCAAAGGTTTTTAAATGCTAATTTCTAACTATAACGTGTCTGAAACCTATGGTTTTTTCAGTGAATTTCTAAGGTTTTTTAAATGCTAATTTCTAACTATAACGTGCCTGAAACCTATGATTTTTTAAGTGAATTTCAAAGATTTTTTTAAATGCTAGTTTCTAACTATGCCTACAGAGGTAGGACATGTGAAGAAAGAAGAAAAAACGCACAGAAAGAAGCAAAAGATGTGCAGAAAGAACCAACAGAGGAGCAGAAAGAGGCCTTGTTGCAAAATCATCCTGTGCCCACAACTTTTTCAGACAGGTACTGGTGGTAACTGACTCTGACTAACCAGAGCCAGTGCTATGCTAAAAGACACTTAGAATACAGTGAAAACACCTACATACACTAGGGAACACTATGCGTTGGGGTACCCCTGTGATTAGCATGACCTCCTCTGCAAGTCCCTAGTACATAATAGGGCAGGGGGATTAAAACTACCTCTTAAAACGCGCTACAGGGCGCGTTTGCACAGTGGTGAAGGGAGGGGGGCCTGAGGTGACATGTGTGCAAACGCACCCCGTGGCGCGTTTTAAGTTGCAGGATTAAGTCCCCTTGAATTCTGAGGGTCCCTGGGGCCCAACTAGCTCCCCAGGTACCTACAGTTAGGACCACAGAGCTGAGTTGCAGAGAGGTGTTCCGAGGCCACGCACCTTTTTCACCTCTCTGCAACGCAACTCTGTTGTGCTTACTGAAGGTACCTGGTGGGCTAGTTGGCCCCCAGGGTCCCTCAGGATTCAAAGGGAATTAATTCCCCAACTTAAAACGCACCACAGGGCGTGTTTGCGCACATGTCACCTGAGGCCCCGCCCCCTCCCTTCACCACTGTGCAAACGCGCCCGTGGTGCGTTTTAAGTTGGGGGATTAGGTCACCTTGAATCCTGAGGGTCCCTGGGGCCCAACTAGCCCACTAGGTACTTCCAGTAAGCACCACAGGCCTGCGTTGCAACGCCTGTAACAAATTGTGCAGTTGTGTTTAGGTAGTGAAGAGGGTCGTGCTGGGGGTAGTGTTTTAGGGTTTAGGGTAGTGCAGTGGTGTTTGTGTAGTGTAGGGGTCATGCTGGGGGTAGATTTAGTGTTTAGGGTAGTGCAGTGGTGTTTGGGTAGTGTAGGGAGTCGTGCTGGGGGGAGTGTTTTAGGGTTTAGGGTAGTGCAGTGGTGTTTGGGTAGTGTAGGGAGTCGTGCTGGGGGAGTGTTTTAGGGTTTAGGGTAGTGCAGTGGTGTTTGGGTAGTGTAGGGGGTCGTGCTGGGGGTAGTGATTTAGGGTAGTGCAGTGGTGTTTATGTAGTGTAGGGGGTACTGCTGGGGGTAGTGCTTTAGGGTTTAGGTTAGTGCAGTGGTGTTCGGGCAGTGTAGGGGGTCATGCTGGGGATGGTGTTTCAGGGTTTGGGGCAGTGCAGTGGTATTCGAGCAGTAAAGGGGGTCGTGCTGGGGTGGTGTTTCAGGGTTTAGGGCAGTGCAGTGGTGTTCGGGCAGTGTAGGGGCGGTGCAGGGGTTGTGTTTCAGGGTTTAGGGCAGTGCAGTGGTGTTCGGGCAGTGTAGGAGGTGCTGCAGGGGTGGTGTTTCAGGGTTTAGGGCAGTGCAGTGGTGTTCGGGCAGTGTAGGGGGTCATGCAGGGGGTGGTGTTTCAGGGTTTAGGGCAGTGCAGTGGTGTTCGGGCAGTGTAGGGGGTCGTGCTGGGGCTGGCGTTTCAGGGTTTAGGGCAGTACAGTGGTGTTCGGGCAGTGTAGGGGGTCGTGCTGGGGCTGGTGTTTTAGGGTTTAGGGCAGTGCAGTGGTGTTCGGGCAGTGTAGGGGTCATGCTGGGGCTGGTGTTTCAGGGTTTAGGGCAGTGCAGTGGTGTTCGGGCAGTGTAGGGGGTCTTGCTGGGGCTGGTGTTTCAGAGTCTAGGGCAGTGCAGTGGTGTTCGGGCAGTGTAGGGGGTCTTGCTGGGGCTGGTGTTTCAGGGTTTAGGGCAGTGCAGTGGTGTTCGGGCAGTGTAGGGGTCGTGCTGGGGGTGGTGTTTCAGGGTTTAGGGCAGTGCAGTGGTGTTTGGGCAGTGTAGGGGGTCATGCTGGGGCTAGTGTTTCAGGATTTAGGGCAGAGCAATGGTGTTCAGGCAGTGTAGGGTGTTTTTCTGGAGGTGGTGTTTCAGGGTTTAGGGCAGTGCAGTGGGGTTCGTGCAGTGTAGGGGGTGGTGTTTCAGGGTTTAGGGCAGTGGTGTTCAGGCAGTGTAGGGGGTCTTGCTGGGATTGATGTTTCAGGGTTTAGGGCAGTGCAGTGGTGTTCGGGCAGTGTAGGGGGTCGCGCTGGGGGTGGTGTTTCAGGGTTTAGGGCAGTGCAGTGGTGTTCCGGCAGTGTAGGAGGTCGTGCAGGGGGTGGTGTTTCAGGGTTTAGGGCAGTGCAGTGGTGTTCGGGCAGTGTAGGGGGTCGTGCTGGGGGTGGTGTTTCAGGGTTTAGGGCAGTGCAGTGGTGTTCGGGCAGTGTAGGGGGTCTTGCTGAGGGGTGGTGTTTCAGGGTTTAGGGCAGTGCAGTGGTGTTCGGGCAGTGTAGGGAGTCGTGCAGGGGTTGGTGTTTCAGGGTTTAGGGCAGTGCAGTGGTGTTTGGGCAGTGTAGGGGGTCGTGCAGGGGGTGGTGTTTCAGGGTTTAGGGCAGTGCAGTGGTGTTCGGCCAGTGTAGGTGGTCTTGCTGGGGGTGGTGTTTCAGGGTTTAGGGCAGTGCAGTGGTGTTCGGGCAATGTAGGGGGTCTTGCTGGGGCTGGTGTTTCAGGGTTTAGGGCAGTGCAGTGGTTTTCAGGCAGTGTAGGCGGTCATGCTGGGGCTGGTGTTTCAGGGTTTAGGGCAGTGCAGTGGTGTTCGGGCAGTGTACGGGGTTGTGCTGGGGCTGGTGTTTCAAGGTTTAGGGCAGTGCAGTGGTGTTTGGGCAGTGTAGGGGGTCGTGCTGGGGGTGGTGTTTCAGGGTTTAGGGCAGTGCAGTGGTGTTTGGGCAGTGTAGGGGGTCGTGCTGGGGGTGGTGTTTCAGGGTTTAGGGCAGTGCAGTGGTGTTCGGGCAGTGCAGGGGTCGTGCTGGGGCTGGTGTTTCATGGTTTAGGGCAGTGCAGTGGTGTTCGGGCAGTGTAGGGGGTCGTGCTGGGGGGCTGTTTCAGGGTTTAGGGCAGTGGTGTTCGGGCAGTGTAGGGGGTCTTGCTGGGGGTAGTGTTTCGGGGTTTAGGGCAGTGCAGGGGTGTTCGTGCAGTGTAGGGGGTCGTGCTGGGGTGGTGTTTCAGGGTTTAGTGCAGTAGTGTTCGGGCAGTGTAGGGGATCGTGCAGGGGGTGGCTTTTCAGGGTTTAGGGCAGTGCAGTGGTGTTCGGGCAGTGTAGGGGGTCATGCTGGGGGTGGTGTTTCAGGGTTTAGGGCAGTGCAGTGGTGTTCGGGCAATTTCAGGGTTTAGGGCAGTGCAGTGGTGTTCGGGCAGTGTAGGGGGTCTTGCTGGGGGTGGTGTTTCAGGGTTTAGGGCAGTGGTGTTCGGGCAGTGTAGGGGGTCTTGCTGGGGGTGGTGTTTCAGGGTTTAGGGCAGTGCAGTGGTGTTCGGGTAGTGTAGGGGGTCTTGCTGGGGGTAGTGTTTCAGGGTTTAGGGCAGTGCAGTGGTGTTCGTGCAGTGTAGGGGGTCGTGCTGGGGATGGTGTTTCAGGGTTTAGGGCAGAGCAGTAGTGTTCGGGCAGTGTAGGGGGTCGTGCAGGGGGTGGTGTTTCAGGGTTTAGGGCAGTGCAGTGGTGTTCGGGCAGTGTAGGGGGTCGTGCTGGGGGTGGTGTTTCAGGGTTTAGGGCAGTGCAGTGGTGTTCGGGCAGTGTAGGGGGTCTTGCTGGGGGTGATGTTTCAGGGTTTAGGGCAGTGCAGTGGTGTTCGGGCAGTGTAGGAGGTCTTGCTGGAGGTAGTGTTTCAGGGTTTAGGGCAGTGCAGTGGTGTTCGGGCAGTGTAGGGGTCATGCTGGGGGTGGTGTTTCAGGGTTTAGGGCAGTGCAGTGGTGTTCGGGCAGTGTAGGGGTCGTGAAGAGGGTGGTGTTTCAGGGTTTAGGGCAGTGCAGTGGTGTTCGGGCAGTGTAGGGGGTCGTGCTCGGGTATGTGTTTCAGGGTTTAGGGTAGTGCAGTGGTGTTCGGGCAGTGTAGGGGGTCGTGCTGGGGGTAGTGTTTTAGGGTTTAAGGTAGTGCAGTGGTGTTTGTGTAGTGTAGGGGGTCGTGCTGGGGGCAGTGTTTTAGGGTTTAGGGTAGTGCAGTGGTGCTTGTGTAGTGTAGGGGTCGTGCTGGGGGTAGTGTTTTAGGGTTTAGGGTAGTGCAGTGGTGTTTGTGTAGTGTAGGGGGTCATGTTTTAGGGTAGTGCAGTGGTGTTTGGGTAGTGTAGGGGGTCGTGCTGGGGGCAGTGTTTTAGGGTTTAGGGTAGTGCAGTGGTGCTTGTGTAGTGTAGGGGGTCGTGCTGGGGGTAGTGTTTTAGGGTTTAGTGTAGTGCAGTGGTGTTTGTGTAGTGTAGGGGGTCATGTTTTAGGGCAGTGCAGTGGTGTTCGGGCAGTGTACGGGGTTGTGCTGGGGCTGGTGTTTCAGGGTTTAGGGCAGTGCAGTGGTGTTTGGGCAGTGTAGGGGGTCGTGCTGGGGGTGGTGTTTCAGGGTTTAGGGCAGTGCAGTGGTGTTCGGGCAGTATAGGGGTCATGCTGGGGGTGGTGTTTCAGGGTTTAGGGCAGTGCAGTGGTGTTCGGGCAGTGTAGGGGGTCGTGAAGGGGGTGGTGTTTCAGGGTTTAGGGCAGTGCAGTGGTGTTCGGGCAGTGTAGGGGGTCATGCTGGGGGCAGTGTTTTAGAGTTTAGGGTAGTGCAGTGGTGCTTGTGTAGTGGAGGGGGTCGTGCTGGGGGTAGTGTTTTAGGGTTTAGGGTAGTGCAGTGGTGTTTGTGTAGTGTAGGGGTCATGTTTTAGGGTAGTGCAGTGGTGTTTGGGTAGTGTAGGGGGTCGTGCTGGGGGTAGTGTTTTAGGATTTATGTTAGTGCAGTGGTGTTGGGGTAGGGTTTTAGGATTTAGGGTAGTGCAGTGGTGTTTGTGTAGTGTGTCGTGCTGGGGTAGTGTTTTAGGGTTTAGGGTAGTGCAGTGGTGTTTTTGTAGTGTAGGGGGGTCATGTTTTAAGATGCAACGCTCCAATACCTGACCAGTCTGCACTACATAAAACTGCAAAAAAACTAAAAATAAAAAGTGTTTTGCACACTTTTGTCATTGGGCTATATGTGGGCTACATCTCGGTAATATTTGTGCTACATTTGGGCTCTTTTTCCACTGGTGGCCATCTTGGAAGACTTCTTTGTTATGAAGTTTCCTAATTTCCTCATTTACTGCAGTCTCCTCAGTAGGAAATGCTTTCAGTTTTTACTTTGATTCCATCAAGAAGGCATTCAGATGTGTCACACATTTGCCATAAATTCAGAATGTTATTACTCTAGATGTTCATTAGATCACTGTAGTAAAGCTACTGCTCACCAAGGAGTTAACTGGAAGTCTACTGCTGGTATTAAAAGTGATTGTTTCAGTCTGCATGTCAGAATTTTCTAATGAAATAGAAGAGGATTTGAGATCTCACTTAAAACATGCACTAACTTTTCTTTTGCAGCACTAACCATAATTTCTATGGCAAAATGAACCCCTCATTTTGTTCCTTTTTAAATTAAATGTTTTAAGTGTTACCAGTTTATTCCAATCAAGATGGCTTCAGGTGTGCCATACTTTTGTCATAAGTAAGGCTGTTAGCACTCTAGTTGTTCTTTAGAACACTCTGGGAAGCTGCAGTAGAACACAAAGGCATCAACTGACAGACTGCTCCTGTTGAAATATAACAGGAAGATATTTGAGATCTCACTTAAAACATGTCCTAATTTTTCTTTCTACAGCACTAACCATAATTTCTATGGCAAAATGAACCCCCTCATTTTGTTCCTTTTTAAATTAAATGTTTTAAGTGTTACCAGTTTATTCCAATCAAGATGGCTTCAGGTGTGCCATACTTTTGTCATAAGTAAGACTGTTAGCGCTCTAGTTGTTCTTTAGAACACTCTGGGAAGCTGCAGTAGAACACAAAGGCATCAACTGACAGGCTGCTCCTGTTGAAATATAACAGGAAGATATTTGAGATCACACTTGAAACATGTCCTAATTTTTCTTTCCAGAGCACTAACCATAATTTCTATGACAAGATGAACCCCATCATTTTGTTCCTTTTTAAATTAAATGTTTTAATTGTTACCAGTTTATTCCAATCAAGATGGCTTCAGGTGTGCCATACTTTTGTCATAAGTAAGGCTGTTATCACTCTAGTTGTTCTTTAGAACACTCTGGGAAGCTGCAGTAGAACACAAAGGAATCAACTGACAGTCTCTGCCCTTGTTGGATGTACATGTTTTACTGAGAATGTCAGACTTCATTCTCACATGACTGAGAAAGATAATGTGAATTTACAGAAAATATGCTCTCATTTTAGCTTCTGGGGCACCTTCCAAAACTGTATGGGACAAGCATGTGAAAATAGTTTTCTCTCAAACATGATTCATGATATCCCAGCAGAAGGTTTTTCACAGTGTAAAATCACCTTAGAACACACCACAATTCCTGAAATTAGTATGGTACCATCAACAAATGAATTCTAATGTAACTAAAGTCTGTTATCACCCTTTATAGTTCTCCTTTTGGTAACCCTCAAAATCTTCGATTCACTACAATGCATTTCAATGGGGTACTATCATTTATATTGGTCCCAAGATGGCTGCCAGCAATTCCAGGATGAAGTGCTGACAGCCAATCAGATCTCACGATGACATGTGTGGTTAGGCTCCGCCCAGATATATATGTGTTTTTACTTTTGATTTTCTCAGCAACTACTGAACGGATTTACACCATTTAACAAAAAGGGTTCTTTTTGAACCAAGAACTACCTCTTTGCCAAATTTGGTGTAATTCCGTTCAGCAGTTCGGGCTGTAGCCTTGCATAAAATTTCCTATGGGAAATTGATTTTTTGACTCTTATTTTTTTAATTTCTCCGCAACTACTGAACGGATTTACACCATTTAACAAAAAGGGTTCTTTATGAACCAAGAACTACCTCTTTGCCAAATTTGGTGTAATTCCGTTCAGCAGTTCGGGCTGTAGCCGTGTCTAAAGTTTCCTATGGGAAAATGAATGGGGAAAACACGTTTTGGGACACCCCTTTTTTCTCGGCCCCCGCTTGACGAATCACCCTGAGACTTTCAGGGTAGGAGTGGACTGGAGCGGGCCATAAAGTTTGAAAATTTCGCGAAGATTCGTCAACCGACGCAAGAGTTATTTCAAATAGAATGTCGCGGATTTCCTATGGAAAATAGGTCCTAACTATAACTATCTACTAGCGTCCGCCAGTAGATAATATATATACATATATATATATATATATATATATATATATATATTCATTGAAAAAACCATAGGTTTCAGACACGTTATAGTTAGAAATTAGCATTTAAAAAACCTTTGAAATTCACTGAAAAAACCATAGGTTTTAGGGACAGTTATAGTTAGTTGGACATTTCACTCGTACAAAACCATAGAAATTCCCCCGTTATAGTTAGTTCAGCTAACTATAACTCGCGCCCCGCAATGCACTGCTGATGACGTCACATATTACATCACTCATGACATGGTCAGTGACATCACTGATGACATCACTGATGACATCTCAAATGACATCACTGATGACATCACTGATGACATCATCCAGTGACTGTGTGTTTCTGTAAAGTTTAAATATGTTTAATATATTTAGGGAAAGGCGTATTGAAGAATGAGTGGGTGTATAAGTGTCTGAATGGATGATTTAGTACGTGAGTGACTGACTCTACAAGTGAGTGATTAAATGTATCTTACTGAATGCATGGGTTAGTGACTAAACTGTGTGAATGTCTGTATCCGTCTGTCTGTTGGTTTGTAAGCGGCTGCATGGGCTTTCTGAATAGCTACATGAGTGTCTACATGGGTTATTGATTAATTGTCTGAGTATCTGTATGGGTGCCTGAGTGTTTGTGTGGGTGGGGTGTGTGTGACTCTGTGCATAGATGTGTGAGTTGGTGATTCACTGGGTGCATGGTTTCAAGAGTGCATCTGTGATGGACTGTATGGGTGGGTGAGTGTGTGTATGGGTGTGTTAGTGATTGAATGTATATCTCAGTGGTACATGTGTGAGTAACTACATATGTGAAGGCAGTATATATGTGTGTTGGAGTATATAAATGGCTATAAGTGAGAGTGTGTGATTGTGAGAGTGGCTGTATGGATGAGTGTGTACTTGTATCAGTGATTGTATAAGAGCGTAAGAATGTGCTAGTATTTGTATGAGTAAGTGAGCTGGTGTGTGTATAACTGTATAGGTGAGTAAATGGGTGTGTGATTACGTTTTTGCATGACTGACTAGGTGTGTGAGTACCTCTATGGATGAGTGGCGGTGTGTGAGTGTTTATATAGGTGTATGAGTGCATATGATAGTCCTGTACTGAGTGACTAAGTATGAGTGACTGTACGGGTGAGTGGATGTGTGTGTAGACCTAAGAATCAGTGAGTGGGTATGTAGTTTTTGGTGTTGGAGTGTCTATGGTTTTGAGAATGGCAGTCTGTAATTTAGAGTGGGTGTATCAAAAGTTATATTAGGGTGTGAGAAGATGCATGAAATTATCACATGGATGATGTCATCAGTGATGTCATTTGAGATGTCATCAGTGATGTCATCAGTGATGTCACTGACCATGCCATGAGTGATGTAATATGTGACGTCATCAGCAGTGCATTGCGGGGCACGAGTTATAGTTAGCTGAACTAACTATAACGGGGGAATTTCTATGGTTTTGTACGAGTGAAATGTCCAACTAACTATAACTGTCCCTAAAACCTATGGTTTTTTCAGTGAATTTCAAAGGTTTTTTAAATGCTAATTTCTAACTATAACGTGTCTGAAACCTATGGTTTTTTCAGTGAATTTCAAAGGTTTTTTAAATGCTAATTTCTAACTATAACGTGCCAGAAACCTATGATTTTTTAAGTGAATTTCAAAGGTTTTTTTAAATGCTAGTTTCTAACTATGCCTACAGAGGTAGGACATGTGAAGAAAGAAGAAAAACGCACAGAAAGAAGCAAAAGATGTGCAGAAAGAACCAACAGAGGAGCAGAAAGAGGCCTTGTTGCAAAATCATCCTGTGCCCACAACTTTTTCAGACGGGTACTGGTGGTAACTGACTCTGACTAACCAGAGCCAGTGCTATGCTAAAAAACACTTAGAATACAGTGAAAACACCTACATACACTAGGGAACACTATGCGTTGGGGTACCCCTGTGATTAGCATGACCTTCTCTGCAAGTCCCTAGTACATAATAGGGCAGGGGGATTAAAACTACCTCTTAAAACGCGCTACAGGGCGCGTTTGCACAGTGGTGAAGGGAGGGGGCCTGAGGTGACATGTGTGCAAACGCACCCCGTGGCGCGTTTTAAGTTGCGGGATTAAGTCCCCTTGAATTCTGAGGGTCCCTGGGGCCCAACTAGCCCCCAGGTACCTACAGTTAGGACCACAGAGCTGAGTTGCAGAGAGGCGTTCCGAGGCCACGCACCTTTTTCACCTCTCTGCAACGCAACTCTGTTGTGCTTACTGAAGGTACCTGGTGGGCTAGTTGGCCCCCAGGGTCCCTCAGGATTCAAAGGGAATTAATTCCCCAACTTAAAACGCAACACAGGGCGTGTTTGCGCACATGTCACCTGAGGCCCCGCCCCCTCCCTTCACCACTGTGCAAACGCGCCCCGTGGTGCGTTTTAAGTTGGGGGATTAGGTCACCTTGAATCCTGAGGGTCCCTGGGGCCCAACTAGCCCACTAGGTACTTCCAGTAAGCACCACAGGCCTGCGTTGCAACGCCTGTAACAAATTGTGCAGTTTTGTTTAGGTAGTGAAGAGGGTGGTGCTGGGGTAGTGTTTTAGGGTTTAGGGTAGTGCAGTGGTGTTTGTGTAGTGTAGGGGTCATGCTGGGGGTAGATTTAGGGTTTAGGGTAGTGCAGTGGTGTTTGGGTAGTGTAGGGAGTCGTGCTGGGGGAGTGTTTTAGGGTTTAGGGTAGTGCAGTGGTGTTTGGGTAGTGTAGGGGGTCGTGCTGGGGGTAGTGTTTTAGGGTAGTGCAGTGGTGTTTGGGTAGTGTAGGGGGTCGTGCTGGGGGTAGTGATTTAGGGTAGTGGAGTGGTGTTTGGGTAATGTAGGGGGTACTGCTGGGGGTAGTGTTTTAGGGTTTAGGGTAGTGCAGTGGTGTTTGGGTAGTGTAGGGGTACTGGTGGGGGTAGTTTTTTAGGGTTTAGGGTAGTGCAGTGGTGTTTGGGTAGTGTAGTGGTTCGTGCTGGGGGTAGTTTTTTAGGGTTTAGGGTAGTGCAGTGGTGTTTGTGTAGTGTAGGAGGTCGTGTTTTAGGGTTTAGGGTAGTGCAGTGGTCTTTGGGTAGTGTAGGGAGTCGTGCGGGGGTAGTGTTTTAGGGTTTAGGGTAGTGTAGGGGGTCATGCGGGGGTAGTGTTTTAGGGATTAGGGTAGTGCATTGGTGTTTGGGTAGTGTAGGGGGTCATGCGGGGTAGTGTTTTAGGGTTTAGGGCAGTGCAGTGGTGTTTGGGTAGTGTAGGGGGTCGTGCTGGGGGAGTGTTTTAGGGTTTAGGGCAGTGCAGTGGTGTTCGGGTAGTGTAGGGGGTCTTGCTGGGGGGAGTGTTTTAGGGTTTAGGGCAGTGCAGTGGTGTTCGGGTAGTGTAGGGGGTCGTGCTGGGGGAGTGTTTGACGGTTTAGGGCAGTGCAGTCGTGTTCGGGTAGTGTAGGGGGTTGTGCTGGGGGTAGTATTTTAGGGTTTAGGGTAGTGCAGTGGTGTTCGGGTAGTGTAGGGGGTCATGCTGGGGGTAGTGTTCTAGGGTTTGGGGCAGTTCAGTGGTGTTTGGGCAGTATAGGGGGTAATGCTGGGGGTGGTGTTTTAGGGTTTAGGGCAGTGCAGTGGTGTTCGGGCAGTGTAGGGGGTCGTGCTGGGGGTGGTGTTTCAGGGTCTAGGGCAGTGCAGTGGTGTTCGGGCAGTGTAGGGGGTGGTGTTTCAGGGTTTAGGGCAGTGCAGTGGTGTTCGGGCAGTGTAGGGGGTCGTGCAGGGGGTGGTGTTTCAGGGTTTAGGGCAGTGGTGTTTGGGCAGTGTAGGGGGTCGTGCTGGGGGTGGTGTTTCAGGGTTTGGGGCAGTGCAGTGGAGTTCGAGCAGTAAAGGGGCGTGCTGGGGGTGGTGTTTCAGGGTTTAGGGTTGTGCAGTGGTGTTCGGACAGTGTAGGGGGCAGTGCAGGGGGTGGTGTTTCAGGGTTTAGGGCAGTGCAGTGGTGTTCGGGCAGTGTAGGGGGTGGTGCAGGGGGTGGTGTTTCAGGGTTTAGGGCAGTGCAGTGGTGTTCGGGCAGTGTAGGGGGTCATGCAGGGGGTGGTGTTTCAGGGTTTAGGGCAGTGCAGTGGTGTTCGGGCAGTGTAGGGGGTCGTGCTGGGGCTGGTGTTTCAGGGTTTAGGGCAGTACAGTGGTGTTCGGGCAGTGTAGGGGGTCGTGCTGGAGCTGGTGTTTCAGGGTTTAGGGCAGTGCAGTGGTGTTCGGGCAGTGTAGTGGGTCGTGCTGGGGCTGGTGTTTCAGGGTTTAGGGCAGCGCAGTGGTGTTCGGGCAGTGTAGGTGGTCGTGCTGGGGCTGGTGTTTCAGGGTTTAGGGCAGTGCAGTGGTGTTCGGGCAGTGTAGGGGGTCGTGCTGGGGCTGGTGCTTCAGGGTTTAGGGCAGTGCAGTGGTGTTCGGGCAGTGTAGGGGGTCTTGCTGGGGCTGGTGTTCCAGAGTCTAGGGCAGTGCAATGGTGTTGGGCAGTGTAGGGGGTCTTGCTCGGGCTGGTGTTTCAGGGTTTAGGGCAGTGCAGTGGTGTTCGGGCAGTGTAGGGGGTCGTGCTGGGGGTTTTGTTTCAGGGTTTAGGGCAGTGCAGTGGTGGTCGGGCAGTGTAGGGGGTCGTGCTGGGGCTAGTGTTTCAGGATTTAGGGCAGAGCAATGGTGTTCAGGCAGTGTAGGGGGTTTTGCTGTAGGTGGTGTTTCAGGGTTTAGGGCAGTGCAGTGGTGTTCGTGCAGTGTAGGGGGTGGTGTTTCAGGGTTTAGGGCAGTGGTGTTCAGGCAGTGTAGGGGGTCTTGCTGGGGTTGATGTTTCAGGGTTTAGGGCAGTGCAGTGGTGTTCGGGGGGTATAGGGGGTCGTGCTGGGCGTGGTGTTTCAGGGTTTAGGGCAGTGCAGTGGTGTTCCGGCAGTGTAGGAGGTCGTGCAGGGGGTGGTGTTTCAGGGTTTAGGGCAGTGCAGTGGTGTTCGGGCAGTGTAGGGGGTCGTGCTGGGGGTGGTGTTTCAGGATTTTGGGCAGTGCAGTGGTGTTCGGGCAGTGTAGGGTATCGTGCTGAGGGGTGGTGTTTCAGGGTTTAGGGCAGTGCAGTGGTGTTCGGGCAGTGTAGGGGGTCGTGCAGGGGTGGTGTTTCAGGGTTTAGGGCAGTGCAGTGGTGTTCGGGCAGTGTAGGGGGTCGTGCAGGGGGTGGTGTTTCAGGGTTTAGGGCAGTGCAGTGGTGTTCGGGCAGTGTAGGGGGTCGTGCTGGGGGTAGTGTTTTAGGGTTTAGGGTAGTGCAGTGGTGCTTGTGTAGTGATGGGGGTCGTGCTGGGGGTAGTGTTTTAGGGTTTAGGGTAGTGCAGTGGGGTTTGTGTAGTGTAGGGGTCCTGTTTTAGGGTAGTGCAGTGGTGTTTGGGTAGTTTAGGGGGTCGTGCTGGGGGCAGTGTTTTAGGATTTAGGTTAGTGCAGTGGTGTTTGGGTAGTGTAGGGGGTCGTGCTGGGGGTAGTATTTTAGGGTTGAAGGTAGTGCAGTGGTGTTTGTGTAGTGTAGGGGTCGTGTTTTAGGGTTTAGGGTAGTGCAGTGGTGCTTGTGTAGTGTAGGGGGTCATGCTGGGGGTAGTGTTTTAGGGTTTAGGGTAGTGCAGTGGTGTTTGTGTAGTGTAGGGGGTCACGTTTTAGGGTAGTGCAGTGGTGTTTGTGTAGTGTAGGGGGTCATGCTGGGGGTAGTGTTTTATGGTTTAGGATAGTGCAGTAGTGCTTGTGTAGTGTAGGGGGTCGTGCTGGGGGTAGTGTTTTTGGGTTTAGGGTAGTGCAGTGGTGTTTTTGTAGTGTAGGGGGATCATGTTTTAAGATGCAATGCTCCAATTCCTGACCAGTCTGCCTACATAAAACTGCAAAAAAACTAAAAATAAAAAGTGTTTTTCACACTTTTGTCATTGGGCTATATGTGGGCTACATCTGGGTAATATTTGTGCTACATTTGGGCTCTTTTTCACTGGTGGCCATCTTGGAAGACTTCTTTGTTATGAAGTTTCCTAATTTCCTCATTTACTGCAGTCTCCTCAGTAGGAAATGCTTTCAGTTTTTTACTTTGATTCCATCAAGAAGGCATTCAGATGTGTCACACATTTGCCATAAATTCAGAATGTTAGCACTCTAGTTGTTCATTAGATCACTGTAGTAAAGCTACTGCTCACCAAGGAGTTAACTGGAAGTCTACTGCTGGTATTGAAAGTGATTGTTTCAGTCTGCATGTCAGAATTTTCTAATGAAATAGAAGAGGATTTGAGATCTCACTTAAAACATGCACTAAATTTTCTTTTTGCAGCACTAACCATAATTTCTATGGCAAAATGAACCCCCTCATTTTGTTCCTTTTTAAATTAAATGTTTTAAGTGTTACCAGTTTATTCCAATCAAGATGGCTTCAGGTGTGCCATACTTTTATCATAAGTAAGGCTGTTAGCACTCTAGTTGTTCATTAGAACACTCTGGGAAGCTGCAGTAGAACACAAAGGCATCAACTGACAGGCTGCTCCTGTTGAAATATAACAGGAAGATATTTGAGATCTCACTTAAAACATGTCCTAATTTTTCTTTCTACAGCACTAACCATAATTTCTATGGCAAAATGAACCCCCTCATTTTGTTCCTTTTTAAATTAAATGTTTTAAGTGTTACCAGTTTATTCCAATAAAGATGGCTTCAGGTGTGCCATAATTTTGTCATAAGTAAGACTGTTAGCACTCTAGTTGTTCTTTAGAACACTCTGGGAAGCTGCAGTAGAACACAAAGGCATCAACTGACAGGCTGCTCCTGTTGAAATATAACAGGAAGATATTTGAGATCACACTTGAAACATGTCCTAATTTTTCTTTCTACAGCACTAACCATAATTTCTATGACAAGATGAACCCCATCATTTTGTTCCTTTTTAAATTAAATGTTTTAAGTGTTACCAGTTTATTCCAATCAAGATGGCTTCAGGTGTGCCATACCTTTGTCATAAGTAAGGCTGTTAGCACTCTAGTTGTTCTTTAGAACACTCTGGGAAGTTGCAGTAGAACACAAAGGAATCAACTGACAGTCTCTGCCCTTGTTGGATGTACATGTTTTACTGAGAATGTCAGACTTCATTCTCACATGACTGAGAAAGATAATGTGAATTTACAGAAAATATGCTCTCATTTTAGCTTCTGGAGCACCTTCCAAAACTGTATGGGACAAGCATGTGAAAATAGTTTTCTCTCAAACATGATTCATGATATCCCAGCAGAAGGTTTTTCACAGGGTAAAATCACCTTAGAACACACCACAATTCCTGAAATTAGTATGGTACCATCAACAAATGAATTCTAATGTAACTAAAGTCTGTTATCACCCTTTATAGTTCTCCTTTTGGTAACCCTCAATATCTTTGATTCACTACAATGCATTTCAATGGGGTACTATCATTTATATTGGTCCCAAGATGGCTGCCAGCAATTCCAGGATGTAGTGCTGACAGCCAATCAGATCTCACGATGACATGTGTGGTTAGGCTCCGCCCAGATATATATGTGTTTTTACTTTTGATTTTCTCAGCAACTACTGAACGGATTTACACCATTTAACAAAAAGGGTTCTTTCTGAACCAAGAACTACCTCTTTGCCAAATTTTGTGTAATTCCGTTCAGCAGTTCGGGCTGTAGCCATGTCTAAAGTTTCCTAGGGGAAAATGAATGGGGAAAACACGTTTTGGGACCCCCCTTTTTTCCCGGCCCCCGCTTGACGAATCACCCCGAAACTTTCAGGGTAGGAGCGGACCGGAGCGGGCCATAAAATTTGAAAATTTCGCGAAGATTCGTCAACCGACGCAAGAGCTATTTCAAATAGAATGTCACGGATTTCCTATGGAAAATAGGTCCTAACTATAACTATATACTGGTGACCGCCAGTAGATAATATATATATATATATATATATATATATATATATATTATCTACTGGCGGTCGCCAGTAGATAGTTATAGTTTTATATATATATATATATATATATATATATATATATATATTCACGAAAGCTGCTCCTCACTTTCACTCCAAGTTCCAACGAAGCAGACGCGGACCACAAAGTAAGTGCTTCTCAAATAGTTTTAATGTCGGCCATAACGCGTTTCGGTCCAGCCGGACCTTGATCACATGACGACGCTGCTACGTTATCAATATATATATATATAATCTACTGGCGGTCGCCAGTAGATAGTTATAGTTAGGATCACGTTCCCATAGGAAAAGCATTTTTTGATGTGCTTATAACTTTGGCGTCGTTTGACGAATCTTTACGAAATTTTCCAAAAAGTTCCTCATTTCAGGTCAGCTCCTATCCTAAAATATGGGGGGGATTCGTCAAGGGGGGGCTAAGAAAAAAGGGGGGTCCCAAAACATGTTTTCTTCATGCAATTTCCATAGGAAACTTTAGACAAGGCTACAGGTCAAACTGCTGAGCGGAATTACACCAAATTGGGCAGAGAGATAGCTCTTGGTCCAGAAAGCACGTTTTTTTTAAAATGGTGTAAATCCGTTTAGTAGTTTTTGAGATATTTAAAGATTTACAGATATATATATTTGAGAATTGTAAGATCTGATTGACTGAGCCCTCCCGAGCACGAGCTTGCCTCTGATTGGCTGCCAACACTTCAAACCAGGAAGTGTTGGCAGCCATCTTGTGCCTCGAACCAAGTGAGAGGGAAACGTTTTCCCGTTTTAACCCACATAAGCACCGTCTATATATTTATGGAGATAACGCATTATTATGTCTTGATATATAATGCGTTTCACTTTTTTGGAGGGTTGTTGGCGTTTGGAAGCACCGAAGCGCCGGCGAGCGGCATACTGGTAACAGCGCACGCATTAATAAACGCCTGCATGAATATAATCCTTAGGAGAGTTTTGTGAGAGGGAAACGTTTTCCTGTTTTAACCCACATAAGCACCATCTATATATTTATGGAAATAACGCATTATTATGTCTTTCTATATAATGCGTTTCACTTTTTGGGAGGGTTGTTGGCATTTGGAAGCAC
Organism: Calotriton arnoldi; assembly: GCA_963921515.1. Classification (NCBI taxonomy): domain Eukaryota; kingdom Metazoa; phylum Chordata; class Amphibia; order Caudata; family Salamandridae; genus Calotriton; species Calotriton arnoldi. Next base: position 266,174 of record CAWUFW010006083.1, read on the forward strand.
CGAAGCGCCGATGAGCGGCATACTGCTAACAGCGCACGCATTAATAAACGCCTGCAGGAATATAATCGTTATGAGAGTTTTGTGAGAGGGAAACGTTTTCCTGTTTTAACCCACATAAGCACCATCTATATATTTATGGAGATAACGCATTATTATGTCTTTCTATATAATGCGTTTCACTTTTTGGGAGGGTTGTTGGCGTTTGGAAGCACCGAAGCGCCGACGAGCACCATACTGGTAACAGCGCACGCATTAATAAATGCCTGCATGAATATAATCCTTATGAGAGTTTCCTGGCCAGATAATGTGATAGGTGCCTATCGATATGCGCGAGAACAGTTTATGCTAATTTTATTCACCAATCTCTTGTGAAATTAATGATGTGCCATGCACTGTGGTAACAGATGCGCACATTTATTCTACTTCGCACCCACTTCGCCCTCCCAGCTCTGAGTAATGCGGAAAAATGCCTGCACTTTTGTGGTCTGAGTACAGAAATTAACCTTGAACTAGTCTCTGGAGGTGACGCCAGCAGAATTCTATAGCGCTAAACATTATCTATATTTTTGTGAGACAATGTTCAGGTTAGTGAGAGGTGTGATTTGTGTAGGTATATTTTCTTTTTGTGCCATAGGTGGGGAAGGTTGTTTAACTCAATGAGGCATTTGGATGCTGGTATGCTTAGCTTTATAAGAGGCGAAGGTGCAACTTTGCAAACTCTTTCAGAGATGGGTGCTGCTAACAGAACTATCTGGTTGGGGGACAGAGGGTGTTGATGTGCTTTACTTTTTGATAAGTGAGGGGGGAGCTGGATTATTTATCTCTGGGCAGGGTGAAATTGGTTATCTTCTCAATGGTGAGTTAGTACTGGTGTTTTTAGTGTTTTTGGTAAAGTGATAGGTAGGCAGATAAGGATGTTTATCTATTTGAGAGGTAGGCGGTGTTGTTTTTAACTCAGAAGTGGATGAGAAGAGGTATGTTAAACTATTTTGCGAGGTTGCAGTTCATTTTCTTAGCACTTTGTCACATGGGTGAGTGAACGTTTGGTTAGCTCTTCGAGGGATGAACTAAGTGGAGGTTTATTTGGAGAATTGGGAAAAGGGTGGGCCTATTTTGTTTGTATTCTGTGAGTTGTGTGAATGGTGGCCCACTTCATTCTTTGAGAGGCGAGGGAGTTAGACTATTTAACTTTCTGATTCATGGATGCAGACGTGGTTTAGATCATTGTGAGGTGCAGGGTTACACAAGAATGGGAAGAGGAGGCAACACACACTTAGCCCATGCATTTGAAGGACCCACTTTCCTGCTGCACCTATAGATCTCGAAATAAAGTTTACACAGTTTTATTAATGATGGAGCTGCTAATATAGCCCGCCACTAGATGGCGCCAGATGCTGATGGTGCCAAGATTGTTTCTCTCCTGAGGGCACATATATATATATATATATATATATATATATATATATATATATATATATATATATATATATATATATATTCACTGAAAAAACCATAGGTTTTAGGGACAGTTATAGTTAGTTGGACATTTCACTCGTACAAAACCATAGAAATTCCCCCATTATAGTTAGTTCAGCTAAGTATAACTCGCGCCCCGCAATGCACTGCTGATGACGTCACATATTACATCACTCATGACATGGTCAGTGACATCACTGATGACTTCACTGATGACATCTCAAATGACATCACTGATGACATCATCCAGTGACTGTGTGTTTCTGTAAAGTTTAAATATGTTTAATATATATAGGGAAAGGTGTATTGAAGAATGAGTGGGTGTATAAGTGTCTGAATGGATGATTTAGTACGTGAGTGACTGACTCTACAAGTGAGTGATTAAATGTTTCTTACTGAATGCATGGGTTAGTGACTAAACTGTGTGAATGTCTGTATCCGTCTGTCTGTTGGTTTGTAAGCGGCTGCATGGCTTTCTGAATAGCTACATGAGTGTCTACATGGGTTATTGATTGATTGTCTGAGTATCTGTATGGGTGCCTGAGTGTTTGTGTGGGTGGGGTGTGTGTGACTCTGTGCATAGATGTGTGAGTTGGTGATTCACTGGGTGCATGGTTTCAAGAGTGCATCTGTGATGGACTGTATGGGTGGGTGAGTGTGTGTATGGGTGTGTTAGTGATTGAATGTATATATCAGTGGTACATGTGTGAGTAACTACATATGTGAAAGGCAGTATATATGTGTGTTGGAGTATATAAATGGCTATAAGTGAGAGTGTGTGATTGTGAGAGTGGCTGTATGGATGAGTGTGTACTTGTATCAGTGATTGTATAAGAGCGTAAGAATGTGCTAGTATTTGTATGAGTAAGTGAGCTGGTGTGTGTATAACTGTATAGGTGAGTAAATGGGTGTGTGATTAAGTTTTTTGCATGACTGACTAGGTGTGTGAGTACCTCTATGGATGAGTGGCGGTGTGTGAGTGTTTATATAGGTGTATGAGTGCATATGATAGTCCTGTACTGAGTGACTAAGTATGAGTGACTGTACGGGTGAGTGAGTGGATGTGTGTGTAGACCTAAGAATCAGTGAGTGGTATGTAGTTTTTGGTGTTGGAGTGTCTATGGTTTTGAGAATGGCAGTCTGTAATTTAGAGTGGGTGTATCAAAAGTTATATTAGGGTGTGAGAAGATGCATGAAATTATCACATGGATGATGTCATCAGTGATGTCATTTGAGATGTCATCAGTGATGTCATCAGTGATGTCACTGACCATGTCATGAGTGATGTAATATGTGACGTCATCAGCAGTGCATTGCGGGCGCGAGTTATAGTTAGCTGAACTAACTATAACGGGGGAATTTCTATGGTTTTGTACGAGTGAAATGTCCAACTAACTATAACTGTCCCTAAAACCTATGGTTTTTTCAGTGAATTTCAAAGGTTTTTTAAATGCTAATTTCTAACTATAACGTGTCTGAAACCTATGGTTTTTTCAGTGAATTTCTAAGGTTTTTTAAATGCTAATTTCTAACTATAACGTGCCTGAAACCTATGATTTTTTAAGTGAATTTCAAAGGTTTTTTTAAATGCTAGTTTCTAACTATGCCTACAGAGGTAGCACATGTGAAGAAAGAAGAAAAAACGCACAGAAAGAAGCAAAAGATGTGCAGAAAGAACCAACAGAGGAGCAGAAAGAGGCCTTGTTGCAAAATCATCCTGTGCCCACAACTTTTTCAGACGGGTACTGGTGGTAACTGACTCTGACTAACCAGAGCCAGTGCTATGCTAAAAGACACTTAGAATACAGTGAAAACACCTACATACACTAGGGAACACTATGCGTTGGGGTACCCCTGTGATTAGCATGACCTCCTCTGCAAGTCCCTAGTACATAATAGGGCAGGGGATTAAAACTACCTCTTAAAACGCGCTACAGGGCGCGTTTGCACAGTGGTGAAGGGAGGGGGGCCTGAGGTGACATGTGTGCAAACACACCCCGTGGCGCGTTTTAAGTTGCGGGATTAAGTCCCCTTGAATTCTGAGGGTCCCTGGGGCCCAACTAGCCCCCCAGGTACCTACAGTTAGGACCACAGAGCTGAGTTGCAGAGAGGCGTTCCGAGGCCACGCACCTTTTTCACCTCTCTGCAACGCAACTCTGTTGTGCTTACTGAAGGTACCTGGTGGGCTAGTTGGCCCCCAGGGTCCCTCAGGATTCAAAGGGAATTAATTCCCCAACTTAAAACGCACCCCAGGGCGTGTTTGCGCACATGTCACCTGAGGCCCCGCCCCTCCCTTCACCACTGTGCAAACGCGCCCCGTGGTGCATTTTAAGTTGGGGGATTAGGTCACCTTGAATCCTGAGGGTCCCTGGGGCCCAACTAGCCCACTAGGTACTTCCAGTAAGCACCACAGGCCTGCGTTGCAACGCCTGTAACAAATTGTGCAGTTGTGTTTAGGTAGTGAAGAGGGTCGTGCTGGGGGTAGTGTTTTAGGGTTTAGGGTAGTGCAGTGGTGTTTGTGTAGTGTAGGGGGTCATGCTGGGGGTAGATTTAGGGTTTAGGGTAGTGCAGTGGTGTTTGGGTAGTGTAGGGAGTCGTGCTGGGGGAGTGTTTTAGGGTTTAGGGTAGTGCAGTGGTGTTTGGGTAGTGTAGGGGGTCGTGCTGGGGGTAGTGATTTAGGGTAGTGCAGTGGTGTTTGGGTAGTGTAGGGGTTACTGCTGGGGGTAGTGTTTCGGGTTTAGGTTAGTGCAGTGGTGTTTGGGTAGTGTAGGGGTACTGCTGGGGGTAGTGTTTTAGGGTTTAGGGTAGTGCAGTGGTGTTTATGTAGTGTAGGGGGTAGTGTTTTAGGGTTTAGGGTAGTGCAGTGGTCTTTGGGTAGTGTAGGGAGTCGTGCGGGGGTAGTGTTTTAGGGTTTAGGGTAGTGTAGGGGGTCATGTGGGGGTAGTGTTTTAGGGATTAGGGCAGTGCAGTGGTGTTTGGGTAGTGTAGGGGGTCGTGCTGGGGGAGTGTTTCAGGGTTTAGGGCAGTGCAGTGGTGTTCGGGTAGTGTAGGGGGTCGTGCTGGGGGAGTGTTTTAGGGTTTAGGGCAGTGCAGTGGTGTTCGGGTAGTGTAGGGGGTCGTGCTGGGGTAGTGTTTGAGGGTTTAGGGCAGTGCAGTCGTGTTCGGGTAGTGTAGGGGGTTGTGCTGGGGGTAGTATTTTAGGGTTTAGGGCAGTGCAGTGGTGTTTGGGCAGTGTAGGGGGTAATGCTGGGGGTGGTGTTTTAGGGTTTAGGGCAGTGCAGTGGTGTTCGGGCAGTGTAGGGGGTCGTGCTGGGGGTGGTGTTTCAGGGTTTAGGGCAGTGCAGTGGTGTTCGGGCAGTGTAGGGGTGGTGTTTCAGGGTTTAGGGCAGTGCAGTGGTGTTCGGGCAGTGTAGGGGGTCGTGCAGGGGGTGGTGTTTCAGGGTTTAGGGCAGTGGTATTCGGGCAGTGTAGGGGGTCGTGCTGGGGGTGGTGTTTCAGGGTTTGGGGCAGTGCAGTGGTGTTCGAGCAGTAAAGGGGTCGTGCTGGGGGTGGTGTTTCAGGGTTTAGGGCAGTGCAGTGGTGTTCGGGCAGTGTAGGGGGCGGTGCAGGGGGTGGTGTTTCAGGGTTTAGGGCAGTGCAGTGGTGTTCGGGCAGTGTAGGGGTGCTGCAGGGGGTGGTGTTTCAGGGTTTAGGGCAGTGCAGTGGTGTTCGGGCAGTGTAGGGGGTCATGCAGGGGTGGTGTTTCAGGGTTTAGGGCAGTGCAGTGGTGTTCGGGCAGTGTAGGGGGTCGTGCTGGGGCTGGTGTTTCAGGGTTTTGGGCAGAGCAGTGGTGTTCGGGCAGTGTAGGGGGTCGTGCTGGGGGTCATGCTGGGGCTGGTGTTTCAGGGTTTAGGGCAGTGTAGTGGTGTTCGGGCAGTGTAGGTGGTCGTGCTGGGGCTGGTGTTTCAGGGTTTAGGGCAGTGCAGTGGTGTTCGTGCAGTGTAGGGGGTCATGCTGGGGCTGGTGTTTCAGGGTTTAGGGCAGTGCAGTGGTGTTCGGGCAGTGTAGGGGGTCTTGCTGGGGCTGGTGTTTCAGGGTTTAGGGCAGTGCAGTGGTGTTCGGGCAGTGTAGGGGGTCATGCTGGGGGTGGTGTTTCAGGGTTTAGGGCAGTGCAGTGGTGTTTGGGCAGTGTAGGGGGTCATGCTGGGGCTAGTGTTTCAGGATTTAGGGCAGTGCAGTGGTGTTCGTGCAGTGTAGGGGGTGGTGTTTCAGGGTTTAGGGCAGTGGTGTTCAGGCAGTGTAGGGGGTCTTGCTGGGGTTGATGTTTCAGGGTTTAGGGCAGTGCAGTGGTGTTCGGGCAGTGTAGGGGTCGTGCTGGGGGTGGTGTTTCAGGGTTTAGGGCAGTGCAGTGGTGTTCCGGCAGTGTAGGAGGTCGTGCAGGGCGTGGTGTTTCAGGGTTTAGGGCAGTGCAGTGGTGTTCGGGCAGTGTAGGGGGTCATGCTGGGGGTGGTGTTTCAGGGTTTAGGGCAGTGCAGTGGTGTTCGGGCAGTGTAGGGTGTCGTGCTGAGGGGTGGTGTTTCAGGGTTTAGGGCAGTGCAGTGGTGTTTGGGCAGTGTAGGGGGGCGTGCAGGGGGTGGTGTTTCAGGGTTTAGGGCAGTGCAATGGTGTTCGGCCAGTGTAGGTGGTCTTGCTGGTGGTGGTGTTTCAGGCTTTAGTGCAGTGGTGTTCGGGCAGTGTAGGGGGTCTTGCTGGGGGTGGTGTTTCAGCGTTTAGGGCAGTGCAGTGGTGTTCGGGCAGTGTAGGGGGTCTTGCTGGGGCTGGTGTTTCAGGGTTTAGGGCAGTGCAGTGGTGTTCGGGCAGTGTAGGGGGTCGTGCTGGGGCTGGTGTTTCAGGGTTTAGGGTAGTGCAGTGGTGTTCGGGCAGTGTAGGGGGTCGTGCTGGGGCTGGTGTTTCAGGGTTTAGGGCAGTGCAGTGGTTTTCGGGCAGTCTAGGCGGTCGTGCTGGGGCTGGTGTTTCAGGGTTTAGGGCAGTGCAGTGGTGTTCGGGCAGTGTAGGGGGTCGTGCGGGGGTGGTGTTTCAGGGTTTAGGGCAGTGCAGTGGTGTTCGGGCAGTGTAGGGGTCGTGCTGGGGCTGGTGTTTCATGGTTTAGGGCAGTGCAGTGGTGTTCGGGCAGTGTAGGGGGTCGTGCTGGGGGTGGTGTTTCAGGGTTTAGGGCAGTGGTGTTCGGGCAGTGTAGGGGGTCTTGCTGAGGGTAGTGTTTCGGGGTTTAGGGCAGTGCAGTGGTGTTCGTGCAGTGTAGGGGGTCGTGCTGGGGTGGTGTTTCAGGGTTTAGGGCAGTGCAGTAGTGTTCGGGCAGTGTAGGGGATCGTGCAGGGGTGGTGTTTCAGGGTTTAGGGCAGTGCAGTGGTGTTCGGGCAGTGTAGGGGTTGTGCTGGGGGTGGTGTTTCAGGGTTTAGGGCAGTGCAGTGGTGTTCGGGCAGTGTAGGGGGTCGTGCAGGGGGTGGTGTTTCAGGGTTTAGGGCAGTGCAGTGGTATTCGGGCAGTGTAGGGGTCGTGCTGGGGCTGGTGTTTCAGGGTTTAGGGCAGTGCAGTGGTGTTCGGGCAGTGTAGGGGGTCTTGCTGGGGGTGGTGTTTCAGGGTTTAGGGCAGTGGTGTTCGGGCAGTGTAGGGGGTCTTGCTGGGGGTGGTATTTCAGGGTTTAGGGCAGTGCAGTGGTGTTCGGGCAGTGTAGGGGGTCTTGCTGGGGGTAGTGTTTCAGGGTTTAGGGCAGTGCAGTGGTGTTCGTGCAGTGTAGGGGGTCGTGCTGGGGATGGTGTTTCAGGGTTTAGGGCAGTGCAGTAGTGTTTGGGCAGTGTAGGGGGTCGTGCAGGGGTGGTGTTTCAGGGTTTAGGGCAGTGCAGTGGTGTTCGGGCAGTGTAGGGGTCGTGCTGGGGATGGTGTTTCAGGGTTTAGGGCAGTGCAGTGGTGTTCGGGCAGTGTAGGGGGTCGTGCTGGGGGTGGTGTTTCAGGGTTTAGGGCAGTGCAGTGGTGTTCGGGCAGTATAGGGGGTCGTGCTGGGGGTGGTGTTTCAGGGTTTAGGGCAGTGGTGTTCGGGCAGTGTAGAGGGTCTTGCTGGCGGTGATGTTTCAGGGTTTAGGGCAGTGCAGTGGTGTTCGGGCAGTGTAGGAGGTCTTGCTGGGGGTAGTGTTTCAGGGTTTAGGGCAGTGCAGTGGTGTTCGGGCAGTGTAGGGGTCATGCTGGGGGTGGTGTTTCAGGATTTAGGGCAGTGCAGTGGTGTTCGGGCAGTGTAGGGGGTCGTGAAGGGGGTGGTGTTTCAGGGTTTAGGGCAGTGCAGTGGTGTTCGGGCAGTGTAGGGGGTCGTGCTAGGGTATGTGTTTCAGGGTTTAGGGCAGTGCAGTGGTGTTCAGGCAGTGTAGGGGGTCGTGCAGGGGCTGGTGTTTCAGGGTTTAGGGCAGTGCAGTGGTGTTCAGGCAGTGTAGGGGGTCGTGCTGGGGGTAGTGTTTTAGGGTTTAGGGTAGTGCAGTGGTGCTTGTGTAGTGTAGGGGTCATGCTGGGGGTAGTGTTTTAGAGTTTAGGGTAGTGCAGTGGTGTTTGTGTAGTGTAGGGGGTCATGTTTTAGGGTAGTGCAGTGGTGTTTGGGTAGTGTAGGGGGTTGTGCTGGGGGTAGTGTTTTAGGATTTAGGTTAGTGCAGTGGTGTTTGGGTAGTGTAGGGGGTAGTGCTGTGGGTAGTGTTTTAGGGTTTAAGGTAGTGCAGTGGTGTTTGTGTAGTGTAGGGGGTCATGCTGGGGGTAGTGTTTTAGGGTTTAGGGCAGTGCAGTGGTGCTTGTGTAGTGTAGGGGTCGTGCTGGGGGTAGTGTTTTAGGGTTTAGGGTAGTGCAGTGGTGTTTGTGTAGTGTAGGGGGTCATGTTTTAGGGTAGTGCAGTGGTGTTTGGGTAGTGTAGGGGGTCGTGCTGGGGGTAGTGTTTTAGGATTTAGGTTAGTGCAGTGGTGTTGGGGTAGTGTTTTAGGGTTTAGGGTAGTGCAGTGGTGTTTGTGTAGTGTAGGGGGTCATGCTGGGGGTAGTGTTTTAGGGTTTAGGATAGTGCAGTGGTGCTTGTGTAGTGTAGGGGTCGTGCTGGGGTAGTGTTTTAGGGTTTAGGGTAGTGCAGTGGTGTTTTTGTAGTGTAGGGGGTCATGTTTTAAGATGCAACGCTCCAATACCTGACCAGTCTGCACTACATAAAACTGCAAAAAACTAAAAATAAAAAGTGTTTTGCACACTTTTGTCATTGGGCTATATGTGGGCTACATCTCGGTAATATTTGTGCTACATTTGGGCTCTTTTTTCACTGGTGGCCATCTTGGAAGACTTCTTTGTTATGAAGTTTCCTAATTTCCTCATTTACTGCAGTCTCCTCAGTAGGAAATGCTTTCAGTTTTTTACTTTGATTCCATCAAGAAGGCATTCAGATGTGTCACACATTTGCCATAAATTCAGAATGTTATTACTCTAGTTGTTCATTAGATCACTGTAGTAAAGCTACTGCTCACCAAGGAGTTAACTGGAAGTCTACTGCTGGTATTAAAAGTGATTGTTTCAGTCTGCATGTCAGAATTTTCTAATGAAATAGAAGAGGATTTGAGATCTCACTTAAAACATGCACTAAATTTTCTTTTTGCAGCACTAACCATAATTTCTATGGCAAAATGAAACCCCTCATTTTGTTCCTTTTTAAATTAAATGTTTTAAGTGTTACCAGTTTATTCCAATCAAGATGGCTTCAGGTGTGCCATACTTTTGTCATAAGTAAGACTGTTAGCGCTCTAGTTGTTCTTTAGAACACTCTGGGAAGCTGCAGTAGAACACAAAGGCATCAACTGACAGGCTGCTCCTGTTGAAATATAACAGGAAGATATTTGAGATCACACTTGAAACATGTCCTAATTTTTCTTTCCAGAGCACTAACCATAATTTCTATGACAAGATGAACCCCATCATTTTGTTCCTTTTTAAATTAAATGTTTTAAGTGTTACCAGTTTATTCCAATCAAGATGGCTTCAGGTGTGCCATACTTTTGTCATAAGTAAGGCTGTTAGCACTCTAGTTGTTCTTTAGAACACTCTGGGAAGCTGCAGTAGAACACAAAGGAATCAACTGACAGTCTCTGCCCTTGTTGGATGTACATGTTTTACTGAGAATGTCAGACTTCATTCTCACATGACTGAGAAAGATAATGTGAATTTACAGAAAATATGCTCTCATTTTAGCTTCTGGGGCACCTTCTAAAACTGTATGGGACAAGCATGTGAAAATAGTTTTCTCTCAAACATGATTCATGATATCCCAGCAGAAGGTTTTTCACAGGGTAAAATCACCTTAGAACACACCACAATTCCTGAAATTAGTATGGTACCATCAACAAATGAATTCTAATGTAACTAAAGTCTGTTATCACCCTTTATAGTTCTCCTTTTGGTAACCCTCAAAATCTTCGATTCACTACAATGCATTTCAAAGGGGTACTATCATTTATATTGGTCCCAAGATGGCTGCCAGCAATTCCAGGATGAAGTGCTGACAGCCAATCAGATCTCACGATGACATGTGTGGTTAGGCTCCGCCCAGATATATATGTGTTTTTACTTTTGATTTTCTCAGCAACTACTGAACGGATTTACACCATTTAACAAAAAGGGTTCTTTTTGAACCAAGAACTACCTCTTTGCCAAATTTGGTGTAATTCCGTTCAGCAGTTCGGGCTGTAGCCTTGTATAAAGTTTCCTATGGGAAATTGATTTTTTGACTCTTATTTTTTTAATTTCTCTGCAACTACTGAACGGATTTACACCATTTAACAAAAGGGTTCTTTCTGAACCAAGAACTACCTCTTTGCCAAATTTGGTGTAATTCCGTTCAGCAGTTCGGACTGTAGCCGTGTCTAAAGTTTTCTATGGGAAAATGAATGGGGAAAACACGTTTTGGGACCCCCCTTTTTTCTCGGCCCCCGCTTGACGAATCACCCTGAGACTTTCAGGGTAGGAGCGGACCGGAGCGGGCCATAAAGTTTGAAAATTTCACGAAGATTCGTCAACCGCGGATTTCCTATGGAAAATAGGTCCTAACTATAACTATCTACTGGCGACCGCCAGTAGATAATATATATATATATATATATATATATATATATATATATATATATATATATATATATTCACTGAAAAAACCATAGGTTTTACAGACGTTATAGTTGGAAATTAGCATTTAAGAAACCTTTGAAATTCACTTAAAAATCCATTGGTTTTACAGACGTTATAGTTAGAAATTAGCATTTAAAAAACCTTTAAAATTCACTGAAAAAACCATAGGTTTCAGGCACGTTATAGTTAGCTGGACATTTCACTCATACAAAACCATAGAAATTCCACCGTTATAGTTAGTTCAGTTAACTATAACTCGCACCCCCGCAATGCACTGCTCATGACGCAACATATTACATCATTCATGGCATGGTCAGTGTCATCACTGATGACATCACTGATGACATCTCAAATGACATCACTGATGACATCACTGATGACATCATCCACGTGATAATCTGATGCACCTCATCACACCCTAATATAATCTTTAATACACTCACTGTAAAATACACACTACCATTTTCGAAACCATCCACACACCAATACCAGTTACTACATACTCACTCACTGATTCCTAGGTCTGCACACACATCCACTCATTCACCCATACAATCACTTATACATGCAGTCACTTATCAATACAACACTATCATATACACTCATACACCTATTCAGACACTCACACACTGCCACTCATCCATGGAGTTACTCACACACCTAGTCATTCATGCAAAGAATCTATCACACTCCCATTTACTCACCAAAACAGTTATACACACACCACCTCACTTATTCATACAGATACTAAGACATACTTACTCTCTTATACAATCACTGAAACAAGTACAGACTCATCCATACATGCCACTCTCACAATCACTCACTCTCACATATAGTTATTTATATACACCATCACTCACATATACTGCCTTTTACATATGTAGTTACTCACATATGTACCACTGAGACATCCATTTACTCACCAACACACCCATACACACACTCACCCACCAATACAGCTGTTTCCACATGCACTTTTGAACCCATACACCCAGTGAATCAACCACTCACACATCTATGCACAGGGTCACACACCTCAAACCAACCCACACACACACTCAGTCCCCCATACAAATACTCAAGCAAACAATGAATAACCCATATAGACACTCATGTAGCTACTGACCAACCCATGTAGCAGCTTACACAACAACAGACAGACTGATACAGACATTCACACAGTTTAGTCACTAACCCATGCATTCAGTAAGACACGTTTAATCAGTCACTTATACAATCAGTTACATACCTCCTAAATCCTCCATCCAGACACTTATACACCCACTCATTCTTCAATACACCTTGCCATATATATAAAACATATTGAAACTTTACAGAAACACACAGTCACTGGATGATGTAATCAGTGATGTCATCAGTGATGTAATTTGAGATGTCATCAGTGATGTCATCAGTGATGTCACTGACCATGCCATGAATGATGTAATATGTGACGTCATGAGCAGTGCATTGTGGGGGCGCTAATTATAGTTAACTGAACTAACTATAACGGTGGAATTTCTATGGTTTTGTATGAGTGAAATGTCCAGCTAACTATAACGACCCTGAAACCTATGGTTTTTTCAGTGAATTTTAAAGGTTTTTTAAATGCTAATTTCTAACTATAACGTCTGTAAAACCTATGGTTTTTTCAGTGAATATATATATATTTCTCCGTGACCGCCGCATCCAGGGATTGCTAGAGGCTGCTGTAAATGTACAGTTTGTGACTTCACGGAGAGATGGAATCATGGTATTACCATCTCCGGCTTAGCAAGACTTGGACTGATGTGGCTGGACGTCTGGGGGCAAAGGAGGATGAATTTTGCAGTGACATCGGATTTGCATCTACATGCGCACAGGCAATGCTTTTAATTTTCTAATAATCAGCACTCATTACGAGAAAATTGGGACCGAAATGAGACACTTACCTGGCAGGCCGTTATGGTGCTTGCTGGGATTTGAAGTTCACCAATGTGGGCTTCAATAATGCTCCAATTAGAAGTCGGCCCAGCTGAACCACAACCAATGGGTTAACAGCATAATTATTTAAAAGCAGCGTTTGGAGCCAAAACCGATGTGAAGGCATTTGATAAAGACAATTACTGTCGAAACGCGTCATGCCACATTTCCTGCAATAAAAGTCTTCTTGATGCCCCCGCTGTGTCCCTTCGATTGCTTCCCAGTGAAGAGGTTGAATATTGGATATGTTTGCGCGCTAGCCCCTGGCGCGCTGAGGTGACCCGTCCAACGAGTGTCCGGAGATTCAAGGGCAACAAAGAAAGGTGACTCCAAGGTATTGGATTTCTCCGTGACCGCCGCATCCAGGGATTGCTAGAGGCTGCTGTAAATGTACAGTTTGTGACTTCACGGAGAGATGGAATCATGGTATTACCATCTCCGGCTTAGCAAGACTTGGACTGATGTGGCTGGACGTCTGGGGGCAAAGGAGGATGAATTTTGCAGTGACATCGGATTTGCATCTACATGCGCACAGGCAATGCTTTTAATTTTCTAATAATCAGCACTCATTACGAGAAAATTGGGACCGAAATGAGACACTTACCTGGCAGGCCGTTATGGTGCTTGCTGGGATTTGAAGTTCACCAATGTGGGCTTCAATAATGCTCCAATTAGAAGTCGGCCCAGCTGAACCACAACCAATGGGTTAACAGCATAATTATTTAAAAGCAGCGTTTGGAGCCAAAACCGATGTGAAGGCATTTGATAAAGACAATTACTGTCGAAACGCGTCATGCCACATTTCCTGCAATAAAAAGTCTTCTTGATGCCCCCGCTGTGTCCCTTCGATTGCTTCCCAGTGAAGAGGTTGAATATTGGATATGTTTGCGCGCTAGCCCCTGGCGCGCTGAGGTGACTCCGTCCAACGAGTGTCCGGAGATTCAAGGGCAACAAAGAAAGGTGACTCCAAGGTATTGGATTTCTCCGTGACCGCCGCATCCAGGGATTGCTAGAGGCTGCTGTAAATGTACAGTTTGTGACTTCACGGAGAGATGGAATCATGGTATTACCATCTCCGGTTTAGCAAGACTTGGACTGATGTGGCTGGACGTCTGGGGGCAAAGGAGGATGAATTTTGCAGTGACATCGGATTTGCATCTACATGCGCACAGGCAATGCTTTTAATTTTCTAATAATCAGCACTCATTACGAGAAAATTGGGACCGAAATGAGACACTTACCTGGCAGGCCGTTATGGTGCTTGCTGGGATTTGAAGTTCACCAATGTGGGCTTCAATAATGCTCCAATTAGAAGTCGGCCCAGCTGAACCACAACCAATGGGTTAACAGCATAATTATTTAAAAGCAGCGTTTGGAGCCAAAACCGATGTGAAGGCATTTGATAAAGACAATTACTGTCGAAACGCGTCATGCCACATTTCCTGCAATAAAAAGTCTTCTTGATGCCCCCGCTGTGTCCCTTCGATTGCTTCCCAGTGAAGAGGTTGAATATTGGATATGTTTGCGCGCTAGCCCCTGGCGCGCTGAGGTGATCCCGTCCAACGAGTGTCCGGAGATTCAAGGGCAACAAAGAAAGGTGACTCCAAGGTATTGGATTTCTCCGTGACCGCCGCATCCAGGGATTGCTAGAGGCTGCTGTAAATGTACAGTTTGTGACTTCACGGAGAGATGGAATCATGGTATTACCATCTCCGGTTTAGCAAGACTTGGACTGATGTGGCTGGACGTCTGGGGGCAAAGGAGGATGAATTTTGCAGTGACATCGGATTTGCATCTACATGCGCACAGGCAATGCTTTTAATTTTCTAATAATCAGCACTCATTACGAGAAAATTGGGACCGAAATGAGACACTTACCTGGCAGGCCGTTATGGTGCTTGCTGGGATTTGAAGTTCACCAATGTGGGCTTCAATAATGCTCCAATTAGAAGTCGGCCCAGCTGAACCACAACCAATGGGTTAACAGCATAATTATTTAAAAGCAGCGTTTGGAGCCAAAACCGATGTGAAGGCATTTGATAAAGACAATTACTGTCGAAACGCGTCATGCCACATTTCCTGCAATAAAAGTCTTCTTGATGCCCCCGCTGTGTCCCTTCGATTGCTTCCCAGTGAAGAGGTTGAATATTGGATATGTTTGCGCGCTAGCCCCTGGCGCGCTGAGGTGACCCGTCCAACGAGTGTCCGGAGATTCAAGGGCAACAAAGAAAGGTGACTCCAAGGTATTGGATTTCTCCGTGACCGCCGCATCCAGGGATTGCTAGAGGCTGCTGTAAATGTACAGTTTGTGACTTCACGGAGAGATGGAATCATGGTATTACCATCTCCGGCTTAGCAAGACTTGGACTGATGTGGCTGGACGTCTGGGGGCAAAGGAGGATGAATTTTGCAGTGACATCGGATTTGCATCTACATGCGCACAGGCAATGCTTTTAATTTTCTAATAATCAGCACTCATTACGAGAAAATTGGGACCGAAATGAGACACTTACCTGGCAGGCCGTTATGGTGCTTGCTGGGATTTGAAGTTCACCAATGTGGGCTTCAATAATGCTCCAATTAGAAGTCGGCCCAGCTGAACCACAACCAATGGGTTAACAGCATAATTATTTAAAAGCAGCGTTTGGAGCCAAAACCGATGTGAAGGCATTTGATAAAGACAATTACTGTCGAAACGCGTCATGCCACATTTCCTGCAATAAAAAGTCTTCTTGATGCCCCCGCTGTGTCCCTTCGATTGCTTCCCAGTGAAGAGGTTGAATATTGGATATGTTTGCGCGCTAGCCCCTGGCGCGCTGAGGTGACCCGTCCAACGAGTGTCCGGAGATTCAAGGGCAACAAAGAAAGGTGACTCCAAGGTATTGGATTTCTCCGTGACCGCCGCATCCAGGGATTGCTAGAGGCTGCTGTAAATGTACAGTTTGTGACTTCACGGAGAGATGGAATCATGGTATTACCATCTCCGGCTTAGCAAGACTTGGACTGATGTGGCTGGACGTCTGGGGGCAAAGGAGGATGAATTTTGCAGTGACATCGGATTTGCATCTACATGCGCACAGGCAATGCTTTTAATTTTCTAATAATCAGCACTCATTACGAGAAAATTGGGACCGAAATGAGACACTTACCTGGCAGGCCGTTATGGTGCTTGCTGGGATTTGAAGTTCACCAATGTGGGCTTCAATAATGCTCCAATTAGAAGTCGGCCCAGCTGAACCACAACCAATGGGTTAACAGCATAATTATTTAAAAGCAGCGTTTGGAGCCAAAACCGATGTGAAGGCATTTGATAAAGACAATTACTGTCGAAACGCGTCATGCCACATTTCCTGCAATAAAAGTCTTCTTGATGCCCCCGCTGTGTCCCTTCGATTGCTTCCCAGTGAAGAGGTTGAATATTGGATATGTTTGCGCGCTAGCCCCTGGCGCGCTGAGGTGACCCGTCCAACGAGTGTCCGGAGATTCAAGGGCAACAAAGAAAGGTGACTCCAAGGTATTGGATTTCTCCGTGACCGCCGCATCCAGGGATTGCTAGAGGCTGCTGTAAATGTACAGTTTGTGACTTCACGGAGAGATGGAATCATGGTATTACCATCTCCGGCTTAGCAAGACTTGGACTGATGTGGCTGGACGTCTGGGGGCAAAGGAGGATGAATTTTGCAGTGACATCGGATTTGCATCTACATGCGCACAGGCAATGCTTTTAATTTTCTAATAATCAGCACTCATTACGAGAAAATTGGGACCGAAATGAGACACTTACCTGGCAGGCCGTTATGGTGCTTGCTGGGATTTGAAGTTCACCAATGTGGGCTTCAATAATGCTCCAATTAGAAGTCGGCCCAGCTGAACCACAACCAATGGGTTAACAGCATAATTATTTAAAAGCAGCGTTTGGAGCCAAAACCGATGTGAAGGCATTTGATAAAGACAATTACTGTCGAAACGCGTCATGCCACATTTCCTGCAATAAAAAGTCTTCTTGATGCCCCCGCTGTGTCCCTTCGATTGCTTCCCAGTGAAGAGGTTGAATATTGGATATGTTTGCGCGCTAGCCCCTGGCGCGCTGAGGTGACCCGTCCAACGAGTGTCCGGAGATTCAAGGGCAACAAAGAAAGGTGACTCCAAGGTATTGGATTTCTCCGTGACCGCCGCATCCAGGGATTGCTAGAGGCTGCTGTAAATGTACAGTTTGTGACTTCACGGAGAGATGGAATCATGGTATACCATCTCCGGCTTAGCAAGACTTGGACTGATGTGGCTGGACGTCTGGGGGCAAAGGAGGATGAATTTTGCAGTGACATCGGATTTGCATCTACATGCGCACAGGCAATGCTTTTAATTTTCTAATAATCAGCACTCATTACGAGAAAATTGGGACCGAAATGAGACACTTACCTGGCAGGCCGTTATGGTGCTTGCTGGGATTTGAAGTTCACCAATGTGGGCTTCAATAATGCTCCAATTAGAAGTCGGCCCAGCTGAACCACAACCAATGGGTTAACAGCATAATTATTTAAAAGCAGCGTTTGGAGCCAAAACCGATGTGAAGGCATTTGATAAAGACAATTACTGTCGAAACGCGTCATGCCACATTTCCTGCAATAAAAGTCTTCTTGATGCCCCCGCTGTGTCCTTTCGATTGCTTCCCAGTGAAGAGGTTGAATATTGGATATATATATATATATATATATTCACTGAAAAAAACACAGGTTTCAGGGACGTTATAGTTAGGGATTAGCATTTAAAAAACCTTAGAAATTCATTGAAAAAAACAGGTTTCAGGGACGTTATAGTTCGGCTGACATTTCACTCGTACAAAACCAGAGAAATTTGGCCGTTATAGTTAGCTGAGCTAACTATAACTTGTGCCCCCGCAATGCACTGCTGATGACGTCACATATTATATCACTTGTGACATGGTCAGTGACATCACTGATGACATCTCAAATGACATCACTGATGACATCACTGATGGCATCATCCAGTAACTGTCAGGATCCCTAGGAGGTTTCCTCCCCATGGCCCAATAATAGCCAGCATCCTAACTAACAAGCGTTCCAAGAAAGAAGCAAACTCTTTAAAACGAAGAGACTAGAGAGCTAGCTGGCAGCGCTGAAATTCAAAGATGTCTGCGAGCTCCACCCTTTCTGCAGCATTCTAGTGTTTGCATTCCAATCACGATTGGAATGTGAAGCGTGCGCTGACTCACAAATGTGCACTTCACCTGAGAGAAATCCAGAAGAGGGAGCTTAGGTCCTGTTCTCCGTCGTGTCAGCTAGAGAAGGGTAGAGGCGACGGGTGTCATTGTAGTTCCTTCGGTGAAATCTGTTGAGGAAGAATTTCCTGTTGAAGGTCAGTTTATCTGTGTATGCTTGAGAATTAGGATAAGCATCCCACTCTCCGAGCAAGTCAACTCATCAAAAGAAAGGTAAATTGCGTTGGTGTCTTCTTAGGGCTTGACACTAACAACACGGCTAAAGTGAATATTTTCAGGAGACTCGTGCATTCGCGGTCAGACTAAATTCAAGTGAGACATAATATGGAATATTAGAGAAAAGGGGTCGAACTTTGTTAACCCCTTTTGTCTCTGTCAGCTCAAGAGATAAGTTATAAGTTAGTCTCTTAGTAACGGAACAATTAATAATTGTAGGTGAACATTATCTGGGTGAAATTCTTGCTAGAACAACTACTAGAAAAGAAATAAATAAAGAATATAACAGCACTCACCTGAGAGCACTTCAAATGCATCCAGTAGAAGAGAACAGATTTAGTCTTCAGTTCCTGAGACGCAAGTATTCTCTGCAAGGAAAAAATTATATTTAATGAATGCATTTTCGAACTGAAGGTATTAATCACAATGTTTAAATGACAAGACACAGACTATAATAGGAATAGAAAAGAGGCAATTGCCAAGAGTAGATTTGGTAAGAGTTAGCCAATAGTAAGTAAAATACTCGGAAATACATATAGAGATAGGATGTTATAAGTAAAATTTGTTATTGCGTTTCAATTCCTAACAAGAACGATTTGAATATATAAAAGAAGAAAGGCAGAAGATAGCAGAAGAAAGAAGAAAACCTTCTAAGTGGAACACAACTGAGTGGCAGTCTCTTCTTTATCCCCATCCCATTTCCCCCCTTGACACTTACCTGTATAAGGATATTTAAGCAACCTAACAGGGGTGTCCCAGGAAGGACATTGGGAATAGGGGTAGTTCTGCTCCTGTGCAAGTCTGTCAATGATATAGAGATAATAGTAGTCGTGACAGAGTGAAGTGCCCACGTGTTTAATTTCACCCGAGCAGAATGGCGGAGGGTTTTCATTTAACAGATTTAGGAGGAATTTTGGGAAACATTCAAAAAGATTTAGAAGCAGTAAGAGAAGAGAATAAAAGCAGATTAGAAATAATCACTTCTAGAAGGGAAACGTCAGAGTTAGCTAAAAGAGTGGGTGAAATTGTTTCAGGAGCTAGCCTAAAAATTCCAACTTCGGAAAACGAGAGACTCAATGCTAGTTCAATGTCCTTTGCTCCAACCCAAGTCATTCACTCACTATCTCCAGTAATTCCTTTAGCACCTGTAGAGCGTCATCTTGGTCCATGCCTTTAGTGACAAAGGACGATACAATATTATACAACTTCGAGGAAGTCAAGAAAGAATTCCCTCGAATATTTGACGGAAGAAAGGCGTCGCAGGCAACTGACAACAAACTATTAGTACTGAAACAAGGAAAACGAGAACTGGTCAATTATCTGGCCCAGTTCAACAAGTTGGTAGTGGAAACAGAGTGGCCAGAGAATAAAAGAGCAGCAGTTTTCTATCAGGGTTTAAAAGACGAATGAAAGGATGCATTAGCAGAAATTCCTAATCTCCCAACAGAAATTTCAGCATTAGTAGACCTGGTCTTAGAGATTGATTTCCGTCAGAATGAAAGGAGAGGAGAGAAGAAAAGAGAATTTCGATAAAGTGTGCCTCGATTTGATAGGATAAAATCAGAAGCAGCAAGACCCACGGAGAGTTAGTCAGGTGTGGAACCAATGCAAATAGGCACCATTAGAGGTCCATTATCCAAGGAGGGGAAGAGAAAAGGCGACAGAACAAATTGTGTTTATATTGTGGAGGTAGTGGACACTTTGTGAAGATATGCCCAAAAAAACAAAATGCAGGTGAAAGAAAACTTGCAGCACCACCAGTAAGTGGAGTTGGGCTGGTGAGTGCAAGTGAGGAAACAACTCTGACAAACCATCTAGTGGCTAATACTCTACATATATCTTCACCCCCATTTGATCCTGTCAATGACCTTAAAATTCCGGAATATTGTTTTTAATGAAATTTCAGTGATGATAGACTCTGGGGCCACTGGAAACTTTTGTGACTTTATGTTTGCAAGCCATATAGGATTAAATGCTATAAGGAAAGAAAAAAGTGAAGCTGTCAGAGCAGTTGATGGTACCAATCTGACTTCGGGACCTATAATCAGTCACATAGAACCGGTGCAAATGATAACCTCGGAAGGGCATCGGTAATCTTACAATTCAATTTAATTGATATTTAATTGATGCCCCACAATTTCAACTAATTTTAGGACTTCATTGGTTAACAGAACACAATCCTTCAATAAATTGGAGTGCTAGAACCATCAAGATGAATTCAGAATATTGTAAGAAGCATTGCTTTGCAAAAGAAGAAACACATTGAAATCAAAGTGCTGCCACCCAGCTTTGCGAGAACGGAGTCTCAGTCTGTGTAATACAAACTAAAAAAATTGCAGAAGAATATAAGGACTACGTAGATGTATTCAATGAAGTCAAAGCGGAGAAACGTCCCCCTCATAGGCCCTACGACTGCAAGATAGAACTTGAACCAGGAGCAAACTTGCCATGCTGTCGAATCTATGCATTGACAGAAAAAGAGAACCAACATTTAAAAAGACTACTCGAAGAAGTATTTGGATAATGGTTTTATCAGGCCATCTCAGTCTCCTGTCTCTTCGCCACTCTTCTCCATGCCAAAGAAGGGAGGAGAGTCAAGAACTTGTATAGATTATAGGGCAATTAATAGAATCACCATAAAAAATTGCTATCACTTGCCTCTCATTTCAGTGCTTTTAGATCAGGTAAAAGGGGCAAGAATCTACACAAAGTTGGATCTGAGAGGCGCCTATCATTTGATTAGACTGCGTAAAGGAGACAAATGGAAGACGGCATTTAGGACAAAATATGGATTGTTCGAATACCAAGTAATGCCAAATGGGCTATGTAACGCCCCTGCCGCGTTCCAGCATTTCATAAACGATGTATTGAGCGACTTCATAGATAAATGTGTGATTGTGTACATTGATGTTTCAAACACCGAAGAGGAGCATCAAGAACAAGTCAGAGCAGTTCTACAACAATTGAGGGAGAACACCTTGTATGCCAAGCTGGAAAAGTGTTTGTTCAATGTCACAACTGAAGAGTTCCTGGGGTTTATACTTTCCCCTTCCGGCATAACCATGGATGAACAAAAGGTTAAAGCTGTCACAGAGTGGAAATCCCCCACAACCATCAATTATGTCCAGAGCTTCGTCAGATTTGCAAATTTCTATAGGAGATTTATACACGAGTTCTCTCAAAAGATCATTCCCTTGACTCGGCTGTTAAAAAAAGGAATACCCTTCAAATGGTCGGAAGAAGCTGAAGAAGCCTTTAACTGTCTGAAGAAAAGTTTCACAATGGCTCCAGTTCTTCTTCACGCAGATCCTGCTGAGACTTTTTACCTTGAAACGAATGCCTCAGAATTGGCCTTCGGGGGAATTTTCTCTCAAAGGTACAAAGAAACTGGACAGTTGCACCCAGTAGCTTATCTGTCCAGAAAATTAAACCCTGCAGAGGTTAATTATACCATTACCGAGAAAGAGCACTTGGCCATGAAGGATGCCTTTAAGGAGTGGATAGGTTATTTACTGAGTCCTTAAATGTGAGCTTAGACCAAAAATTCTAAGTTCACGTGATTTATTTCACATCACTTTTTACTTATTTCATACATATATACATCAACAATCAATAATGTCATAAGGTAGATAACACATTATTCAGTATACCATACTCATGAAAATGTGCCACAGTTCGACATTACAAGTGAAAGGCAAACATATTATACATGTGAGAAAACGTGAAAAATTATAAGCGCCAATCAAATCAAAAGTGTCCTACAAATCTCTTCTACATAACCAGTCCATATTTGACACATAAAAACATAGGCGGACTCTATAGCAGTTCCAGTTGTCCTGCCTGTGTATGGGGCAAAGAGCTATGCAATTAACACAGTGGTTGTCTGTCCGTTGGGAAAGAATTCACTTCTAACCAATTCCCATTCAGCAACTCGAGGCTCATTTGCCTTTGCCCAGATGTCAACGCATTTCAAACCCAGATTTATTCGCGGGTTTTCCTCAGGACTTGGACTGGGGATTGGGGATCAGTGACTAAAAGACAACAAAAATGTGAGAAGTGGCGTCAATACAGATGGAGACCCCTTCTGTTATTGGTTACAGTATTGAGAATATTGCCCATTCGCTAGTACCTGTTGAGGTGGATGCCCAGGCATTTACTTATTGTACATTGTAGCGCCATTGGAACACTTCTCCATTCTTTTCAGGCACTGTTGGGACAGAAATGAATCATAGAAACCCAGCCATATAGGGGTATTATACATGTGGGGGTAACTCAGATTACTAACTGGGTCATTAAAAAACTCGTACCTTCTCTACTTGTCAATGATTTTGAATGTTCATTTCCAATCAAAGAATGCACGTGCCGGGAAGAATTCAATGAGGCAAGGTTCCTCTGTAGAAAAAAGTATTGTTTTAATGGTGTTCAGAAGAGTTCTAATGTGAACGTGCTGCTGTTAGAGTTCGCGTTTATTCAGACACTCGAGGCATGTTAGTTTTGAGCGCGGGCCATTAAATGCCCTAGAGTTTTTTATTTTATCTAGCGCACCATAATTCAGTGCTTCACTCGATCTTACAACGCGGTGTATGCGCATACTCGCACCGCGTATTTTACTTGCCTTCTCTTTATAAAACGGAGATATCCGTCAGAGTCTCAGCATGTTGTTCGCCGCTGCAGCTCAAAAGAGGAGGAGCCTACTGGTCACACTTTTGAATGCGTAAGACCCGAACTGGAGTGTCCACCCCCACTGCATTATGGGTTATGTAGTTCTTTTTATCTATAGGTGTATAACTTCTGAAAGTTCATTGAGCCCACGAATGGCAGTGTCAAACTTCATTATTAAAAATGCTTCCTTTCTTGCTAGTTGGATCGCCGGATCACCACCCCTGGAAGAGATTTTAATAGCAGCCAATACAGTCCATGTGAAATCATGTTGTGTATGATTCATCGCAACAAAGTGGTCCACTAATGGGGCAGCAGCTGTCTTTTTTTTATCCTGGAGCGGTGTTGCACGATGCGTTGATGCACCTCCTGGCTCGTTTTTCCAATATATACTTTCTTGCAAGGGCAAGTGATGGCATATACTACGTTCTTTGATTTACAATTTGTAAAATCATTGTGGACTGTATTGGCTGCTATTAAAATCTCTTCCAGGGGTGGTGATCCGGCGATCCAACTAGCAAGAAAGGAAGCATTTTTAATAATGAAGTTTGACACTGCCATTCGTGGGCTCAATGAACTTTCAGAAGTTATACACCTATAGATAAAAAGAACTACATAACCCATAATGCAGTGGGGGTGGACACTCCAGTTTGGGTCTTCCGCATTCAAAAGTGTGACCAGTAGGCTCCTCCTCTTTTGAGCTGCAGCGGCGAGCAACATGCCAAGACTCTGAAGGTTATCTCCATTTTATAAACAAAAGGCAAGTAAAATACGCGGTGCGAGTATGCGCATATACCGCGTTGTAAGATCGAATGAGGCACTGAATTATGGTGCGCTAGATAAAATACAAAACTCTAGGGCATTTAATGGCCCGCGCTCGAAACTAACATGGTATACTGAATAATGTGTTATCTACCTTATGACATTATTGATTGTTGATGTATATATGTATGAAATAAGTTAAAAGTGATGTGAAATAAATCACATGAACTTAGAATTTTTGGTCTAAGCTCACATTTAAGGACTCAGTAAATAACCTTTTCGGTCAATGCTTTGTTATATAATATTTGAGTGGTTCAGGCCGAGTAGTGACAGGACCCAAGCCTTCCTTGTTTTCCCTATTTAAGGAGTGGAGGCATTACTTAATGGGTGCAAGACATACAGTGACGGTATTCACTGACCACAGAAATTTAAAGTTTCTAAAATCAGCCCGAACTCTGACTCCCCGACAACTCAGATGGTCGTTGTACTTTGCAGACTATGATTTTGTCATTACCTACAGACCAGGAACAAAGAATAGAAAAGCGGATGCTTTATCAAGGCTTGATACTGAAAACCAGAGAAGATCAATAGAAGATCAGCAAATAATTCCCCAAGAGAAGATAGTTGGGGCAAATTCTAAGGAAACATTTGAAGAACAAATTCTGCAAACGCTAAATGAAAAAGAAATTAAAGAATGGGCAGACGAAGATCCAAAGAGAGAGATCCCTGATAAGCTACCCCATCAGGAAAAGGCTTTGTTTTTACCCACGAAAGAACTGCAGACCCAAGGAATGTATGAGTGCCATGATAGTCCTATGGCTGGCCATAAAGGGCTGCAAAAGACCAAAGACCTAATTAAACGAAAATTTGGGTGGTCGCACATGACTCAGGACATTCACCAATACGTGACTAGCTGAGAGATGTGTGCTCGGGGAAAATCTGAAAGGCAGGCCCCTAAAGGATTATTGCGACCTTTACCCACTCCTCCATCCCCCTGGCACACAGCTTCGTTAGATTTAATAGTAGATCTACCTTCGAGTCAGGGTAATAACACAATTCTATTCTGTGTAGATACTTTCACTAATATGACACACTTTGTGGCCTTTAAAGGGATTCCTACAGCAAAACAATTGACTCAACTTTTTAATCAACATATCATTCGGATCCATGGCATCCCTAAGATCATAGTCACAGACAAAGGCTCCCAGTTTATATCAAAATTCTGGAGAGCTTACACTAGTGGTTTGCACATAGATCATCGATACTCAACCAGTTTTCATCTGGAAATGGATGGACAAACTGAGAGAACAAACCAAGAGTTGGAGCAATATCTTAGACTTTTCTTATTGCACGAGGAAGGGGATTGGCCCGAATACTTGTGGATAGCAGTATTTGCCCATAACAATGCAAAAAATGTATCTACAGGCTTCTCACCCTTTTATATGAATTATGGCAGACACCCAAACTCCTTGATCGAATGTGGGAATATAGAGGTACCAGCTGTACAAGATATTATCCAGAATGTAATTAAGATCCATCAATCAACTGCGCAAAACCTGGCGCTCGCAAAAGAGCATTATAAATATTTTGCTGAAAAGAAGGAAAGAACCGGATCTCCAAGTTGGAGATCAAGTTTGGCTCAGCTCAAAAAACTTGAGATTAAAAGGTGATCGCAAATTCCAACCACGCTTTGTAGGACCTTATTCCATTGAGAAAATCATTAATCCAGTAACATATCACTTGACACTCCCAGAGAATACAAAAATCCACCCAGTTTTTCATGTCTCCTTATTAAAAAAGGTTCACTCAGGTTTGAGACACTCTACTCCCCCTGAACCTTTAGAATTAGAAGGTGGAACTGAATACGAAGTTAAAAGAATCCTAGATTTCAAAAAGGTCAAACATGAACTCTACTACTTAATAGACTGGAAAGTATTTGGACCTGATGAGAGATCCTGGGCGAAATGTACTGATGTCCATGCTCCACGGTTGGTCCAGGCCTTCCATAAAAAGTTTCCAACCAATCCACGATTGGAGGAAACTCTCTTGAGAGGGGGTACTGTCAGGATCCCTAGGAGGTTTCCTCCCCATGGCCCAATAATAGTCAGCATGCTAACTAACAAGCGTTCCAAGAAAGAATTAAACTCGTTAGAACGAAAAGACTGGAGGGCTAGCTGGCAGCGCTGGAATTCAAAGATGTCTACCAGCTCCCCCCTTTCTGCAGCGTTCTAGTGTTTGCATTCCAATCACAATTGTAATGTGAAGCGCGCGCTGACTCACTAACGCGCACTTCACCTGAGAGAAATCCAGAAGAGGGAGCTTAGGTCCTGTTCTCCGTTGCGTCAGCTAAAGAATGGTAGAGGCGAAGGGCGTCGTTGTAGTTCCTTCAGTGAAATCTGTCGAGGAAGAATTTCCTGTCTAAGGTCAGTTTATCTGTGTATGCTTGAGGCTTAGGAGAAGCGTCCCACTCTCCGAGCAAGCCAACTCTTCAAAACAAAGCTAAATTGCGTTGGTGTCTTCTAAGGGCTTGACACTAACAACACAGCTAAAGTGAATATTTTCAGGAGACTCGTGCATTCACGGTCAGACTAAATTCAAGTGAGAAATAATATGGAATATTAGAAAAAAGGGGTAGAACTCTGTTAACCCCTTTTGTCTCTGTCAGCTCAAGAGATAAGTTATAAGTAAGTCTCTTAGTAACGGAACAATTAATAATTGTAGGTGAACATTATCTGGGTGATATTCTTGCTAGAACAACTACTAGAAAATAAATAAATAAAGAATATAACAGCACTCACTTGAGAGCACTTCAAACGCATGCAGTAGAAGAGAACAGATTTAGTCTTCAGTTCCTGAGACGCAAGTATTCTCTGCAAGGGAAAAATTGTATTTAATTAATGCATTTTCGAACTGAAGGTATTAATCACAATGTTTAAATGACAAGGCACAGACTATAATACGAATAGAACAGAGGCAATTGCCAAGAGTAGATTTGGTACGAGTTAGTCAATAGGAAGTAAAATACTCAGAAATACATATAGAGATAGGATGCTATAAGTAAAAATTTTTATTGTGTTTCAGTTCCTAGCAAGAAGGATTTGAATAAATAAAAGAAGAAAGGCAGAAGATAGCAGAAGAAAGAAAAAAACCTTCTAAGTGGAACACAACCAAGGGGCAGTCTCTCCTTTATCCCCATCCCCTTTCCTCCCTTGGCACATACCTGTATAAGGATATTTAAGCAACCTAACAGGGGTGTCCCAGTAAGGACATTGGGAATAGGCATCGTTCTGCTCCTGTGCAAGTCTGTCAATGATATAGAGATAATAGTAGTCGTGACAGTAACTGAGTGTTTTTAAAAAGTTTAAGAATTTTATATATATATATATACGCCATGGTGTATTGAAGAATGACCGGGTGTATGAGTGTCTGAATGGATAATTTGTGGGTGCGTGACTGACTGTATAAGTGAGTGATTAAATGTGTCTTAGTGAATGCATGGGTGAATGACTAAACTGTGTAAATGTCTGTATCAGTCTGCTAGTTGGTGTGTAAGTGGCTGTATGAGTTGGTGAGTAGCTACATGAGTGTCTATATGGGTTAATGATTGGTTGTCTGAGTACCTGTATGGGTACCTGACTGTCTGTGGGGGTGGGTAGGGGGGTGTGACTCCCTGCATGGATGTGTGAGTGGGTGATTCAATTGGTGTATGGGTTCATGAGTGCATCAGCAAGGGGCTTTATGGGTGAGTGAGTGTGCATATGGCTGTGTTTATGAGTGAATGGATGTCTCAGTGGTATATGTGTAAGTAACTACATATGTGAAAGGCAGTATATGTGAGTATTGGAGTATATAAGTGACTAAATGTGCGAGTGAGTGATTGTGAGAGTAGCTGTATGGATGAGTGTGTGCTTGTGTCAGTGATTGTAGAAGAGATTATGTATGTGTATCTGTATGAATAAGTGAGGTGGTGTGTGTATAACTGTATAGGTGAGTAAATGGCAGTGTGATTGATTCTTTGGGTGAATGACTAGGTGTTTGAGTGACTCTATGGGTGAGTGGCAGTGTGTGAGTGTCTGTATGGGTGTATGAGTGCATTTATCAGTGGCTGTATTGATGAGTGACTGCGGGTATGAATTACTGCATGGGTTAGTGAGTGGATGTGTGTGTAGACCTATGAATCAGTGAGCGGGTATGTACTAAGTGGTATTGGTGTGTCTATGGTTTCGAGAATGGTAGTCTGTATTTTAGAGTGGGTGTATCAAAGGTTATAATAGGGTGTGAGGAGGTGCATCAGATATTACGTGGATGATGTCATCTGTGATGTCATTTGAGATGTCATAAGTGATGTCATCAGTGATGTCACTGACCATGTCTTAAGTGATGTAATATGTGACGTCATCAGCAGTGCATTGCGGAGGCGCGAGTATAATTAGCTCAGCTAACTATAACGGCTGAATTTCTCTGGTTTTGTATGAGTGAAATGTCAGCCTAACTATAATGTCCCTGAAACCTGTGGTTTTTTCAGTGAATTTCTAAGGTTTTTTAGATGCTAATCCCTAACTATGCCTACATAGGTAGAACACATACAGAAAGAGGAAGAAAGGTGCAGAAAGAAGCAAGAGAAGTGCATAAAGAGGGAAGAGAGGTGCAGTAAGAGGAAAAAAGGCGCAGAATGAAGCAAGAAAAATGCAGAAAGAGGCAACAGAAGTCCAGAAAGAGGAAGAAAGGTACAAAAACATGCAAGAGAAATACAGAAAGAAGCAACAGAGGTGCAGAAAGAGGCCTACGACGACTGTACTTTTCCACAGACTCATACGAAGTAGTCTAATCACTAATCCTTTTCCCCAGAAGTCTTAAACCTCACTTTTCTCTTGAAGGTTCACTAATCATCGACTGGTCAGAATGTAAGGCGTACCAAATGTAAAATAACAATCCTAACCACTTCATTGTTGTAAGTCTGACCAAGTTTGTGAAGGTATGGATGTGTGTGTCTCTGCTTTTACCTGGTGACATGTTACGTAAAAATAAACATACAAATACTTAAATATCCGTGTTTCAAACAGCATACTCTGTAAATGTTTTGTACAAGAAGGTGTAGGTATTTCTTTCTGCTCCTAATACAGGGCACATGTGTATTCAATATTATATTTGAGGGGCACTATAACACCTATATACATAAGACATGTCTGCCTGTGCAACCCAATGACAGAGCAGAACTAAGAAGATTTGACAACTATAAGAGAAGCTACCCGCTTTTTAAGCTACCATTTTCAGATCCATAACACATGTGAGAATACATGTACAAGTAGACATATACCTCAGTCATGAGAACATGCAGACCTTTAAACTTGACAGCTTGCACTTCCCATTTAAATATAGAAACAGGTGAGAGAAGTACAGAAAGAAGCAAGAGAATTGCAGAAAAAAACAAGAGAGGTGCAGAAAGAGTAAGAAATGTGCAAAGAGGCAAGAAAAGTGCAGAAAAAGACAAGAGAAGTGTAGAAAGAGACAAGGGAAATGCAGAAAGAGGCAAGAGAGAGGAAAGAAAGAGGCAAGAGAGGTGCAGAAAAAGGAGAGAGAACTGCAGAAAGAGGCAAGAGAGTTGCAGTAAGAGGCAAGAGAGGTGCAGAAAGAGGGAACAGGGGTGCAGAAAGAGGCAAGAGAAGTGCTGAAAGAAGTAACAGAGGTGCAGGAAGAGGCAAGAGAAGTGCTGAAAGAAGGAACAGAAATGCAGAAAGAGGCAAGAGAAGTGCAGAAAGAAGCAACAGAGGTGCAGAAAGAGGCAAGAGAAGTGCAGAAAGAGGCAAGAGAGGTACAGAAAGAGACAACAAAGGTGTACAAAGAGACAAGAGAGGTACAGAAAGAGGGAAGAGAGTGCAAAAAGATGCAACTGGGGCACAGAAAGAAGCAAAATAGGAGCAGAAAGCAAGAGAAGTGCAGAAAGAAGCAACAGAGGTGCAGAAAGAGGCGCAGAAAGAGGCAACTGGGTTGCAGAAAGAGGCAAGCAAAGTCCAAAAAGAAGCAACGGAAATGTAGAAAGAGGCAAGAAAAGTACAGAAAGAGGCAAGAGAAGTGCAGGGGGTTCCTACCCTGTCCCCTTTTCTATTTTTTATCCTTTTCTTACCGTTTTGCTTGTGACTGGGTTCAACCGAGTCACAAGATGGCTGCCAACACCTCCTGGTTTGAAGTGTTTGCTGCCAATCAGAAACAAGCTCGAGATCTGGAGGGTTCAGCCAATCAGATCTCCCAATCCTGAAATATCGATGTCTGTAAATGTTTAAATTTGTCAAAAACTACTGAACGGATTTACGCCATTTAAAGAAAAGAGTGATTTCTGGACCAAAAGCTACCTTTTTGCATAATTTGGTGTAATTCTGTTCAGCAGTTCGGGCTATAGCCGTGTCTAAAGTTTCCTATTAAATTAACAGGGAGAAAACACGTTTTGGGACTCCCCCTTTTATCTAGGCCCCCGCTTGACGAATCACCCCGAACCTTTTAAGGCAGGAGCTGACCGGAGCGCCACATTAGTTTAGAAAATTTCGCGAAGATCCGTCAACCGGGGGCCAAAGATATTGGCAAAAGAAAAATATATATATATATATATATATATATAGTCACTGAAAAAGCAAAGGTTACAGGGACTTTATAGCTAGCTCAAGGTTCACTCATACAAAACCAGTGAAATTCAGCAGTTATAGTTAGCTGAGATATATATAATATCATCTCGGCAGTCTGCTGTTTGCCGCTACCGCCACCGCTGCTGGAGCCATTCCCGGTCCCGCGAGAGACTACATTTCCCATCTGCCATAGCGGCGCGCACGCCGCCAACGCCCATAGGAAGCGCCAGGAGGTGCTTAAATGGACGCCAGGACTCCCACAGCGCGGGACGCGTGCGGGCATGCCTGGGCCGCGCCCGGGCAAAGCCCAGCCAAGGGCGGGCCCGTCTGCGCCCGTCAGCGACCGGAGGAGACTGGGCTGGGCCACCTCTCTGTCACATGTCAATTATTTACCCCCAACGAGGTGAGTGCGATACATTTTAGCTTTTCATTCTTGTGCACTCAACATGGGGAAGCGTGGGGGGTTACCCCAATAGCGACCTGTCACATCTAGTATTGACAGTATGTTGGAAAGAGCTGTCAGCATCGTGGCCAATGAGATTGAATTAAATGAGAGGCGCCTTTCCCTTGGTATCGGGGCTCCTCTGACTGGCCCAATGATTGGGGTTGCTTGTGTTACTCTTTCCCCCCTCGCAATTTGACGGGCATTAATCCAAATGTCTCCTCGTCTAATGGTCCTAACACTAATACTGAGGCCTCTACTGTTGAGTTAAGTGATGGTGTAAATACAGTAGCACCTCCATTAAACCCGGTCCCCTCTACAATACCTGTAGGCCCTGAGGCAGCTCCTGGAGCGAAACGAAAGAGAAAGCCCACAAAATCTATCAGCGCTAAGAGGAAACAACCTATTCGCCCAAGCTCAACTCGCACTGCATTGAGCTCATGGATACATGCCTCTTCCTCGCCTAAGACTCTTGAAGCTCCTGTCCACATCTCAAATAAGGAACTCAGTTGCTCTATTGGCACCCAGACTGATATAGGTTCTCCCTCTTCAGAGTGCTATAATCAAGGGGACTCTTTTATCAATCGTGTAGCGGACACTGTGTATGGACGTGTAAAAGACTTATTGGACAATAATTTTGCTACTCTGAGGAAACGATTGGAGCATTTAGACAAACCTGGTGCTAGTTTAAGTTCCCAGATCAAACCCATGGAGCCTGTTAAGCCTGGGAGGGCAGACTCGAATGTCCGAAAGAATGATGCCCATACCCCTAACACAGATATTCTGAATAGCACTCCATTATCCACCCCATCGACCGATTTTTGTGGTATCTGTAATAAAGTTAAGGAATGTTTTGTATTAGAGTCCTGTAGGGCGCAAAATAATACTTCTGATATTGGTGGCGTTGATTGTTTGCCAGCTAAAAACTCGCATCTGCCTTGTAATTTTCCTAGCACTTCAATTAGTGCTCAGGCCAGTGCTATTTCTGGGGGCGGCAAACCATTTGAGGGTGGTTCAGACTCCGTGGGCACCCTAAACCCAAAGTGTAGTAGGGAGGCACTGAATTTACCACCGGCAGCCTGTCCCTATGTTGTGGTTTTGGCAGGCGTACCTCCCCTTAAAGCAAACCAAGTTGAAACCTGGGACCAATTATGCAATAAAAGTGTTGATTGGCTGTCCAAGCACAAGGGGTTTAGGGCGTCATTTATCAACAACATCATTATGACCCGTAGAGTTGGTTGGGTGGGACAGTCCCAAAAGAACATCGAAGGAGACTGTATAGTCATCAATTTCCGTAACCCATCTTTGGTTAAATCTATAGTAATGGCTCAGGAGATCAACTCCAACATCCCAACGCACATCTGGGCTTTGCCCCTGGGCTATTTCTATAAACCACTCTTGGGGGCTCAAAATCTTGGTGCTCCTCCCCTTCCTATGCATAACAGGTTCCTGCCATTGTCTGATCTGGATAGTCAGGATTGACTACCCCCCCTCAGTAGTATTATCTGAGTCCATCTCTTTACCAACCGAGCCTCTATCTTGTGGACCGTGTATCTCAATTGAGTCCGCCGTTGATCCCAACTTAAAAATATTAAGCTGGAATATGGCTGGCCTGGCATCCAAACTAAATTTACCAGACTGGTTAGAACTAGTCCAAAAACAGGACATTTTAATGTTTCAGGAGACATGGGCTACACGTGATCTGTTTTTAGAGGGATTTGAGTGCTTTAACATTGTTGTCCCTATTCCAAGCTTAGGCCGCCCGTCGGGTGGCCTCTCAATCTGGGTAAACATTTCTGCAGGTGTCAGTGTAAGGGTCCTTGACACTAACAATGATACATTTCAGGCCATTATTTATAAAAGAGGGGCTTCTATTTGTTTAATTAACTTTTATAACAATGATTTTCAAAATACTCCAAACATGAATTTTATTAATTTGTTTAAATTCATTTCTACCATACAAAATCCAAAGAGTTTTGCTAGTTTTGCAGGGATCTGTTTAGGGGGTAATTTTAATGCAAAGATATCTAGTGGAAGTCATATAGCTATCCACTCTATCAGTAAGGCACCATTATGCAATAGGGGGTTGAATTAACAGACCATTTATGCTCCAACAACCTTTTAGATGCAATGGAGATCGCCTCAGTATCTAAATGGGATAATCATATTATACCAACATATAGAGGCAGGGGCAGTGCCTCGATAATTGATTAAGTCTTTATATCTCCCTCACTAGAAGATTGTCTGCTAAAAGCTGAGGTTATCCCCATGGTCCACGGGGATCATAACCCTATTAACGTAACTTTGAGACTCGCCCCCAGGCCGACATATGGTAAAGAGTGTGGCGCAAGAGATCTGTCTCCCTCTAATGACAATCTTACATTGGTCTGGCGTGGCGTTGACAACACAGTCTTATTTGGCAAGATGGTAAGAAAATATTCGACCCTAATTGATACTTGTTTGTCTTTTAAAGAACATAATCCTGCTGTAGTCGGCGCCTTCACGCAATTATGTGAGGGCATTAAACACATGTTATCTAGGCCCATTAAGGAAACACATTTCGGCCCTAGATGGTTTAATAGCGACTGCTCCGCAGCAAACAGGGATCTTCGTAGGGCACTTGCAAAACACCCCAGAGATCAGGCTGCCATTAAATTGTTAAGACAACACTATAAGGCAGTCATCATGTTAAGAAAGGAGGAAATAGTTAAAGAACGCTGGGACAATCTTGTATGCGCCGTTACGCCAAACAACGGGAACGGCTTTTGGTTGGCTGTTACAGATATGAGGTCCTTAGGACATCCCATGTCTTCGATTATCTGCAATATCTCCAGTGAGACATGGGAGGCCCACTTTTATAAGATCTATTCAGCTCCAGTTCAAAATAGGGCCTCTAATGAGCATCTAGCTGCTACCAGGGTTCAGATAACTCTGTCCGAAGTGGAGGATGCAATCCAACAGAGCCTGGGCAATAAGGCCCCAGGCCCGGATGGCTTGCATATCGATCTAATTAAAAATCAGCCTGAATTCTGGGCGCCTATTTTATTGAATATTTTTAAAAATGTAACAGTTTCTCCAATACCAAATACATGGACAACTAGCATTATCCTGCCAATTTTTAAAAAGAGTGACCGTTCTAATCCAAGTTGTTACAGGCCGATCTCCTTGATTGACAATACATTGAACATTTTGGGGAAGATCCTGTTCAATAAGATTAGGATATGGGCTGAGGAGGGCCATATTTTAGATCATTGTCAGTTGGGGTTTAGAAGCAGAATCGGCACTGTTGAGCAGTGCCTAAACCTCAATTTGATTATCGGTAAATATCCAATAGCTAAAAAATCCCCTATTTACCTAGCTTTTATGGACCTTACCTCGGCCTTCGATTTTGTCAACAGGTCCCGGCTCTGGTCTATCCTTTTAAATATGGTTTAGATGAGGTTTTAGTACATTTTTTAGCTTATTTACATAAGGAC
Organism: Calotriton arnoldi; assembly: GCA_963921515.1. NCBI lineage: Eukaryota > Metazoa > Chordata > Amphibia > Caudata > Salamandridae > Calotriton > Calotriton arnoldi. The sequence continues at coordinate 300,185 of CAWUFW010006083.1, forward strand.
CTGAAGGCTCGGGTGCGGATTAGTAGGGGCGGAGAGGTATCAAACGACATCAAAGTTGGTAGAGGGGTCAGGCAGGTTTGGGTCCTGGCCCCTCTCCTTTTTATCCTTTATATTAATGACTTGATCAAGTCATTGGTATTACTCACCTCTGATGTCCCTAGTATTAATGGTAAAAGACTCCCCGCCCTACTGTATGCCGACGATGCGGTCCTAATGGCCCGCACACCAAATGCTTTACGTGTTCTGGTGCGGGGCTTTGTTGATTTTATGGCTAGTTTGGACCTATGTACTAATTTTAAGAAATCGTTTTTAATGGCTTGTGGGTCGAAAAAGTATTGTAACAATACTATTGCCTTAGACACAGAAATTTTACAGAGCACTTGCACTTTTCCCTACTTGGGGCTGGTTTTTGCAGCAAATGGTTTGTGGGATGACCATGTAGCACATAGTAGAAAAAAGTTTTCTAAAGCCATCAACAACATACTTGGCCTGCCCCAACCTAGAAAAACAGAGGTAGTTTCGGCCATTATCAAAATTTTCAAACTACAATGCACCCCCACTGCTACTTATGGTGCAGAAGTTTGGGGTTTTAGACAGTGTGATAGCATCCAGGGGGAAGAAAATAGATTTTGCCGCAAACTGGTGGGTGCTCCTATTTCTTCATCACAGTACGCTTGTCATAGTGAACTGAAACTGCCCTATATCGAAGATTACATCAAGGCCCGCCCCGCTACATTTTGGCTTGCGGTCTGGAAGAATCCTGCAGCGCATTTAACTAGGGAAATAATAACAGATTGCCTTAATTGTGACAAGGGAAGGGACATACCCTGGAATGCTGCTGTCAGGAAGAGCATGATTAGTGTGAATCTTGAGCTTATATTTTTTAAACCCTATTGACTCAGAGGTTATAAGTAAAAAAAAACTACAGAAGGCCCTATATGCAGTTTACAGTAAAGCCAGATATGAAACAGAGGAACAGAAATCTTCTGTCGCTAGATATATGATGATTGAGAACACCTCCCACTTACCATCTAGCTATCTTTTAAAACCTATTGGCCATTGGGAGAGGGGCTTGCTCTTTCGATTAAGGGTCGACACAATGACATTTCTGCTCTGTTTCCCTATGGGGTACAATTCTAATCTTGATTATTTGCCATGCCCTTGTAATAAACAATGTAATCAATCAATGTTGCATTTTTTATTTTTTTGTAATTTTTATTTAAAATACATTAAATGGTTTTTGATGCCATTTTTTAAGATTTTACCTTCAATTTATTACAAGACAGCCTATAGGAAAATTATTACTTTGGAAGATGAAGAGCTAACCTTTCGTGTAGGTTCTTTTTTGAAAGCTGCAGTACGTGCTCGTAATTCAATGTGTACCCTCTGAAGCCTGTATTTGTTAATTTTACATTTTATACTGTATTTTTAACTTTTTATATTTCATTTTTAAGTTGTATTGCAATCTCCGATGGATTTTTTTCAATGTTTCACTTTTAATTGTTCCCCCTCTTATCTGACCTAGGTATCATTGTTATATGCTGCTATTCTAACCTCTGCTTTTATGGATATATATATTTGTATCCGAATAAAGATTTTGATTTGATTTTTTTTATATATATTTATAGATATATATAGATATATAGCAAGAACAGTCCAGCCTTACTTCCGATTGCTTCCACCTGATGGGGTTGGTGCTGACCGGCGGGCGCTGGACCCGCTATAATTTTTGAAGTATTCTCGCGCTGCCAGAGCGTAAGAAAAGGTCGCACTCAGGGTTTCAAAATTGGAGTAAAGTATTGTTTATGTCTATTGTACAACACAGGAAATGCTTAAAAGGTCACTGCCACTTCCGGGTCTTTGTATGACTTTTTGACAAAGACCGTGCTGTCGAAACGCGCCAAGTCAATAAATACTTTACTCCAATTTTGAAACCCTGAGTGCGACCTTCAGTTAAGGGTTTAAAGTCCGACCAGTTGGTGTTGTTTTTCAGTTTGGAGAGACTCAGGACGCCGTTAGTTCCTTTCGTGGTTGTTGGGTCAGCAATGGGTACTGGAGGTGGAGCTGCAGCGAGGGGAGGGGGGATGGTGAGGGTGTTATGGATGGGGGAGTAGAAGAGACTTGTAAGAAGGATTGCTCAATTTTGGTGACTTTGTCAGCGAAAAAGCTAGCAATTTCCTCATATCGTTTGTTTGTGGCGATTATAACAAGAGGGGGTGATGACGTAGTTTGTTGATTAACAATGGTAAAAAGCTCTCTTGGTCAATTTTTGCATGGTCCCCTTGGTTGCGGAAGAAGGAGGCTTTTTCTCTAAAGATGTGTTTTTTGTATGCCAGCCTTAAAGTTCTAAGTAGTGATGGGTGATTAGTTGAGGGGTTTTGTCTCCATGTCCTTTCTGCTTGTCTGAGTTTTCTTCTTTCGCTGTTGAGATCGGAATTAAACCATGTTTTTGATTTTGAGGATCTTATTTGTTTTAATTAAGGCAGGGCCACTTGATCGAGAACATCCGAGATCGATGAGTTGTAGTGTGAAGTGAGCTCTTCATCGGTAGAGGAGAGGGAGAGACCTCTGTAGTTGATCACGAATCTTGGATTCAAGTACAAGAATTGGGACTTGTTTGATATTTCTGGTTAACTGTTTAGGTTTGTTAAAAGAATGAAGGAGGGGTCTGGAAGGGGAATTGATAGTGAAAAGAATAGGATGGTGGTCAGACCAGTCAATAGGTGAGATGGAGCTGATGGAGATAAGGTCATTTTTAGTTATAATCGCATCAAGGGTGGAGCCTTTGATATGAGTTGGTTCATTGCAAAGTTGATTTAGTTAGTTAATTTCCAGGAGGTTCGTGAGAAGTCGGACTGAGGTGTCTTCTGTGTTGTTCCAATGGATGTTAAAATTGCTCAAGAACACATCCTTCATGTCAGTTGAGGCGAACCGAGTAATAAGGTCTGAGAGCTCTTCAGCAAAGAGGGCTCGTTCGCCAGGGGGATGGTAGATGGTGTGGAATTTGATAGGATTGGAACCTTTTTTTATAAGTTCCACCCCTGAGTATTCGGAGGTCGAGTATTCCGCCTTACTTAAAGTTGAGAGTTGTACTCCTATTTTGTGAATTATAGCTAGACCCCCACCCGATCTTTTAAGTTTGTCCTGTCTTATGATAGTGTACCCGGGTGGGGTTAGCAGGTCAAGTATAGGGGTGGCGTGGTCATTAAGCCAGGATTCCGTGAGGAAAGCAATATCTTTTTCTTCCCTGAGGATAGATTCAGCGATATCAGTAGCGTGCTGTGCTGCTGATATACAGTTGAGAAGCATGCAAGAGAGTGGGCAAGGCTTCTCCTTAGATGAAGGCAGGGTTAGAATGGTGGTGCATTGAGCAAATAGCACTCGTTACAACGCATGCATTTACAAAGCATGCCATGACAGTGCAAGTCATTGCAACAACGCGTTGTTACATCGCATACCATTACACCGCAAGTCGTTACAACGACTTGCTGTAGGGGGGGAGCTGGAGTTTGGAATAGTATAATTTACTATTCCAACTCCAGTGTGTGCAACAGTAGGGAAGGTGTTGGATTGAAAATCCAACAAATCCAACACCTTCTGCCCCCTACAGCAAGTTGTTGTAACGACTTGCATTGTAATGGCATGCGATGTAACAAAGCATCGTTGTAACGACTTACGTTGTCATGGCATGCGTTGTAAACGATGCATTGTAAACGTTGTTTACGGAGTTGAGCTGGCGGTCTGGGCTCGATGATAGTTAAGGGAATTCTATTTGTGCTTACAATAACTGGGATAGTGAAGGGGGTTTGGAAAATCTATTCTGGGGCTTTGTAAGTTAGGATTCACTGAGAGCAGCAGCTTCAAGATCAGAAAGGGTGCGTTGAGCACAATGGGGTCTGTGGTCCAGATGACTTAGCGGAGTGAAGGGCCAGGAGATCTGTTTAGAGGCTGAGGATGGCGAGCCAGTGAGTTGGGGTGCTTTAGAGCTCTCTGGGTTGTGATAGCTGGAAAGCTTAGTCTGTTGTGAGAAGTCATGTCTAAGGTGAGATATGTGAAATGCTTGGGAGTCAAGTTTCTGTTCCAAACGGGACAAGATCTGAGTGAAAGTGACCTTGAAACTTTCAGTAATGCATGAGGGAGGATGTGAATCCAGTCCTTGGTAATGAGGAGCAGACCGTGCTTTGATATGTGTGAGTTCCTTATTTATGTGACTAGGTGTGTGGCTAGACTGTGAGGGTTGAACAGGGACATCAATGGTAGGGAGCAGTGCAACAGGTAAGGGTTTTGGTGTAGCAGGCCTCGCAATGAGGTCCGAGCTGCTAGTATTGAGGTGACCAACATTGTGATTAGAAACCAAGAGATTGCTGGTAAGGATGGGCAAAGGTGTCGACCCTCCAGAAGACGTATGCGTGCTGTGTGTGTTGGAGGGGGAAGTAAGGTTGCTAGTGGGTCTCTGGGTCGCTCCGGGCCAGAAGGTGAATTGGGGGGAGGAAGAAGTCGGGGTGGTTTAGGGGAGCAAGTTAGAGGTTGTGGGGATGAAGGCAAATGATACAGATCTCCCTGAGGTGAGAGAGGTTTGAAAAATGACAGCAAGTGATGATCGAATAAGGAGAGGTGAGGGTTGGTCGCTTGTATAAGAATGTTACCTGTCTTGAAAATGGATATATCAATTTCACCTCTAAAAGAAGAGGAGGGGGACGTCGTCAGTTTTGTTCCATGGGTATCTTGACGGTCTTGGTCACTTGCAGGAGGAGAAGGAAGATGTTTTTCCATTTTGCCGGGTGTTTGAAGAAGAAGAAGAAATTTGTTTTCTTGGTGCCATTGGACAAATTGTGGTAGGTATCAGCAATTAGAGTTTCCGGATGTTGTTTCAGAAGATTGTGTGTGAGATTCTTTTTCACATTCTTTGCGATATTCATAGCATAATCAATAGTCCATGAGTTAGGACCATATCTGACCAGTGTTGTGTCGAGAGGTTTATGGGGGAGCATAGTAATCGACATATTCGTGGTTTGTTTCCAGTTTGATGGTGTCACATACGGGAGTGTGACCGAGGCTAGAGACAAGAGAGGAGAAGGAGTGGCTAAGAGTGGAGGGCCTTAGGGAGGTGAGTAGTATAACTGAGCCCAGCCAGTAAGGTCCTGTCACAGGGAGCAATTGAAATGCTGAAGAATGTACATAGAAACCATAGACAACCAGGCAAAGTAGCTCTGAGGTCCTGCATGAAAAGCCAGCATAAACAGGGTAGCCTTCAGATCTAATTGAGGCCACAAGACGGGCCTCTAAGCTTAAACCAAAAACAAACAAGCAGAGTAGTTCCCAGGTCCAGCAGCAACAGCCAGCATAATAAGGTAGCCTTCAGATCTTATTGTGGCCACAAGATGGAGCTCTAGACTAACAAAGAGTTTGGAGAGAGGAATGGGAAGATGGCTGCCAAGTGAGGGGCAAGACCCTGAGGAGTGAGTGGTGCATGGTAATTGAATGAGTGCATGAGCTGTGCATGCCTGATTGAATGTGTTCTTGACTGGTGTATGAGTGATTGAATGAGTGCATTACTGGTGCATGGGTGATGGAATGAGTGCATGACTGGTGCATGGAGGATTCAATGAATGTATGAGTGGTTCATGGATGATTACATGATTCCAGGAGTGATACATGACTATTAGAATGAGTGCTTGAGAGGTGCATGGATGATTGAATGAGTGTATGAGCAGTGCATGGATGTTAGTATGAGTGGTGCATGGATGACTGAATGAGTACATCTGTGTTGCATGGATGTTAAAATGAGTGCATGAGTGTTGCATGTATGATTGAATGAGTGCATGGATAGTGGATGGATGATTTAATGGGTACATGAGTGGTGCATGGGTGATTGAATCAATGCATGAGTGGTGGATACATGATTGAATGAGTGCATGAGGGGTACATGGATGATTGAATGAGTGCATCAGTGGTGCATGGATGTTAGAATGAGTGTGTGAGTAGGATATAGATAATTGAATGAGTGCATGGGTGGTGTATGAATGATTCAATCAGTGCACGAGTGGTGCATGTATGAGTGAATGAGTGCATGAGTGGTACATGGATGCATTAATGAGTGCATGAATGGTGCAAGGATGTTAGAATCTCGGCATCAGTGGTGCATGGATGATAGAATGAGTGTGTGAGTGGGGTTTAGATAATTGAATGAGTGCATGGGTGGTGTATGAATGATTCAATGAGTACATGAGTAGTGGATGTATGATTGAATGAGTGCATGAGTGGTGCAAGGTTGCTTGAATGAGCGCATCAGTAGTGCATGGATGTTAGAATGAGTGGGGTATAGATAATTGAATGAGTGCATGTATGGTGTATGGATGTTAGAATGAGTACATGAGAGGTGGATGGATGATTGAATGAGTGCATTAGTAGTGCATGGATAATTGCATGAGTGCATGAGTGATGTATGGATTTTCGAATGAGTGCATGAGTGGTACATGGATGTTAGAATAAGTGCATGGGTGGTACATTGATTTCAGTATGAGTGCATGAGTGGTGCATGGATGTTAGAATGAGTGTGGGAGTGGTACATGGATGCATTAATGAGTGCATGAGTGGTGCATGGATGTTAGAATGTCTGCATGAGTGGTACATGGTTGATTAAATGTGTGCATGAGTGGTATATGGATGACTGAATCAGTGCAAGAGAGGTAGATTGATGATTGAATAAGTACATGAGTGGTGCATGGATGACTGAATGAGTGTGTAAGAGGTACATAGATGATAGAATGAGTGTATGAGTTGTGCCTTGATGATTGAATGAGTGCATGAGTGGTACATGGATGTTAGAATGAGTGCAAGAGAAGTGCATGGATTATTTAATGAGTGCATGAGAGATGGATGGGCAATTGAATAAGTACATGAGTGGTGCATGGGTATTAGAAAAAGTGCATATGTGGTGCATGGATGATTGAATGAAGGCATGAGTGTTGTATGGATGAACAAATCAGTGCATGAGTGGTGTATGTGTAAACTGAATGAGTGTGTCAATGATGTACGGGTAATTCAATGAGTGCATGAGTATGTTTATAGGTGAGTGACACTTGGGAGCCATGTCTAGAGCCCTGTGTAAATTGATGCATGGGTGAGTAATTGGATGTGTGGCTGGTTTATCAGTAAGTCAATTGCTGTTTCACTGCCTGTTTTAGTGAATGAGTGGACATCTGATCTAGTCTATAATTGAAATAGTAGGTATAGCAGTGTCTCTATCTTGTAGTCACTCCTTCTATGACACACTTTGCAGGTAAGTGATTAGATGTGCTAGTCCCTGCTTAAATAAGTGGCTGAATAATTAAGTAAGTTGTTTCATGACTATCTAATTAGGTCCATGGGTCTGTAGGAATGTGTATAGCTCACTTAATCTTAAGAGTACATATGTTACCTTTTAAGCACATAAACACATAGCACTGAGCGCTATGGCCTAGCTACAGCCTACCTCAGTTTTACATTTTGTGTGGTACAAGAGGACTTAACACCTTTTGTAGGAATTTTAAGAAACAAGACAGCCCTAACTGTAAAACTGCATGCACAAGGTCAAGTATGGAAGACATAATGCAAGGGCTACTCCTCTGGACAGTAGACTTGAAAGTGTCAGTTCTTTAGCAAATATTTGGATGAGTATCTCAGTCCCTATCTGGGGATGTGATTGCATGTGTATGTAAGTTTGTTAGTAAATCACTGCCATTCTTTGTGAAATGAATGCTTCTCTAAATGTGTCGATTAAGTCTGGATGGATTGCCTCCTGGGTGTACTAGTGAGTATTGGGATATTTAGGTATGTCTACAATTGGCTCCATTAGTGCTAGATACATAGCAGTTCAGCCTGTCTGTGTGAGTGAATGTGTATGTGCTTCCCTTACTATCTCACTGGGAGTTTTAGAGGCATATTTACAAGGAAACAGCGGAGAGCTGCGGAGCGACACATTTCACAGCACCGTACTCCGCCATTTCTAAAACTGAGGAATGCACCTTATATACAACAATACAGTGCACCCCTGTGTTTTCCCTAGCGCTGGCCCTAAAAATAGCTTCTTAGCACCAACACAGACACCCTAGTGCCACAGTGCAATGGTGCCTTTGTTGCAGGTAATGTTTGTTCATGTGCAGGAAGGTGTGCCTTCCTACACATAAAGAATTAATAATTAATTAATAATGGTGATTTGGCATTCTGCAGCACACATAGAAGTTATTTAATGATTGTTTATGTGTAGGAAAGGACACCTTCCTGCACATAAACAATCATTAATGGTGTTTTGCTCTTTCTATATGTGCTGCAGAATGCAGCACACATGCAAAGAGCAAAAATGAGGAGAACTAAAAATATTTCTCCTTGTTGCACCATTCTAAGGCCTGCTATTACATGGCATTCGTTTTAGGCGCTGCCTCAGATTTACAGATCCTTGTAAATCTGGAGAAGCATCAAAAAGCAAAGGGTGTTGCGGTGGCACGCCCACAGCAACACACATTGCAAGCCCCTTTCACACAGATTCCTATGTGAAAGGGTACCATACTTACAAAGCAGCGTTAAGTCACAAAAAGTGACTTAATGCGACCTTGTAAATATGGTGCAGGGCATTGCGCCACTGGAACGTTGGTAAAATTGACGTTCCGGTGGAGCAATCCCCTTGTGAATATGCCCCTTTCTATCGGTCTGCTTTTCTACTTAGGTATGTGAGATTGAACTCTTTGTTGGAGGGTGGATGTATAATTGGGGCACATGGGTCTCTTGAAGTGCATATAGGTCACTGTATCTTCACAGTACATGTGTTCCTTTTTTATGCACATTACACCCTGCCCTATAGCCTATGCACAGCCTACCTTAGTGGTCATTTATATGTGGTATAAGAGGAGTTTAAATTGAGAAGGCTCCCTAGCAGTCAAATGCTCACAGAAACTCAAGTATAGCAGGCCCAAGACATAATGCAAGGGCTAATTCTCTGCATGGCAGACTTGAAAGTGTCAGTTCTTTCACAGATATCTGAATGAGTGTCTTAGTCGCTGTCTGGGGCTCTGATTGCATGTGTATGTAAGTTTGTTAGCAAATGACTGCTTCTCTTTGTGACATGTATGGCAGTCTAATTGTGTCTGTAAGGGGTGCATGGATTTCCTCCTGGGTTTATTACTGAGTATTTGGTTATTTAAGCGTGTGTGCAACTGGCTTCATTAGCGCTACATACATATCAGTTCTCTCTGTCTGTGTGAGTGAATGTTTAGGTGCCTAACTTATTATCTCACTGAGTGTTTAGTGTGTCTGTTTTTTTCTACTTAAGTATGTCAGATTGAAGTCTGGGTGGCAGGTTGAATGTATAATTCAGCACATGGATCTCTAGGAGTGCATATAGCTCACTCAATTGTTAGAGTAAATCTCTTACCTTTTAAACACATAGCACCCTCACTATGTGCTAGCTAGCAATATCATGAGATGTTTAAGTAGATGTGCAAGCATGTGATTCTCTCTTTTCAAAGCTCTATAGCTCATTCAATGAGTACATATATATCTCAATGAATATCTCACTGTCTGTAATAGGAAGTACAAAGATGTATAACCATCTGTACAACTGCTTTGCACATTGTTGAATATACAACTAGTTTTTAAGTAAGTTAGTGAATGTATTCCTCAATCTGTTGGTCTCTGAGTGGGTAAGAGAGACCATATATGCTTTGGAAACATCTATTTCACCTACATTATGGGTGCTATTGTATTGTAATTGTATTGTAATTGCATTTATATAGCGCTTACTTCCCCTGACGAGGCATTGAAGCGCTTTTTTCGGCGAGTAGCACGCTACTCCAAAACCCATGAAGGATTAGTGGTGAATTAGTACAGTGAAATATGAAAGTGATTAGAGTGGTGAAAATGTTAGTCAGTTAATTGGATTCAGAAGGATAGTGGAGGGATAGAAGAGGGTAAAGGTTTTCATTTATTTAATGATTGCTACCCCTGAAGGGGTGTTGAAGCACTTTTTCGGCGAGTAGCACACTACTCCGGAACCCATAAAGGATTAGTGGTGCATTAGTATAGTGAAATATGAAATTAATTTGAGAGGTGGACATGTTAGTCTGTTATTTGGATTGAAAAGGATAGTGGAGGGATAGAAGAAGGAAGGATTTAGACTTTTTTTGTTTTTGTTTTTGTTTTGGAGGTCATAGCAGTAGGAGGAGGCTTTTGATGAGTAAAAGGGTTGTGGAAGGTGAAGAGTCAGAGGGAAAGGTTTAGAAAGGCTTGTTTTGGGGGATAGGAATAATAAAAGAGGTATGAGATGATGCAAGGAGGGGTAGAGTAGGGAAGAGTTTAGAAAGGGTTATTTTGGGATTCATAGTAGTGGTATGGGGTTTGGGATGAATGATAGAGCGGAGGTAGCGCATATATTGATAGAGGTATAGGGTGAGAAGTAGGATAGTACATTGGAAAGGTAGTAGAAAGAGGTTTTAGATGAGACAGAGAGTTGAGGTAGAGGATATATTGCGAGAGTATAGGGTGACAAATAGGGTAGTGCATTGGATATGCTGAATTCGAAGAAAAGTAATAAATATATAGATCCATAAGTACATGGAAGGTAAATAGATGCATAAAGGAAGTAAGCATATGTAGATTAAAGATGCATTAAATAAACTCTGGCTTTCAAGTGTTGTACTTAAAATTAATTTTATTTATTAGTTCATATATAATTATTAATATTTTATTTTGTTGTAAATCAATAGTCAAGCAATTATAGATAAACAGTTATGATAAAGATTTACTTATTTATACAGTCACTTACATACATGTTTTTTAACATAATTATTCAACATGTTTATAGAAAGCAATACACATATATAGGTACATATCTATAGTACAAATAAATGCTCATATACAGAGAGTTATGCTGTATATTTCTGTTTGCATATGGTGCTTATGTGGGAAAGAGAAGGATGTGCCACCCATGTTTTTTTTCTTGTATCTTGGGATTTTGAGGCGAGGTGCCACTCTAGAGCTGAGGTTCCTTTGCTGAATGTGTTTGGTGATTTTATTCCTGATGAAGAGCAGTCCTGCTCCATGTATAGCTTTGTGGGTGATACAAAGCAGCTTGAACATGGAGTATATAAATAACATTTGGGGCCATTGCATGCCAATACACCCCCAGTATGAGATAGCCCACAGTAAGTTTCAAGAAGTAGCAAAGGTTTTGGGTGACCCAGGCTACAGGAAGGTGCAGGGAAATCCCTAAGTATTCCTAAGGTGAGGGGAAACATCACCCTCAATATCTGGTCTCAGACAGTTCATATGAGATGTAGTACATGACAGTCCTGAATACCGCCCCAGTGGGCAACGGTTAAACAGGTCCCTGCCCACAAAATAAGCAGCTAATAGGGGCTGGTAGAACAACCATAGGGGGTAAAGGTATACAGGCTGGAAAAAAGGGAGGGTTTGGTCCCATATGGTGGCCAACAATGTACAATATAATGTACAATATAGGTGCTATAGCGTACGTAGTGCTTGCAATAAAAGTGCATGCATGCATAACTAAGTTACTATAACTCAAAACAACAACTTTCACTTTTTCAGCACAAAAGACCATGCTTTATGGCATATCTACTAAGAAAAAGGGGTTCCGTCCAATTACAAGGTCAGATAGGAAGTGTAAGACGTTTTTTAACAAAGGAATCTGACCACTCTAATTTACCTCCTGCTATTTATTTGAGCAGTTACTGGACCAAATAGAAGTGCTTTTATCCTGGTCCTGGCTATTTCATTGCCATAGTTTGCGTTTTAATACATATTTTACATATTTGCCTAAGGCACAAATGGATACAAACAAACAATCACAAACATCAAAAAAATTGCAACTTATCAAATGAATGTGCAAAATCCCTTTCGTGCCAACAGACTACTAATTACAGCGTGCCCTCATGGTATTAAAGGTGCCGACACGTTTCCAATCCCTGTTTAATCAAGGGAAAGATAATCCCTGATTAAATAATAGATCCCTCAAAGTCCCAGAGCTTAGCCCCAAGGTTTTAGGAACTCTTAAGAAGTCAGTTAATTAGTTAATTAGTTACTATAAAACGAGTTCCTCATGAAAAGAACTTGACAAATTGATGGTGTAATGTGATTTTTTGCACTTGGTTGATTTGCACTTACGTGATTTTGCACATTCATTTGATAAGTTGCAATTTTTTTGATGTTTGTGATTGTTTGTTTGTACCAATTTGTGCCTTAGGCAAATATGTAAAATATGTATTAAAACGCAAACTATGGCAATGAAATAGCCAGGACCAGGATAAAAGCACTTCTATTTGGTCCAGTAACTGCTCAAATAAATAGCAGGAGATAAATTAGAGTGGTCAGATTCCTTTGTTAAAAAACTTATGGCATATCTACAGCATATTTCACAGGTCAGTTATCTTTTGTAAAACAAGCATTCAGCACTTCATAAAAAGATGTTGCATGCAAAGTTAAGCTGTCACTAAGATTCCACAGGGGCAGTCTGCACTACTAAACTTGACGCATGTTTAAACAATGCATGTTTAACTTCGCCTAGCAGCCTCATACTACACATGTGACTTAGTACAAGCTTAAAGAACATATCTCACCATCTAAGCATATGCAAACCTGTCTTATAATTTAGAAAGAGCTTAACTTAACAATATCTAATATATAGCTGGCAGTTTTCACAGGTCCATGATTCATATACACCTACAATGTATTTTCTCAATTCTGAGTGTTCTTCTTTTCTTTTACAATGGACAAAATAGGACTACAAGTCCCAGAATGCAAGAAAAAAACATTCTCTATGACCAGCACATCATGTATACACATACAACATCTTCACATCTTCAAATGCACTATTACACATAATTTTAACCTTTACAGTGCAGTGTTTTTTCTACCATTTACAAAATAGAGCAAAGCAGCACTAGGGAATATAGAACTCCATGGCAACACATTGTGAACTAACTTCACAGACACCGACTTTGCACCTGACACAAACTGTGTCTTAGTCTCCTAATAATACATATAATAAAGCACTCAAACTAACAGCCATAAACCATACCATGTACTTTAAATACTATTATATACATTTCAGAATCTTTTTTCACAATCTCAAACACAAATATACCATCTTAATCAATTTCTTTGCTTAAAAATTCACTTAAGTTTGCTCAAGTTCGTTGAGCAAATAGCTCATTGTGCTGGTATTAGATAGATGCAATAGTCTCAGGGTTTGTAAAAACTAAGCATAAGAATGGCACACCGCTCTCATACAAAGCAACCATAAATGGCAACCTTTTTAACTTTGCACTGTCTGATACCTTTCCCCCAACACATTCTTAGCACAGTCGCAATACCAACCCATTTGAACTAGTAGGTCACAAGTTCACACCACATTCTAGAAGGGCCATACTTGTCACAAAATGAGCTGCGGTTTACTGTACACATTAAAAAGCATATCATATCAGTTTTTCCTTTTTTCCCAGTCTCCATCACAGATCTAGTTACTAATCTTCTCAATACTCTACGTAATCTTATTCACCTAAGTGTTCGCAACATACAATCAGTTAGGTGTTTTTTTTTAAACCAGACAAACACCTCAATTTTAACTGCCTTTCCTTTAGAAAACTGCCTCATTCAGCTCCTGTCTGCTACTGCCTGCTGCTTCACTTCAAAATGGTTAGAGTGTGGATTGTGGGCCACAGCTATGTCTTGTGGGCTAGAAAAGCTGCTAGAAAGAGTGGTATTGACAGAGACTTGGGTTTGGCTAATGTGTACATTAAATGGATTGGCCAGAGAGGGTTACAATGTCATCAATTGCTGCCTTTGGTTAAAAGCATTGTGGGTTTTCAACCCCCTACCCTCATGATTGTGCACTGCAGTGGCAATGTCTGAGGCACACTGACTGGGGTAGGACTGGAAATCCTAAGATACCTTTGCAGAATTAATGACTCTTTCCCTCACACTGTCTTGTTGTACTCCAACATATGCCAAAGGCAGAAATGGGAGTGGTCTAATCAATTCTGTCCACAGATTGACAAAGCCAGAAACATGATAATAAAACTGTTTCTGCATTCCTCAGAGACCATAACATTGGATCTATCTACAACAAAAACCTACGTTGTGACATGCATAGAATGTATAGAAGTGATAGATTTCACTTTACAGACGAAGGCAAGAAGATGTTTCTAAGCAGCCTGAAACTCTGCATCCGGTCTCATGTGTAGCTGTCATATACACACAATCAACATAAAGGCTCTTGTCAGAGCCACCTAGTGCCCAAAATATATTTATTTATTTATTTTAATGTTTATTTTAAATGTAGCATACAAAACATTTAATAATACTTCTTCCATAAAGTACACCAATTAATTACAAGAATCAAGATACATGCTATGCATAATGAATATAATAGGCATAGAAAACTCTTAAAAATTACACATCTCATCAAACTAGAAAATTTCCATTATTTCCATTCTTTCCATATTCTATTTACTTTAACCATAGAACCGACTCTCCCTGCATACATGATTTCCCGATTAAATTTTTTATTCATTTTATGTATCCATTGGGAGAGAGCTGGGATTATTGCTGATTTCCAATTTGCCAAAATTAATGATCTTGCTACCAAAGCAGCGATAAAATTTAATTGACGTTGAGATAATGTTAAGAGGCTCTGAGCTTCAGCTAAACCTAAGAGAGCTGTGGAAGCCTTTAAAGGGGAGATCTATTGCCAATAGTCTTCTTACTTCTGAAAAAACATTTTCCCAGAAGCTTGCAATTTTAGTACAAGTAAATCCCACATGTAGCCAATCTCCTAGAACCTGGCAGCCTCTAAAGCAGCAAGGATTAACTGCAGGGTAGATTTTATTAAGTTTTGCCGGAGTAAAATAAATCAGCCATTTACTAAAAAAGGCCATCCTCCTTAAGTTAGCTGCTCTCACTGCCTTACAGCCCATTTTATTAAAAAAACGCCATTGCTGAAGATTGAGACGATAATCAATTGATTGAGAATTGTTTTCCAAATGGGTTAGAACTATTTGATCATTCTGTGTAGATTTGAGCAGCTTGTACCAATTCCCAATTTTCCGAACTTTCAGTATAAAATGAGCTTTACTTAATAGTAACCCTTTCGAATTAACCAAATTGCTCAAACCCACACAAAACTTATTTATCTGAAAGTGACTAAAAAAAAGAGACGTCTTGATGTTGTTGTTATGCGATCTAATTTCCTGCCAAGTTCTAAATCTATCATTTAAAAAAAAATCCTGAAGCTTTGAGAAACCAAATTTAGCCCAGAGATCACAAGTCCGAGTGGACACGTGTAGACCGAGAGGGAGGCATTCCACTAATTTCAACTGTGGATGTAACCAAGGAATATTAAATGTCTCCCAGATCCTCTGGAATTGAAAAGCCACTAATTTAGGAAATTTATATCGCGATCTCTTTGGAAGCTTCGGAATTCGTAAAAATGGTGCTAAAGCAATCTCCATTTCCCCTAACATTAACTCAAGAATTTTTTTTGCGGAAAACATTTCTACCAAGTTGTTATAATTAAGCCAGTTGATCAATGAAGCTTGGTAGTATAAACGTATGTTGGGAAACGCTAGACCCCCATCTATGACTTCTAATTGCAAAGTTTCTAACTTTAATCTAGGTTTTTTACCCTGCAAAATAAACGATCTCAATTCTGAATTAATTTGCTCAAAAAAGACTGAGGTACTCTAACCATCAAATTAGAAAATAAGAATAAGAACAGGGGAGTATATTCATTTTAATAAGAGTTACTCTGCCCATAATAGTCAGAGGGAGATCCTTCCATTGAGAAAGCAAGTTTCGCATTTTATTAAATGTAGGAATATAATTAAGTGAAAACAGATCTTCCAAGTGTGATGAAACAAATATTCCCAGATACCTTATAGAGTGGGACCTGAGATATTGTCCCTGCATCGAAGGGGGTAAGACAGCTGGTGAGCAGTTGAAAAGAAGTGCCTCTGATTTTGCTTGATTGATTTTATAACCCCCGATAACTGTAAATTCACTTATTTTAGCCAAGGCAAGTCTGATATTATCTTCCTCGGCTGCCAAGTACAAAGCCATATCATCGGCAAACAGCTTCAACTTGGCAGCACCTGGAATAGGGGGTAGAATAGAATGATCTTGCCTTATTGCACAGGCTAGCGGCTCCAAAAACAAGGAAAACAGTATTGGAGAAAGGGGGCAGCCTTGCCGCGTCCCCCGGCTGATGGAAATCATGCCCGCTTTTTTGCCATTAATCACTATGGACGCCTGAGCACCTAGGTATAGGTTACTTATCGCTCGACAGAGCTCAGATGGAAGCACCAGTTTATTTAAGATTGCAAAAAGAATGTTCCACTGAACTCTGTCGAATGCTTTCTCTGCGTCCAACATCATAATGACTGCCTTCGTCTTATTGGTATTAAAATAATCAATCGCTTGGCACAAATAATGAGAGTTAGTAGATAAAAGTCTACCTGGGATAAACCCATTCTGGTCACGATGTATAAGAAAGGTAGAGACTAGAGATAAAGGATTTGCCAGAATCTTTGAAAAAGTCTTATAGTCGTTGTTTAGCAGGCTTATTGGACGATAAGAATTAACCTCCTCCTCTGCTTTGCCTTATTTAACGAATCTAACTACCACAGCTTGCGTAAATGAAGAAGGGATCATTTTGCCTTCCAAAATTCCATTAAAGAAAAGCTCCAAAACAGGGCTGATCTGAGGTAAAAAAACTTATAAAACTCTATAGGGATCCCATTGCATCCGCATGCTTTCCCAGAGGGTGAAGACATCACAGCGTTTTTTATTTCTTCTTCTGTAATTTCTGCGATTAAGCTATCTTTATTTGCCTGCGACAATGAAGGGCAATTAATACCATTAAGCCAGGCATCCACTGCCTCAACTGGGCTATTATAAGGATCAGAGTAGAGCTTCTTATAGAGATCCCAAAAAATGGCCGAAATTTCCTGAGGATGGGAAGTAGATCTACCAGTAACTGGGTCCTTTATCAATTTAATAGTATTCCGATTAACCTTGCGTTTTGCTGACCAGGCTAAATATTTGCCTATGTGCTCATTCTCCTCATATCTTTTCTGTAAAACTGCGTCATGTGCTAGAATTTCTTTGGAGACGAAAAGTTCTTGTAGATTATACTTAGAGTGAAGCAGCTTTATTTTATTTTCCCTAGAGGGTGCTGCTAAATATTGGGCCGTCAATCTAGAAAACTGATTCTAGAGCCGCAGCTTTTCTTCCTTCTCTTTGCTTCTCTTGTATGCAGTATAATTAATTGCTTCCCCTCGAAAATAAGCCTTCAGAGCCCCCCAAACTGCAAAAATTGAAGCCGTGTTTCTATTGCGTTTCCAGAAATCCTCTGAAAGCGAACGCATATTTGCCACCCAATTCTCGTCAACTAGAAGAGATTTGTCTAATGACCATCTAAACTCGGTTTGGGCTTGAGTTTGAATTGAAAATTGAACCAAAATTAATGCATGATCAGAAAAAGGATTTTCAATGATCTCAGATTTGGTACTTAAGAGAGCATGTGAGACAAGAAAAAAATCGATTCGTGAGGACGAATGATATCTCTTTGAGTGGCAAGTATACTTCCTCTCACTGGGGAATTCATCACGGCAGCAGTCAACCAACCTCAAATCACATAGTAGATCTCTACATAGCCTGATAGATTTAGGTTTAGACTGAGATTTCTGGGGTCGTGACGAGTCAATAGCTGGATTAATTAACAAATTGAAGTCTCCTCCAATGACCAGATATCCTATTTGAGCAGTGGCAAAGTCGTATAATGACTGGAGCGACTCTGTTGAGTCTTCTATTGGACCATAAAAACTAACAAAATTAAATATTTGGTTGCAGATCTTCATTTGCAGCCAGAGCCATCTTGCATTATTGTCCTTCTGAACCATTATAATATCCCCCTGTATCTTTTTGCTGACTAAAATAGCAACCCCTCTAATAGCCGCATTTGCAGAGGCAAAGAATTCATTTTGAACAAAGGCAGGGGTTTTATCCCTAGGCGCGCCCTCCTTGTAATGAGTCTCCTGAAAAAAAATTATATCAGCTTGGAAGGTTTTAAACCAGGCCAACATAGAGCGGCGCTTCAATCTATTATTAAACCCATTCACATTACAGGAAATAATCTTTAATGGTCTAGAAGTCATTTAAGAATAAGAGAGAAAAATATAGTTTCTTGATCCTCTGCATTTCCATCAAAAATTCGCTACATTTTATGTTTTCCCCCCCTGCCCTCCGTGACCCTCACACCCTTCCCGCCCCCTACCCTTCGTGCAGTGCCCAAAATATTGTTAATTTTCTTTATAATTAATTTTTTCAATTTTTCACATTATTCGCTATGGCTTTGCGATGATCGCGAATACGTTGCGAAAACACAAAGCAAAAGCAGACATTCAATAGCCAACAGCACATTCAAAATTTATAACTAAAAATATTGATTCTAACCATCGCACTACTTACATAACTATCTAAATAGCTCTAAAAAAAAAGTATGACTCTCTCAATGTGTCTGTGACAGCGTGTATGAAGGGCATCTGTTACTCTGTGCATTAGCGTGTCAGTCGGTCTCTCAGTGGATGTATCAGTCACTGAGTGGCTCTCTGAGTGGGCGCGTGAGTATCTGAGTGGGTCTGTCACTGGCTGTATCAGTCTGGGTGTAGATCTGTGAAAGTGTACATGAGTGTGTCAGTGGAGTGTGACAGTCACTACATGACAATATCAATAAGTCTGTGACTGAGTGCATAAGTGTCTGTAAGTATCTCTGAGTGACTCAACAGGAATATGAGTGGATCAGTGACTGGGTGCATTAGTGTCTGAGTAGGTCTTTGACCAGGTGCATGACTCTCTGAGTAGTTCTGTGAGTGGGTGTCTAAGTCTCTAAGTGGGTCTGCGAGTGGGTTATGCATCACTGTCTGAGTGGATCTCTGAGTGGGTGCCTGAGTCTCTCAGGGGCTTATTTATGGGCCCTCGCGTCACTTTTGCGTCGCCGGTGCGTCACTTTTTGTGACGCACCAGCGGCGTAAAAAATGCGCCATGGTGCGCCATATTTATAAAGTGATGCATCTAGGTAGATGCGTCACTTTGTAAACCCCTGCGCCACATTATACCTGCGCCAGGTATAATGTATGCAGGGGGGCGTTCCGACGCAAGAAAGGGTCGTAGAAGTGAACCAGTGAAATCTATAAGATTTCACTGCGCCACTTCTAGGACGCAAATGCGTCAATATCTTATGCCTGCCTCGTGGCAGGCATAAGACTGGCGCAGAAACATTTAACATGGGACTTGCCCATGTGTAATGACCCATTGCTGGAGTTGCATCACTTTTGTGATGCACCAGCGGCGTAAAAAATGCGCCATGGTGCGCCATATTTATAAAGTGATGCATCTAGGTAGATGCGTCACTTTGTAAACCCCTGCGCCACATTATACCTGCGCCAGGTATAATGTATGCAGGGGGGCGTTCCGACGCAAGAAAGGGTCGTAGAAGTGAACCAGTGAAATCTATAAGATTTCACTGCGCCACTTCTAGGACGCAAATGCGTCAATATCTTATGCCTGCCTCGTGGCAGGCATAAGACTGGCGCAGAAACATTTAACATGGGACTTGCCCATGTGTAATGACCCATTGCTGGAGTTGCATCACTTTTGTGACACACTCCAGCAATGCGTCATTTTTGCGCCTGCAGATACGTCAGAAATACTGACGTATCTGTAACTCCTTGCGGCAAGATGCGTCATACTGTAAATATGACGCGTCATTGGTGTCGCAAGGAGGGCGCAATGAAAAGTGATGTATCGCTGTTTTCTCGCAGCGATGCGTCACTTTTCATAAATGAGGCCCTCAGTGACTCTGTGACTGGGTGCATCAGTTTCTGCATGCATCTGTGAGTGGGTGTTTCAGTCTCTGAATGAATCTGAGTTTGTGCATCAGTCACTGAATGGGTCTGCAAGTGGGTGTCTGAGTTGCTGAATGAGTCTGTCAATGGATGCGTCAGTGTCTGAGTGGGTCTGTAAATGGGTGTCTGAATCTCTGAATGAGTCTGTCAGTAGCTGCATCAGTGTCTGAGTGGATCTTAGAGTGGGTGTGTCGGTGTCTGAGTGGGTCTGTAAGTGAGTGCATGACTGTCTGGTGAGTCTATGAATGGGTAAATGAGTGCGTGAGTGAGGGTGTGATATATATAATTTTCATTCATCACTGATATTCATGAATACGTCATTATGTTACACAGGGGCCTGCGCTTATGGTCGCAACATATTCACGAATATCAGCGTGTCATTTTAAAGATTCTTTTCTTGATATTTTATTCCTATCAGGGGTCCCTCAAAGACCCCAATATACCCTGACCCTTCATACAACTTTTCTGTTGAAGTTTTTCCTCTTGCCCTTTTTTTAGTATCAGGGTCTAGGCATAACTTAAAAAAAGGTCCAAAGCAAGGGGGTAGTCTTAAGCTTCTGTCATTGAATCTCTACCTTTTTTTTTAATCCTACCCCCAATGCCAATTGATTGAAGGGCGTCTGGTCTACTAGGAGCTCCTTAGTAAGCTTTGCTGTGCTGTCCTGCAGTGTTTTGTTATTTGGGCAAAACGAAGCCAGTGGGGGCCCCCCAGCTGCTGCACTTCTCAAAGAATATCCATTATATTTCACTGTGCTCTCCTGCTATTTATGCAAAACTGGTACTGGTGCTACACTGCCCCCTCCAGACTAGCCAGAGGTGGTCCTCCCTATCTACTCCGTACCCATGGCTGCAGGACAATCCTGTTGAATGAGGACTGAGTGCCTCCTCTTCCCTTGGTCTTCTTGCTTAGGGCTACCTATGTTTCATTCTTCTGCCCATTACCTTCTGACTTCCTCTCACCAGGCTCCTCCCGACAGCTTGGGCTGCTTGTGCTGCCTTTCCTCCCCTGGAAGGAAATCTGAGCCACAGCCTTGCGGCCCCTGCAGAGCTCGTGCGTGGCACTGTCCCAGCTCACTACCTGGAGGCTTAGCATGCACCATGATAGCCCCACCGACAGGGTCTCGAAAGACCCCCCGCGCGGTGCACACCTCAACCCAGCCCTCACTGCCACAGGTATAAAAAACTCCTGACTTCAGGAGCACCCGCGACCCGCCTCTAGCCGGCCGCCATGTTCTCAGATGTCTATCTGATACTGAAAAAAGGGCAAGAGGAAAATTGAAGGGGTCCCCAGAGCGGTCTGATGAGTGAGGCTGTGGTAGCAAATAAGTCCTTCACTTAGTAGCAATATTGCAAACTCAGGGGGGACGGACTTTTTAAATCCAGATAGATTTCAGGCTCTGGCCATAGATGAACCACAATCCAAGAATCTAGAGGCGGACGACCCTCATGCACAAAAAGTGGCATTTGAGAAATCTGATTTAGCGGCAACCGTAACAGGTTTACCATCACAGGGGGATATACTGACAGTGCAGGACGCCAAAACCACAGCAACTGAGGTAGCAGAGGTATCTCTATGGAAGTCGCAGATTTGATCCAGATGTTTACCACGGAAATCAGGAGCAGATTCGAGATTTCAGAGACAAATCAAAAAGATATAAGAATGGCCTGAGATAATCTGGAAAAAAAGGTTGACGAGCTAGCAGTAAGGACCCAGGCGCTGGAATCTTCAGTCAAGGGTAAATAAGGAAGGTATCAGACTCCTGAAAGAAAGTGGGGTTGCCATGTAAGAAAAACTGGAGCCCTTGGAGAATAATCAAAGAAGAAATAATCTGCGCTTGCGTAAAATTCCGCAAGGGGTCGAAGGGGATAACCAAAAAAGTTTGTGGCAAGGCTGATTAAATTAGGGACACAAGTTGACTGTTCAGAGCAGGACATTATTATTGACATCCAAAGGATAGATAGAGATCCTTTTAGGCTAAACCCCAACAAAACGAAGGCCAGGAAGATCCTAGTCAATTATCAAACTTACAAAATAAAAGAAGAAATTCTCTCCAAGGCATTAAAATTGAAATCTCTAAGGGTGGACGGGTTAAGCTTTGAGATAAGATCAGATATGTCACAGATCACTGCAATCAAGCAATGGGAATTCAGAAAAATGTTAGAACTATTGAGGAAATTAGGTGCTACAGCACAGTTAAAATTCCCTGCCACATTGCGAGCGATGTACAAGAACAAAATTCAGAATTTCAGGAGAACTGAGGAAGTAGAAAAATTCATTTAAACTATTTCCAAAGTGGATGTTAGTTAATTCTGTATGATGTCTTGGTGGCCCCTACCCCCTTCTTTACATTGCACGTTTTCTGTTTTTGTGTTAAGTTGGTATAAGAGTTATGTCCCCTGTGGCATAACTAAATGTGATATTCTTCTAAGGTTTAATTCCGACTCAGCGGCCCCATAGGCTTCGGCCATGAGGAAGGAAGGAGGGTTCTCCAGGGAGGGAGGGAGGTGGGATTTTGGTAGTTTTAGGGATAGAGTCACTGGGTGGGGAGCAATGGGGGAAAAAAACTAAAAATAATGTCCTCATCTATTGGATATCGGATATGGGGCGCCTCCAAATTTGATATACAATTGAATAAAGAAGGGCTGGCGACCAGAGAGCTCAAGTAGAAATATTATCATGGAATGTTGATGGCCTAAGAGTGAAAGGAAGAAGAGAAAGGATTCTGAGGTATTTGAAAGATGCCTCAGCTCCGATTGTCATTTTAAAAGAAACGCACCTAACCGAAAGTGAAATGAGGGAATTATTTAACTCCAGAGGATGAGTCCAAAAGGTTGTCTGTACTAGTCAACATCTGACTACAAAGGGGGTGGCAATCCTGATTAAAGCAATTCCTATACCACCATAAAGCACAGCACAGTAGACAGAGCAGGCAGATGGGTTATCGTGAAGCTAAAATTGTATCATCAAAGGTTTACATTGGCTGGGTACTACGGACCAAATATTGATGACGCAGGGCCATTCAGAGGAAGGTTAACAGAGCTTCTGAATTTTCCTGATCCCGTCATCTTGGCTGGTGATTTTAATGTGATTTTAGATAACACATTGGACCGCTCGGTCAACAGCAGGTCAGCCATAAACAGTAAGATGTTGTCCCTAAATAAAGTCTCCATTAAACAACTTGGATTATGTGATATATGAAGGGAGAAGATAGGAGTCAGGAAGGGTTTTACGTACAACAACAAAAAGTATGGGCATCAATCGAGAATTGATTTTTTCTTAGAGGACCAAGGGCTTAAAGAGTTTGTGCAAGATATTATGCATATAGGTGCCCATCTGTCAGACCATTCTGCGGAATCACCAATTTTGTCTTTGTCTACTAGACTAAGACAAAGAAGGTGGACTATGGGCCGTACTCTGCTGTTGGACGAGGCAGCTACTGAGGTGCTTAGACTGGAGACTGAGGAATTTTTATCCATCAATGTAGACAGTGCCCTGGTGGGAGTAGTATGGGATGCATATAAGGCCTTTATGAGGGGGAAAATAATCAATATGCAAGCTTTAAGAAACAAAGCTTATAGCAGAAGTAGGTAAGCTAGAAAGTAGTATTCAGTTGCAGGAACAGGAATTATTAGATGTTGAGGGGAGAGTGAGAATGTAACCCTACAAGCCTCTCTTTAAGCCTTAATAATGGAACTGGCAGGACTAGTAGAAGACAGGCTAAGAAAACGTGGCAGGAGAGTATAATCGCTCATTTTGAATACGTAGAGGGCTGTGGGAAATTTTGAGCCTGGAAAGCCAATACGGAACAAATAAGGTGTTTTATAAAAGAAGTTAGGTGTGAGCATTCTGGTAGACTTCTCACTGGATGTAAGGAAATTGAGGAAGCCCTTCAGAAACACTTTGGGGAGTTATATCAGGCAGATATAGTAGTTACAGAGGGGGAAGTAAAGGTATCGCTTGAACAGGATGTTCCCCCGAGCATTAGTGAAAGTAGTAGTACCGTGATAAATAGTAACATAACCCCCATAGAGATTAAGAGCGCAGATGTTTGCGGATATTTTTGGGAAAGGAGCAGAAATGCCAGCATCCTGGAATAAGGCCACAGTACATTAATTCCTAAACCAGGAAAGCCCTTAAATCTATGTGACTCTTACAGGCTCATTTCTTTATTAAATTGTGATTATAAGATTTTTGCAAAAATTTTGACAGAGAGACTAAATGGGGTGGTGGGGATCTTTTGCATGAATATCAGAAAGGGTTTGTAAGAGTAAGAGGGATACATGAATTAATATATAATTTGACAGGGGCAGTCGATATAGCCACCACCTATGAAGTCCCTCTAGCTGTTATTACATTAGACACCACCAAGGGTTTTGATCGGGTAAATTGGGCCTATTTGCAGACAATGTTAAAGCTGTACAACCTAGGTGAAAATTTCTGTAGGACCCTGGCCATGATATACCGAGACCGCGGGCTAGTTTTGGTAAATGGAACTCTCTCTACAACCTTTAGCATTTTAAGGGAGATGACACAGGGTCGTCCATTATCTCCTCTGCTCTTTAATTTATACATTGAACCATTGGCAACAAAGATCAGGAAAGAGAATCAAATACTCCCTTTTAGATATAAGGGTTGGGAGAAAAAGGTGACTTTATATGGGGACGATTTGAAGGTATCTACCTCAGACCTGCAGGTGACGGTTTCATTATTAAACGACTTAACCATACAATTTGCTCGTATTGCAGGGTTCTCATTAAGTAGGGCCAAAACAGAGATCATGGCTTGGAATTTGGAGACAAATCCTGGCACTGGCAAAAGAGAGAGGAGGTACTTAGGCATAAAGATCACTCAGAAAATTAAGGACCTCCCAGAGGTAAACCTCTCAAAGGTAATGAAGGAAGCCTGTAACCTGATGCTAAGTTGGTCTCATCTACCACTGACTATCCTAGGGAAAGTAAATTTGGTAAAATGTCAATTCTCCCTACGTTTACTTTCCTTTTACAGGCGATCCCACTAACTTTCAATGTTGAGTGGCCAGCAAAAGCACAGACTGAGATTAGCAGCTTCATTTGGGCTTCAAAAGGCCCCCGGATACCTGGAAAAAATGACGAAGGAAGAAAGACAAAGGGGAGTTATGCCTGCTGGACTGGTGCTACTATGCCTGAGCTTTTGTTTTGAGGAATGGGAAGATTTTACTAAGTGAACCTGATAGCTCGGATAATGGCAAAATGTTTAGGTCTATGTTATTGGACATTAGTGGAGGAGAGCAAGGATTTATGCATAAGTTTGGAGATCCAAAGTTCATTTAAAAGATGCGTCTTAAGGTCTTACAGAGCATGTCTGTGTTATGGTTTAGGATCAGAAAGGAGACAAAACTCACCTACTATAGCGGGTTGGTGCCACTATGGGATGACCCTGGCTCCCCAAACTGGACTAAGGATATTCTTGTTGTCCCTTTAAGGGAGGCAGGGATAGTAAGATGGGATCACCTGGTGGATGAAGGAGAGCCAAAATCTTGAGGTTTAAATATCTTCAAGCTTGCCAGGGATGCAGCCAGAAGATTTATAGCAAGTAACTTTTAACATTCTCTATTCCACTGTGCATCCCACCAATTTAAGGAGAAACCACATATTTTGTCTACATAGGGTATATTGGACACCCCTTAGGTTATCGAAGCTGGGTAAAGGAAGAACGATGAGGTGTGTAAAATGCAGCCAAGAGAAATCAGATGATATTCACATGTTTTTGCAGTGTCCTGTGATTAAAAAATTCTGGGGCGATGTGAGTAGAGGTTTATCAACTATACTTGGTACAGCACTTCAGGCAAGCCTGCCTCTTGTATTTTTTGGTGTGCCACAGTGGGATGATTATATGTCTAACGATGTAAA
Source organism: Calotriton arnoldi (assembly GCA_963921515.1). Taxonomy (NCBI): domain Eukaryota; kingdom Metazoa; phylum Chordata; class Amphibia; order Caudata; family Salamandridae; genus Calotriton; species Calotriton arnoldi. Next base: position 326,029 of record CAWUFW010006083.1, read on the forward strand.
AAAGCTGTTTTTTATTTGATTCTCCTTGCCCAGAGGGAGATTTGCAAAAAATAGATCAGTAAATTACCACCGACTGAATTAGACTGGGTAAAATTAATTAAATATACTATCAGCTTGGATAGAGCATTGGTGAGAAGAAGAAATGAATTTTGGTCTCCTGCTCTGAAATGGTTGGATCTAAAGTGAGAGGAAGCGGTCAGGGCTAGGGGCAGGTCCAATGATTATGCCTTTTTTTTCTTGCTCTTCTACTTCTCTTGTGTGATCTGCAGTTCAGCATGGTTGACCAGTGCAGAAAACCGAGGGAGAAGTTTATGGGACATTCCTATCATTGGCATAAATGAATATCTCTGGCAGGCGCTTGTTGAGGGGGACCCTAAAGCTCGATTACAAGGCGAATAAGGTAAAAAAAAAGATTTCTGTTGAAGTTTCAGCCCCAGGGACTGTGTACCGGTTCATAAAATAGCAGCAGCAACTTTATCCTCGGGTTGCAGCCAGCCAATCACTGTATTTCTGTTGGTGCGCGCACCGCGATTAATCGCAAGATCATCGCAAATTAGCTGTGGCTACAGATATCACTAAATGTATTTTCCTAAATTTCTCAACTTCCACTGTATGGATTTGCACCAAATCAGAAAAAGTGAAATCTGCATAATCAAATCTACCTTTCTGCCAAATTTGGTGTACTTTCGTCCAGCAGTTTGGGCTGTAAGTGTGTTGACAATTCCTATGGGTATTAACACAGGAAATTCACCCATTTTTGACCCATATTTTACCGGCACCCGCTTGACGGATCACCCCAAAACTTTCCATGATCAACAAGAATCACAGGCACACTTTTTGTGAAAAATGTCATCAAGATTCATCAAACGGCGCCAACGATATAGGCAAGTCAATACCTCTTTTCCAAAGGAAACATGGTGCTAACTATAACTACCTACCTATGCTAGGTTTTATTTATATATTAAGTACTGCCAGTCGCCAGTAGGTAGTTATAGTTAGGACCTTGTTTCTATTAAATAAGCATTTTTTCTTTTGCCAATATCTGTGGCGCCATCTGACGAATCTTTGCGAAATTTTCAAAACTAATGGGGCACTCAGGTCAGCTCCTGTGTTGAAAGTTTCGGGGTGATTGGTCAAGCGGGGGCCGAGAAAAAGGGGGGTTACAAAACCCGTTTTCTAAAAGTTAATTTCCATAGGAAACTTTAGACATAGCTACATCCCGAACTGCTGTACAGAATTACACCAAATTTGGCAAAAAGGTAGCTCTTGGTCCAGAAACCACTCTTTTTGTTAAATGGTGTAAATCCGTTCATTAGTTGATGAGAAATGTAAACATTTCTCAGATATCCATATCTCAAGTCTGTGATCTGATTGGCTGCCAACAGTTCCAACCAGGAAGTGTTGGCAGCCATCTTGTGACTCGGTTAAACTGAGTCACAAGAAAAAAGGTAAAAATAGGATTAAAAACAAGAAAAGGGGGCAGGGTAGAAACACCCTGACCCCCTAGGCCTTTTCAGCAGGTCCCACAGGGACCCATCGGGTGCGAGAATCCCACCGAATATTTTTAAAAAATGAAGCACGTTGTCCCACGCTTCATTTGCTTTAAGCCCTCAGGAGGGCCAGGTCTCTGGGGCAATCATGAAAATACATGCCCCAGCAGCCCCAGGGACTGCCACCACCCCGGGGCTATGTTCTTTAAATGCGGGGGGCCACGCGGGCCCACCCACAGCCACGGGGATTGCCACCTATCCAGGGATTCTTTTTTTAAATGCGTGGGGGGGCTTCTTCCCCCCCAAGCAGACCTGGGGACTGCCACCTCCCCGGGGCTATAGTCATTAAATGCAGGCACCCCACAGCCCCGGGGACCACCACCTCGCTGGGGCTATACAGAAGATGGCAGGGGAGCTGCATTGCCCCTTACCAGGAGCCCTCCATGGCCCTGGGTACCACCACCCCCCAGGGCTGGCTCCAGCAATGTCCCGGGGTGCCCACCCCCCGGGCATTGCAGTTTGCTATGGCTTGGCGGGAACTAAGCTCCCGCCAAGCCATAGCAAACACTGCTTCGCTTCATGGAAGCGAGAGCATGGAAAATGCTCTCGCTTCCATGAAGCGAAGCAGAATTGCTTTTGGGCAGAGAGAGCAGCATGTTTGCAGCTCCCTCTGCCCAAAAGCAATGCCGGCTCCTTCAGGAGGTGGGGAGCCGGCAGGGACCGCGTGGGCCTTTTGACTCCCCAACGAGCGGCCAAGCTCTGGGATGGGATCCTTGGGACAGAAAATGTCCTGGGGAGGGTGGGTGTGCGACCCCACTCCTTTAAAATAAATTATAAAAAAGAAAGAAATGGCCAAGCCCTGTGGGATGGGGTCCCTGGGGCCGAAAATGGCCTCTGGGAGGGGGGGACGCTCCGCCTCCTCCCTCAAAAAGAATAAAAAACTGGCCGGGCCTCAGGAGCTGGGGTCCCTGGGGCTGAAATTGGCCTGAGGAGGGGTGCGCACAGCCCCCCACCCCTTTAGAAAAAAAACCCACAAAGGCCCAGCCCTGGGGGATGGGGTCCCCCGGGCATATATCAGCCTCAGGAGGGGAGCCACGCAGCACCCTCCCTTTTAAATTACATTAAAGTAAAAAAAATGGGTCAGGCCCCGGGGGATGGGGTCTCCGGGGCCCAAAAGCACCAAGGGAAGGGGAGCACACAGCCACCAGCAACTTGCCAGAGGCCCTGCCTTCTTTCTCCACTACTCTGCAAATGCGCCTCCTGGCGTGCTCTTGTTTGGGGGATGAAGTCCCCATTGCTGCTGAGGGTCCTTAGGGGCCAACTAGCCCACCCGGTACCTCCAGTAAGCCCCATAGACTGGGATTGCTCAGAGGCGGTCGAAGGCCATGCCCCTTTTTACAACACTCTGCAAATGTGACTCTTGGCACACTGCTAGTGGAGGGATGAGGTCCCCTTGTGCCCTGAGGGCTTCAGGACTAAAGTGGACTTCATCCCCCAAGCAGCAGTTTGCCAGGAGGCACATTTGCAGAGTGGTGGAGTAGGGGGTGTGGCCTCTGACTACCTCTCAGCAATCCAGCTGTGTGGGGCATACTGGAGGTGACAGGGGGGCTAGGTGGCCCCAAGGGACACTCAAGAGGCAAGGGGACTTCATCCCCGAAACAAGAGCGCGTCATGAGATGTGTTTGCAGAGTGGGGGAGAAAGGGGGCGTGGCCTTTGGCCACCTCTTAGCAATCCCACTGTGTGGGGCTTACTGGAGGTAACAGGTAGGCTAGTTGGCCCCTAAGGACCCCTAGCAGTGAAGGGGACTTCATCCCTCAACCAAAAGCGACGTTTACAGAGTGATGGACAAAGGGGGCATGGCCTGCTTTCAGAATTCAGCAATCCTGCTGTGTGGGACTTACTGGAGGTAATAGGACGTCCTTGGGGGCCAACTACCCCTCCTGTTACCTCCAGTAAGTCCCACACAGTGGAATTGCCAAGAGGTCTTCGGAGGCCATGCCCCCCTTTCTCCACCACTCTGCAAACGCACCTCCTGCTCCACTTCTGGTTGGGAGATGAAGTCCACTTTACTCCTGATGGGCCTTGGGGGCCAAGAAACCCTCCTGGTAGCTCCTGTAAGTCCTATGCAGTGGAATTCCTGAGCGCTGGTTGGAGGCCCAGCCCCCTTTCTCCACCACTCTGCAAACACGATTTCTAGGTTAAAAACCTTAGGAATTCACTGAAAAAAACACAGGTTTCAGGGACGTTATGGTTAGAAATTAGCATTTAAAAAACCTTAGATATTCACAGAAAAAACCAAAGGTTAGAGGGACGTTATAGTTAGTCTGACATTTCACTCGTACAAAACCAGAGAAATTCAGCTGTTATAGTTAGCTTAGGTAACTATAAATAGCGCCCCGCAATGCACTCCTTATGACCTCATATATTGCATAATTCATGACATGGTTGGTGACATCACTGATGACATCTCGACTAACATCACTGATGACATCAGTGATGACATCATCCAGTGACTGTGAGTGTTTTTTAAAAGTCTATGAGTGCTAGATATATATACCAAGGTGTATTAGTGAATCAGTGGGCTTATGAGTGACTGTATGGTGTCCGGATATATTTATTTTTTTACTGAAAAAACCTAAAGTTACTGGGAAATTATAGTTAGGCTCAGTCTATCACTCATACAAAACCATAGAAATTCATTCAGCAGTTATAGTTACCTGAGCTAACTATAACTTACTCCCCCGCAATGCCCTGCTTATGACTTCACATCTTACATCACTCATGACATGGCCAGTGACATCACTGATGACATCTCAAATAACATCAATGAGGACATTATCCAGCGAATGTGTGTGTGTTTTCTAAAAGTTTATGAGAATTAAACTTATATACCAAGGTACTACATAAGATGATATAGTATACTTTCTATACGACTAATGAGTGATACTATTTCTAAAATATATTTTGTGAGTGTCTGTTTGATTTTGTGTATCTGAGTTTGAGTGGGTTTCTGAGTGCTGGTATGGGTGAGTGAGTGACTGTATGAGTGTATAAGTAGATATCTGAGTAGCTGTGTGAGTGAGCAAGTGGCTGTGTGAGTAGCTATGTTGGTGAGTGAGTGTGTCAGTGGCTGTATGGGTGGGCAATTGGCTGTATGAGTAGTTGTATGGGTGGGTGAGTGGTTGTGTGAGGTACTGCATGGGTGAGTGAGTGGGTGTCTGAATGGATGTATGAGTGAGTGACTGGAAGTGTAAGTGGCTGTATGGGTGAGTGAGTGGCTATTTGAGTGGGTGTCTGGTTAAGTGAGTTGATGTAGGAGTGGCCTTATTGTAAAGTAACTATCTATGTGAATGGATGTATAGGGGAGTAACCAGATGTATGAGTGCCTGTATGGATGTGTGAAAGTGTATATAAGTGGTGGTAGGGGTGTATGAGGGAGTGTGTGAGAGCTTGTATGGGTGCATGAGTGGGTGTGTGAGTAGATGTATAGGTGAGTAAGTGGGTGTGTCAGTAGCTGTTGTGACTCTGTGACTGGCTGTATGGATATGTGACTGCTTCTATAAGTATTTTATGGGAGAGAGAGTAATTGCATCAGTGCCTGTATGAATGAGTGAATGGGTATCTAAGTGGCTCCATGGATGAGTGAGTGGTTGTGTGAGTACTTGTATGGCTCTCTGAGTGGCTATGTGAGTGGTTGTGTTGATGTATGAGTGGGTATATAAGAGGTTGTATAGAGGTGTGAGTGGATGTGTAAGTGTTTTTGTAGATGATGTCATCAGTGATGCCATCAGTGATGTCATTTGAAATGTCATCAGTGATGCCACTGACCATGCCATCAGTCAGGGCATTGCATAGGCGTAGGTTAAAGTTAGCTCAGGTAACTATAACAACTGAATTTCTATGGTTTTGTGTGAGTGAAATCTGAGCCTAAAATTAAAGTCCCTGTAACCTTTAGATTTTACAGTAAATGTCTAAGTTTTTTTTAAATTATCTTTCCTAACTAAAACGTCCCTGTAACTTTTGGTTTGTTCAGTGAATTTCTATGTTTAAAAAAAATCCTAACTGAAAATGGGTGTGTGAGTGGCTGTATATGTCAGTGAGTGGGTTTTGACATACATGGAATCTATAGAAGTGATGGAATGCACTTTACAGATGAAGGCAACAAAGTGTTTCTAAGCTACCTGAAACTCTGCCTCCGGTCTTATGTGTAGCTGTCATATACACACAATCAACACAAAGGATCTTGTCTGAGCCACCTAGCGCTATAAATATTGTTAATTTTCTTTATAAATATTTTTTTACATTTTGACAATATTCGCTATGACGTTGCGATGATTGCGCATACATTGCAAAATTGCAAACCAAAAATCAATTGCCACTAACACATTCAAATTTTATAAATGTAAAAATTAATTGTTACCATCACACTACCTACATTACTATCTACATGACTCTATAAAAAGATGTTTAAACTCATGGTTTTCTAATACTTTTCTTTAAAAACCATCTTTAAAACCTAGTTTCTGTTTTCACATTGAAGCCTGATGTTCCAATGATGTCGGTAACTGCGACAATTGCGTCTTTTGTAAGAAGTGGTCACCAGTAGGTATAGTTAGGACGGAGTTTCTATCAGAAAGGTGATATTCAGTTGCATATATCTTTGGTGCCGGTTGATGGATCTTCATGAAGTTTTCCCCCAAAATTTGCATGGAACTTCAGATGGAGTCTGTAAAGTTTCGGGATATTTCGTGTAGTGGGGACCTAGAAAAAGGGGGTCAAAAAAGGTGCATATCGCATGTTAATTCTCATAGGACTTTTGAGCAAGCCTACAGCCACAACCGCTAGACTGAATTAAACCATATTTGGCAGGAAGCTAGCTGCTCATACACAGATCATGGTTTTTGTGATTTGGCGTAAATCTGTTCAGTACTTTGGTAGATATTAACCTGAAAACAAATTTGTATATCTAGTGATGCGGATCCTCTGTGGATTCAACAGTCCTCATGCTGTAATCTGATTGGCTGCTAACTCTTCAACCAGGAAGTATTGCCAGCCATTTTGAGACTCAACTGTAGCTGAATACCACAAAAAATCTAAAAAATATATAAAGGTGGGCAGTGTAGGACTACCCTTACCTCCGAGAACTGGTGGTGGGGTCCTCCATGCCCCTGAGACTGCCTCCTCCGTGGGGCTATTTATTAAATTAAAAGAGGGAGGTCTGTACAGCCTCCCCCGCAGCTCTGAGGACCGCCACCTTCCTGGAGCTTATACTAATTAAATCGGGGGCCTTGCAGACCCGCCGTGCCCCAGGGCCAGCCACCTCTCCGTGCTGTTTAGCTTTGAAATGGGGGATCTCACAGACCTCCCAGGCCCCGTGGACCATCAACTCTCCGGGTCCAAAATCTTCTTTTTCTTTAAGTGTAAGGGGGACTTGCTGCTCCCCTCCCGGGCTGTTCTCGGCCCAAGGGGAAAACCTCCTTCCCAGGGCAAGGCCCTCATACAACAAAGAATGGGGGCCATGCGGCCCTTCCTCCTGGAGCCAATAATGGCCCTGGGGACTGCCACACCCCCAGGCCGGCTCCTGCTGTGTCCCAGGGTGCCATTCAAAATGCTCTTGCTAGCTGGAAGTGGAGCAAAATTAGTTTCAGAGCAAGGGAGCTGCCTTTCCAGCAGCTCACCATGTCTGAAATCAATGCTGGCTCCCACAGGAGGTGGGGAGCCGGTAGGGACTTCGAGGCATTCAGTTTCCCCCCATGGCCCCAGTGACCTGCGGGTACCCAGCAGATATGGCCAGGCCCATGGGATGGAGTCCCCGGGGCTGAAATTTTCCTGTGAAGGGGGCTGCACTGCCCCCACCACCACTTGAGGAAGGCCGGGCCCTGGGGGATGTGGTCCCTGGGGCCGAAATCAGCCAGTGGAGGGGGGCCATGTGGCCCCCATTCCCAGTTTGTAATGCGGCCCGCCTCCCTTATTAAAAATAGGTCAGGCACCAGGGGATGGGGTCCCTGCTGTTATGTCCCGTATAGAGGCCCTAATGTAGACCCGTTCATACATGCCCTAAAATGGACGTATTCGTATTTGCCCTAATACGGTCATATTCGTACTTGCCCTATTATGGTCAAAGCTGCATATGCCCTATTACTGTCATAACTGTACATGTCCTATTATAGTCATGATTCCTTATATAGGCATGACCTTTCACCTACATTGGTCCTCGCTAGTACACAACGAGCTCTAAGGGCTGAACGTTATCTAGTCTGTGGTTTTGAATACAGCAGGGTTTTTCCCAAACACAGGCCCACACTGTACTCATCAATTATGCATGGCTCTCTAGGAATACACCACCTTCATAATATGTATGTACAAAGTTCACCCCTGACGTCTTCCTCAAGTCTAACAAGGGCCAATACAAACCATACAAAGCAACTAGAGTCTTCAGGGTATAAATACACCACATCTTACCCCGGTAAGACAGAGGGAACCGAGACTTCCATGCTGACACACTGACCAGAGACGCTGAGGCTCCTGCATGCAGTCGCTCCAGCTGACAGAGGTCTAACACAGCCCTTGCGGGTGTCCAACCCGAGACCAGGACGGGGTCCCACACGCTCTCTATTCAGGTATGGGGGTTCGACTAAATCCTAGAAGGATTCTTGGCTCTTAGACTTTTAGCCCTACACATACGCTAGGTACACTCAGGTACATCTAGTTAGGCATCGTAGGAGTACACGCACTTTTCATAATGCTTTGTATATTCATGTATGTATTCATGATTATTGCAATATGGTAGAACAGTTCTATCCCTTTGCTTTTATCGTACTGCTGATAATATATCTCTGCTATTGTCTGCTGGTTGCCGCAGCACATATATTTTACAATAGAATAACAACTGTTCAATAAATACTTATTGAAACGCCCAGACTGTTTATTCTGTGTATCTCTCTGAGACAAACCGAATAAGTAAGCACGAGTGACTGAGCGAAAGGTAGTACATTATTTCCACGATTCTGAGGAATTTGGGTTGTCATGGTCTAAGGTTGCCAGAAACTAATCTCTCCCCGATAAGAGGAGATTCTAGTGGCACTGTGAGCTAGCTAATGCAAATCAGGCTAACATACGCGGTGGGGGTGCCCAGAGCCAGTCAGTCACCAAGCCCACAGTTTATGTTATCCAAACGCGCAGGTCCTGCATGGGTACTATAGGAACTACACGACATGGCGCCACCAACGTTGGTTGGGTACTTATTTAACAGTAGAATCTGAGTAGTTCAGTCGTGCTATTCTCAGAGAACCTACTCACAAAACCCCAGAGACGTCTGGAGTGGGTGGGCACAAACTCCGCCACAGCTGAGTAGTACGAGAATACTATTTATTGGCTGTTGGTTAATCAAGCTTGAAGGACATATAGTTCCTAAATTGTGCATAACACCTCATCTTAGTTCCCTTTGAACACTTCTTCCTCTAAACATGCCTGAAGATCCTGAAGATGCAATACAGATTGCACCAAAATTCAGAATGACAGTCACCCTAAGACTATTAGAAAATGGTTTACAAGCAGGGGGTGGCATGGTAGTTTTCATGATTGAGGCACACGAATCAAACAAAACAGAGGTGTTCTATTCGTGGGTTACATTCCCAGCAGCAAATGCCATAACAAAGACATTTCACTACTACATAGCAGGAAATGCACCACAGGAATATTGTCCGTTTGAGGACATAGAGATTCCACTCACTTACCAAGAACATTATTACTGGTTTAATGGTGCCCTACCCCACATAAGAAACAGAGTAAGATTAGGCCCGCTCGGAGGAGACGGGGCCACATGGCCGAAACTAGCGGCTTACACACCGCATCCTGACATTGGAACAATGCCACAGCCGGAATTACTCGTACAACACAGAGATTTAATTGAAATCTACAGAAACCTGACATAATTCGTCATGAGGACTTTAACAATCCAACCTGCACCAGGTGCAGCAAATAGTACTCCAGCTCAGGGTACAGGAAATAAAATTACTCCTCAAACATTACAAGCAGTAATGGGCAAAATGCCCGCGAAACGCGAACAAATCCCATTCTGGATAGCTCAGAAAATAACTCAGCTTGAGGCAGTATTCCCGAATACTACCACCTATGAAAAACACAGAATTCTAACAATCTGCTTGCCCATGGGGATCACACCACAAGTAGAGGACTGCACCTCTTGGGGTTCAGTCTTTGCTGCCATATATACCAGAACACATGGTATCCCTTCATTAGCAGTAGTACCAGACGTATTGAGACAGATACAAAATGAGTACGGAGCAGAACCTGCCCTTAACTTAGGGATGAAGTTACTAAACAACTTTGACCAGGTATCAGCCATAATACTAGCTAACATTAAAGGGGCAGCGGCTTCAGAGGTGATCTGCCAACGCCTAAGGGAGTTCGGTCCAATAGATCAACAACACGAACTTCCCAAAATAATTGAAACTACATATGCAGAATTAGGCAGAGACAGTCTAGGTGGGAAAGCATTAAAACCACAACTGGTGGGCAGTCCTGAAAAGGACACTACAAAGCAGACACCTACTTCTTCTAAAAAGAAGTGGGAAAATAAAAAACAACAAAAGTCTAAAGACAGCAGATCTCAATCTAGAGGTAGGTCTCCTCAACAGGAGCCCTCTGAAAGGAGGTATAACCTCAGGAATAGGGATAATATTAAGAAACCTGACAGGTATCAGGATACTGATACTCGTTCCTCTCGTTCCTTTCAGGGTTCATCAAAAAACTCCGAGAGGGAAGGACGGTCAGAGGAGCGTACAAAGTCCAGAGACACGCAACGCGCTGCGGACTACGCACCTAAAAAAAAAGATAAACAAAAACAGAAACCTCAGTTCAAAAAGAAGAAGGTAGCAGGTCTCAAGATCAGACACGCCCAGAATTCTGAGGACACAGCTTCTGAACGGGGAATGGGCTCTGATGATGATAGACAGCGCGGCAGAAGTAACGATAGCTCGCCAGAACCTGAAGGAATTTCTGGTGACAGCGGAGTTGAGTGAGTATATCACGGTGGAAATACCTGATACTCGGGTAAGTGTCCCACATAAGAAGTGTCCCACATAAGTTACATGAGATAACACTCCGGCTGGAGGGGGACAAGCCCAGGAATATTAAAGGTCTCTTTTGGAAAAATCTGTCATCTGGTTATGACATTCTATTAGCAGAACAAGACTGGCCGCCAGCATTCGTCAATTTAGTGCCCTAGGGGAGAAACTGTAATTTTTCCAGCCTTTTCCGACCTCGTACCCATACATTTAAAACATGCATATGCGCAGGAGTGGGCGGTTGCCCTAGCTCCAGCATTGTACAAAAATCCTGTTGGTTGGGATGAGGATTCAACCCACCACGTGATCCCGTTAAAAGTTTCCCCAAATGCTCAAAGGCAATACCCTATAAAGCAGGAAGCTAAAAAACAAGTCAGGGAAATCCTAGATCAACTTGAATACCAGGGGGTGATAGAAAATTGCACTTCACCTATGAACACTCCTTTGTTTCCCATAATGAAACCTGACAACACATATCGTTTAGTTTTGGATTACAGACACTTAAACACTTGCACAAAGACATTTGCAGTTCAAAATGCACACAGTGCAGCATTAATGAGTAACATTGTGCGAAAAAAATACAAAACAACACTTGATATATCAAATGCATTTTTCTGCCAAAATATGGCGCCTGAAAGCAGGTATCTGACTGCATTCAGTGCGTTAGGGTCCCAGCGAAATTTTCAGCAAGAGTAACAGAGTTACTCCAAAATTTGGATGAAGAAGCATTGTCCTATGTGGATGATATTTATCTGACGGACGATGACTTACTGAGGCACTTGACCAGGGTGAGCACCATTATTATGGGATTCGCCTCTGAGGGCTATAAATTTCATTTCAAAAAATCTAAAATTGCCCACCTCAGTGTTCTATTTTTAGGATATGAGCTGTCAAGTGAAGAAAAAAGCCTAGCAGCAAACTTTTTAGAAAAATGTGCGCTGCTTCAACCTATAAAATCATTAAAGAATTTACAATCAATTCTGGGATTCCTAAATTTTGGTTGAACATACATTTTGGATTACTCAGAAAGAGTAAAACCTTTTTATGACTTAATAAAACCTGATTTTTCAATCAGACAATGGACACAGGAACATACATATATCCTACGTTCACTACAGGAAGACATGATAGCTTCAAAACACTTACAGACATGCGTAAACGTACGCAACTTAGTGATCCGAGTAATAGGTGGTCAATGCGGGTACACTTATTTGACTTTCAATGAAGGCGAAACAGTACCAATCGCATACAAATCACACCTGTACACAAACGCAGAGATGCGTTTCACTTCAACAGAAAAAATCCTGACAGCAGTGCAGACGGCTGAAGCAAGAGAAAGAGCTCTGGCTCAGGGTAAACGCATAATTGTCGTGACCACAGTACCAGCTTTAGAAGCTGTTACAAAAGCTAGCATTCCAAATGCGAAAGCCTTACATCCCAGATGGATACAATGGGCTAATTCTCTTACTGCAACGGATGTTGAATACAGATTTGATCCAAGCTTAAAAACACAAGCATTTCTGCAATACGAACAAGAATATCCTCTACCAAATGAGATTTTGCCTCTAGATCAGTATGAATATATTATTTACACTGACGGATCTGCTCAACCAGCCATAGGGAGTAAGCAAGCTTACAGCGCAGTGTGTGCGATTGTTAAAGGTTGCATGCACGATGGAAAGTTCCATCCGAGCTGCACTAAAACGCAATCTCTAGGAGACTGCACAGCTCAGTTGGCAGAATTAAAAGCACTGATACTGGCACTTGTAAATACGGAACACGAATTCCCCACACTAATTGTGTGTGATTCCTTTTACTGTGTACAGTTGTACAATGAATATTTACATAATTGGGAACAAAACAGGTTTAAAGATGCGAAAGGTGGCACAAATAAGCATAAAATGCTATGGGAACAGGTAGTGGAGTTGAGAAACGAACTACCAAGGGCTCACGTGATACATACACTGAGTCATCAGCGTGATGGCGTTCACGTTGAAGGGAATTCATTGGCTGATGAAGCCGCAAAGGGGGCTGTACGCACAGCGTCCGTAGCTGCAATCACTTGTTCAAAAACGAGAATAGACGGCGAGATTTTGGTAGCTATCAATGCTTCATGCAAAGGCAGTACAGCAGTACCAAAGAAATTTCCACTCAAGTACTCCTTCAAGTTAGATGTACAAAACATTCCATATGCTCAGATTCCTGGAGTGGGGGATAGAGTAATACCAAATATGGATCGTAGGCAAGGCTTAATTCCAGCAGCACACAAGGGTTTGGGTTCTGCGCATACAGGCGTTACAGCGACTATTTCTTTACTGAACCAGCGCTACTGGTGGCCAGGGTTAACAAAGCAGACCAAAGACTATGTCTTAAAGTGCGACATCTGCCAGCAGATGAAAGGCTCCACCGTAACACGCCCAGCGCAGACACCATTGCTGAAATCAGACAAACCTCTCGCATGTGTGTATTTGGACCACTGCGGACCCCTACAATCTGATGGGGCCAAAACATATATCATGGTTGCAGTGGATTCCTGCTCTAGATTCCTATGGGTTTGGCCTCAGTGCTCGGCTGACACTTGAACTGTTATAAAAGATTTGAGAGTCTTTATCGGCACATACGCAGTTGGCACATTACATTCTGACCGTGGCCCGGCGTTTAGCTCTCGGGCTTACAAAGAGGCCATGTAAGGAATGTGCGTAGCATTGCGGTACTCCTCTCTGTATCATCCTGAGGGAAATTCCGTTGTGGAGAGGAAAACCCGTGACTTAAAGCAATCTTTAACAGCTAGGGTATTAGGCAAGGGCGGTAGATGGGTCGATCACTTATATGGGGTACAATGAGCATTAAACAATCAACCAAGAAGCTCTCTAGGGGGTGTCACTCCTTACGAGGTCCTATTTGGGACTCGAATGTGGGTACCTGATCTTGATTGTGAAGGCACAGTGGCGGATGAAAAACCATTTGATATCCATGATCGTTTGGCTGTTTTACAGGATCTAAATAAATCCAGAACACAACAAAGTAACGTGCTCCAGAAACAGACCGCCACTGAGGAAGTCAAGGCAGTAACGGCAAGACCTGTCTGGATCCCAAAAGTCGGGGATCTGGTCAGAGAAAAGATTGCAGACAAGAAAGAATTTGGACCATCCTACAGAAAGCCTGTACAGGTCCTAGCAATCAAAGGCACAAGAAATGTACTTCTGCCACCTCTTGCCGGGAAAAAGGAGAAAAGATTTGTCTCAATCGACTTAATCAAACCACACTATGTGGCCGATACTAAACAGTAGGCCACGTGGACTCCACAGTAGCAGACGCCCTTCTCTCGCTACAATACAAGAAGTTCAAACAGAAAGACTCATCACATTTGAAGAGCCACCTGTACGGAATGAAGGACTAAGCAACAATGCTATGGAACTCGTTCCACTTCAACAAGAAGAAAATCAACTTAACACCCAAGTTGCAATCAGACCGACTACAGACGTCTACGTCAACATGCTTCGTCAAGAGCAAAATCAGATCTCAACAAATCCCGATGCAATTTCAACAATTGATCAAACTGCTTCTGGCTATTTCATGAACTTTGATACGTTTTCACTGGATCCAAGCGAGCCGTAAACGATGCCAACCAAAAAATCACACAAACAGAAACTCACTGACTTTTTGAACTTTTTTAGAAAGATTTACCTGGTGTCACCTTGGATTGAACTATGGTATATCACTGGGATTTTATTTTTTCTTTTCTGGCTAGGTTTAATTATAACTTTTAGTATGCTTATTAATGGACGATACCTCCAGCAGAGCTCTACAGCCCAAAGAGTCAATTTGATTTTAAAACCACACCAGTTTTCACATCGTGAACCAAGAGACTTGTCTTCAGTGAACATCACAGCAGTTCCTATACCGGACGGTATAGTATGGGACAAGATTGATTTTTATATATTTGGTCCGTCTGAACTTTTAAAGCTTAAACATGTATTTAAAATTTCTTTAAGTGATATCATTACCACCAGTACATTATCTGATGATTGGGACACTGAAACTGTAAATAATTTAATGTCTGATTTAGAAAAAACTGCAGCATTTCCGAACAATGAAATGTTAGAAGGTACTTCAGACTATGATACATTGTACTGTTACCAACATTATGGTCATCATTTCTTGCACAAATCTATAACACCTAGAAATGTATTTGAATACCACCAGTGGGAACACTGCCCAACACCTCCAAAAGGTAGTTCGCAAACTTTTACACAGAAATTCACATACTTTTCAGGGTTTAATACATCAGACCCAAAGTCATTTTTATTACAAAGTGGCGAAAACATCAGCACACAAAATTATGTTGACTAGCACCAAACAGATTTACTCTGCTTCCTTTTTGGCCCAGTTGTCTACACAGGGTTTCGAGTTTCGACCTATGGAAGAACACTATAGATTTAAAATCGATCTGGGGTTCTAGGGACTGGCAAGTCCAGGGGAAAGAAGCGCTATTTAGAGCATGCCTCATTCCACAGCAGATCATACTTCTGAATGAAACTGTGCAACAGACATCCTGTCTTGGACTAGCCAAGAACAAGGAACTGAACTCACCCGGGTTTCCTACACCATCACAGATGGGTGGGGGGCAGAATTCAACTACACAAGGGGTAGGATTAGACGACATTCTCCAGTACAACAGATCAGATCCTGATTGGATGAAATGGCTGATTTGGCCCATTGACACAAACACCTGTCAACAGAGATTTATGAGTACAACCGAAGGGTTGATTATCCATAGGCCAGATACACGCTTTGTACAGAGACAACACCCAGGGGTAGTGACATCCTATAGTGTTGGGAAGTTGTGCCTTGATTGGCTAGAGACCTCAACACTCACAGAAGTAAAACCTCACTTGACCTTACTCACACCTGATGTAGACCTTAGGGATTTTTTACTTGGCCCAAGGAAAATACGTCAGAAACGTTTCATATATGCTGGCATTTATGCCTACTGTAATGAAAATTGGAAAATATCCCAACAGGAGGCCGCAGAAAGAATACAGGAAATAGACCGTATTAACTTAGAGAAGGCATTAGCTGTAGTGGATAATGGGTTAACAACTGTGACCTCCAGGATTTACTCGTTAGGCAACATTGTGTCTTCGGCAATCGACATATTAGAACAAGATCTGGCCTTCTTACAACACGGGCAATCTCAGCTACGTTCTATTATGATGCCAAGCTGGACGCTACAATCTTTGCGTGCAGGCTATGTGCCCTGGCGTTTCATAAACACCATGTCTCTGTTTTCAGAATACAATCTGACTGATAAACAGACAGAAATGGCACAAAGGGGAGCCAAATATACAATGCTGCGTATTGAGAAACTGGAAAGGTTACCATTCACTGTAGCCGAATCACCATCAACTGAATGGCTAATTCATGGCCAAATCACTCTGCCGGTCACTATGTTTCAGTTTCAATATTGCCTTGAGCAAAGGCAGGCAGGCAAATATGAAAAGATGGGTAAGGGTTATATTAAGGAAACTTGGGAGTTACCATACAGATACCGATGCCGGAATGGGGATCGAGAAGTATTTCTGAGTGGTACAAACTGCAAGAACGCTTTAAGCGGTTCTCTCATGTGTCAGGATATTTCACTACACGGAGCCTGTAGCGGTTCAGTAGCAAACCTATCGTGTCACATGACAGGGACCCCAGCGGCCATGATCACACCGGTTTTTCAGCTGCTCTCGAATGGGAGTTACTTGATGCTAAATGATCAAGGTTGCTGTGGGATGCTTCCGGGCGTCACCTATCTGGTCACTGTTAACTCCAGGGTTACTTGCTGTATGCAAGTATTGTTTCCGCCACTGAACACAGTCAGGGAGGCGCCGCTATGGCCTTCACTGAATGTTTCTTTCATACAATTTGATACTCTGAGCAGACTGCAAGCCATGCTTTTACAGCAACCCGTGCCCTTAACCTCTGCTCGAGAAACCTATGAACTTCAAGTTGCAAGGACCTCGACTGAGATACAGGCGCTTATACGTACAAACTGCCCCTTTCATTTCATAGAAATGGTGGGACGTTTCTTCAATATGTCTGATACGAGCGGTATTGTACACCTATTTAAGACCATAGGGTCAGGACTGTTAAGCACCTTTCAGACAGTCCTCGGAGTAATCCCAAATTTTATACACTCCGTATTGGGAAGCGTATTTGGAGGACTCCCGCTTATCCTGTTGCTCATTGCAGGGGTCCTATTCATAATACTACTGCTACGCAATGGACGGCCCAATTCCCGAGGGAATGGCGAACATGCTCCTGGAGCGGAAATACTGTGAACGCATCGTACAACTTCTGGGCATTTCTTGCCTGCGAGAACTCAATGCCTCCTGGTTTCTATCCTTTTGACCAGTCTTGGTAGACTGCATCTTACCTGTTCTTCGATGCCTGCTTTGCGGAGAAGAATGCACATTGGATCTTTGTCTAACATTTCCATCAGATGCGCCTCCGGACACGGATGCAATGCTGGACCCCCTAAAGGCCCATGCTCTGCGTTGTCCCCAGCGTCTTCCGATTCTGATGAACGCATTCCTTGAGAATCCACAGGTGCCGTTTGCTCCTGCTGGGTTAGGTGGCTCCTCCACAGGCACCCAGGTAACAACTGCCGCACAAGCTCCTGCAGCCCCGACTGTTGGCAGTGCTACATACCATCTATGTGTGATTTAAGTTCTCTGTGAGGTGTTGGATTTGTCGTCTGCAGTAGCTAACGCCGATAATGTTGTGCTTCCCAGGCAGGACACCTAATCTCAAATTGGCTCATCGCGTCCTGGGAAAGAATTCGGCTTCTCCACTCGTTTTCATAATAAACAAGCAAATTTGGAACATTTCCTAAATTGACACTTTCGCTTGAGAAAAGCATGGCCTTCTTCCGCTTTGAGTGAAGCAACTTATATAGAGAAACAAAATAGACATTCCTTTAGTGGCAATTGGAAATAGCTGAATTATTTTAGGAATTTAAAAAAAAAAAGATTTTAGAACCATGTTTTTACTTGCTTTTAAGATGTTTTTTAAATTGTCCAGATTTTAAGTATGGTCATTGTCATCCTGTTCGGAAGAGGGGATGGGGTCCCTGCTGTTATGTCCCGTATAGAGGCCCTAATGTAGACCCGTTCATACATGCCCTAAAATGGACGTATTTGTATTTGCCCTAATACGGTCATATTCGTACATGCCCTATTATGGTCAAAGCCGCATAGGCCCTATTACGGTCATAACTGTACATGTCCTATTATAGTCATCATTCCTTATATAGGCATGATCTTTCACCTACATTGGTCCTCGCTAGTACACAATGAGCTCTGAGGGCTGAACGTTATCTAGTCTGTGGTTTTGGATACAGAAGGGTTTTTCCCAAACACAGGCCCACACTGTACTCATCAATTATGCATGGCTCTCTAGGAATACACCACCTGCATAATATGAATGTACAAAGTTCACCCCTGATGTCTTCCTCAAGTCTAACAAGGGCCAATACAAACCATACGAAGCAACTCGAGTCTTCAGGGTATAAATACACCACATCTTACCCCGGTACAACAGAGGGAACCGAGACTTCCATGCTGACACACTGACCAGAGACGCTGAGGCTCCTGCATGCAGTCGCTCCAGCTGACAGCAGTCTAACACAGCCCTTGCGGGGTGTCCAACTCGAGACCAGGACGGGGTCCCACATGCTCTCTATTCAGGTATGGGGGTTCGACTAAATCCTAGAAGGATTCTTGGCTCTTAGACTTTTAGCCCTACACATATGCTAGGTACACTCAGGTACATCTAGTTAGGCATCGTAGGAGTACATGCACTTTTCATAATCCTTTTTATATTCATGTATGTATTCATGATTATTGCAATATGGTAGAACTGTTCTATCCCTTTGCTTTTATCGTACTGCTGATAATATATCTCTGCTATTGTCTGCTGGTTGCCGCAGCACATATATTTTACACTAGAATAACAACTGTCCAATAAATACTTATTGAAACGCCCAGACTGTTTTTTCTGTGTTACTCTCTGAGACAAACCGAATAAGTAAGCACGAGTGACTGAGCGAAAGGTAGTACATTGTTTCCACGATTCTGAGGAATGTGGTTTGTCATGGTCCAAGGTTACCAGAAACTAATCTCTTCCCGATAAGAGGAGATTCTAGTGGCACTGTGAGCTAGCTAATGCAAATCAGGCTAACATACGCAGTGGGGGTGCACAGAGCCAGTCAGTCACCAAGCCCACAGTTTATGTTATCCAAACGTGCAGGTCCTACATGGGTACTATAGGAACTACAAGACACTGGGACCAAAGTCAGCCTGGGAAAGGGGGGCCACATGGCCACCCTCCCCTAATAAAAGATTTTAAAAAACAGCAGGGAAAGTTTCTGGAGGCCCGTCCCCTTTCTACACCACTCTGCAAACAAACCTCCTCTTGCACTACTAGTTGGGGGATGAAGTCCCCTTGGATGCTGAGGGTCCCTGGGGGCCAGGAACCCCTCCTGTTACCTCCAGTAAGTCCCACACAGCGGGATTGCTGAGAGGTCATCAGAGGCCGCCTTTCTCCACCTCTCTGCAAACGCACCTCCTGGCTTACTACTGGTTAGGGAATGTAGTCCTCTTGGTTACTGAGGGTCCTTGGGACCAACAACCTCTCCTGTTACCTCCAGTAAGTGCAGCACAGCCGAATCGCTGAGAGCTGGTTGGGGGCCTCACCCCCTTTCTCCACCACTCTACAAATGCACCTCTAGTTGGGAGATGAGGTCCTCTTGGATGCTTAGAGTCCATGAGGACCAATAACCCCGTCTGTTACCTCAAGTAAGTTCCACACAACAGGATTGCTGGGAGCTGATGGGAGGGCCACCCCATTTCTCGCCCACTCTGCAAATGCTACGTGAATGGACGTAAATGTTACGTGAATATATGTAAATGGACGTTGATGTAAGGAGATAGAATTTAAGAAACCTTTAAAATTCACTTAAAAAAATAAAGATTACAGTGACGTTATAGTTAGGAAATAGAATTATAAAAACCATAGAAGTTCACTGAAAAAAAGCAAAGGTTACAGGGACGTTAAAGTCAGGCTCAGATTTCACTCGTACAAAACAATAGAAATTCAGAAGTTATAGTTACCTGAGATAACTATAACTTACGCTCCCGCAATTCACGGCTTATGACCTCACATATAACATCACTCATGACAGGATCAGTGACATCTCTAATGATATCACTCATGACATCTCAAATGACATCACTGATGGCATCATCCACAGAACCAATCACACACCCAGTTATACCTCCATAGAACTTCTCGTACGCCCACTCACACTCCCCCACATCCACTCACATACCCATTCACAGACCCATACCAGTACTCACACATCCACTCACTCTTCCATGGAGCCACTCGCACACCCACTCACTCACTCAAACGGTGATTCACACAGTTACTCATTCACCCATGCAGCCACTCATATACCAGTCACTTACCCTCACAGCCACTCACACAGCCATACACTCACCCATACAGCCACTCAAGCACTCATTCATGCACTCACATACTCACACAACCACTTGCATACCCATTCAAACATCCTTACAAGCACTCTCATATCTGCTCACTCACCCATACAATCATTCACCCAGACACTCACTCTCCAATACAATCATTCACACACCATCTCACTTAACCCGTTTACCGCGGCGGCAATTCCGCCGCGGTGCAGGGCGTTCCATTGAGTGGGCGGGGCCGCGTCGGCCAACGGACGTGCGCAGCACTACGGATGTAGTGCTCGCGACGGCCGTTGGCCAACAGAAGCAGCGAAGGGGTTAATTAAACATTCACTGAAACAGCCACTCACTCACCCATACAGCCACTTACACACCCAGTCAGTCACTGATACAGTCATTCAGATACCTACTCACTTACCCATACAGTTAATCAATCAATCAATCAATCAATCATGTAACTTATAAAGCGCACTACATACCCGCGAGGGTCTCAAGGCGCTGGGGGAAGAGGGGGGTGGTGCTGCTACTGATCGAAGAGCCAGGTCTTGAGGAGTCTTCTGAAGGCCAGTAGGTCTTGGGTCTGTCGGAGGTTGGTGGGGAGGGTGTTCCAGGTCTTGGCGGCGAGGTGGGAGAAGGATCTGCCGCCGGCGGTCGTTTTCTGGATGCGGGGGACTGTGGCGAGGGCGAGGCTGGTCGAGCGGAGCTGGCGGGTGGGGGTGTAGAAGCTGAGTCGTCTGTTGAGGTAGGCTGGTCCGGAGTTGTGGAGTGCTTTGTATGCGTGGGTGAGGAGCTTGAAGGTTATCCTCTTGTTGACAGGGAGCCAGTGCAGGTCTCTCAGGTGGGGTGTGATGTGGCTGCGTCGGGGGATGTCGAGGATAAGACGTGCAGAGGCGTTCTGGATGCGTTGCAGCCGTCTCAGGAGCTTAGCCGTCGTTCCTGCGTAGAGGGCGTTTCCGTAGTCCAGCCTGCTGGTGACGAGGGCCTGGGTGACTGTTTTTCTTGTTTCGGTGGGGATCCACTTGAAGATCCTGCGGAGCATTCGGAGGATGTTGAAGCAGGATGAGGAAACGGCGTTGACCTGCTTAGTCATGGAGAGGGTGGGGTCGAGGATGACCCCTAGGTTGCGTACGTGGTCGGTGGGTGGCGGGGCTGTTCCCAGTGATGTTGGCCACCAGGAGTCGTCCCAGGCTGAAGGGTTGGAACCAAGGATGAGGACCTCCGTCTTGTCCGAGTTCAGCTTCAGGCGGCTGGTCCTCATCCATTCGGCGATGGCCTTCATTCCTTCGTGGAGGTGGGCTTTGGCGGTGTGAGGGTCTTTGGTGAGGGAGAGGATCAGCTGGGTGTCGTCGGCGTAGGAGATGATGTTGAGGTTGTGCTGTCGGGCGACGTGGGCGAGGGTGCCATGTAGATGTTGAACAGCGTTGGGCTGAGGGAGGAGCCTTGGGGTACGCCGCAGATGATCTTGGTGGCCTTGGATCGGAAGGGGGCGAGGCGGACGCTTTGTGTTCTTCCGGAAAGGAAGGATGTGGTCCAGTCCAGGGCCTTCTCTTGGATCCCGGCGTCGTGAAGGCGTGTTCGTAGTGTGTGGTGGCAGACCGTGTCGAAGGCGGCTGATAGGTCCAGGAGGATGAGGGCTGCTGTTTCTCCGTTGTCTAGCAGGGTCCTGATGTCATCGGTGGCGGCGATGAGGGCGGTTTCGGTGCTGTGGTTGCTGCGGAAGCCGGACTGGGAAGGGTCCAGGATGTTGTTCTCCTCGAGGTAGCGGGTCAGTTGTTTGTTGACGATTTTCTCGGTGACCTTCACGGGGAACGGGAGCAGAGAGATGGGTCGGAAGTTCTTGAGGTCCTTGGGGTCTGCCTTGGGTTTCTTGAGTAAGGCGGTGATCTCGGCGTGCTTCCAGCTTTCCGGGAAGGTTGCTGTCTCGAAGGAGATGTTGATTATTTTCCGGAGATGGGGCGCGATGGCTGTACTGGCTTTGTTGAAGATGTGGTGAGGGCACGGGTCTAGCGGTGAACCGGAGTGGATGGTGTTCATGATCTCGCTGGTGTCCTCGTCGTTGATGTTGGTCCAGGAGAGCAGGCGATTGGTGGTTGTGGGGGCAGTGGTCTCGGTGGTTGCCGGGGCGGTCGTGGTGTTGAAGCTGTCGTGGATGTCGGCGATTTTGCGGTGGAAGAAGGTGGCCAGTGAGTCACACAGGTCTCGCGACGGCTGGATGTCGTTGGTGTTGGAGCTGGGGTTGGAGAGTTCCTTCACGATGTTGAAGAGCTCTTTGCTGTTGTGTGCGTTGTTGTCTAGGCGGTCTTTGAGTGAGGCCCTTTTGGCGGATCTGATGAGGTGATGGTGACTGCGGGTGGCGCTCTTGTGGGCAGCGTAGCTGTCCGCTGTCCGTTCGTGGAGCCAGATCTTCTCCAGCCACTCATTCACCCATACAGCCACTTACACACCCAGTAGCTCACTCATACAGTCATTCAGACACCCAACCACTCACCCATACAGTCCCTCAAACAGGCACTCACTCACCCATACAGCCACTGACATACCACCCACACAGCTACTCACATACCTACTTATACAGCCACTCACATACTTACTCACACACCCATTCAGCCACTCACATAGCCATAACACCACTCACACACTCATTCACACACCTGTACAACCACTCAGATACCCACTCACATACCCATACAACCACTAACACAACTCCTCACTCACCTACAGACCTAGTCAGAAATCTACTCACTCACCATACAGTCGCTCATGCATGCTCTCACACACCTATACAGTCACTCCTTCACCCACTCACATATAGATACAGTCACACACCCACTCCGATCACACATGTTAGAGATTGTATCACTCATTAGTAATAAAAATAGTATACTAATTTAACTTTTGTAGTAGCTTAGTATATATGTTTTATATCCATAAACTCTTAAAAATACTTACACTCACAGGATGATGTCATCAGTGATGTAATTTGAGATGTCATGAGTGATGTCACTGTCCATGTCATGAGTGATGTAATATGTGTAGTCATAAGCAGTGCATTGCGGGGGCATACGTTATAGTTAGCTCAGGTAACTATAACTGCTGAATTTCTATGGTGTTGCATAAGTGAAATCTGTGCCTAACTATAAAATATTGTAATCTTTGTTTTTTTAGTGAATATATATTTATGGGTAGGGGTATTGGGAAATAAGGGTATTTTTAGGGTTTAGGGGTGGTCATGAGTATAGGGTGGTAAGAGTATTTTATAGGGTTCGGGGTGGGTAGAGGTAAAGAGAAGTAAGGGCATTTTAGGGTTTAGGGTTATAGGGTGGTAAGGGCATTTTTATGGTTTAGGGTTGGGTAGGGGTAAGAGCATTATGGGTAGGGGTATAGGGTGGTATGGGTGTTTAAGGGCTTAGGGTTGAGTAGGGGTATTGGGTGATAATGGGGTCTTTAGGGTTTAGGGGTAAGTAGGTGTATAGGTTAGTAAGGGTATATTTTGTGTCTAGGGGTGGGTAGAGGTATCAGGTAGTAAGGGATCATTAGGGCTTAGTGGTGGGTGGGTTTATATGGTGGTAAGGGTATTTGTTAGGGTTTAGAGGTGGGTAGAAGTATTTGGTGGGAAGGGAGGTTTTAGGGTTTAGCGGTGGGTAGGGGTATTGAGTGGTAAGGGTGTTTTTAGGGATGGATAGGGGATTAGGGAGGTATGGGTGTTTTTAGGGTTTAGGGGTGGGTAAGCGATTGGGTGGTAAGGGCATTTTTAGGGTTTAGGGGTGGGTGGGGGTAAAGGGTGGTAAGGGCATTTTTAGGGATTTGGGGTGGGTGGGGATATAGGGTGGCAAGGGTATTTTTTACAGCTGAGGGGTGGGTAGAGGTAAAGCTCAGTAAGGTTAAAAATTGGAAATAAAAATATTTTTAAGGCGGCGTTTGGGGTCTGACCCAATAAAGAAATAATTTACATTAAAATAATTAAAAAAAGAGGGGGTTGCAATTCCTAACTATGTATATATAGGAAGCAGGGGACTCTGGGTAGTTCCCAAATTTAGGTGGAGAGCAGCTCCTATATAGAGCACCCCGCAACACCAGTGACACTCCAAATCTGCTCACCTCAAATGTCTGTTTTTCTAGCAAAGTGTTAAAGCATAGGTTTAGCCCAGTACCATCCATGGAGAAATAGAAAGTAACAAAGCCTTTTGCCTTTTATACAGCAAAATCTTTAAGCATAGGATTAGTATAGTGCTATCCATGCCGAACGTGAAGACTGTCTGCAACCCCCAACAGAATCTTTGCACTACAGCGATGACCAACTGTGATGCCCGGCCTTCTCTTCGTGCTACATTGACAACAATCCATGATGCTCGCTCTGCTCCTTGTGGCCTCTTCAACGGTGATTGGAACCTTTTGTGCTTGACTTAGAAGGTAACTCTTTCAGTCGGACTAAGTTAGTCCCTGTATACGTCCCGCACTCCATTTTTTTCGACCTGAACCTGTGACTTTCATCTGGTCTTGCACGATGAAGGTTTGTGGCTCCCTACAGGTTCTAGAACTTTCTGTCACACAAATGTGAGGAAAATTTGTATTTGTTGACAAAGTTTGAGGTTTGCTAGAGACTCTGGGTAACAGAACCTGGTGAGGGCCACACAAGTCACCCCATCCTGGATTACCCTGGGGTGTCTAGTTTTGAAAATGTATAGGTTTGCTGGGTATGCCTAGGTGCTGGCTGAGCTAGGGTCCAATATTCACTGCTAGGCACATTGCAAAAAAAGGGTCAGTTTTCATTGGAAAAATGTGATGTGTCCACGTGGCATGTTGGGCCGTTTCCTGTCGCAGGCATTAGGCCTACCCACACAAGTGAGGTAGCATTTTTATCGGGAGACTGAGGGGAATATAGAATAGTAGAACTAGTGTTAATACCTATTGACTTTCTTTGCATTTCTGACTTCCAAATGTAAAACAGTTTGTAAAAAGAAGTCATTTTGTAAAATGACCTCTAATTCACATGCTTGTATGGGTACCCACAATTTTGAAGATGTGCAAATAACCACTGCTTCTAAACTCTATATTTTGCTCCCATTTTGGAAATATATAGGTTTCCTTGGTACCTTTTTTATATTCTTTATATTTTAGCAAATGAATTGCTATATGCCCGGCACACAATGAAAACCATTGCAAGACTCAGCTCAGTTATGGGCTCTGGGATCCTCGGGTTCTTTGTGAACCTACAAGTCCTGTATATCCCCACAACCAGTACAGTCCTGCAGATTTAACTTTATATTGCTTTAAAAAATCTGTCATACCTAGAAGAAGTTACAGGTGAAAACGTTGGCATAAATGGCTGTTTTTTTCAACTCAAATTCAATATTTTTTATTTTCAACTGTTAGTTTCTCTAACAAACCTTGAAGGGTCTACACAAATGACCACTTGCTGAATTTAGAATTTTTCATCTTTTCAGAAATGTATAGCTTTCTGGGATTAATTATTGCTTTCATACCTATTTCTACCACTAACTGGAAGGAGAGTGAAAGCACAAAAAATAGCAAAAATAGACTATGTCCCAGTAAAATGCCAAAAATGTGTAGAAAATTTTGTTTTTCTGACAAAAGTCTGCCTGTCCCTGAAAGCTGAGAAGATGGTGATTTCAGCACCATAAACCCTTTGTTGATACCATTTGCAGGGGAAAAAACAGATGCTTTCTTCTGCAGCACTTTTTTCCGATTTTTTCAAAAAACCCAACATTTAACTGTAATTTGGCTAATTTCTCGGTCCCCTCCAGGGAAATCTACAAAGCCTGGGTATATTTAGAATCCTCAGGATGTTGGAAAAAGAAGACACAAATTTGACATGGATACCTTATGTGGACAAAAAGTTACAGGGGTATAAGTGCAAACTACCCGAAATAGCCAGAAAAGGCTTAGCACGTGGCCTAGCAGTGAAGGGGTTAAAAGTACTTGCTTAAAGCCTTTAATGCTTTTAAAGAGGTTTTGTGTGTGAACGGTGATGCTCTAAAAGAGGGTGAAATTAAATAAGTCCAAACGAATGGTAAGACTCACGCACTCACTGAGAATACCTCATACTCAGGAAGATTAACCGATCTGCACCATCAAAGAGAGTACTTGATTAATTTATTTACACGTGAGTGTGTGAGTCTTACCATTCTTTTGGACTTATTTCATTTTACCCACTGATTAACAGACCATGCACCCCGAATTACCATGGCTTATGAGGAGATATCTAATCTCACCGAAGACAGAGATGACACCTTCTGCTTTACTGATGATGAAACTCAACAAATGTATTTGTTAATAGAAGAAACAGGAAGTACCATCACCAGTACAGGGTCCATCCAATCAAACATCAAACAACTTTTATACATTTCTAAGAAAGAAATCAACCAACGCTTACATGCCAGCACTCTTATAAAATATCATAAAACAGCGGATTCCAAGGGGATTACAGATAGCATTGAAGTCTACGCTATATAAAAACAACACTAGATTCACTGAAAAATGGTACGCTATACTCAGTCACAAGGGCATATCTGTATGAAGTCACCAAACAGGAACCTCGTTACTCTAACATCACAGATTTCATTGAAATCACATAAAGGGACTAAAATTTACTTTGTGTTAATAGCACCAGAGTGCATGGATTTTTCCCCAAAAAATTGGGACAATTGTAATGGTTCTATACTGAGTAAAGTTTCTTCTGTGTTTTTAGGACTTATCCCCTGATGAAGGGCACAGTCTGAAATGCATTGGGCATATTTGCGTGGAGAATAATTGTAAAAATGAAACAGTAAAATCCAGACTTTAAAATGAAAAAGACATCAGAAAGCAAATAAAATATAAGAAATTTCTAGGAATTACACAAATTACCTTTTGAATTATTTGAACAGTGCATATCAGAGTGCGGATTGGGGACGCTCCCCACGTGTTGGGGCTCTTGCATTTGATTAGTTTACTAAAAGAGGGTGAGCCATTGCAAGAGAGAGAGCTCCATCACAGTGTACCATTTGGGGTTGGGGTGGTGGTGGAGGTGCTGCACTGGTATTGGTTGTAATGTCATCAAGTATCGCATTGTCATGGGTCAAGATAGAGAGAGCCCTCCAGAGATTAGACACTGGTGCTGCAAGATAGCCAATTCTGATTTGATACAAATTTCCAGTTGTTTAGAATAGAAGTACTGGTCCCTAATAATTGAAATTAGCATAAAAATGAAATGTTTCAGAGCTATTAGGGAAATGATGAGCGGTGATGTGAGAGTTTCTGTCCGAGAGAGCGAGCAAGCTTCACTGGAAGGCACACCAGGTCATTCTATAGACTTAAATGTGGGACTCTGCATGTGCATTTGACTTAACCAGTGGCATTGGGTCACCAAGAAAGAAGGGCCATTAAAATATCTCGATAGGAGACATTTAATCTGAAAATGATTGAGCATTTGAGGAGTGTGCTTTATGATATGAAGCCTCCACCTAGACCTGCCCAATATGAGGCTTTGAATTCTTGGGACCTCACTGCTCATGCTAAAGACAAAAAGAAATATCAGAACAGAGCTAAGAGAATTGATCATAGTATACAGGCACTAAATGAGATACAGAGCAGCAGAACTAAAGAAGTGAAGTAGTTGAGGGAATTAGGATGTACCCTGTATTCACAAATGAGAAACCTAAGAAACCAAAATCCTGAGGAGAGAACGATGTGGAGAAACCAGATAAATCTGTTATGTATAGTGACTTCAGTGATGATTTCCTGGATGACCTATTATCATCTTGTTTTCCGCCTTATAATGCTGCCCCACCTTCTAACAGTGATGGTACCACTAATAGCAGTATAGTTGCTATGGCCCCTGTTGACCCCAATGTGGAACAAGCTGGAGAACCCTCTCCATCCCTTCAAATAGCTGCCATGCTCAATCCATCTGTTGCTACTGGAACTAACTATCCCAGGTGCCTTTGCACCCACTGTACCTTTTTCTGGGTTGCCATCACCGTTATTGCCCACGCTGCCTGCCATTGTTCGAACAACAACTGCATTGTTCGTTAGTGCTCAAATGGCCACAGTGTCAGGGGCAGTGGAAAGAGCAACTACAGCCACGCTTCCTCCTACGTCTCAGAATTCCCAGGTATCTGTTTGGAGTCCATTTCAATATGTCCAGAGTATTAAACTTGGAGGCAGGTTAGTGTTCATGACCCCAACCACACAAAATGAGGCATGTTCAACTGAGATCGATGAATTCATTCACTTCTTCAACGGATCTCCCAATAGTGGAAAGACTGCAGTAGCAAGCATGGAACTTCATTCCCCGCCAGGTGAGATACCATTGGATGTTGTTAGGCTTAAAAAAAAACTATATGTGTCAATCTGGGTAATCTTGACCTTTCTCATAAAGATAAATACCAGGAAAATGAACTTATATATGTGAGTAGCCAAGTTAGCAGATTGATATGTCGTTCTGCAGAAGAGTTTCCACGTTTATTTAGATGAGGAGGCTATCCTGAATATAAGGACTTCTGGAATGAAATTGCAGGTGAAAGAATTAGTTGGCAGTATATGGCAATGGAGTAACTTAGATAAATAGAAGAACAGATGGGAAAAGAAGCAGGAGAAGAAGATTGTAGTTGCTTTGGGAGAGAGAGAGAAAAGCCACCACCGGTCGCCAGACGGTACGCCTGTTGTACGGTTTCCACTTTTCAGTAGGAACTCTTTGTTTGTTGAACAATATAAATGTGGGGATGGTGCCAAACTGATTCCATCTTTGAGTGCCATTTTATGTTGCTGTTGCTGTTTTGTCAGTTGGCAAGGTGAAAACAAGCTAGTGACATGTATATGTTGCTATGGTACATGACCAGAACAAAGTGCCTGAAGTGTCCAACTCAATAACAGGATGGATCTAAGTTGCAATTGCCCATGTTGTAATGCGGACATGTCATATTGTATGATGTCTATTGCTGATGACACTATGTTACCCAGGGAGGACATTCTAGAGGACAAGGTGATCAAGCCATTGTTGACTACTGATAGTCTTCTCTAAATTAGTCTTGTCAATCTCGTGCAGTCTTTCAGCAGCTTCCTGCTGACAAATTTTCCATATTTCATTGTATATTGCATACAAGAAGCGTTTTGATGTGGTTTTCGAGGACCTAACAAGAAGTCCCATAGTTTCAGATCATCAAAAAGAAGGATCAAGTGTTGTTTCACCAGGTACAATGTTGAGGTTTTTAGCCAATCAAGGCACAACTTCCCAACACTGTATGTTATTGCCACCTCAGAGTATTCTGTCTGCACATAACGCAGATCAGGTCTCCTGATCTTAATGTCCTCTGTGGTACCCAGGAACCATGCTTGACATCCATTAGTGTCTAAGTAGCATTGCTGTAATAGTGAAATTGTGGCAGCCACCCTGTGTGTGTGGATGCAAGACCCTCATGTGAAGCTAGAATTAAACCTAGCCTGCGGTCTGCATTTGGTATTACTTTATCCCCCAAACCAGAAATGCAATCAAATTATATGTTCTGCACATCTAACTTGTAGGAGTACTTGAGTGGAAAGCCTTTTGGCAGATTGGTGTCATTTCATGCAGCATTGACAGCCGTCATGATGTCATTGTTTATTCTCATACATGAGCGAGTTATTGCAGCGACTGCAGCAGTTTGGGCACTGGTTCTTTTGTGGCTTCACCAGCCAATAAATTCGGTGCATCATGTACGCCAACACGCTGATGACTAAATGTGTGGATTACAGGAGTCCCTGGCAAGCAATCTTTCCGCTTTGCCACCTGTTCCCAAAGCATCTTGTGCTTTTTGTGCACCCTTTTGAATCTATGTATCCATGCTGGCTCCAGTACTGTAAATAGAAATTATAAGACTGGACACAGTAATATGAATCACATACTATGAGCGGGGGGAATTCGGGATCTGTATTTTCCAGTGCCAATATTAGAGCCCTAAGTTCAGCCAACTGCGCAGTGCAGTAACCAAGTGACTGCATGTAGGTTTTCTCTGAATGGAATTCTCCATCCTGCATGCTCCCTTTACGATAGCGCACGCTACTGAACATTAGTGGTTTGTCCCTATGGCAGACTGGGCAGAACCATCAGAATATATTATGTAATCATACTGTTCTAGAGGCATGATTTCAATAGGTAGAGGATATTCTTGTTCATATTGCAGAAAGTCTTGTGTTTGTAGTGTAGAATCAAATCTATAGTCTACATTTGTTGTGGTGAGTGAGTTAGCACATTGTATCCAATGTGGGTGCAACGCTTTTGAGTTCTGAACACTTGCTCCTATGATGGCCTGTAAGGTCGGCACCGAGGTCACGACAATGATTTATTTTCCCCGAGCCAGTGCTCTGTCTCAGACCACAGCAGTAGTTATTTCTGTTGGTGCAAAACACATTCCAGAATTAGTATACAGATGCAATTTATTTGCAATCGGTACAGTGTCACCTTCATTGAATGACACATAGGTGTACCCTGATGCCCCCACAGTTACGCGGATCCCCAGGTTTGTTGTGTTCACACATGTGTGCAAATGTTTGGAAGCTAGCATGTCAGCTTGTACTGAACGTAATATTTGTGTGTGTTCAGTGGTCCAGTGTATGCTTGAGAAATCTGGACAAATCAGGTCGTCGAATGGTTTAACCAATTCTGCGTAGTCTGGAATGTAAATTCTGCCAAAATGTAGGAACCCTAATGTGGACTGTAGAAGCACAGACTTCTCTAAGAAGTGTGTCACCAGGCTTTTGCCTTCACATGACAACTCATATCTCGGAAACAGGCCATTGAGGTGGGCAGTTTTTTATTTTTTGAAGTTAAATTCGTAGTCCATGTGAGCAAATCCCAGAATTATGCGATCTACTCTTCTCAAGTGTAAAGAAAGGCCATCAGCTGTCAAATATATGTCATCAGCACAGGACAATACCTGGTCATCAATATTTTCAAGAAGTTCTGTTACCCTGGCTGAAAACAGTGCAGGCTATTCTTATACTCCTGTGGCAATCGACTGAACTGTTTTTGAGAACCTAGCACACTGAATGCGGTCAAATACTTGCTTCCAGGCGGTATTTTTGGCAGAAAAAAACATTCAAGATATCTAGTGTAGTTTTGAATTTTTTACCCACTATTTTGTTCATTAGTGGCGCATTGTGTGCGTTTTGTACTGCAAATGTGCAAGTAGCTGTGTTTAGGTGTCTGTAATCTAAATCTAGATGATGTGAATGTTCTGGTTTCAACACGGGAAACAAGAGATTATTTATTGAAGAGGTGCAACTTTCTATTACACCCTGGTATTCAAGTTGTTCTAGAATATCCTTTACTTGTTTTTTGGCCTCTTTTTTAATGGGGTATTCTCTTTGAGGTGATAACGGGAATCATCATCCCACCCCACATAGTTGTGGTATAATCAGGAGCAAGTGCTAACACCCATTCCTTGGTGTATGAATGTTTAACCGATCCTGGAATGAGGTCAGGAAAGGCAGGTAAAATTACTGATTCTCGAATTTGGGCAATCCATTATGAAATCAGGTGGCCAATCCTTTTCGGGCAAGAGAATATCGTATCTGTTTGTTAAGTCCTCCCAAAAGAGAACATTAATGTTCCTAGGTACCTCCCCCTGCAATTGGAGTTGTATTTCGTACAAACGATGTGGGATACTTACCCTGTTTAATGATGTAGTCAGATAAGCATTGTGAGTCCTTCTTTGGTTTCACGTGCTCCTCTGATGTGCTCTCTGACCATCCTCCTCTCTCAAGAAATTTTTCAGATGTCTCCTGAAAGGATGAAACGAGAATGTATCAGTATCCTGATAACTGTCATGCGGTCTAATAATATCACAGTTACGCAGGTTATAAAATTTCTCAGTGGCTTCCTGTGGAGGAGACCCACCCCGCAATTTAGTTTTGTATTTGTTTTTCTTATTATCCCACTTCTTCTTTGTGGAAGATTGGGATGCTTGCTTAGAGTTATCCTTTTCAGAATTACACTTTAGTTGTTGTTTTCCAGGTCTGGCTCCAACATTATCTCTACCCAGCGTAACTTAGGTTTCTTAAAAAATGTTAGGCAATTTGTGCTCCTGTTGTTCCAAAGCCAAATTCCTCAGAAGCTGGCATATAGCCAATGCTTCTGCTTCCCCTTTTATGTTACTTAACATAATGGCAGATACTGTGGCAAATTGCCCATCAGTTTCATCCCCAAATCCGGAGCAGGTGCTTCCCCGTACTCATTCTGAATCTGTTTAAGCACCTCTGGCAAAACAGTTAATGAAGGGGCACTGTGTCCTCTTGTATATACTGCAGCAAAGACTGTACCCCACATGCTGCAGTCTTCCACAAGGGGAGCCATCCCCATTGGCAAGCAAATCTTTATTATTCTGTGTTTTTTCTGCAATCCTGTATGGGGAAACACCGCTTCAAGTTCGCTTGTTTTTGGTGCAATCCAGAACGGAATCTCCTCCCTTCTGGTGGGAAGCTTACCCATTACTGCATTTAGTGTTTGTGGACTAATGCCCGGTGTCGGCAATTAGGGTTGTGAAGCTTGAGCAGTCTGTGTAGGGTTAAGTGTCAATGTTCGCATAACAATCTGTCAAACTATTGTCACTATGTGGTTGTATAGTCTATGCAATTGTACTGCTTATAAATTATCAACATTAGGATGCAGTGTATATCCCGCTAAGACTGGCAATGTGCTCCCTCATTACTAGGGGGACCTAGTCTAATGTCTTCTGTGGTAGGATTCCATCAAACCAATTTCTGTGTTTTTGGTATGTTAAAGGTATTTCTATTTCTTCGTATGGTGTGTAGTTTTTTGGAGCTTCATGTTCTTTATATTTGAGAAACAGCCCTGTTGTGTTGGCTGCTGCCTGGAATGTAACCCATGAATAGAACACCTCTGTCCTATATGCTTTGTGAGCCTCAACCACTAAGGTAACATCTCCACCCGTAAGTGCGTGACCATGTTGTAATAGCTTCCTGTAACTGCATGTCTGCAGTTCTCAGCAATGTTAAGTGCTACTGTGTCTTCTGTTTCAGACATATTTTGAATTGGAATTCAGAGAGGGTAACACAGTGGGAATAATCATTTGCAAAGTTCAAGATTTTACCACCTACAGCCAATACATTGGCTAGTCCCTACTACCATGTACATCACCAGTTAGAAGGTGTATTGGGGTCTCTGGGTATGCAGAAGAGAATAACTCAGGCATACATTAAACTAGAACCCAATCTACCAACGTTGGCAGCACCATATCATATGGTTTAGACATTTCAGTAGCAACTGTTTCTTTGTTGGACAACATACATTTTGGGACCAGGCTGATTCTGTGCACCCCCTTAGGATATGTTGGCCTATAGACCTGCTAGCTGACAGTGCCACCATAAGTACCCGTAAACCTGGCAAGGTAACAAATGGTTTGGGCAACTTCAGAACATTACAACCCTGACTTTTCAATATTTATAGCACCATCATGATTCTTATATAAAATATATGTGCTGCAATGATTAATAGACAGAAGCAGACAAAAGTGATTAGCAATATGAGGCCAGTGAAAAGAATAAATGATTCCACCATTGTGCTAAAACAGTGCATATATGGTGGCATATAAGTAAAGGGTATAGTGTACTCCTACTATGTGTTCCCTGACCTAGTTGCCTAGGGTGAGTGTTCTGCCAAGAATCCTCTACTGGATGATCTAAATCCCCATTACCTAAAGGCAAAGTAAATAGGTCCTCGTCTTGGTCACAAGTTAGACATCCCTCCCTGCGGAGGGTAAACAGCAATCAGCTGGGCTGAGAGTCTGACCCAGCGATGACCTCGCAATGACAGCAGAGTGCTCCTCTACTTTGAGCACCGAAATGCATGTGTGTTTATAACAATAGCAACCATGCTTCGGTGTCGAGGCTTCAGCAATGCTGACATTGTTTATTGTCTCTGTGGTAGCTCTGCGCCTTATGACAAATAATAAACAATATTTGCACAATGTGTGTTCAAGCCATGTACTAAATGTCCAAGATGTTGTGATAGTGTACTTTCGCAGTGGAATTGCAAGCAATGTGCTTTCAAAGAAACTAATCCTGCACTGTCACGCAGGCAAATGTGTGTCAAAAGTCATTGCATGGAAAAAGAAGGCAAATTTTGAAATTACTTCATATAAAATGGAAGTGTTTCTTCCTGGGCCTAACCTAGCCACGTGACATGCTGACTTAAAATTTTCCCCTAAGATAGGTACATGGAGGAGGATATGAACATGCGCCTTGGAATAAAGGTGATCTTGCCACATCCACAAATCAATTCTTGAAATTAAGAGAAAATCCTGAGCAGCGGTACACTCAAGTTGATTGGTTTGTAAAAATTTTGAAGCTTTTGTGGGAGGACCTGAACCCTCTGGACCTGATTCACAAAGGTAAACTTAGACCTGAAGTCTAATTTTAGATATAACGTCTAGCTTTAGACCCGAAGTCTAAGTTTAGACTTCAGGACTAAGGTTAGACTTCAGGCCTAAACTTAGACTTCAGGTCTAAACTTAGGGGGAGATTTACTTAGATTTTGCGCCGTGTTTGCGTCACAAAAGTCACACAAAATGGCGCTAAATCTCTTTTTCCTAATTAACTTTCCAGCGCTAAACTAGCGCTGGAAATAACATAAAAGTAATGCAAAGTTGCGCATTGCGCAGCTTCACACTACTTTGCGCCATGGGGGCGTACCAAGGGTGGTGCATGGGCGTTCCCATGCAACCACCCAAGGCTTCTTATGCTAAACCCAATTTACTTAAAACAGTAGATTGGGTTTAGCGTGAGAAAACGGCGCTCTTTTCAACTAGGCGCATGGAAGGAGAAATGCTTTCATTTCTCCTTCCTTTTCTGGCATGGCATGCGTGCTGCACAGTGCAGCACGTATGCAAAGTGGGAAAAGCTTTGCATCGTGCCTAGCATAGTATTTTGTACAGGAAGGTACCCTCCCTTTACAAAACTTATGCTACACTCATGCACGCACCCTAGCGCTATGGCACTAAGGTGTGTGCATGTCGCACGGCAGCTGTAATCAGCGTCGGTGCAAGGGAAAGGGGAGGAGAGAGCCATATCTTTGAAAATATGGTGCTCTCCTGTTCCTTCCCTGTCACGCAATCCAGCGCAGCCTCACGGGAAGCTGCACTGCGTTGCTTGCAGATTTTGTAAATCTCCCCCTTAGTCTTCAGGTCTAAGTTACCCCCAGTGAATCGGGCCCCATGTTTGAAATAACGGTCCCTAGTGACTTGTGGGCTAAATGTAAAGTGTCATCTCAGTGGCTGAATGCAGAGCTACCTGTGGTGGCGTGGACAAATACTCCTTCACCTGATGTGATAACAAAGTATGACCAGGTGATAAACTTTTTGAAGGGCAAGGTTCAACTGAAGAGATTGATTGGTTGAAAATAACTCGCACGAATCAGGAGGCTTCAGAGTTAGTGCATGATTATTATGAAGGATTGCTACAAGTGATTAAGTAGCACAGTGGGATCGGTAACCCGAAACGGAGAAATATGAGCAGCTTAGCATGCATATTCAGCTGAATTTAAATTAGTAAATTGGCAGAACAAGCCATTAGATTGAATCCTTCAGTATGCAAAATACTGCAGTGATGGGCAGAAAATGAAGCAGAAGCAGCTTAAGGAAAAGTTTGTTTTGGCGTAGACTAAATAGGCTCAGAAGGGATTTCAGAATGGGGTTTATGTGGGAAATGCTGGTGGAATGCAAGGAGTAGGATACCCATCAGTAGGGCAGCCTGTGTATGGCGGCAGTGGTGGTTCACAATGGAGAGGTCGTGGTGGTCCTTTCCAAGTTCAAAATAGGACCTAGTACAGGGATTGATGTTGCAGTATTGAAGAAATCAAACCCATGTAATTATTGTAACAAGTTGTGTCACTGAAAGTGAGAATGCCACTTGAATCCTAATAAGGGGTTCAGTGACAATCAGGTGCCAAACACGAATCATCCACAAATGCAGAATGTTAACTCAAAGCAGAGAATGCAGAATCCTAATATGTCTCAAGCCCCAATGATGCAGGTTCCTCAAGCCTGATGCCACAACAGAATGTGGGGAATCCCAGTTTTAACTTAAATCGAGGTCCCAAAGGCAATTCAAACCCTTTTTCCAAACAAGGTACTTTTCAGCCATTTCCTGTTTTTCATTCTTCAGAGGGCTACGACTTTGATCACGATGACAGTGCCTGAGAGGGGAGGACAATTGTGTACCTGGGGCAGTCTTGGTGGTAAACAAGAGTGGTCTATTCATAGAAGGCTAGGTGAATGGCCATCATGTGTCCTTGCTTATTGACACAGGTGCCACCCGTTCTACTGTCAGAACAGCAGTAGTACAAATCCCACCCCTCTTGGAAAAACAAATCCAAGTTGTGGGAGTTGCCAATACATAAATCACTAACCCTGTTTCACAAAAAGGTAGGGATGTTTAAGGAAGGCCACCAGTTTTTAATATGGGATTCTAGTCCAATGAACCTTTTAGGATGAGAATTCCTGTGCAAGTTAATACATTATATACTGCACACCTGGGGCTGTATTACAAAAAGTGCCCTGGTGGCGCAACGGGCATTTGCGCCTGCTTTGAGCGCCCCCAGGGCACTTTGACATTACAGAAGGGGGTGCAGACGCTTGTGCGTACCCTTCAGTAATACCAATAGCGCTGGGGCACTTTAAGCGCCAGCTCTACCATCAGGAGGCATTCCCTCATTTGCATAGAGGTGTGCCCTATGCAAATGAGGGAATTCCTTTGTCTCTGCACCCGTGCCATATTACAGACACGGGTGCAGAGGCAAAGAAGCTCTCAGGGGGCCCACTTACAGTGAGCCACCTTATAGGTGGCGCATTATGAGTGTGCAGCCCTCTGGAGGGGAGAAAGGGGTTCCTATGGAACCTGCAGACATCCCCTTGCAGACAGGTGCAGTCACTGACTGCACCCGCTTGCAAGGGGACCTCTAACCCCCTTTAGAGGTGCAGGCGGGTTGCTGCTGCCACTGTGAAAACACAGACCAGCTGCAAGCAGCAACTCCGTGTTTTCACATAAATGCGCTGCCACCAGGGCAGCCCGAGTTCGCGGCTGCCCTGGGGGCAGCTCATTCACCATAATGGGACGCATTGTCATGTCATGATGAAGATTTTAATTTTAAACTGGCTAGACAAGGAACAGCTGTCGGGGGCTGATTCACAGAACTAATCTGAGACAAAATCCTAAACTTACTACTTTTGGTATTTACAGGAGACATTTAGTAGTAGTAAAGTTAGGAGTTTGTCTTAAGTTTGACTTAAGACAGACTTAGGTCAGACTTAAGACAGACTTAAGACAAACTTAAGACAAACTTAGGACAGACTTAAGACAGACTTAAGACAGACTTAAGACAGACTTAAAACAGACTTAAGACAAA
Organism: Calotriton arnoldi; assembly: GCA_963921515.1. Classification (NCBI taxonomy): domain Eukaryota; kingdom Metazoa; phylum Chordata; class Amphibia; order Caudata; family Salamandridae; genus Calotriton; species Calotriton arnoldi. The sequence goes on from CAWUFW010006083.1 coordinate 363,543, forward strand.
ATCCTAACTTTACTACTACTAAATGCCTTCTGTGAATACCAAAAGTAGTAAGTTTAGGATTTTGTCTCAGATTACTTCTGTGAATCGGGCCCTCGGTCTGTAACCCTTAATGACTGTTGAAGATTCTCCATTAGATCTTAGGGATACTGTGATAGGTGTTGAACCTGTTCAAATAACTATAAAACCAAACATTGAATACCCTAGAACACTACAATATAATCTCACCCCTAAACCAATAGCTGGAATTACTCCACTGATTGAGTCAATGATATAGCAAGGCATATTAAAAGAGATAATGGGAATTCCATTTAACTCACCCATTATGGGCCTGCAGAAACCAAATGTAAATACCTGAGGAAAATTCATAATATTTTTGTCTCCTTTTGTTCTGTGTTACTGAAATCAGCTGTGATATTATTAAAGAAACGATGTGAGGATCAGACGTTCAATGTTGTTGACTTGTGCCAGGCATTCTTCTCCATACCATTTCAGGAAGAAAGTCAGTTCCTCATTTCCTTTAGATTTCAACATAGGGTCTTGACATGGTACCGAGTCCCTCAGGATTATGCAGAGCTATGGTTCTTTCTTAATCCTGATTGAGTGTTGTCTAGAAGATGGTGAAGTTGAGATTTGCTGTGGAAGAAGTTGGATAAGCTGTTGCAGAGTTGTTGGGAGCCAGTGACGTTGGTGGCAGTGGCTGAGGTTGAGGTGAAATCCCTTACTGATCAAGAATACCTCCTTGCAACTGTTAGAGCTTCCTTCGATGCAGTCCACTAGTGCTTTTTTCTTTGTGCCTCTAGTTTGTTGGTGATAGTGTCTGAGTGCAGCCTGGTAGGTAGTTCTGTCTGTGATGTTGTGGCTGGCTCTTCATTTCCTTTCTAGCTATTTACAGTGTTGCTTGGTGTCTCGGAAGTCTTTTGTGTACCAGCTGACCTGCTTGTATGATCTCTATGCTTGTTGGGTTTGATTGGTGCGAGGACGTCAGGCACAGTTCTTGAGCCAGTTGTTGATGTTGTTGATGTCCTTGTAGAGGTTGTTTGTGTGGCTAGGTTGATCCATTCTGAGGGTCCTCAGCGAGTCTGCTTCTGTGATTTTGCCTCGGCTACAGCTTGGAATGCTGAACCTGGTAGGGGTGTTAATTTGAGGTCTGTTGATTTGGAAGTGTATGATGAAGTGGTTAGTCCATGTGAGCGGTGCGGTGGAGTTGTATTTGATGCTGTTGCTTGTGGTGAAGAAGGGGTCCAGTATGTATCTTGTGGTATGTGTTGGTTCTGGGACAAGCAGGGGTTGTTTCAGTCTTCCAGGTGAAAGTTGAGGTCACCCAGGAAAATGTAGGCTCTGGAGTCAATGGTGAGCGGAGCGTCAAAGTTGGTGATGAGGTTGGGATAGGTGGCTCATGGTCGGGGTGGAAGACTCACAAAGATTTCTGTATATAAGACTACCAACATTGCATCTTCGCAAACAGTTTTGGGATTTGCACAAGTACAAACATTACAGAGAAACTCTGTTTTCTGCTATTTCTCCTTTAACGGTCTGATTATAGAGAAGCTATGAATATCTTTAGCCCGATAGACTTAGGTTGATAATAGTTGGCATACTAATAATTACTACCATAGGGTTGGCTGCTTTGCTCATAAGATTAAGTTCCCAGCTCTTACTGATCCCCTTAGATCTTCCCCTACCCCAGCTACATCTGTTTCTGCTAAAGGGAGATTTCACAATTTTAATTTTTAGTTGCTACACAAGGATGCAGCAAGGGAGGTATTTTCCTCCTGTCGATCTTTGTATTTGATGTTCCCATGGTGGTTCCCTGAAGATGGGCACGGCAATCTGAATGCCAATAACAGTTCCTGCACAACATAGACTGAAAAGTCCATGCTGTGCAGGAACTGGTATGCATGCACACAGGGGGGCACATGTTGTGCATCCACATGCCGAAGATGCATAGGGGGCCTAGCAGGGTGCTCTTTGTTTACTCTTCAGCACGGTGTTCATGGAGTAAGAACCTCCATAACACCACAGGCAGAGAGGAAAATTGTAATATGCTTGGCTGGACCGCGGCGGTCCCACCAATCATGATGCGGCCTCCTGACCACTGCAACACTACCAGGGAACGGCGGTTCCCTCACAGCTGAAGCTGGGCTGTGGCGGTCCGACTGGCCAAATCGAATTAGGGTAATCAGGAGACTGCCACCGCTGCGCCCCCAACAGTTTGGGGGTCTGTGGACCGCCAGACTCATAATCGGGCCCAAAGAGTTAGGAACTCAACCTATGTTAGCTTTAGAATGGCAACACAGAGGCAAGTTATGTGTATATAGAGTGTTAAATGTAGTACATGACAAGTTCATTGGAGGTCGCAAATGTGAAAATACATTTGAGTTAAAGGGAAAAACAGAACATGGGAGAATCCTGATATTCCTGGGGTCTATTATGTGTGTGGCCCACCTACATATTTCGAGTTACCCAGAAATTAGGCAGGTACCTGTTATTTAGCAGTATCATTTCCAAAGATTTATCATGGAGCTAAATTAGATGAGTATGAATTGACTTTCCCTGCTAGGCCAAAGGGTAGTAGTACTGCTTCTTAAAAGACATATGTGGCACAATGATTCCTTTAATAGGGGTTGTTCTAAAGGACCTCAAGATATGGAGGTTTTCTACAATAGTTGATAAATTAGTAACTATTACTGCTGGATCATTGCTAGCAATTGACTTTGAGATGATAGCTATTGCTCTAGATGTTTTGCTGGCAAAGGAAGGCGAAGTCTGTAAGATTTTGAAAGTCGAGCAATGATGCATCTATATACCAGATAATAGCGAGGACATAGGACGGTTTTTTAAAATGTATCACTCATCTAAAAAAAAAATTGAAAGAATGAGATAATATAGCTGCCTCGGAAGAGACTGGTAAGGGATTTGCCACTGTAGGCAATATGGATAGTGGATGTTTAGGTGCTATTTTGAGGCCCATTGTACTCATTGCTAATTGCTTCATATGTTTGTTTGGTATAGGGACAAAATATATTTTTTTTAAATTAGATGAAACACAAGTATTGTGTCAAGAACATCTGGACATCAAAAATATATTCAACAGGAATATAGAAGGCAAAAATATTGTTTTTAATGTTGTTAATATCGTTGTAAAAATATCAATATAGAAAATATTCTTGTATGTAAAATTGCATGTAGATGTTAACTAGTATATATTTATTGTAGTGTGTTTGAATTAAATGTTTATTTTTATTTATTTGTGTTTTTAGTAATATAATTTTTTAGTTAAGAAATTTGTATATGTAGTTATATTAATGTATATAAATAATTGTATAATATCGTTTTTAGTAGCAGGATGTAGAGGGGCTCATTTACAAGGAACTTGCGCCGCAGTTGCATCATTTCTTTTTAGATACCGGCAGCGCTTTGTTTGATATTTATTTATTTATTTATTAATTAAACTTATAATGCGCAACAGCTACCCAAAAAGGGTTTCCTGGCGCAGAAGCAGGTCAGAGACTGAGTTAAACAAGGTATATATTTACAAGGTGATGCATCTAGGCAGATGCATAACTTTTCATTGGCCGGTATCAGTTTTTACCTTCATCAGAATCGGCTGCACCGAGTTAGAATTAATATATGCAAGTAGGCGTTCCCACGTAAAATCTCCTGCAAAACTGACATAGTGGTATTTATGACATTTCAGAAAAGTGACGCATTATCAGGAAGCTGGCCCCTGCACTTGGAATGCATCAAAATTCCTACGTCTCTAAAATCCAGGCATAAGAACGACGCTTTGGTTGTGGCATAGAAAGCTGGAGTCACTTCCAACGATGTGATCTGCAAGGAAAACACATCCCCTCAACAGGTAAGTGCACACATAAGGTAGGTAACACAGTAAATGTCACATTACACAACATGAATGACTTGTATCTACACACCTAGTAGTCTCACACAATAAGTCACACACACGCAGGTATAGTGGTACAGATAAGTACACTATGCCCACTTGTATGCAAGACACACAGGACCAATGTATTAGAGTCCAAAGTGAGTTTTTCACCTTTTCACACTCTATTACATTGGTCCCCATACAGTAGGCTACTTGCGTCACTCAATATGCCTCTTTTTTTGACTAATTGCTGTAGTTGCGTCAGTCTTATGACCAACTACAGCAATGCACCACTTTTGGCCTAATGCTTACGGCATCCTTCTCATGGATACATCAGTATTTCTGACGCAGCTGTGGGTCCTTGTGCTATGGAGCCCCGTATTGTAAATACGATGCATCCATGTCATTGTAAGGATTTTTGACGCTGGTGCAAGTAACGTTCTGCATTGCTGTATTACTGCAGCAATGCATCATTTCTTGTAAATAAGGCTCAGGGTCATTAGGGTAAAAGGTGGGGGAGATTTTTAAAATGTGTTTTGTGACATAAATATTGTTCATACATTTTAATTTCATATTAATGAAGATATACATTATTGGCATTAAATATAAATAAAAAAATATTATAAAATTCAAACATTTAATAAAGTTAACTATTTAGAAATATTTGTAAGTTACATTTTAAGTATATTGTAACAAATGTTTTAAAACTGTAGAAATATTTTAATTTATTTTGGTTTTAAAAATAATTTTACATTTTTTAAGTTATAAAGTGTATTTAAATATTTTTCTTTTATGATTGTTAATTTCGTAGTATGATTTTATTTGATTTTTTATGGTTTACATTTTATGAATGGTAAAAAATATTTTGAAAAATATATTTATTAATAATAGTAATTTAAAAAAAAAAATATATTTAAATATGATCATATAGGTTGGTAGTTTTGGTTAGTGTGTTTTTAGATGACATTTTATTTAATTTTATTGTAAAAAAATGGCTGTGAGTATGGAGTATTGATTGTGTATTTTAAATATTTAATCTGAATAATCTTGTGTAAAATGTTATATTTGGAAGTGGATATTGTACATTTCACTCCTTTAGTGTCTAACACTTTCCCCCAAAATGGTTTAGATTGAAGTGGGAATAGTAAATGTCACCCCTTTAGTGTCTAACCCCTTCTCCAAATTGTTTTACATTGGAGTGAGAACAGTAAATGTCACCCCTTTGGTGTAGAATAAATGCCTGAACTATCTCATACCTCATCTCTTGTTGTTACTATTCACTAGACATAATAATTGTCTGCTGTGGTGCTACACTATTGCTGAGCGCTGGTAAGGGGACATCTGTTTTTTGGGGTGGGGCTTAGAATATTGTACCTTGTACTTTATTACTTTGGTTTTGGTTGCTTGAACAACTGGGTTTTTATTTTGGGGGTGGGCTTGAGGAAGTGGTTTTTCCTTCATTTACTGATTTTATTTCAGCCTGAGCTTTATCTAGACAATGCTTAAAGTGGAACAAAACTGCCAAGTTGAGTCCTCCGCTACCCGGAACACAAGCAACCCAAGATCAGTCTTGGCTAATTTGGACCTCTTCATTTGAATGCAGCTTAGTTCTAATGCCACAACAAGCATAGGACTCACATCAGGACATACTCACCATATTTAGGGCTTCATTACAAGGAATACAAAAAAGTGATGGATAGAATACTTCAATTAAATTCAGCCCCCGGTAATTATCCGGAGCTGCGTTCCAGTCCATCATGTTTTTGACCACCATGCCACCTCAAGCTAAACCTAGCCATATGCAAATCAGCCTTGGCCCTACTCCCAAGGGATCTGTCCAGGCTGAACTGCCAAGTAGAGTCCTCTCCCAACCAGAACACAAACAACCCAAGATCAGTTTCGCCCTATTTTGGGCCTCTTCAGTTGGGTGAAGCTTGGTTCCAATGCCACTTCAGATCAGACTATTTGGGCCTCTTCTCTCTGTGCAGTTCGGTTACAGAGGCACATTGAGCACATGTAACCCATATCTAGACATACCCACCACACTTAGGGCATCACAATGAAGAATAGAAAAAAATGATGGAAAGAATGCTTTCATTAATCTCAGCCACTGATAATTACTTACTTACTTAGATGGGACTGCATCCCAATCCATCATTATTTTGCCCACCATGCCACCTCAGATTAGACCCACCTAGGTGCAAATTAGCTTTGGTCCTGCTCCCATAGGAACAGTTCAGCCCGAACTGCCAAGTCAGGTCCTCACTAAACGATAACAGAAGCAACCCAAGGCTAGGTTTAGCCAATTTAAGCTGACTCCTGCCAGTCTGGGACTTTTTGATGAGCTAATTACAAATCACCCCAGATTATAACAACTCACACCTTGTTTGTTGCACTGCTCAAACTGTATGATGCTAATGGCTCCCAGGCCTGTCTCAAATTGCACTGGAGCAGCAAATGAGAGCATCCACCCTCCATTGTTTAGGCTTCTTTGCTACATTTGTTAAGCTGCAGGGCAGGTTGTAGTTGCAGGAGAGAACTATTGCATGCCTACAAGTAGCAGTGGCAGGAGGCATCAGGATTTTGCAGCTGGCCTTGCAAGAGCCCTATTTGCACTCCTAGGTTATGTGAACCATCAGGAAGTAGAAAGCCCTGGCCTGTGCTCTCACTCACTCTTTGTCTCCGATGGTTTTTCGGGCTCTCTCTTTCTGTGGTGGGGTCACAGAGGAGAGAGGATGAAAGCCATTGTCTAACTGTGTCAAGAGAAGTCAGTGTTTTGATATGAGCTTGTAGTAAATTATTGCAAACTAGTATTGATGAAGTGTACATTGTAATATCAGAATTTGCCTCTAACAAAAACATTGCTTTACATTTTGTATGGGGAAAATAGTCAGCCATATTATAAACAAAATGACTCATTTTAACATTGCCACATTAATCTATGAAAGCTTTGCGTCGGAGAAAGTGATATAAAACTTCACACATTTATAATAAATATTCAGGTTCTATTCATAAACGTAATTGTGAGACATTGGGTTGGTTGGCCAAGTTCAACAGTTAACAAATATATGAGCTACCAGATTTTAATGACAGAAACTATAGGAATGGATGCTAACCAATCAGCAACGCAAAACATCTACTGTATTTCTAGTGAAATGATTTATCTCAATACTAACCTCGTTTGAAGTGTATTGCTCAGCCAAAAAAGAAAACATAAGTGAAAAAACAATGTAAAGTTTGCTCCTCACCAGCAAAAAGAACGCATATCAGAAAAAAACATGATATGAAATGTGTTTTCTAATCCCTGAAAAATATGAATAGGGATCCTGTAAAAACAAATAGAATTGTTTTTAGGGTTGGGTTGCAATGCTGCTTGCGCTATTCATGGCATACGTTTTGTGCTCTATACACACTAAGGGGTCGATTCCGATTCGGGCCGGAAAAAGCACCGACCGACTCGGAGCCGGAATTAATTCCGACCGACACGTACCTGTGGCGCCCGACCCGCCAAGTACGATGCAAAGCGTGCAAAATCCGACCGACACGTACGGAACCCAAGCCGAACGACCAAGCCGCACGGAAAACAGCAATCCGGCCGGAAAAACACGCGAATCGAACCGACCGACACGCACCCGGAACAAATCCGACCGAAACGTACCCGCGAACTCCAAACCGCAAAGTACGATGCAAGGCGCGAAAACGACGACCGAGTCGTACGGAGGACAAGCAGTACGACCGACACGCATACAAAACTGCGAGCCGAAGTAACACAAAACACCGCGACCGACGCGTACGCAGCATAGAAAATAGCACAAACACAGCGTGAACGAAACGGAGAAGACCGTACGAGACAACTGCAGGGTCCGACTCGGTCACAAGAACGTTTCCAACATGCACAGAAAGTACTAAGGGAAAATACACAAAAAAGGCCAAACAAGCTATTACAAAGCCAATAAATACTGGGGGGTGGGGACAGGGAACAAAGACACACCCACAACTCCACCCATATAAAGGACACAAATCCCAACCATGATCCTTTGCAAATGCTATTCACCTGCCAGCACTCAACAGACAGCAACTACACACCCACAGCTCATCCCTCACACAAGCCACACACCATCAGCACACCAACAAATAGCTACCTCACATACACCCAGCAAAACACACACTCACACACCTTCACCTGCACACCAACACACACATCACTCACCATCACCACCCATCACCATGCCCCCAAAGAAGAATCACAAGTTCCTAGATTGTGAATTGGAAGTCCTGGTAGACGAGATCCTCAGGGTAGAGCCACAGCTGTTTGGCGCACTGGTCCAACAGACACCCATCTCCCAGAAAACAAAGATGTGGGAGAGGATCATCAACAGGGTGAACGCACAATCACCATGTCTGCGCACAAAGACTGACATCCAGAACAGGTGGTATGACGTGCGCAGGAGGGTACGGGAGCTGCTGAAGAAGGACTACCTCCTGAGCCAACACACCTGCAGTGGCCCTCCTGCCAAGCCAGTATACCTCAGGCCCTGGGAGGAGAAGGTGCGGGCCATCCTTCCGCCAGTGAGCGTCTATGGACTAGAAAACATCCCAGAGCCTGGTGAGTACACAACAAATGTACACAATATACTGCCACAATACACACACACATCACTGTCAAGGGAGAGTCAAACCATGCACTCTTAGCAATTACACAGCAACCAGAACAGAATCATCCCAAAATGTGTATGTCAGTCAGATAAACACAACACATGCCATCTCAAAGTTACATTTAACCGTGTCATCACATGTACAAACACAACTACAACTACAGCTAGGCAGTGGCACAAATATAACTAACAAACACATCCAGACATGTAGCCACCACTACAACACCAACACACAGTGAAGACCACTGAAAGAAAGGAATTCTGTGTATGCTGGGCAAGTCAGTGTAGCCAATAGCATCATGGGAGTCGTAGTCACAGATATTGCTCACCCCCACAACTGTCCCATCAACACCACCATGAACCATGCGCACATCACAGGGAGTGGAAAAGGACTCACAAGATGGCTGACACTGGGTACTGCTGTGGGGAGCACAAGGCCCTGCTGGCAACTGTGCAACAACCAACAGCAGGACACCACTGACTGACATCCTGAGAGACAACTTGCACTCCCTGCAATGGAAGCACGTTCCATGGTGGGATATCTGGCTGGGTGGGAAGGAGGACTCACAGCACTGACCGTAGTCACAAGCACCTCCCCTCACACACCCCTCAACACAAACTCCACATAACCCACCTGGGAGAATGCAATGCCTCACATCCTAACTCAAGATCCCACAAAGAACCACCACCCTGGGTTATGCTGTGTGAAGCACAGGGACACTCTTGGGACTTTTAGCCAAACAACTGCCAGGACAACACTCCCAGCCATCCTGTCAGCACAGGCAGCCCACCCCACAGGGAAGCAGAGTCAAAAGGAAGGAAGGAAGGGCATGCTGGGAAGGGGGGTGGAGGCAATAGCATGATGGGAGTTGTAGGCACAGATATTGCTCAGCCTCACAACTGGCCCATCAACACCACTCACAGGGAGTGGAAAAGGACTCACAAGATGGCTGACACTGGCTACTGCTGTGGGGAGCACAAGGCCCTGCTGGCAACTGTGCAACAACCAACAGCAGGACACCACTGACTGACATCCTGAAAGACAACTTCCACTCCCTGCAATGCAAGCACGTTCCATGGTGGGATATCTGGCCGGGTGGGAAGGAGGACTTGCAGCACTGACCATAGTCACAAGCACCTCCCCTCACACACACCCTCAACACAAACTCCACATAACCCACCTGGGAGAATGCAATGCCTCACATCCTAACTCAAGATCCCACAAAGAACCACCACCCTGGGTTATGTTGTGTGAAGCACAGGGACACTCTTGGGACTTTTAGCCAAACAACTGCCAGGACAACACTCCCAGCCATCCTGTCAGCACAGGCAGCCCACCCCACAGGGAAGCAGAGTCAAAAGGAAGGAAGCATGGGCATGCTGGGAAGGGGGTGGAGGCAATAGCATGATGGGAGTCGTAGTCACAGCTCAACATCCCCCACCCACATGGCCCAGCAAGCTCACACTCACGCATGCACATCCCACAGAGAGTGGAAAGGCCCATCAAAGATGTCTGACACTGGTGCTGTGTTGTGGGGAGCACAAGGGCATGCTGGGAACTGCACACCAACCAACAGCAGGACACCACTGTCAGCCATCTTGCCATTGCTCTCACACCCACACACACTGAACTCCCCACAAAAGCAAGTAAGTATGGGAATGCTGGGAAGTGGGGTGGAGGCAATAGCATGATGGGAGTCATAGTCACAGACATAGCTCACCCCCACAACTGTCCCATCAACACCACCCTGAACCATGCTCACATCACAGGGAGTGGAAAACAACTGACAAGATGGCTGACACTGGCAACTGCTGTGGGGAGCACAAGGCCCCGCTGGCAACTGTGCAACAACCAACAGCAGGACACCACTGTCAGCCATCTTGCCATTGCTCTCACACCCACACACACTGAACTCCCCACAAAAGCAAGTAAGTATGGGAATGCTGGGAAGTGGGGTGGAGGCAATAGCATGATGGGAGTCATAGTCACAGACATAGCTCACCCCCACAACTGTCCCATCAACACCACCCTGAACCATGCTCACATCACAGGGAGTGGAAAACAACTGACAAGATGGCTGACACTGGCAACTGCTGTGGGGAGCACAAGGCCCCGCTGGCAACTGTGCAACAACCAACAGCAGGACACCACTGACTGACATCTTGAAAGACAACTTTCACTCCCTCCAATGCAAGCACAGTCCATGGTGGGATAACTGACTGGCTGGGTGGGAAGGAGGGCCGGCTGTCAACCAAATACAACCAATGCAGACCATGTTCACACCCCAACAAATACATAGAAATGCCCAAATAATGCAGGACAATGTGCTACACCAATATCAACCCCTGACTGTGACAACTTAGGACAATGCAATGTACAGGCCCGCACCCAGAGGCACAGTCACAACTGTCAGGTGTGTCAACCATTGATGCCTGCAGAAACATAACATACATTGTGTGTGTCTCCCAAAAACAGGTGACGATGGGGACACAGCAGCAGACACTGAGGAGTCCCAGTCCCAGGCTCAAGAGGATACAGAGCTCACTGGTGTCGAACAGCCTCTGCCCTCCTCGGATGAAGAAGACCAACCTGGCACCTCCGGTGCAAGTCAACATGCAGCACCAGCAGGACCACCAGCTGCAGCACCAGCAGGACCACCAGCTGCACCCCCTGCACCCACCCCTCCAACGACTGTCACCACAAATACCGTCCCTGCCGACATGGACAGAACAAGGAGCACCACCAGCACAGGGACCCTGGACCAACGTGGGGCCATGGACACCACCACCACCACCAACCCCCAAGGGGGACCAGGGTCATCTGTGCGTGCCACTGCACGCACTGCACATGTCGGCAGGGGTGGTGGGAGGGGTGGGAGACAGAGGTCGCTGCTTGCAGAGGTGTCTGGTGTGCATGATGACCCACAACTGGCACGCATAGCCGATGCATACCAGTCCAGCACCGGAGATCTCAGCCAGGTAGTGGGGCTCCTCAGGGACATCAAAGAGCAGCAGGCTGCCCATCATGCCCGCTTGGACTCACACATGTCCCGCGTGGAGTCCAAGTGGGACACACTGCAAGAGATGACGGTGGTGCATAGGGACATATTACAATGCCTCCGCCAGATGACCAGCAACCAGTCTACACCTCCCTGTGTGCCAACAACATCTGGTGCTGAAACAACTGCAACTGCCACAGGGAGGGAGGATGACTCTGGCGGAGAGTCCCCTGCACCGCAGCAGCCTGTACTTGAGGGGCCCCCCAAAGAAGAGGGGTCGTCCGAGGAGGGGCAAGTGAGAGGCCGATGGCCAAGTGCAACCCCCAGGAAGCCTGAACCTGTTCTGGATGATCACCTTTGTGCGCAAACTGTTCACCCTGTTGACGGCAACACAACTCCCACACATTACATGGGGAGTACAAGTTGGACCAATGTCTCAGACAACTGTGGCCCCGATACTGGGGATTTTGTCTACCAGGACTTTCAATTCATCTAGGAACTTCTGATTGCAATATAAATGTACAGCACTAACCATCCTGTGCACTATTCACACAAATGTATCACAATAAACACACTAATACACCATACTTGCCTCTGTTGTGATTCCAACGTGGGTGCTGTCATGGGGATGACGAACTGCAAAATTACACTGTGTATGCGAACTGCAACAGCAAGTACAACACAGGCATGTGAGTAATGGCAACGTGACACATATGAGGGAGACACACCACCAGGGCTACACAACACATACACACCTAGGCCATCTGACTCATTGCCTACACTGATGTTGCCAGGAAAGACGGTGCAATGCACAGACACCACACCTATTCCCAGTTGTAGTCAAGTAGCCCACATGTGCAGTAAGCAAATGGCAGTCAAATGTGTGACCACAGACAACGCACATCACAAAGTGAAGCACAAGTTTATTACACAGTTGCAACATGTCGTAACCACTACAGATGCAAGGTAATCCCACCTGGCAGCGGGCACACAGTCAACAACTGTAGAAGGAAGGAAGTCCATGGGTGTGGCGCACATCACCTGTAGGGACACAACAGCTACCACCCTGGAAGTACAATGACGTCGTCGGTGGACACAGTTGACCAAACGAATCTGAAAGTACCCTGTGAAGGACAGAAATGACACACAGTCAAAAGCAATGGAGAACAGGACAGAACAGCAAAACTCATGCACAATACATGTTACAAGATACCCACCCAGAACCAAGTTAGCATGTCAACACTGTTAGGGAGTACAGACCACCTGTAAGCACACATCGCTACACACATCCAGTCAAGTAGCCCATGGACACACTCCAACAGCACCAGAGCACCACCTACACATATCATGCCAACTCACATCATTGACATGACACCTCAGGATACTCACATTCAGCTAAAGAAGTTGGTGATGAGCTGTGTGCGGACATCACCATTATCATCATCATCACTGGCATCGTGGTCCAGGCCAGGATCCTCCACAGGTGGCGGATGTTGGTCATTGTCATCCTGGATGAGAGGCAACTCCTTCCGCACTGCCAGGTTGTGGAGCATGCAGCAGACGATGATAATCTTGCACACCTTCGCTGGGGCATATGGGAGGGACCCTCCTGTCTTGTCGAGGCAGCGGAAGCGGCTCTTCAGGAGACCAAATGTCCGCTCAATCACTCTCCTGGTCCGACCATGTGCCTCATTGTAGCGCATCTGGGCTGGTGTCACAGGGTTCCTGAGGGGTGTCAGCAACCATGGCATGTTGGGGTATCCCGAGTCACCTACGGACAGACAAGTGCACATTAGCTGACTTGGAAAAGTGGGCGGAATACTACAGATCAGATCACACACAATGGCACAAAGCCAGTACACACCGACAAGCCAGGCACGCTGGTTCTGCATCTGTGCCATCATCCTGGGGATGCGACTACTCCTCATCACAAAGGCATTGTGTGCTGAACCAGGGAAACGGGCACACACGTGTGAGATGGTCATATCTGCAAGACACACCACCAGTGCATTGACCGAGTGGTAGTGTTTGCGGTTACGGTAGGCCTGTTCATGTGCCTGTGGTGGTACCAAAGCCACATGTGTCCCATCAATGGAGCCAATGACATGCGGCATCCTCCCCAGGGCATAGAAGTCACTCTTCACGTCAGTGAGTCGTTGCAGTCTAGGGAAATAGATGTACCGGTTCAGGTATAGCAACATTGCCTCCAAAACATCGCGGAGCACACGGCTGAACATGGTCTGTGACATCCCACCAGCAGTCGCCACAGTATGTTGAAAGGTACCGGTGGCAAAGAAGTGTAGGGCTGCCATCACCTTCACCTTGGGGGTCAGCGCTGTAGGATACGGCCGGCCAGGCTGCAAATGTGGGGCCAACTGCACTGCCAAATCCTCAATCAGCTGCCTGGTGAAGCGGTACCGTCGGATGCTGTCCCGTTCCACCATCGTTGCCAGGTCTGGGAATGGTCTATGGACAGCAGGAGCCCTGCGGTGCAGAGGAGAAGAAAGCAAGATTGTCAGTCACCCCACATATGCGGCATTGAACACACTCAATATCACATCATACATCATTATAAGGCACAACTACATGAAGTGTGCAGTTCCGTAAGGACATGTATGGTACATACATGGCCAACATCTGTCATCACGGTTCAACAAGTGGCATCAATAAGTCCCAGGTTGGCCCATTGGATATCATGAGGCCGTGTCACAGGTCCCATCTCCTGCTGCCATGTCACAATCACCCCCCACAGTGACATGTGAGGACAGATGTGCCCCAGGCATCACAGCTCAAAGACAGGTACATTCCCAGGGACCCTGTATTGCCACATGGACACTGGCATTACATGGACTATCATGTATACACCACAGCAAAACAACCATGACCCCCACAGGTAGTGGTTCCACTTGCCTCTGCAGGACAGACATGGACGTCTGTGACACACACACGCACAACATCAAAGTCCATGCACACACAACGTGGATGTGGAGACTGTCTCCCATTGTGCACATGAAATCAGAGACATTGTAAACACTACATGCACACAGACTGTGGAGGACCATCACTATTGTGCCACTGGGTCACCCTGGCTCAAACATACCGTCCCACATGGGACTCACGGGGTATGTGACATGACATACACATACACCACCGTGAAATGTGACCATGGCACATGCTCAGATATGAACAGTTGCACATCACAGTGGTCATGTACACGTAACACCCAGGATCCTGTCCCCATGAACACGTGCACAGCCTGGGGGTGGCTGCCCCCAGGTGACACCCACAGGACAACATGTACACCAACATACACACAATAGGAAATGCAGCCTTACATGCCTTATGATACAGTTTGGACAGGCTGTGGTGTTGTAGGTGTGCCCCTCACTCCCTGGGAGCTATTTGTGTCTGGCATATGTTCATCTGAGACAGGCATGGTGACATATGCCAGTCACTTGTACAGGGATGCGTTGAACAGCAATGGACCGATCGGTGCACCCGGCCGGCCCATTGCATTCAATGTGTGCGGGTACGCGTTGTACCCCTGTACGCGTTGAACCGCAATGGACCGATCGGTGCACCCGGCCGGCTTATTGCATTCAATGTGTGCGGGTACGCGTTGTACCCCTGTACGCGTTGAACCGCAATGGACCGATCGGTGCCCCCGGCCGGCCCATTGCATTCAATGTGTGCGGGTACGCGTTGTACCCCTGTACGCGTTGAACCGCAATGGACCGATCGGTGCACCCGGCCGGCCCATTGCATTCAATGTGTGCGGGTACGCGTTGTACCCCTGTACGCGTTGAACCGCAATGGACCGATCGGTGCGCACCCATTGTCAATGGCCTAGCCTGGCAACGGACGCGTTTGCGAAATTCGAACGAGTCGGTTGCTGGAAATTCAGTTGGTCACCCACAACAATGTTGCAAAATCATGAATGTCATGAAGTTGAAGATTTGAAGGATGCTGTGGGCGTGTATTGGTGCTGCTATTCCATGGATTGGCCAGATTCAGAAGATGCAAACGACTTGGACCTATCACTTTGGACACATGGGACAGTATCTGCCTCTGCAGCACATATATATTGCTGGCTGTTCCCCTGAGAGCTCACTTGCCTGCACTACATGCTCCAGGACGACATCTGCCACTGCTGTCTCTGCCCCCTCTGGACGCTGCAATGGCACGTACTGTGGAGAGAGCCCCAGCCTTCAGCCTTGAGGAGAACCAGGCCCTGCTGGACAGCCTACTTCCACAGTACAGCAAGCTGTATGGGACACCAGGGGAGCAGGTGAGTGTTCTGTGCACTGCCTTTCTGAATGTGCATTTTGTCTGACTAGCAAGGCTGAAAGTCTGCATGCCACTGGCTAGCAGGCTCACTGAGTAGTTGTCACCCCCAATAGTGTGTAGTGACATGCACTGGACAGGTATGGTGCAGTGACAGTGCATTTGAACAAGGTTTTACTTCCCATGCAATGATACCATGTAGTGACTTCTGGCAAACTGTCCATGGGCAGCGTTGCACTGCCTGTGTACATCATGTGCCCCTGTGATTGAGACATGTATATACAACTGTGTCATGCACGGATATGTTGCATGTGTAGTAATGGCCTTTTCACTTTGTCATCCTCACAGGTTAATGCCCATCGGAAGCAGGAGATCTGGAAGGACATCGTCCGGGCTGTCCGGTCCGTGGGGGTCTACAAGCGCCGGATCCGCAACTGCCAGAAGAGGTGGCAGGACCTTCGGGGCTGGACCCGGAGGATTGCACGGGTCCAGCTGAAGCTGTCACCTCCTCGCAGGAGGGGTGGAACACGGACCCTGACCCCCCACATGCTCCAGATCCTGGTGGTGGTGTTTCCAGACCTGGATGGGCAGCTGAAGGCCAGACAGCAGCAAGGAGGGGGTGAGTCAAAGACTGCACTGTGAACTCTGTATTACATGCTATGTGCCCTCCTCTGGCCTGGTTAAACTGCCACAGTACAGCAGTCATGTTGTCCAGGAGCCATGTCCCTCTATTGTGCACTGCCCACTCCTCATCTGATACCCAGGTGTGGCCCTTACATTCAGGGAATTGTGTCACTTGGGACTGTGTCCTTGCAGTTTGCTTCACTCAAGGTGGGGGACAGCATCTGTTTCCCTAACTCTGTTGTGGGCATCATGGGTGGGTCCATTGTTCACACAATGCCTGTGTTTGGACATGTAATCTGCGTGTTGCTTTGATATGCGGTCCACTTGCTGAGCTGAGCCACCACATGTGCCTGGGGTATCTGGCACACACCCATGCAGCTGGTGAGTACAATGTTTGGGCCCCAGGAGTGTGCAGATTACGTGTGTCACACATACATAGCCAGCTATCCACTGTCCAGGGCTCATCCCTCATTCATGTGGGGCAGGACAGTCATGCCTACTCCAGCCCATCCAATACACCTGTACTCCCACTCCCGTGTATCAGCTGACACGTTGTGCTCAGTGATTTGACCCCTCAGGTGTCTGCCTCTGTGTCAGTGTGCTGTGGATTTGTTGCCAGGACTGCTGGGGTGTTTCTCGGTAGGGGCTCAGCATGCCACTGGAGATGTGACCATAGGAGACGATACTTGTGTGTCACATAGGTGTTTTATCAGCTGCCCGTGCAGAGTGGGGTATGCGAATGTGAAGTTCAGGCAGCTGTTTCCCATTCACAGCAGATTGTGAGGGGCTCAGGTTCAGAGGGTAGTATCACAGGTCTCCCATAAGTCCAATCGGTATGACCTGGACAGATGAGGGTTAAGATGATGTGTTGTGTGGGGGATGTACATGTGCACTTGTGCAGCTCCAGGACTTGCATTCCCCATGACCTACTATTGTGACACAGTGCAGAGTGTTGTTGTCTGGCTGCCAAGTCATACATCACTGAGACAGTGATGTATGACTTAGCAGTCATGCCTCCGCCATGGCATGTGACTACTTATTGGTGATCCTGCAGGGGAGTGACATGTGCTACATGCACACCATTGTGGCGATGGCTATCAGGACATGGGTGCATCATGGTGTCTGTCGCTGGTATGCATCACATGCATTTCCTATTTGACTCTGGGCATCCCTTTCATCCGGAAACCTGTACTGACTCAGTGGCAAGAGTTGTGATGTGTGCATGTCCACATGCTACACCGTGTCCTCTGCACTGTCCAACTACTGTGTAGGTGGTGCATCTGTCCACACTGGGGTGTTGCTATCCAACAGACACCAGAGAGATGGGTGCAAGGCCATGTGGGATGTGAGTGCCATGGTTGGCATCAGACTGACAATTGGCTTCTCCTGTTCAGTTAGGGCACTTTTAGCAATGTTCAACTAATGATGCCAGGGCTTGCTCTGTAATGTGCTGTGCTCACAGTGGTGTGTGCGTTTGGTGCAGGTGACTGATGTCTGTCTGTTTCCCCATTGATTGCAGATACATCCACGGCCACGGAAGGGGACAGCTCCACGGACCAGGAGGAGCCGGAGAGCCAGACTGGGTCAGCAGCCGAGGAGTGGTCGGAGGGACCCAGTGGCACGGAGGGCGAGGGAGCCACACCGAGGAGTCCTCAGCAGCATCCACCTCAGCTGAGGACCACAGCGGCTCGGAGGATGACTCCCTTATGGAGGCGGGTGTCAGCAGCCACCACACCCCAGCTAGTGTTGCTGTCCCCGCCACCACCAGCACCACCACCGCCCTCCCATCGGCTCCCATTCCCCAGGTCCGTGGAGGCTCCCATGTTCGGGAGCGTGTCTCCTTCGGGCCAGGCACCGCACCCCCTGCCCCTGTGTCCCCTGCTGCCCTGAGTGAGGAGTCTGTGTACCTCCTTCGCCAGCTCCATGTAGGGCAGACAGCCATGCTGAGTATCCTCCATGCGCACACCGCTCTGTTGACTCAGCTGGTGTCGTTCATGGAGGGCATCTCATCGGGCATGTCTGACCTACAGAGGGGCAATAGGTCCATGGACTCCTCCCTGACGGCAGCAGTGTCCCTCCTCAGACAGTCCCTCACCCCTCCTGCCTCTGCTCCATCCACACTCCCCAGCACCTTACCCATCCCAAGCACACACACCGGCACAGGCACACACCAGCACACACACGTCCAGCACACAGACACACACGCCACAAACAAAACGCACACGCACGCACAGTCAGGGGACTGAAACCAGACTCACAGGGGATGGGGCCCTGGAACACACACATGCATCCACAAGCACTGCGCAGTCCTCAGTTGCCTCTCCCTCCAAAGCACCCTCCCTTGCCTCACCTGCAACCCCAAAGTCACAGCGGCTCTTCCTCTGTGACCTCAGCATCATCCCCTACGATCCAGCTGCTCCAGCATCCAGGGGGAAGAGGAAGCCCACCCACACGGAGCAGAGTGCCCCTCGCCCCCGGACACCCTCCCCCAGGTGCAGACAGACTGAGGCCCCCACCCGCAAGTCCCCCGGAGTCATAAGAGCAAGACCCCGCCGCCGCCTTGCAGCTCAGGCACCAGGTCTCCTTCCTCCATCCCTCAGGCCCCCACTCCACAGGTGCCCCCACCACACCCTGCCCCAGGTTCCCCCACCCACAGATATACCATCCCCAAGAGGATCCGGCCTTCTCCCCCTGCCACTTGCTCTCCTGGCACCACACCCCCGCTGCGCTTGTCTGTGCCACTGATGTGGTGAGGGTGTCCTCCCCCTCTGTCCAGCCCACCTTGCCTGTTCCCCATTCTCCTCCCCTGGAGGTAGGCACTGCAGTGGAGTCCACTACCACCCTGTCTGACTTGGGCACTGCAGTGGCGGACCTGTCCACTCCATCTGCATGGTCCACTGCAGTCGTGCCAGCACACACACCATCTGAGCCATGCCCCCCAGTTGTGCCGGCACACACCATGTCAGACACCTCCACTGCAGTTGTCAGTGGCTCTCCAGCACCCACCACCCCTTCCCTGCCTCCTCCTGGTGAGCCCTGATCCTGTCCCTGCGGTGCCTGGCCTGCCCCCCGGTTGCCCCTCCTAGTGGATTGTCCCTGGTTTTGTGCAGTGCAGGCATGCGTAGGGTGACATCTGCCACTGTCACCCTGCATTGACTTACTTGATGGACTGGCCATTGGCCTTTGTTGGAGCATTACTGTTCTCTGAGTTTTTGGACACACATATGCTGAATAAAGCAACTTTCTGTTCTCTAGTGCTTTTGCTTCTGATGTACATGTTGTTGATGATGCTAACCATGCCCTTGCTGCAGTGATGGTGATATTTGGTCTCATGATAATGAAGTGTTACTGTGCAGGAACACATGTGGTCCAGGGGAATGTGTCCTATCCTGTGGTGTATCCATGTCATCCTTAGCAGCATCTGAGGGTGTCATGTGTTCAATATTTGGCAATGGGATTTCCTACTTACATTAGCTATTTCACATCTGTGGCTTCCACCCCTGCACATCTGTTGTGCCTGCCATTGTTCAATTCGTCTACTTCCCTGACCGTGTGGCCATCTCCACTGGACATGCAGGTTTGGGCATCAATGGGGAAGGACTCATCTGTGTTGTCAGTGCAACATTGCTATACAAGTGTGTTGGATCTGTGCTGATGATTTCATTGGCACTCCCATGACCAGGCTGATGTGACGGGAGCCTTCATTTGGTGCTCATTGTTGATTGTGTGACCAAGTGCTCAGCTGACATGATGGGGCCCTACTGAGGCAACATATGGCACAGCTTTCCTCACACAGGAGTGGAGTCCCCTCATGGCAGTGTGTACTCCTGTGACATTGCCTGCACCCAAGGTGTGTGTTATATGAGCATGTCTGTGTGTTCACTTCCGTTTTGCTGTGCATGCTGGGATCCCTAGTGTGGTACCTGTTTGTGATGCTTGCTGAGTTGACCTATGTTCCCCCAAAGTCTTCTCCCTGGGTTCTCTGTGGTGTGGGTGCATGGCACATTACTGGTCATCAGGGTGTCACCCATAGGTGTGTTTGCTGTCAGGGCTGAGTTTGTGTGCAGACGCAGATGGGTCACAGTCAGGATTCCCTTGGCACTTGTTGTTTACACCTGTCATGTGATTTCCAGTTTGTGTTATCTTTCAGTGATTGTGACACGTTGTGTGTGTGACTGCTGGCACTCCTCAGGGTCCGGGCTGCAATGTTGGTAGTTGTCTATGTGTGTTCTTTGTGGGTGACCTTGGCTTCTTCATTGGTGTGTGACTGTGGCTGGGATCCCATTGGTTGGTGTGGTATTGCCGTCATGTCCATGTACAGCGTAGTGTGCAGTGTGTCAGACATTCAGGAGTCTTGTTGAGTGGCCATGTGTGATGTGTTTCTGCACCTTGGTTCCCACCCACCACCCTGGGATTGTCATGGGTGCATGTGCAATGTCACCAGTGCATGTGTGCTTCACTGCTGCACATTGTTGGAGGTCGAGGGGTGTGGTGTTGAGTGTGTGCAGATGAGAGTTGTTGCCCGGCTAGGCCCCTGCCTCCATGTTGGCCTTGGCTTACTGGCCGTGCTGATTGATTTGTGCTTGTGTAGGTGTGATGGTAGTTTGTTGCTCAGGACACATGACTGTGGTTCACAGTGTGAACGACATTTAGCTTTGTCATCACAGTGGGATTGTAATGCAGCCCAGGGTCACCACATTGTGGGGGCCCTCGGGTAGTGCTGTGGTGTGTCTGTGTCTTGCTGTGTCAGTTGCTGTTCCTACATGCTTGTGTGACATGTGTGATTTGTGCTCCCTCTCATCTGACAATGCCTGATTGCCCACATAGGGGATTTGGATCCATGAGTTACCTTTGTGTGGCACTGTATGCACATCTGTGTAATTGGTATTCAGGCCTCCTCATGTGTTGTGTGGTTGCCTGGGGACACTGGCACCCCCCTCACCTGTTGTGTTTGATGTGCAGTGTGGGTCTGCCTGTTTGTGTTTGTGCATCTGCACCACTGCATTGTCATATCTTAGGTGTGCCATTGGCTGTATGTTGTTTGGTGGGTTTCCCCTGCTGTCCCTGGGACTCCTAGGTCATCGGTCAGCACAATGATCATGGTTTGTGTGTCCCATTGCTGCCATGGTATGGTATCTGTTCACCTCACATCTACAGTCTCCACAGGGTATCTGCATTTGTGTGCCCATTGGTGCAAATATGTGGGTCTGCATTCTGATGGTCACTTCTGTCATTGTGTCATTGATGAATGTTGACAGTGTCAGCCCCCATGGGTGTTGTTTGTCTGCACATGGCCAAAGGTATGTCTTATTTGCACTGCAGTATTTGCCTCCCCCAATCTATGTTGCAATGGGACACATGCACTACTTTGCCACTGATGTGTTTTATGTTCTGTGACCAGGAATCATCCATGCAGTTTGGCAGTTGCAGCTTTTTCTTTGTCAACACTTGGATTTTGGTCACTGTGATGATGGGGGTTTGGACCCCATTGCCACAATGTTCAAAATGTGCTTCAGCTATGGGCCCCCACACTTACATTTTGCTCACTGTGATGATGGGGGTTTGGACCCCATTGCCACAATGTTCAAGATGTGCTTCAGCTATGGACCCCACACTTACCTTTTGGTCACTGTGATGATGGGGGTTTGGACCCCATTGCCACAATGTTCAATATGTGCTTCAGCTATGGACCCCACACTTACATTTTGGTCACTGTGATGATGGGGGTTTGGACCCCATTGCCACAATGTTCAAAATGTGCTTCAGCTATGGACCCCACACTTACATTTTGGTCACTGTGATGATGGGGGTTTGGACCCCATTGTCACAATGTTCAAAATGTGCTTCAGCTATGGACCCTACACTTACATTTTGGTCACTGTGATGATGGGGGTTTGGACCCCATTGCCACAATGTTCAAAATGTGCTTCAGCTATGGACCCCACACTTACATTTTGGTCACTGTGATGTTGGGGGTTTGGACCCCATTGCCACAATGTTCAAAATGTGCTTCAGCTATGGACCCCACACTTACATTTTGGTCACTGTGATGATGGGGTTTTGGACCCCATTGCCACAATGGTCATGGCCTGCTTGCATTGTGGGGGCCACACACATATATGTGTGGCACATGTGATAGGGGGTCACATTGTATGTTCAAAGTCATGTTCAGTGTTGTAGGCATTTGACACAGTCTACACACGCTTGTCATGGTGTTGGGGGATGTCTTTTTCTTGCATTCCCTAGGTTGTGGTGTGCTGGTTGTGTCATGCATTGTCCATCCTATGAGTGGGGGTGGTGTTGGTGGTAGGCATCCAGCCCCCCATGGGTAGAGGTGGTAGTAGTGACAGGCATCCAGCCCCCCATGGGTAGAGGTGGTAGTAGTGGTAGGCATCTGGCACCCCCATGGCTAAGGGTGGTAGTAGTGGTAGGCATCCAGCCCCCCTGGCTAAGGGTGGTAGTGGTGGTAGGCATCCAGCCCCCCCTGGGTAAGGGTGGTAGTTGTGGTAGGCATCCAGCCCACCTGGCTAAGGGTGGTAGTAGTGGTAGGCATCTGGCACCCCCATGGCTAAGGGTGGTAGTAGTGGTAGGCATCCAGTGTGGTAGGCATCCAGCCCCCCCTGGGTAAGGGTGGTAGTTGTGGTAGGCATCCAGCCCACCTGGCTAAGGGTGGTAGTAGTGGTAGGCATCTAGCACCCCCATGGCTAAGGGTGGTAGTAGTGGTAGGCATCCAGCCCCCTGGGTAAGGGTGGTAGTGGTGGTGGGCATGTGGCACCCCCTGGGTAAGGGTGGTAGTAGTGGTGGGCATCTGGCACCCCCTGGCTAAGGGTGGTAGTAGTGGTAGGCATCCAGCCCCCTGGCTAAGGGTGGTAGTCGTGGTAGGCATCCAGCCCCCCTGGGTAAGGGTGGTAGTAGTGGTGGGCATCTGGCACCCCCCTGGCTAAGGGTGGTAGTAGTGGTAGGCATCCAGCCCCCCTGGCTAAGGGTGGTAGTCGTGGTTGGCATCTGGCACCCCCCTGGCTAAGGGTGGTAGTTGTGGTAGGCATCCAGCCCCCCTGGCTAAGGGTGGTAGTTGTGGTAGGCATCTGGCACCCCCTGGCTAAGGGTGGTAGTCGTGGTAGGGCATCCAGCCCCCCTGGGTAAGGGTGGTAGTAGTGGTGGGCATCTGGCACCCCCATGGCTAAGGGTGGTACTAGTGGTAGGCATCCAGCCCCCCCTGGGTAAGGGTGGTAGTAGTGGTGGGCATCTGGCACCCCCATGGCTAAGGGTAGTAGTAGTGGTAGGCATCCAGCCCCCCTGGGTAAGGGTGGTAGTCGTGGTAGGCATCCAGCCCCCCCTGGGTAAGGGTGGTAGTAGTGGTGGGCATCTGGCACCCCCATGGCTAAGGGTGGTAGTAGTGGTAGGCATCCAGCCCCCTGGCTAAGGGTGGTAGTTGTGGTAGGCATCCAGCCCCCTGTGTAAGGGTGGTAGTAGTGGTGGGCATCTGGCACCCCCCTGGCTAAGGGTGGTAGTAGTGGTAGGCATCCAGCCCCCCCTGGGTAAGGGTGGTAGTGGTGGTGGGCATGTGGCACCCCCTGTGTAAGGGTGGTAGTAGTGGTGGGCATCTGGCACCCCCATGGCTAAGGGTGGTAGTAGTGGTAGGCATCCAGCCCCCCTGGCTAAGGGTGGTAGTAGTGGTAGGCATCCAGCCCCCCTGGGTAAGGGTGGTAGTAGTGGTGGGCATCTGGCACCCCCATGGCTAAGGGTGGTAGTAGTGGTTGGCATCCAGCCCCCCTGGGTAGGGGTGGTAGTGGTGGTGCGCATCCAGGCCCCTGTGTGCATATGTGGCATTGGTGATGGGCATCCCGCCCCTATGGTGCTGCTGTTGCTGGTGTAAGTAAATTCTGCATCCCTCTGTGTGTGTGTGATGTGTTGTGTACGTGTTGTATGTTTTTGTGGTTGGTGTCTGACTTACCTTCTGCGCCGTACGCGTCCGTGCCTGTTCCGGTAGTAAATGTAGAATATTGGTAGGATCGGAACGAAGGGATTCATGGTTGGTTCGCCTCGTTCGTCTTTCTCGTTGCTTCGCGTCGTCCTTGTCGCTGGCATGTTTGCCTCGTGAGCCGTGGATCGTGTTGTGGCGCGAATCGGAGCTTATGTGCGCCTCTCCGGAAGCTTTGACATGCCGGACGTAGCGACGGGTTCGGCGCGTACGAACGCCGCGATCGTACTTGTCCGGCCGGACGGGCCTGCATTTTCCCTTCCGTGCGACTCGATTCGGCGCTTCCGGATTCGCCTCGGTCGGGGAACAGGACCTGGATTGGGTGAGTACGACTCGGCCGGATTCTATGCTGTTGTGCGCATCGTACTTACTCGTTCGAATAATGTACGGATCGGTCGGGAAACAGGCATTCGCATGGCTTTTTCCCGACCGAATGGTATTGGGTGCGCCTCCGACCGAGATCGGAATCGGCCCCTAAATGTTCTTGGTATAACCTCCTTTAGCCATATATCAATCAATCAATCAGGTTTTACAAAGCATGGCTTATCACCCAATAGGGTATCCAGGCGCTTGCAGGTCCCAGAGGCTTATTCGAGCAGCCAGGTCTTCAGGGCCATTCGGAAATCCGGAAGTGAAGTGATGGTCAGGAGTTGTGTGGGGAGGCTGCTCCAGGTCTTTTCTGCAATGTGGGAAAGGGAGAGTCTTCCACTTCTGCTTGGGTAGATGCAGGGAGTATGGGTAAGTGAGACGGAGGTGGAGCGTAGCCTTCTCAATGGTTGGTGGAAGTTCAGGCAGTGGTTAATGTAGGTGGGTCCTTGGTTGTGTAGAGCCTTGTGTGTTGAATTGGCATCTCTTCTGTATGGGGAGCCAGTGGGGTTGCCTAAGGTGGGGTGTGATGTGGGTTCACGGGAGAAGGCCAAGGATCAGTCGGGCTGCGGCTTTCTGTATGGTTTGAAGTCTCTGTAGGAGGTGTGTACATTGAGGTTGTAGCCATAGTCCAGTTGGCTGGTGATGCGGGCCTGTGTCACTATGCGTCTCCTGTGCAGGGGTAATCACTTGTAATGGCCCTTCCACCATTCATGGCAAACAGGTTGTATTCTGCACACCACAAGGGGCTTGGCCCAGCCCACTTCAGCAATTAGCTTCTTTAGCTCAGCATTCTTCAGCCTTTAGCTTCAGGCACTGTCAATGACATTATGGATCAGCTCATTAGAGTATTTCACTATCAGCTTCCTTCTTTTTGTTGCTTGGGTATACCTTCAGCCTCCACTCGAATGCATGAGGGACTATTTTGCACCATGACTGCGCCACCACAAAATAGGCAGCCCTGCAGACCACTTGTAAAACGGCGGTCGGGATGCTTCAGGATTGGTGGCATTCTCCTAATTGCCGCAGCTGCGGGCCAGCGGTCGGACTGCTAGTGTCAGAATCAGGGCCTATTTTTTATACTATTATTTAATTTATACTTTAAAATTTTGGGATTTTTTTTTACAGCATTGTTTGACGTGTTTAACATTTTTTCTAATTTTTTTAAATATTTATCAAGGGCGTTATTACGAGTTTGGCGGTCCTCCTGTCAGCCTGCCACCTGCAATGTACACTCTGCTGTCAAGCACTTAATTATTTATCTCGTCCGTCAATTGTCTAAACAAATGAATCATTTTTTTTTTTTGGACTGCAGAGGCATTTTTTTTATTGCTTTTCTTAGTACACGATCTCCATCTTCCAAACTGTTGGCTTTGCCAGTGCTTGCTTTTTGTCACTGTTTTGCTTAGGTACGACCTTTCAGTGCGTATACTGATATACATTTCTATACAAAGTAGAAGACAGATAGGCGAGATAAACTGAGGAATAAATTGGCCACAGTAATTTTATTTTCATTACTTGTGTTTTGTTAACCTCTGGCATCCTATTTGTATATGTGGCATCCACAAAATAATGTTAAAGTTATGTTTTGGAGACACTACACTTTCTCGAGTGTTAAAATCGTATTTCAAATGAATTAATTTTCTGCATTGCTAGTACATGAGAATTGGATTGAAAGAGCGTGATTGTAGGTATTGACGTCTGCCAAGTTGTATCAATCAATACTATTGAAGAAGTAGGCAGGCCCTTCCTGCTCAGACGACAATGTAATATTGATGGAAAGAAGAGGAACCCAATCGCTGCAGGTCAAAAGAGAGCTTTGTTGACTGATGAAAATGGACCTTTCAACTTTGCTAATGGAAATTTACGGATAAAGAATGTAGCACTCAAGACCCAAATATAATGAATGAAAAAGAACTAGGGTACGCTAAAACAGGTTACGCAAAAATACTTTCTAAGCAAGAAAATATTAGTTTTTGATAAATCTCAATGTAATGACCAAAATGAATTAAAGGCTATAAAAAACAGCACATGCAAGCAGTCAAATTGAAGAATGTGAGGTCAAATATTTTCAACAAAGTGGTAATGAGAAGTTAATTAGTCATTTTCAGGAAGTGTAACGCACAAATTAGAGGGAATTGCTAGTATAGCCAGATACAAACATGTTAAAAGTTAGTAAAGTGAAAACGTCAAGGGACTGGTCCAAAAATAACCTCCATTGTATTCACTCTCTCCATCACCACATGTGACTTTGTCAGTGACTTAATGAACAAAGTCTTGTCCAGTAGGCCACGTCTTAAAACACTTTGGAAAAAGCCAATAGTCCTTGCTTTCAGATAAAAGGAGGTCTTCATTGATTTACTGCATGTGTGGTTTTCTCAATGGGTGAAAGAATGAATGAGACAATGATTCAGTGTTTGGAGGAAAGGATAAATAAGTGAATGCACTGCAGAATAGATGAATGAGTGTGTGATCTGGTGCAAGCTTGGAAGAGTGATGCTTTCCTGGGGTCTTCTAAATGCAATGTAGAGAGGAGTTTCCTGCCAACAATTACAACAATATCAAAGTAATGGTTATGGGACCACCGTATACCTCCAGACTATCAAATAGAAGATGAAATCCTTAAGCGAGTTAACTTATTTGATTTTCTGGGAATCTATCTTCTGCTTCGTGTTCATGGCATCCCCAGATTGAAAAGAGTAAAGTTGCCTTGTCAAGATTGGTGGGAGGAATTTTAAACAAAGTTTGAAAAGTGAAAACAAATCTGTAATTTCCTAACATGTTATCAACAGACATGATGCAACTTTTGTAGTAACAAATACTTGTAGAAGTCATGGGGAGTTAGACCTATGTTGTCCGGGGATTTGTCACGATTTACTGCATGGTTAGTCTAGAGTTACGTGGCTGCTGCATTCGTCTAATATTAGATTGCAGGGGAAAAATAATTATGTTCCGGATAAATTATATCTTCATTTTTCTAATATTTTATCGGTGCTTTCTTTTACCGGCTTCTTATACCTTTTTACTCTGATTTAATATTGCATTTACAATGTTGTGTATGTTAATAGTTAACTGAGCTGAACAATAAAATGCACACAAACTGACATTCTTCTACGAGCTGGGAGGGGACATTACCTCATCCTGTCCCAGGTTCAATCTGGATCCTGTCAGCCATGACCTCAGCTCATCCGCACCCAGGGGCAGATTTACTAACTTTTTATGCAAAGCAGTGCAGCAATCAAAGTTGTTGTGCTGTGTTATGTGAAAGGGAGAGCGCAGAACAAACAGTCTCTATCTGCTAAGATTTCATCTCTCCCTGCGCTGGCACACTTCACACACAAACATCCTTGCACCATAGCGTAAAGGTGAATATGTGATGTGAAGTATAGGTTGGCTACTGGAACGGAACACTTCCTGTTTAACTACATCCTCTAGACTTTATTTTGCACTTTTCCCAAATTGTAGGTGTAGGGACCTGGGGAAGGGCACTAGGACCCTGCCATGGACAGAGGGGTCAGGAGGGAACCGGACACCACATCCGGTCAGGGGTGTGGGGAGGACACTAGAGAGAGGAAGGGGACCAGAGGCGGAGTGTGCACAGCCAGCTCGTGCCGACGATAATAATAAAGCAACCGAATCCCTTACCGGTGTCCTGTGTATTTGTGGGTCCGGGGACGCGACAGTAGGTGTGCTGTAAAGTGCAGCACTCATGCAGAGGTTGAAATGTTTGGAGAAACAAAAACATGTCTCTAAGTTAACGCCAACCTCACAGAGGCGTTACTTTTTGGCACAAAGCCCTGTCTACCAATGGCATAAAGGTCTTTACATCAGAACCGCGGGTGGTTGCATGGATTGCCATGTGCCATCCATGGCACGCCCCCTCAACACCTAGTAATGCAAGGACAGCTTTACTTTGGGGATTCTTTCCAATGTAAAACTACACTGCAAAGTAAATCACAGTTCGACACATTGTTCTGGTTGACAACTCTGAAGCATCCCACAACTTCATATGATGCTTCATTGGGACCCTTAAACATAAACCTAACCATCTGTATTGGTACAAATATGACATTTACCAGTAACCACTTTTGCTTAGTTAAAACTATTACTCAGCAACACAGTTTAATTGTTATCGTGATGGTACGTGGCTTATTGCTAAGGACTTCGTACTTCAACATTTCTGCAGAGTCACCTTATCTGTGGATCTGGCACGACCTGTGGGAAACACGCCCAGCGTTTACCGTGCCATTTACAGAAATACCAAGCTTAAAACACATAAAGGGCCCTATTTATGAGAAACTAACGCTTCACGGTGCCGCAAGTCATTTTGCTGCACCGTGCTGCATTAGTTTTGAAGCACAGGGATGCAACATATTTACAACAATGGGTCGCATCTCTGTGCTTTTCCCTACGCTGGCGCACAAACTGCTGTCGTGCGCCGGTGAAGGCACCCTTGCACCATGGTGCAAGGATGCCTGTGTTGTGTGGAGATTGTTTTTGTGCAGGAAGGGGCATCTTCCTGCACAAAAACAATCAATTGAGGTGATTTCCTCTTCCAATGCATGCTGTAGAATGCATGAACATTTGAAAGAGGAAAAAAACGAGGAGAATTGAAAACATTTCTCCTCGTTGCGCCTTGCTACGCCACCCCTGGGTTGGCGTAGAATTCCTACGCATTTCCTGGTTTACGATTGCTCGTAAATCTGGAAATGCATCAGTGGACATGGGTGTTGCATGGGAACACCCACAGCAACACCCATATCAAGCCTCTAACATGCAAAGTGCTGCGTAAAAAGGGGCGATATTTACAAGCACACGTAAAGCCACGGAGGGTGGCTTTATGTGTGCTTGTAAATATCACGTAGCAGGTTGCACCGCTAGTGCGTCATGCAATGTGACGCACCAGCGGCGCAAGGGGCTTGTAAATAAGCCCCTTAGTGTTAAGAGCTAAGCTTTTTAGGCAGTTTAGGTTTAGGCATTACAGGGCTTATTTACAAGCCCCTTGCGCCACCTGTGCGTCACTTTTTCTCATATTAAAAATGAAGGCGCAAAGGACTTGTAAATAAGCCCCTACATTTGCCATCATGTCGTGTACGTTCAGACACTGACATTTCGTTGATATTCTGCAATATTGCTGAGTTATTATTTTCTTCCATCCTGCAAAAATATTGAATCTGGAATATTGACTACCATTATATCCTCAAGGTAAGTATAGATTTGCAATTCCTGACTCCCGCCTATGGATCATGGAAACATGTATATTATCATAGCACGTAGATGTGGATCTAAGAATAATTTAACTATACATATATATATAAACTGGCCTTAAAGGCAAAGTGAGTATTCTTGATGCAATATTTTTGCATGACAAAATATGTATATTATCAAGGTACGTAGATGTGGAGTTAAGAATAGTAAATCCTTAATTACCTATATGTATTTACCGTCATGACAAAGTGGTAGTCAATATTCTGGATAGGATTTAATTGTAGCTCAAAATAAAAAAAACTTGATATGCTGACATACAAACCCTTTCATTATCTGTAAGAATTGCTATTCAGTATTTTCCAAACTGGGTCGTTTGGTCGTCTTGGAAAGTGTTCATTGCCAGTCCTTCTCAGTCTCATGTGCCTTTTCACCATCTGAACACTGAGAGTTGTTCCCACAGAATTACAACCCATGATTAGGAGGTGCTGCCTCACCTGCAGATATATTCCTCTCTGCGAAACAAAACATAAACACTGGTCGCCACTGCAAAATTCCTTGGTGCAGTCCTGTTCAGGTCAAAGTGTCTGTGCCTGGAGGGAGTAGATTACTGTAACTGACTGACTCCAGACCTGCAGCCCGGTGCTCAGAGTCCTACTAAATGTCTACCAGAAGTGTCAACATTTTTAGTCAAAATTCTGTGATTCATACAGGTATGCCTTTTGGGCATTCACAAAAAGTGTCACCTTGCATGACCACAAACACTCCAGTTGGGGTGTAAGGCACGCAACGATACCCACTTGAGGTACTTAAAGCATAAAAATGACAAAAGCAGTGGATTTCTATTGCAGTGCAAGAATACTTGGCAGTTTATGCATGGCAATGTCAGCACTCCCTGGGTGGACTTGTACACTTAATGCACTAATGATATACCTGAAGTCTGATGAAGAGAAAATATCCCGTTGAGGCGCCCCAAAAAACTTGACTGGCACGGTGATCAAGCTGTGGCTGAATGGGGCTGACTCAAAGCATGGAGGTATTTGGACAAAATATTGTGTTGCAGAAATATTGTGTCAAGAATATCGGGACTTCAAATATATCATGGACAGGAATATCAATGGTAAAAATATAGTTGAAGTGTTATGAATGTTTTTTTTTTAATGTATGAATGGTCAAACATATTACTTAAATTTTTTTAAATTGTATTGCTAAATAAAATATAAACTTTACTTTTAAATTTAAATGTTTATAAAAATAGTAGTTCAAATTAGTGTTATAATAAAATATTTTTGACAATTTTATAACTTAATAAAGTGTGATAATGTGTAGTATTAATTGTGAAATTTGCATTTTTAAAATATAAAAGTCTAGGTAAAAGTTTTATTTTGAATTGGATTTAATACATTTGCATTTTTAAGCTTTTCACACTTTCCCCAAGTTTGTTTAAATTGGAGTGGGAATAGTAAATTCCACCCCTTTAGTGTCCAACACCTTTCCTGAGTTGGTATATATTGGAGTGGGAATAGTAGATTACACCTTTTTAATGTCCCACACCTTCCCCAAATTGATTTAGATTGGAGTGGGAATAGTAAATGCCACCCCTTTAGCTGTCAACACCTTCATCAAGTTGGTTTAGATTGGAGTTGGAATACTAAATGTCACCCCTTGGCGAAAAGGCAGGTTTTGGGGTGAAATCATGTGCCCTGGAGACATGTCCATGGGGACACCTAATTGTGCCCCCATGCCATCTGCACGGTAGTGCACACTGTTTCTTCTGCAGATCTTGCTGCAGGGAAACAGTGCACCTGACCGCCCAGATGCTTTGCAGCATGGCTGGCATTGGCTGTGGCTCTTTCCAAGAGCTGCAGCATGCCACCACCATGACTGTGCCGCCGCAAAGCCGCCAGACCTGAAGTTCACTTGTAAAACGATGGTCGGGAGGTTGCCGGCTTGGCAGCGTTCTCCCCACTGCCGCAGCTGCAGGATAGCAGTCGGACTGCCAATGCCGTAATCTGGGCCTATATTTGATACTATTATTTAATTTATACTTAATCATTTTTGGAAATTTGTTTACAACATTGTTTGACATGTTTAATTTTTTTAAAAATAATTTTGTACTTTTTTAAATATTGGCTACCAACGCATCGACAGGAGGACCGCCAAGCCCATTGTGCACCCTCCCTCCAGACACTGAGTTGAATCCAGAGTGGACAGGGCGGTGCTGCAGTGATCTCACAACAGTGGCTGTGTTAGCCTTATTGGAGAGCCTTAACAGGAGACCACCGCCGTGACAGCGCCTGCATGCCACACTGTGCAGGAACGGAGGTGCAATTCCAGGGGAGCACAGCATGTGCCCCCCAACGCACTCCCAGACCCAGAAGCAGCAGCCTTAGTTGCCTCTCTCCCACCCTTTTCATGGCGGGCTCAATGCCATGAAATGGGCGGTGGAAAGCCAACCAGGAATATGATAGGTGGTGCCGCAGCGTCACTGCCAGCATATTCCAGTCCCCTTCTGCTGCGCGACTGCCAGAGGATCCTGGTGGGCGTGGCAGTCCTTCCACACTCCTGCCACACTCAGAATACTGCAGGCGGACCCGCAGTGGTGGTTGTGGTCAGACTGTAATAAGACCCTAAGTATTTTTACTATATTTCCCATTGATTTCTATGGCGAGAGTGTATTTTTTAGTTTCATTTGGTAGCCATTTACTTTTACTGCTAGCTTCTATTTTGCAGTCTATTGGTGTTAGGTGCTGCTGGAGTTAGGTGCTGTTGTTCCTCAGAACAGCTAAGTCCTTAATTAGGGATTTTTTTTTTAAGGGTTTTGAGGGCTGGTGGGATATATGATGGATGTTTATAAGTTGGGTATAGTGTTCATTAAGAGTTTTTAGTATGGTTAGATATGTTTAGGTCGAGCATCAGCATGCATGCGCTGTCTGCAAGACCTGCTGTAATCACTCATACTGAGTGTAATCGCGCCTGCCATTGGTTTACTCGTGCGTCACTTTCATTTCCTTGTTCGTTAATGGTTGGTGCTCCTGATACATCACTTCCGATTTTACTCCAGGAGCACCAGCCAACTGCAGTTTCCTTACACTGTAGGTCTTTATGTATTTTTTGGGTGACTATTTATTTATAAACATGGCACCCACTTCACTCGCAGCCATCCAATACCTTTTATGTACACAAGCGCTGACTACTTTTTTAATAACGTGGCGTCCGCTTCACTCGCAGCCATGCAAATTCTTTTTTATGTCCACGGGCGCCGCGCTTTGTTTCTGCATGGCACCCACTTTCATGCACTCTGTCACAGTCCACCTTTAAAAAAGCTGCAGCGGCACTACAGATCCACTTCCTGGGACTGCACGTCTTCTGCCGCTGCTGATCAGACTGTGCACGTTTTAAGAGCTGGGTGGGAGGGAGACCCCAGGACCAAGCGCCGGTCCCCACTGCAGCTGCTGTTATGACTCCTTCCAGGGTCTTGGCCTGCAGACCTCTCATCCCCTCACAAAAGAAAACTAATGAGTTGTGCGCTGAAGAATAGAGAGGCCTGGGGGCATATTTCCGTACAGCTAAAGTAACAAATATCTGTTCTGAGGATCAGCGAGCCCAGGCCCGGCATCCCTATATACTTGGGTCTGAACTTTGAAGCCATGGTGTGTCTCTGCTCCGTGCCTCCAGAGGAGCCAGCAGCGGGCAGGTAAGTTGAAAGTAAAGAGTTGTCTCTACTCAGCCTCTACTTCACAGTGTTTCTTTAGCACCATTGGCTCCTTTCTGCTTTCTAGTTTATCTCTCTTGTTTCTCTGCCATCACTCTCTTTTCAGGCAGAGTATCAGTGCTCCATGTACACGGATGTGATGATACGGTCACAAGGACAGCCACTAGACACAGCTTAGATCTGAAAAAGCGAATGTCCAGGTTAAGTGCAAAGGAGGTGTAGCATTCAGAGAAGGACAGACAGTCATTTGGATTCAGTCATGGGAGGCTTCTAATGTGTGTCTGTGATTGGCAAAGTGTCATTGAGAAGTTTGTTTTATTTGTTCGGAGCCTTAAGAAGCAATAAATGGCTAGGCGCAGTTTTAATGCAGCCCTCACTGGACTTTCTTTCACCACTGGAGTGTTCTCCGCCATTTCTCAGACATGGAAGTTCCTAAAATGAGCAATACAAGCAACACGTTTCTGTGTCTACTGAGAAGGCAAACGTGTCTAACTTTCTCGCCTCTCATATTCTCTACATGGTTTAATGCTGCCTAACTAACCTTCAGATCCTGCTGGAACAGCACATTCACTGACAGCTACATAAGGCAAAGAAAAAGAACTATGCTTCTCACTAAAGCACCAGAGAACACGGTGGTGCATAGAAAATGTGACTCCATGAGGTAGAAGGACAGTCTGATAAAATGACAGCCTGAACATCCATTGTTGAATTTACATTTTTCGGACTTTTGCTGACTGTATATATACTCCCTCTGGAGGAACTTGTGAATTTTCTATGACATGAGTATCTGGCCATACGAATATTTTTCTGCAAGGTGATAGCGACTGACAGCCCAGGCAATGCTTTCATCCAGGGGAAGGAAGCATTCATTTTGTGCCTGGGTCCAGGCCAGGGAAGACCATCACAGAGCCAGATACTAGGACCACAGTGGTACTACCTTGTCCAGACCACTATAGATGAGATGTGCTTGCTAATGTCAGTTTCACATAGCACCAATTAGAGGGCCCTATAGAATCTGAAGAGACTGCTACACAGTACTATTAGTACGGGAAAGACAGAGAAATATCAAATTCAGGCACAGCAAAGGACACAACATTGAATGATAGCTTGAAAGTGATCCATAGAACATTGTAATGCCAGAGTAAATGGTCCTTTTTTTTCTCTTTCATTCCTAACATTTTTCTTTTATTCAACTCAATAATAATCTGATAATATATGTGGAAAGTGCAAAAACACCCAACCACGCTCAATTATAGTAACCTGGATGATTAATTTAATTGAATTCTTTATAATGTGCGGATTATTAATAGTATCTGTTTCAGTAATAAATATATTCATTAAGCAGGACACTCGCTGAATTTTATAGGGATTATTTATTTTATTTATAAATAGTTTTGAACCATAGGTTACCCAAATGCATTACAAATGATAAAACCTGCAGAAGCCACACCATGATGCAGAAACATGAAGCAACAACACAGTAGGCATTATGAGTCAAAACCATAAATTAGCTACATACGTATGTACATTGTACAGTTGCAAACATCTTCAGTGTACATATTGTAATTAAAGAAATCAGTAGTCGGGCACAGATCACATTTTAAAATGTTTTTGGAAATCTTTTTTTTCCCAATTGCATAGGAAGGGATTGTCCTGACATCAAGGATAATTGAATTCTATATCCTCAGAGCATTTCCTGAGTAGGATTAAGACAGACTGTGCCTAATATTTCCAGAGTATATCATATAAAGGATGGCTTTATGAACAATAAATGCCATTTTGAACATATCCCTGCTTTCGATAGGTAGCCACTGAAAGGTGATAAGAATTAGGGAGATGTAATCAGAGGTTTGATAACTGATCCCAACCTAGCTGCTGTATGCAGGACTGCTTTCAGTAACCACGGTGTAGTCTGGGGATGACAAAACTTAGAGAACTGCTGCAGTCAAGTCTGGGGGATTTAACCCCTAAAAGGAGCCTATCTTCATATGCACTTTTTACTGTGGAGTGAATGTTTAGAGTGAAGATTGAGATTTCTCTCTAGTGTGAAAATGTGAGTTTGTGCTGTCCGTGATGGAGGATTTACAATCCATGCTTTTAGGCAAGCTGATCCAAGATTGGATCGATACTGAGCTCTGTGAATGAGTAATCAGTAGAATCTTTGTTTTGAGAGGATTTATTATGAGATGCTCACAGGCCAGTTATCGAACAGCAGCAACCCTCCAAGTGGAGTGACTGTTGTGTCTCGCATTTTATTTTCAAACCTGTTCCTCTGAATAGCTGTAGCTTTAGAGGGGAACTCTTCATTTGAACTTTTTAGATGCTGGTGACCAGGGGTGCACCTGAAAGTCCATATTCCTTCTTCTGTGGAGGAGAGGTCTATTCATCACTGAATTCTTCAGACTTTGTTGAAAGCCTTTCTCCTGTCCCTGCTGAAAAAAGTGTTCAGATGGAAACGTGCCATAGAAAGTCAATAGTTGACCTTCAGAGGTATTTTGCAGTGTGCCAGTATATTTCTGGTGCAATACCTGGCTCACACCACTTCTGAAGCCTATATTGTCTGAGATAACAGTTTTGAGGGGGAGAAATGCTTAGCATGTGTCACCACTTTCCCAATAAATAGTGTGATCTAGACTCTGTTGTGCATTGTAGCTGCAAGTAGAGCTTTACAAATATTCAATAAATGAATACATTCATCTATGTGACCTTGGATTTATTCAAGTGCCAAAGGGGTGTATGTAAGCTTGGGAGGGCCTGTATTGTTAGTTCCTTTTGCTGATAGGGACTTAAATAGGACAATGTAACTAACTTTGAAATGTCATGATATCGAAGGACAGTCCTTCCAATCAATGGCAAACCAAGAAAATACGCATTAAAGCCAGTGAATGTACTGACCTGATCCAAAGCCCATTCTCATTGTGTATTGCTTCTTATTGTACCTTTCTAAAGAATTGATAATACGAGGTCCGTCAGACAGATAAAGCTGTGTGTTGCCGGACTTGAAAACTGGTCATGATAGTCTGTCTTCTGTTTTTACTACAGTTAGTACAGGAAACATTTCCGATTATTTTTTATCATGAGTATAATGCAAGTTTTGCATACAACTTCTGCAATGCTAGTCAACTTTTCAAGGGTGCTTGCATTCACATCGAAAATGTCTGACTTTCACATCAGACTGTCACCATCAATTTTCCTTTTTCGGTTGGTTTTACTTCTTTAAGCATGTCCATATGGTTTCATAACGCCCCCAATACAAGGCAAATCCCTTTGGTGTTGTACGACAAGATTGCTGTTAAAAAATGTCTAGGCTTATTCAGCTTCTTCTCACCGCTGAGGTCATTAGGGGCTGGGGAAAACAGTGTTTATACTAAGTTTAAATTGATTTAAGTTTTAACAAGCAATGCAATGCAATAGGTCTCGCATTTCTAAAGGTTTGAGCTATTGGCTTTGCAAACACCAATAGCTCAAACTTTTAGTAAAGTGAGACCTATTGCATTGCAAATGCTTGTTTTGTTAGTGTTTTGCACTATGTTGTCGTGTCACGTTTCTTAAAATTGTATTATTATTCTATGATTATGCTATTTTAAAATATGTGATGTTACTTATGTTTTTATGATTAAATGTTATGTATGTGAATATTTGGGACTGTAATGTATTGTATGGGTGGGTATTTATTGTTTCTTTTACACGTTTTTGGCTACGAATGATTTTGATGGGAAGTTGGAGTTTACAATTTTTTGTTTAAAGTAAATCTGTTTTGGTTTATTATAAACCAATTGTTTTCACATAGATTTTCTTTTTGTCGGGTTTCCTGGAGTTGTTCCTTTTTTAACACATTTTTTCCGGATTTTTACAGACTTGAAATGCTTTGAGAGATTTCAGCTTGATTGTTAATATTTTAGCATTTTTTTGTGGAGCTATTTGGACTTGTTTTTTGGTGGATTACTATTTTTTGTATATGGTGAGAGATCTGCAGCTACAAAGCAGTAAGTTTTATATGACATTTTTGTTTGCTTTCCAAAACAGACAGCACGGTTTTGGAAAGCGGGACGCGTGTGAGACGACGATTTAGTTCCAACTCGATTTCTCGGAGTGCTGCCTTTTAACTCTATAATTCAGATAGAGACTACTGCTCTTCCGTTATAGTTCTGTTGGATTGGCGCCTTCCTTGTATGTAACTCTGATAGAGGTTCGAATAGAATACCGTACTTGATCAAAGGGACTCTTTTAAACAATCAACATTATGTCCTGAAGATGGTCTGATGGACGAAACTGCCACAACAGACCGAAACGTCGACTGATACATCTATTTCCTTAGCATATGTTGCTTTTAAGGAACTGTTTTCTGCTGTCTTAGATTCATTTCCTTTCTTATACTCATTTGGAATAGATGTTTACATCTATGATTTGCAAGTTTTTTTGTGCATCCTCTATCATGGTGTTTTGTTGTTCTCGAATGTACCCTTTTTAATTTTGTTCACATTAAAAGTTGTGTACTTTTGAAGAAAAGATATACCCTTGTTTATAAGTGTTCTGCTGAATATTTATGTTGTGAATAACTTCATTGTTGTTTAGATTATTCAAGGTTGAGCCACCAATTGGGGCTTAACACACAAGTGACTAATCTATATAAAATTTGACTAAGAATAGCTAATGAAATCACTTGAAGGCACCTTTACCTACTACTAGTCCATCTGCCCAAGCCTCCAAGGGTATATTGGGTCTCCACTTTTCTGTTACTAACTATTGCAATGAGGCCCTACATTTTTGTTTAATGTCATTGTAGCAATGTATATTTTCATGTTTAATCATTTGTTGTGAGAATCCGCCCGAGTTTCGCAGTGTTTGTCATTTTTGGAATAATCATTTGCTTTTATTAGTGTGTCTTTTATATTGTTTGTTTAATTGCTTCAGTTATTTTGTTGGTTAGGGTTGTTTATAGTGTTATTTTATTGGTTGGTTTAGTGTAATTTGAATTTTATTATCAGTTAAATCCTTGTTTGGTAAATACTAATTTATGTTTTCCTTTTGTAGCATTGTATATAACTGTTTTTATTTAAATATGAATGTATTTGTTTTTATATAATATTTTATACTGTTGTTTGTATTTAAATGTTTATAGTTAATAGTAATGTTTTTGTGTATTCATGTATATTTTTTACATTTATTAATTAATTTGGGGTATATATTTCATTTTTGGGGGATGTAATATATTTTAATTTAATTATAGATGTTTAGTATAAGTTTAGGGTTTATTTGAAGTAATTGGTTTATGTAAAAGTTGGGGTTTTGCTGTATTTTTTTATGGATGCATTAGTTATTTTGACAATAATTTTGCAGTCAATATTGTCATAATTTATAGGTGATATTTGTGCTTATGATATTTATGTTATCAATATATATAAAAATCAGTATTTTTATTAATGATATTTGAGTGCTTGATATTAGTGATTTTTATAGTTATGTATTCGTAGTTGATATTTTTGTTCTCAATATTTAATTTCAAATATTTGCGTTTCTCAATATTTGTTGGCTCAATATCATGTAACTGATCCAGCATGGAAGCTAAAGTGGGTGACCCAAAATTCCCTGCCATGGCAAAAGCTTTGGTAGCCAGCAAACCCTGTCTCTATCAGGCATAAAAAACGTATCTCCCATTTTGGCAGGCAATTAGTAAAATCTCTAATCCATCTAATCATTTCAAGGCTGCACTAAGCACAACAAAAATGAATAAAGAAGATTGTAGAAAATGCTATCCAGTACATCTAGCCAGACGTTCCCACCCATTGCACAACCTCAATGATTTTGTACAGTAACAATGCATGTGGATGTCAATCGAACAAATTGGAAAGAGTATCAGAACTGTCTGGACACATACTTTGACTGATGATGATATTACAGGGTTGACTCGCCCTCACAGCCCTAGTCTTGTATTTGCTGATGAGGGGTTTAAGAGAAGGGCAAAAAGTGAAAACTGTTGACAGTATAGCAGGCTCTTGGAGTCCCACTTGCTTTCTGTTCCTGAGCAACCATTGATCATTATTAATGCAAAGGGTTGTATGGTGGTGCTAGAAGTATCAGACTACAAGCCGGGGGTAACATATTCTACCATTGGTCAATTATGACTGTGCTGTATTCATGGCAACAGTAAAAGCAAATAATGTAACTGCTCTCCACAGTCCAATCATTCAAAACAAATTAAATCAGCATGGACTATCATCTGTGCTTAGTTTGAGCTGGTGGTTGTCGGTGGGGCCCACAGGTGCTCATTTTTTGGAGACCAGCACTTTTTTCTGCATCAGACATTCACCGATAGTAAGAGATGGAAAAACACATGTCTTGTAGTAATTAAAAGAAGGATGAGGTGCCTTTAAGCTTACACAGCCTTGGTATTTGGTGTGTCAACATTTAATTGCACCAGCCGCAGACTTCTTAGCAGATTTTTGGGAACCGCCGCTAATCCATTCACAAATTAAGCACTGACGATCTCCTGTTGTGCTGCACATATCTTAAATTGCAAAGGGTGGCAAAGTTCCAGAGAGCTTTTCTGTGTGTTTCATCTGTGGGTGTACTGAAAGATTCGGAGAGATGGTTGAATGGTTGAATGTCAGATACAACATTTTCGATGGTGGGTGAGGAGGACGTGCATCTCCAAGACAGGGGTGCTTGGAAAACATAAGGTGACCAGATCTTTAGAATACATATTGCAAAGGGCATGCACAGAATATTATTACTTAGTGGTTATTTTATTTTTGTTTGGCTTACAACAACTTTCCTTACCCTTTAAATTGCAAGATAAGAAGGCCCTCTCAGGGGGAGAGGTAGGATCATGGATGCATATACAGCTTAGAAATGTGCAAAATTAGGTTTTAACAAAGAAGTAGCCTCTATCTTCAGGTCGGAGTAACATACACAACCCGAGGTTTGCTCTCACTGCAAATGGTTCTTTCAGAGTCCTCAGTTATAAATTTTCAGCGTTGTTCATACTTACCCATGCATAATCTAAAAGTAATCCTGAGGCTATAGGTAGCACTTGGACTTGAAATGTCATGATTTTTTATGTGTTTCAGCAAATTAAATTTAAAACTACTTTATATTTACTTTGTAGCTTTTCATAATTAACATTTACGGCATAATTTAGAGCTTCGAGGAAACTGAAAACTCTCCAATTTTTGGTGGAAACTTAATGCATGAAGTAGACTCCACTGCCTCCTTATCTTCCAAAATGGTTAGCGTTTCCTTCAGAAATTGGAGAACGATCATTTCCCTGCTGATCGTAATCAGGCCCTGAGTTTGTTGTATACTGCTTGCTCTGTATTGTAAAAAGCATTATAGAAACACTTGTTTGTGCACTTGTTGGTAAACTAGTTATGAACTCAAGACAACAGGTTATGTACCAGTTTGGCTGATACACAACAAATTTAATATCACATTCCTGACAGTCTGGACCGCTGTCTAACACTTAACAATGGATGAAAGAGACATTATGCCCATGTTATGAAATGAGAGGATAGGTTTCCTTTAGCATTCTTTGAAATGACAGTCAGATATTAAATTACTACCAGTAATAAATCCATTTGCTTTGGCTGCAACTGCATTGTTAATGGCAGTTATCATTAAAGAGAAGCTACTGCCAGGAAATCCTTTAATTTGAATCTCAAAGTTAGGTCATCTATCTGTTGATCTGGCTTAAGTTTGGTAAAACCCTAGAAAAATGTGGTCAATAACATTTCAGGTAAATATTTTCTTGATCTTCCTTGCCCAAGTATATCAGTTTTAAAAGATGAAAATGTGCCACCTCCATGGCAATGGAGTGGGGAGAGCAGTGTTATTTAAACGCATTTTAATAAATCTTGGTGCTTTACAAAAGATAGCCAGTGTGTGAGCAGGGATGCAGCCGCAGGCGCTAGGATAAGTCATCACACCTTCCCAACCATTGTGATGGATAGATCCTTTTATTTGGATAGTAAGACATGTAGGGGGCTATGTCCTCAACCCTTTCTCCCACCATTACATCCCATCCTACCAGCCAAAAAGATTAAACAGAGGTGGGATTAAAAAAGGGAGGTAATGGGATTATTCATTTGTTTGCCTTTTGCTCTCTCTTGCATGACTTTTGATGGGTGATCTGGGGTTGTACAAGGGAGAATGGAGGCATAGACAGCAAAGCTACCCAGAATGAGTACATTCAAAGGGTAAGGATAAGTAGGACAGTGGCTTTGATCATCCCAACTCCTTCTCCCCCGTTCCAACCGCAGATCCAAAGTTTGATCAAATTTAGAACAGCATCTTAGGAAACACAGTACTGCTGAGCTCTATTAAGGGACTTACAGGCACATGCATCAACCTTTTTTGCGAGCGCAAAGGGTGCGATTCGCAAAAATCGGCCGTTTGCGCCCGCAAAAAGGGCTTCTGCGATGCATCAAAATGTAAGGCTGTCGCAATTTAAGAAATGGCAATTTTTTGCGATTTTTTAAATTGCGATTGCATTTAAGGAATCGCAACTTGCGATTCCTTAAATGCAATGCACGATGAAATCGCAAATAGCAATTTCAGCTAATAGGGGCATAAATTACCATCAATTTGAACTTGATGGTAATTTGCAAAAATTTAAAAATGCACTAAAGTGCATTTTTCAAAGTTATAGGTTACACACACACACATGCCCTTGGGGCATGTGTGTGCTACTGTATGTGTGCACATATCAATTTCAGGGGTGCAACAGGGTGTCCTTTTGGCACCCTGGCACCCTTGAAATTGCATGCGCAATTTGTGAGTACCTATTGGGTACTCGCAAATTGCGTATGCAATTTCTATTGATTCCTATGGGCCTCCAGGCCCATAGGAATTAATGGGTAGCAATTCCTTAATTGCGACTCGCAATTTGCGAGTCGCAATTAAGGAATCTTAGAAATCGCTATTTTTGTAAGAATTCCTACATGCATAGACATTTGTGATTCCTTATTAGCAAATCCTTAATTTTCGCTAATAAGGAATCGCAAATTACATTTTTGATGCATGTGCCCCTAAGAGGAATGAAGAAAGCTCTCCATTCTTACATCTTTCACACAATGAAGTTCACAAGGCAATGACATTTTGTGCTACAAAGTTACAGAATGGCAGGAGACAGACCTCAATAAATATGTGTTGAATCTCCCTTCATTTGATTTTGGAATATGATTGGACATGAGCCACAAGACTGATGAGAGGGTGCCATAACGAGGAGTAAGATAGATGAGACTTTGGTAAAAGTAATTGGTGATGAGACATTGAACATAGGCACACAACAAAACAAATGAGGGAGACTAGCAACGCACAAGATGAATTTGAGAGGGCACCTGAAATAAGAAACAGTGATTAAGAAAGGGGGCTCAGTATAAATAAGGACACAAGAGTGAAACAAGGTGCAAGACAAATGACAATGTGGCAAAAGTTATATGACTCAGGGGAATGAGGGTCATACTAAATGAAAGAGGAGACTAAAGAATAAGGCTGATGATCGGAGCACGAGATGGGAGGCATGGTCAAGACTCATGCTGGTAATGTGAGATGGCCAAATGGCATGAGGAGACTGGGATCTGAGGTGCACAATGTATGAACAAGCGTTTTGGGGGACACCATGATTTAGAGTATAAAACTAGAAAAAAAGTGGATAGGACTGAGCTGACGACATGCTGTGAATGAGAAAGGGGACAAAGGTACAATATGAGAGAGTGAAACAAAGCAGGATAGATGAGGAAGGGAGTTCATGTACAAAAAGCATGACTAAGGAGATAGGCTAGAAGGCGTATAGTGAATGCAAAAGGGGACAGAGCTACAATAGAGATGAGGGTAGAGCGAGACTCCTGCAGAGAGAGGGGGGGCAGGTGGAGGCATGCTTGGTACATGGAGTGAAGGAAATGAGATTGGTGCTTGATGTATAGGAGAGATTTCTATGAATGCAGAGGCACGTGGTTGATAAGAGAAGGGCCTTCGGCACTATCTGGATTAGGAAGTGGTGGAACTCACAAGGTGAATGAACAATTAGGGCTTTTAAACAGTTTCTGCCGGATAGTCATAGCAGAATTATTTCATGTACCTGCATCTCTAGCTCAAAGCACAGAAGCTGTCTAGACAGATCAGTTGCCTGAGTAGGCAATCAAGCGCAGCATGGACAACTACCTGATCATGGATCCTTTAGCCTGTGCACAAATGCATGATATTTGGATGTGCTGGTGATCCCTGCTTACCTGATGTTACTTTCCAAATAAACAGGGAGTTGAGAACTACATATTTTGTAAAACAAAAATCAAAAATCAAAGTGGTATTTGTTCTGTATCATGCAGGCCAGAACCCTTGTGTCAACACTTATGTAACTCGTATCAGTAAATGGATGAGATATAGGAAAGTACAGGTCTGTGTCTAACCTCCACACTGACATTGTCCATGAAATGGAGCCATGAGAGAAACCATTTTTTAATTAAAACTGTTGAAAATACATCAAAGTAACGATTTTCTATGCAGTTGCCTGACAGGTCAACAACTCATCAACAGATATTCTGGTGATTGCAGCTATTTAAAATATATGATATATGTGTCTACTACCTAAATACTGTTATCTACAGCCAAATGTCCGAAGCATCAAACCAGTATTTGGACCTGAAGATCGCCTGTCTGCACTACATTTACTGCAGCCCCTGCGACAATCAATATCTCCTTGTAAACCAACATGCAACTTATACTCGCATAGTTGGTACACCCTAGGAAAAAAACATGGGTTGTTCTTTGCCACGTACATGCTGATGTATGAGAGATCCAGAAGAGAAATGTCATCTTTTTGGACAGTGTACAAAAAAAAACTGCCATGTTATAACCAGTCTCCTAAGCAATCAGAACTGCCACCCTAACGGATAAACCTTAGGTTTTGATGATGTTAAAAATATGTTGTTTTAATATATTAAGCATAACTGAAAGCTGTGAGCAAAATACTTCTACCTCAATTGCCTTTACAGGTTTAGCTGCTTCTGAAATTGATTACCTGCACAACATCTGGTCCAGCAACTGCAGGTATCCTAAACCTATTGAAGATGCCTTATATCCATACTACAATAATGCAGAACCATCAGAAAACAGGTACTCTGTGTCACATTCTTGCCACCTGATCAGGATGCGGGAGGTCTGCCACCCAATATACTCACTAGGGCGGGCTGAGTTGTAAATCTATGGAACTGCTGTTCTTTCTCTGCACTCCTTGACAGTACACTGGCCCATACATGTGTTGTTGGGTCTATGA
Organism: Calotriton arnoldi; assembly: GCA_963921515.1. Taxonomy (NCBI): domain Eukaryota; kingdom Metazoa; phylum Chordata; class Amphibia; order Caudata; family Salamandridae; genus Calotriton; species Calotriton arnoldi. The sequence goes on from CAWUFW010006083.1 coordinate 408,527, forward strand.
CTGTTATGTGGGCCTTTTAGGAGACCAACACCATGACGGGGCTTTTCATAGTGTACGGTTTATTGACCATGCTAACAGTATTTTTAGTATGCATTTGTTTTCCAATTGTGGCAAAAAATACTGCATTACAGAGCATGATAGTTTAAATAAATATTCTAAACTTCTTTCATGTCTCTTGCTTATCTTATTGTGTACAAGTAAGAATGAGTGAACGATAGGGTGTGTCCTGTTACCGCGATCCCTGAGAGAGTCGAGAGTGTTGTGTTCTGGGGTGCCTATCACTTGTCTCTCTGGTAAGGTTAGGAGGGCAAGTGAGGCACTATAGCTAGTCGAACTCAGGCTCATAGGTACTGAGGTGGTGTGGTGACTCAGTCCCTACATGCCTAGGTTCTATGGCCCCAAGCATAGTTCTGCTCCTGAGCAGAATACCTGCAACAGAAACATTGGAAGAAATAAAAGTATTTCCCCTTTTTAACACTTGCTTTCAAGTGGCGTTATTTTTTGGTGCATAACCCTGTCTATTATTGAAAGTAGATGGGTTTTGCATAAAAAATCATGGGTGGTTGCTTGGAAACGCGCATGGACCACCCTTGATGCAGAGTAAGGCAAAGCAGAGCTCTGTGCTGCTTTGTGCTACTTTCATGCAACCTTCCAGCACAAAACAGGTTTTGTTCAGAATGTAAATTAAAAAAACATTTTGCACTTTTTTGCATCATTTGTGTGGCACATACCCAGCGCAAAATGAGGCATTTTCACAAGGGGATGGTGCCACCATAGCATCACTTTTTATGATGCTCTGGTGGCGCAATTCCCTGTTCCATATTTACAAAGCGGAGTTAAGCCACTGTGCTCGGTAAACATAGCTTTGTAAATATCGTACCCTTTCATGCAGATATCTGCATGACAGGGGCATGCAATGGGTGTTGCTGTGGGCGTTCCACTGCAACAACTATTGCTTTTTGATGCTGCCCCAGATTTACAAGGATCTGCAAGTCTGAGGCAGCGCCAAAGACTAATGCCACTGAAAAGCAGGCATTAGAGTGGTACAACGAGGAGAAATACTTTTATTTCTCCTAATTTTTTTCTCTTTGTATGTGTGCTGCATTCTGTAGCACACATAGAAGTATTAAATCACCTGTTTATGTGCAGGAAGATGTCCCTATTGTTTATGTGCAGGAAGATGTTCCTTCCTGCACATAAACAATTATCCCTGCAACACAGACACCCTTGCACCACCTGCAGGGAATCATCCCTGCAACACAGGCAACCTTGCACAATGGTTGCACAATACACATTTTCAAACATTAAAATATAAAAAATATTTTATTTACTATTAATATATTTTTCAAAATATTTACTACCATTCCTAAACTTTGAACCATAAAATGGAAAAAAACCATAATACACTTCCCCTGAAGGAAACAACGTGTTCCATCACACAATGGAGGATGTTGCCAACACCGGAGGCACCAGAAGAGGAATCCCTTAAATCCCTATTGTGCCAGGCACTGATCTCATGAGCACCCCTCCAGCGATAAGACAGATGGCAGAGAGCTTGCCTACAAATCCTTGTGTCCCCTGTCCCCAGAAGTCATTATAATTCTGGCACTTCCAGGTCGACCTCGTCAATGGTGCATCTCAACAGAGGGCAATCGTATCCTGGAACCCATTGAGCCAATGACTGAGCTAAATACATCTTTAACTTGAACCATGATCATGCTCAAAATCATATTGATAGGGTAACGGAGATCAGGCCTCCTATTACAGCCAATGGGGCCAAAGCCAGCCACAAATAAGCCTGCGTCCCAGTTTAATGTATACAGAGCTCATCACGTGAAGATGGAGGAGCTCGACATAAGTGGCCAAGAGCTCCTTAAGGCAATGGATCCATTTGACTTTCCGCCTAGCAGTGAATCCAAATTGGTCCCTACAGGAAGCCAATATGAACTAGTGGCCACACGAGGGTCCTCGGACTCCACCTCTTTCACCCACATTGGAGTGAAATTAAGAATGGCCAATCAACTCAGAAACTTCACATAGAAATCACTACTAGGACCCGAACATTTAAATTCCAACCAACAATGAGAAAATGTTGGGTGCAAACACTCCGGAATGGTGGGCAGTCATAGAATGCACACTAACAACAATGAGTCAGGTGGCCATGATGCACGTGGATAAACTGGACACAGATATCAATATTACAATCTCTGGCAAACAATGTCAAAGAAATTTATTCTTGATTAGACCATATAAACTCTCTCATAATGAAAGCACAGGAGTCAGTGGATAACCCCCCTCAACCTCTGCTACTGCTTCTTATTTACTACTAGAAAAAATCGCAGCTCTTCCTGGAGTTATGTCTGATTTACTGACAGAGTATAAAGCAAGCAACAACAATCGCAGGCCAAGAGTCATTTTGGAAAAAACACTCTAATAACCATGGGGCACTGCTCTGCATACCCCGAGCTTCGACTCCGTATCTGGCCCTCGATGAAGAGGTTGTGGATTTGGCCGCTGCCACTAGCCCGCTTAATGATAGTGCTGTAGACATCGCAAGTGTAAAATCTTCTAATTTTGCATGAGTGGACTCCCCCGCAATCAAGCTCTCAGAAAGCAATTGAAAAAGCTAAATAAGTAACAAAAACATAACTAAATGTCAGAACTATATCCTATATTTGGAAATTCCACACAGGGGTACAAGGGAAAACTGTAACCCCCATGGGGTGAACCCGCTGACTCAGAACAGCATCCTTCCTAGTAATCCACAACTTCCTCTTGAAGTATCTCAAGCCCTCTCTTGCATCAGATCAAATAAAGTGATAGAAATCATAGGAAAGACCACTATGACAGGCTCCTATGCCCCTAGCACACCTAGTGCCCCAAGCGCCCCAAAAGAAACGATGACCACTGGGGCCCAGACCATGGACATCTTAGCTCAATCAGCTGTGCCTGCCATAAAGCAGAAACAAACATTAAAAACATACTCTCACCCAACCAAATGCTTGTCGAGTGGATTCTTGCCCAACAAAGCTCTCTGGAGAAAGACACCATGTCACAGGTGGCCCCTCCATAATCATTACCCCCTTTTAATTAGTAGAGAGTAAAATATCCATCAACTGTGCCTTTTGGCAAACACCTCATTAGTGACGCCCATTCAGCTACATCCAATGATCATGAACCCATTGAATAATCTCAATGGGGTGAAAACCTGCATGGCCCTGGGATGGATGGACAGGTCAGGTAGCTTACCCTGGAATGCCACAGCACACACGTACGCATCTTTGTACGCAACAGTCGCTGTGGATTCGGCCCCCAGACCCCGGAAACCCTTTTGTAGACCACTAAAAAGCCTTTCCTGAGCTAACATTCAACCAACGGGAAGCCGAGATCCTGGAGGAGATTCTCATAGTCCATCCTGAATACAACTCCTGTGGCGAGGAAGACATCCTGAATAGGAATAATCTACTTAAACTACGGTCGGCGCTCCTCGAGCTGGGGTCTCTGGAATCCAAAGTCCTGACCCACATCATGTTCATCCCTGGAAATAAGGACAGTCCTAACGAGGCAACAAAAGTATGATTCTGAGACAGGGAGATAGTCAGGCAGGTAGAGACCCACTGTAAGATTTTGGCAGAATGGGAAATTACCATAAGTAAACTGTCAAAACCAAAATACCATTGGCTTCTTGCAAAAAACCATCCGTTCCATCGCTAGCGAGACTCTGTACTCTGGGGGTCCGAGAGTCCACAAAATCCACGACCTTCAGTAGAGCCAATCAGAACATCAGTGGAACAAGCAGAGTGTGCTGGCTGATGAGGAGCTCCCGTTGAAGCCCATTTAATCAAAGAGTGATGCAAAGGAACACTAACCTCAATATTAAAAATATACAAGAATGTAATCACAGTTTCCAAATGTGCTAATTGAATATCCATGATTTAAATTCCCACCTGAATGACACTGGTGCAATGGAAGAATTCCACAAAAAGGATATAATTTGCCTACAGCAAACTTGGCAGTTGTCCACCACATCCTAGCAGGATCATAATGAATTTTTTTCTGCAGTCGAACCATCGACCAAAGGGGGTAACCCATTGGGAGGAGTTTCCATACTGATGCACAAAGCTTTGGAGCCAGAAGCAAGAGTTCTTGCAAGTGGCATGGCGGATTCCATTTTTGTGATGTTAACAGTGACTACCGCAGAGCATGGAAGAGAAGCTCTGGCACTTATTATTGGAAACATCTATAAAAGTCCCAAGCAGCCCAAGAAGAAAATAGCCTCTGAAGAAATTGTAAAAACTATTAAAAGCCTAAGGCAAAAGCATATCTCAGATATGTGGGTCCTGGCAGGCGACTTCAATATGTTCCTCCTCGAAACACCAGAACCTCTTCCTGGCAACAAGAAGAGGACAGCATGTGGGGCATTCCGGAGATCACCCGGGGGCTATCAAAGAAGGACAAGGTGGGTCAGAAATGTGCTTCTTCCCTGAAAGCCTTGGATTTTAGAGCCCTAAATGGAAGAGGGGCTCAGGATAAACCAGCCTCCTGCACGTTTACGACGAGCTCCTATACTTCTCTAATAGATTATTTCTGGATATCCACCTGGCCCTTCAAGTAAGCAAGCAACTTCCAAGTCCGCTGCACATTGATGAGCGATTATGCAAGGCTAACATTGTACTCTCCACAGGTCTATCACAAGACTTCCACAAATCCAAACAATTGGCATGGAAGGGGGAATTAGCGGGCTGCTAAGATTAAAATGGTCAACAACTCCCTCACTTGCAGCTTTGAATGAGCTGAGAGAACGCCTATAACAAGAGGCTAAGGAATTGTCTCCTTTGCCCGCAAACTGGACGCAACCGCCTAAAAAGTTAACCAATAGATTCATTGACAAGGCCCAAAAAGCAGGAAGTTCACAGCCACACATGAGATCACACAACCCGGTGCTGAGATCTCTCAAGCGGGAACTAAACCACCTCCGGAGATCAGCGCAGAAAGACAGCAATACACCCTTACAATCAGTCAAAATCCAGAAAGCAAGGAAGGTCTATAGGTCCAAAGCTTGGGAAATCTCCTGGTGCAAAGAAGAAAAGGCATGTATTGAACTCCAAGAGGCCTTGAAAACAGAAAACCCGCAACATTTTGGAATCTTGTCAAGAAAAGATTAAGCGAAAACAATTTGAAAGTTCTGCCTTCTGTCTCCTACACTAAGTGGATGGACGACATCTCCAAGCTGTACAACAATGCTGTAGAAGGTCATTCCTGGACTTTTCGCCTGAAGAAAAAGTTGATTGCATCAATGAACACCATCTACAATGGGGCAAATAATAGTCCTGTAAAGACTTGATTATACGTCTACTGACCTCATTCCGAGCAGCTGGGGCCCCGGGCCAAAGTGGCTTGCCCACTAGAATATTTAACTCTGCTCCAGGGGATTGGGCAGCCCTGCTTAGCCTGAACTTCAAGAACTGCATGCAGTGACGGACAGCGGGAGAAGCGCCATACTAGCTCGAATCCACACAAAAGGCACATCTAACAACCTAGCCAACTTCTGGCTCAATGCCTTCCTCGATTTCACAAAAATCTTGAACAATAAGCTAGAGGAATGGTCCAGCACTAATGCTCTAATATCCATCACTCAATCAGGTTTCAGGCATGGGCATGGCACAGAAGACAACCTTATCATCTTCTCATCTTTGATCAAAGCCACAAACATCAAAAAGCCCCCACCGCCGGTTCTATGTCGCATGCATCAATTTTACCACCACTTTCGAAAAAGTGGACAGACAGAACTATGGCAGGAGCTGTCTGACTGGGGCAAACCGGGCAATCTATTAAGAGCTACCAAACCCTAATCACGGCCAATATAGTCACACCCAACAAAATTGGGACTACCTCAGGTGTAAAACAAGGCTGCATCCTTGTCTTACTGTTCTTTACCTGGCAGACATAAATGAAGCCCTGGCTTCTGCTTGCGCTTCTCCTCCTACATTTGTAAGGTCCCACATTCACTGCCTCCTGCATGCCTATGGCACTCTACTTCTCGATCACACGACAGTAGGACTGGAGCAATCTCTGACAGTCCTCGCAATCTATTGTGTGGAAAACAAACTAAAAAGTAAATTATGCCAAAACTGAAATCATGGTACATGGTGCCAGAAACAGATGTACTGCCAAATTTAACTTCTCGATGAACAGTGTTGTTCTGGAACAAGCGGCAAGCCTTAAATACCTGGGCATTCACTTTAATCAGCGTGGCTCCTTTGTCACACATCTCTCCAGCCTAAAGGAATCTGCCTTGTCAATGTCAATGAGCTTTAAAAAATTGGCATTTAAGATGAGTGGACCCAGATCTTACCGGCATCTGTAAAGTAATCAATGCTAAATTCATTCCAACGCTCACGTATGGCTCATTGATTTTTACAGTTCATATTTCCTCCTGGCTGGACAAAGCCCAAACAAAATGTTACAGACATCTATTCAATCTTACTGACGCTGCACCATCCTTACAGATACTGCTGGAAGTTGTCCTTTAGAAACAATACAATATGCTGAAATCACTGTTCTTGGGTATTATGCAAAGCTGAAGGATGCCCCTCCTGGGTCCCTTAAAGAAATGATAGGGAAATGCATCCAAAATAAAAAAAATCGATTGGGAGCCCTATGTGAGGGATGCAATTGAATCCCTTGGCGCACAGAACATCTTTAAACAAAATCTAACCCCGAAGCTCACTGCAAAATTGTTGGCTCAAACAGCTAAAACACAGTCTGGAATCAATGATAAACAAGACCTTTCTCCAAAGGTTCATGCCAATTTATGTGGTGTTTTGTACCAAGATCAGGGGAACGCATTATATCTAGCAAGCCCATGAAACTGGGATTTAAAAAAGAACTTTTGAGGCTGAGATGCGGCCTAATTCCCTTAAAAGGCCACAAATCTGGCCATTTAACTGGATCTGTGGAACACATCTGCCAATTGTGCAACTATAAGAAGGGAAGCCTGACCCACGTGGAATGCATCTGTCCAGCCTTAAAGAGCTTAATGTGCTATTGGCTAAAACAGTTGTTCCGCAGCCTGGGCATAACACAATGCAACATAGCTATTGAGTGCCGGGTCTGGTGGCTCAGTGGACTAATGCGTCTACTGCAGGGGCCTGTGTTCAACCTCATGGTCACAGGTTCAAATCCTAGCGGGTCCACTCAGCCTTTCATCCATCTGAGGTCAATAAAATGAGTACCATTGAGTTGGGTAACAACAAACATCTGTTATTCAGCGCCAAGATACTGTAGTGGTGAACGTGCGCTTTACAAATACACATGTTATGTTATGTTTATTGCCGCATGCCTGAATGGTGTGGATGTGAAGCTATCATTCAGAAGATTTGTGAAGGTTTTTAGAGAAGCACTCAAGCTACTGAACTCACCTCCTCAGGGCCGCTAAAATGGGGATTTGCTAGGCCCTTCATCTCCTCGAAGTCACCCCATTATTTCAATCCGGTGAGGCTGCGCCAGGTCTGGCCGCTGTGGCAGGGCTACTGTAGGCCTACTCCAGTTGAGCCAGGCTTCGACCGTCAGCCCCTCACTTCAAAAGAAGCAGTCTATTAGAGTACAGCCAAAATCGACTTGTCTCATGCCGCTGCATAGCACGTTACCTTAATCAAGCTATATTCTGCACTTAAGTTACTGGTTCCACCGTAGTGATGCCTGCCAGATGCTATTGCACTTGGCACTTTACAAATTCCAATCTGTACACTACCCCCACTTCCCCTACTGGTCCCTTTAGTTTATAAGACCACCGCTGGCCCAAGAAGGTTCCTTTGGGTCCCGAAGCCTAACAAACGTGTCTTGCACATGATGGCCACTGTTTGCACTTTATTTGCTGGTTATTCCAATTCCAGCACAATTACCCTTAAGGATATTATTGAACTCGTCAGGGCTGCTGAAGGTCATGACAATGACTTTGCATGATGCACTAATTAACCTCTCAAATCTGCCTGGCGTAGGTTGTCCCATTTGCTCTTCATCAGATCCTAATACAGCACAGCCTGCACTCTAGCCCTTGCGAGTCCTGGATTAGAAGTGCGCTCAAACCATCTTGTGTTATGACTTTGCATCTGGCACCCTATCGAACCATGGCTCTAATAGGGTTCACTGTCCTTCTTTAGTGCAATAGACCCTGGCAGACCATGGCTTTTATAGGGTCCTCTGCTCTTTTTAGTACAAACAGACCCTGACTGACCAAATGAGAGAAAGCCTGCAACTGTGGAGCTAAGCAAACATTTTCTGCACCTGCGGTCTGCTGCTTGCTCCACACTCCCTGGCTTTATTATGCTGGTTGACCACCTAGGAATAGGCCAGGTTTGTGATGCCAAACAGATTTGTTTTGCTTATTGTGCCAATTGGCGCCTTCAGGTCTGCCTGGGCCCAGATATGTAGGGAGTGCTCACCCGCATATCTGACAGGGCAAGGAAGATGGCAAGAGGAATGATTCCCAGGCCCCTCCGGCTATTGGAACCCACCTTGAAAAAGCATGATTTTTCCTTTATTTATCTTAGATTTGGACTTTAACGACTTAGGAGCTGCTAAATGTATAAAAAGTTTGCTGGACGGAACTGAATAAGTCATATTATGTCCTCTCGCTGTTTTTACTGTTTTAATATTGTCGTTGTTTTTCATATTGTAATGGTTTTAAATAACTGGAACCAATAAAATGTATTTATCTTTATCTTTATCTAGGTGTGTACAATATTTGTGTGTACAATCTTTGTTCCTTTAGCGGTTGACAGATGCAGGACTTTTTATTGTACGTTGCACTTTGCATTTTCAGACACAGGCTTATAGTTCAGTCTATTGCCACAAATCTGAGGGTCACATAGGCCTACTCTTTCACCAGACTTATGTGTTTATCATATGCATGGCTTATTGTTACTCTGTAATACGTGTGTGCTTTTTGCCTCAACTTGAAACTTTTTTTATTATTTATGTGTTTTTTTAAAAATTCGAATGGATTTAATTAACCACACAATAAACAATTAATTACAAAATAATAATAATAATAATACAAAATTAACAATCATAAAATAAAATAAATGTGATTTACAAAATATCAAACATATTTTTAAAATAAAATGTACATTTACAAACAAATGTTTTTAAAATATTTTTACAATGTAAAATACTTTTTACAGACAATAACATTTTACACTTTTACATAAAAATGTCTAAAAATTTTCATTTATTAGCATATTTGTTGTATAATTTTAAATTGTATACTATTTAATTTATTTTTATTAAAACAATGTTTAATACCATTAATATATCTCTTCATCAATATGAAATCAAAATGTATTAAAATATTGTTATAACAAACAAATTATTACTTTGCAATTATTAATTATAAATGTTATTTAAATTATTATTGAAAAAAATCTCCCTACTTTTATCCCCTGAAAACACAATATCCTGCTACAAAAAAAAGGGAAACAATTATTTCTATGAATTCATACAACTAAAAATACAAATTTCAACAATTTCACTACTAAAAAATTATATCACTAAAAACACAAATAAAAAGAATTAATAAACGTATACAATCTCACACACGGCAATAAATCACATATTAATGAACACTTACAAACAATATTACATACAACAATATTTTCTACATCTACATTTTTTACAACAATATTAAAAACAACACTAAAAACGATATTTTTACCGTCGATATTCCAGTCGATGGTTTTTTGATATCCCAATGTTCCTGACACTATATTTTGTATCACAATAATTTTTTCTGATATTTTGTCCAAATTCCAAAAATGTGGTGGGGGTAAAACAGAGTGTAAAAGGAAGAAGAAGGAAGGATCAAGTGGTAGGTAGAAGTTTAAAAGACAGCATGAGAGGAATTCCCAGCCTAGTCAAAGTACATGAGGAAGAGCCAGTGATTTTAGTTCTTCAGGAAAAAGCTAAAGCGGGGTGGGACTGAGTTCATAGCACTGCCATGGACAGAAAAGGAATGGCTGGGGATGGGGGCAGAGAAATAGTAGTTTGAGAAGGGGATGGCAAAGCATGAAGCAAGGGACAATGAGGATTGGTTACCTTGGTTGGGAAGGAGAGAGGTGATTTTAACACAAGAATAAGGGAACTGATGATGGAGGAATTCAAAAGAAGATAGAGGGCAGTTAGAGACAATCAGAGATGAAAGAGAATTGCAGACGTGTCAATTAGTTGCTGCTGAAGTTTGGAGGGAGAGAGTTTAAAGAGCAGAAAGCAAATGAGAGATTCTATTCAGGGCAGGAGAGTAGAACAGGAGAATACACAGGAACATGGGGTTGCAAGCTACAAATGGGGTGTGAAGGGATAGGGAAGGGAACGATAGTTCAAAGAAAACTTGGAATCCTGGAAGTTTTTGAATCAGGAGGTTAGAAGAGATGCAAGGCTAGCAAACAAAAGAAGGACATCAAAAGGGGTGGATAGGAAGAGTTAATCAAAGGAAATTACCAGGGCATGGATAGTAGGGTTAATACACAATGCAGGATAGTAATCTGTTGGTTGATAAGAGATAAGGCACAATGGTTGAGAAAATAATATGGCAGATATTTCTGAATAGATGTACAAGGAATTGAGGGAGAAAGTCTTAACCACCAGCATTTCTCTATGTTTTCTCTTCTGCTGAGTAATGGAGTCAAGAGCGGGTGGTACACGTTTGAGATTTGTGGGTGGATCACAAAAAGAAGCCACAAAGTTTGCCAGTACAAAGAGCTTTTGGCAGCTGGTACTCTGGTTTGGTTGTTATCATATAGTCCTATGAGAGGAACATCCTTATTTGAGATTTGGATTTTCGAAATAAGAGAATGATGTGCATTGACTCTTTGCTTCAAAGAAAAGTAGTAGGGCATAGTCATATTATTATAAGCAATTTGGGAGACATAAGGAGGAGCACACATAGTACAGCTGAGCAAAGAGACATTCTGAGTATTGATTTGATGCCAGAGGGAGCATCTGTAGGCTCTTTTAATTTGGACCCTTAGTGAGGGGTGTGCAAGGGAATACGAGTGAGGCCATATTTAAGAGGATAGCATGCTGCCGGTAGTATGATGAAGGAAGATGACTTGCATGGATACCTATCAGATTCCAGCAGATTCCTGCACAAATGCAGTAGATGCAGAAGTGGACATCCCCGTGTGCTTTGCAAGAACAAGAATGTGGTTAAACTGCAGAAAGCATTGTAGTGTATGCATTGTAGTGTATGATAAGTAGAAGAGTACTGAGTTTTTAATTAACATATTTACTAAATGTTTTCGTTGTCTATTTTGCAGACATGAAGTGAGTAGTTTTGCCACTAATATAAAGTCAGATAGAGAGCTGACACTGTTTGAGCACTATGAGGGGCATATTATCTAGGAAGTGGCGGTGAGAGTGCAAGGGTGTCTGCGAGCAGGGAGGTTTGTTTATGTACAGGAAGGGACACCTTCCTGTACATAAACATACCTTGGCATTTTGCTTTTTCCATGTGTGCTGCACAAGGCAGCACACATAGAAAAGCAAAAACGAGGAGAAATGAAGCATTTCTCCTCATATCGCCACCTTAAGACCAGGATTTTCCTGGTCTTAAGTTCGGCGCTGCCACCTAATATCGCCTCTCTTGATAATAGGTGGCAGCTTCGAAGTGAATGGGTGTTGCGGTGGAACGCCCACCGCAACACCCACTGCACGCCCCTTTCACGCTAAGTTTAGTGTGAAAGGGGCACTATTACCAAGGCAGCATTAAGCCACTTAATGTGGCTTTTAGCCACGTAATGTGGTTTAACGCTGCCTTGGTAATAGGGCGCTGACCCTATCGCCACCACAACATCACAAAAAGTGATGATGTGGTGGCGATAGGGGCTTGGTAATATGCCCCTAAATGTGAAAAGGAAAGAGCCTTGAGAAGAGTTACAAAAGCTTTTGCATGGCCTCCTTTGCCTAATTTTATGATGTCATTAGCTGGTACACAAGAAGAAAGTGGATGAATTACGTATGCTGCATCGTATACAGACGTTATCTCAGAGAACCGTTGTATTGCAAATAAAGATTTTACAATGATCACATATTTTGAGGCAGCTGAGAAAATGGTCAGTGAGAAAGAACTGCACTTGCATGGCTAAAGCAGACATTAAATCAGCCTTCCACTTGCTTCTAGTTCATCAAGACAGTTTTCTACTATAGCACTTTCTGATTGAGAGCGGGTTTCAAGGACAGGTTTTTGTAAACTTAAGTGCATTTCTGAGACATTCAGCAATGTTTCATATTTGTGTTGCAAGCTGTAGAGTGGGTGAAGGAGTGACTCTTCGCTTGTAGGACTCCTTTTCTGCAAGGTCAAGTTGACTGAATGTGAGAGGATAGGGGAATGTTTCACAGAGAGAATGCAGGCTAGGAATGCGTAGGCTGATAAAATCTATTTTGGGATTTACAAAGACCCACGAAGACTGCTGTGCATGGCTTTGTGTGCCTTTGTAAAAACAACTCAGTGCAGCCAATAGTGTTGCCTTGTGTTACCTCAGGTAGGCATTACATCAGTAGAGCTTGGGCGTTCCCGTGAATACACCCATATATTTTGATATCTTTATTTCTCCTTGTTACTTCCTCTGTGCATATGTGCTGCATTCTGCAGCACACACTCAACGAGTAATATGCCTCAAAGAATATTTTTTTCTGCAGGAATGGTCCCCTTTCTACACAAAAAGTATCCTGTCTTTAACACAGGCCCTCTTTAGCCATAGTGCAAGGGGTGCTTGTGTTTGCGCTAGGCAGCCCACGATTCACAAATGAAAGAAACAGGTGAACTGTGTCATATCTTTGTAAATATGGTGCAATTCTGTTCTTGGTGCATTGCATTGTGTTAAATCTTAGTAAATCTGGACCAGAGTTTTCAGTATCTCATTGAAACTGATTCAGTGGAAAGGGTAAGTTTGGTGCCAGCTTTGGAAGTTTCAAAATGATGGCCATCTTGGTGGCACGGTGAGGGTCTGAGCTCATTATATATTTGTTAACTCTTTCTTATTTTGGTTCTGGCTGCAGTATGGGGGTTCAGTTAGGAGTATGGTCTTTCTTTTGGATAGCTGCTATATGCAGGTGTTGAAAAGGCATGCAGTGGGCCATTTCAACATTATGAGATTAGGCAGACCTTTACTATTACAATGTTTAAAATGGAGCATAGCATTAACAGCACATTTTGTAGAAAGCTGCTAAAACATAATTACCAAAATAATTTGTCATATTAAAAGTTGCCAGGCACAGATGGGATGATGCTATTCTTTCCATGTCTGGAATTTTTGTGCTCTTGGATTGAATTGTTAAAGCACCAAAATATGACTTTATTTTTACATATTTGTATGGGAAAAAGTTTTCAGTTGTTGATAAAAGAAAGCATTCTTTCCATGTAAGGTACTGGCTTGCAACGTTTTGGTACCAATTCTGTTTTTGCTTTGTTACATAGAGATGTTCTATTTCTTGAGAAAGTTATGATCCATTGCTTTTTATGAGCAAAACACACAAAATGAAGATAAGTTCTGCACCTTATTTGGAAATAAAACCTTAAAAGACAGAAAAAGATTCTTGTTTCTTGCACTTTCCCTTCCGATAGAGCCTTCAATTCCCTTATGTAGTAGGGCATTAATTACGAATGGCCTCTGATGAAGTGGTAACAACAGTTACTGGCTCCTTCACAAATTTTGTGTTTTTGTTGCTCGATTATGAATTTACCTTGAAAAAAATGAAAGACGAGAGGTATTTGGCCAAACAGGGACAATTGGTTTAATTAAACACAGTGGCCTGGAGAATAGGCAACAGTCGGGGTGTGAAGTCTGTCTTCAAGCACATTGGTTTCAGCTGTCATTTTATACATTACATGAGGTGTTATAAAACAGCTGTACATTCCTTTGGAGACAGAAATCCAGGCCTAGTCATGGAACCATAAATCTCATCTTTTGATAAGAAGTGCATGTGGGCCTCGACCTCGCGCGGACACAATGTGGGTCCAGTAGGTACGTGTCCAGATGTCCGGCATGGGAAGCGTGCGATCATTGCGTGTAATGTGCATGTTGTGTTCTGATTGGCTGTGTGTTCCTAACTTAGTGTGGCATCTGACTTTATGGTGTTTTTGAGAATGCATGCCACTATGGCCAATTGTGTTTTATTGGGGCAAGTCTCCTGAAAACATTGTAGCGTCGCTGCCTATCTATGGGATCGATCTGGGTTTTCCTGAACGCACGTTTGTCTAAGGGTTATGTGTTCCCCACCTGAGATCTGTCAATCAGTTCCTTCAGGCTTAGGTCGCAGGGCCTCGTTGACCATGCATTTCTGGCTCGGGTTGAGGGGGAGGTCATATTGGGTAAATTCAACAATGGAGATGTGAGTTCGTTATTGTACGTACATATATCATTCTGTACATCAACACTGTATTTATCAATATTAACTTTTTTGCTTCCACATGGAGATTTTCTCTGCAGCAGAAAACAGTATGGGGAAAAATCAGGAATTGCCAAGGGAATCATACCTGGAATGGCCAAATCTCCATGTAATTTCTTATCTCTTAGTGAATCCTCTGGGTTCAATTCATAATGGGATGGAATTTGCCCATCTTGGAGTTACCATTAGGCACGTTATCTGTAATTCCAGGAGGGGGAAAATAGAGCCTTAATTTCTAAGGGACTCATCATGAGCTACCTTTTTGCAATAAAATAGCATGTGGTTATCAATTTAGTACTTACCTGAGACAAACATTTGTCATCGACCATCCACACAACAGTGCACAGCACCTTGGTGCTTGTGAAAATGTAGCCTGCTGTCTGATAAATGTATTTTACAGCTAGTATAGATACAATTGGGCTTTTAAACAACTACTAAGGAACACTCCACTGGTTTATATATGCATGGCAGCACCCACAATCATGTCCAAAAAGGGAATATTGTTTAAATGCAAATAGAATAGGAAACACCAATTAAAAAAAACTTAGGTCCGCATTTTGGATGTGACAGGCAACCACTAGTCTACCAAGTCAGCAGAGTCCCTGGCTGTTGCTCCCTTGGCAGAAGACCGCCCACGATATCTAGGGATCAGCTCCTCAAGAGGGCTCAATGGAGTGCAGCAGGGTGGAGCTACAAACTTTTTTTTGATAATGTGGTACTGCATGAGCCTTGTGCAATGGCAGAGAGGTATGGAGCCCTACTCACAAAGGTAAATTTACATGTGTAGATTTACGTACTTGTAATTTACTCTTACACCTAGGAGTAACTTTATACATTTTCGCTAGTCAAGAGACTGTAAAGTCACTCCTAGGGAAGTCTTACATGTCTCCACCCCTCAGTTTACAGGGTGTAGTTTACATAAATGTAATTTGCATCTGTAAAGTTACTACTGGTAACTTTGCAACTGTATATTGGAAGAGAGCAGAAAGAGGCAGAATAAAGGTGAGAAATGAGCAGAAAAAGGAAAAATGGAGGTCAGAACCCAGCACCAAGTGGCAAAATAAAGGTGAGAAACAAGCAGCAAGAGGCTAAATAAAGGTCAGGATTGAGCAGCAAGAGGCAAAATAAAGATGAGAAATGAGCAGCAAGAGGCAAAATAAAGGTGAGAAATGAGCAGAATGAGGTCAAATAAAAGTGAGAAGCGAGCAGAAAGAGGTAAAATAGAGATCAGAAACCAGCACCTAGTGGCAAAATAAAGGTGAGAAACAAGCAGAAAGAGGCAAAATATAGGGCAGAGATTGCGATCGCGAACATATCATTCGGGCGCGCCATCGGACATCCGGCGGAATGTTGGTGAAGCTCGCAATCCCGAACACGCAAAATTTTCAATCTGGAGAAGAATAATATCTCGAGCAGCATAAAACCTTCTATAAAATGATGATTTGGATGAAAAAAACTCCTCAGATTGATATTTGGCTGTCCTTTTTTGCCAAATGTTTTTTGGGGGAGAGGGAGGAAGTGCCACAGAGTCTCCTACTTCCTGTTCCTGTCCAGCAGGCTCCTCCCAGTGCTTTGTCCATCTCCTGTTCATTTTTCATTTGGATTTGAGCTGGAAGGATCACTCTTTGTGTCTGCTGCATCATTATCATTGGATTTGAGGACTTTTGGATTTGAGATTTTACAAGTAAGTTGGTGTTGTTTGATTGGGGCATTGCAGTTGCTGCAACTACAATTTTGGTACTTTTCATCATTTTTAAAAATAAATAGTTGTGGCTAGCCAGTAGGCCCAGAGCTAGTCATGGGTGGGTGCATGATTAAACATGATGAAACAACTGTTCCTTTGCTGTGTGATGTATTTATTTATTTCAAACATCATTTAGGGCACATGGATGGCATTGGATTGAATTGCAAAATGTGTATTTTTGGGTGTATTTCAGTTTTTTTGATGTGTGTTAAATAAATGCCTTAGTTGTGTGTGGTGTGTTGCAGGCCTTGTTTAGCCCTGTGGATTTTTGTTTTTGCATTTTATTGCATTACAGGCAAAGCAGTGTGGTTTAGCATGCAGCCTTTGCCTGGCTATTATAGGCCTGTTTTCAGTACATTGTTTTCCAGGCCTCCTGCTTGTTGCTTGTGATTTGTGAGTGTCCATGTGGCTGGTGGCCATTTCTGGTGGGAGTTATAAGTGTGCTGCTTTTGCCATTTATGCCTGCATGTTTTTCCTCTTGGCTTACTGCTTCCATCCATCCCCTTTGCCAGCTGCAGCTCCCTGAATGATGTGATGAGCAAATAATTTAATGCCAAACAGGGTCCACTTCATTACATTTGTATTTTTGTTGTTGTTCCTCTTCTTTCCTATCCTTCCTGAGAGTGTACACAGTATACCATGAAAGCCCTTGTTGACAAAGTCTCACAAATGGCTACACTAAGTTATATATTTTATTTGTTTGTTTGTACTAGTAGTAATTGAACCACAACAACAAATGCAACATTTCACTGATGTTCTTCTCCTGGCTTCTTTGCTTTTAGGTGCATAAAAAGACAGAGGAGGAGGTGTCATCATCATCACCTGTTGTACTGCCAGACAGAAGTCCTGCTGCGCACCACGTCACGTCCACGTGTGACCACAGACATCTCTGCAACTTGTGCACCTGCGTCCTGCTGACATCTGAAGAAGATGGCCCCAAAGAAAGGTACCAGGTCCTCCAGTACCAAGAAAGTTGCCAGTGAGAAGAAGAAGGAACAGAAGAAGGAAGTGGCACTTGCCAAGACTGGTGTGCCGCCCGATGAGTTTTTTGGGGAAAAAAACTTACGCCTGCAGCAGTGCTGTCCGGCGGGGACCAAGCTGTGAGCAGCACCTCCGCATCAGCGGGCCCACCCCACCAACCTAGGTCCAAGCCCATGAGTGTGGCAGAGGTAGCCAGTCTACTAACGAGCAGTGATGTTGAAATGTCATTATCGCAAAGTAGTACACAATCCACGCACTTGCAGGCGGAAACTCAGCAGATAAGTGGGCAACCACAGCCGCAACCACAGCCGCAACCACAGCCGCAACCACAGCCGCAACCACAGCCGCAACCACAGCCGCATCTACAGCCGCAACCACAGCCCCAACCACAGCCGCAACCACAGCCGCAACCACAGCCCCAACCACAGCCGCAACCGCAGCCGCAACCACAGCCGCAACCGCAGCTGCAGCCGCAACCGCAGCCGGAACCAAAGCCGCAACCACAGCCCACAATAGTAGTTGTTCCACCTGAAGTAGGGGCAGTTCAGGAAATCGAGCTTTTTGCAGACGAAGAGGAGCAAACCACTGTTTCAGAAGATCCATTGTCTTCCAGACCCCCAGCAAGGAAAAGGAGGGTTAGTCCATCAACTTCTTCTTCAAGCCCCGCTTCTGATGATCTAGATGCCACTTGGAAGCCACCAGCTCAGTCTGAGGGTGATGCACGCCACAAGACAAGGCTAGTGAAAAGGAATGTTCCAGAAAGCCTTAGAGTTATGGAGGTAGATGTAGAAGAGGGGGATGATGATGACGAGGAGATGGAGACCAACATTATTACCCTATCCAAAATCGCTGCGAGGGATGTAGCACGGATACCACCAACACAGGTAACACCAACACGACCTCCAGCTTCCATATTTGCATTTGCAAAGGCCCGGCAGGGACCTACATCCAGCTCAACCATCACTTCAGTAGGTTGTGGTACTGTAACTGCACAGAGTCCAATTCCATGCACACCCTCCAGTTCATCTGGTATTGAAAGTGGCACCTCCAGCAGCGCCAGAAAGTTCTCCTCCCCAGTTTGGGACTTCTTTTCGGTTAGCAGTAAGGAGGAGAACATTGCTATATGCTCAATTTGTCGACACGCTGTTAGGTGGGGTAAGCTTGGTACAAACTATGGTACCGGAGGCCAAACAAGTCATCTAAAAAAACACCACATCATCCAGTGGGAGGCTCACCTACTTCGCTTACAAAAAAGTAAAACTGCACCCATTGCTGTTGGTGGGGATGAAGAAGTAGAAGAAGATATGATCGCGGTGGAAGGTCAACAAGAGGGAGACATTTCTAGCCCTGTCCCCAGCAGTGTAGTGGTACCGCCCACATCCTCAGCAACATCTCATGGCACCTTAGTAAGAAGAGTCAGACTCAGAGTCAGACTGAGACACCAAAGCAACCGAGTACTGCAATGAAAAGCAGTGTGTCGTTGAGCCTAACTGGGTTCAAGAAGACAGCTGTACCACAAAGGAAAATAATCCAGCCTACCATTGACAGCATGCTTAGGTCGGAGGGGCAGTACCAACGCAACCACCCAACGGCACGGTTGTACAATGCGAAGCTGGCTAAAATGTTAGCGCTGGACCTTCTCCCTTTTTCATTTGTGGAAGGGGTGGGATTCCTTGAATTTGTGTCAGCCATCTGCCCTAAATGGAAGGTTCCCAGCCGGACCTATTTCGCCAGAGTTGCTGTTCCAGCACTACATCACGATGTGCTGGAATTGCTTGGACAAGCTTTGCAGCAGAGTGCTGTTCACAATATCCACCTGACAACAGACATGTGGACCAGTTGCCAAGCCACTGATTACATGTGCATCACTGCACACTGGGTCTCTTTTGTGGGGGTTAGAGAAAAGCTATCTGAAGTAGGTGCTGTTGACACAGCTGAGATTTTTAATGCTACTCGGAAACATGCAACTGTAGCCATGTTCGCCAT
Organism: Calotriton arnoldi; assembly: GCA_963921515.1. Classification (NCBI taxonomy): domain Eukaryota; kingdom Metazoa; phylum Chordata; class Amphibia; order Caudata; family Salamandridae; genus Calotriton; species Calotriton arnoldi. The sequence goes on from CAWUFW010006083.1 coordinate 427,683, forward strand.
GGAGAAATCTCATACTGTTGCAAACATTTTGGAAGAGTTTAACAGCAAGATCTTTGAATGGCTGCACCCAAGAGGGCTTAACATTGGTTTTGTTGCCACGGATAATGGCAGTAATGTACTTAAGGCCATGGAGGTTGGTGCCTATTTCAGGGTCCCGTGTTTGGCGCACTGCATTAACATTATAGTTCAAGACTTTCTGAAAAAGAACCCATAGTCAGCAACTTACTGACCACCTGCCGCAGAATATGCACTCATTTCAGCCATTCTTTTAAAGCCCGGAGGCAGCTGAGGATCATTCAACGTGACTATAGAATGCCAGTCAAAGCACTCATCCAGGAGGTGGCAACACGTTGGAACTCAACGTATTACATGCTTGACAGTCTGTTTGAGCAGTACAGACCAATCAATGAATATGTCATGCGAAGGGCGGATGCTACTGTGAAAGGCATGACCCTTCAGATGGACCAATGGTGCCTAGTTAAATGCCTGACAGAGATGCTTCTTCCTTTCGAGGTCTTCACACGTGAAGTCAGCAAGGAGGACTGTACTATGGGCCAAGCTATCCCATTGTTGCATATGCTAGAGCAACAGCTGAAGGAGGTGTCTGAAGCGTACATAGGTGTGGAGGAAAAAAAGAAGCATATGAGTTGGTGTAGAGCTTATCATGTCGCTTAACTGAAAATGCAAGGGTGCAAATTAAGATTTTGTCACAGGAACATTACATTTGTGCCACAATTCTGGATCCACGGTACAAATCGGCACTGAACAGTAAGACATTACTCCCTTTGTCAGAAGTGGATGTTGCCCGGTACAAAACTTGGATAGCTGAGGCAGCCAGTAAATTGGAAAATGAACGGCTGGTAATTAAAGGCCCGCTACTCAAACCCACAACAAGTACTGCAGCAGGGCATCCGGCGTCAAGATCAACTTCAGAGCCTGAGGGCAGTGCGTTTGGTTCACAGCTGTCACCAACACTATCGACAACAGCAAGAACCGGATCATCAGCCCCAGTAAAAATGGCACAGGATTGGTATTTACAGCAAGGACTTGCTAGGTCCAGTGCTGATGCAAAGACAAAAGAGGCCGAACAAAGTGTAGCACCCCTGAACATTGAGCGGATGGTCCAGGCCTATCTGGATGACCCAACAGAGGTCTACATTGATCAAAACCCATTGCGGTATTGGTGTGGCAAAAGGGGCCAATGGCCAGTGCTCAGCAGGCTGGCGATAAACTATCTGGCTTGCCCTGTCACAAGTGTCTCTTCTGAACGTGTTTTCAGTGCTGCTGGTTCCATTGTAACAGTGAAAAGGACCAGTCTCTCACCCAAAAACGTGGAGAGGTTAACCATGATCAAAATGAATAAGCAATTTATACCACCGAATTACACAATACATGAATCAACGCAGGAAGATGAGGACAGCGGCTCAGGTGACGGAAGTAACGTGTTAGATGCTGATTACCTACTTCTGGTTGAACCCCCAGAGTTTGAGGACGAGCTATATTTCCCTGACAACTAGGCTTCCACTTCTTACTGTCATCCTCCCTTATTTACTTTTATTTGTGTGTCTGTCTTTCTGGTTGGAAACTTCAAATCACAACAAATCCATCACCACCGTCTTCTAGTCTTTTATTGCCATATATGAGTTTCAGCTGTCTGCATTTCAGTCCACTCCTCCGAGTCCTGCTCCTCCATCCTCCTGAATCGCCCTAAATCTATTGCCCTCAAGCCAGATGATGATTGGATGTAGCATAATATAAGAAAAAAGAAAATCTTGCCTCGTTGAGTCTCTCCAAAAGAAGTGAAACATGATGATGACTACTATAGCTATCCTCCTTTCCGAGCCGAGAGAGACTGCCCATTAACTGAATATGAGAAGGAACAGCTAATGAATGATGACATGCATTGGACGCTGACTGAGTGATTTGTGTTGTTGTTGTTTGTAGTGCATGAAGTTAATTCATTGTGTACTATTATCTAATCTACACACTAAAAGTAACTCAATGCAATGTTTGTTTCCATTCTTGTTTTTTAATAACAAATTTGTACTTCTACTGCAGGCCGATCCATTGCATTTTGAATATGGAAAGGGGACTCAATCTGTACACTGCACACTGAGTTGGACAACACACCATGATGATGACCACAGTGACATAATATCTTCGCAGTCACTCAGTAGGATCCGAGATGATTGATGGAATAACTCAGGGCGTTTCATGACTGGCATAAAAGGTAAACAAGTCAACAACAACCACTGCAGACCTACATGTCTGTGTAGTGGTGGAGTCGAGTGTGGTGGTATGACTGACAGCGGTGCATTGATTTAGTCACTTAATTTGTAAAATGCTATGTTGCTGTATATCTGCTTTGTCTGCCTCTGTCAAAAAATGTATTCTAAATGGAGGATGGGTCATGGGTGCGGTGGGCCTGCTCTGTCCTTTTTTTTTTTTTTTTTTTTAGAGTAGACATGATGTATCCATGCCGCCTCTGAAAGTGTTCTTGTTGCACTCCACCGTAATTTATGCATTTTTTTCTACTTGATTTTTCAATATCCCTTTTGTTTTTCCATCTACAATTACAGGCCGGCCCTTATCCTGTGCTATACTGGAAAAAACAACTCACACTTACCTTACCAATGAATCTACATCTGCCGGGCAGGCAGTGGCGTTACCCAAGATTGATGGCCGGAGCGTCCATGGAAGGGAGGACCAAGAGGAATGCCGAGATGCAACTCCCCATTTTGACCAGGATAACATACAGTAACAGTATCAACTTTCATCATCTTTTAAATAATTTGATTCATTTTTTGTCTTCAATCATTACTACTGTGTGTTGTTGTTATTATTATGTTTGCTCTCTGCTTATAATTCAATTCATCCCTACAGCTATTTTTGAATTTTCTTTGCTATCTTTAATAGTAAGCCCGGGCCGGTACAACAGAACAGAAACTGTATGTAATTCGGGTCTCTCGGAGGGCAGACAGGCAAGGCAAATTGCATAATATACTGCTGCCCTGTACTGTCTAATTGTCTAGTAGTAGTTAGTAAGTACTACTTATCATTAACCATCAAGTTATCATCATCATGCATGCATTTCCTTTTCTCCCTTAACAGATTTATGGATATGGTCGTCTGCAAAGATTGTGTTTTGTTGTTGTCCATGCGTACTGTTTTTCTTTGTCAAACCTTTCCCCAAACCTCCCTTCCCAACCATTCATCAAACCCTAACCCTCTTCCCTGGGCTGTGTGACTTATTGAGGTGTGACTAAATTAAATGTACACCAATTATTTATCACACGCTTGCTGGGGCGGATGTGGCAAAAGCAACACTAATTCAATTTCAAGGCAGGGCGAGGATCTTCTTCTGCTTGCCCACCCATGAGCAGTATATTTGTGAGATAATTTTTTTACCAAAGGAACCTAATCCATCAGCATTAATTGCCGGCATCGATTGGATTTGTTGTCATCCTCCTACACAGCACTAACGGTTACGCTTGTGTCGAGTGTACTGTAGACCTAGTCGAGTGACTCGACACAGCTAGAGTTTGTATCTCTATGTACTAGGCTATCCCCGCCACCATTATGTTTTATTGTATTTTGGCATATTATTGTTTGGCAGTAAGTTCTGTACTGTACTTTGTTCTACTACTCCTCCCACAGTCTCTCTCAGGCGACTGACTGTCTCATTTTCTTTTTTTTGCAAATGCTACTGCCAGTGTCTACTACTACTACCACCACAACCATGGCATGTTGGGAAAGAAAACCATCATCACCATGCAGCCATCGCTGTGCCTAAGTTAAACATCAAGCACAGGTAAGAGAAGAAGTTTGGGGAGGCATAATTAATAATGGAAATTTTTTCATTAATTCTATTTCAAACACCCCTTTGAGTCCAGTTGCAGAATGCATAGACTAGGAGGAGAGACTGACAGTAGTAGTAGGACAAGTCCCTCAGTGAGGGGTACCGCATCTATCTGTTTGTGTCTTACTAAGTCAGCCAATTATTTAAATCAAACACTGGCTGTGGCCCTGCACCAGCAAGGAAACAGTGTGACGTAAAACAGTAACCCCACCCACAAAACATTAACAACATCGTATGTAAAGTATAAATATATAATGTAATCCCCTAACAAAAATAAACTATGTAAAAAATCCCACAACAACACCTGACCCACCCCTCTCCCTAACCCCAACCAATGTCCATTGTCCGGAACGAAAAAGTCCAACAAATTAAATGTCCAATTGTCCAAAAGTGAAAACCCCAACGCCCGATTCCTACCCACCAAAATAAGCAATAAAAAAGGGGCAATCAACAGGGTCTGTACATCGGCGGGCTCGCCTCTCCAGGACACGAATACGCTCTTCTAGGCGGGCCACGCGGCGCTTCAATGCACGGCAATTGCATCCACGGGGGGCAGCAGTGCTATTAAATGAAGTGCGGTGGCGGGCGGCTGCCAGACGGTGGCGCCGTAACACTGGAGGGGGTGGCTGGGGCCCGGGGCATTGGAGGAGGCTGCAGCTGCTGCTGCCTCCTCTTCTGCCAGAACCACCAGCCGCTGGTATTCCGTTTGTATGGCCTCCAGCTTCCGGCGCCGGACCTTGGCTGCCAACTCCTTCCTGTCTGCTTTCCCTTTGGAAGGAGTAGCTATATCAAGAAGAAAAAACAAGACTATTGTAAAATATACTCTTAGCAAAGCAGTAAGACATATTAATTCTATACATAGTGGCACAGTAGCACTATCAAGCACAGTACATAACATTTGTGGTATGTATCTATCCTCCCACTACCTCGGCCTCTAACATTTGTGGGAGTTTCAGGCATTCCACCACCCATGCATCTGATTCCTATCAGCCACCTATGCATGCATCCCACGTATCCTTCTCTGCCAGTCATAAATATTAAATCTCGCCCGTCCTTCCTCCTTCCACCCTTCTTTCCCTTTTCGTTCAACCCATCCATCAAGGTCATCTGATCTGACTTTTAGTCTTCTCCATAAAACTTTCACAGCTGAGTTGAAGTCAGATAGAAGAGGCCATTGGTTACTCAACAGTACACTCCCGCTGCTAATGCTATTGCTAATGCTAAGTAAAGGGTGTCTTCTTCAACCGTTCACAACAATTTCTTACTTAATAAGTCTCAACAGTACAGTATATAGTACACCCTTGCAGCGAGTGTAATGTCAATAAGTAAGGATTAGGAATATAACTTACCACCGCCCACCACTGCTGCTGGCTCACCCCTTGCAGCTCCTCCTGCAACTGCCGCTTCACCCTCAGCGGCCGCGTCACCTTCTCCGCTGGCCCCGGTACTGGTGGTCGGTAGTACGTCTAGAAAAAACATTACACATTTTTTAGATGCCATATACACCTCCCCCTATTTTTCACTAGCAAGATTGAAAAAAAGTTAATACATACATAATACATATACAACACACATCACTAGTACAAATCAGGTAGTAGAGTAGACACTAGTAGTGTTATATGGTCCCTAGGGTCATTCTAGTCTTTGCTAAGTTACCCCGAGCCATGCAACCATTTTAGCTTTGTGTCTTTTATTTTTGCGCAAGTTACCTCGCAGCTTGTTGTGTAAGACGCCTTTGAGCCCACATGAGCTCATACTGCTACTTTCTGAGCACTGCGTACAAGGTCGAAAAACAAGCCACTTTGTTATGGAGTTCTGGTGTTAGTCCATATTGCTTATCCATAAAAATGCTACACTTTTTGGCACGACTGAGAAATGCTTGCACTATACTAACGCGCACCATTTTTCTCATAACAGACGGGAGATTCCCTTCTACAAACCAGAGCTTTGCAGAGCTTATGATGTAACCAGTACTAGGTTCTTCTAAGGTGAGGGGTCCCCAGAATTTGCTCATAGATCTTCATTTATAATTTTATATAAACTATATTCCTACCAAGGGAGGGTGGTTCTTCCACCACTGTTCAGTTATCATGATTTCACCTTTTATCTTCTATGGACTTGTAGTTGTAAGTGTAACTAAGTGTAACAATGTTTAGTGTTTTAATCTTATGCATTTTGCTGTTGCTGCTGCATTATAGAACAACGTACAGAGCTTGTCAGTTGAAAATAAACCTTTTGAACTTACATAGACTCGGTGGTATTTGGTGTGGACTTACACAAGTGAGTGAGCGAAAGGGTGTGCATTGCTTCCGCGACTGAGAGGTCGGGAGTGTTATGTTCTGGGTTGTCTACTCATTGGGTATCTTGGGGGGTTCGGAGAGCTAATGAGACACTATAACTAGTCGGTCAGGGGATTGTGGTGGCTTCTGATTGAGGTGTGAGGAAGGTCCAACCTCCCATCACCAACGTCCTATTTTCTTGTGCAAAGTTCTGTATGTGCAGAATCCCTACAACAGTAGTAGCATGTCCTATCCTATCAAAAATAGTAAAATCTGGTTGGGCATTTTGTTGGTGGGAATTGTCAAAAAGCCTCAAGATTAAGAAGACTAGAAGTAGTAGAAGAGGACAACCCAAAGGACTGGACTCAATGGCTAGAGCTATTGGTGAATCTGAGTTGTATTTTAAACCTTTTAAATAAAGAGTGGCCAACTGGGCAAGCTTAGCTACAGACAGACTAATAGTAGTAGTACAGAGAGTCATAGCAGACGCAGTTAGAGGCAGGGATAACAAGAATATAGAAAAGATAGTCTAGATCGAAGAAGAATTTGATAAAAATAGAATTAGGAAACCGAACTAATAGTTCGGAAAAAATAAGGTGCAGGAAAAGTTAGGGAAATATAATTATTAATATTAACCACTGGAGGACTTACTGGGGCCAGCAGCAGAGCCCTCGGTAGAGGAGTGGTCCTTGCCCTGGGAGGCATGTTGTTCTTCTGGTTCTGCCGACTCAGACCCCGTATTCTTGCCCCTGGGTGCTGATCATGTAAGATTTCATAAAGAAAGAGACAAAAATTAATGTTTGGTGTGAAACAAATAAAATATTTTAAAATACGCTCCAAAAACATTTTTGTGAACAACAATTGCAATAAAATTGACCTATCTAATCCGATCGACTAGTAGTATTGCGAGATTCATGGACCAGCTAGTAAGCCTAAGTACCACCTGACCTAGCCCACCTATTCCAGATGGGCCAATTGTTCACTAAGTCTGCATTTCCATTTATTTTAGTCCTCAAAAATGCATAGATGGAGGACACATGCCTACATTTTTGCATACACCAAATTGTTGGTTGGTTGCTGCTGATGTTCTGCTAGTGATAATATAAGCCTATTAACACTCACTAAACAAACTACAAAAGGTTCTACTAAGGACTGGGGTAAGCAGCACTCTGCAGCATGTGACGTGACAGAGGATGCGTCACGCAGACCACTTAAAAATTACCAACTAATACTAATAAGTAACTAAACCTATCAATCCACCACTATCTCTTCTTAGTGGCAGGAGGACAAAGGAAGGACTAGAGTCTCTCTAGCATTACCTAACTTAAGTTCTCTAAAGTAAACTCTTACATAATCAGGCCAAGCGAGTGCAAAGTTGCAAACAAGTAAGATTAGTAGCGCCGAGCACCTGTGTCATAACAGTCACAGAAGATTTTTAAACTTAATTTACCTGCAATGTAAACAGCAGCATTCTTGCTGGTCGGAAAAAAAAATATTCGCAATATATAACACAGAGCAGAAGAACACAAAGTAGTAATATTAAATAGCTACTCACCAAGCCCCGGGACCTCCACTCCTAGCAGGTCCAGCAGGTCCAGCAGGTCCTGCTCCCGGTCCAGAATATCGGACCACCGGTGCGTCAGCTGGTTATTGGTGCGCCGGACACCAGAGCAGCGAAACACTGCCCGATGCACCTTGTCCCACCGCTGCTGACGCTCCCGGAGCCCGTACCCGGACTCAGGCCTGCCGCCAGGGTTAAGGGGAGATGGCGCTGCACAAAAAAAACCAGTGCGGCCACCTCCGCCTCACCAAATAAGGCCCGTGCCTGCACCCCTTTTTGGCGCCGCCTTCCGCAAGGAAGGCGGTCGCGGCTCTGGCTACTGCTACGAGCCCTGTGGCCCTTTGCCATGGTTCTGGGTAGGCGGGGGCGGAAAAGAAAAGGTAGGAATTAAAAAAGTAAGTAAAAGAAATGAAAAAGCAGGTAATAGAAAAAGAGTGAAAAAGTAGTGAAAAACACACAGAAAGTAGAAAAAAACTCAAAATATAGAATCAGGAAAATAGAGAGATAGATAATAAATAAAAAAGATCAAAAAAAGTTTCCAGAAACAAAGGATTGAAAAGATAGAGGGAGGATTGAAAAGCAGGCCCAGAACCATAGCAATAGAGTGAAAAACAAGATGGGCTTGCCCATTGCGACCGCATGGGCAAGTTCGAGCGATATTTCCCCCCCGAGCACGCAAAAAGCGTCGTGAACACGTAATACGCGTTCCCGAACAGGAAATACTTATCGCGAACGGGCGGGAGCATGCAATACGCGACCCGGAACAGGAAATAAGCATCGCGAGCAGGCGGGAGCATGCAGTACGCGACCCGGAACAGGAAATAACCATCGCGAGTGGGTGGGACAAGTGAAAAACAAGATGGCCGCGCCCATTAGCGACCGCATTAGCGATATATTTCCCCGCGAGCACGCAAAAACACATCGCGAACGGGCAGGACAAGCAATTCCGCTGAATTTCTGCGTGTTCGCGGAGATTTTTACAATTTCGCGGAGATTTGCGTAACGCGACTACGCAAATTCCGCCCACCCCTAGTCAGAAACCAGCAGCAAGAGGCAGAATAAAGGTCAGAAATGAGCAGAAAGAGGCAAAATAAAGGTCAGGAGCGAGCAGAAAGAGGCAAAATAACAAGCAGAATGAGCAGAAAGAGGCAAAATGGAGGTCAGAAACGAGTGCAAGAGGCAAAATAGAGGTTAGAAACTAGCAGCAAGAGGCAGAATAAAGGTCAGGAGCGAGCAGAAAGAGGCAGAATAACAGGCAGAACGAGCCAGAAAGAGGCAAAATAGAGGGCTGGTGCGAAGAGACAAGAGGCAGTAACATTAGCATAAAACGAATGGTGGAGGTACCAAACTGAAGGTAGCAGAGGGTAGTGGACTGTAGGCAAGTTGGACAGCAGGACCGTCACAGGGGGAGGTGGCACAAGGACCTGCTCCTGTGTGCCCCCTACTTTTTTTTTACCGCAAATCCACTAATAGACCCATTTATACACTTATGCACCCACTCATATATACACTTACGCACCGACTCACAGATCCACTCAAAGACTCAGGCACCCACTGAAAGACACACTCAGACACTCATGCACCCACTCACAGATCCATTAAAGCACACATTCACCCACTCACAGACCCACTGAGAGACTCACATATACACTGACAGACCCACTTACAGACTCACTCACACACCTACTCACACACTCATGCATCCACTCAAGACCTACTCAGAGACTCATACACCCACTCACAGACCCACTGAGATACTCACACACCCACGGACAGACCCAATCATACACTCACACACCCACTCACAGACCTACTCACACACTCACTCACAGACCCACTCAGAGACTCACACACCCACTGACAGACACAGTCAGACACTCATGCACCCATTCACAGATCCATTCAAGCACACATTCACCCACTCACAGATCCTCTGAGAGACTTCCACACACACTCATAGACCCACTCATAGACTCAATCACTTGAACACTCACACACTCATGCATCTACTCACAGACCTAGTCAGAGACTCACATACCCACTCACAGACCCACTCAGACACTCACATACCCACTCAGTCACCCACTCACAGACTCATCCATCTACTCACATACCTTCAAAGACACTCATGCACACACTCACAGACCTAGCCAGAGACTCAAGCACAGACTCACAGACCCACTCAGACACTCATGCACCCACTCACAGACCCACTCAGAGACTCATGCATTCACTCAAAGACCCGCTCAGAGACTCATGCACTCACTCACAGACCCACTCAGAGACTCATGTTCTCACTCACAGACCCACCCATGCACCTACTCACAGACCAACTCAGACATTCACACACACACTAACATACTTACTGAGACACTCATGCACTCACTCGCACACTCACTCTCAAAGGCTAGTGGTTACATTTAGGAAATAACATTTTAAAAAACGTAGAATATCACTGAAAAACAAAGGTTACAGGGACTTTGTCGTGTAGTTCCTAGGAGTCCCCTAGAACCTGCGCGTTTTGGATGACCTAAACTGAGTGCTTGGTGTCCCAACCGCTTCGGCACACCCCCACAGGATATGTCAGCCGTTAGACCAGGTAGCTCTACGGTGCCACTACCACCCCCCTATATTCTACAATGGCATAGGTAGTTTCTGGCAACCACTGAACATGACAACCCTGATTCCTCAGGGATCATGGGAAACAGTACAGTACGTTTCGCTCAGACACTTGTGCTTGGTTTCTCTCAGGAAACACACAGGATGGCGATTAGGACATTTCAATAAGAATTTATTGGTCCAGCGACAGCCTTGTCTAAAACATATGTGCTGCGACAATCAGGAGACAGAAGCATACGAAAGAGATTGCTAGTACCAATATAGTAAATAGTAGATACATTTCTACCATAGTGCTAACAGGATGAACAGAAACAGTTCAGATAAAAACAGTAGCACTTGCATATTCCTAAAATGCGTGCCCTAAGAAATTTTGCTAAAATGTACCTAGCCTAACCTGGATGTGTAGGTGTATGTGTGTATCACTATGTGTATCTGTAGCCAAGAAACCCCCAGGGATGAACCAGCCCCCTCACCTGATGGTTGGGAAAGAAGGACCCCGTATCTGCATCGAGGATAACAACCCGCAAGGGATGTCAAACCGCTGCTTGACAGAGATTCGGCATGCAGGACCCCCGTCTCAGCTTGGAAAGAATTCTCCTCTAATTTGCAGGGGGGAGTGAGGGTCTTTTATACTAAAGTGGTCACGCCAGGGTTTTTTCTAGAATCAATATGATTTTAAAACAAACATGGATGTTTTGAAAACAATCATAAATGTTTTGAAAACAATCACCAATGCTTTTCTAAACAAGTGCGATCATGCACAGCTGGCTGTTGGCCAAGGATGAAAAAAGTGGTGACCCTTATACAGAATAAATCTGCTGTGCCTGGGGACATGTTTATGTACATCAGGTACAGGGATTCTGATAGAAGACTAAGAGCCTGGTGTCGAAGAGACAGGAGCAAGCTATTAGGTAAAAGGTCACCTCTTTAGAATCGTTATAGTCGTGTGGATGGGATGATGTATGTAAAATGGAGTATACATGACAGGCTATCCTAAAGGACATGACACCCACTCCTCATCAAAAGGTCAACAAGGGCAGCTAGGTAATGATAAAGCTAACGTAATTAACCCCTTCACTGCTAGGCCTTTCCCCCCGTGCCAAGCCTTTTTTGGCTGTTTGGGGTAGATCGCGCTTAGGCCCCTGTAACGTTTTGACCACATAAGGTATCCACGCCAAATTTGCGTCCTTTTCTTCCAACATCATGGGAATTTTAAAGGTACCCAAGGTTTGTTGATTCTCCTGGAGGGGACCCAGAAATTAGCCAAAATACAGATACATTTTGGTTTTTTGGGGAAAAATTGGAAAAAAGGGCTACAGATGAAAGCGTCTGGTTCTTTCCCTGCAAATGGTATCAACAAAGGGGTTGTAGTGCTGAAATCACCATCTTCCTAGCTTTCAGAGACAGGCAGACTTTTGTCAGCAAACCAAACATTTTTAAACAGTTTTGCCATTTTTCTGGGACATAGCCTATTTTTGCTATTTTTTGTGCTTTCAACCACCTTCCAGTTAATGGTAAAAATGGGTATGAAAGCAATGATGGATCCTGGAAAGCTATACATTTCTGAAAACTAAACAAAATTTTAAATTCAGCAAGGGGTCATTTGTGTAGATCCTTCAAGGTTTTTGTATAGAAACTAACAGTTGAAAATAGACAAAATTGAAAATGAGTTAAAAAAAACAGCCATTTGTGCCAACGATTTCACCTGTAACTTCTATTAAGTATGACAGATGTTTGAAAGCAATATACCGTTACATCCGCTGCACCCTTCTGGTTGTGGGGATATATAGGGCTTGTAGGTTCACCAAGAACCCGAGGAACCCAGAGCCAATAACTGAGCAGAGTCTTGCAATGGTTTTTTATTGTGTACCGGGTATATAGCAATTCATTTGGGAAAAGATAAACAGGGAAAAATTGGTATGAAAGTCACCTATGTATTTCTGAAATGGGAACAAAATATAGAGTTTATAAACAATAGCTATTTGCACATCTCCGAAATTGTGGGTAGTTTTCAGAAATGTGTGGGTTTGGTAGGTTTCCCAAGATGGCAGCCCAGCCCGGGGCCAAAAGCCCAGGTGACTCCCCTTGCAAAACCAGGTTGTTTTGTGATAGGTAATTTTGATGTCTCCTCAATACGTTTTGGGCCCTTGCCTGTCGCGGGTACTTGACCCACCCACGCGAGTGAGGTATCATTTTTATTGGGAGACATGGGGGTACGCTGGGTGGTAGGAAATTTGTGGATCCACGTACATTCCAGAACTTTCCCACACAGAAATTTGAGAAAAAAGTGATTCTTTTCAGCTAAATTTGAGGGTTGCAGGGGATTTTGGGTAGGAAAACGTTGGGGGATCCACACAAGCCATACCACGCTGGACTCCCCCGGGTGTCTAGCTTTCAGAAATGTGTGGGTTTGGTATTTTCCCAAGATGGCCGCCGAGCCCGGGGCCAAAAACCCAGGTGACTCCCCTTGCAAAACCAGGTTGTTTTGTGATAGGTCATTTTGATGTCTCCTCAATAAGTTTTGGGTCCTTGCCTGTTGCTGGTACTTGACCCACCCACGCGAGTGAGGTACCATTTTTATCGGGACACCTGGGGGAATGCTGGGTGGTAGGAAATTTGTGGAACCATGGAGATTCGAGAACTTTCCCACACAGAAATTTGAGAAAAATTTGGTTTTTTTTAGCTAAATTTGAGGTTTGCAGGGGACTCTGGGAAGGAAAACGTTGGGGGATCCATGCAAGCCATACCTCGCTGGACTCCCCCGGGTGTATAGTTTTCAGAAATGTGTGGGTTTGGTAGGTTTCCCAAGATGGCCGCCGAGCCTGGGGCCAAAAACTCATTGGACCCCCCTTGCAGAACCAGGTTGTTTTTCTGATAGGTAATTTTGATGTCTCCTCAATAAGTTTTGGGCCCTTGCCTGTTGTGGGCACTTGACCCACCCACACAAGTGAGGTACCATTTTTCTCTGAAGACTTTAGGGAATGCAGGGTGCATGGAAGTTTGTGGATCCACACAGATTCCAGAACTTTCCACCACAGAAATGTGAGGAAAATTTACTTTTTTTGACAAATGTTGAGGTTTGCAAGGGATTCTGGGTAACAGAACCTGGTGAGAGCCAGACAAGTCACCCCATCCTGGAGTCCCCTGGGTGTCTAGTTTTCAAAAATGTATAGGTTTGCTAGGTTTCCCTAGGTGCCGGCAGAGCTAAGGTTCAAAATCTACAGCTAGGCACTTTGCAAAAAAAGGGTCCGATTTCACTGTGAAAATGTGGTTTGTCCATGCTGCGTTTTGGGCCGTTTCCTGTCGCTGGCACTAGGCCTACCCACACAAGTGAGGCACCATTTTTCTCGAAAGACTTCGGGGAATGCGGGGTGGTTGGAAATTTGTGGATCTACGCAGATTCAAGAACTTTCCACCACAAAAATGTGATGAAAATGTGTTCTTGTTTACAAATTTTGAGGTTTGAAAAGGATTCTGGGTAACAGAACCTTGTGAGAGCCAGACAAGTCACCCCATCCTGGATTCCCCTCGGTATCTAGTTTTAAAAAATGTATAGGTTTGCTACGTTTCTTTAGGTGCTGGCAGAGCCTGGGTTCAAAATCTACAGCTAGGCACTTTGCAAAAAAAGGGTCCGTTTTCACTGTGAAAATGTGGTGTGTCCACGTTGCGTTTTGGGCCATTTCCTGTCGCGGGCACTAGGCCTACCCACACAAGTGAGGTACCATTTTTCTCAGAAGACTTTGGGGAATGCGTGGTGGGTGGAATTTTGTGGATCCACGCAGATTCCAGAACTTTCCACCACAGAAATGTGAGGAAAATGTGTTTTTTTTTATTTACAAATTTTGAGGTTCGCAAGGGATTCTGGGTAACAGAACCTGGAGAGAGCCAGACAAGTCACCCCATCCTGGATTACCCTGGGTGTCTAGTTTTTAAAAATGTATAGGTTTGCTAGGTTTCCCTAGGTGCCGACAGAGCTGGGGTTTAAAATCTACAGCTAGGCACTTTGCAAAAAAGGGGTCAGTTTTCACTGTGAAAATGTGGTGTGTCCACGTTGCATTTTGGGCCATTTCCTGTCCTGGGCACTAGGCCTACCCACACAAGTGAGGTACTATTTTTATGAGAAGACTTTGGGGAATGTGCGGTGGGTAGAATTTTGTGGATCCATGCAGATCCCAGAACTTTCCATCACAGAAATGTGAGGAAAATGTGTTTTTTTTAAAGTAAGTTTGAGGTTTGCAAGGGACTCTGGGTAAAAGAACCTGGTGAGAGGCACACAAGTCACCCCATCCTGAATTCCCCTTGATGTCTAGTTTTCAAAAATGTACAGGTTTGCTAGGTTTCTTTATGTGTCGGCTGCGTTAGGGCCCAAAATCCACAGGTAGGCACATTGCTAAAAACAAGGCCGTGCCTAGTGGGCTTTCTGCCGCCCTGGGGGAGAAATCGGGGGGGGGGGGTTTGCCCCGATATGCCCCCAAGGGGGGCAGAAAGACTGTGGCTATTAGTTTGGGGGTGGGGGCATTGGTATGCCCATTCTGGGCAGCCCCCACCCCCACGCATAAAAAAAGCCAGCGTAGTCGCTGGCACCTAGTGTGCTCTCTGACGCCCCCTGGGGGGCAGATCAGGGGATTCTGCCCCAATCTGTCTCCTGGGGGGGCAGAAACACTGTGGCATTTTTGGGGGCATGGTGGGGGCATTGGCCTACCCATTCTGGGCAGCCCACACCCCTGAATTAAAAAAAAATATATTCTCTGATGCCTATTGGTCTTTCTGCCCCCCAGAGGCAGATAAGGGGCTACTGCCCCCATCTGCCCACTAGGGGGGGCAGACAGGCTGTCTGGCATAATTTGATAGGGGGGAGCAAAGGCCCTTGCCCAAGGGGCCGCTCCCCCCTCCCTGGTGGCTAGTGGGTGGATCCCTGCTTGGGGATTGCCCTCCTGGGGCGATCCCCAAGCAGGGATCCACTAGGGAAGGGTACCATTGGAAAGGGGAGATTCTCCCCTTTCTAACGATACCTCTCCTATGTTTTTCTGTTCTCTGGGGGCTGAGAGAGCCCCACAAGCACCGAAACTGTAAAACTGAAACTAAGTTTCAGTTTTGTTTTCATTGTAATGACGACAGCGCACCATGCGCGCGATCGTCATTACAATGAAAACAGCCAGTATGCTTTGGACCTCCCAAAGCAAAAACAAAAATGGGGAATCCCCCTGCTGTTTACAGCAGAGGGATTTTTTTAATGTGTGCTCATGACGGAATGGTTCCGTCATGAGCACACTGGCACTTATGCTCATGACGTAACCATTCCGTCATGAGCATAGAAGGGGTTAAAAGGCATAAAAATCACTTATTATAAAACATGCTAAAAAGCATCTTTAAAAACCTGAAAAAATGTCCATAAAAGAAAGTCATTTTTTCCCTAAAGAAGCATTCAAAAGGTCCTCTAAACTTGTACTTATTGTTATTATTGCACTGAGCACCTTGAAAGCCATGAAGCTCAGTTAGAGCCGAGAAGAGAGAAAAAATAAAACAAAGTCAGTTTCGACCTTCAATTAAGTAATTGTTTTAAAAGTTGCCAAATGGTTCCCACCACAGGATAAGCCAAATTGTTTATGAATCCTGCACTGAAGACTCAACATCGCTGGAAATTGTATCCGCATGTGGCAGCCCCTCAAGAACTTCCAGTATCATGTTGAGTGAGCAAAGATGTTCATTTCTGGTCCCCACGGCAGCCGCCAGGGAAGAATTAGATGCCTGCACGCCTGATACCGATGCCTGAACCTCTGGAGCAGAGCCGATATCCCTTCCAACAGGAGTGGAAGCATCCCTTGGAGGCTCTAGAAATGCCGTCATCAACATGGGAATACTCGCTGAGGACAACTGTACATGTGGGCCTGCAAAGGCGCCAGTAGCACTCCTATGTCCAGCGGCGCAACCGATGGAAGTGTCAGACACAGGTCCAACACGCAGCCAAATTCGCAGAAGAGACAACGGAACACAGGCAGACCGGTCTGAAAGACAGGAACCAATGCTTACTCAGCTCTTGAAGCCGAGGCGTAGTCAGGTAGAACACTATGTGCTCAAGACAACGTCTGTCCAGCAGTGTTCTCTCCATTTCTTGAGGGATTGCGACGTCCATTGCAAAGCAAGAGTATTAAAATTAGGATGTCCGCTACCAAAAGCAGTACCAAAGGAAGCCCTCCAAAAACGCTTCCAAGTACAAAGTGTATGAAAGCTGGAATTACTCCGAAAATGGTCTGAAAGGTGGTTAAGAGACCTGATCCTAGTCGCTTAAATAAGTGTACGATCCCACTCGTATCAGACATGTTAAAGATACAATGAACCATTTCTCCGAAATGGATCAGGAAGTTCATACAGACCAGGGCCTGTATCTCTGCTGAAGACGTTGCAACCTGGAGATCAAAAGTCTCTCGGGCTGAAGTTAAGGCCACATTTTGTTGAAACAATATGACTTTCAGTCTGATTAGCGAATCAAATCGTATACTAGAAACATTCAATGAACGCCACAGTGGTGCCTCCCTTTCTGTGCGAGCCGGGGGAAACACTACTTGCTTAAAGCAAACAACCCTGAAGTTTACTGTGACTAGATATGCAATGCCTGGTGCCATTCCACAACACCCTTGATCATTCAGCACTAAATAACTTCCATTCTAAAGTAATTAAAAAACCGGATGAATCACTCAGCTGGGGACCCTTTCAAGTAGCAAGATAAGTCCGCTTTTGACGTATTACACATTCCATGAAGTAACACTTCTTTGCACACTAACGACCTACTGAAAGCCTTCACGCAGTCTTTACCACTTAAGAAAACTTCAGTGTCTTTATTCCTGCACCTATATCTATACGGTAACTCCCAGGTTTCCTTAATGTACCCTTCACCTAACACTTCATACCTGCTTGCTTGGATGTATCTAAGGAAGTATTGGAAAAGAAAAGTCGTGATTGGCAGTGTGCTATAGCCATGAATTAACCATTCTGTAGATGGTGACTCTGCTACAGTGAAAGGTAACTTCTCTAATTTCTCAATGAGCAACTTTGCATCTCTGCGTGCCATAGTAAACTGTCTGTCAGTCAGATTGTAAACCGAGAAAAAACTTGCGCTGGTAATGTATTTCCATGGCACATGGCCTGAATGCAATGATTGCAGCGTCCAGCTTAAAAGCATAATGGAGAGCAATTGAGATTGCCCATGTTGTAGAATAAACAAATCTTGTTCCATTATGTCAATTGCTGAGGACACAATGTTGCCCAGTGAATAAGTACGTGAAGAAAATGTGGTCATACCATTGTCTACCACAGCCAGGGCCTTTTCGAGGTTAATCCTTACAATTTCATGTAATCTCTCAGCAGCATCCTGTTGGGAGACTTTCCACAGTTCATTATAGATGGCATACAAGAAGCGTTTCTTGGGAACTAGCAAGAAATCCCTAAGATCCATGTTTTCTGATAGAAGGGACAAGTGTTACTTCACGTGTTGTAGTGTTGAGGTTTTTAGCCATTCTAGGCACAACTTCCCAACACTATAAGAAGTCACTACCCCTGGTTCGTGTGTGTGTACATAGTGTGGGTCAGGCCTATGGAAATTAAACCCTCTGGCGTTACTGTTGAACCTTCTCTTGACACCTATTTGTGTTGATAGGCTGTTGTAGGGATTCTGCACATATACAAAGCTATGCACAGGATAATAGGACCTCAGAGTATAGTGGTGAACCAACCATGCACCTTAGTACCCACAATCACAATCTGACTAGCTTTAGCATCTCATTAGCAGCGATGCTACCAATGATTAGACAACCCAGAACACGGTCTCTCTCTCTCTCAGGACTCGCGGGAGCAAGAACACCCTTTCATAAATCACTCATACTTGTCCACAACGTGCGTAATAAGAGACACAGTATAGTTTAAAATGTTTATTTCAACTATCATGCTCTGAGATACAGTACACGTGCCAGTACTATCAGCATAATGCATAATGATAAAATAATAAGCATAGTTACAATTCCATAGAATACAAACGGGAAAGCATTTCATAAAGCAGTGGATATAGGGCTAAATGACCTTACCACCCTCCCCGTGCTATTAACTAGTTTATTATAAAAATAGAAGACCTCTGGGCATTGTCAGGCGGACCCTCATACCTCAATATCTAGATGCAAGGTTTACATCATCAGACTAGCACAGCTCTTCTCCCTGGAAAGGTTTTTCTCCAAGTGCTACAAACAGCGAGATCACAATATTAAAAGCACACAAATTTCTCCAGTGCAGCTGTACGTAGTGTTATGTCTAAGTGCGAGGGACTGGCCAGATCAGCAAGAACAAGGGACGTTGTTTTTCGATCTTGTACATGTTGTGCAGACGAAACCCACAGGGAACAGGATAAAAGGTGAAAGGCAGAAAGGCAGACAGTTCTAATATAGCCAGGCACAAGCAGAGGCTGGAAAAACAAAGTCACAAAGTAACGTGCGCAAAAAGGCATCATGGCAGCCAGGTCTAGGCCAACTTAGCAATGCAGACCATGAGGCCACAAACCACATGACACCCTCCCCTGGCCAGTCCATTGGCGAAGACATAGGACGAAGACAGAGTTCAAATAGATGGAGCAGAAGGGAAACGTCTTTTTTGGAATAGTCCCCAATGAAGGACAAGGAATGGGAGAGAACAAAAATTGCAGAATAAAAAAAAATCCAGTGAGGCAGGACGCTGAAAGCAGAGGCCCCCTAATCCAATAGAGTGTAAGTGCAGAAAAACGCCACACCTTCCAAGAGGACATCGTTGGAATCGTCAGAAAAAAGAGACGCCATCCAGTTCAACAAATCAAAACTGCATTCATGTTCCTCGCAGGAGGGAGCAGTGATCAGCATTGCGGGACAACTTGCGTGATACTCAATATAACTTTGTCGTAGGAGAGTCTGAGCAGCCGCCCAGACATCCCATTGTGCCAAAATTCCAAGTGCAGCCGCACGCTCCATGAAGCCATCACCGGAACAGTCCCGTTCATGGGCCTCTAAGGGACCCACTAACTGGACAAAATCCGGGTCAGACAGAGACGTATTGGAGAGACAATAATCCAAGGACCATGAGAAAGGACATCGGATGCAAGACATCACAGGTTGCACGCAAGTGAAATATGCAAAAAGAAAAGAAAGTCTATAGGACACACTGAGTGTCGCCAATGGCAGGTTGCCGAAGCCGGCGAGGATGCGGTCACGGAGCATCCGGAGTCGACCTCGGTCGAGGAGGCCCCCAGGAAGAGCAGCCATTGCGGAGCAAACAGACCAAAACCAATATACCAGCCGCCAAGGCGAGGATCAACGGAAAGCCGCCAAAGACGCTGGAAAAAATGGAATGAATAAAAGCCGGTATTACACCAAAGATAGTTTGAAAGGAGCAAAAAGGCCAGAGCACACAACTTTAAAAAAGTGCACAAGACCTTCTGTGCGTGATGCATTGAAAACACGGTGAATCAGCTCACCGAAATGTTGCGGGAGGTTTGTGTTCAAAAGGGCCTGTATTTCAGTGTGGGTACTAGCCACCTGGAGGATGAATGTCTCCCATGCGGATGTGAGCATAATCTCCTGGTTCAATAATAGCGCCTTTATTCTGCTCAATTTATTGAAATCCACCTTCAAAGTCGGAATGGAAGGCCAAATGGAACTATCTATTATGTTGTGCAGGGGAGGAAAAAGCTAATTTTTACAGCACACAACCCGGTGGGAAACAGTTACAATATAGGGGATGCCAGCCAGCATTCCACAGCAGTCCTGATTATTCAGAAGGAGATAGCTACCATTTGCAAGCACAGTGAAAGTAGGGGATATAGCAGGAGCAGGAATGCCCTTTAAAACACAAGCAAGATTAGGAGCCGAAACATTACAAGCCCCGTGTAATTTAATGTGTTTACAAATCAGGGAATGACCCACAGTAGAATCGCATGACTCTCCTGTGAGAAAAACTTCTTTTCCGTCCCTAAGGCATTTATACATGAACGGCAGGGACCAAAGTTCATGCAGGAAGGCACTGCCTAAGGGCTGAAAACGGCCCACAGGATAATGTTTCATGCATGAACTGAATTCAAATAAAGAAAAAGGCAAGGCGATAACCCCGTGAACTAGCCACACTGCAGAATCCAATTCCGCCACAGAGAATGGTAAGGGCTCTATTTTTTCGATATGTAAGAGAGTGTATGTTGCATCTTTCATGGACATGAATTGCTGTTTCTCAGTTAAATTAAACGGCAAGAATAAGGCAGAGGTGTTCAGAAAATGCCAAGGAACTTTACCCATTTTAAGTGTTTGCAAAGTCCATGCAAACTGCATCACTGAACGCAATTGATTTTGACCATGATATAACACAGAAACATCATCTTGTACAATATCAACAACAGAAGAAACAATATTCTCTAATGTGTAAATGCGGGAAAACAGGGTATTAATACTATTGTCAACAACAGCAAGCACCTTTTCTAAATTTGCTTGATCGATTTCCCGAAGACGGGAAGCAGCTTCAATTTGCGAAAGCTTCCAGAGTTCATTGTAAGTTTCATAAATGAATCTCTTAGGTCGAGGGCCATGAGGCCCCAGAACAAAATCGGACAGATCAATGTTGCCTGATAGGAGGGATAAATGTTGTTTCACAGAATCCAATGAAGAGTGCTGCAACCACTGTTTACACAATTTACCAACAGAATATGTCGTAACAGAGTCAGAAAACCTCGGATCTGGCCTATCCTGTTTGTAACCAGGAGCTGAGTCATTAAAACGCAGCTGGCAGGCATTCGATGCTATGGGCCAAGCCAACCAGGGTGACTGAACAAACGTAGAGACATTGAATGAATTGTTTTGAAACAAAGCCTGCAAATTGTCAAGGGAAATATTAAAATGCAAGCTTTCGCTGGGAGTGGAAGACAATACGGGAATGGACGGTGCATTTAATTGTTTGGAAGTAGCCAAACCCCAACACGTTGTTTGATAGATTGTATGATTCAAAAACAAAATTTGGGCCGGGATTAGGCAAGCACGGTGTAAGGCTTCCGTGCATTGTACCTGCCATGATTTGGTGCCCCATATAGATTTTAAGTCAATGGTGTCCTGCCAGTGCTCATAACCACCCATGGCTAATGCGTTCAAAAAGGAACCCGAATATAGCAAATTGGTGTGGGTCAACATGATTTTCTGAGTGGACGAAGTGTTTAATTTAAAATAATAGGACACAGGGTTCGATCTATCAAAGTCTGTAAAATAAGTAAACTTATTTCTAAGAGTTTGGGAGCGGACAATGTTCCCATTGGGTGTAATTAAAAGAACCCCGAAGGGTACTTGGTTTATGGAGAAAGTGGTTGCCCCAATGCTGGTAACAATATAAGTCAGCATAACTTGCAGAATTTAAATACAGATCTTCAGCATTAAAGGCAGCATAATATTTCAAATCAGTAAATAACGATTCAACGGCATGCACATCCCAATCGTCAGAATGAATATTACTTTTAATGACATCACCCATTGAAACACGGAGGACATTTGGTACATTAATAATTTCGGTTGGTCCATGAATTTGGAAATTTACCGCATCCCATACTATGCCATCAGCGACTGGGAAAGCTGAAATGTTCACAAATGGGTGGTCACGCTTCATGATGTGAGAAGAAGAATGCGGAGCCAAAGTCCCAGCGACAAAGTTCACTGCAGAGCGTACTGGTAAATAGTGACCATTGATGAGTAAGAAAAAAACTGTCACAAAGCCAATGGACATGAACAGAAAAATCAGGAATAGTACCAACCAGATGTATGTCCATGGTGGGATCAAAAAATTGTCTCTGAACCAGGATATAAAAATACTGAAGCTGGACGGGATAAGTGATGAGCTGGAAGCCGAATCGAAGGAATAACGGGTTGGGCTCAGTGGCGTTGTTGGAAGGTGAGCCACTGACTCGTTGGCGGGGTATGTATACTCGGTCTCCTCATTCCAGGGGGAATCCGGGTAGTCGAGCAGGCGATCAGGCAAATCTACCATCTCAATGGCAACATCAGTGACCGTGTGGGCTGGAGGGCCACAAACAGGTGTCCTAGAAATGGCTGGACAGGAGACCGCTGGTGTTACTCTATTCAGGATCGGCCAGATGTTGTAGCTTGACATTGTCCACTGAGATGTATCTTTTGTCTTTGCGACCAGGAAGCGGTGGTAAGATGACTGTACGAGTACCCTTCAAGCCAAGGACTGGAACCGGTGCACGATAAGAGGGGCCAAATTCTTTTTTGTTCTCCACCTTCTCTCGGACCAGATCCCCAACCTTCGGAAGCCAGCCGGCAACCGGAATCTGCAGCGCAGCGTCTGTGGCTGAAGGTAAATGTTAGTTTGCAAGTTTGTCACGGGCTTCTTGTAAGTCCTGTAACATAGTAGAATGATTATCTATGTCAAAGATTGCGGATTGCGCCACCATGTCTAGAACATCAAGGTCAGGCACAAACATTTGGATGCCAAAGAGCATTTTGTATGGGGTCCGCCCACCCAGAGGTCTTCTAGGGAGATTATTAAGTGCACGTTGTACGCTATACAAGTGGGCCAGCCAGTTCCTGCCAGTACCTAAGACTCTAGCTGTCAAGGATTGCTTTAAGTCACGGTTCATTCGTTCAACAATAGAATTGCCCTCAGGCCGATATGGAGACGAAAATTTCACCCGCACCCCCAGTGACCCCATTGCGTCCTTGTACACCTTAGAGGCGAACGCCGGACCTTGGTCAGAATGGAAGGTGCCACAGGCAAAAATTCCCACAAAGACACGCAAATCCCTTATGACATTTCGAGCGTCAGCACTCCGTTGTGGCCGAACCCAAATGAAACGTGTGCACGAATCCACTGCAACTAAGATGTATTTATACGCAGTGTCAGAGGAGAAGGGACCGCAGTGATCCAGGTAAACACACCCAAAAGGTCTGTTAGAAATGCAGAGCGGTGTTTGTGGTGGTCGTGTAACCGTTGAAGGCTTAATTTTCTGACAAACGTCACAAGAAAGCACATAAGTACGGGTCTGCTTATATAAACCACGCCACCAGTAACGCTGCTGGAAGATGGAAACCGTCGCAGACACGCCAGCATGGGCCGAAGCCAAGCCTTCGTGTGCGGCTGTTATCAAGGAAAGTCTGCGGTCCGCGTTGGGAATCAGCCGATCACCAACGTCTGGAATGTTTACATAAGGAACCTGATCGGGACCTACTTGATAAGAGTATTTGGAAGGGAAACCCCGTGGGTAATTAACACCTTCCTTTGTTGCAGCAATAGCTGCCAAAATATCTATCTATTTTAGTCATGGATCTTGTAACTGCTGCTACTGTGCACGTGGCTACTGCTGATTTGGCAGCTTCATCTGCCAAATCGTTCCCGACAGCGTGTGCGCCCACACGCTGGTGGTCAAGAGTGTGAATCACCTGTGTGAGAGGCAAACGTTGTTTAAGATCTGCCACTCAAACCCAAAGCATTTTATGCTTAATTGTGCTGCCTTTTGCATCTCTATAGTCGTTTTGCGACCAAAAGAATAGATTGTCATTGAAAGATTGAACACAGTAGTAAGAATCGCATACAATAAGGGTTGTCATGTCTGGATTAGCGAACTCAAGTGCGAGCACCAAAGCGTGCAGCTCGGCCAATTGTGCAGTACCGTCTCCTAGTGCCTGTGTGTGCACTACAGTCGATTTGAACTCACCGTTCACCATGGTACCTGCAACAATAGCATATGCTGCTGAATAAGCATGCTTGGAACCCGTGGCCGGTTGTGCCGAACCATCGGTATAGATAATACATTCGTACTCCTCAAGCGGTAGCAAGGACAGAGGAGGAGGATGAACAAATTCATACTGTAAGAACTCCTGTGTCTGGAGAGAGGAATCAAAGATATAAGTGCCATCCGGAGACGTCAGAGATGTAGCCCATTGTATCCAATGGGGGTGCAAAGCCTTAGAGTTCGGGACACTTGCTTTCGTCACTGCCTCAAGGGCAGGATATGGGGTTACCACCAAAATGCGTTTTCCCTGTGCCAGTGCGCGTTCCTTTAGAATCGCCATTTGCACTGCAGTCAAAACTTTCTCCACAGAGGAAAAGCGCATTTCTGCTGAAGTGTAAAGATGTGACTTGTATGCAATCAGTACTGTGTCACCTTCGTTAAAGGTTAAGTACATGAAACCCACTGCCCCTGGAACGATTCTAATCACCAAGTTTGTGTGGTTATCACGAGTCAACAAGAATTTAGATTCAAGTAGATCTGACTGCAAAGACTGCAGTATAGAGGAATGCTATGGAAGCCAGCATGACTTCGAAAAGTTGGGCTGTATCAAGGCATATAGAGGCTTGATACGCTGGGCATATTCGGGAATGTAAGTACACCCGAAGTTTAGAAAACCCAGTAATGACTGAAGCTTCTTCAGGGTGGTTGGAGGGCACAAAAGTGCGCACTTCTCCAAGAAATGGGGAGCTAAGCCCTTACCTTCATTGTTGAGCTCATAGCCCAAAAACAAAACGGTAAATTCAGCAATGTGAGATTTGGCAAAATTAAATTTGTAACCTAAAACCGCAAATTCAAGAATAATGTGGTCCACTCGGGAAAGATGCAGCCATAATTCGTCGTCTGTCAGATAGATATCGTCGACGTAGGAACACGCATCTGGGTCTATGCTGTCCAACAGAGAGACAACACGAGCGGCGAAGACACCCGGGCTGTTCTTGTAGCCCATGGGTAAACGCCGGAATTTGAATTGTTTACCACCGGAAGTGAAAGCGCTCCATTGGCTGCACTCCGGGGACAAGTTGTGCGTGTAAAATCCATTGGATAGGTCAAGTGTTGTTTTATATTTTTTATGAACAAGACTGTCTACAAGCGCAGAACTGTGTGTATTTTGCACCGCAAAGGTCCGACAATGAGAGTTCAAATGTCGGTAATCCAAAACTAGGCGGTACGATCCATCGGGTTTAGAAACCGCGAAAAGGGGATTATTCATTGGTGATACGCATGTTTCAATTACTCCTTGATATTCTAACTGGGTCTGAATGTCGGAAACGGGACCTTTAGCTTGTCGCCGGATGGGATATTGGGGTTGTGGCTGTGGTAGCGACCGCAAGGGAATATCATGGGGGGTAGAGTCTTCATCCCAGCCCACGTGATCACGGTATAACGCCGGAGCCAGGGCCCCAGCCCATTCAGCTGCGAGAGCCTCCGCTTTGTCCTTGGGTACATGACGAGAAAAGCTCGGAAGCATTACCTCCTCCCCTCTACGCGCAGCAAGTACGAATGGGGGCGGCCAATCCGCCTCTGCCAACAGAATATCGTAAGAAGAGGTCAGATTCTCCCAAAAAATCCCTTTAATAACACGCTGTATGTCACCTTCAATTTGAAGGACAATATTAAATAGTCTGTCAGGGGGTGCCACTCGGGTGTCAGCTGTCTCGACAGTAATGAATGTGTCAGTTGCTGTCACCTCCACATGAGGACGTAGAGCCTCCCGCACTATGGTAACCTCTGCGGCGCTGTCTAGGAGCGTCACTGCCCACGTCCAATTCAGGAGTCTCGTTCTCACCGTCTGTGGCATACCTCGCTGTTACAGCTGCATCTTTCTTCTTCTGAAACTGTGGGCGAGAACGTGGAAATTCTTCGGGTGTCCCTCGGACTTGTGGTCGAGGTTGGTCTCGTCCCTGTGGAGCCTCACGACCCCTGCCTCTATCCTGGTGTTCTCCTCCACCAGTCTGGGAGGTCGATGGTGCCTGTGAAGAACGAGGAGAACGCGGATCAGGGACTTGAAATCTCTCTGGAGATTTAATTCTCGCTCTGTCGCGCAAATCATAAGTGCGTTCAGAAGATACGGAAACCGGGGATGCGCCACGCGACCCTGGTTTCTTCTGTTGCTTACCCTGTTTTTTCAACCTCCAGTTCTTTTTAGTAAAGAACGGCCTCTCATCTTTCTCAGACTGAGTTTTTTGTTGTGGCTGTGATTGAGTTTGCGTTTTAGCAAAAGGCTTAACTCCCAGACTATTGCAGCCAATGGTTTTATAAGCCTGTGCAATAATTTTCGGTAATTCACGTGGCCTGTCCGGTTCTGGGACTAAAGCCAAAGCATTAGCTACTTGAAAGTTAACTGCATCGCCCTTGACGTTCGCAAGGATTAAATCAGCTCCTACATCGAACACTCGCACCAGTCTTATCCCCAATTCCACAGCCGCTTCAGGGACATGCTCATCCTGTACTCGTTTAATTACAGAGGGGAGAACTGTCATGGAAGGAGTGCCAAAACACTTCGCATATACTGCTGCGAATACCTTGCCCCAGTTGTTGCATTCTGCCAACTCAGGAATTAAGTCTTTTGGCAAACTGATCGTTAAAATTCTGTGTTTTTCCACAGGAGAAGTATTTGGAAAAACTGCCTCCAGCTGGTCAAATTTTTCCGCAAGCCAATAAGGAAATTCGTCCTTATTTTGTGGGCGCTTGCCCATCACCGAATTAACCATGACGGGACTTATGGTTACACCGCCCGGTCCAGCTGGATGCGCCGCAACTCCGGGAGGGGCTCCCTGAACGTTGCCAGTAACATATTGCACCAAAGCTCTGTGAACGCGTATCAAAGACGTATGTAATTCACGCAGTTCAGCAACCGAAAGCGTCAAATAACGCGGATGTGGGGTATACCCGGCCAACACTGGCCAAGTGGCCCCGTCTATTGATAGGGGGCCTAAACGAACCGGGGTGACCGGATGTGGGAGGGCGCCATTAAACCAAATACGGTGTTGCCATGCTGTAAGTGGTACTTCAAGAGCCTGATAAGGCCGATAAGCATTGGGTAAGGCAGTGAGAGTGTACTCATGAAACAAGTCGTCCGTTCCATCCACCGCCGGAAAAGTGACCCAAGAGTAAAACACCTCAAAGTGGTGAGCCGGGTAAGCCTGCACCACAAAGATGAGTGAGACACCCGCGTCTGGCACTCCATAAGCACGTAAATGAGCCTGGAGTGCAGCACAGCTATGTGCCAGTATATTTATATCTGCCATTAAGACCAGAAATGATCGACAACCTAATATGAGGCAGCACAATATAGGGTTTACTTAAACACCTTTTAATAACTTCAAGCTTGAAAGAACCTATAAAAAACGTCAATATAGGAGGTATCACCCTCACACACGTTTCCGTAAGCGTATGCGAAGGGTGTTGTGGACAAGCACAAGTACTACTCAAGCGTCTCGCAGATAAGCAGAGCACTACGTTGGTGGCGCCATGTTGTAGGGATTCTGCACATATACAGAGCTATGCACAGGATAATAGGACCTCGGAGTATAGTGGTGAACCAACCATGCACCTTAGTACCCACAATCCCAATCCGACTAGCTTTAGTGTCTCATTAGCAGCGATGCTACCAATGATTAGACAACCCAGAACCCAGTCTCTCTCTCTCTCAGGACTCGCGGGAGCAAGAACACCCTTTTATAACTCACTCATACTTGTCCACAACGTGCGTAATAAGAGACACAGTATAGTTTAAAATGTTTATTTCAACTATCGTGCTCTAAGATACAGTACACGTTCCAGTACTATCAGCATAATGCATAATGATAAAATAATAAGCATAGTTACAATTCCATAGAATACAAACGGGGAAAGCATTTCATAAAGCAGTGGATATAGGGCTAAATGACCTTACCACCCTCCCCGTGCTATTAACTAGTTTATTATAAAAATAGAAGACCTCTGGGCATTGTCAGGCGGACCCTCATACCTCAATATCTAGATGCAAGGTTTACATCATCAGACAAGCACAGCTCTTCTCCCTGGAAAGGTTTTTCTCCAAGTGCTACAAACAGCGAGATCACAATATTAAAAGCACGCAAATTTCTCCAGTGCAGCTGTACGTAGTGTTATGTCTAAGTGCGAGGGACTGGCCAGATCAGCAAGAACAAGGGACGTTGTTTTTTGACCTTGTACATGTTGTGCAGACAAAACACACAGGGAACAGGAGAAAAGGTGAAAGGCAGAAAGGCAGACAGTTCTAATATAGCCGGGCACAAACAGAGGCTGGAAAAACAAAGTCACAAAGTAACGTGCGCAAAAAGGCATCATGGCAGCCAGGCCTAGGCCAACTTAGCAATGCAGACCATGAGGCCACAAACCACATGACAAGGCCAAACCAACCATCCCTTTGAATTGGGAGCTGAAGAATTGTATCTACCATTCTTTATCATTGTACACAGTGCCTCCTCACTTATCAGTGTGTCATTCGATATACCTTCAATAGGTACGGGCGAGGGGATGCGTGGTGTGTTCAGGTCTTTACTTTTTGTAAACCCATAGCAGGTAGTTAGTTGCACTGTTCTGTTCAGGAATATTATCTCTAACGGTATGAGGCAAGCTCTAAATAAAGCCTCTGTTTCCTGAACCTGCCAATATTTTGTCCCCCAGATGTATTTTGTGTCTATTGTGTCCGTCCAATAGTCCAAACCTTGTAGAGACAGTTGGGAGATGAAAGGTGCTGAATGTATGTGTTTGGTGTTTGTCAGCATCATTTTCTTTGCAGTTGCATTAGTCTGTACTAACCTATAATAGTATGACATTGGGTCTGATGTATTGAACCCTGAAAAGTATGCACATTTCTGTGCGAATGTGGCAGAACTAACTTTAGGTGGTGTCGGGCAATGTTCCCATTGGTGGTAAGTGTTTACAATGCGTGGAACACTAGTTCTGTGCAAAAACTGATGACCATAATGCTGGTAACAAAACATGCTAACATAGTCAGGTGTATCTTCATACAAATGCTGTAGGACTTGGCCTTTTTGGCTAAAGTTCCCTCAAACTTTTTGCTTTCCGCCTAGACCGTTTTCCTGACATAGAGTGCCAATTTAGATGCTTTGGGTACTTTGCCACTGCTGATCAGTGTCAAAGTACAGTAGTTCCCTGTGTAAAGTGTAATGGTAATTGGTTGGCCATGATTGGTATGTTTGCCTTACTAGTAGAGTCCCTAGTGATGCGCACTGTGTGTGCCAGGGCTAGTAATGCAAAGGGTGCGCGGAGAAGGGACCTCAGGCCTGCAGTGTAGGGCCTGCGCGCAGTTTGCTAAGTTAGCATGTTGTCCTGACAAGCACAACCACTTGTCAGGCCTTACGTTCCCTTTTGCGTACACAGTGGGCCCCCCTGTGGTAGGTCCCAGGTAACCCCTGGGCAGGGTGCCTTGTAAGTAAAAGGCAGGGCATATACTGAGGTGTGTGTTATGTCCTGACAGTGAAAAACACTCCATTTTGTTTTTCCCTGGTGAAAGGCCATTCTGCCCATAGAACAGAATGGGGGAGGCTGGGTATTGTGTTTGTTAGCCTAGTTTCCCATAAGTTTAAAATGGAGAGGTGAAGTTTGGTATGTATGAACTCACAGCATCATAACCCATCTTTCTATGAAAGTGGTTTTGTCACTGTGTGTTCAGAAGCCGCTCTTTTAGAAAGTGGCTGAGTTTTGTGCGTTAGGTATTTCTGTGTGTCTCAGTTGAATGTGGATTGACTGTCTGGATCTGAGAGGGGAGGGGGTGAGATGGCACCAAGCTGACCTGCAGCTGGTGAGTATGTGAGGAGAAGCCCCGGGAGGTGAAGAGGCCTGGATTGCGGCTATAAAACAATTGACCCATCTCCTGCTGAGTGATTAAGGATCCAGACCCCAGTATCAAAGGGAGAAAGGTGACACTGGGAGGGAGAGTCCCAGAACAGATTTAGGCAGGGGTCAGGGACCCCTGAGCACAACGAACTTCAAAGACATTCAGGGGTATATCTATGAGAGCTGAAACCCCTGAACGTTGGAATGAAAGAGAAATGGATTGAGACTGAAAAGGCTTGGACCCATTCTGTGGTCAAGAGGAACCTCTGCTAAAGAAGGAGCAACTGAAGAGACTGCTGTGGAAAGACCAATACTTGCTTCGTGATCTGGGGCTGGTCTGCAGTTTGCTTTTCTAACTAAGGGAGAGGCTGTTGGGACTCTGCTTGGAGGCGCTGGGTCTTCCTGCTTAAAGACAACTGTGCTTTGTGCTGTGTCTTGTAACCCCAAGGGCCCGAGGTGAGCTGGCTCCCTGTTTGGAAACACAGGAACATAAAAGTTTCCAGAGAAGTTTCAAGCAACGCGGTGGGTGCGTGTTGTGGCAGCTTGAGACCCTCAGAAGGTGTGCCCTGTGATCTTGGACACACGGAGGAGAAGCGAGACTCGGACGCGCTGGGTGCGTGTCGTGGTGCACAGGAGGCATTGGTGAAGAGCGCCTGGTGAACATGTGCATCGACGGAGGAGTGAGTCTCGGATGCGCAGGGTGCGTGTCGTGGTGCACAGGAGGTGTCGGTGAGGAGCGCCTGGTGAAGTGTGCACCGGAGGTGAAGTGAGACTCGGACGCGCAGGGTGCGTGTCGGGGTGCACCGCAGGTGCTGGTGAAGAGTGCCTGGTGAGCGGGTGCATCAGAGGTGAAGAGAGTCTCCGATGCTCTGGGTGCGTGTCGCGGTGCACTGGAGGCGTTGGCAAGGAGTGCCTGGTCAACGCATGCATCGGAAGTGGAGGGAGTCTTGGACGCGCAGGGTGCGAGTCAGGGTGCACTGAGGCATTGGTGAAGAACACCTGGTGATCGAGTGCACCGGAGGAGAAGCGAGGCTCAGGTACGGTGAGCGTGTCGAGGTGCGGCCGGAGGCGTTGGTGAAGAGCGCCTGGATATCGGGGCACCAGAATTGGAGAAAGTCTCAGTAAAGCAGTGTGCGTGCTTTGGTGCAACCTGGGACTGTGGAGGTGATCGGCTGATCATCATGTGCACTGGAAGAAAGTGAGTCTCTGCAGCGTGGTGTGCATGTCTTGGTGCAAACTGAGACCGCAGGAGGGAGTGCCGGTTGAACGTGCACTCGGAGTCGACGTGAAGTCCCATCAGTGTTGTGTGTGTGGCTTCGTGCCAAAAGAGAACCGGAGGGTGCGGTGGTGAACGTGCACCCGGAGTAATGTAATCTCAGGGGCGTGGGGAACGTGTGCCCTGCGGCCGCCTGAGACCTTCCTAACAGTCGCGGCCCAGACCGGCAGCCCCGGAGGAGCTGGGCTGCCAGGCCGAGCCGCTGAGGCCCATTGAGAAAGTTCTGCACGAAAGGCCTAGTTCATTGAAGGAGGAGAGGAGAGTGGGGTCGCGCCCCCAGGTAACGTGGATCACTGCCTGGGAGGGGTGCGGGCTCGGAGGGACACTCTCTCGGCCTCTCCGTCCTTCTGACAACGTGAGCCTTTGCTTCGGCTCAGATTGGGGCCTGTACTGACCAAGGAGTGGTGGTACTGGGGCCCGAGTGGGAAGCTGTACTTCATTTGATTGTGAATACCTGTGGGGGGCAACTGTTATCGAAGAGGCTGACTGTCGTAATACACATTGCCAATATTGCTGCTAACGAACTGCCGGACTGTCTTATGACGCCTGACATTATTTCTGCCTAACGAAGTACACAATTGTAGCCCTACGCATTGCATTATTTCTCCCTTGCAAAGTACAGGATTGTAGCGGCCCTCATTGCATTATTTTGTCATTGCAACGTACATGATTGTAGCTACGTATTGCATTACTCCTTAAGTGCAAAGTACATGATTGTGGCGGTGCGCATTGCATTATTCCTTCATTGCGCAGTACATCATTGTAGCGGTACGCATTGCATAATTTCTCCCATTGCAGGTGCCGGAGTGTATTGTTATGCATTGTATTATTTCTCCTGTGCCCGGCACAGGATTGTATCGTTACGCAGAGCACTATTGTTTGTCCATTGCAACGTGTGTGATTCTAGCATTACGACCAGCATAGCGTTTGGAAAGCGGTGGTTGGGATTTGAACCTACCAGCCAGCCAGCCGGAACGAATATTACCCTTTATTATATGTTGGCTTTTGTAACGTGTGGTCTGATCGTATATCTTTCTATATAAAGTTTATACTCATTGTATCAAACTCGTGTGGAGTCCATTTGTGGTGTCACCAGGGGGTTGCTGTGGGCGTGGTTGCACATACTGTACACTCGTGCCTTGGAGATAGGCCTGGCTGCTCATGCCAAGCTACTAAGGGGGTGAGCAGGGCTATCTCAAACGGTGTCCTTCCTTGGCCTAACGTTGAGTGGGGAGTCCCGGGTCGCGCATTTGTGACAGTGACGCATGACGGGGACTCCGGCTTCCAACATTTGGCTGCAGAGTGGTGGGATACGATCCTAACGTAATTGAAAAGCGTGTGTGCAAAACCATTAACAGTAATTGGTGTACATCATAAATTGATCGCAGACCACGACGCAACAACATATTGTTTTGAATTATTGGTTCTATTGTTGAGAAACCTTTAAACCACACATCATGTCTCAGGAGGGGAGCCAGATATCCGGTGAGGCTAGGGATGCAGAATTAGAGTTTAACATTGAGGCATTGTTGACCTACAAGGTTGATCAGTTGAGGAAATTCTGCAGAGCTTTGGGATGTCCCATGAAGGGTAGCGCCAAGAAGGAGGAGCTGCAAGTGGCCTTGAGGGCCTGGTGGGAAGCCAAAGAGGCTCAGGAGATGGGTGATGTTGAGGTGGATGAGGATGACCCAGGGAATGGATTTGGTCCACAGGATTTGCTGGTGGAGGGACCAGCCGCAGGGGCTGGTAGTAGCCATTCAGGGAGGAGTTTTTCACCGGAGGAGTTGGAGGAAAACCAAAGGGTCAGACTGCATGAGTTGGCTGGAGGTGTTAAAACTTAAAACTCAAGCAGAGGAGAGCAGGAGCGCTCTCGCGTTGGAAGAGAAACGGATTCTCTTCGCTCATGAGTTAAGCATGAGGGAACTGGACATTAAGGGTTAACAAGTAGAGTCCAGTTCGTATGGTGGCAGCGTACAGCCAGTGCCAAGTGCAGAGGAGTACAAGAGTGCACTGGAAGATTGGGTAGTGGTTAGCATGTTAAATGATTTGGAGGGGTTGTCCAGTTTGGCCCCAGGGGAGCCTAGGCTCCGAAATTATTTTCCAGGATTGCGCCACCCCGGGTTAAGGTGTGGGCTCCTTGATTCCCGGGAACCTGCATGAGAACCGGACCCCTGGTCATGGGTCCAGGGGCCTGAAGAGGCCCCAGAGAGGGAAGAAGGGCAAAGTGGCGCAAGGAGATCCCAGAGTAGTGAGGTGGGGTTGCTGGCTAGCCCCTTGTCTCAAAAGAGGGGGAGGAAGAGTGAGCAGCACCCCAGGGATCAGCAGCACCACCCAGGAAACTGGGGGGGCCGTAGGGAGCCCCCGGGTGGAGGCCTAGTGCCTACTTGCCACAGGTGTGAGGAAGAACACCTAGCGTCAGGAGGGCGTGGGGAGTCTGTAGCCAGAGCTCCTGCCGTCCTGAAGTTTTTGGGTGCCATTCCTAAGTGGTAGGTCCAGAAAAATAAATGGAAGGTCAAAAGAGGGTTGTGTTCCCCCGGGGGAACACCAGTGGGACAGTGTCCAGCCAGTGGGGCTGGGTCCCCTAGAAATGACCAGGGTGACCCCACTTTTAACCTGGAGGGCAGGATGACTGGAGGTAGTATCCTGACCGATGGGCCTTCCCAGGGTACAATTCCAGGGGGGGGTTGGAATGGGACCAACACCCCTGGAGGGGTCCCCCAGGCTGGGAGGTATCCATGGAACAGCATTGTTGGCTCAGGGAGTAGTGATCAAGAAGACCCCCTGGGATCAGGAAGGCGTGGAACAGGAGGGTGTCCCTGTGGTAGAGGGCCTGCGTACTGGTTCTATCGCCCGAAGCCGGGAAGTCCATCAAGGTAATGATTGGTCTACCCTGGCTTTTGGCTGGGAGGGGGTTGTGTAGGACTTGGCCTTTTTGGCTAAAGTTCCCTCAAACTTTTTGCTTTCCACCTAGACCGTTTTCCTGACATAGAGTGCCAATTTAGATGCTTGGGGTACTTTGCCACTGCTGATCAGTGTCAAAGTACAGTTGTTCCCTGTGTATAGTGTAATGGTAATTGGTTGGCCATGATTGGTATGTTTGCCTTACTAGTAGAGTCCCTAGTGATGTGCACTGTGTGTGCCAGGGCTTGTAATGGAAAGGGTGCATGGAGAAGGGAACTCAGGCCTGCAGTGTAGGGCCTGCGCGCAGTTTGCTAAGTTAGCATGTTGTCCTGACAAGCGCAACCACTTGTCAGGCCTTACTTTCCCTTTTCCGTACACAGTGGGCACCCCTGTGGTAGGTCCCACGTAACCCCTGGGCAGGGTGCAGTGTAAGTAAAAGGCAGGACATATACTGAGGTGTGTGTTATGTCCTGATAGTGAAAAACTCTCCATTTCGTTTTTCCCTGGTGAAAGGCCATTCTGCCCATAGGACAGAATGGGGGAGGCTGGGTATTGTGTTTGTTAGCCTAGTTTCCCATAAGTTTAAAATGGAGAGGTGAAGTTTGGTATGTATGAACTCACAGCATCATAACCCATCTTTCTATGAAAGTGGTTTTGTCACTGTGTGTTAAGAAGCCGCTCTTTTAGAAAGTGGCTGAGTTTTGTGCTTTAGGCATTTCTGTGTGTCTCTGTTGAATGTGGATTGACTGTCTGGATCTGAGAGGGGAGGGGGTGAGATGGCACCAGGCTGACCTGCAGCTGGAGAGTATGCGAGGAGAAGCCCCGGGAGGTGAAGAGGCCTGGGTTGCGGCTATAAAACAATTGACCCATCTCCTGCTGAGTGATTAAGGATCCAGACCCCCAGTTTCAAAGTGAGAAAGGTGACACTGGGAGGGAGACACCCAGAACTGATTTAGGCAGGGGTCAGGGACCCCTGAGCACAACGAACTTCAAAGACATTTAGGGGTATATCTATGAGAGCTGAAACCCCTGAACGTTGGAATGAAACAGAAATGGATTGAGACTGAAAAGGCTTGGACCCATTCTGTGGTCAAGAGGAACCTCTGCTAAAGAAGGAGCAACTGAAGAGACTGCTGTGGAAAGACCAATCCTTGCTTCGGGATCTGGAGCTGGTCTGCAGTTTGCTGTTCTAACTAAGGGAGAGGCTGTTGGGACTGTGCTTGGAGGGGCTGGGTCCCCCTGCTTGAAGAAGACTGTGCTTTGTGCTGTGTCTTGTAACCCCAAGGGCCCGCGGTGAGCTGGCTCCCTGTTTGGAAACACAGGAGCATAAAAGTTTCCGGAGAAGTTTCAAGCAACGCGGCGGGCGCGTATTGTGGCAGCTTGAGACCCTCAGAAGGTGTGCCCTGTAATCTTGGACACACGGAGGAGAAGCAAGACTCGGACGCGCTGGGTGCATGTCGTGGTGCACAGGAGGCGTTGGTGAAGAGCGCCTGGTGAACGTGTGCATCGACGGAGGAGTGAGTCTCGGACGTGCAGGGTGCGTGTCGTGGTGCACAGAAGGTGTCGGTGAGGAGCGCCTGGTTAAGTGTGCACCGGAGGTGAAGTGAGACTCGTGCACGCAGGGTCCGTATCAGGGTGCACCGCAGGTGCTGGTGAAGAGTGCCTGGTGAGTGGGTGCATCGGAGGTGAAGAGAGTCTCGGATGCTCTGGGTGCGTGTTGCGGTGCACTGGAGGCGTTGGCAAGGAGCACCTGGTCAACGCGTGCATTGGAAGTGGAGGGAGTCTCGGACGTGCAGGTTGCATGTCGGGGTGCACCGAGGAATTGGTGAAGAGCGCCTGGTGATCGAGTGCACCATAGGAGAAGCAAGGCTCGGACACGGTGAGCGTGTCAAGGTGCGGCCGGAGGCATTGGTGAAGAGCGCCTGGATATAGGGGCACCGGAATTGGAGTAAATCTCAGTGAAGCAGTGTGCGTGCTTTGGTGCCCCCTGGGACTGTGGAGGTGATCGGCTGATCATCGTGTGCACCGGAAGAAAGTGAGTCTCTGCAGCGTGGTGTGCATGTCTTGGTGCGAACTGAGACCGCAGGAAGGAGTGCCGGTTGAACGTGCACTCAGAGTCGACGTGAAGTCCCATCAGCGTTGGGTGTGTGGCTTCGTGCCAAAAGAGACCCGGAGTGTGCGGTGGTGAACGTGCACCCGGAGTAACGTAATCTCAGCGGCGTGGGGGATGTGTGCCCTGCGGTCGCCTGAGACCTTCCTAACAGTCGCGGCCCGGACCGGCAGCCCCGGAGGAGCTGGGCTGCCAGGCCGAGCCACTGAGGCCCATTGAGAAAGTTCTGCACGAAAGGCCTAGTTCATTGAAGGAGGAGAGGAGAGTGGGGTCGCGCCCCCCAGGTAATGTGGATCACTGCTTGGGAGGGGTGCGGGCTCGGAGGGACATTCTCTCAGCCTCTCCGTCCTTCTGACGACATGAGCCTTTGCTTCGGCTCAGATTGGGGCCCGTACTGACCAAGGAGTGGTGGTACTGGGGCCCGAGTGGGAAGCTGTACTTCATTTCATCGTGAATACATGTGGGGGGGCAACTGTTATCGAAGAGGCTGACTGTCGTAATACACATTGCCAATATTGCTGCTAACGAACTGCCGGACTGTCTTATGATGCCTGACATTATTTCCGCCTAACGAAGTACACGATTGTAGCGCTACGCATTGCATTATTTCTCCCTTGCAAAGTACAGGATTGCAGCGGCCCACATTGAATTATTTCATCATTGCAACGTACATGATTGTAGCTACGCATTGCATTATTCCTTAAGTGCAAAGTACATGATTGTGGCAGCGCGCATTGCATTGTTTCTTCATTGCAAAATACGTGATTGGGGTGTGACGCATTGCATTATTCCTTCATTGCGCAGTGCATGATTGTAGCGGTAGGCATTGCATAATTTCTCCCATTGCAGGTACCGGAGTGTATCGTTACGCATTGTATTATTTCTCCTGTGCCCGGCACAGGATTGTATCGTTACGCAGAGCACTATTGTTTGTCCATTGCAACGTGTGTGATTCTAGCATTACGACCAGCATAGCGTTTGGAAAGCAGTGGTTGGGATTTGAACCTACCAGCCAGCCGGAACGAATATTACCCTTTATTATATGTTGGCTTTTGTAACGTGTGGTCTGATCGTATATCTTTCTATATAAAGTTTATACTTGTTGTATCAAACTCGTGTGGAGTCCATTTGTGGTGTCACCAGGGGGTTGCTGTGGGCGTGGTTGCACATTTTGTAAACTCGTGCCTTGGAGATTGGCCTGGCTGCTCGTGCCAAGCTACTAAGGGGGTGAGCAGGGCTATCTCAAACGGTGTCCTTACTTGGCCTAACGTTGAGTGGGGAGTCCTGGCTCGCGCATTTGTGACAGTGACAGTGACGGAGACTCCGGCTTCCATCAATTCCCTGTAAGAAAATGCAGCAGATTGTTCTAAATCTGAAAGCATAGTATTTACAGTCTCAATGTCCCAATCATCAGATAGTGTACTCAGAGTAAAGAAGTCATTCATTGAAATTTTGAACACGTGTGGGATTTTCAAATGTTCAGTAGGACCAAATACATCATATGAAACTCTATCCCACTCTATGCCATCCGGTACTGGAATTGCTGAAATGTTCCCTAGGGACAAGTCTCTTTGTTCGTTCATGGTGTGATGACTTATGTGGTTTCAGGATAAAGTTCACAGGTTGTACTGCTGAGCGTTGTGGGATGTAATGTCCATTCAGTAATAGGAAAAAGACAGTTACTTTACCAATCCATATTAACAGGAACAGGATCCCTAATGCAAACCAAAGATGCGGCCTAGGTGATGCTAAGTAAGTGTTTTCCAAACAGAGATCGAATTGTCGAAGTTGTTCATTTTTAGAGATGGGAGGCATTTGCTCAGGTTCACTTGGATCTGAAGAAAAGTCATCAAAGTTGATGAAGTAGCCAGACGCAGTTCGATCTATCTTTGGGAGCTCAGCAGTGTTTGTAGAACTGGCAGTTGCTTCTTGTGAAGGCACGTTGATGTAAAGTTCATTGTTGGGCCGAATTGAAATTTACGCTTCAGTTTAATTTGAATGTTGTTCAATTTCAACAGGTGTAATTCGTGCTCCGTTATTGGCTACTCCAGCATCTTGCACAGAGGAGTATCGAAACGTTATTAGTCTTTCCATCTGAACTTCCTGTATTGTAGCGAGAGGAGATCTGCAGCCACTCAGGACTCCACGTGGCCTGCTGTTGAGAATCAGCCACATAGTGTGGTTTGATCAGATCAATGGAGAAAAATTGTTTTTCTTTTTTACCGGAAAGAGGAGAGAGAAGTACTTTTCTTCTTCCTTGAACTGCCAGGACAGGTCAGGTGTTCTGTAGGATGGCCCAAACTCCGTCTTGTCCACGATATTTTCTCTGACCAGGTCCCCAACCTTTGGGACCCAGGCAAGTATTGCCGGAACCAGTTTCACTTCCCCAGTGGTAGTGCGTTTTACTTGGATGTTGCTTTGTAATGCCCGGAATACATTGAGTTCCTGTAAAACAGCCAAACGATCATTCAACTCAAATGGTTTTACATCCGCCACTGTGCTGGCACAATCGAGGTCAGGTACCCACATTCTTGTCCCAAACATGATCTCATAGGGGGGTACATCCTCCCAAGGATTTTCTTGGCAAGTTATTCAGTGCCCTCTGGACCCCATATAGGTGATTGACCCAACTACCGCCGGCACCTAATACCCTTGCTGTTAAAGATTGCTTTAGATCCCGGTTTTTCCTTTCCACCACCGAATTTCCTTCGGGATGGTAGGGAAGGAGTACCGCAAGGCCACGCCCATACTTTCCATGGCTTCCTTGTAAGCCCGAGAGCTAAACGCAGGGCCATCGTCGGAATGTAACATGCCAATTGCGTATGTCCTGATGAAGACTCGCAAATCCTTTATAACAGTTCGAGCATCAGCCGAGCGCTGAGGCCAAACCCATCGAAATCTAGAGCATGAATCAACTGCCACCAAGATATACTTGTAAACCCCGTCTGAATTTAAGGGGCCACAGTGATCCAAATAGACACATGCGAGAGGTCTGTCCGAAATGAGTAAGGGTGTTTGTGGTGGCTGTGCTATGGTGGAACCTTTCATCTGCTGACAGATGTCACAGTTTAAGACATAAGCCTTTGTTTGTTTAGACAAACTTGGCCACCAGAATCGCCACTTCAGTAACGAAACTGTAGTAGTGACTCCTGCATGTGCAGAGCCCAGACCCGGGTGTATAGCTAGAATTAAACCTAATCTGCAATCAGTGTTTGGTATAACTCTATCCCCCACTCCTGGAATTTGAGCATACGGTGTGTTTTGCGCATCTAATGTATAGGAATATTTGAGTGGAAAGCCCTTTGGAACAGCAGAGCCATTCTTTGAGGCATTGACAGCTATCAGTATGTCTCCGTCTATCCTCGTGCTAGAACGAGTGATTGCAGCAACAACAGCAGTTCACACTGTCACCTTGGCAGCTTCATCAGCCAGTGAATTCTCTTCAACGTGTATGCCAACATGCTGGTGACTCAAGGTGTGAATAACTTGAGCCCATGACAGGCATGCCTTCAGCTTTGCTACTTGTTTCCAGAACAATTTATGTTTAATTGTGCAACGCTTGGAATCTCTAAACCCATTCTGGCCCCAGTAATGAAGATATTCATTGTAAGGCTGCACACAGTAAAACAAATTGCACACTATCAGTGTGGGGAATTCCTGATCTGTGTACTGTAGTGCCAATATCAGGTCTTTCAGCTCTGCCAACTGTGCTGTACAATCTCCTAGAGATTGTGTAGTCATATTGGTAGTATGGAACTTACCATCCCGCATACGTCCTTTCACTGTAGCACATGCAGCGCTATACAGTTGTTTACTTCCTATGGCAGGCTTAGCCGATCCATCAGTTTAAATGATGTATTCATATTTCTCTAGAGGCAAGATTTCATTCGGGAGAGGGTATTCTTGTTCGAATTGCAGGAACGCTTGTGTTTTTAATGTAGAATCATATCTGTAATCTACATCTGTTGCAGTGAGAGAATTAGCCCATTGTATCCATCGCGGATGTAGTGCTTTCTCATTTGGAATGCTTGCTTTGGTAGCAGCTTCTAAAGTTGGTACAAGGGTTACAACCATAATGCGTTTCCCCTGTGCTAGTGCTCTTTCTCTCACTACAGCAGTCTGTACCGCAGTCAATATTTTTTCAGTTGCCACAAATCGCATTTCAGCATTTGGGTACAAATGTGATTTGTATGCAATTGGGACTGTCTCACCTTCATTGAAAGTGAGATAAGTATAGCCTGATAAACCGGGGACGACCCGGATCACCAAGTTTGTAGAATTCACACATGTGTGCAAATGTTTAGATGCTATCATGTCAGCCTGAACTGAACGGAGAGTATCTGTGTGTTGTTGTGTCCACTGATGTGGTGTGAAATCAGGTCTGATTAGTCGTAGAAAGGTTTCACTTTTTCTTCGTAATCTAGAATTTATGTTCTACCAATATTTAGAAATCCTAAAATGGATTGCAAACCCTTTAGATTCTTTGGAGGTCTGAGCAGCGTGCACTTTTCTAAAAAGTTGGCTGCTAGGCTCTTGCCTTCACATGATAGCTCATATCCCAAAAATAGGATATTGAGATGGGCAATTTTAGATTTTTTTAAATTAAATTTGTAGCCCGAATTGGCGAATTCCACAATTATGTTGTTCACCCTGTTCAAGTGTTCAAATAATTCATTGTCCGTTAGGTAGATGTCATCTACATAGGACACTGCCTCCTCATCGCATGTTTGTAATATTTCTGACACTCTTGCCGAGAATGGCCCCGGGCTGTTCTTATACCCTTGAGGCAAACGACAAACATTTCACTGAGTGCCGAGCGCAGAAAATGCTGTCAAATATCTGCTTTCTGGAGCTATATTTTGGCAGAAGAATCCATTCGAGATATCTAATGTCTTTTTGTATTTTTTCCACACAATGTTATTCATTAATGCGGCACTGTGTGCATTCTGAACTACAAATGTGCGTGTGCATGTGTTTAAATGTCGGTAGTCTAAGTCTCAATTACACCTTGGTATTCGAGTTGGTCTAAGATTTCTTTGACCTGTGTTTTTGAATTGTTTTTTATAGGGTACTGTCTCTGTGGATTTGGAATAGATTTAATGGGATTTCGTGGTGGGTAGACTCCACGTCCCACCCTACATGGTTGCGGTATAATGCCAGAGCTAGCGCCAACTCCTGCGCATATGAATGTTTTAAAGATTCTAGAACGAGGTCGGAGAAAGTGGGCAAAATTACACTTTCACCTTTTGGGTACTCCATCACAAATTCAGGCGGCCAATCTCTTTCTGCCAACAGGATATCATATGCAAATGTCGAATTTTCCCAAAAGAGACCTTTAATCTTTCTTGATATGCCCCCTCTATCTGTAGTGTGATTTCATATAGTTTATGCGGGACACTCACTCTGTTATCAGGTGTTTCCACCGTGATATGTTCATTCAATACTGCTCTCACCAGAAAATGCTTCAGGTTAAGGCGAGCTATTGATACTTCTGTCGCACTGTCTAGCATCGTCAGAGCCCATTCCCGTTCAGAAGCTGAGTCCTCAGTAACCTGGGCATGTCTAATCTTTAAGCCAGCTACTTTCTTCTTTTTGAATTGAGGTTTTGCTTTAGGTTGCTTTTCCTGTTTGATAATATAATCTGAAGTGCGATGTGTTTCCCTTTTTGTCTTAGGTCGATCTTCTTGCTTTTGTTCTGATCGCCCGTCCCTCTCCGAGTTTTTTGATGAACCCTGGAAGGAACAAAAGGAACGTGGGTCAGTGTCCTAATACCTATCAGGTTTCCTAATGTTATCTCGATTCCTAAGGTTGTACCTCTTTTCAGAGGACTCCCGTTGGGGAGACCCACCCCTTGATCATGAATTCTTTTCTGAATTATTATTTTTAGAATTTTTGTTTTCCCTTTTCTTTTTAGCAGAAGTGGGTGCTTGCTTTGAGTTATTTTTGTCAGGACCACCCGCCATTTGTGGCTTCCCAGCTTTGGTTCCCAAATTATCTCTACCTAATGCAGCATAGGTTTCTTTGATAATGTTTGGTAATTCTCGCTCCCTATCAATAGGAGCTGTTTCCCTTAGGCGGCTGTGTATGGCCACTGCTGCTGCCTCCCCCTTTATATTGCTCATTAAGATTGCAGAGACTTGGGCAAAATTACCCATCAGTTTCATTCCCAAGTCCAGGGCAGGTCCTGCCCCATACTCATTCTGTATTTGTTTCAATACTTCTGGAATGACTGCTAAGGAAGGGGTACCATGTACTCTGATGTAAACGGCAGCAAAGATTGTTCCCCACGTGGCACAATCCTCAATTGAGGGAACCATCTCCATTGGCAAGCAAATTGTTAGCATTCTGTGTTTTTCCTGCGAACCCGTATGGGGAACACTGCTTCCAGCTGGGTAATTTTTTGTGCTATCCAGAACAGAATTTGCTCCCGTTTGGAAGGTATTGTCCCTATCAGTGATTTTAGTGTCTGTGGGTTAATTGTAGGTATTGCTTGATGTGGACCGGCTGGAGCATGACTCGCAGGTTGGACTGTCAATGTTCGCATGTTCGAACTAGACAATGTGTCTGTATAGCCTGACTATGTCTTT
Source organism: Calotriton arnoldi (assembly GCA_963921515.1). NCBI lineage: Eukaryota > Metazoa > Chordata > Amphibia > Caudata > Salamandridae > Calotriton > Calotriton arnoldi. Next base: position 470,490 of record CAWUFW010006083.1, read on the forward strand.
GTATATTGTACGGACTTCATCCACTGGTAGTGAATCTATCTCTGGATGTGGATTGTATGTCGCTAAGACTGGCCAGGTCGCTCCTTCTATGCTGAGGGGACCGAGTCTCACGACAGATATTGTGTGTGGAAGGGCGCCTTTAAACCAGTTTTTATGCTGCTGGTACGTTAATGGGACTTCAATGTCTTCGTATGGAATGTATTCATCTGGTGGTTCAACTACAATGTATGTGTGGAACAATTTTGTCACTGGATCTGCAGGTGGGAACTGAACCCATGAATAGAATACCTCTGATCCGAACACCTCGTGTGCCTCAATCACGAAGGTAACACAGCCACCTGTTGCTGGTACACAGTGTTCTAACAATTTCATAGTTACTGCATGTCTGCAGTTTTCTGTGATGTTAAGAGCGTTAGCCAATTCGTCTTCCCCCAAGCTACTCGCGGGGTCAGTCATTTTTAGAAGAAAAGCGAAAAAGTTAAGAGGTAGGGTTTTGCACAATGTGGGAAACCTTTTATCCTTACAAGCTTGCTAAACCTGCCGCCAATACGAGAGCATATCTGCTCAACTGAGGCAGATTTCCCCCACTTCAGATGTCTCTGAAAAGGTGTGAGTAGGGCTTTTTGAGAAATTACGACTGAATTACTCCGATTTTACTGTTCATATAAGAACCAAAGCATCGTTGGGCGCCATGTTGTGTAGTTCCTAGGAGTCCCCCAGGACCTGCATGTTTTGCATGACCTAAATTGAGGGCTTGGTGTCCCATCCGCTTCTGGACACCCCCACAGGATATGTCAGCGGTTAGACCAGCTAGCTCTACAGTGCCACTACCACCCCCCTGTATTCTACAGTGGCGTGGGTAGTTTCTGGCAACCGCTGAATATGACAATCCTGATTCCTCAGGGATCGTGGAAAACAGTACAGTACATTTCGCTCAGACACTCATGCTTGCTTTCTCTCAGAAAACACACAGGATGGCGATTAGGACGTTTCAATAAGAATTTATTGGTCCAGCGACAGCCTTGTGTAAAACATATGTGCTGCGACAGAAGCATACAAAAGAGATTGCTAGTACCAATATAGTAAATAGTAGATACATTTCTACCATAGTGCTAACAAGATGAACAGAAACAGTTCAGATTCAAACAGTAGCACTTGCATATTCCTAAAAAGCACACCCTAAGTAATTTTGCAAAAATCTACCTAGCCTAACCTGGATGTGTAGGTGTATGTGTGTATCGCTATGTGTATCTGTAGCCAAGAAACCCCCAGGGATGAACCAGCCCCCTCAACTGAGGGTTGGGAATGAAGGACCCCGTCTCTGAGTGGAGGATGACAACCCGCAAGGGATGTAATACCGCTGCTTGTCGGAGATTCGGCATGCAGGACCCCCGGTTCAGCTTCGAAGGAATTCTCCTCGAATTTGTAGGGGGCAGTGAGGGTCTTTTATAATAAAGTGGTCACTCCAGGGTTTTTTCTAGAATTGATATGTTTTTAAAACAATCATGGATGTTTTGAAAACAATCATAAATGTTTCGAAAATCACCAATGCTTTTCTAAACAAGTCCGATTATGCACAGCTGGCTGTTGGTCAAGGACGAAAAAACTGGTGACCCTTACACAGAATAAATCTGCCATGCCTGGGGACATGTTTATGTATGTCAGGTACAGGGATTCTGATAGAAGACTAAGACCCTTTTGTCAAAGAGACAGGACCAAGCTATTAGGTAAAAGGTCACCTGTTTAGAATCGTTATAGTCGTGTGGATGGGCTGATGTCTGTAAAATGGAGTAAACATGACAGGGCTATCCTAAAGGACATGACACATTATAGTTAGGCTCAGATTTCACTCATACAAAACCAGTGATATTCAGCAGCTCTAGTTATCTGAGCTAAGTATAACTTACATCCCGCAATGCACTGATTATGACCTTACATATTAGATCACTCATGACATGGTCAGTGGCATCACTGATGACATCTCAAATGACATCACTGATGACATCATCCAGCGAGTGTAAGTATTTTCTAAGAGTTTATGATATATATACTAATCTACTACAAAAGTTAGATTAGTATAATAGGTATTATACTAATGAGTGATACTACTTCTAACATACATTGTGTGAGTGGCTGTGTGACTGTCTGTATGAGTGTGTGAGTGGGTATCTGAGTGACTGTATAGGTGTGTGAGTTGGTGTGTGAGTGGCTGTATGGGTGTATACGTGGGTATGTCAGTAGCTGTGTGGGTGAATGAGTAGGTGTGTGAGTTCAATGATGACTGAGTGGGTATGTGAGTGAGTGTATGGGTGAGTGAATAGGCATCTGATTGGCTGTCTGAGTGAGGGACTTGGAGTGTAAGTGACTGTATGGGTGAGTGAGGGGCTGTTTGAATGGGTGTTTGGTTAAGTGAGTTGGTGTGTGAGTGGCTGTGTGGGTGAGTGAGCAAATTTGGGAATGTTCATATGGATGTGTGAAAGGGTATGTCAGTGGTTCTGTTGGTGGAGTGGCCATTTTGAGAGGCTGTATGGGTGAGTGAGTAGGTGTGTGAGTGGCTGTATAGGTGAAAAGGTAGGTGTGTGAGTAGCTGTATGGGTGAATGTGTGGCTGTGTGAGTGGCTCGGTGGGTGAATCACTGGTTGTATGAGCAGCTGTATCGGTGAGTGATACCCAGAATTGGGAGTGCTGTTTTCCTTTTTACAAAAATGAACTGAATATTTTAAATACTTACATGCACGCCTTGAAAATCCAAATTGAGAAAGGCATTTTTTATGTTGAAACGCGTATCTGGTTATCAGCAGCATTTTAATAAAACTAACGTTCTTGGCCACACCCTCCCTTGAGTGACAGGACTCTTTTGAATTGGGAAGGAGTTTTTTTTTCTATTTGGCATGTCAGCGGTAGCGCCATCGAGTGCACCACCTGCGTTCAGGCGCTGAGAGGCAGACCGCGAGGAGAGAGAAAGACCTAGCAAGCAACCTCTCAGCCCCCGTACCAAGCACAACTACATGTTCAAAAAGGGAGAGGCTGGAGGGGCTCGCCGCGAGATGTGCAGGCTCCTCACACCAAATCCTGATCTCTGGGTGTGCGTGACTGTGCGGAGGACTTCGGAGCAGGGCACTGTTAAACAACAGTGAAGACGAGGGTGAGTGGCGAACCAAATGCGGACAAGAGCGGAGGATGCAAGCTTTGCTGCAAGATCTAAAGAACTGAGAGCGTGTATGCTGCATCACTGAAACACCGAACAGCGCATCCGTAGCAGGCTGGAAATTGAAGGTTTACCAGGACGCCAGCCTGTCATAAGCAATTGGGAGTGCTGTTTTCATTTTTACAAAAATGAACTGAATATTTTAAATACTTACATGCACGCCTTGAAAATCCAGATTGAGAAAGGCATTTTTTATGTTGAAACGCGCCTCTGGTTATCAGCAGCATTTTAATAAAACTAACATTCTTGGCCACACCCTCCCTTAAGTGACAGGACTCTTTTGAATTGGGAAGGAGGTTTTTTTGTATATATATATATATATATATATTCACTGAAAAAACCATAGGTTTTAGGGACAGTTATAGTTAGTTGGACATTTCACTCGTACAAAACCATAGAAATTCCCCCGTTATAGTTAGTTCAGCTAACTATAACTCACGCCCCCGCAATGCACTGCTGATGACGTCACATATTACATCACTCATGACATGGTCAGTGACATCACTGATGACATCACTGATGACATCTCAAATGACATCACTGATGACATCACTGACGACATCATCCAGTGATTGTGTGTTTCTGTAAAGTTTAAATACGTTTAATATATATAAGGAAAGGCGTATTGAAGAATGAGTGGGTGTATAAGTGTCTGAATGGATGATTTAGTACGTGAGTGACTGACTCTACAAGTGAGTGATTAAATGTATCTTACTGAATGCATGGGTTAGTGACTAAACTGTGTGAATGTCTGTATCCGTCTGTCTGTTGGTTTGTAAGCAGCTGCATGGCTTTCTGAATAGCTACATGAGTGTCTACATGGGTTATTGATTGGTTGTCTGAGTATCTGTATGGATGCCTGAGTGTTTGTGTGGGTGGGGTGTGTGTGACTCTGTGCATAGATGTGTGAGTTGGTGATTCACTGGGTGCATGGTTTCAAGACTGCATCTGTGATGGACTGTATGGGTGGGTGAGTGTGTGTATGGGTGTGTTAGTGATTGAATGTATATCTCAGTGGTACATGTGTGAGTAACTACATATGTGAAAATCAGTATATATGTGTGTTGGAGTATATAAATGGCTATAAGTGAGAGTGTGTGATTGTGAGAGTGGCTGTATGGATGAGTGTGTACTTGTATCAGTGATTGTATAAGAGCGTAAGAATGTGCTAGTCTTTGTATGAGTAAGTGAGCTGGTGTGTGTATAACTGTATAGGTGAGTAAATGGGTGTGTGATTAAGTTTTTTGCATGACTGACTAGGTGTGTGAGTACCTCTATGGATGAGTGGCGGTGTGTGAGTGTTTATATAGGTGTATGAGTGCATATGATAGTCCTGTACTGAGTGACTAAGTATGAGTGACTGTACGGGTGAGTGAGTGGATGTGTGTGTAGACCTAAGAATCAGTGAGTGGGTATGTAGTTTTTGGTGTTGGAGTGTCTATGGTTTTGAGAATGGCAGTCTGTAATTTAGAGTGGGTGTATCAAAAGTTATATTAGGGTGTGAGAAGATGCATGAAATTATCACATGGATGATGTCATCAGTGATGTCATTTGAGATGTCATCAGTGATGTCATCAGTGATGTTACTGACCATGTCATGAGTGATGTAATATGTGACGTCATCAGCAGTGCATTGCGGGGCGTGAGTTATAGTTAGCTGAACTAACTATAACGGGGAATTTCTATGGTTTTGTACGAGTGAAATGTCCAACTAACTATAACTGTCCCTAAAACCTATGGTTTTTTCAGTGAATTTCAAAGGTTTTTTAAATGCTAATTTCTAACTATAACGTGTCTGAAACCTATGGTTTTTTCAGTGAATTTCAAAGGTTTTTTAAATGCTAATTTCTAACTATAACGTGCCTGAAACCTATGATTTTTAAGTGAATTTCAAATGTTTTTTAAATGCTAGTTTCTAACTATGCCTACAGAGGTAGGACATGTGAAGAAAGAAGAAAAACGCACAGAAAGAAGCAAAAGATGTGCAGAAAGAACCAACAGAGGAGCAGAAAGAGGTCTTGTTGCAAAATCATCCTGTGCCCACAACTTTTTCAGACGGGTACTGGTGGTAACTGACTCTGACTAACCAGAGCCAGTGCTATGCTAAAAGACACTTAGAATACAGTGAAAACACCTACATACACTAGGGACCACTATGCGTTGGGGTACCCCTGTGATTAGCATGACCTCCTCTGCAAGTCCCTAGTACATAATAGGGCAGGGGGATTAAAACTACCTCTTAAAACGCGCTACAGGGCGCGTTTGCACAGTGGTGAAGGGAGGGGGGCCTGAGGTGACGAGTGCAAACGCACCCCGTGGTGCATTTTAAGTTGCGGGATTAAGTCCCCTTGAATCCTGAGGGTCCCTGGGGCCCAACTAGCCCCCAAGGTACCTACAGTTAGGACCACAGAGCTGAGTTGCAGAGAGGCGTTCCGAGGCCACGCACCTTTTTCACCTCTCTGCAACGCAACTCTGTTGTGCTTACTGAAGGTACCTGGTGGGCTAGTTGGCCCCCAAGGTCCCTCAGGATTCAAAGGGAATTAATTCCCCAACTTAAAACGCACCACAGGGCGTGTTTACGCACATGTCACCTGAGGCCCCGCACCCTCCCTTCACCACTGTGCAAACGCGCCCCGTGGCGCGTTTTAAGTTGGGGGATTAGGTCACCTTGAATGCTGGGGGTCTCTGGGGCCCAACTAGCCCACAAGGTACTTCCAGTAAGCACCACAGACCTGCGTTACAACGCCTGTAACAAATTGTGCAGTTGTGTTTAGGTAGTGAAGAGGGTCGTGCTGGGGGTAGTGTTTTAGGGTTTAGGGTAGTGCAGTGGTGTTTGTGTAGTGTAGGGGGTCATGCTGGGGGTAGATTTAGGGTTTAGGGTAGTGCAGTGGTGTTTGGGTAGTGTAGGGAGTCGTGCTGGGGGAGTGTTTTAGGGTTTAGGGTAGTGCAGTGGTGTTTGGGTAGTGTAGGGGGTCGTGCTGGGGTAGTGTTTTAGGGTTTAGGGTAGTGCAGTGGTGTTTGGGTAGTGTAGGGGTCGTGCTGGGGGTAATGATTTAGGGTAGTGCAGTGGTGTTTGGGTAGTGTAGGGGGTAATGCTGGGGGTAGTGTTTTAGGGTTTAGGGTAGTAAAATGGTGTTTGGGTAGTGTAGGGGGTACTGCTGGGGGTAGTGTTTTAGGGTTTAGGGTAGTGCAGTGGTGTTTGGGTAGTGTAGGGGGAACTGTTTTAGTGTTTAGGGTAGTGCAGTGGTGTTTGGGTAGTGTAGGGGTTCGTGCTGGGGTAGTTTTTTAGGGTTTAGGGTAGTGCAGTGGTGTTTGTGTAGTGTAGGGGGTAGTGTTTTAGGGTTTAGGGTAGTGCAGTGGTGTTCGAGCAGTAAAGGGGGTCGTGCTGGGGGTGGTGTTTCAGGGTTTAGGGCAGTGCAGTGGTGTTCGGGTAGTGTAGGGGGTCGTGCGGGGGTAGTGTTTTAGGGATTAGGGCAGTGCAGTGGTGTTTGGGTAGTGTAGGGGTCGTGCTGGGGGAGTGTTTTAGGGTTTAGGGCAGTGCAGTGGTGTTCGGGTAGTGTAGGGGTAGTGCTGGGGGAGTGTTTTAGGGTTTAGGGCAGTGCAGTCGTGTTCGGGTAGTGTAGGGGGTTGTGCTGGGGGTAGTGTTCTAGGGTTTAGGGCAGTGCAGTGGTGTTCGGGCAGTGTAGGGGGTCGTGCTGGGGGTAGTGTTTCAGGGTTTAGGGCAGTGCAGTGGTGTTCGGGCAGTGTAGGGGTCGTGCAGGGGGTGGTGTTTCAGGGTTTAGGGCAGTGCAGTGGTGTTCGGGCAGTGTAGGGGGTCGTGCAGGGGGTAGTGTTTCAGGGTTTAGGGCAGTGGTGTTCGGGCAGTGTAGGGGGTCGTGCTGGGGGTGGTGTTTCAGGGTTTGGGGCAGTGCAGTGGTGTTCGAGCAGTAAAGGGGTCGTGCTGGGGGTGGTGTTTCAGGGTTTAGGGCAGTGCAGTGGTGTTCGGGCAGTGTAGGGGGCGGTGCAGGGGGTGGTGTTTCAGGCTTTAGGGCAGTGCAGTTGTGTTCGGGCAGTGTAGGGGGTGGTGCAGGGGTGGTGTTTCAGGGTTTAGGGCAGTGCAGTGGTGTTTGGGCAGTGTAGGGGTCGTGCAGGGGGTGGTGTTTCAGGGTTTAGGGCAGTGCAGTGGTGTTCGGGCAGTGTAGGGGGTCGTGCTGGGGCTGGTGTTTCAGGGTTTAGGGCAGAACAGTGGTGTTTGGGCAGTGTAGGGGGTCGTGCTGGGGCTGGTGTTTCAGGGTTTAGGGCAGTGCAGTGGTGTTCGGGCAGTGTGGGGGGTCGTGCTGGGGCTGGTGTTTCAGGGTTTAGGGCAGTGCAGTGGTGTTCGGGCAGTGTAGGTGGTTGTGCTGGGGCTGGTGTTTCAGGGTTTAGGGCAGGTGCAGTGGTGTTCGGGCAGTGTAGGGGGTCATGCTGGGGCTGGTGTTTCAGGGTTTAGGGCAGTGCAGTGGTGTTCGGGCAGTGTAGGGGGTCTTGCTGGGGCTGGTGTTTCAGAGTCTAGGGCAGTGCAGTGGTGTTCAGGCAGTGTAGGGGGTCTTGATGGGGCTGGTGTTTCAGGGTTTAGGGCAGTGCAGTGGTGTTCGGGCAGTGTAGGGGGTCGTGCTGGGGATGGTGTTTCAGGGTTTAGGGCAGTGCAGTGGTGTTCGGGCAGTGTAGGGGGTCGTGCTGGGGCTAGTGTTTCAGGGTTTAGGGCAGAACAATGGTGTTTAGGCAGTGTAGGGGGTTTTGCTGGAGGTGGTGTTTCAGGGTTTAGGGCAGTGCAGTGGTGTTCATGCAGTTTAGGGGGTGGTGTTTCAGGGTTTAGGGCAGTGGTGTTCAGGCAGTGTAGGGGGTCTTGCTGGGGTTGATGTTTCAGGGTTTAGGGCAGTGCAGTGGTGTTCGGGCAGTGTAGGGGGTTGTGCTGGGGGTGGTGTTTCAGGGTTTAGGGCAGTGCAGTGGTGTTCCGGCAGTGTAGGAGGTCATGCAGGGGGTGGTGTTTCAGGGTTTAGGGCAGTGCAGTGGTGTTCGGGCAGTGTAGGGGGTCGTGCTGGGGGTGGTGTTTCAGGGTTTAGGGCAGTGCAGTGGTGTTCGGGCAGTGTAGGGTGTCATGCTGAGGGGTGGTGTTTCAGGGTTTAGGGCAGTGCAGTGGTGTTCGGGCAGTGTAGGGGGTCGTGCAGGGGGTGGTGTTTCAGGGTTTAGGGCAGTGCAGTGGTGTTTGGGCAGTGTAGGGGTCGTGCAGGGGGTGGTGTTTCAGGGTTTAGGGCAGTGCAGTGGTGTTCGGCATGTGTAGGTGGTCTTGCTGGGGGTAGTGTTTCAGGGTTTAGTGCAGTGGTGTTCGGGCAGTGTAGGGGGTCTTGCTGGGGGTGGTGTTTCAGGGTTTAGGGCAGTGCAGTGGTGTTCGGGCAGTGTAGGGGGTCTTGCTGGGGCTGGTGTTTCAGGGTTTAGGGCAGTGCAGTGGTGTTCGGGCAGTTTAGGGGGTTGTGCTGGGGCTGGTGTTTGAGGGTTTAGGGCAGTGCAGTGGTGTTCGGGCAGTGTAGGGGTCGTGCTGGGGCTGGTGTTTCAGGGTTTAGGGCAGTGCAGTGGTTTTCGGGCAGTGTAGGCAGTCGGGCTGGGGCTGGTGTTTCAGGTTTTAGGGCAGTGCAGTGGTGTTCGGGCAGTGTACGGTGTTGTGCTGGGGCTGGTGTTTCAGGGTTTAGGGCAGTCCAGTGGTGTTCGGGCAGTGTAGGGGGTCGTGCTGTGGCTGGTGTTTCAGGGTTTAGGGCAGTGCAGTGGTGTTCGGGCAGTGTAGGGGTCTTGCTGGGGGTGGTGTTTCAGGGTTTAGGGCAGTGGTGTTCGGGCAGTGTAGGGGGTCTTGCTGGGGGTGATGTTTCAGGGTTTAGGGCAGTGCCGTGGTGTTTGGGTAGTGTAGGGGGTCTTGCTGGGGGTAGTGTTTCAGGGTTTAGTGCAGTGCAGTGGTGTTCGTGCAGTGTAGGGGGTCGTGCTGGGGATGGTGTTTCAGGGTTTAGGGCAGTGCAGTAGTGTTCGGGCAGTGTAGGGGGTCGTGCTGGGGCTGGTGTTTCAGGGTTTAGGGCAGTGCAGTGGTGCTCAGGCAGTGTAGGGGGTCGTGCTGGGGGTGGTGTTTCAGGGTTTAGGGTAGTGCTGTGGTGTTCGGGCAGTGTAGGGGGTCGTGCTGGGGCTGGTGTTTCAAGGTTTAGGGCACTGCAGTGGTGTTCGGGCAGTGTAGGGGGTTGTGCTGGGGCTGGTGTTTCAAGGTTTTGGGCAGTGCAGTGGTGTTCGGACAGTGTAGGGGGTCATGCTGGGGCTGGTGTTTCAGGGTTTTGGGCAGAGCAGTGGTGTTCGGGCAGTATAGGGGGTCGTGCTGGGGGTGGTGTTTCAGGGTTTAGGGCAGTGCAGTGGTGTTCGGGCAGTGTAGGGGTCGTGCTGGGGGTGGTGTTTCAGGGTTTAGGGCAGTGGTGTTCGGGCAGTGTAGGGGGTCTTGCTGGGGGTGATGTTTCAGGGTTTAGGGCAGTGCAGTGGTGTTCAGGCAGTGTAGGGGGTCTTGCTGGGGGTAGTGTTTCAGGGTTTAGGGCAGTGCAGTGGTGTTCGGGCAGTGTAGGGGCGTGCTGGGGGTGGTGTTTCAGGGTTTAGGGCAGTGCAGTGGTGTTCGGGCAGTGTAGGGGGTCGTGAAGGGGGTGGTGTTTCAGGGTTTAGGGCAGTGCAGTGGTGTTCGGGCAGTGTAGGGGGTCGTGCTAGGGGTGGTGTTTCAGGGTTTAGGGCAGTGCAGTGGTGTTCAGGCAGTGTAGGGGGTCGTGCAGGGGCTGGTGTTTCAGGGTTTAGGGCAGTGCAGTGGTGTTCGGGCAGTGTAGGGGTCGTGCTGGGGGTAGTGTTTTAGGGTTTAGGGTAGTGCAGTAGTGCTTGTGTAGTGTAGGGGGTCGTGCTGGGGGTCGTGTTTTAGGGTTTAGGGTAGTGCAGTGGTGTTTGTGTAGTGTAGGGGGTCATGTTTTAGGGTAGTGCAGTGGTGTTTGGGTAGTGTAGGGGGTAGTGTTTTAGGATTTAGGTTAGTGCAGTGGTGTTTGGGTAGTGTAGGGGGTCGTGCTGGGGGTAGTGTTTTAGGGTTTAAGGTAGTGCAGTGGTGTTTGTGTAGTGTAGGGGGTCATGTTTTAGGGTAGTGCAGTGGTGTTCGGGTAGTGTAGGGGGTCGTGCTGGGGGTAGTGTTTTAGGATTTAGGTTAGTGCAGTTGTGTTGGGGTAGTGTTTTAGGGTTTAGGGTAGTGCAGTGGTGTTTGTGTAGTGTAGGGGGTCATGCTGGGGGTAGTGTTTTAGGGTGTAGGATAGTGCAGTGGTGCTTGTGTAGTGTAGGGGGTCATGCTGGGGGTAGTGTTTTAGGGTTTAGGGTAGTGCAGTGGTGTTTTTGTAGTGTAGGGGGGTCATGTTTTAAGATGCAACGCTCCAATACCTGACCAGTCTGCACTACATAAAACTGCAAAAAAACTAAAAATAAAGTGTTTTGTGCACTTTTTGTCATTGGGCTATATGTGGCTACATCTGGGTAATATTTGTGCTACATTTGGGCTCTTTTTTCACTGGTGGCCATCTTGGAAGACTTCTTTGTTATGAAGTTTCCTAATTTCCTCATTTACTGCAGTCTCCTCAGTAGGAAATGCTTTCAGTTTTTTACTTTGATTCCATCAAGAAGGCATTCAGATGTGTCTCACATTTGCCATAAATTCAGAATGATAGCACTCTAGTTGCTCATTAGATCACTGTAGTAAAGCTACTGCTCATCAGGGAGTTAACTGGAAGTCTGCTGCTGGTATTGAAAGTGATTGTTTTCAGAATTTTCTAATGAAATAGAAGAGGATTTGAGATCTCACTTAAAACATGCCCTAATTTTTCTTTCTGCAGCACTAACCATAATTTCTATTTCAAAAAGAACCCCCTCATTTTGTTCCTTTTTAAATTAAATGTTTTAAGTGTTACCGGTTTATTCCAATCAAGATGGCTTCAGGTGTGCCATACTTTTGTCATAAGTAAGGCTGTTAGCGCTCTAGTTGTTCTTTAGAACACTCTGGGAAGCTGCAGTAGAACACAAAGGCATCAACTGGCAGGCTGCTCCTGTTGAAATATAACAGGAAGATATTTGATATCTCACTTAAAACATGTCCTAATTTTTCTTTCTACAGCACTAACCATAATTTCTATGACAAAATGAACCCCATCATTTTGTTCCTTTTTAAATTAAATGTTTTAAGTGTTACCAGTTTATTCCAATCAAGATGGCTTCAGGTGTGCCATACTTTTGTCATAAGTAAGGCTGTTAGCACTCTAGTTGTTCTTTAGAACACTCTGGGAAGCTGCAGTAGAACACAAAGGAATCAACTGACAGTCTCTGCCCTTGTTGGATGTACATGTTTTACTGAGAATGTCAGACTTCATTCTCACATGACTGAGAAAGATAATGTGAATTTACAGAAAATATGCTCTCATTTTAGCTTCTGGAGCACCTTCCAAAACTGTATGGGACAAGCATGTGAAAATAGTTTTTTCTCAAACATGATTCATGATATCCCAGCAGAAGGTTTTTCACAGGGTAAAATCACCTTAGAACACACCACAATTCCTGAAATTAGTATGGTACCATCAACAAATGAATTCTATTGTAACTAAAGTCTGTTATCACCCTTTATAGTTCTCCTTTTGGTAACCCTCAAAATCTTTGATTCACTACAATGCATTTCAATGGGGTACTATCATTTATATTGGTCCCAAGATGGCTGCCAGCAATTCCAAGATGAAGTGCTGACAGCCAATCATATCTCACGATGACATGTGTGGTTAGGCTCCGCCCAGATATATATGTGTTTTCTTTTTCAAATTTCTCAGGAACTACTGAACGGATTTACACCATTTAAGCAAAAGACACGACACTGAACCAAGGGCTACCTCTTTGCCAAATTTGGTGTAATTCCGTTCAGCAGTTCGGTCTGTAGCTGCGATGAAAGGTTCCTATGGAAAAATGAATGGGGAAAACACGTTTTGGGACCCCACTTTTTTCTCGGCCCCCGATTGACGAATCACACCGAGACTTTCAAGATAGGAGCGGACCGGAGCATCCCAACAAGTTGGAAACTTTCGCGAAGATTCATCAACCGGCGCCAACGTTATTTCAAATAGAATGTTGCGGATTTCCTATGGAAAATAGGTCCTAACTATAACTATCTACTGGCGACCGCCAGTAGATAATATATACATATATATATATCCACAATCCAAGGTTGCCCTTTGTGAGGAAGCCCTCACGAGATCGTATCCCCTTAAAAGCGAGGTCAGCAGCAGGCTCCTGCTCTCCACAAGGACTATGTTAATATTACAAGGCTGACGCATTTCGGAAATCAATCCTTCTTCCAAAGCCATGCACAGGTAAGAATGCAACAACAATGTTAGTTCAGAACACCTGCTTTTATTAACAGAGTCCCGCCCTTCCGGTAAGTTTCTTCCACCGAAGAAGGATTGATTTCCCCCCCTTCCTTTCCTGTTTTTTGGGCCCTGGGGACCCCATCCCCCAGGGCCTGACCCCTATTTTTTTTTTTAAATCGGGAAGGGGGCAGCGTTGGCCCCCTCCTGAGGCCATTTTTGGCCCCGGGGACCCCATCCCCCGGGGCATGGCCACTTTATTTTAAAAAAAAAGAAAAAAATTACAAAGGAGGGGGGCTGCGTGGCCCCCCTCCTGAGGCTTCTTTTAGCCCCGGGGACCCCATCCCCCGGGGCCTGGCCATCCTTTTTGTTTTTTGGGGGGAGGGGGGCCACGTGGCCCCCTCCTCAGGCCAAATATGGCCCCTGGGACCCCATCCCCCGAGGCCTGGCCTCTCCATTTTTTTTTTTTTTTTAAACAGGGGAGGGGGGCTGTGTGGCCCCCCTCCCGGGCCACTTCTGGCCCCTGGGACCCCATCCCCCGGGGCCGACCCTGTCCTTTGGGGACTGGGGGGGTCCCCAATCCCCCCACGGTCCCGCCGGCTCCCCGCGTCCTGCGGGAGCCGGCATTGCTTTTCCACATGGGGAGCTGCTGACTTGCAGCTCCCCTTGTGGAAAAGCAATCTGCTCTGCTTCATTGAAGCAAAGCAGTTTGCAATGAGAGGGCGGGAGCCGCGAGGCTCCCGTCTTGTCATTGCAAACAGCAGTGTCCCGGGGGTGGGCACCCCGGGACACTGCAGGAGCCGGCCTTGGGGGGTGGTGGTCCCCAGGGCCATCACTGGCTCCAGGAGGGGGGCCACGTGGCCCCCCTCCCACCATTTGCAAATCCCCGGGGAGGTGGTGGTCCCCGGGGCTTGGGGGGGGCTCGAGCCCCCCCACACAGGTATTACTTTAAAAAAAAAGAAGCCCCGGGGGGGTGGCAGTCCCCGGGGCTGCGGGGGGGCAGTGTACCCCCGCAAATAATTAATCAAAGTACCGGGGGGTGGCGGTCCCCGGGGCAGTGTGGGGGGGATTGGGACCCCCCCACACTTATTTTTTTCACTGCCCCCGGGACCTGGCCCACCCGGGGGCTAAATATTAACAAAGCGCGGAAGCCCGCGCTTTGTTTTTTTTATTTTCACGGCCGGATCCGCGGATCCTCCGCGCATCTTGGCGGCTTTATAAAAAAAAAATGCTTTTTTGGGCCCTGGGGGTCCTTGTGGGACCCCCTAAGCAGGCCTAGGGGGTCAGGGTGTTTCTACCCTGCCCCCTTTTCTTGTTTTACTCAACTGTTTTTCTGTTTTCTTGTGACTCTGTTCTACCAAGTCACAAGATGGCTGCCAACACTTCCTGGTTTGGAGTGTTGACAGCCAATTAGAATAAAGCTCGTGGTCGGGAGGGTCCGCGGATCCTCCGTGCCTCTAAATATCGAAACTTATATTTTTGATTTTCTCACCAACTACTGAACGGATTTACACCATCTTTAAAAAGAGTGCTTTCTGAACCAAGCACTACCTTTTTGCCAAATTTGGTGTAATTTTGTTCAGCAGTTTTGGCTGTAGCCTTGCATAAAGTTTCCTATGGGAAATTGATTTTTTGACTCTTATTTTTTGAATTTCTCCGCAACTACAGAACGGATTTACACCATTTAAAAAAAAGGGCGCTTTCTGAACCAAGCACTACCCTTTTGCCAAATTTGGTGTAATTCCGTTCAGCAGTTCGGGCTGTAGCCGTGTCTAAAGTTTCCTATGGGAATTAACATGGAGAAAACACGTTTTGGGACCCCCCTTTTTTCTCGGCCCCTGCTTGATGAATCACCCCGAAACTTTCAAGATAGGAGCGGACCAGAGCGGGCCATAAGGTTTGAAAATTTCGCGAAGATTCGTCAACCGGCGCCAAAGTTATTGGGAAAAGAATGTTACGAATTTCCTATGGATAATAGGTCCAAACTATAACTATCTACTGGCGACCGCCAGTAGATAATATATGAAAACAACCACCAAACTTCAACAGGAACTCCCATGAAGAAGGCACGGACATCAGGTAGTCGGTATACGGCTTCTTTTATTTTATCGGGTCACCCACGACCCCGAGACACAAGAGACGCGGTTCGGCTTCTATGAAGCCTTTCTCAATCTGTTTGGCGCCATTTTTCTTTCAGTATATATAGTCACTCCCACTTCAGGCAACAGTAAAACATGGATAAAGTACTTTTAAAACGTATGCAATACTTCAAACCCCTCATTTTTGCAGATAAAATGTGATGGAATAAATGGCAGCTGCGCAAAGCACATACTCAATCCTCATAATCACATCAATATTTGCTATACAGGTGAAGAATCAGTGCATATAAAAGTCTTTATGTCACCAGCCTAAGTGGGAAAACTTGACACAATAAACGTAAAGCATCAAACACTCTGAATGTGTCAGCTAAATATCGCACTGTAAATAAACTTTTGGACAAATACAATTTTAGAAATTAGAATTAAAACACGCTGTTATACTGTCATAAATAATGATAATAATGGTGAATTACACCTCAGACCCCCTCCGACTGGAATGTGATGTTGAGATGAAAAACGGTCTGCCGGTAATTAGATACTCACTCACAATGCCATGAATCGGGAAGTCAAGCTAAAATTGCAATAAACCCCTCTTATGTTACAAGGAACATTCAAGGAAGCTAATGATTCCAGTGCTATGGGACTCAGATGAACAGATTAGTGTCCAAGTAAGAGTTGAGTGTCCATTTCCCCGCCCGTGCACAAATCCGTAACATAACTACCCCTCCCATAATGCAACAGGGTGGTGGCAAGATAGCTGGACTGATAGGCAAATATCACACTGAGAAGTCAGAATCCTTAAAGACATATTGACGGGACCCGAACACAATCCTAAAATAAGTCAATGCAATAGGGATCGTAGAATGTAATTTTCAAAAGGAAACACCAGTCTCAATGTCTAAAATGCAAAAACAGCTTGAGAAATAATTTTCCAAACCGGACACAAGCTCAGGGTGGAGGGGGACCGATGCGTAATAGTTGCAGATGTGCCGAACAACCTCACCGCTTCGGCATAGGCGTCAGCAGTGCCCGGTCACCAAGGCGCGGGAAATGTTGAACCCATGCTGGCTGTCAGCAAAACCGCCCCGCTATGGGATCACAATCTCCCACTGCCGCCATCCTCGTTCCTCTTCCTGACATCCACCGTGGGGGCTCACCCTCTAGCACCAACGTACTCCTCCAAAATTGCGGTCACAGGGGAGAGCCACAAATGGCCAGTGTTCCGTGAAAGCGCCCAGACCACTGACGCTGAATCGAAATGAAAACAACCACCAAACTTCAACAGGAACTCCCATGAAGAAGGCACGGACATCAGGTAGTCGGTATCCGGCTTCTTTTATCTTATCGGGTCACCCACGACCCCGAGACACAAGAGACGCGGTTCGGCTTCTATGAAGCCTTTCTCAATCTGTTTGGCGCCATTTTTCTTTCAGTATATATAGTCACTCCCACTTCAGGCAACAGTAAAACATGGATAAAGTACTTTTAAAACGTATGCAATACTTCAAACCCCTCATTTTTGCAGATAAAATGTGATGGAATAAATGGCAGCTGCGCAAAGCACATACTCAATCTTCATATTCACATCAATATTAGCTATACAGGTGAAGAATCAGTGCATATAAAAGTCTTTATGTCGCCAGCCTAAGTGGGAAAACTTGACACAATAAACGTAAAGCACCAAACACTCTGAATGTGTCACCTAAATATCGCACTGTATATAAACTTTTGGACAAATACAATTTTAGAAATTAGAATTAAAACACGCTGTTATACTGTCATAAGTAATGATAATAATGGTGAATTACACCTCAGACCCCCTCCGACTGGAATGTGATGTTGAGATGAAAAACGGTCTGCCGGTAATTAGATACTGACTCACAATGCCATGAATCGGGAAGTCAAGCTAAAATTGCAATAAACCCCTCTTATGTTACAGTGAACATTCAAGGAAGCTAATGACTCCAGTGCTATGGGACTCAGATGAACAGATTAGTGTCCAAGTAAGAGTTGAGTGTCCATTTCCCAGCGGGTGCATAAATCCGCAACATAACTACCCCTCCCATAATGCAACAGGGTGGTGGCAAGATAGCTGGACTGATAGGCAAATATCACACTGAGAAGTCAGAATCCTTAAAGACATATTGCCGGGACCCGAACACAATCTTAAAATAAGTCAATGCAATAGGGATCGTAGAATGTAATTTTCAAAAGGAAACACCAGTCTCAATGTCTAAAATGCAAAAACAGCGTGAGAAATAATTTTCCAAACCGGACACAAGCTCAGGGTGGAGGGGGACCGATGCGTAATAGTTGCAGATGTGCCGAACAACCTCACCGCTTCGGCATAGGCGTCAGCAGTGCCCGTTCACCAAGGGGCGTCAGACTCCTGGGCGAGGCATTTCTTGCGGGGAAATGTTGAACCCATGCTGGCAGTCAGCAAAACCGCCCCACTATATAAATATATATCCAGAACACTCCACCTGCTGCTGGCAATGTCGTTGTCACGAAAAAATGGAGCACGGACCACCAAGTAAGCGCTTTTGAGTTGTTTATTTCCACAGATTTACATGGTACCCATGACGTGTTTCAGCCCCGGAGGGCCTTGATCACATGACACGCTCACCAGTCAACACGTGATTTTTATCTCGTTTTTCACACTGAATTTAAAGTGACAAGTGCCTGAAAACTAAAAAGAAGAGTGTAGCTGTAAACATAGACAACATACTATTTGTTTCATATCATAGTTGGTACCTTCCGATATTTGCATTTGCAAATATCGTATGTGCACATTAGCTGGTTGTTGTACATTCACGTTATATAATTGAAATAATTACAAAGAAAAAACTCATGGTTTAAATACCCATAGATATCAACAGATTTGTATAGTTCGCAATAAAATCCATTATATTGTAAACATTAAATACTAAAAACCTGTAAAATGCGAAACATCGTTGTAAAATACATAATGTGCAAAAATAGCAAGATACAGTGCAAGATTTATCAGGTATTCAGAGTGAGCCCACTCTGAATCCTAAATAAAGTGCTTTCCTCAGCAGTTGCCTCCACTGTTAGTTCTATGTAAACATTAGCTACTAAAGTGCAAAATTACTTGAATTCTCTCTTAAAGAGCAAGTGCTAAAAAACCTCCTTAGTGTCTGAATTGTACAAAAAGTTAAAAACGATCATTATAGAATAAGAACATATTTGTTTTGACTGTTCTATTGAGTAGCTCTAGCAGCATTTTACCAATTAATATAGCAGGTTGCATCAAATCATGGTTTAAATACCTTGACTAAAGTGATGTCTGTAACTTATGCTGTCCTTTGATGACTCATAAACACGTGTAGAGATCCTCAGTCATGTTGAGAGCCCCAGGATACTTGGATTCTAGCTCCAGAATGTATCGCGTTTCTAACCTACGCAGGGCTATTTCTCTGTTTCCACCCCTTTTGTTTATTGGTATGGCATCGATTAGAAAGTATCTCAGATCCTTAGGATCCGATTGATGTTTCTCTCCGAAGTGACAAGCCACCGGGTACATTTGATCTTGGTTTTTTATGGCTCGAATGTGTTGCAGGATTTGAGCTTTATCGATGTTTTTTTCCTGCTCGCTAAATGGTGTTTGATAGGTTGATTTGGTAATGCCATGTTGGCAGGCTTTGCATGATTTACATTTCAAAAACCCTTTTTTGCCGGGTTATTCTGCACCAACTCATCTTTCATGGAGGGGGCTCTGCTGTAGGTAATAGCGGGTTTGGTCGACAGTAAATGGCCTATCGTTGGATCGTTTAATATGATCGGCCAATTTCTCAGAATAATGTGATAAATTTATTTCGCTTGTCCACTAAACCCCATTATCAGTCTGAATGTCTCCCCTAAGGTGCTTGATTTATCTGTGACTACCATCGATGTTGGAGTGAATGTTCGGGGTTGATTGGGTTTGAGTAGATCTGCCCTTGATTAATTCTGGCTTTTTGTAATAGCTGCATCAATACATTTTCTCGTGTACCCCCTCTCTAGAAATCTACTTTTGCTGGCTTGTTGTGCTCTTATCAAATCTTCTGAATTGCTACAGATTCGTTTGAGTCTAATCATTTCCCCTTAAGGGATACTGGTTATGAGGTGTTGTGGGTGGGCACTAGTTGCGTGCAACACCGAGTTGCCAGCCGTAGGTTTTCTGTGTGCCCTGGTCTCTATTTTACCTCCTTTAATACACACCTTAACATCGAGGAATACTACAGTCTCTGAACTAATATGGGCTGTAAATTCCAAATTTATATCATTATTGTTTAGACTGTCAACAAATTTTTCTGCATCTGACACGGTCCCGTGCCAGATTAAGAACAAGTCATCAATGTATCTTAACCATACTTTGACATTTCTTTGTAGTACTGCCCCATAGTTTTTCTGTAGAACCAGCTCCTCCCACCAACCCATGTGGCGGCAGGCATAGCTGGGGGAGAAGCTGGCCCCCATTGCTACCCCGCGTAACTGTTGGTACAAGGTACTCTGAAATAAAAATATATTATTGTTCAAGCAAAATTCAATCATGTTAGTTAGCATTTTACTGTGCTGCTCATACAATGCAGTACATAGGAACAAAGGTCCCAGTGGA
This sequence comes from Calotriton arnoldi, assembly GCA_963921515.1. NCBI lineage: Eukaryota > Metazoa > Chordata > Amphibia > Caudata > Salamandridae > Calotriton > Calotriton arnoldi. The sequence continues at coordinate 489,816 of CAWUFW010006083.1, forward strand.
TAGTTTCATATACATGGAAAGAAACAATACTTTATCAAAAAAGAGTAAAAAAGAAGTATTGTAATTAGTGTACAGTGTTATTTAATAACACTGGACTCAAAATGATTCATACATTTGTTAACACAGTGTTAAAAACAGTGCCCCAGGAGGGGAGAGGGAAGGTAGGGGTGTTGTGATTAGGGTGAGGATGAAGGGAGTGAATATACAGAAGTGTGATTCATACAGTATATTATTTACACGACAAGAAGGCTCACAAATAAGCCAAGTTATTCACACAGTATCTATAATTCCAATAGCCATGATCAAATAACAAAAAATACAGTGATTCATCGCTGTTGTTGTAACTGCCTAGTGTATCAGATGTCGACGTTTCGACCCCTATAGGATTGTAGGTAAGTGAGTCCCTTACGCCGGGGTCTTCCTCAGGACAGTGGTAGCGAGAAAGGGGGGGAAGGTTTGGTACCTGGGAAAGAGATGAGAAATCATTTAGACCTAAGTTTTCCCAATGGGGAAAATAGAAAAAATCAAGGATCTAGGACCACCACTTTACCCTGAGAAGGCCTTCGTGGGCCTGGGTGTGAAGAAGATGGGTGCGTAGGCTCCAGTGAGGTGAACAAGAGCAAAATAACCTGCAGAGAAATGGGCAGGTTCAGTGAGGGATCTAGGACCCACTACAATCATTTAGATAGGTTAGGCCCAAAGAGGATACTTACACAAAAGGGTCCAAATCCCTAGTGGTCTGTCCATAGGCCGGGCGTATCAATCAGCCTGGGCCTGGAAATATTCGCAGTGTTTTAATATCTTCAAAGTAAGCAAAGAAGCTCCGTACAAAATACTCTCTAGACCAAACCAAAATGAGGGTAATGAATAGCAGGTATACTAAATGCCCTAAATTCATTCAAATAAATTGCACATAGCCTAGAATCCTAGCGTGTGTTATAGTCTTAAACTTGGAACAAATGCGTGGCGCGCCTGGATAATGTACATAAAACGGGGGGGAGACTCCCCAGTCACAAAGAAAGCCACGTGCCGTGGGTTTAAAGGCAGGGGCTTTAGAGTTAAAGTGTGCCCATATTAGATCACTTAGCAAAACAGTGAAGTTTTAAAATGGTTTGCTATTCACAACAAGAAGCAAGTGTGGGTTCAGTACGGAGTGCGCTGTTGTTGGTGGAGGGCTACATAGCTCGTGACTTAGGAGGAAAAATAAAAAAGAAAATGATCGCTTTCAGGTTAGACCGAACCGGGATACGGCCCATCGCTGTATATTTACAAAGGGCGTACTAGTCACAAGACAAGAAGCTTCTGCTCTCCAGTTAGAAAAGGAGCACAAGGCACAGTTTACGCTAGCATAATGGAGTGCGCTAAAGTGCGCAGAGGGTTACGGAGCAAAACACGTCTCAGATGAATAAGGAATAGTGTCAATCTCTACGTTTATGAAAAAACAACTGCTAAACACAAAATCAGCCATGCTTAATCCAGTGTGCTACTGTGTATCTACAAAAGGGCGTACTAATCACAGGACACGAAGCTTCTGCTATCTAACTGGAAAAAAGGGGCAAGGCACAGTTTAACCTGGCATAAAGGAGTGCGCTAATGTGTGCCGATGGTTACAGAGCAAAACACGTCCCATTGTGACTAAGATGAATACGGAATGGTGTCAATCGCTACGTTTCCAAAAGACAACTGCTAAACGCGAAATCAGCCCTACTTAACCGAGTGTGCAACTCTCATTCAAGGACTTCTCATCTAACGAGTCCCATAGCCCGTCTGGCGATCTGAAACCGATACACATCCCAAAGGCTTACCGCCGCTCCGTAGTGTCTCTCCGTCCGCTAAAGTGGAACAGGAGTGTTAGCTACCACAGCTTCAATACACTGCCTGGAGCCGGATTGACACTCGTGTACGTGTCAGCATGCAAGTCTTAGGTCACGTAAGAAAGACTCTGGCCGCCTGCTGGTTGGAACTATCTACGAACCATGTGAAACATAGCATGAGATTAAGCAAAACCTGCATAAATTACTATTACGGCGGGGAGACACCATGACAGCATTTAAAAGATAAATTTAGACAGAATACAAGAATGCACGGGGCATATCTATTGTAAGTGTATGTAGTGCAAGCACCTCCCATGGAATTTGGAAATGAGTCATATTTGGGGAACAGACATCCGTTAAGCTTAACATCAAAACATGACTAGAGTATCGTGAGAAGGAACATATGCGCAAGTGATGCTGATTGGGTATAAGCCCGTATTTCACAGGTTGCATTGTGTGTCAAACATGTTTGGTACAGAATGTTGTCATGAGTTGCATCATTACGTTGCATTCAAAAACAAGTAAAAAACGTTACACAGAGGACAAAGGTGCAGAAATACTTCTCGTATTAGATATTATTAGCATATGCAAGTCAAAATACAAGGATACAACAAGGGAGGAAATCATTGTTTGCATAGCATGGTTCTGGTAGGCAGAGTGTGCTGGTATCAATGTACTAGGTGTTTGTATACATTGTCAAGGGGACAGTAGACATGTAAGGCTACCCTATTCGTCAGTATCAAATTAGATCAAGCCATCCATTGTTGATCTCAAGGTCAGTGTACTAAGTCATGCGTCAGACACGCTAGTTGGGCATGGCTGACTTCAGATTCATTTATGCCATTATTGATGGTGTCAAGAAGGGACATCCATTTACATTCTCTTATATCTAGTATAGTTCCAATGTTTCCTCCCCTTGGGCCCAAGTAGGCCTTTTCAAGGATTAGCCAACGAAGTTCATCAGGGCTGTGATCGGCATTGCGGAAGTCTTCAACAAGTGGTGCTCCCTGGACCCCACATCAAATTCGACTGCAATGTTGCAGGATCTGGGCCTTCACCTTCTGTTGCGTTTGGCCCACATACAAAAGGTCGCATGGACACATGATGACGTAGATGACATTTGTTGAATTGCAGTTCGTGAGGGATCTTAGATGAATTACATGATATTTATATGTGAATTCCTTAGTCTGGATTGTTGTTATACATGCCTTGCACTGTCCGCATTTGAAATATCCTAGTGCAGGTGGCAGGTTCCACATTGATTGAATTGATGGTTCCGCAGCAGTCTCCAGAAAAGAGCGAACTATGTGGTCCTTTACACTTTTTGCTTTTTAAAGGAGTGCATAGGGAGGTTAGTTTGATCAATGTCTTCTGATATAAGGCCCCAATATTTATTGATCACTTTTTTGATCGCGTGGCTTTGTGTCGAAAAAGTGGTGACACATATCATCCTTTGCATGGGTTCCTCTGTTTTTTGTTTCGGTGTCAGAAGGCTCTCTCGCGGGCTATACCAAGCCCTCTTCTGTGCTTTCTTGGTCAACTTCCTCGGATATCCTCTCTCCTCCAGTCCTTGGCTTAGGTCCGCTGATTGTGCAAAATGGTCTGTTTTCTTTGTGCAGTTCCTGCGAATCCGCAAGAACTGTCCAAATGGTAGGTTGTCTCTGAGACCTCGCGGATGGTAACTATTGTATCTTAATAGCGAATTTCTCTCCGCCGGTTTCCGATACAGAGTTGTATATAGATGGTTATCTTCATTTTTGATTGTAATATCCAAAAAGTCAATTTCATTCGGATCAGAATGTACAGTGAACTGGATATCTGGGCTTCTTTCATTGAGCCACGAGTGAAAGTTGCTTAATTCCATAGAGTTGCCCGTCCAGATCATCAGTATATCATCGATATACCGTCTCCAAAGGGACACCTTGGAGATGTAGGGGTTAGTTTCACTGAAAACGAATGATCTTTCATAGTGATCCATAAAGATGATGGCTAGATCTGGTGCAAATGCCGCCCCCATGGCTACTCCTTTCGTTTGGTAATAGAAATGGCCATTGAAGAAAAAGAAATTCTGCATCATTGCTAGACGTAGAAGGTCAATGATGAATTCAGTGGGTACTGGCATGGGTGCCGATCGTTGGTTCAATACCTCTGCCATCACATCAAGGGCAGCTTGCTGGGGTATACTGGTGTATAGTGATACCACATCGCAGGTCACCAAGAGTTGGTCAGATGGATTATACGGGCAATGGTCGATCAAATTTATGGTCTGCATTGTATCCCTTAAGTAGGCACGTATCGTTTCTGCTATAGGCTTGAGGAAGTGGTCTATGTATCTGCACAGTGGTTCAAGCATAGATCCACAACCCAAGACTATGGGGCGCCCAGGTGGTTTCAGTGGGTCCTTATGGATCTTTGGTAAAGTGTACAGTGTAGGGAGCCGCAGGTGTTTTTGATTGAGGTACTGAAACTCATGGTTAGTCAAAAAACCCTGCTCAAGGCCCTTAGTGGTCAAGGTCAATATATCCTTAGTGAGTTCTTTTGAAGGGTCTGTGCTCTGCCTCCTGTAGCTAACTCCATCTTGTAATTGATTCAAGATTTCCGTCTTGTAGTTCGAGACATCCTGGACCACAATGGCCCCGCCCTTATCCGCAGGCTTGATCACTATGTATCTGTTGTTTTTAAGAGAAACAAGCGCTTCTTTCTCCATCTTGGTGATATTATACTTTGTGCGCTTAGAATCCTTGAGTATCTTGGATACATCACGCAGGACAACGCTTTCGTAAGCAAGAATTTTGTTGGTCATTTTATGGCCTGGTGGCACAAAAGTGGACGGTGTCCGTAATCCTGTCTGTGATGACTGTGGGGAGGGTGGGGAGTGTTTGAAAAAGTATCTGAGACGGATTTTTCAAAAGAAACGGTGTAGTTCAGTTTTAAGGGCAAATTCATTAGGTCGGGCTGTGGGCACGAAAGAAAGACCCTTACTTAGGACGCTCATTTCTTCTTCATTGAGTGTGTAGGAAGAGATGTTCAGTACAGTGTTCTGTGCTCTTCTCACCATCTGTACGTCCTCCGTCGGGTCTGGATTTCCCCGTGGTTCTCCGGTTGGAAACGAACCTGTTTCTGAGTTTTGCCGCGTCCTCTCTCCCAGTTGCCACTGGCAGGTTGGTGCCCCCTCTGGATTCCTCTGGGCCAAAGTCCCCCTCTGCCTCTGGGTGGTCTCCATTGGCCTTCTCCTAAAAAAGGCTGATAGGGTCCCTGAGGTTGGTGCCAGTTGTCCTGGTAGTTGTATTCACCACTGGTTCCTGGTTGCTCGTTGTCGCTGTCAGTGCTGTACGATGAATCAGAAAAGGTAGTGTAATTTCTGCGTCCCTGATACCCACCTCTTCCTCTGTTGTTAAAGCGCCCCTGATTATCCTGCTTATAATAATCCTCCAGGAGATATGGGTATGTATTTTTCTTTTCGTAATATCTTATATCCTTGGCTAGTTTCTCCAGTTTTTTCGTTTGTGCGTTGGTCTCAAAGTCTTTCAAAGTTTTGCCCAAATTTTCCAAGGCGTCTTTAGCGTTGGTGAGTGTAGTGTCCCCAGAAATTTCCAATTTGAGTGCAGCAATTGCCCAATCAAAACTTGTACTTGTTCCGCTGCTGTCTCTACTCCCAGCACCATCCAGTGCCGGGAGCAGTTGTTGGCAACAAAGCTAAATCCCTCTTTGAATTTTGGCACATCAATGAATATGGCTGGCTCGTTCCGCACCTGTAACCCAACAGGTATAATATTTGCTTGCAGATACTTGGTCAGCAAATGGTCATGTAGGCGAGTGCGCACCAATTTCTTTTCAAGACGTTGTAGGCGTGCAATTTTGTCATTTAAAGTAAAGTCAATGTTTGGAGTGGTGGATGAGAGAAGTTGGCCTGGTATATGCTGTTCACTAATTAAAGTGGACACCTTGCACCAGGGCAAATCGACTCTTATGGTAGATAGGTTTAAGACAACCTTTTAAAGAAAGCTATCCTAGTGGTAGCTGTGGAGAGCAGCCTTCAGGCTAAGTCTCGGAGGAATGTAAAGCAGCTTGTTTTACCATATAATCTCTTGAATCACCAAATGAAAAGACACCACACAGGTATATATATCAAATATATATGTATTTATTTCTAAATAACTCTCTACTAATCTCTTTATGAGATTAGAAGACAAACATATGCACAAATCAACGTTTCACAATAAGTTAAGCACAAAATATGGCTGGGGCCCTAGGGGCGTACCAGACCATATACTAAGTAAGAGACTTAGAAACAACGACTTGCAAGGAGACAAGGCCTAGGGCCTTCAGAAGTGCTGGGGCCTCACGAAACCACCCAAGGCAGGTAAGTAAAGGACCCACGGGGGACGCGTGCAGTGTGGATACACAGGCGCGAATCGCCGTTAACTTCAATGGGGCAAGTCGCGGTTGGAAATAAAGAGTTTTAGGATACTTCGGGAGAACCTACAAGCAAGTCACTTACAGGGTAAGTAGTTCTAGGGCCCACACCCACAGGAGCACCATAGTGCTGGAGTTACCTCACCCAGGGAAGCCGGGTGCACAGGTGTCCTTTGGTGTCGGGTCGCGGCGTCGTTTTCAATGGCGAACAAAGAAGACTTGCTGCTTGCGGGAGCTGAAGAAGTGTCCGGTGGAATCCAAGCCTGGATTCTGAAGAAGGATGACCTGAAAGCAGAGGGGACAGTGTTCAAAGTCACTTGGCAGTGACCCGGGGCAAGGAAGATGGATGCCCACCGTCGTCGGTCGCTTCAGGTCGGTTGCAGGTGCCTTGACTCTTCAGCCACGTGGTCCAGGAGGCGTCGACGACGACCAGGAGCTGGATTCGGTGTGTCCCTCGACGTCTGCAGCTGACTGCGGTGTCGGCAACTCGATCGGAGCCAACAAGCCTTGGCAGCCACAAGTCTCGGGGAGATGAAGAAAAGTCGATGGCGCAGACCAGCAAGGTCTGAGGGACTCACCCAGCGAGGGTAAGTCAGGGCAGGCCTGGAGCAACCAGGGGAGCCCTTTGGTTTCTTTAGGAAGTCTTCTGGGGACCCACAAGCCAGCGGGCAAGGGATCGCAAAGACACCTCGGGCGGAATCACTCAACAGGGGCCCACGGTCACTCGGGACGGTGTAGGCCTCTGATCTTCGGAGGGATTCCTGCTGGAGGTCGGGACCACACGTGGTCCAAAGCACAAGTTCGTAGAACGTTGTGAAGGGGTTGCACTCGACAATAGTGCACGGTACCCAGGGGTCGCGGTTCCTCGTTACTCGGGGGTCCACTTGCCTCAGCTTCGCTGGGGACTCACGATGGCCTGGGAGAGGTCAGGAAATCCACTTCTTGGGCTGCAGGGACTTCGGACTCCGGCGGGAGCGGCGTAGTTTGCGACCGTCGTTGTCGTTTTTGGTGCCTGCCAAGCAGGGGAGTCACTCCTTGACTCCAAGGGAGATTCTTCTGTCTTCCAAAGGTAGTGGAACGTCGAAGGGCCAGGATTCTTCTGTAGAGCGTCGTCCAGGGGTTATCTGCTTTGCAATGGCAAGGTTCCCCTCTTATACTAAAAAGAGGGGATGGACTAGCTCTATGACCCCACCTATGGGAGGGTCAAGGGAGGGGTGGCTACACCCACTTCCCTTTGTCCAGTTTCGCGCCAGAGCAGGGGCAGGTAGCCCCTGAGCTGGTTTGAACTGGCATATGCACAGAGGAGCCTTCTGCTCCCCAGTGCAGGACTTCAAAGCACTCTAAGAGTGCACCCACCCAGCCCCAATACACTAAACCCTGTCTGGAAGGTGGTTACACCTCCCTGTGACAGGATGCCTATTGTTGGGCTTCCTCCACTGCGAGTTTCGGTCATCAGCAGGAGGGCAGCCCAGTGTCTGTGACTGGTGGCATCCATTTTGTGATGCCAGGGCTCTTTAGGATTCTACCGCGTTTCCACAGCAGGTACATGTCTTATCCCTCTAGAAGGGTGGAATGCTACCCCCGCCGCCAAGATTGGCGGGGGGTAGTATTCCAAGATGTTTGACACCAAACACGACATGTTTTGATGCAGCCATTCCAAAGTTAGCATTTACCGCGAGGATATAATGCACTTAAATAGTATATGGTTTAACCGCATCCACAAACAGCACCAGAGAATAGACTCTGAGAGCTGCAGAGGGGCCCTGCTCAGGCAGAGGCACCCCTCACATAGAAGCCAAGCACCCTGCCCTCAGGATTGATAGGGCCTGCCTTAGGGGTGACTGATAGGTTTATATGTGTGTGCAGGAGAGATATAGGAAACCTATATCTCAGTGAGGGGTGCTAGCACCACCTCACCCAGGCTGCAGTAGCAGGCCTGTGGTGTCAGATTTAGACTGCTTCCCAGGGGTGGCATAACACATGCTGCAGCCCCTGGTAGGCCTGTGAAGTACCTATGCCCTTGGCACCTAAGGTACCATATACTAGGGACTCATAAGGCACCACAGTATCCAATCACTAGTGCACCTAGAGTGCACTCCATGTCGTTTAGAGAGAGCAGATAGACTGGGGCCCTGAATAGCAGGGTCCCAGTCCAACTAAGTCATAAACCAGCAAAACACCAGGAAAAAAGTGGGGGCAACCATATAGTCAGATTCCACCTTCCTACAGTCAGCAAATGGTCATGTAGGCGAGTGCGCACCAATTTCTTTTCAAGACGTTGTAGGCGTGCAATTTTGTCATTTAAAGTAAAGTCAATGTTTGGAGTGGTGGATGAGAGAAAAATATTGGAAGGGTCCTGTATTAGTTGATTGATGTACTCTTCCGTATATGATAGGGTCTCGCTCTCTACCATTATTGCTCTCTGAGTCAATCAGTAAGTTTACCTCGCAGGTATGCACCTGCTCAAATATAGTTACCTAGAAGGGTAAACCCAAAAGTAGTCACTGGGACCTGGGTATCAAACAGTACATAGGAACAAAGGTCCCAGTGGATAGTTTCATATACATGGAAAGAAACAATACTTTATCAAAAAAGAGTAAAAAAGACGTATTGTAATTAGTGTACAGTGTTATTTAATCACACTGGACTCAAAATGATTCATACATTTGTTAACAAAGTGTTAAAAAACAGTGCCCCAGGAGGGGAGAGGGAAGGTATGGGTGTTGTGATTAGGGTGAGGATGAAGGAAGTGAATATACGGAAGTGTGATTCATACAGTATATTATTTACACGACAAGAAGGCTCACAAATAAGCCAAGTTATTCACACAGTATCCATAATTCCAATAGCCATGATTAAATAACAAAAAACACAGTGTTTCATCGCTGTTGTTGTAACTGGCTAGTGTATCAGATGTCGACGTTTCAACACCTATAGGATGGTAGGTAAGTGAGTCCCTTACGCCGGGGTCTTCCTCAGGACAGTGGTAGTGAGAAAGAGGGGGAAGGGTTGGTACCTGGGAAAGAGATGAGAAATCATGTAGACCTAAGTTTTCCCAACGGGGAAAATAGAAAAATCAAGGGTCTAGGACCACTACTTTACCCTGAGAAGGCCTTCGTGGGCCTGGGCGTGAAGAAGATGGGCGCGTAGGCTCCAGTGAGGCGAACGAGAGCAAAACAACCTGCAGAGAAATGGGCAGGTTCAGTGAGGGATCTAGGACCCACTACAATCATTTAGATAGGTTAGGCCCAAAGAGGATACTTACACAAAAGGGTCCAAATCCCTAGTGGTCTGTCCATAGGCCGGGCGTATCAATCAGCCTGGGCCTGGAAATATTCGCAGTGTTTTAATATCTTCAAAGTAGGCAAAGAAGCTCCGTACAAAATACTCTCTAGACCAAACCAAATCGAGGGTAATGAATAGCAGGTATACTAAATGCCCTAAATTCATTCAAATAAATTGCACATAGCCTAGAATCCTAGCGTGTGTTCTAGTCTTAAACTTGGAACAAATGCGTGGCGAGCCTGGAAAATGTACATAAAACGGGGGGGGGAGACTCCCCAGTCACAAAGAAAGCCACGTGCCGTGGGTTTAAAGGCAGGGGCTTTAGAGTTAAAGTGTGCCCATATTAGATCACTTAGCAAAACAGTGAAGTTTTAAAATGGTTTGCTATTCACAACAAGAAGCAAGTGTGGGTTCAGTACGGAGTGCGCTGTCGTTGGTGGAGGGCTACATAGCTCGTGACTTAGGAGGAAAAATAAAAATGAAAATGATCGCTTTCAGGTTAGACCGAACCGGGATACGGCCCATCGCTGTATATTTACAAAGGGCATACTAGTCACAAGACAAGAAGCTTCTGCTCTCCAGCTAGAAAAGGAGCGCAAGGCACAGTTTACGCTAGCATAATGGAGTGCGCTAAAGTACGCAGAGGGTTACGGAGCAAAACACGTCTCAGATGAATAAGGAATAGTGTCAATCTCTACGTTTATGAAAAAACAACTGCTAAACACAAAATCAGCCATGCTTAATCCAGTGTGCTACTGTGTATCTACAAAAGGGCGTACTAATCACAGGACACGAAGCTTCTGCTATCTAACTGGAAAAAAGGGGCAAGGCACAGTTTAACCTGGCATAAAGGAGTGCGCTAATGTGTGCCGATGGTTACAGAGCAAAACACGTCCCATTGTGACTAAGATGAATACGGAATGGTGTCAATCGCTACGTTTCCAAAAGACAACTGCTAAACACAAAATCAGCCCTACTTAACCGAGTGTGCTACTCTCATTCAAGGACTTCTCATCTAACGAGTCCCATAGCCCGTCTGGCGATCTGAAACTGATACACATCACAAAGGCTTACCGCTGCTCCGTAGTGTCTCTCCGTCCGCTAAAGTGGAACAGGAGTGTTAGCTACCGCGGCTTAAATACACCGCCTGGAGCCGGATTGACACGCGCGTACGTGTCAGCATGCAAGTCTTAGGTCAATCAGAGTCACGGAAGAAAGACTCTGGCCGCCTGCTGGTTGGAACTATCTACGAACCATGTGAAACATAGCATGAGATTAAGCAAAACCTGCATAAATTACTATTACGGCGGGGAGACACCATGACAGCATTTAAAAGATAAATTTAGACAAAATACAAGAATGCATGGGGCATATCTATTGTAAGTGTATGTAGTGTAAGCACCTCCCATGGAATTTGGAAATGAGTCATATTTGGGGAACAGACATCCGTTAAGCTTAACATCAAAACATGACTAGAGTATTGTGAGAAGGAACATATGCGCAAGTGATGCTGATTGGGTATAAGCCCGTATTTCACAGTGTGCATTGTGTGTCAAACATGTTTGGTACATAATGTTGTCATGAGTTGCATCATTACGTTGCATTCAAAAACAAGTAAAAAACGTTACACACAGCGGACAAAGGTGCTGAAATACTTCTCGTATTAGATATTATTAGCATATGCAAGTCAAAATACAAGGATACAACAAGGGAGGAAATCATTGTTTGCATAGCATGGTTCCGGTAGGCAGAGTGTGCTGGTATCAATGTACTAGGTGTGTGTATACATTGTCAAGGGGACAGTAGACGTGTAAGGCTACCCTATTAGTCAGTATCAAATTAGATCAAGCCATCCATTGTTGATCTCAAGGTCAGTGTACTCAGTCATGCGTCAGACACGCTAGTTGGGCATGGCTGACTTCAGATTCATTTAAGCCATTATTGATGGTGTCAAGAAGGGACATCCATTTACATTCCCTTATATCTAGTATAGTTCCAATGTTTCCTCCCCTTGGGCCCAAGGAGGCCTTTTCAAGGATTAGCCAACGAAGTTCATCAGGGCTGTGATCGGCATTGCGGAAGTGTTCAACAAGTGGTGCTCCCTGGACCCCACATCTAATTCGACTGCAATATTGCAGGATCCGGGCCTTCACCTTCTGTTGCGTTTGTCCCACATACAAAAGGTCGCATGGACACATGATGACGTAGATGACATTTGTTGAATTGCAATTTGTGAGGGATTTTAGATGAATTACATGACGTTTATATGTGAATTCCTTAGTCTGGATTGTTGTTCTACATGCCTTGCACTGTCCGCATTTGAAATGTCCTAGTGCAGGTGGCAGGTTCCACATTGATTGAATTGATGGTTCCGCAGCAGTCTCCAGAAAAGAGCGAACTATGTGGTCCTTTACACTTTTTGCTTTTTTAAAGGAGTGCATAGGGAGGTTAGTTTGATCAATGTCTTCTGATATAAGGCCCCAATATTTATTGATCACTTTTTTGATCGCGTGGCTTTGTGTCGAAAAAGTGGTGACACATATCATCCTTTGCATGGGTTCCTCTGTTTTTTGTTTCGGTGTCAGAAGGCTCTCTCGTGGGCTATACCAAGCCCTCTTCTGTGCTTTCTTGGTCAACTTCCTCGGATATCCTCTCTCCTCCAGTCGTTGGCTTAGGTCCGCTGATTGTGCAAAATAGTCTGTTTTCTCTGTGCAGTTCCTGCGAATCCGCAAGAACTGTCCAGATGGGAGGTTGTCTCTTAGACCTTGCGGATGGTAACTATTGTATCTTAATAGCGAATTTCTCTCCGCCGGTTTCCGATACAGAGTTGCATATAGATGGTTATCTTCATTTTTGATTGTAATATCCAAAAAAGTCAATTTCATTCGGATCAGAATGTACAGTGAACTGGATATCTGGGCTTCTTTCATTGAGCCACAAGTGAAAGTTTCTTAATTCCATAGAGTTGCCCGTCCAGATATTCAGTATATCATCGATATACCGTCTCCAAAGGGACACATTGGAGATGTAGGGGTTAGTTTCACTGAAAACGAATGATCTTTCATAGTGATCCATAAAGATGATGCATAGATCTGGTGCAAATGCCACCCCCATGGCTACTCCTTTCGTTTGGTAATAGAAATGGCCATTGAAGAATAAGAAATTCCACATCATTGCTAGACGTAGAAGGTCAATGATGAATTCAGTGGGTACTGGTATGGGTGCTGATCGTTGGTTCAATACCTCTGCCATCACATCAAGGGCAGCTTGCTGGGGTATACTGGTGTATAGTGATACCACATCGCAGGTCACCAAGAGTTGGTCAGATGGATTATACGGGCAATGGTCGATCAAATTTATGGTCTGCATTGTATCCCTTAAGTAGGCACGTGTAGTTTCTGCTATAGGCTTGAGGAAGTGGTCTATGTATCTGCACAGTGGTTCGAGCATAGATCCACAACCCAAGTTGTGGTTTCAGTGGGTCCTTATGGATCTTTGGTAAAGTGTACAGGAGCCGCAGGTGTTTTTGATTGAGGTACTGAAACTCATGGTTAGTCAAAAAACCCTGCTCAAGGCCCTTAGTGGTCAAGGTCAATATATCCTTAGTGAGTTCTTTTGAAGGGTCTGTGCTCAGCCTCCTGTAGCTAACTCCATCTTGTAATTGATTCAAGATTTCCGTCTTGTAGTTCGAGACATCCTGGACCACAATGGCCCCGCCCTTATCCGCAGGCTTGATCACTATGTATCTGTTGTTTTTAAGAGAAACAAGCGCTTCTTTCTCCATCTTGGTGATATTATACTTTGTGTGCTTAGAATCCTTGAGTATCGTTAGATGAGAAGTCCTTGAATGAGAGCAGCACACTCGGTTAAGTAGGGCTGATTTTGTGTTTAGCAGTTGTCTTTTGGAAACGTAGCGATTGACACCATTCCGTATTCATCTTAGTCACAATGGGACGTGTTTTGCTCTGTAACCATCAGCACACATTAGCGCACTCCTTTATGCCAGGTTAAACTGTGCCTTGCCCCTTTTTCCAGTTAGATAGCAGAAGCTTCGTGTCCTGTGATTAGTACGCCCTTTTGTAGATACACAGTAGCACACTGGATTAGGCATGGCTGACTTTGTGTTTAGCAGTTGTTTTTTCGTAAACGTAGAGATTGACACTATTCCTTATTCATCTGAGACGTGTTTTGCTCCGTAACCCTCTGCGCACTTTAGCGCACTCCATTATGCTAGCGTAAACTGTGCCTTGCGCTCCTTTTCTAGCTGGAGAGCAGAAGCTTCTTGTCTTGTGACTAGTACGCCCTTTGTAAATATACAGCGACGAGCAGTATCCCGGTTCGGTCTAACCTGAAAGCGATCATTTTCATTTTTATTTTTCCTCCTAAGTCACGAGCTATGTAGTCCTCCACCAACGACAGCGCACTCCGTACTGAACGCACACTTGCTTCTTGTTGTGAATAGCAAACCATTTTAAAACTTCACTGTTTTGCTAAGTGATCTAATATGGGCACACTTTAACTCTAAAGCCCCTGCCTTTAAACCCACGGCACGTGGCTTTCTTTGTGAGTGGGGAGTCTCCCCCCCCCCCGTTTTATGTACATTATCCAGGCGCGCCATGCATTTGTTCCAAGTTTAAGACTAGAACACACGCTAGGATTCTAGGCTATGTGCAATTTATTTGAATGAATTTAGGGCATTTAGTATACCTGCTATTCATTACCCTCATTTTGGTTTGGTCTAGAGAGCATTTTGTACGGAGCTTCTTTGCCTACTTTGAAGATATTAAAACACTGCGAATATTTCCAGGCCCAGGCTGATTGATACGCCCGGCCTATGGACAGACCACTAGGGATTTGGACCCTTTTGTGTAAGTATCCTCTTTGGGCCTAACCTATCTAAATGATTGTAGTGGGTCCTAGATCCCTCACTGAACCTGCCCATTTCTCTGCAGGTTGTTTTGCTCTCGTTCGCCTCACTGGAGCCTACGCGCCCATCTTCTTCACGCCCAGGCCCACGAAGGCCTTCTCAGGATAAATTAGTGGTCCTAGACCCTTGATTTTTTCTATTTTCCCCGTTGGGAAAACTTAGGTCTAAATGATTTCTCATCTCTTTCCCAGGTACCAACCCTTCCCCCCCTTTCTCACTACCACTGTCCTGAGGAAGACCCCGGCGTAAGGGACTCACTTACCTACAATCCTATAGGGGTCGAATCGTCGACATCTGATACACTAACCAGTTACAACAACAGCGATGAATCACTGTGTTTTTTGTTATTTGATCATGGCCCTTGGAATTATGGATACTGTGTGAATAACTTGGCTTATTTGTGAGCCTTCTTGTCGTGTAAATAATATACTGTATGAATCACACTTCCGTATATTCACTCCCTTCATCCTCACCCTAATCACAACACCCCTACCTTCCCTCTCCCTCCTGGGGCATTGTTTTTTAACACTGTGTTAACAAATGTATGAATCATTTTGAGTCCAGTGTGATTAAATAACACTGTACACTAATTACAATACGTTTTTTTACTCTTTTTGATAAAGTATTGTTTCTTTCCATGTATATGAAACTATCCACTGGGACCTTCGTTCCTATGTACTGTTTGATACCCAGGTCCCAGTGACTACTTTTGGGTTTACCCTTCTAGGTAACTAGCTCATACAATGCAGGTCTACTCCTGAGATAGTGTGGAACTGCCCTTATGCCGTCTTTATGATTGATGCTTGTGTAGAGTGCCGTAATGTCCATAGGGGCATATTAACAACGGCCAGCGATAATTATCGCTGGCCGTGCTTAGCGATAATTATATTATCGCAGGCTATCTCTGGTATTTATCGCCCTGGTAGCGCGTTATTAACAACGCGTTACTCCAGGGCGATAAAGATTCCAGAGATAGCGAGGTTATCGCCCTTTGCAGGGAACATCGCTGGTTTTCCAGCGATGTTCCCCTCAAAACGGCGATAACCTTGCTGATACGACCCTGTGGTCGTATCAGCAGAATCCATCTCCTATGTCTAACATAGGTAAGTCAAGATTATAGCAGACGTTAGATTTTGGCGAAAACGGCCGTTTTCGCCAAAATTTAACGTCTGCTATAATCCTGTGGGCTGCCTTGTAAATATCGCGATGTGCACATCGGCGATATTTGCAACGTAGCCCATCCGGGGTACGCCCAGTAACGCTCACTTTGCATCTCATTAGAGATGCAAAGATGAGCGTTGGGGGAAAGGGCGATAGTGCAAGGATTCACGCGATAGCGTGACCTTGCTGATTAGGCAATAAGATTATCGCCGCTTTTCGTCCGAAAACAGACGCTAAAGCGGCGATAATTGTTTATCGCCTCATTGTTAATATGCCCCTCAGTTATTAAAAGAAAATCCTCTTGCCAGTTAAAATCTTGAATTTTAGATAAAAAATCGCCGGTATCCTTTATATAGGAAGGAAGTTGCTGGACGTGCTCCTGCAGAAAATGGTCTACATATTGTGATGTTTTTTCAGTCAGACTGTTGCATGCGGATATAATTGGCCGTCCAGGGTGTCTGAGGGAACTTTTGTGTAGTTTCGGGATGAAATAAATCACCGGAGTTGTTGGTGTGTCGTTCTTTAGGAATTTGTATTCATCCATTGTGAGCAAACCTGCACTTTTCCATGCTAAAAGTTTGTTGTAGTAAGCATTGTAGGTTGCTCTTAGGGAAAGCGTATCACTCTTGCGGTAGCAATTACGGTCTGATAATTGCCTTGTAGCTTCCTCTACATATTCAGTTTTCCCCCAGATAACTAAATTGCCTCCTTTGTCAGCGTTTCTTATTATTAGCAGTGGGTTTTTCTTTAGTTTGTCCATGAATTGGTGGTATTGATTTTCCTGTCTGTTGTATTTGTCTTTTTTCTGTCCTTTTATTTTGTGGTTAAGTTGTTTTATACCAGTGCTGACCTGTTCATGGAATATATCGATTGAATCTCTAGCCATTATTGGGGTGAATGTTGATTTTGGTTTAAATCTTGCCATGCCAGTGAGCTGTTGTTTATTTTTGTTAATTGTAGATTTTTTTGTTGTTACTGAAGTGGGAGTTGCTGTTACCGCTTGTGGATTTTCTTGAGCCAATTCCTCTAAGTCTCTTAATATTGGCATATCTGAAGCGGTAAGATTAGAGAGGGGCGATGCTTGTAGGTGTTCAGTTGACCTTTGTCCTGTACATCATAATTTGTTTTTTCCTTTAGTGCATGGAACTTTTCGAGTTTGAGTTTGCGTACCCCCTTAAAGATGTCTGTTCTAGTAGATGCATAATCAAAAACTTTTTGGGACAGTATGACAGGCCAAGAGTCAGTATTCGTTTTTCTGCAACATTAGCTAAATTGACGACTGAGTTGTTGGAGATTGCAGAACTTGTTATCTGCGTTTCCATTTGCGTGTGTTTGGTCTTCTTTGTTCTCCATCGTTTGGCATGTCTCCTCTCCCTTCTTCTGATTGTGTTGTTTTTCCTTGTTTCTTTTGCTAGGGTCGTGGTCGTAAGGTCTGTCTGCGTTCTTCGCATAAAAAATCAAATTCTTGTTCTAATGACAGCTTTGCCGGGACCTGCAATCCTCTGAAGTTTCTTGCTTTGGGCTCAGTTTCACTCTCTAAGGCTGAGCTTAAATCAGAGGTGGAACAATCTGCATAGGCACCCTTGTTGGTTTTGGTTTTGGCTGTGTTTGTCCCATTGTATTTGGAAATTTTTAAAGAGTCATACTTTTTTGCGAAGGTGAAGATGCGGCCGCATTCGTAATCAGCCTTGTCCCTGTGGAACTTGAATGTTTTACGTTGCTGGATTTTCTCTTTTTCCTTTCGCAGTCTTTTAGTCATGTCATCTTGCAGTTTTGTTTCTTCTTCACTCTGATTCAGCTTACTGATTTCCTCATTGCGCAGTTTTATTTGTTCCTGTAATTTCAGGCGGTCAACTTCTGCATATTTCACAAGTATCGCCACTAGTTTTCTAGAAGACTCTAGGTTGGTTTCGGCCCACTCTTTCATCATTCTTGGGTCGGGCGTCTCGTAACTTGGCGCTATTAAGATTCTCAAACCGCGTGGGATTCTTCCCACGTCCAAGTATCTTTGGAGGGACTTGCCCTCCCACCATTTGCTCTGCTCGCTTTTCATTAATTTTTCCAATTGCCGCATTTTCTCCCTGAGGCTAGTTGCGCTACTGCCTACTGGTGCATTCTGGGCAACTGAGTTCATATTGGGACAGCGTGCGTCGTCAAACATCTCTAATGCTGCAGCTTCTCTATCTTTGAGCAGGTCGGCCGACATGTCTGTGGAATTTGTTTTTTAATTCAATTATGGGCGCGTGTAAGGGATCTAAACAACCTTGTGTATATTTTTCCCTTTTCCCGTCCCCGCGCAACTCCTCACCCAGCGCTGCATACTTTGGTCCTACCTTCACTCCAATGCCGGCGTGTCCCGCATCCTCCGACCCGAGCCAGCCACACTCTGAGATCAGTCCAGACCGTTATAGTCTCTGCTGGGGGGAAAGTAAGCTGTAAATCCTCCCGGATATATATATATTCTTGGCCCTGTGGAGGAAGGCTTCGGCTGAAACACGTAGGCTAGGGTCCTACAAATCTCTCAGAATGCGCTTTATCTGTCATAATGGTGAAAGAAATTGAATAAAAAGGATTTTGGTTACTTCCGAGTTGTGATGCTTGTTTCTGGACCAGGGAGCAACATGATCCGAAGAAATGGACTGGTCTGGTGAATTGATTCACATATATATATATGCGTAGAGGATCCGTGTTTGCCTTTGGAGTAGGGCTATACATGGGACAGCAAGCAAAGTGATTGTTTTATGGACATGACCAAAGTGAACTGATTGAAAGTAATTACAAGAACTGTGACATTTACACCTAAATATGTATTCCAGTTGGATTGCTGTTTATAAAAACGTGATTGTTTTGATTATCTATTAAGACCATAATGGATCATTCGCAACTCCGATTGGCTGGCGTATCAGAAGTGCAATTGGTATAAAGGACAGCAGTCACATGACAAGTTGATTTGCCTGCTACACCCATGAGTAAGGTCAGGAGACCGAAACGCGTCCAGGAGGCACTCTTTGTGTTATGTCCTGGTGAAAATAAACAGATTGGATGCTTGCAGTCAAGTGCCTCCCTCTTTCTCAGTGGGTATTGGAGAAGTGAACTATATATTTAACGGCGTAGCCCAACGCCGGTACGGGATGGCACAACCTCGCAAATGTCAGCACTGTGTCGCCTGGAGGATTGTAGGTGACTTGTGCTGCCGCGGATTCTACTGCGTAGATGACCCATGTTTGCCTTTGGAGTAGGGCTATACACGGGACAGCAAGCAAAGTGATTGTTTTATGGACATGACCAAAGTGAACTGACTGAAAGTAATTACAAGAACTGCGACATTTATACCTAGAGATGTATTCCAGTCGGATTGCTGTTTATAAAAACATGA
This sequence comes from Calotriton arnoldi, assembly GCA_963921515.1. Taxonomy (NCBI): domain Eukaryota; kingdom Metazoa; phylum Chordata; class Amphibia; order Caudata; family Salamandridae; genus Calotriton; species Calotriton arnoldi. Next base: position 508,795 of record CAWUFW010006083.1, read on the forward strand.
TTGTTTTGATTTTCTATTAAGACCATAATGCATCATTCACAACTTCGATTGGCTGGCCTATCAGTAGTGCCGTTGGTATAAAGGACAGCAGTCACATGACAAGTTTATTTGCCTGCTACACCCATGAGTAAGGTCAGGAGACCGAAACGCGTTGGGGGGCACTCTTTGTGTTATGTCCTGGCGAAAATAAATAGATTGGATGCTTGCAGTCGAGTGCCTCCCTCGTTCTATGTGGGTATTGGAGAAGTGAACTATATATTTGACAGCGTAGCCCATCGCTGGTAAGGGACGGCACCACCTCGCAAATGTCAGCACTGTGTCACCTGGAGGATTGTAGGTGACTTGTGCTACCACGGATTCTACTGCGTAGAGGGCCTGTGTTTGCCTTTGGAGTAGGGCTATACATGGGACAGCAAGCAAAGTGATGGTATTATGGACATGACCAAAGTGAACTGATTGAAAGTAATTACAAGAACTGTGACATTTATACCTAAAGATATATTCCAGTCTGATTGCTGTTTATAAAAACATGATTGTTTTGATTTTCTATTTAACCATAATGCATCATTTGCAACTCCGATTGGCTGGCGTATCAGAAGTGCCATTGGTATAAAAGACAGCCGTCACATGACAAGTTGATTTGCCTGCTACACCCATGAGTAAGATCAGGAGACCAAAACGCATCGGGGAGGCACTCTTGTGTTATGTCCTGGCGAAAATAAATAGATTGGATGCTTGCAGTCGAGTGCCTCCCTCTTTCTCTGTGGGTATTGGAGAAGTTAACTATATATTTGACGGCGTAGCCCATCGCCAGTAAGGGACGGCACCACCTCGCAAATGTCAGCACTGTGTCACCTGGAGGATTGTAGGTGACTTGTGCTGCAGTGGATTCTACTGCGTAGAGGGCCTGTGTTTGCCTTTGGAGTAGGCTATACATGGGACAGCAAGCAAAGTGATGGTATTATGGACATGACCAAAGTGAACTGATTGAAAGTAATTACAAGAACTGTGACATTTATACCTAAAGATGTATTCCTGTCTGATTGCTGTTTATAAAAACATGATTGTTTTGATTTTCTATTTAGACCATAATGCATAATTCGCAACTCCGATTGGCTGGCGTATCAGAAGTGCCATTGGTATAAAAGACAGCCGTCACATGACAAGTTGATTTGCCTGCTACACCCATGAGTAAGATCAGGAGACCGAAACGCATCGGGGAGGCACTCTTGTGTTATGTCCTGGCGAAAATAAATAGATTGGATGCTTGCAGTCGAGTGCCTCCCTCTTTCTCTGTGGGTATTGGAGAAGTTAACTATATATTTGACGGCGTAGCCCATCGCCGGTAAGGGACGGCACCACCTCGCAAATAGCAGCACTGTGTCGCCTGGAGGATTGTAGGTGACTTGTGCTGCAGTGGATTCTACTGCGTAGAGGGCCTGTGTTTGCCTTTGGAGTAGGGCTATACATGGGACAGCAAGCAAAGTGATGGTTCTATGGACATTTCCAAAGTGAACTGATTGAAAGTAATTACAAGAACTGTGACATTTATACCTAAATATGTATTCCAGTTGGATTGCTGTTTATAAAAACATGATTGTTCTGATTTTCTATTTAGACCATAATGCATCATTTGCAACTCCGAATGGCTGGCGTATCAGAAGTGCCGTTGGTATAAAGGACAGCAGTCACATGACAAGTTGATTTGCCTGCTACACCCATGAGTAAGGTCAGGAGACCGAAATGCGCCGGGGAGGCACTCTTTGTGTTATTTCCTGGTGAAAATAAATAGATTGGATGCTTGCAGTTGAGTGCCTCCCTCTTTCTCTGTGAGTATTAGAGAAGTGAACTATATATTTGACGGCGTAGCCCAACGCCGGTACGGGACGGCACCACCTCACAAATGTCAGCACTGTGTCGCCTGGAGGATTGTAGGTGAGTATTGGAGAAGTGAACTATATATATGTATATATAAAGCCGTTCATGCCAATCAAGTCAGTGACTTGACTTATTTTGTAATTGGGGCGGTCCCTCCATCCATTCGGGGGGTAACAGGGAGAAACAGCTGCGTCAGTTAGAATCTTTATTCATTTTAACTATGGATTCTAGAATACCTAATGGCCTGAATACAAGTGAGGACCTTCACAATTTTCTGTAAATCAATGATAATGAAGGATCCGCCAACAACTTGTTATGACACATCGTATAATACAATCCTGTCTTTGCACGATGAACAGCACTTTGGCATAGACACTCTATTAAGAACTGTTGAAATGGATGTTTATTTAAATCTTTTTCCTGCTTTTAACTTGTTTTACTATGACCAATAGGCACTGAGAAATCATGTACTGTATTACTGAGGATAACAGCACTTGAAGCACTAGCACTTTATTGTTTTAATATGACCATATGAGCGACCTCCTGTATTAGCTCCACCACTCTTTCTTCTGTGTGGGTTAACAACCATCAATGTGGTTGTTTTTACATGTTTAGCACTTTATCACATTTGGTTTGGACATGTTTTTACAGGGAACAGAATGTTAACTTCATGTACCATTTGGGCCCTCTCTATATGACTATCCATATAGGATACTCACTTTTGCAAAGTATACTCATTATCAATTAGTTTTACCATTCAGGATGTTTTTATGATATTTATGCTGGATTTTTAATGTTCGGGTATTGGCATATTTTATTGGGCACTTGCCATCAATTTTAGCCACAAAGAACTAGTCCTTTATTACATCGTATCTCATATTAAATTCCCTGTTTTGGATTATCTATTGTAATATTGAAACATGTTTTGTTGATCTCAAACATTCTTGCTAACAATTACTATTGCATTTTGATATATTTATCATGAATGAGAGGACTCTATATCCATACATAGTTACACTGTTGCTGCAGTTTTCTGTGGACAAAGTTCCCTGTTTAGTATGTTTTCTATGTTTATTTTTTACTATTGAGTACCACGTTCTCTGATTGGTTGCACTGTATTTAAAAGTGGTGGTCCGGCAACAGCGCGTCATGTTAGCAAGATCGCGGAGGCGATCGAAACGCGTCTGGGGCGGACACTTGTCTGTATCACTCGTGGAATCAATAAACTTACCATGGATTGTTGAACCCGTCTAGCCTTGATTTATGCTGAAGTGAGTGCCTTTGTGTTGGTCCGGACCTGCGGTGTATTCCCTCCCAGCTATTGGAGGGTCAGGACTTTGGTTATATATATATATATATATATATATATATATATATATATATATATATATATAGAGAGAGTGATATATATGTATATATATATATATATATATATATATATATATATATATATATATATATATATATAAATATATATATATAAAACCTACTGGCAGTCGCTAATAGGTAGTTATATTTAAGACCTAGTTTATATAGGAAAAGGGTTTTTTGTTTTTTAATAACTTTTGGGCTGCTTGACAGACGGATCCTCGCAAGACTAATACGCCACTCACTTCAGCTGCTGTCTTGAAAATTTTGTGGTGACCCGTTAAGCAGGGGGCGAGAAAAAGAGGGGGTCCCAAAACACTTTTTCTCCATGTTAATTTCCAAAGGACACGGCAACAGCTTCAACTGCTGAATGGAATTACACCAAATTTGGAAGAAAGTTAGCTCTTGGTGCAGAAAGCACTCTTTTCGTTAGATGGTGTAATCCCGATCTTGTGCTGGTCTCTGATTGGCTACCAACACTTCATATCAGGAAGTGTTGGCAGCCATCTTGTGACTCAGTTGAACCGAGTCACAAGAAAAAAGATTAAATAAAAGAAAAGGGGGCCAGGTAGAAAAACCCTGACCCCTAGGCCTCTTGGGGGGGTCTCACAGGGACCCCCCCGGGCCAATAAGCATTTTGTTTTGTAAATTTTCAGCAGGAGTCACAGTGGATTTGCAACTTCTGCCAAAATGAAAATAAAATGAAGCACAGTCTCCCGTGCTTCCTTTAATTTAGGCCCCCTGGTTGGCCAGGTCCTGGGGAAATTATGAAAATATAGGAGGTGGCACACGGGGCCCCCCTACTCCGGCTATTCAAAGCCCTGGGGACCACCACCTCCCCGGGGTAGCGGTGACATGAAAAATAATGAAGAGGAAGCCATAGGTACCCCAGGCAGCCCCAGGGACCACCACCTCCCTTGGACTATAAGGACACATAATGGGGGGTACCGCTCAGCCCTTCTTAAGCCCCTGGGACCGCCACCTCCCCAGGGCTAAAAAAAGACAACAATGAAGGGGGTCCATTGGGTACCCCGTGCCCCAGGGACCACCACCTCCCTGGGGCCAATTTAAAGCAGGGAGGGGGGCCCCCCTCCAGGAGACATACATGACCCTGGGGACCGCCACCCCCCAAGACTGGCTCCAGCAATGTCCAGGGGTGCCAAACTCCGGGACATTTCAGCTAGCTATGGCATGGCGGGAGCACTGCTCACACCATGCCATGGCAATCAGTGGTCTGCTTTGAGCAAGCAAAGCATTTTGCTCTCACTTGCTCAAAGTGGAGCACTTTGCATTTACACTCAGGGAGCTGCATGTCAGTAGCTCCCTGTGTGTAAAAGCAATGCCAGCTCCCACAGGGAAGCCATCAGGGACTGCGGGGGCCTTCAAGCTCCAACCGCGGTACCCAACAAAGTGGCCTGGCCTTGGGGAATGGGGTCCCTGGGGCCAAAAATGGCTTAGGAAAGGGTGGGGTCACTCGGCCCCTCCCTTTAAAAAAGAAATTTCTTAAAAAAGGTGGAGGCCCTGGGGGATGAGGTCCCCAGGGCACAAAACAGCCCAGGGAAGGGAGGGGCCATAAAGCCCCCATCCTAATTTTTGGGATTTTTTAAAAGCGGCAACTCCCCCGAGGTCCCAACCCCTTTCTTCACCACTATGCAAACGCACCTTCTGGCGTGCTGCTGTTTGGCAAATAAAGTCCCCTTCGCTGGTGAGGGTCCTTAGGGGCCAACAGGGCCTCCTATTACCTTCAGTAAGTCCCATACAGTAGGATTGCTGAGAGGTGGTCAGAGTCCATGCCCCCTTTCTCCTTCACTGGTGGGGGCTGAGGTCACCTTGCCTCCTGAGGGCCTCAGACTAAAGTGGACTTCTTCCACCAACTAGGAGTTCACCACAAGGTGCATTTGCAGAGTGGTGGAGAAAGGGGTCATGGCCTCCAACCACCTCTCAGCAGTCCAGCTGTGTGGGTCTCCCTGGAGGTAACATTAGGGCTAGTTGCCCCTCAAGGACCCTCAATAGCCAAGAGGCCTTCATCCCCCTACTAGTAGTGCACCAGGAGGTGCATTTGCAGAGTGGTGGAGAAAAGGGACGTGGCCTCCTACCAGGTCTCAGCAATCCCGCTATGTGGGAATTACTGGAGGTAACAGGTGGGGTAGTTGGCCCCCATGAACATACTTGGGGGCCAACTACCCCTACTGTTATGGATGTATGAATGGGTTTGAGAATGATAGTGTGGAAGTTGTAGTGGGTATATGAAAGCTTTTTTCTGGGTGTGAGTAGGTGCATCAGAGATTGTGTGGATAATGTCATCAGTGATGTAATTTGAGATGTAACTATAGCGGCTGAATTTCACTGGTTTTGTACAAGTGAAATCTGACCCTAACTACAATGTAGCTGTAACCTTTTGTTATATTCCATATAGGTACCCTATATAGGCGCAGGTAACATCGCAACCTTTCACCTACATCCTTCCCTACATTACATACATAACGGTTCTTAGGCAATGACCTTTTACCTAGATATGACACTGCATTTAGAACGCAGGTTTTTCCCTGGTTCGATTCTCATACATTATGCATGAGGCTTCTAGGAAGCACAGCAGGACTAACAGTAGGATTACCATCTCCTGTATAATATCTCTGTATAAAGTTCAGGCCCAACGTCATCCTTTAGGCCTACACAGTAAGACAGCAAGGTAGGACCCCTGGGGAGATATATGGGTATATATACAGCACATCTTGCTTAGGAAGAGATAGGAGACCGTGACTTCCCGGCTGACACACTGACCAGAGACGCTGAGGTTCCTGCATGCAGACGCTCCAGCTAGCAGTGGTCTAACATCCCTCGCGAGGTGTCCAACTCGAGACCAGGACGGGGTCCCACATTCTCTAAACTCTCAGGTAATGGGGTGGACTAGACCCTAGAGGGATTCTTGGCATAACACCTACATAGATGCTAGGTACATTTAGGTACATCAAGTTAGGGAGACCTCATAGGAGTATGCACTTTTATCATGTGTTTCATGTACTTGTATATATTCATGATTTCTGCAAGATGGTAGAACTATACCATCCCTTTACTTTCATAGTATTGCTAATCATATATCTCTGCTACTGTCTAATGGTTGTTGCAGCTCATCTATGCTACACTAGAATAACAACTGTTCAATAAATACTTATTGAAACGCCCAGCCTGTTTATTCTGTGTATCTCTCTGAGACAAACTAAGTGAGCACGAGTGACTGAGCGAAAAGTAGTATATTGTTTCCACGATTCTGAGGGATCAGGGTTGTCATGTTCTGAGGTTGTAAAGAACTATTCTCTCCCCGATAAGAGGAGACTCTAGTGGCACTGTGAGCTAGCTAATACAGACAGGCTAACGTATCTGGTGGGGGTGCACGGAATCCGTCCGCCACCAACCCCACAGTTTATGTTATCCAAATGTGCAGATCCTGTATAGGTAATATAGGAACTGCACAACACTTTGTTTTCTTTAGTGAAGATATATGTAAAAAACTAAGGTTACAGAGACATTATAGTTAGGCTCAGGTTTCACTTTTCCAAAACCAGTGAAATTCAGCAGTGATAATTAGCTGAGCTAACTATAACTCGTGCCCCCACAATGCACTGCTTATGACCTCACATATTACATCTGCTGCCACAAGGACACATCGCTATCAAAGTGGCCCGCTCCGAGGCATGGTTACCTCTGCCTGGACTCCAATTTCAACCGCTCAATTGAGTAACTCTATTCACGTCTCCTTGGAACACCATCTTGGTTATGCGGACAGCATTTGCTCTCTTCCCATTAAATGCAGATCCACTGCGGGTCCTTCCGACCTTGCAGTTGGCAATTTTCTCAGGTATGTAACTCTATGTCCTGATGATGATCCCGCTATTTCATGTATGGGATCGAAACGTCGTCGACTCCTTGACACCTTAACACAATCATATGTATCATTTTAATGTGCTATGGTGTTTTTCTTCATTTATGCTTGCCAATTTGATGATTTCTTTTCCAAGCATTAAGCTATGCCTGAGCCCTTCTGTTTGTTCGTACTCTGAGTGATGCAGAGTTTTTGTTCCCACTTTATTGCTGTGTCACAAATTCTCAAAATATTAAAAGTATTCTTGTCCGGCTGGACAACGCAATATATATTTCATTGCATTTCTATATTTATTGTTTCTCTCCTATTCTTCTTGTGAGGGACCATTGTGTTTGTAGCTCACATATTACATCACTCATGACATGGTCAGTGACATCACTGATGACATCTCAAATGACATAAATTATGACATCACTGATGACATCATCCAGTGACTGTGAGTGCTTTAAAAAGGTTTGAGTATTAAATATATATACCAAGGTGTATTGATGAATTAGTGGGTGTATGAGTGCCTGTATGGATGATTCAGTGGGTGCCTGACTGACTGTATAAGTGAGAGATTAGGTGTCTCAATGAATGTATGGGTGAGTGACTAGGTTGTGTGAATGTCTGTATCAGTCTATCAGTTGGTGTCTAAGTGGCTGTATGGGTTGGTGAGTGGGTACGTGAGTGGCTATGTGTGATTCATTGGTTGTCTGAGTACCTGTATGGGTGTATGAGTATCTGTGTGGTTGAGGGGGTATGTGACTGCCTGCATGGATGAGTAAGTGGGTGAATCAGAGGCTGTATGGGTTAGTGCATGTGTCTGTGAGGAGCTGTATGGGTGACTGAGTCTGAGTATGGTTATGTTGGTGAGTGAATGGATGAGTCAGTGGTATATGGGTAAGTAACTGCATATGTGAGTAGACAGCATAGGTGAGTGTTGGAGCATATGAGTGACTTTATGTGTGAGGGAGTGACTGTGAGAGTGGCTGTATGGGTGAGTGTGTGCTTGTGTCACTGACAGTCTGGCTGAGTAAGTATGTGTTAGTATCTATATGAATAAGTGAGTGGGTGTATGTATAACTATATAGGTTTGTAAGTGGCTGTGTGATTGACTCTATGGGTGAGTGAGTAGGTGTGTGAGTAACTCTATGGGTGACTGACTGGGTGGCTGCATGGGTGTATGAGTGGATATATCAGTGGCTGTATTAGTGAGTGAGTTGGTGTATGAGTAGATGTATGTGTATGTAGACCTATGAATCAGTTAGTGGGTGTGTAACTACTGGTGTGGGTGTGTCAATGGTTTTGAGAATGATAATGTGGAAGTTGGAGTGGGTGTATGAAAGGTTATATTGGAGTATGAGTGGGTGCAGCAGAAATTCAATGGATGATGTCATCAGTGATCAGTAATTACATCAGTAATGTCACTGACCATGTCATGAGTGATGTATAATGTGAGGTCATAAGCAGTGCATTGCGGAGGTGTGAGTTATAGTTAGCGCAGCTAATTATAACTAGGGGTGGGCGGAATTTGCGTAGTCGCGCTACGCAAAGCTCCGCGAAATGGTAAAAAATCTCCGTGAGCACGCAAAAGTTCCGCGAACACGCGGAATTGCTCATTCCGCCCGTTCGCGATGCTTTTATCCTATTCGCGAACGCTGTTTGCGTGCTCGGGGAGAAATATCTCACGAACACGCATTTTGAAAGCGTGAACAAGCAAAAAATTCCGCGAAGCCGCGGATCGCGGAATTTTTGGCAATTTCGCGTTCTCCGCGGAACGCGAAATTACCCAAATTCCGCAAATTCCGCGAGCGGAACGGAATTTACCTCCCAGGCCTAATTATAACTGATGAATTTCACTTGTTTTGTACAAGTGAAACCTAAGCCTAACTATAACGTCTCTGTAACTTTTGGTTTGTTTCAGTGAATTAAGGTTTCTTCAATTCCATTTCCTAACTATAACGTCCCTATAACCTTTGGTTTTTTAGTGAATTTCTAAGGTTTTTTAAATGCTAATTTCTAACTATAACGTCCTTGTAACCATTGCTTTTTTCAGTGATTTCTATGGTTTTTTTAAATTATATTTCCTAACTAACATCCCTGTAACCTTTTGTTTTTTCAGTGAATTTCTAGGGTTTTTCAAATTTTATTTCCCAACTATAACGTCAATGTAACCTATGATTTTTTTATTACATTATTATGGTTTTTAAATTGTATTTTCTATCTAAAATGGCTCTAGAAGGTGTAGTTTTATAAGCTTGTATTTTCTTTAGTGGATTAATAAGCTGAGTTTTTTTCTTTATATTTTTACATTCACGACTACGTCGCGATACCCGTGGTGACATCACAAAAGGTGCATGTTTTTGAGGAAGTCTTAAACATGTATATAGACAGATTTTTGTGATGGTTTTGTGAAAAAAACTCTTCAATGAGGTGTTTTATATATTTGCGGTGACTTGTAGACCGCGGCGTCATTGGTAGTTGGAAAATGCGCGTGTTTTTTCAAAACTCAGGGACACATACTTAGACATATTTTAATTAATATGTTTATTGATATACTCTTTAAACCTAACTTTTGGAAGAATTTTTTCAATTAAAGCCATTTACTTGGTGTCTTGCGTAATTATTGCGATGCCATGTTGAACGTATACTGCATTGTATGATCCACATTTAGGGTTTAATATCAGTCGATTAACACTTATGTTTGAGTACTTATTTTCAAATAAATATTATTCTGTTCAATTGCCTGTCTTCGCCAGGACGCCGGTCATCGCGAAGATCATGTGACCTGGAAAGAAAGGAATATGATTGGATGATACTCGATTCCACTATAAGAATAGGAAGAACACGCCCATTTATCTATCTTGAACAATCTTTAAGAGGAGTTCATTGTGAGCAGCTCACTAACATTTGTAGGAGTGTTTTTTGCATATATTTGCAAAAAAGTCAACTCAGCCAGAAGAGGGAAATCAGGTGGATCAGGAAGTCCAAGAGGTGGATTCTGGTCAGTCTGGAGATGAGGGGCCTCCCCAGAAGATATAAGGCATTGCCTTGGATTTCTTCAGGATTCCGTCAGGAGAATCAAAAACAGTCTCCAAATTTGTGCAATGCACACTATGTGAGAAGACATTGTCAAGGGGTATAAAAAAGAAATAATCTTGCGGGGCTACGTCCATGCTTTACCATCTAAGAACATACCACAGCAATTGTCTGAAAGCAGCAAGTAGACAACGTGAGTCTGAAGCACCCTCAACTTCAGTAGCAGCGCAACAACACTGGGGCAGAGTTCCTTCAGAGGTCCAAACACATGTTCAAGATTTGGCTCCAGAGTTTTCCCGCATGGCATCATACTGCATGGATTGTGGAGTTGTAGTGAGTACTGGAGAGCAGTCCATAACAGCCCTTCGCAATGCTACAAAGGATCACAAATGTTGATTTTTTTTATTATTGACCATTTATAGTTTTTCTTAGGGGTGGGTGGAATTTGCGTACTGGCGCTACGCAAAGCTCCGCGAAACGGTAAAAAATCTCCGCGAGCACGCAAAAGTTCCGCGAACACGTGGAATTGCTTGTTCCGCCCGTTCGCGATGCTTTTTTCCTGTTCGCGAACGCTGTTTGCGTGCTCGGGGAGAAATATCTCGCGAACACGCATTTTGAAAGCGCGAACAAGCAAAAATTTCCGCGAAGCCGCGGATCGCGGAATTTTTGGCAATTCCGCGTTCTCCGCGGAACGCGAAATTACCCAAACTCCGCAAATTCCGCGAGCGGAACGGAATTTACAGCCCAGGCCTAGTTTTTCTACGTTTTTGAGTGCATGTTGAAGTTTTTGCACTTCCAGTTGCCATTTTTGTTTCCTGCAAGTATAAAAAAAATGAAAACTTTAAAATTCACAAAAAATCTCTCCCAAAAAAATCAATTCAGTTAAAAAAGATACGCTGAATGAATCAGTATATGAACATGTTTATGGTCATTGAATGCGTGCATGGGTAGTACATTAGTGACTGAATGAGGGCATGAGTGGTGCATGTTTGATTGAATGAATGTATGAGTGGTGCATGCATGAATGAATGATTGCATGAGTAGTGCATGCATTATTGAATGAGTACATAATTGTGCATGGATGATGTACTGAGTGCATAAGTGGGGCATGAATGATTAAATGAGTGCATGAGTGGTTGGGTAACTGCATGTTGAGTGCCTGGGTGATTGTATGAGTGCATGTGTGGTGACTGGGTGAATGGATGAGTGCATAGGTAGTATATATGTGATTGGATGACTGCATACTAAGCAGCAGCACTCCTCTTCGGAACTGTTACTCTTGTTTTAGCAATTTTTAACAATTTTAGACACCGCAATTTTAGAACATTGTTAGTACTCTGCATTATCAGGGCATTGTTTCTTGTATTACTACCTTTCCTCAGCACTTAGCACTTTCACGCCGGTCCCCGGTCCGCCACGGCTTGGCCGATTGTTGCGGAGGGACTCAGCTCCTCCCCCTTGCCGACTCATTTCCGGGATCTCAGATTTACTATTTAAAGACAGGTAGAGCTCGCGCGCCTAGCACTAAGCAGCAGCACTCCTCTTCGGAACTGTTACTCTTGTTTTAACAATTTTTAACAATTTTAGACGCCGCAATTTTAGAACATTGTTAGTACTCTTTAAGGCACTGCACGGGATGGGGCCCATACCGCTGCAGTCTAAGTTCAGCTGGTATACTCCCACCCGCAGCCTCCGCTCCGCTGCGGCCAACCTGGTGAATATACCCAAGATTAAAAGAGCGAAATCAGGCGGAAGAGCTTTCAGCTATGCGGCAGCACGCCTTTGGAATGCTCTCCCAGCTGACCTGAGACAGTCGCAGGATCTGCTGAAGTTCAGGGGGAAAGTCAAAACATGGCTTTTCCCCAGAGTACAGACTTAGCTTAGCAACATGCTGATTCCGGAACTATGGTGACAGTGCATATGTACCGCAGCGCCAGGATACCCATAGGGTTACAGTGCGCTTTATAAGTTTGAATACAATACAATACAATACAATACTCTGCATTATCAGGGCATTGTTTCTTGTATTACTACCTTACCTCAGCACTTAGCACTTTCACGCCGGTCCCCGGTCCCCCACGGCTTGGCCGATTGTTGCGGAGGGACTCGGCTCCTCCCCCTTGCCGACTCATTTCCGGGATCTCAGATTTACTATTTAAAGCAATGCAATTTCGGACGCGCAGCGGGCGCGTCAAAGGCAAGCCCGTCTGCGCCCGTCAGCGTCCGACCGGGGCCAGTACACATGTTGCCCCCTCCTCAACTACATATTCGTATAGCAGAGAAGAGCTAATCCAGGTAAAGGCACCTATCGCTGAGAAATGTCATCACTCTTTTGACCCTGACAGTGATTTTACCAAATGTGCTTGCTTTCCCATTTACACTGTCTACACACTTACATCCTAGCCTTAATACGTATAAGATGTTTCTTCTTAACTGTAGGTCGCTGCCCAAGCATGCAACAGAAATGTGCATGCTCCTGGAAGAGGAAGGGCCGGAGGTTATATTTTTAACCGAAACATGGCTTACATCAGGATCTGATCCTGACCTTGTTCAAGCTCTCCCCCCAGATTACAATCTCCAGAGGCTAGATCGGACTTCTGGTAGGGGTGGCGGGATTGCTATTATTTTTAAAGGCAATCTGTCATTGAGTTCTCTCCCACGCTCACCCTGTCAAGAATACTTATTTATCGGCCCCCCGGACCTGTTGGCCAATTCTGCAAAGTCATACCTGATATATCCGCCAATTTGGCTCGCACCCACAGTAATTTTACAATATTGGGGGATTTTAATCTCCATTTTGATAACCTTTCTCAGCAGCCTGTAGCAGATCTAATAAATGATCTGGAAGGTTATCAACTCCTTCAAAAAGTCAGTCACTCAACTCATTCACAAGGCCACTTACTAGATCCCATCTTTTCCAATATGGATGACTCAGTGGGCGGGATTCCTATCCCAGTGCCATGGTCTGACCATTTTCTCATCCCTTTTTTCTGGTCCCCCAACTTTGCCACATTGCCCACAGCACCGATTATGGCAAAGTCTCGTCCTTGGTCCAAACTCTCAGTAGACCTTTGGATCTCAGAGTTAGAAAAGACTCAGCCTGATCTTGATCTCGATGCAATAAAAGCTAATGATAATTTCAACAGATGGATAGAGGGTTCTTTTGACTTAGTCCTTCCATTGAAATCCATCCAGTTAAAATCAGGATGTAACAGAAGGACTTGGTATACCCCAAAGCTCCGGGCTCTGAAGGAGACATGTAAAAAATTAGAAAGAGCCTGGCGGAAGGAATTTTCCCCTAACAAGAAAGTAGACTATAGGGAAGCCATTAAGCTGTACAAGAAAGAAATTACAATTGCTCAATCAGCATATTATGAAGAAAAAAATATGCTCAGCCGCAAACTCACCTCGTGAGATTTTTCGCATCACAAAAACCCTGCTTAAAGCCCCCCCGCCTCCGGTGCCATTGGATACCTCAGGCTCACGATGTGACAATCTGGCAGAATGTTTTCACCACAAAGTCAAAGACATCTATATGTCCTTCCCATCAATAGACAGCCAACTGTGGGACTCGAGTCCTCAAAAGTCTCACCCTCGCCTGGCGGTGTTCCCTTTGATGAACTCCAAAATGTTGGATAGTACTGCCTCCAAAGTAAAGAGTGGCTCACCTAGGGACCCAGCGCCCCTCCATATCCTCAAACAAGTGGCCTCAACCATTGCCCCCACCATATTGGAACTAATCAATGCTTCACTCAGGACGGGAGTGGTTCCCCCCCCCCGGAAAAGAGCAATGGTCAAGGCACTTTTGAAAAAGCCTTCCCTAGACCCTGACTCCCTGGGAAATTATCGGCCCATCTCTTTACTCCCGGGTATCAGTAAAATTGCCGAAAAGCATGTCAATTCCGTGCTGTCCACTTTCCTAGAATCTCACAATCTCCTTCATCCATCACAGACTGGCTTCCGAACCTCTCAAGGCACTGAAACGGCCCTACTATCTGTCGTTGAAGAGTCCAGACATATCAGGGATGCAGGAGGCACAGCGGTCATTATCCTTCTAGACCTCAGTGCGGCATTCGACACAGTCAACCACCAACTCCTGGTTCACAGGCTTTCAGGGTTGGGGGTGACCGGGGTCATACTGAATTGGCTGCGGTCCTTCCTGGAGGACAGATTCTTTCAAGTTTTTGAGGCAGATGTGACCTCAAAACAGTGGCCTCTTTGCTGTGGAGTACCCCAAGGGTCATCCTTGAGCCCCACCCTATTTAATGTTTATTTAAGTCCTTTAGTGGATATTGTAAGGCCCTTCGGCATACATATAGTTGCGTACGCAGATGATACGCAACTGGTGGTCGGGCTCAACCAGACTAAGAACTCCCCCCCAACCTTTCTACCTGTCTGAAGGAGGTTTTCAACTGGATGAGTACCTCCTTTTTGAAATTGAATGGAGAAAAAACGGAGATTATGACTTTAGGGAACCCATCCCTGTTTGACTCTACCCTCATGTGGCCAGTTGAGCTAGGTCCGGCACCCATCCCCAAGAGTCATATAAAAAGCTTGGGTGTCTGGCTGGACCATGAATTGACTTTTAAAGCACAGGCCAGCAATGTAGCAGCCTCATGTCATGGCATCCTAAAAGCACTCTGCAAAGTACTCCCCCTTCTTCCTGCCCACGCAAGGAAGATCATGGTACAGGCACTCATTTTGTCCCGCATGGACTATTGTAATGCTCTGTACCTCGGAGCCCCAGCTGCAACCCTCACAAAGCTTCAAACAGTCCAAAACTGGGCAGCCAGAATTCTTTTGGACGTACCGAGAGGCCAGTCGGCAAAACCTGCCCTGAAATCTCTCCACTGGCTGCCCATTAGAGAGAGAGTCTATTTCAAGGCTATGTGCATTGTGCACAAATCACAAGCTGGAAAAGCCCCCCCTATCAATCTCTCCATGGTTTGTCCCTATCACGCTAACAGGAGCCTTCGCTCAGACGATCTTCATCTGGTTGTAGTCCCCAGGATTCGGAGAGCTAGAAGCGGGGGTCGACTGTTCTCTTACAACACCGCCAAGTATTGGAAATACCTCCCCCTTCACCTCCGTAAGGAATCCAATCACCTTGTTTTTCGAAAGTTACTAAAAACATGGCTCTTCCCCTAGATGATTGTCCTGCTGCTAGCTGCCCAGCGCTGGGATGCCTCCGGGTAGCCATGCGCTATATAAAAGCCTTTTCAATTCAATATGTAGTGCGTGATTGTTTGAATGACTACATGGTTAGTACATGCGCGATTCAATGAGTGCATGTGTTGTGCCTGGGTGATTCAATGAGTGCATAAGTAGTGCCTAGGTGATTGGATGAATGTATGGGTAGTGACTGGGTGATTGGATGAGTGCATGGGTAGTGCCTGGATAATTCAATGAGTGCATAGTTTCTGCATGAGTGATTATATAAGTGCAGGTGCAGGGGCTGGATGATTGCATGAGCACAAGTGCAGTGCCTGGATCATTGGATAAGTGTAAGTGCAGTGCCAGGGTGAATGGATAAGTGCAAGTGTAGTGCCTGGGTGAATGGATTAGTCCAAATGTAGTGCATGGGTGAATGTATGAGTGCAAGAACAGTGCCTGGTAAATGAATGAGTACAAGTGCAGTGCCTGAGTGATTACATGACTACATGGGTAATGCCTGAGTGTATGGATGAGTTCATGGCTACCACCTGGGTGACTGGATATGTGCCTGAGTAGTATATGGGAGATTGGATTAGTGCAAATGCAGTACCTGCATAATTGGATGAGTGCAAGTGCAATCCCTGGGTGAATGGATAAGTTCACGTGTAGTACCTGGGTGAATGGATGAGTGCAAGTGTAGTGCCTGGGTGATTAGATAAGTACATAAGTAGTACCTGGGTGATTAGATGAGTGCATCAGCAGTATCTGGGTACATAGGTTATGCCAGGATGATTAAATGAGTGCCTTGGTATTGCCTGGGTGACTTAATGAGTGCAAGTCTAGTGCCTGGGTGAACGGATGACTTCAACTGTAGTGCCTGGGTAAATGGGTGAGTGCATGGGTATTGCCTGTGTGATTGTATGAGTGCAAGTGCAGTACCTGGATAATTGGATGAGTGCAAGTGCAGTGCCTGGATGAATGGATAAGTGCAAGTGTAGTGCGTGGGTGAATGGATAAGTGCAAGTGTGGTGCCTGCGTGAATGGATGAGTGCAAGTGCAGTGCCTGTATGAAAGAATAAGTGCAAGTGCGGTGCTTGGGTGATTGCATGACTGCATGGTTAGTGCCTGAGTGAAAGGATGACTTCATGTGTACTCCCTGGGAGGTTGGATGACTGCAAGTTTAGTACCTGGATGAATGGATCAGTGCAAGTGCAGTGCCTGGATGAATAAAAGAGTGCAAGTGTAGTGCCTAGGTGATTTCATAACTGCATTAGTAGTGCCTGAGTGAAGGCATGACTCCTTGGGTACCACCTGGGTGATTGGATGAGTGCCTGAGTAGCAGCTGGGAGATTGGATGAATCCGAGTGCAGTACCAGAGTGGTTGGATGAGTGGAACTGTAGTGCCTGGGAGATGGGATGAGTATATGAGTAGTGACTCAAATCCATCACTAGATTAGTGATTTGGCACATGTAATATATTTCGATCTCCAACCACTGTGAAAAAATATGAATAGAGAAAAATGTATTAGGATTTATTAGGCAACCAAAACAACACACAATATTTTTTGCCAAAACTTTAATTCAACATATAAAAATGTTTTACTATTTGTTACTGTTTTCAGCTTTCATACTTCTTCACTTTCAACAGTGGACTGTATGAAGCATCATTATGAAAAAGTGGGGAAAAAACAATCAATGAATTGTAAAAAAAACAAATGTACACAGTACATCATTACACATATGTCATACTGTGCATTCCACTCACTACAAGTGTAATTGTGGCTTGCTGATAGGTACTACCTTAATGAAAGCAACTATATGTTAAAACTGTTTCTGTTATTTTTATATCTATTACAAAATGTCCAACAATTATGAAGCAGCCTTTATGTTTGGATATCCTTTTGTAAACATCATCCCTGTTAGGCCAAATGATGTCTAAAATGTTCTTGGGCCATGTACAAAAAGAATAACACACAGTACTACATAGAATTTGCTGTAGCAGAAACAAAAGGGATCATTGTTTTAGTGGTGAAGAGACTTTTTAGATACAACTCAAGGCTGCTGGTATTATAGTACCTTCATTTAGTTTTTATCTATAGTACAAAATGTAGTCCTGTAATGTTTTATAAAAACATTTCCCACAGTTACAAAGAGTCTTTCATTTCTAACAGCTTGCTGTAGACAATACCCCTAATAGGCCGAAAAATGTATTGGAATCACATAATCCATATATATGTCAATACAATACCACATTTTGTTATCCTAAATTCTCCTTAGAACTTCAGTTCTATAAATAGCAGATATGAGTTTGGTAACTTTTCAGGTAGACTTGATTTGAATGTCACTTGTGTGTCATTGCACTCTGTCCATCCTGTTTGACATCTTTAATATAGTGTGTAGTGTCCAGAGGTTATATTAACTCCGTCATGAAATATGAGTGCTATAGTTGTGAAAGTTCTTTTGAAATGAAAATTTGTCCAGCTACATACATTGTAATTTCAGTTCATAATTTAGTACCATTCACTCTGCATTGTTGTAGCATGACAATGACATATTTTCCATAACTTTGTAGAAACAAGGTTGATCTAAGTTCTGATCTGCAGTTTGGACAGGTCATATCTTGATGGGCGTATCTAGTTAAATTTTCAAAGGGCACAGCTTTACAATCTGGTAATGTCAAGTAGAGGAATCGTTCTGAATTGATTTCAGTGTTAGACATGGATTCACAGTCTTCACAGTTATGGTTCCATTTGTAAAGTTAAACCAAATAATTTATTGAAATTCACATCTTCTTCCTCTAATATCCCTAGCATTACCATTAAAAATTCTTGAGCATCCTGCTGAAGATTTTGAGAAAACACTACTGATCTAGTATAGTCATCTGTAAGTTTTCTTATTCCAGTAGCAGAATGTATAATACTTCTGTCACTTCTTAATTCTTCAAGTAAACTACATAGTTGTGAAGACATTATTTTATCTACCTTTACTTAAATTCAATTTGTAGAATGAGGCAAATGGTATAGTCCATTTCACGCTACATTTGCATAACAGTTCACTCCAGATTTATAATCAAAGTGATACCCTTCTATTTCCTCATAGTGCTGTAGTTTTCTTTTCTTAGGCCCTTGTTATTTTTCTTTTTTTTCATCCTTCTGTTCAGCTCTGATAGACTGCTTTGATATTTTCAGTTTTGAACACATTATCGGTTTTTTCAAACACAGGATACTGGCTATATTGAGGAGCATATTGAGCTCCTAACCGATTATTCTCCCTTACATAGCTCGCATCAGCACTTACTTGCTTCTCATCAAAATCAATCAGAAATAAACCAGACAATGTTCTGATTCACGACAAAGCTACATATGACATTGCATCTTTGAATACACAATTAAAAATATTAACAAGAGCTGTATCTACACTTAAACAATGCGATTTGTGGATAGTTACTGCATAAGCTAAAGACACTGGGAACTGCTTTCGCTGCACATACAAGTCTTTCACAAGCAGGAAACGTACAACACATCTTCCAATCTGCTTAACTTCACGAACATCATCAAACTTTATGGCTAAGTATTCCACGTCATTTCTGTTTGGTTACTTAATAAATTTCATAACTTTACCCATTGCACCATTCACTAGCCTTCTTCAACTTTTAAATTACAACATAATATTACGCGACAATTTTTACAGATATGTAACTGTTTCTCTAATCCTGCAATTTGTGACACAGACTTTTCTAAACTATCCAATTTTGATTGCAGTTTTTCTGTTAGTAGCACTGTAACTCCTTGATGTTCCATGTTATCATTCGCTGTAATTTTGATGATCTCTTCATTTTCCAGTTGCAATAATTGTTCATTGATTTTACTACACTCCTCAAGAGTTGACATCAAACAAACAATAGACTTCTCTTCCTCACCAAAATTATACATTACTTCTGCAGCTGAAGCATTACTTGGAAATAGATTTTTGATGAGACTGATGTCTAATACTCTCATTCCTCATTTGTGAGGACACTTTTATCTCCTTTAGTATGTCTCCATAATACATATCTGATGCTTGTCACATATTATGAATTATCTCTCTGTGTTCAAAGTTTTCCCAAATGTTTACATTTCCAATTCTTCCTAGTGAATCCCTTGTATCATTATGTAGTAGTTTCTTGAAGACAGGTTGTCCTGTGACTGGAGTGAGTTGTAGAAGGTCTTCAAAGACTATTAAGGGTTTTCCTCCAAAAAGCATGGCATAGTCAGTTTTTAATATTTGCTGCATTATTAAATGTATAAAAGCTAGGATTAGGTTAGACACCATGCTGACTTCATCAATAATTAGTAGCTTTAGTTTCTTTAATACTTTGGCCACTTCATGACAAGCATCACCAGATAATTTATTGTATTCTAATGTGTTATCATGTTCAACAAGCAGCTTTCATAATCGATGATGGCTAAATCCTTTAATATTATGTGCAGCTAAGCTTGTTGGTGCAGTCACTACCCACAACAAATTGGAATATTTTGTCTTCTGCAGATAACTTCTCAATACTTTAATCAAGAAACATTCTCTAGTTCCACTTGACCACTTATGTACAATAGAACTGGTTTATATAATGCAGACTCTTTTTTCTCATGCCAAAATCCATGTTCTACTTTACCTTTTACATATTCAAATATTTCTTTCTGATCTGTATTCAATTGCTGTATTAGTTGTTCTACATCCACAGTTTCCTGTCTTACTTGCTGCATTGCATTCTCCACCTCATTCATAGCTATTGTAGCTTCATTTTGAATGATTGGCTGTCCAAGAGGATCTTGACTTCCAGGTACTAAACTTTGACTGCTCTGAATACTCTCTCTAGCTATCTTAGCAGCAATTGTTTCTTCTTGTTCAATCTCATCTCTTAACATTTGAGGATACACTGGAAACACAGGGCACTCAATGGTGTCTTTAACAGCATTGAATGAGTCTTCATAACAGTCAAATTCTCCAAGTAGCTCACTTTCAGTTCACCAACGACTTGAACCAGCTTTCGATGGTTGATTAAATTTCCCTTGTTATTTCTGACCAAACATCCTTCAGATCCATCAACAGCAAATTTTCCTTCTTCTATATTTTAGCTGAAATTATTTTTGTATGTATAATGTTGAAGTAATTCAAACAGGCACATCCTTTCTAGATGAGGACTCCTTCTTGGATAATACATATCCACCATGTTAGTCTTCAGAATATCTGTACTGTGTGGCTCAAATTCCACAAGATATTGGATTTCAGGAAAAGACTTCAGTAATCTATTAAGACTATTAGCAAGCCCTAAACTCACACTTAGAAGTCCTCTAGATTTAGAAAACAAACTGCTGAGCTTCACCAGTCTGCACATTCCTAAGAGCTGTGAGAAAGCATTTTCAAACTAAAACTGTACAATTTCTTTGTAAGTGTCTTTTCTGCTGAAATCTCCTCCAACATCTCCTTCATCTCAGGTTTTTCTGACTTTGTTATATAAGAGGTGACATACCGAGCAACAGCAGTTGAATTATCTTCAACAAACTGTAGATCCGTATTTGCATTCCACATCTTCAAAATCACAGGATTATAGTCATTGATGTAGTTTGAGGCTTTTGTTCGTCAGAGGTTGAATGTGTTCTTTGGTGATTTCCATAAGCGAGTGTGTTTGACTGCAGACAAAAAGCTGTTAACTCTTGCGGAATGTGGCTTTTCCAGATGGATCGGCACTGCATTAACAACGAGCGTTGTTACTCGTTAAAAACATGCCAGCTGAAATACAAAGACACCCCCAGACACCAATACCAATCCAAGATTAAACAGGAATGGTCTTCGTGGAAGTTCAAAATGCACACAGAACTCAAATGCTACCAACTGGATGGAACTGAAACTATCTGTAACTTCACCACCAGAAGTGCTCAGACCATCTTCTTTTTAGGAAGCCACTTAAAACTGAGCTCTTTTGCAACTAAGGGGCCGATTCCGATTTGGGCCGGAAAACATACCGACCGACTCGGTACGGGAATTTAGTCCGACCGACACGGACCGGCGCCGCACGACCCGGGTAGTACGATGAAATGCATGTGAAATCCGACAGACTCGGACGGAATACAAAACGACCGACCGAGCCGGACGGAAACAAGCCATCCGGCCGGGAAATCACGCGAAACGAACCGACCGACGCACTCGGATTGAACCCGAACGAAACGTACCCGCGAACTCCGACCCGCGTAGTACGATGCTGTGCGTGCAAAACACGACCGACTCGCCCGGAGCACAAGCCGTACAACTGACACGCATACAAAACCCAGCCGAAGCAACCCAATACTACGTGACCGACGACTCGTACGCCGCATATGAAACCTAGCTGACACACAGCCGGAACTAGTCGGACAAGATCGCACCAGACAACTGCAGCGTCATACTCGGACACAAGAACGACTCCTACATGCACCAAAAACACCAAGGAATTTTTTTTTTAAAAAGGGCCAAACAAGCAACCACTAAGCCAATAAATACAGGGAGGAAAAAAAATGGAACAAGGACACACCTCCAACTCCACCTACATAAAGGCCACAAATCCCTACCATGATCCCTTGCAAATTCCACTGACCTGCCAGACAGAACACCATCACACAGCAACCACAGACACACTCACAGCTCATACATCACACAAGCCACACACCATTACCACACCTACAAATAGCACCCTCACACACACCCAGCTAAACCTACAATCACACCCCCCACTTGTACACACACACACATCAATCACCACCACCACCCATCACCATGCCCCCAAAGAAGAACCATAAGTTCCTAGATTGTGAATTGGAAGTCCTGGTAGACGAGATCCTCAGGGTAGAGCCACAGTTGTTTGGTACATTGGTACAACAGACCCCCATGTCGCAGAAAACCAAGATGTGGGCGAGGATTGTCGACAGGGTCAATGCACAATCACCATGTTTGCGCACAAAGGAAGACATCCAGAACAGGTGGTATGATGTGCGCAGGAGGGTCAGGGACCTACTCAAAAAGGACTACCTCCTCAGCGAGCACACCGGCAGTGGCCCTCCTGCAAAACCAGTATACCTCCGGCCCTGGGAGGAGAAGGTGCGGGCCATCCTACCACCAGTGAGCGTATACGGACTAACCGACATCCCAGAGCCTGGTGAGTACACAACTAATATACACAATATGGTGTGACAACACACACACATCACAGTCAAGGGGATAGGCAAACCATGCACACTTAGCAAATACACAGCAACCAAAAGATATCCATCCAAAGATGTGAATGCTAGTCAGACAAACACAATACCTGCCATCTCATAGTGATATGTAACTGTGTCATGACATCTACAAACCTAACAACAAATACAGCAAGGCAGTGGCACAAATAGAACCAACAAATACTCCCAGATATTTACCCACCACTAGAACACCACCTCACAGGGAAGCTCACTGAAAGGAAGGAATTCTGTGTATGCTGGTCAAGTCAGTGTAGCCAATAGCACGATGGGAGTGGTAGTCACAGATATTGGTCACACCCACAATTGGCCCATCAACACCACTCTGAACCATGCTCACATCACAGGGAGTGGAAAACAACTGACAAGATGGCTGACACTGGCTACTGCTGTGGGGAGCACAAGGCCCTGCTGGGAACTGGGCACCAAAAACAACAGGACCACACTGTCAGCCATCTTGCCATTGCTGTCACACTCACACACACTGGAAGTCCACTCAAAAGGAAGGAAGGATGGGCATGCTGGGAAGGGGGTGTAGGCAATAGCATGATGGGAGTGGTAGTCACAGATCAACATCTCACACCCACATGGCCCAGCAAGTTAGCACTGAAGCATGCACACCTCACAGGGAGTCAAAAGCCACTTCAAAGATGTCTGACACTGGCCACAGCTGTGGTGAGCACAAGGCCCTGCTGGGAACTGGGCACCAACAAACATCAGGACCACACTGTCAGCCATCTTGCCATTGCTGTCACACTCACACACAGTGAAGTCCACTCAAAAGGAAGGAAGTATGGGCATGCTGGGAAGGGGGTGTAGGTAATAGCAGGATGGGAGTTGTAGGCACAGATATTGGTCACTCCCACAATTGGCCCATCAACACCACTCTGAACCATGCTCACATCACAGGGAGTGGAAAACAACTGACAAGATGGCTGACACTGGGTACTGCTGTGGGGAGCACAAGGCCCTGCTGGGAACTGTGCAACAACCAACAGCAGGACACCACTGACTGACATCCCGAAAGACAACTTGCACTCCCTGCAATGGAAGCACGTTCCATGGTGGGATATCTGGCTGGGTGGGAAGGAGGACTCACAGCACTGACCATAATTACAAGCACCTCCCCTCAAACACCCCCTCAACACTAACTCCACATAACCCACCTGGGAGAATGCAATGCCTCACATCCTAACTGAAGATCCCACAAAGAACCACCACCCTGGGTTATGCTGTGTGAAGCACAGGGACACTCTTTGGACTTGTAGCCAAACAACTGCCAGGACAACACTCCCAGCCATCCTGTCAGCACAGGCACCCCACCCCACAGGGAAGCAGAGTCAAAAGGAAGGAAGGATGGACATGCTGGGAAGGGGGGTGGAGGCAATAGCATGATGGGAGTTGTAGGCACAGATATTGCTCACCCTCACAATTGGCCCATCAACACCACTCTGAACCATGCTCACATCACAGGGAGTGGAAAACAACTGTCAAGATGGCTGACACTGGGTACTGCTGTGGGGAGCACAAGGCCCTGCTGGGAACTGGGCACCAACAAACAACAGGACCACACTGTCAGCCATCTTGCCATTGCTGTCACACTCACACACAGTGAAGTCCACTCAAAAGGAAGGAAGTATGGGCATGCTGGGAAGGGGGTGTAGGCAATAGCAGGATGGGAGTTGTAGGCACAGATATTGGTCACTCCCACAATTGGCCCATCAACACCACTCTGAACCATGCTCACATCACAGGGAGTGGAAAACAACTGACAAGATGGCTGACACTGGGTACTGCTGTGGGGAGCACAAGGCCCTGCTGGGAACTGTGCAACAAGCAACAGCAGGACACCACTGACTGACATCCTGAAAGACAACTTGCACTCCCTGCAATGGAAGCACGTTCCATGGTGGGATATCTGGCTGGGTGGGAAGGAGGACTCACAGCACTGACCATAGTTACAAGCACCTCCCCTCAAACACCCCCTCAACACTAACTCCACATTACCCACCTGGGAGAATGCAATGCCTCACATCCTAACTGAAGATCCCACAAAGAACCACCACCCTGGGTTATGCTGCGTGAAGCACAGGGACACTCTTGGGACTTGCAGATATTGCTCACCCTCACAATTGGCCCATCAACACCACTCTCAACCATGCTCACATCACAGGGAGTGGAAAAGGACTCACAAGATGGCTGACACTGGGTACTGCTGGGGGGAGCACAAGGCCCTGCTGGGAACTGTGCAACAACCAACAGCAGGACACCACTGACTGACATCCTGAAAGACAACTTGCACTCCCTGCAATGGAAGCACGCTTCATGGTGGGATAACTGGGCTGGGGGGAGAAGGAGGCCTGGATGGCAACCAAATACCACCAATGCTGGTCATGCACACACCTCAATATACACATTGACATGCCACAGGTTGGCAGGACAATGTGCTCCACCAATATCACTCTCTGACTGTCACAATTTAGGAGAATGCAATGTCCTGGCCCACATCCAGAGGTACAGTCACAACTGTCAGGTGTTTGAACAATTGATGCCAGTAGAAACATAACATACAATCTGTGTCTCTCCCCAAAACAGGTGATGATGGGGACACAGCAGCAGACGAGGAGGAGTCCCTGTCCCAGGCTCCGGGGAACACTGAGCTCACTGGTGTGGATCAGCCACTGCACTCCTCGGATGGCAAAGAACCAGCTGGACCCTCCGGTGTGAGTCATCATGCAGCACCAGCAGTACCAACATCTACACCCCCTGCACCCACCCCTCCAACAACTGCCAACACACAGGCCACCCCTGCCAACACGGACAGACCAAGGACCACAGATGACAACAGTGCAGGGACCCAGGCCCAAACTGGAGCTGGTGACAACGAGCCCAGGAACAACACCCAAGTGGGCCCACGGTCACCTGTGCGTGCCACCGCAGGTCCTGCACGTGTTGCCAGGGGTGGTGGGAGGGGTGGTAGACATAGGTCGCTCTTTGCAGAGGGGTCTGGACTGCATGATGACCCACAACTGGCACGCATCGCGGATGCGTACCAGACTAGCACCGGAGAGGTCAGCCAGGTAGTGGGGATCCTCAAGGACATACAACAGCAGCAGGCTGCCCATCATGCCCGCTTGGACTCCCACATGTCCCGTGTTGACACACACATGTCACATGTCGAGACACACATGTCACGTGTCGAGACACACATGTCTGGCATGGAGTCCAAATGGGACACATTGGAACAACTGACAGCGGTGCATAGGGACATACTGACATGCCTCCGCCAGATCAGCACCAACATGGCCTCACCTCCCTGTGTGCCCACAACAACTGCTGCTGAAACAACTGCAAATGCCACAGGGAGGGAGGAGGACTCTGGCAGAGAGTCCCCTGCACCGCCGCAGCCTGCACCTGAGGGTCCCCCCAAGAAGAGGGGCCATCCGAGGAGGCCAAACTGAGAGGCCGATGGCCATCTACATCCCCCAGGAAGCCAACACCTGTTCTGGAACTTTTCCTCTGTGTGCAAACTGCACGCCCTGTCGAAGCCAACCCAACTCTCCCACATGACATGGGGAGCTCTAGTTGGCCAAATTTATCAGATGACTGTGGACTTTACTCTGGACATTTCAGCTACCAAGACTTCCAATACACATGGGAACTTTGGATTCCAATTTCTATGTACAGCACCCACCATCCTGTGCACCATCCTCACACCTGTATATAAATAAACTCACCAATACACCATATCTGCCTCTGTTGTGATTCCAACGTGGTTTTTGTCATGTAGATGGTGATCTGCTAAATGACACTGTGCATGCTAACTGCTACAGCAAGTCCAACACCGTCATGTCAGTCATGGCGACGTGACACATATGAGGGAGACACACCACTAGGGCCACACAACACATACACACCAGGGCCATCAGACTCATCACCTATACTGATGTTGCAACTAAATACAGTGGAATGCACAGACACGCCACCTATTCACAGTCACTGTCAACTAGACTACAGGTGCAGTAAGCAAATGTCAGTCAGATGTGTGACTACAGACAACGCACATCCCAAAGTGAAGCACAGGTTTATTACACATTTGCAACATGTTGTTTCCACTACAAATGCAAGCTAATCCAATCTGGCTGTGGCCACAAAGTCAAAAAGTGCAGAAGATAGAAAGTCCAGGGGTGTGTGGCACATCACCTGTAGGGAAACGACTGCTTCCACCTTGGAAGTTGAATCATGGATTCGGGGGATCCAAGTTGATCAGACAACTCCGGCAGCACCCTGTGAAGGACAGACATGACACACAGTCAAAACCACTGAAGAACAGCACAGAACGGCAATACTCATGTCTAATACATGTCACGAGATAACTACACAAAACCAAGTTAGCATGTCAACACTGTTGGGCAGTACAGACCACCTGCAAGGACACATCGCTGCACGCATCCAGTCAAGTAGCACATGGCCACACTCAAACACCACCAGAGCACCACACACACATATCATGCAAACTCAAATCATTGACATTACAACCCTCTGGAGACTCACATTCAGCTGAAGAAGTTGGTGATGAGCTGTGTGCGGACATCACCATCATCATCATCATCATCATCTTCACTGGCATCGTGACCCAGGCCAGGATCTTCCACAGGTGGTGGACATTGGTCATCGCCATCCAGGATGAGAGGCTACTCCTTCCGCACTGCCAGGTTGTGTAGCATGCAGCAGACGATGACAATCTTGCACACCTTTGTGGGGCATATGGGAGGGCCCCTCCTGTCTTGTCCAGGCAGCAGAAGCGGCTCTTCAGGAGACCAAAGGTCCGCTCAATCACCCTTCTCGTCCGACCATGTGCCTCATTGTAGCGCATCTGGGCTGGTGTCACAGGGTTCCTGAGGGGTGTCAGCAACCACGGCATGTTGGGGTATCCCGAGTCACCTACAGACAGACAATTTCACATTAGCCGATTTGAAAATGTGTGCGGAAAACAACATAGCACAACACACACAATGGTACAAAGTCAGTACACACCAACAAGCCAGGCACGCTGGTTCGGCATCTGTGACATCATCCTCGGGATGCGACTACTCCTCATCACGTAGGCATCGTGTGCTGAACCAGGGAAACGGGCACACACATGTGAGATGGTCATATCTGCAAGACATACCAACAGAGCATTGATCGAATGGTAATGTTTACGGTTCCGGTATACCTGCTCATGTGGCTGTGGTGGTATCAAAGCCACATGTGTCCCATCAATGGAGCCAATTACATGTGGCATCCTCCCCAGGGCATAGAAGTCACTCTTGACGTCAGTGAGTCGTTGACGTGTTGGGAAATAGATGTACTGGTTGAGGTATCTCAACATTGCCCCCAAAACATCGCGTAGCACACGGCTGAACATAGTCTGTGACATCCCACCAGTAGTTGCCACAGTGTGTTGAAAGGTACCGGTGGCAAAGAAGTGTAGGGCTGCCATCACCTTCACCTTGGGGGTCAGCGCTGTAGGATACGGCCGGCCAGGCTGCAAATGTGGGTCCAACCGCACTGCCAAATCCTCAATCAGCTGCCTGGTGAAGCGGTACCATCGGATGCTGTCACGTTCCACCATCGTTGCCAGGTCTGGGAATGGTCGATGGACAGCAGGAGCCCTGCAGAGCGACCCCTGACCTTGACTGGTAGGTCGCTCCCCCACCACACAGCTCCGTCTGTGTGCCCTGCTGCTGCCCCTGATTGTGCTTGTTTTTCCTTTCTGTGCCCCCTTGCTGCCCCTGATTGTGCTTGTTTTTCCTTTCTGTGCCCCCTTGCTGCCCCTGATTGTGCTCGTTTTTCCTTTCTGTGCCCCCTTGCTGCCCCTGATTGTGCTCGTTTTTTCCTGTCTGTGCCCCCTTTGCTGCCCCTGATTGTGCTCGTTTTTCCTTTCTGTGCCCCCTTGCTGCCCCTGATTGTGCTCGTTTTTCCTTTCTGTGCCCCCTTGCAGCCCCTGATTGTGCTCGTTTTTCCTTTCTGTGACCCCTTGCTGCCCCTGATTGTACTCGTTTTTTTCCTTTCTGTGCCCCCTTGCTGCCCCTGATTGTGCTAGTTTTTCCTTTCTGTGCCCCCTTGCTGCCCCTGATTGTGCTCGTTTTCCTTTCTGTGCCCCCTTGCTGTCCCTGATTGTGCTCGCTTTTCCTTTCTGTGCCCCCTTGCTGCCCCTGATTGTGCTCGTTTTTCCTTTCTGTGCCCCCTTGCTGCCCCTGATTGTGCTCGATTTTTTCCTTTCTGTGCCCCCTTGCTGCCCCTGATTGTGCTCGCTTTTCCTTTCTGTGCCCCCCTGCTGCCCCTGATTGTGCTCGTTTTTTTCCTTTCTGTGCCCCCCTTGCTGCCCCTGATTGTGCTCGTTTTTCCTTTCTGTGCCCCCTTGCTGCCCCTGATTGTGCTAGTTTTTTTCCTTTCTGTGCCCCCCTTGCTGCCCCTGATTGTGCTCGTTTTTCCTTTCTGTGCCCCCTTGCTGCCCCTGATTGTGCTAGTTTTTTCCCTTCTGTGCCTGTTTCCCGCCGCTGCGCCCCTGCGGCCCCGCCCCCTCACTGCCCATTCGCTGCCCCATTCCCTGCTCCTCCCTCCCACCTCCCCATTTATGGCGGCCGCTGCGTGGCCGCGCCGCTGGCGCGCCAAAGGCGCGCCTAAGGCAAGCCCGTCTGCGCCCGTCCGCGCCGTGACCGCGCCCAGCGCCAGACCCCCTGGTCCGGGCATCCCCCGCGCCCGCCACATCAACAGACGCCGATAAGACGCCAGCACCCTCCACGCACTCAACCCCGGAAAAGATCACGCCTGCTACCAGGCCACCCCGAAGCGCACCCAAGGGCCCTTCACCTGCGGAACTGCAGCTTCGCCAGCACCCGCCCCGCCAAACCACCGCCCAGGAAAGAACCCAACTACCTCAGATGCATCCTCCTAAACACCCGCTCCGCCCGCAAACACGCCATCGAACTCTGGGACCTTCTCGACTCAACCTCCCCAGACATCGCATTCCTGACGGAGACCTGGCTGATTCCCGCTTCAGCCCCCGACATCGCCATTGCCATCCCGGACGGATACAAGATCACCCGCAGGGACCGCACCAATGGAGTCGGAGGAGGCATCGCCATCGTCCACAGGAACACCCTCAGAGTCTCAACCAACACCGACGACACCCTCAGCACCGCCGAAAACATGCACTTCCAGATCCACACCGATCCCAACACCACCCTCAGAGGAACCCTCATCTACAGACCCCCGGACCCCGACCACAGTTCAGCGATTCCATCGCTGACTTCGTCAGCACACACGCCATCGCCTCCACGGACTACATCCTCCTCGGGGACCTGAACTTCCACCTCGAGAACAACAAGGACACCAACTCCACCACCCTGATCGACAACCTCGCCACCCTCGGACTCAGACAGCTCGTGACTACACCCACCCACACCGCCGGCCACACGCTAGACTCCATCTTTTCCGCAAGCCCACACGTCTCCTTCAACCACACCTCCGAACCCCACTGGACTGACCACCACTGCATCCACTTCACCTACAGGAAGCCCACCACGCACCACCGCACCGAACAAATGCCTCGCCGCTGCTGGAGCAGAGTCACGGAAGACCAGCTAACCACAACCCTCGCCCTGAGCCCACCCGCCGAACCCTCCGACCCCGACACAGCCGCCCACAACCTCAGACAGTGGATCGACGACTGCGCCAACACCCTCGCCCCGCTCAAGAATCCGCCCAACAGCCACACCAGCAAGAAAGCCACCTGGTTCACCGAAGACCTCCAGGCCTCCAAACGAACATGCCGAAAACTGGAGAAGATCTGGCTCCACGAACGGACAGCGGAAAGCTACGCCGCCCACAAGAGCGCCACCCGCAGTCACCATCACCTCATCAGATCCGCCAAACGGGCCTCACTCAAAGACCGCCTAGACAACAATGCACACAACAGCAAAGAGCTCTTCAACATCGTGAAGGAACTCTCCAACCCCAGCTCCAACACCAACGACATCCAGCCGTCGCGAGACCTGTGCGACTCACTGGCCACCTTCTTCCACCGCAAAATCGCCGACATCCACGACAGCTTCAACACCACGACCGCCCCGGCAACCACCGAGACCACTGCCCCCACAACCACCAACCGCCTGCTCTCCTGGACCAACATCAACGACGAGGACACCAGCGAGATCATGAACACCATCCACTCCGGTTCACCGCTAGACCCGTGCCCTCACCACATCTTCAACAAAGCCAGTCCAGCCATCGCGCCCCATCTCCGGAAAATAATCAACATCTCCTTCGAGACAGCAACCTTCCTGGAAAGCTGGAAGCACGCCGAGATCACCGCCTTACTCAAGAAACCCAAGGCAGACCCCAAGGACCTCAAGAACTTCCGACCCATCTCTCTGCTCCCGTTCCCCGCGAAGGTCACCGAGAAAATCGTCAACAAACAACTGACCCGCTACCTCGAGGAGAACAACATCCTGGAGCCTTCCCAGTCCGGCTTCCGCAGCAACCACAGCACCGAAACCGCCCTCATCGCCGCCACCGATGACATCAGGACCCTGCTAGACAACGGAGAAACAGCAGCCCTCATCCTCCTGGACCTATCAGCCGCCTTCGACACGGTCTGCCACCACACACTACGAACACGCCTTCACGACGCCGGGATCCAAGAGAAGGCCCTGGACTGGACCACATCCTTCCTTTCCGGCAGAACACAAAGCGTCCGCCTCGCCCCTTCCGATCCAAGGCCACCAAGATCATCTGCGGCGTACCCCAAGGCTCCTCCCTCAGCCCAACGCTGTTCAACATCTACATGGCACCCCTCGCCCACGTCGCCCGACAGCACAACCTCAACATCATCTCCTACGCCGACGACACCCAGCTGATCCTCTCCCTCACCAAAGACCCTCACACCGCCAAAGCCCACCTCCACGAAGGAATGAAGGCCGTCGCCGAATGGATGAGGACCAGCCGCCTGAAGCTGAACTCGGACAAGACGGAGGTCCTCATCCTTGGTTCCAACCCTTCAGCCTGGGACGACTCCTGGTGGCCAACATCACTGGGAACAGCCCCGCCACCCACTGACCACGTACGCAACCTAGGGGTCATCCTCGACCCCACCCTCTCCATGACTAAGCAGGTCAACGCCGTTTCCTCATCCTGCTTCAACATCCTCCGAATGCTCCGCAGGATCTTCAAGTGGATCCCCACCGAAACAAGAAAAACAGTCACCCAGGCCCTCGTCACCAGCAGGCTGGACTACGGAAACGCCCTCTACGCAGGAACGACGGCTAAGCTCCTGAGACGGCTGCAACGCATCCAGAACGCCTCTGCACGTCTTATCCTCGACATCCCCCGACGCAGCCACATCACACCCCACCTGAGAGACCTGCACTGGCTCCCTGTCAACAAGAGGATAACCTTCAAGCTCCTCCCCCACGCACACAAAGCACTCCACAACTCCGGACCAGCCTACCTCAACAGACGACTCAGCTTCTACACCCCCACCCGCCAGCTCCGCTCGACCAGCCTCGCCCTCGCCACAGTCCCCCGCATCCGGAAAACGACCACCGGCGGCAGATCCTTCTCCCACCTCGCCGCCAAGACCTGGAACACCCTCCCCACCAACCTCCGAAAGACCCAAGACCTACTGGCCTTCAGAAGACTCCTCAAGACCTGGCTCTTCGATCAGTAGCAGCACCACCCCCCTCTTCCCCCAGCGCCTTGAGACCCTCGCGGGTATGTAGTGCGCTTTATAAGTGACATGATTGATTGATTGATTGATTAGGTGAAGAAAGCAGGATTGTCAGTCACCCCACCTATGTGCCGTTCACCATACTCAATTTCACATGATACATCATTAACAAACACAAGTACTTGATGTGTGTGTCGTTCCGTTTGGACATATATGGCACCTACATGGACATCATCTAACATCTCTGTTCAACAAGTGTTGACAACAGGTTCCAAGGTGTGCTATGGGACACCATTAGGCTGTGTCACAGTACCCATTAACTGCTCTCACGTTCCACACACATACCACAGTGACATGTCTGGACAGATGCTCCACAGGCATCACAGCTCATTGACAGGTAGATTCCCAGGGACCCTGTCTTGCCACATGGACACTGGCATGACATGGCGTATCATGTACACGTCAGAAAAACAAACATGACACCCACAGGTAGTGGCCCCTGTAGCCTCTGCAGGACAGACATGGACGTCTGTGACACACACACACACACCATCAAAGTCCATGCACAAACCACGTGGATGTGGAGAATGTCTCCCATTGTGCACATGGAGTCAGAGACATGTGATACACAACATGCACACAGACTGTGGAGGGACATCACTATTGTTGGAATGGGCCACCCTGTGACGTACATGCCTTCCCACATGTGAGCCTGGGGGTATGTGACATGTCATACACATACACAACCTGGAAATGTGACCATGACACATGCTCAGAAATGAAAAGTTGCACACCACAGTGGTCAGGTGCACAACACACAAAGGACCCTGTCCCCATGAACACGTGCACAGCCTGGGTGTGTCTGCCCCCAAGTGCCACCCCAAAATCCACATGTTCACCCCCATACACAGATAAGGTTATGCTGCCACACATGCCTTATATACAGTGTGGACTGGGTGTGGTGTTGTAGGTGTGCCCCTGAGTCCCTGGAAAGTAAATGTGGCTGGCATAGGTTCACCAGTGACCAGCATGGTGACATATGCGTGTGACCTGTCCAGGGTCGTGTTGTACAGCAATGGACCGATCGGTGTGCCCGGCCAGCCCATTGCATTGTATGTGAGCGGGTACGCGTTGTATGCCTGGTACGCGTTGTACAGCAATGGACCGATCGGTGTGCCCGACCGGCCCATTGCATTGTATGTGAGCGGGTACGCGTTGCATGCCTGGTACGCATTGTACAGCAATGGACCGATCGGTGTGCCCGGGCGGCCCATTGCATTGTATGTGAGCGGGTACGCGTTGTATGCCTTGTACGCGATGTACAGCAATGGACAGAACGGTGCACACACATTGGCTGGGGCCTGGCATGGCAACGGACGCGTTTTCGAAGCTCCAACGAGTCTGATGCAGTGAATTCAGTTGGCCAGCCACAACAATGTTGCAAAATCATGGGTGTCATGAAATTGAAGATTTGAAGGATGCTGTGGGCGTGTATTAGTGCTGCTATTCCATGGATTGGTCAAATTCAGAAGATGCAAACGACTTGGACCTATCACTTTGGACACATGGGACAGTATCTGCCTCTGCAGCACACATATAATCTGGCTGTTCCCCTGAGAGCTCACTTGCCTGCACTACATGCTCCAGGACGAAATCAGCCACCAACACTGCTGCTGTTTATGCATCCTCTGGCTCCTGCAATGGCACGTACTGTGGAGAGAGCCCCAGCCTTCAGCCTTGAGGAGAACCAGGCCCTGCTGGACAGCCTCCTTCCACAGTACAGCAAGCTGTATGGGAAACCAGGGGAGCAGGTGAGTGTGCTGTCCACTGCCTCACTAATTGTGCATGTTGTCTGACTAGCAGGGCTTTCAGTGTGCACACCACTGGCTAGCATGCCCACTGAGTAGTTGTCACACCCCAAAGTGTGTAGTTACATGCACTGAACTGGTACAGTGCAGTAACAGTGCATTCCAACTAGGTTTACTTCCCATGCAATGATACCATGTAGTGACTGCTGGCAAACTGTTCATAGCCATTGTTGCACTGCCTGTGTACATCACATGCCCCTGTGATTGAGACATGTATATCCAACTGTGTGATGCACGTATATGTTGCATGTGTAGTAATGGCCTTTTCACTTTGTCATCCTCACAGGTTGATGCCCACCAGAAGCAGGAAATTTGGCTGACCGTCGCCCGGAAAGTAAGATCCGTGGGGGTCTACAGGCGCAGGATCCGCAACTGCCAGAAGAGGTGGCAGGACCTTCGTGGCTGGACCCGGAGGATCGCAAGGGTCCAACTGAAGCTGTCGCCTCCTCGCAGGAGGGGCGGACACCGGACCCTGACCCCCCACATGCTCCGGATCCTGGCGGTGGTCTTCAATGACCTGGATGGGCAGCTGAAGGACAGACAGCAGCAAGGAGGGGGTGAGTCCATGACTGCACTGTGCAGTTTGTCTGACATGCTATGTGCCCTCCTCTGGCCTGGTTAAACTTCCACAGTACATCAGTCATGTGGTCCAGGACCCATGTCCCTCATTTGTGACATGCCCACTTCTCCTCTGATACGCATATGTGTGGCCCTTATAGTCGGGAAATTGTGTCATTTGGGGACTGTGTCATTGCATTTTGCTTTGCTCAAGGTGGGGGACAGCATTTGTTCCCGTGACTATGTTGTGCGATTAATGGGTGGCTCAATTGCTTACACAATGCCTAAGTTCTGACATGTGATCTGGGTGTAACTTTGATATGTGGTCCGCTTGCTGCTCTGTCTCACCACATGTCCCTGGGGAATTTGCCACACACCCATGCTGCTGGTGGGAACAATGTTTGGGCCTCAGGAGTATGTGTATCCAGTGTGTCACACATGCTTAGCCATCTGCCTACTGTCCAGGACTCATCCCTCTTACAGGTGGAGCTGGACAGTCATGCCTACTCCAGGGCATGCAATACACTCTGTACTCCCACTCCCGTGTATTATCTGGCATGTTGTGATCAGTGAAATGTACCCTCAGGTGTCTGCCTCTGTCTCATTGTGCTGTGTCTTCGTTGTCAGGACTACTGGTATGTTTATGGGTTAGGGCTCAGCATGCCATCTGAGATGTCACCATGATAGACGATACTTCTGTGACTTATGGGTGTCTGATCACTTGACTGTGCACACAGGTGTTTGCGACTGTGACTTTCAGGCAGCTGTGTTGTGATTCACAGCACACTGTGAGGTGCTCATGTTCAGAGAGTTGTGTTTCATGTCCCCCATATGTCCAGTTGGTATGACGTGGACAAATAGTAGTACAGATGATGTGGTATTTGGGGGATGGACATGTGCACTTGTCAGTCACATAACTTGCATTCCCCATGCCCTCGGATTGTGACACAGTGCAGACTGGTGTTGGCAGGCTGCCATGGCCATGTGACTTGAGACAGTAATGTATGACTTTGCATGCATTCCTGTGTCATGGCATTAAACTTCCTGAGACTGATCCTGCAGGGGAGTGACATGTGCAACATGCACTCCATTGTGGCATTGACTATCCGGACATGGGTGCATCAAGGTGTCTGGTGCTGGTATGCATCACATGCATTTCTATTTAGACTCTGGCCATCCCTTTATCCGGACACCTGCACTGACTCAGTGGCAAGAAATGTGATGTGTGCATGTTCACATACTTCACCGTGTTCCCTGCAATGTCCAACAACTGTGTAGGTGGTGCATGTGTCCGCACTGGGGTCTTACCATCAGACAGGCACCAGACAGATGGGTGCAAGGGCAGGAGCGGTGTGAGTCCCATGGTTGACCATCAGACTGACAATTGGCTTCCCCGAATCTGTGTGGGGACTTTAGGCAATGTTCAACTAAGGATGCCAGGGCTTGCTCTGTAATGTGCTGTACTTACTGTGGTGTGTGCGGTCAGTGCAGGTGACTGATGTTTGTCTGTTTCCCTAATTGTTTGCAGATACATCCACGGCCACAGGAGGGGACAGCTCCATGGACCAGGAGGAGCAGCGGAGCCAGACTGGGTCAGCATCAGACGAGTGGTCAGAGGGACCCAGTGGCACGGAGGGCGAGGGGAGCCACACCGAGGAGTCCTCAGCACCATCCACCTCAGCTGAGGACCACAGCAGCTCGGAGGATGACTCCCTTGTGGAGGCGGGTGTCAGCAGCCACCAAAGGCCAGCTAGTCTGTCTGGCCCCGCCACCACCACCACCACCACCACCACCACTGCCCTCACATTGGCTCCCATTCCTGAGGTCCGTGGAGGCTCCCGTACTCGGGAGCGTGTCTCCTTCGTGCCAGGCACTGCACCCCCTGCCCCTGTGTCCCCTGCTGCCCTGAGTGAGGAGTTTGTGTACCTCCTTCGTCAGCTCCATGTAGGGCAGACAGCAATGCTGAGTGTCCTCCATGCACACACCACTCTGTTGACACAGCTGGTGTCGTTCATGGAGGGCATCTCAACGGGTATGTCTGCCCTACAGAGGAGCAATAAGTCCATGGACTCCTCCCTGACGACAGCAGTGTCCCTCCTCCAACAGTCCCTCACCCCTCCCACCTCTGACCCACCCACACTTCCTGCCCCCCTACCTGTCCAAAGCACATGCACACCTGCACAGTCACCCAAACACACAGACACGAGCAGCACAGACACACCCAAGAGAAAGACAAGACGTGCACACAAGCATCCTCAGGGGACTGATACCACAGACACAGGGGATGGGGAACACACACACACACAGGCAACCACAGTCACTCCGCAATCCTCAAGATCCTCTCCCTCCAAGACCCCTTCCCTTGCCTCACCTGCAACCCCACCTGATCAGCAGCTCTTCCTCAGTGACCTCGGCCTCTTCCCCTACAATCCCGCTGATCCAGCATACCGGGGGAAGAGGAAGTCCACCCACACAGAGGGGAGTGCCCCTCGCCCCCGGACACCCTCCCCCAGGCGCAGGCAGAGTTGGCCCCCCACCCGCAAGTCCCCCCAGTCCCGGAAGAGCAAGACCCCGCCACCGCCCTGCAAGTCAACCACCCAGTCTCTCACCTCCATCCCCCAGGCCACCATTCCACAGGTTCCACCGCCACACCCTGCCCCAGGTTCCCCCACACACCGATACCACATCCCCAAACTGCTTAGGCCCTCCCCCCCTGCCACTTGCTCTTTCACCCCCAAACCAGATGCTCTGCCTGTTTGTGCCACTGGTGTGGAGACTGTGTCCCCCCCCTCTGTCCTGCCCAGCTCTTCTGCCCCCCCTTCCACTACCTTGGAGTCATGCACTGCGGTGGAGTCCACAACCACCCTGTCTGACTCGGGCACTGCATTGGGGACCCAGTCCACTCCATCTGACCAGCCCACTGCAGTGGTTGCAGCACCAACACCATCTGACTTGAGCCCTGCGGTGGTGCCAGCCCCCCCTGAGTCAGACACCTCCACTGCAGTTGCCGGTGACACTCCTGCACCCACCTCCCCTTCACTGCCTCCTTCTGGCATCCCCTGATCCTGTCCCTGCGGTGCCTGGCCTGCCCCTCGTATGCCCCTCCAAGGGGGATGTCCCCTGTCCGTACCTGTGCAGGCAAGCAATTGTTGACAAGTTGTCACACATCACCCTGTTGGGACTGTATATTTGGACTGGCCATTGGCCTTAGTTTATACTGGACTTTTGATTTGAGTTGCACACTTGCTGAATAAAGCCTCTTTTTGTTTACTTGTGGTTAATCTTTGGAGGTACATGATGTAGATGTGTGGAATCATGCATTTGCTGTTGTAATAGTGTTCAGATCAGGTAAATGAAGTTTTGCTGTGATGGGCTCCATGTAGTCCATGGGATATGTGTCCTAATCTAGTCTGGATCTATAGCATCCTTTGCTGCAGTCTGAGGGTGTAATTTCAGCATTTGACACAGGGATGTACGTTTAGCATTTGTAGATTACCATCTTTGTCCTACACTGA
The DNA here is from genome assembly GCA_963921515.1 of Calotriton arnoldi. Classification (NCBI taxonomy): domain Eukaryota; kingdom Metazoa; phylum Chordata; class Amphibia; order Caudata; family Salamandridae; genus Calotriton; species Calotriton arnoldi. Next base: position 546,999 of record CAWUFW010006083.1, read on the forward strand.
TGCACATCTGGTGGGCTTACCACTGTCCAATGTTCCTAGTACCCTGACTGTGTGCCCGTCTCCAATGGACATGCAGTTTGGCACATCAAATTTGGAGGACTCATCTGTGTACACAGTGCAAGTTGCTTGACACGTGTCTTGGGTGTATGCAGATGACTGACGTGACACTCCCGTGCCCAGGCTGATATGAGCAGAGCCTTCAGTGTGTTGTAGTTGTTGACTCACTGACCGAGTGTTCTGATTACAGGTTTGAGTCGTGCACAGACAAGGTTTGGCACAGCTGACCTTCCACAGGAGTAGAGTGCCCTCATGGCAGTGCGTGATTCCATGATATAGGCTGTGCCTGTGTTGTGTGTTGTGTAGGCATGTCTGTGCGTGTACCCTTCTCCTTTTCCTACACAGGCTGTGTCCCTACGGATGTTCCTGTTTGTGATGCTTGCTGAGTTGTTCTGTGTTCATCCAGCATCTTGGACCTGGTTTCTCCGGGATGTGGGTGCATGGCAAACTAATGTTAATGAGGTTGTCATCCCTAGTTGTCTTTGTTGTCAGGGCTGGGGATGTGGGCAAACGCAGATGGGACACAGTCAAGATTCCTCTTGGCACTTGTTGGTTACACGAGTAATGTGATTTTCTGTTTGTGTATGCTTTCAGTGATTGTGACACGTTGTGTGTGTGACTGCTGCCACTCCTCAGGGTCAGAGATGCAATGTTGGAAGTTGTCTATGTGTGTCCTTTGTGGGTCAGCTTGGCTTCTTCATTGGTGTGTGACTATGGCCAGGATCCCATTGTTTGGGGTGGATTTGACGTCATGCTCATGTACGGCATACTGTGCAGTGTGTCAATAACATTCACAAGTATTGTTGACTGGCCATGTGTGATGGGTTTCTGCACCTTATTTCCCCCCACCACCACAGGGATTTTCATGGGTGCATGTGCAATGTCAGCAGTCCATGTGAGCTTCACTGCTACACATTGGTGGAGTTCAAGGTGTGTGTCGTTGAGTGTGTGCAAATTTGAGTTGTTGCACGGCTGGGGCACTACCTCCATGTTGTCCTTGGCTGGCAGGCCATGCTGAGTGCTTTGTGCTTGTATAGATGTGATGGTAGTTTGTTGCTCAGGACACATGGCTGTAGTTCACAGTGTGGATGACATCTACCTTTGCCATCACAGTGTGATTGTCATGCAGGCTAGTGTCACCACAATGTGGGGTCCCTGGGGAGTGCTGTGATGGTTCTGTCTCTTGCTGTGTTTGTTGCTGTTCCTACAAGCTTGTGTGACATGTGTAATTTGGGCTCCCTCTCATCTCACAACGCCTGTTTGCCCTCATAGGGGAATCCAATCCCTGAGTTAGTTTTGTATGTGACTGTGTTGACATCTGTGTATTAGTGAATCTGGCCTCCTCATGTGTTGTGTGTTTGCCTGGGGACACTGGCACACAACCCCCCTCACCTGTTGTGTATGATATGCAGTGTGAGTCTGCCAGTTTGTGTTTGTGCATTTGCACCACTGTATTGGCATATCTTTAGTTTGCCATTGGCTGTATGTTGTTTGTTGGCTTTCCCCTGCTGGCCCTGGGACTGCTAGGTCATCAGTCAGCACATTGATCATGATTAGTATGTCCCATTGCTGCCATGGTATGGTATTTGTTCACATGACATCTACAGTCTCCACAGGATATCTACATTTGTGTGTCCATTGCTGCAGATATGTGGGTCTGCATTATGATGCTCACTTCTGTCATTGTGTTATTTGTGAATGTAGACAATGTGGGCCCCCATGGCTGATGTTTGTGTGCACATGGCTAGAACGATGTGTCATTGGCACTGCACTGCTTGCCTCACACAATCTATGTTGCTATGGGACACAAGCACTACAATGCCACTGTAGTGTTTGGTGTTGTGTGGCCAGGAATAATCCCTGCATTTTTGGTTTAGCAGATTTTACCAGGACTACACTTACCTTTTGGGCACTGTGGTGATGGGGCTTTGGGCCCCATTGCCACACTGTTCAAAATGTGCTTCAGCTATGGAGCACACACTTGCCTTTTGGCCACTGTGGTGATGGGGCTTAGGGCCCCATTGCCACACTGTTCAAAATGTGCTTCAGCTATGGAGCACACACTTGCCTTTTGGCCACTGTGGTGATGGGGCTTAGGGCCCCATTGCCACACTGTTCAAAATGTGCTTCAGCTATGGAGCACAGACTTGCCTTTTGGCCACTGTGGTGATGGGGTTTAGGGCCCCATTGCCACACTGTTCAAAATGTGCTTCAGCTATGGAGCACACACTTGCCTTTTGGGCACAGTGGTGATGGGGCTTTGGGCCCCATTGCCACACTGTTCAAAATGTGCTTCAGCTATGGAGCACACACTTACCTTTGGGCACTGTGGCGATGGGGCTTTGGGCCACATTGCCACAGTGGTCATGGTCTGCTTGCATTGTGTAGGCCACACACACAATTATGTGTGACACATGTGTTAGGGGGTCACATTGTATGTTCAATGTCATGTTCAGTGTTGTATGCATTTGACACAGACCACACACGCTTGTCATGGTGTTGGGGGTGGGATGTAATTTACAGACAGTCCTTATGTGGGAGTATGCTAGTTGTGTCATGCATTACCCGTCCTATGAGTAGGGGTGGTTGTAGTGACAGGCATCCTGCCCCCCATGAGTGGGGATGGTAGTAGTGGTAGGCATCCAGCCCCCCATGAGTGGGGATGGTAGTAGTGGTAGGCATCCAGCCCACCCTGAGTGGGGGTGGTGTTAGTGGTAGGCATCCATCCCCCTATGGGTGGGGATGGTAGTAGTGGTAGGCATCCAGCCCCCCATGAGTGGGGATGGTAGTAGTGGTAGGCATCCAGCCCACCCTGAGTGGGGGTGGTGTTAGTGGTAGGCATCCATCCCCCTATGGGTGGGGATGGTAGTAGTGGTAGGCATCCAGCCCCCCATGAGTGGGGATAGCAGTAGTGACAGGCATCCAGCCCCCATGGGGGGGGGGGGGGTGGCAGGCATCTAGCCACCCATGAGTGGGGATGGTAGTAGTGGTAGGCATCCAGCCCCCTATGGGTGGGGATGGTAGTAGTGGCAGCCATCCAGCCCCCCATGAGTGGGGATGGTAGTAGTGGTAGGCATCCAGCCCACCCTGAGTGGGGGTGGTGTTAGTGGTAGGCATCCATCCCCCTATGGGTGGGGATGGTAGTAGTGGTAGGCATCCAGCCCCCCATGAGTGGGGATGGTAGTAGTGGCAGCCATCCAGCCCCCATGAGTGGGGTTGGTAGTAGTGGTAGGCATCCAGCCCACCCTGAGTGGGGGTGGTGTTAGTGGTAGGCATCCATCCCCCTATGGGTGGGGATGGTAGTAGTGGTAGGCATCCAGCACCCCATGAGTGGGGATGGTAGTAGTGGCAGCCATCCAGCCCCCCATGAGTGGGGATGGTAGTAGTGGTAGGCATCCAGCCCACCCTGAGTGGGGGTGGTGTTAGTGGTAGGCATCCATCCCCCTATGGGTGGGGATGGTAGTAGCGGTAGGCATCCAGCCCCCCATGAGTGGGGATGGTAGTAGTGGCAGCCATCCAGCCCCCCATGAGTGGGGATGGTAGTAGTGGTAGGCATCCAGCCCACCCTGAGTGGGGGTGGTGTTAGTGGTAGGCATCCATCCCCCTATGGGTGGGGATGGTAGTAGTGGTAGGAATCCAGCCCACCATGAGTGGGGGTGGTGTTAGTGGCAGCCATCCATCCCCCATGAGTGGGGATGGCAGTAGTGACAGGCATCCAGCCCCCCATGAGTGGGGGGGGTGGTGGCAGGCATCTAGCCACCTATGAGTGGGGATGGTAGTAGTGGTAGGCATCCAGCCCCCTATGGGTGGGGATGGTAGTAGTGGCAGCCATCCAGCCCCCCATGAGTGGGGATGGTAGTAGTGGTAGGCATCCAGCCCACCCTGAGTGGGGGTGGTGTTAGTGGTAGGCATCCATCCCCCTATGGGTGCAGATGGTAGTAGTGGTAGGCATCCAGCCCCCCATGAGTGGGGATGGTAGTAGTGGCAGCCATCCAGCACCCCATGAGTGGGGATGGTAGTAATGGCAGCCATCCATCCCCCCATGAGTGGGGATGGCAGTAGTGACAGGCATCCAGCCCCCCATGAGTGGGGGGGTGGTGGCAGGCATCTAGCCACCCATGAGTGGGGATGGTAGTAGTGGTAGGCATCCAGGCCCCTATGGGTGGGGATGGTAGTAGTGGCAGCCATCCAGCCCCCCATGAGTGGGGATGGTAGTAGTGGTAGGCATCCAGCCCACCCTGAGTGGGGGTGGTGTTAGTGGTAGGCATCCATCCTCCTATGGGTGGGGATGGTAGTAGTGGCAGCCATCCATCCACCCATGAGTGGGGATGGCAGTAGTGACAGGCATCCAGCCCCCCATGAGTGGTGGTGGTAGTAGTGGTAGGCATCCAGCGACCCATGAGTGGGGAAGGTAGTAGTGGTAGGCATCCAGCCCCCTATGGGTGGGGATGGTAGTAGTGGTAGGCATCCAGCCCACCCTGAGTGGGGGTGGCATTAGTGGTAGGCATCCATCCCCCTATGGGTGGGGATGGTAGTAGTGGTAGGCATCCAGCCCACCCTGAGTGGTGGTGGTGTTAGTGGTAGGCATCCATCCCCCTATGGGTGGGGATGGTAGTAGTGGCAGCCATCCATCCACCCATGAGTGGGGATGGCAGTAGTGACAGGCATCCAGCCCCCCATGAGTGGGGGTGGTAGTAGTGGTAGGCATCCAGCCACCCATGAGTGGGGATTGTAGTAGTGGTAGGCATCCAGCCCCCTATGGGTGGGGATGGCAGTAGTGGTAGGCATCCATCCCCCCATGAGTGGGGATGGTAGTAGTGGCAGCCATCCAGCCCCCCATGAGTGGGGATGGCAGTAGTGACAGGCATCCAGCCCCCCATGAGTGGCGGGGGGTGTGGCAGGCATCTAGCCACCCATGAGTGGGGATGGTAGTAGTGGTAGGCATCCAGCCCCCTATGGGTGGGGATGGCAGTAGTGGTAGGCATCCAGCCCCCTATGGGTGGGGATGGCAGTAGTGGTAGGCATCCAGCCCCCCATGAGTGGGGGGGGGGGTGGTGGCAGGCATCTAGCCACCCATGAGTAGGGGTAGTTGTAGGGTGGTGTTGGTGGTAGGCATCCATCCTCCTATGGGTGTGTATGGCATTGGTGTTGGCCATCCCACCCCTATGGTTCTGCTGTTGCTTGTGTATGTCATTTGTGCATCCCTATGTGTGTGTGACATATTTCAGGTACGTGTCGTTTGTTTGTTTTGTGGGTGTTTGACTTACCGTCTGCGCCGTAGGCGTCCGTGCCGGTCCCGGTAATAGATGTAGAGTATTGGTAGGACCTGCACGATGGGATTCATGGTTGGTTCGTCTCATTCGGCTTTCTCGTGTCTTCGACTCGTACTCGTCGCTGGCTTGTTCGTCTCGTCGCCGTGGATCGTCTTGTGGCGCGAATCGGAGCTTATGTGCAGCTCTCCCGGATGCTCAAACGTGCCGTACGTAGCGACGAGTTCAGCGAGTAAGGGAGACGCATCGTACTAGTCCAGCCGGAAGGTGCTGTGTATTTGGTTCCGTGCAACTCGATTCGGCGTTTACGGATCCGGCTCGGGCGGGGAACAGGAGCTGGAATGGGTAAGTACGGCTCGCTCGGAATCTGGGCTGTTATGCGCATCGTACTTGTTCGTTCGGTAGAGTGTTCGAGTCGGTCGGAAAACACGCGTTCGGCTCGTATTTTTTCCAGACGAATACTGTTAGGTGCACTTCCGGCCGACATCGGAATCGACCCCTTAGTCTTTCTGGCCTGTGTTCATTCCCAAGTAGCGTGGCGATACCCCTTATGGGGTAATTCAGGTGCTTTATAAATTAAACTCTTCCTTCTGAGATCACAGGTCATGGAAATCCAAAACAAAATCTTAAATAAAGTTTTTCTTTCGATGTATATATTCTACAACAGTATTCCCCACACCAATGATTTTGGAATCATAGAACTTATTATCTTAACATTTTGTCATTACTCTCCTTTTGAATGATGCAAGTGACATACTGATCTATGAAAGACAACACAGACTCTTCAATACCTGTTCCAAACTTGGGGGCATCTTTTACCCATAATAGCATGTGAATATGTGGAGCACCTCTGGCTTGGTATTGTTTGCGCCAAAAGAAATCAGTCGCTTCACCGAGAGGTGGATTACTCTATTTGCAGATAAAAGCCATCGTGGCTTGAAATCTGTGGTTAAAATATCTGCAAACATTTGCGGGGTCCACTGAGCAGAGTTCTCCTGGTGCCTTTAGATCGATGTCTTTTATATTCAAATTTGCCTCTCACAAGAATTGAAGCAGGTCATACCATGCATTCTCAGCACAACTGAGTGTTAGAAACCATGTAGGTACTCCCAAATTTCTCAACATGCATTTTAGTTCACCGTGACCATGATACCAATATTCCTTGGTCACATGTTGGCATGCCATGAGATTAATCAAGTTAGTAGTAGTATATCTTTATTACTTTATTATCAAAAATCATTGCAAGTAAAACTTTTAAAACTTATACAAAAGAAAACAACACTGTTCCAAATTCATTAAACAATAGATACCGATTACAAATAGATGTAATAATATCTCTGTATGTCTTAAATCTAAAACTTGCAACTAGTCCGATTCAAAGAGTTTCTACAAAATAAATCACATTACACGGACAGGGCTGTAAAATCCATAAGGTACAGAAAAACTGTAAAAGAACAAATTATTTTTTAACAATCACAGTTGGGACTAATTGCCATAACACCAAAATTAACACCTATTATTAAAAACTGACCCAATTCATTTATCTTGTACCAAATAAATTCCAATATGCAAATAGGCAAGAAAGTGAAGGTTCAGCATAAACAATAATTCATCCATAACATCCACATTATGCAAATAAGCTATAGACATACATCAAAGTTTTCAAAATAAGTTCAGCTATAAAATACATCTGAACGCCACCTATGTCATAAAAAATGCAAGATACAGCAGTGTGGGGTCTCAATATATTCTAAAGGCCGATTGTCTAAGACTGACTCATTTCAAAAGATTTAGGCATAATAAAATCCATTGTATAAACAAACTATGATATCCATACTGTGCAGATAATATAAGAAATTGACATCAGGGTTTTCACAATTGCATTTGAAACTGATTGCCATAGCGGCGAAATTGACACTGTATCATACAGAAAGTACCTTAGAAACACCCTTGTTGTTACTTAATTCTTTAAGGCACCCCGTAGACTGCCGAACCCAACTGTTTTTCAGCAATGGCTAAAAACTTTATAAATTGCGTAGCAGGGGAATCGACTGGCCCGATAGGCATAAGATCAAAGCCTAACAAGCCAATCTTACCCTGGCTATAAGAAATAGGGGTTTTAAAAAAATGTGACGTATATTGAGCAGTATAGGACACGCACACACTATGTGCAATAAAGTTTCATGTGAACACCCATACAATCTACAATTAGTGCTTGGCCATTGCTGAATCCAGCTCAGCAGACCTTCCTTGGTTGGGTTTATACCCATTAGAATTTTTTAAAAGGTGTTTTTTAATTGTGCTGAAAAGTAGGCATTCAAATATGGTTGAATTCAAAGAGCCTGATGTGAATTAATCACAGACCATGCATGAGTTTTGCAGCTAAAGCTATTTTATCTGCATCAAAGGAATTGAATTTGATTTGTTTTTTTTTTAAATTGTTTAAAATGGACATTGTCAAGTCAATTGACCCTATGTGCAGGCCAAAGTCCTGAAGGCAAGATGAAATATAGGTTCGCCAAGAAACAGAATAAGCAGAATTGATAACTTCAAGCCAACAGATGTGCGCTAAAGAAACAGGGTCAGATATAGACATAGTATATACATTTCAATAAAAAGACCCTTGCAACACCATAGACTGTCTTTGTAGACCACACTCCAGTCTTATTTCTGCTTGGAGATTAATTAAGTTCTATTCCAGTTGTTCATCGTTTCTGTGAATTTTCTCAAGAAATTCTCTTGCAGATAGATTTTGCAGATTTACACCTGTTTTCAAAATGTGGTTTACAGCATAAGACAATGAAGACAAATCACTTTCAAATAATAGATGAATCATATAAGGGATACATTGACAAAATCTAGAATCCTCTGAATAAAGTCTAGTACACCTATACTCGGCCGCAAGGATTTGTATAGACCGATCATCATACCTAACACCTACTCCAGTAGAAAAAAGATGAGCGAAACAGTGAGCTTCTAAACCTTTTTCCCATACACTCAAGAGTGTTCCTTTCACTTCTTTTAGTTGATATAGATCAATATCATCACCAACAATGTCTTTTGAATGTAGGGGATGGATGATGTAATGTTCACAAATATCTTCTACTCTGCTTCGATCCACTTTTTCTATCTGACCTGTTAATGATGATATATTGTCCAGATGTGTGATATCTTGAAGAATTTCTACATTCTTATAATGTACGTTATTTTGTACCAGATATGAAGTTGCATTTTTAACTTTGCTCACATCTACTAACTCTTGATATATTTCTTTACTCTTGGTTGGGACACTATTTACTAGAATTACAAGTCCCTCTTCAAAATTTCTCTGTACCCCTATAGTTTCAATATTTTCCTTAACATCCAATGGCAAGTATACAACTCTACCTTTGAGACCTTTCTGGAACTCAGTTGGAGCTAATTTCCCTGTCTTTTGCTCCATGCGAACTATAGCTTGTATTAATATGGATTCAGAAACATTCAAGACTTTAAGTACTTTTGAACAGGTACTATTTCTAAGTTGTTGTGTACTGCTCTAGCAGGCATTTTGTTTTCCTCTAACTTATTATAGCAGAACTTAAATATAAAGTCAAATCATCCCTCTACAAATAAATAAACAGCAAATTCTGGCCGCTTATTATTATTCGCCTTTTCAGTTTTAATGTATAAATCAACATTAAGAGTTTGATTTTTTTAGTGAGTGTGTAATCAACATATACAAACACAATTTGGTTGCTCTGATGAAAAAGCATTAAACTTTCTAATTTTTTGCAAAATTCGAAACACTAATACATCTGTTCTGCTCCACAACTCCTATTGTTACCAACTCTTCATTTTCCCTACACTCTTGTTCTGGTCAAAAAAACGAAATTTAAAATCATCACAAACCTTTTCTACTTCTACTACACTACCATGCAAAAGAGCTCTATGCATTTCTCCTAAACATAAAGGAGGAGTTTTTACATAATAAATCCTTCTAACAAATGTTTTCATTATTGAATGGTGTACACCTAACATTCTAAAATGATGAAAACTACTTTGACACACTTCTTTTGAGGGACAAGCTAGTGAGTGTCCTTGTTAATTATTATCCTTCCTTTGCAAAGTATGTATTTTCTGTTTCAAACTTCTGGAAGAAAACATATGGAGGACACTTCTCAATATATCAATTGATTGTTGAGGAATACTACAAACACTAGTACAAATAATTTCCTATCTGGGGCTGTGATTCCATTTGCATGTAAATGTATTACAAAATCACTGCCTCTCTTTATGTGATGCGTGATTGTCGAAATGAGTCTGTAAGGGCCTGCATAGATTGCCTCCTGTATGTACTAGTGAATATTGGGTTATGTAAGTGTGTAAGAAACTGCCTTCATTACCCCAAAATACATATCAGTTGAGTCTATCCGTGTGATTGAATCTTTGCGTGCTTCTCTAACTACCTCACTAGCTATTTCAGTGTCTGTCAGCTTTTCTCCTTAGGTATCTCAGATTTAAGTCTGGGTGTAGGCTGCATGTATAATTTGACACATAGGTTTCTATGAGTGCACAGAGCTCACTGAAAGGTCAAAGTGCATCTTTTACTTTTTAGGCGAATAGCTCAGTGTGCTAGCTTAGCTACATCCTATCTTGGTGTTCACTTATATCTGGTACAAGAACAGTTTACACCTTGTGTAGCACTTTTAAGTGATAAGAGAGCTCTACCATCAAAACTACATACCTATCCTGAAGTATACCCGGCCTGAGACATAATGCAAGCACTACTTGTCTGCATAATAAACTTGAAAGTGTCACTTGTTTAGCACACGTGGATGAGTGTTTCATTTCCTAGCTGGGGTTGTGATTCCACATGTATTTAAATATATTACTAAATGTCTGCCTCTCTTTATGTGGTATGTGGTTCTCTAAATGTGTCTGTAATGACCTGCATAGATTGCCACTTGGGTGTACTAGTGGAGACTGGGTTATTGAGGTTTGTGAGAAACTGCCTTTATTGCCAGAAGATGCACATCAGATGTGCCTGTCTGTGTGAGTGAATTGTATGCTTCTCTAACTACCTCACTAGGTTTTTCAGTGTCTGTCTTGATTTCTAATTCAGTATCTCAGATTTAAGTTTGAATGTAGGCTGGATATATAATTAGTCACATATGTTTATATGAGTGCACATAACACACTGAAACATCCAAGTACATATTTTAATTTTTTAGTAAATAGCTCCCTGAGCTAAGGTCTAGCTACAGCCTACATCACTGTTCAGTTATATATGGTTTAAAAAAATTGTATACCTTGTGTAGCAGTTTTAAGTGAAAAGAGTGCCCTACCAATACAGATAAATTCAGATTTATAATTCATATACAGCTATAATGCATAATTTCCACTTTCAAATCTCAGGGGGATATTCACAAGAACGTGCGATAAACATCGACAAAATAGGCTAACGCAATTTTCCATATCGCCGTCTATCACAGGAAAATAACTCCATGTCAACGACGAATTCCCAACACGGTGGTAACATGCAATAGTTTCCCGAGAACGCCTCAAATGTCCGCGATACAACTACTGCGACGGCGATAAAAAAGGAAACCCGAACGTGAAAAAAGTTGCGATGGGCCCAACTGCGATAAAAATCCAACGAAAAGCAGCGCCAGGCCCGCAAGTCCCACAAGTAAGGCGGGAACAATCACTATAAAAGCGGCAAAAAAAAACACCTACAAAACACAAACAACTGCGAAGCACCATGGAGGGAGCCGGAGCAAGTACAGAGGAGAACCAGAACCCCACAAGACCCACGGAGGACCAGCCTGGGACCTCAGGGACAGGGAAGGGCAAGAAGAATAAGAGCAACCCGCGTCTCAGTCCGCAGGAAAACAGGATCCTCATTACGGAGGTGACAGAACACCACCACCAACTGTTCATCACCTCCACTGTGACATTGGCAACTAAAAATACAATATGGCAGTCCATCTTGGCCAAGGTGAATGCAGTCGGAGTGAAGAGAAGGGAAGTGGACGACTGCAAGAAGCGCTGGACTGATGTGAAGCGCAAAACCAAGCTGAAAATCGCTGCCAACCTGAGAGCAGCAATGCAGACTGGAGGTGGGAGTCCAGCGACACATCAGGAGCTGGATGAGATGGAGGAAATGGTGACCTGAGTCATCATTGGGGAGCCGGTGGCAGGAGTTGGTGGACCGGACACTGCAGAACATGACCTGAGACAACAGCAACAGGGTGAGTAACGACCAGGGACTGGGGGGATGGGGGAGATGGGCACAATGGCACACATGCACAAGTAAGTAGAGCACATCTGCGGACAAACCATGCCCAAGAGTCACAACTCCGACCAAGAGCCCAATTTACCCAAGTCTGCAACATCTCAGCACTGTATAAGCACAGAAGTGAAAGGCACACCGCCTGAAAGGGAGAAGGGCCAGCCAAATCAGAGCTGAAGGGGCAACACACCCACAATGCAGCACACACACATAAGAATCAGAGCACCTCAACATTGGCAACAATGTGGTACAAAATGCAACACTCTCACAACAGAACAGAGGACACAACTGCTGCCGCTTGTGTGTAGAAAATGGCCATTCGCATTTGGCATAACAGGAAACTGTGAGATGACAATGGACAAGTACAACCTCACATCCCTGATGGAGTAGAAATGTCAACTATCCCGCATCAAATAGGCATCTCTTCACAGTCACAATGTACATTGGCATGCAGTCCGCTAGTAAACTTGTACTATGCGTGAACATACATGTGAACACAGTGTCAATCTGCATCTCCCCTTCACATTGCAGAAGGAGAATCAACACCTCCTGCAGAGCAGACACAACAACTCAGCACTGATGACGAAGAGGAACTCCCCAACATCGACACCGACACCCTCCAGCAGCACATGGACTGCTTCGGCACCCCACCTCCAGGAGCAGGGCAGCCCAGCTGCATCGAGGAGACCCCACCCCCTGCACAGACCACACAGCAGAAGCACCCACCACCACGGCAGGCTCCCAGGACCCCCACGACCAACACATGGCATTTCAACGCCGCGTGTTAGGGTGCCAGGGGAAGATGGCTGATCAGCTGCGGGTGGGGTTCGACCTCATGGCAGCCAAACTAGATGCCATACGTGGGTGTCTAAGTCCCATCAGGGTCCACTTACAGTCCCTAATGGACACCCACTGTCCGCTCCATGCTCTCCAACAATCCATGGCTGACATCGCTGGAGTCATGACTCGGAGACAAGAACAAGTGTCTAGTCAGAGTGGCTCCAGCGATGTCAGCCGGAAGTTGGGGCACATGCGGAGGATCATGGAGAACATGGAGCGGATGCATGCGGAACGATTGGCTGCCACGGCTGCTAACCAGCGAGATGTAGCTGGGATCTTCCATGCCCTGCAGATCCTCATCATGGCATTGCCGCCACACGACCTGGCGCGGATGACTGCTGCTGCTATTACTCCATCCACATCTCCGCCCCTGAAGTGTCAGTGCCACACAGTGCGGCAGACCAAACACCACCACCCACATGTGAGGCACCTGACACATCAGAGGACGAAGATGATGATGAATCTGGCTTGGTGGTAAGATTGAAGTGGTAGCATACATCACCGCCATATGGCCTGTTTCAGCTTGTTTCTGCCCTCTGCATCATGCCCTGGAATAACATCTTCCACTGACCCCCATTACACTCAACGACACTTACCTTGGACCTCGACATGGACTGCCATATTTGGATTGGTTACCAATGACACAGCAATCACACTTCGGACTGAAGTCTTCCTCTTCCCATGAACCTGTCCATTCCTAAAGGACTCTGGCTGGCCCTCCAAGGGGCGACAATGTAAAGTGGGGTTTGCATGGCCCTGTACTGGTCCAGCTTAAACACCCCACTGAATGCGAATAAAACATTCAAATTCACACTGATGTGTCATGGCCCTGATCAATTAAGCATGAAAGTATTGATGAATGTAGGGACAGTGATTCCACATAAATGGTACTCCCTGGGTAATGCTATAAATGTGCATGTATGGCCGTGACCCAGATAGGCAGTGAGACACACATCATCATTCAAAACAACTCACATCACAGTTGAATACAAGTGAATGTGCGTAGACTTTATTAGCATATGCGTGTCAGTACGGGCAAGAGAAGTGCCACAACATGCGGACCAATGCAACAGTATGTCAGAATGAGGAACGTTGCCAAGCGCCGCTGTCCACTCCGCGGGAGTGCCTCACCTTTCACAGGTGTGTGTTACCCCGCGTGGTTGTCTGCCCACGTATTCGGGGTCCACGGGGTCCATGGGTTGTACGCCTGCGATGGTGTGGGAGTAAGTGTGAAGGCCATTCCATGCAAGATAACTCAGAGCAAGGACTTCTGTGTGTGGGGTGTGTATAAGTTGGTCTGTCGTCGGGCTGTGCGTAGTGTGGGAGTTGTCCTCAACTGCTATCGTATCTGTCAGGGGGTGCCAGGCACATGCAATTCCGAGGTCGGATGTGCAGATGTGCTTCTGCCTGATAGTTCAGACAAAGGAGCTTTCATCCCTAATGTCAGTTTGTCATCTGCTTGCATTCAGGAATTGTGATGTGGCTTGTTGGGTGTGGAGTGGGATGTGTGCGACTTTGGGATTCATGTTAGACATGACTTGCATGTGGCAAATGAGCGGCATCACTGTGTGTTACGTTGCCTCACAGCTGCTCCTCCCTCCCCCCGAGCCTATTCACTTGTGTACACTGCGCGGTTGCATCACTTGCACTCCAACGGCACACCATTGTCATGCCTGTCTGCGCATATCCACAGGCCTGACAACGACACTGTGATGTTGGCCGTTCAAGGTGGGCGGCCACGTGAGTGTAGGCCTATGGTAAGGATAGTGTGGACACAGACGTAGAGTTCATGCCTGGCTGAACTCGCGCTGCGATTAAGGCTAGGCATTTGGTTCATGCTGTGGCAATGCAGATACACACAACACTTGGCATATATGAGCCAAGACCCCGAGCGGTCTTGCGCTCCTTCATTTCTCCGTTCGTGCGAGACCGCCCTCCGGGTGCATGCTACATTGCAACATTGTCAATTGCGGGCCGGGTGGCGCCAACACTACAACAGAGACACACGCATTGGTGACTTCCTTGTCCAGGCCAGGACTGAACCACGCCCTGAGCCCGGGGCGAATTCTACACACCCCTGCGCTGGACTGACGTACGCCGGCCAAGCCCACTCCGCTTACGCTTACAGGGTGGGACGACAAAGCTACATGTCCAAGGTCTTACCCTCTGCCTGAGGTGACATGCTTGCGTCCGCTGTCCACAGCACAATGTGATGTGGTAGGTCCAGGGGCCATCACGCATACATAATGACCACACGGACACACTTAGATGTATGGTGGAACTGGCTACGGGCACGTGCGCCCAGCCCCTTTTTATTACCAGGGTCACATGTCCAGTGACGCCTGTGCTGGACGGGTGTGGGGTGAGTGTAAGCCAGCCCTCAGGGAGTGGTTGGTGCTGGCAACAACTAGAACAGTGATCATCGGATCACACACACAGATTCAATCATAAAGGGTCCATGACTTGCAGTGCACTGAGGTAGGGGCACCAGAACTGGACTCACACACAAAAGATTACATCATAAAGGGTCCATGACTTGAGCTGCACTGAGTACGTGGCACCGGAAGCGCTCCGCAGGTGCGCGGCCTGCGATGATGCGTCGTCCGGGTGGGCCGCCCTGGAAGCAATGTCTGTTGCCCACTGAACTGCGGCAGCCATGAATGAAGACTCTATTTGAGTTGGGGGACCTGCTGACTGCAGTGTAGGCCAGAGGCAGTGGTCAGCAAGGGCCCACAGCCACGTGGCGTTGACTTGAGCTGCACAGAGTTAGTGGCACCTGGAGCACTCAGCGGGTGTGCAGCCAGCGATGATGGCGTGTCCTCGCAGGTCAGGTATGGATTTGATTTGAGCGCCCTGCTGACCGCAGTGTAGGCCGAAGGCAGTAGTCAGCGCACACATTACTCCGCGGTGCTGTGCCGCTGGGTGCGCTGGGGGAATGTCACGGAAGGCAGCGATCAATTGAGGAGGCTGGTGGTCACGGCGGTGGACTCGTGGCAGTGTGAGGGACGCTGCCCTGGCAGATACGTTGGCTGTAAGAGAGTAGGATCTGCTTCACATGGGTACCCCCACTTTTTGCTGATGCTTCACTGTTTTTCGACCTTAGTCTGGCTGGAGCCCTGCTAATCAGAACCCCAGCCTAGCTGCTTCCTCTCTAAAATGGTTTCCATGTGCCTTAGGCACATCTCTGATTGGAATCTGGAGTGCCCTTATAAGTCCCTAGTATATGGTATACTATGTACCCAGGGCATAGGTACCTCAGAGGCCTACCAGGGGCTGCAGCATGTATTGTGCCACCCCTGGAAGGCCATCCAAACTGACACCACACGTCTGCTACTGCAGCCTGGGTAAGGTGGTGCATGCACCCCTTACTGTGATATAGGCTACCCATATCACTATATACATACACACATATAAACCTATAAGTCACTCCTATGGCAGGCCTTATCAATCCTGAAGGCAGAGTGCGTGGTTCCTATGTGAGAGTGTGCCCCTGCATGAGCAGGGCCCCTCTGCAGCGTTCGGAGACCCTTCTCTGATGCTGTTTGTAGTGCAGCCTGACCATATACTCTTAAGCGCATTATAACCTCGCGTTAAATGCTAACTTTGGGATGGCTGCACGGAAACATGTCGTGTTTGGTGTCAAACATCTTGGAATACTACCCCCCCCCCGCCAGTTCTGGTGGCGGGGGTAGCATTCCACCCTTCTAGAGGGAAAGGCATGTACACACCGGTATGCCCGGTACTGACTTTCCAAGCCCTGGCATCACAAAATGGATGCCGCTGCCACAGACACAAGTCTGGCCTCCTGCTGCTGACCGAAACTCTGGCAGGGGAGGCCTGGACAATAGGTTTCCTATCCCAGGGAGGTGTGACCACCTCCCCAGACAGGATAGTGTGTATTGGGGCTGGGCGGGAGCACTCTCGGGTGCTTTGAAGTCCTGCACTGGGGGCACATTTGGTGTCCCTGTGCATACCCCAGTTCAAACCGGATCAGGGGCTTCCAGCCCCTGCTTTGGCGCGAACTGGACAAAGGGAAAGGGGTGTAGCCACCCCTCTGCCCGGACCCACCCATAGGTGGGACCACAGAGTAAGTCCAACCCCTAAACTTAGTATAAGTATGGGACCCCAGTCCTTAGGACGTTAGATTATCCCTGGACGAAACTCTGACACAGAATCCTGGACCTTCGACGCTCTACTTAAAGATTAGAGGACAGAAGAATCTCCCTTGGGGTCAAGGAGTGACTCCCCTGCTTGGCAGGCACCAAAGAAGCAATTGTCCGGTCTGCATCGCTGAAGCTCCCGTCGGACGCCGAAGTCTTTGCATCACCAGAGGTAGATTTCCAGACTTCCCCGAGGCTGCCCTGAGTCACCAGCAAAGCTGAGGCCCGTAGCTCTCGTGGGTAACGTGGAACCGTGACCCCTGGACACTGCACGCATTTGCAAGTGCATCCTCTTCTGGGTCTCCCACGAAGTTGTGCTTTAGGCTCCGAGTAGCCCTAGCCTCCAGCACCAACTGCTTCGAAGATCACTGGCCTCCACTCCACGAGTGTCCTGTGAGCCAGCTCCACGTGCACCGTCTTGAGGCTCCTTTGCAGTCGCTAGCCCGTTGGCTAGTAGCCCTTCACGAAGGCCAATCTTTTTCTACTTGGGCTCCCTGGTTGCTCCAGGCTTGCCCTCACTTACCCTTGCTGGGTGAGTTCCTCAGACCTTGCTGGTCTGCACAATCGTCAATATTCATCTTCATTGAGACTTGCCGTTGCCAAGGCTTGTTGGGTCCAATCCAGTCGCCGACACCTCAGCACTCAACAAACATTGTGTACCAGACGGAATCCTGCTCCTGGTTGCCGACAACGCCTCCTGGACCTCGTGGCTGAAGAGTCAAGACGACCGTCAACCTACCTGAAGCACTCGACATCGGTGGGCATCTGCTCATCGCCTTCCTGGTCACTGGCTAGTGACCCAGACTCTGTCCCCTCTGCTTTCAGGTTCTTCAGATCTCCGATCCACCCTTGGATCCACCCGGACACTTTTCACTTGGTCGCCAGCAGCACGTTGCAGCAGATCGCCATTCAAATCGACGACGAAACCCGACCCCGAAAGGCACCTATGCACCCGGCTTCCCTGGGTGAGGTAACAAGAGTACTCCGGTGCTCCCGTGGGTAGAGACTCTAGAACGACCTAGTTCTCAAAGGGTTTGCTCCAAGTCCTTCTTTAAGTGTCCCTTTTCTTTAAATTCCAAACCGCGACTTTCTCCATAGAAGTTAACGGCGATTCGCGGCTGTGTTACTACACTGCACGCGTCCCCCGTGGGTCCCCTGTGTCACTGCCTTGGGTGGTTCCTTGTGGTCCAAGCACTTCTAGAGGCTCTAGGCCTAGTGTCTAGCTCAGTCGTGGTTCTTATACCACTTTATTGGTATATGGTTTGGTACGCCCCTAGGGCCCAAACGTGTATTTGTGCTATTACTGTGTTTAAATAACTTATAACTTATGTATTTCGAACTCTAGCCTCATAAAGAGACTAGAGGGGTGTGTTTAGTAATAAATACATATATTTTGAATATATACCTGGTGTGGTGCTCTTTCATTTGATCACTCAAGAGATTATAGACTGGTAAAACAAGCTGCTTTACATTCCTTCAAGACTTAGCCTGAAGGCTGCTCTCCATAGCTACCACTAGGATAGCTTTCAATAAAGGTTGTCTTTAACCTATCTCCAATAAGGGGTTGTTTGGACTGGTGCAAGGTGCCCACTATAATTAGTGGACAGCATATACCAGGCCAACTTCTCACATTGGTGTGCAGCGTGTGGGATTCCAGCTTGCTATTGTTTTACCAGATAATCTCAATTTAATTGATCAACTGAAAACCACTAAAGGTACCTAAGGTACATATAAATTAAGCTTAGTATACAGTAAGTTATACTGAACTTAGAGTTGTGTGTTAAGGGATAGCACACCCTTTCTACAACTCAAGAGAGTTTAGTAGGCCACACTAGAGTAGGTAGTGCATACACCACACCTCACTAGTGATGTCTTCAAAGCCAGGACCTAGAGAGTCCTTGCCAGAAGCCACTGGGCTTCTTCCCTCCAAGTATGATACACTCCCATTCTTGGAATTGAGAGCAATATGCAATGTGAGGAAACTGAAGACAGGCCAAAGTCCCACCACCCAACATCTGAGAGAGATGTTAATGGCTGATGATCTCAACAGGCCCTTAGGGACTGAAGGGGTAGGTGCAGAGGGTGGGGCAGAAGATGAGGATGGGGCCAGGGGTAGCAACACCCCCAACCCCCTCTGGAACTGACCAGGAGGGTGACAATGACCCTGACCTGGAAAACCCAATCCCTCCTGTGGAAGAGGAAGAGGAGGATCAGAATGACCTCCACTTTGTTCCCCAGGAAGGATTATGAGTGTGCCTAGAAGGTCTAGATCTCCTTCTCAGGAGTCTAACCACTCTGACACCTCAATAGGGACCTCTGTCTCCTCTCATAGGAGGGAATCCTCTCATGAGAGGAGAAAGAGGCTGATTCAGTATGAGCAAGCCCAGCTTGAACTCAGAAAGCAGCAATTGGCCCTAGACAGGGAGTCCCTAGATCTCTACAGAGAGAGAAAAAAGTTGGGACTAGAGTCCCATGGTGGCAGCAATATCCCTAAAGATAGGGAAAGGTCTTATGACCATAGAAACCTGAGCAAGATTGTCCCTCCCTACCAGAGTGGGGATGAAATCCACAAATGGATAACTGCTCTAGAGAGGGCCTGTAAAGTACAGAAGGTCCCTCAGGAGCAGTGGGCAGCAATCTTGTGGCTCTCCTTTGCAGACAAAGGAAGAGACAAGCTCCTCACTGTAAGAGAAGAGGATGCTGATAATTACAAGGTCTTGAAGAGTGCTCTTATTGATGGGTTTGGCCTAACAACTGAACAATACAGGTTAAAGTTCAGAGATGCCCAAACAGCACAGACTCAAGACTGGGTAGACTATGTGGATTGTTCTGCTAATGCTCTGGAAGGCTGGTTGATGGGCAGTAAGGTGTGTAACTTCACAGGATTGTACAATCTGATAACGAGGGAGCAGATTCTTAATAACTGTCAAAATCAGCTGTTGCATCAGTACCTGGTGGACTCTGATCTGACCTCTCCCCAAGAATTGGGAAAGAAGGCAGACAAATGGGTCAGAACCAGGGTGAGGCAGAAGGTACAGAACCAAGGTGGTGACCCTAAGAAGCAAGATTCTAAGAACTCTGATAAGGGTGGGGAGAAGGGTAAAGATCAAAAGTCTTCACAAGGCACCCAAAAATCTTCTTCAGGTGGGGATTCACAGTCTACCAAAGGGAAAGGCCAAAGAAAACCATGGTGCAAGGTCTGTAAGCAAAAGACCCACTGGACCAGTGATTGCACCAAGTCCAAAGACTCGACTACAGCCCCCACCAATGCCCCTAAGGCACCTGCTCCCCCTAGTGCAGTTACAGTTGGTGGTGGGAGTACTACAGCCAAGGGTTTAGTAGGGTTGACCCTGGGTACTGAGATGGGCTCTGACCTAGTCAGAGAGCTCACTCAGGCTGTCCTAGTCTGTGATGGAGGCATGGATATGACCTCCTCTATGAGTCCCAGTAATCTGGGCAAGTACAGACAACAGCCTTTAATCAATGGACGAGAGGCTTTGGCATTTAGGGACACAGCGGCAAGTGTCACCATGGTGACACAAGACCTTGTGAATCCTGGGCAAGTTATACTTGGTGAGATGTACCAAGTGACCAATGCTAGCAATGTCAGAACAGACCATACTCTGGCAGTTGTTAACTTCTCCTGGGGAGGGGTAACTGGCCTTAAGAAGGTTGTGGTAAGTGCAGACCTACCTGTTGAATGCTTGCTTGGCAATGACTTAGAGACTTCAGCTTGGGCAGAAGTGGAGCTCAGGACCCATGCAGAAATGCTGGGGATCCCTGCAGATGTGTTTGCTGTGACCAGGTCACAAACCAAAATGTCTAGCACTGAACAGGCCTTGGATTCTGGAATAATGGACCAAGTGCCTTCCAAGAGGAGGAGTAGTAGGGTAAAGGCAGTGCCTTCCCCCTTGGCTCAGAAGGAAGATCAGTCCCTTGAGGGGGATGATCTCAGTCCTGAGGAAGGAACTGTCCCAGAGGAGCTTGAACCTGAACAGGTTGAGTTCTTGGGGACAGGGGGACCTTCCAGGGCAGATCTGAGCCAGGAGCTGCCCCTCTCTTGAACCCCTCAGACAGCAAGCTGCTGCTGAGGCTGCTGGGAAAGCTAGTGGTCCCCATACTGTGTATTGGGATGATGGACTCTTGTACTCAGAGTGTAGAGACCCCAAGCCTGGTGCTACCAGGAGGTTGGTTATACCTCTGAAGTTCAGGGGCTTCCTATTGACCCTAGCCCATGATATTCCCTTAGCAGGTCACCTGGGCCAGAACAAGACTTGGGACAGAATTGTCCCTCACTTTCACTGGCCCCACATGTCTGAAGACACCAAGGAGTTTTGTCGCTCCTGTGTAACCTGCCAGGCCAGTGGCAAGGCAGGTGGCACTACAAAGGCCCCCTGATACCACTACCTGTGGTGGGGGTTCCCTTTGAAAGGGTGGGGATTGACATTGTTGGTCCCATGGATCCCCAAACAGCATCTGGCACAGGTTTATCCTGGTGGTAGTGGATCATGCCACCAGGTACCCAGAGGCTATTCCCCTTAGGACCACTACAGCACCTGTGGTGGCAAGGGCCCTCCTGGGAATTTTCTCAAGGGTGGGCTTTCCTAAGGAGGTTGAATCAGACAGGGGTGCTAACTTTATGTCTGGATACTTGAAAGCAATATGGAAGGAGTGTGGAGTGACTTACAAGTTCACCACACCCTATCACCCACAATGCAATGGTTTAGTTGAGAGATTCAACAAAACCTTGAAGGGCATGATTAAAGGGCTCCCAGAAAAGCTTAGGCGAAGATGGGACATACTCTTGCCCTGCCTTTTATTTGCATACAGGGAGGTGCCTCAAAAGGGGGTTGGCTACAGCCCTTTTGAACTTTTGTTTGGTCACCCTGTCGGGGGTCCACTGTGCTTGGTGAAGGAAGGAAGGATGGGAGTTACCTCTCAAGCCCCCAAAGCAAGACATAGTGGACTACGTACTTGGTCTCCGCTCCCGGATGGCTGAGTATATGAAAAAGGCAACTAAAAACCTTGAGGCTAGCCAGGAACTTCAAAAGGCCTGGCATGACCAAAAGGCTGTGCTGACTGTTTATCAGCCAGGACAGAAGGTGTGGGTGTTGGAGCCAGTGGCCCCAGCAGCTCTCCAAGACAAATGGAGTGGACCCCACACATTTGTTGAGCAGAAGGGTGAGGTTACCTACTTAGTAGACCTAGGAACACCCAGGAGTCCCCACAGGGTTCTCCATGTCAATAGGTTAAAACCATATGTGGACAGGGCAGACATGGGCTTGCTCATGGCTACTGATGAGGGACAGGAGGAAGAGAGTGACCCACTCCCTGACCTGCTCTCACAGAACCCTGATGATGGGTCAGTGGATGGTGTAGCCTTGGCAGGCAGCCTCACTACCCAGCAGCAAACTGATTGTAGACAGGTGCTCAATCAGTTCAGACACATGTTCTCACTGACTCCAAGTCAGACCACCTGGTGCACTCATGAAGTGGACACTGGGGACAGTCTGCCTATTAAAAATAAGATTTATAGGCAACCTGACCATGTCAGGGACTGTATCAGGACAGAAGTCCAGAAAATGTTGGATTTGGGAGTTATTGAACCCTCAGATAGCCCTTGGGCTAGTCCAGTGGTCCTTGTGCCAAAACCTCACAACAGTGGTGGGAAAAGAGAGATGAGGTTTTGTGTGGACTACAGGGGTCTCAATGCAGTCACTAGGACTGATGCCCATCCAATACCTAGGGCAGATGAGCTAATAGACACTTTGGCATCAGCCAAGTATCTAAGCACATTTGACCTGACAGCTGGCTACTGGCAGATCAGACTAGCTGATGATGCAAAGCCAAAAACAGCATTCTCAACCCCTAGTGGGCATTATCAATTTGTGGTGATGCCCTTTGGTCTGAAGAATGCACCTGCCACTTTTCAGAGGTTGGTGAATACAGTCCTTACAGGTCTGGAAGCCTATAGTGCAGCATATCTAGATGATATTGCTGTCTTTAGCTCCACCTGGGAGGATCACCTGGTCCACCTCAGAAATGTTTTACAGGCCCTGCAAAAGGCAGGCCTGACTATCAAGGCCACCAAGTGCCAGATAGGGCAGAGTCAGGTTGTGTACCTGGGCCACCTTGTGGGTGGAGGCCAGGTTCAACCCTTGCAGAGCAAGATCCAGACCATCATGGACTGGACTGCTCCAACTACCCAGACTCAGGTGAGAGCCTTCTTAGGCCTGACTGGGTACTATAGGAGATTTGTCAAGGGGTATGGATCAATAGTGACACCCCTGAATGACTTAACTTCCAAGAAAATGCCCAAAAAGGTTCAGTGGACAGTTAGCTGTCAAAAGGCATTTGATGACCTGAAGCAGGCCATGTGCACTGCTCCCATTCTACAGAGTCCTGATTACTCCAAGAAGTTCATTGTTCAAACTGATGCATCTGAATTGGGGGTAGGGGCTGTACTGTCACAATTGAATGAAGAAGGTCAGGATCAGCCAGTAGCTTTCATTAGCAGAAGGCTGACCCCTAGAGAGAAACGTTGGTCAGCCATTGAGAGGGAGGCCTTTGCTGTGGTCTGGGCTCTGAAGAAGTTGAGGCCATACTTGTTTGGTACTCACTTCCTTGTTCAAACAGACCATAAGCCCCTCTTATGGCTAAAACAAATGAAGGGTGAAAACCCCAAACTGCTTAGGTGGTCCATTTCCCTACAGGGGATGGACTTCACAGTGGAACATAGACCTGGGAGTAACCATGCCAATGCAGATGGACTCTCTAGGTACTTTCCACTTAGAACATGAAGACTTAACTGGGCAAGGTTAGTTTAATGTCCCTACGTTTGGGGGGGGGTTGTGTAGGAGAGTAGGATCTGCTTCACATGGGTACCCCCAATTTTTGCTGATGCTTCACTGTTTTTCGACCTTAGTCTGGCTGGGGCCCTGCTAATCAGAACCCCAGCCTAGCTGCTTCCTCTCTAAAATGGTTTCCATGTGCCTTAGGCACATCTCTGATTGGAATCTGGAGTGCCCTTATAAGTCCCTAGTATATGGTATACTATGTACCCAGGGCATAGGTACCTCAGAGGCCTACCAGGGGCTGCAGCATGTATTGTGCCACCCCTGGAAGGCCATCCAAACTGACACCACACGTCTGCTACTGCAGCCTGGGTAAGGTGGTGCATTCACTCCTTACTGTGATATAGGCTACCTATATCACTATATACATACACACATATAAACCTATAAGTCACTCCTATGGCAGGCCTTATCAATCCTGAAGGCAGAGTGCGTGGTTCCTATGTGAGAGGGTGCCCCTGCATGAGCAGGGCCCCTCTGCAGCGTTCGGAGACCCTTCTCTGATGCTGTTTGTAGTGCAGCCTGACCATATACTCTTAAGCGCATTATAACCTCGCGTTAAATGCTAACTTTGGGATGGCTGCACGGAAACATGTCGTGTTTGGTGTCAAACATCTTCGAATACTACCCCCCCACCAGTTCTGGTGGCGGGGGTAGCATTCCACCCTTCTAGAGGGAAAGGCATGTACACACCGGTATGCCCGGTACTGACTTTCCAAGCCCTGGCATCACAAAATGGATGCCGCTGCCACAGACACGAGTCTGGCCTCCTGCTGCTGACCGAAACTCCAGCAGGGGAGGCCTGGACAATAGGTTTCCTGTCCCATGGAGGTGTGACCACCTCCCCAGACAGGATAGTGTGTATTGGGGCTGGGCTGGAGCACTCTCGGGTGCTTTGAAGTCCTGCACTGGGGGCACATTTGGTGTCCCTGTGCATACCCCAGTTCAAACCGGATCAGGGGCTTCCAGCCCCTGCTTTGACGTGAACTGGACAAAGGGAAAGGGGTGTAGCCACCCCTCTGCCCGGACCCACCCATAGGTGGGACCACAGAGTAAGTCCAACCACTAAACTTAGTATAAGTATGGGACCCCAGTCCTTAGGACTTTAGATTATCCCTGGACGAAACTCTGACACAGAATCCTGGACCTTCAATGCTCTACTTAAAGATTAGAGGACAGAAGAATCTCCCTTGGGGTCAAGGAGTGACTCCCCTGCTTGGCAGGCACCAAAGAAGCAATTGTCCGGTCTGCATCGCTGAAGCTCCCGTCGGACGCCGAAGTCTTTGCATCACCAGAGGTAGATTTCCAGACTTCCCCGAGGCTGCCCTGAGTCCCCAGCAAAGCTGAGGCCCGTAGCTGTCGTGGGTAACGTGGAACCGTGACCCCTGGACACCGCATGCATTTGCAAGTGCATCCTCTTCTGGGTCTTCCACGAAGTCGTGCTTTGGGCTTCGAGTAGCCCCAGCCTCCAGCACCAACTGCACCGAAGATCACTGGCCTCCACTCCACGAGTGTCCTGTGAGCCAGCTCCACGTGCACCGTCTTGAGGCTCCTTCGCGGTTGCTAGCCCGTTGGCTAGTAGCCCTTCACGAAGGCCAATCTTTTTCTACTTGGGCTCCCTGGTTGCTCCAGGCTTGTCCTCACTTACCTTTGCTGGGTGAGTTCCTCAGCCCTTGCTGGTCTGCACAATCGTCAATCTTCATCTTCATCGAGACTTGCCGTTGCCAAGGCTTGTTGGGTCCAATCCGGTCGCCGACACCTCAGCACTCGACATACATCGTATACCAGCCCGAATCCTGCTCCTGGTTGCCAACAACACCTCCTGGACCTCGTGGCTGAAGAGTCAAGACGACCGTCAACCTACCTGAAGCACTCGACATCGGTGGGCATCTGCTCATCACCTTCCTGGTCACTGGCTAGTGACCCAGACTCTGTCCCCTCTGCTTTCAGGTTCTTCAGATCTCCGATCCACCCTTGGATCCACCCGGACACTTTTCACTTGGTCGCCAGCAGCATGTTGCAGCAGATCGCCATTCAAATCGACGACGAAACCCGACCCCGAAAGGCACCTATGCACCCGGCTTCCCTGGGTGAGGTAACAAGAGTACTCCGGTGCTCCCGTGGGTAGAGACTCTAGAACGACCTAGTTCTCAAAGGGTTTGCTCCAAGTCCTTCTTTAAGTGTCCCTTTTCTTTAAATTCCAAACCGCAACTTTCTCCATAGAAGTTAACGGCGATTCGCGGCTGTGTTACTACACTGCACGCGGCCCCCGTGGGTCCCCTGTGTCACTGCCTTGGGTGGTTCCTTGTGGTCCAAGCACTTCTAGAGGCTCTAGGCCTAGTGTCTAGCTCAGTCGTGGTTCTTATACCACTTTATTGGTATATGGTTTGGTACGCCCCTAGGGCCCAAACGTGTATTTGTGCTATTACTGTGTTTAAATAACTTATAACTTATGTACTTCGAACTCTAGCCTCATAAAGAGACTAGAGGGGTGTGTTTAGTAATAAATACATATATTTTGAATATATACCTGGTGTGGTGCTCTTTCATTTGATCACTCAAGAGATTATAGACTGGTAAAACAAGCTGCTTTACATTCCTTCAAGACTTAGCCTGAAGGCTGCTCTCCATAGCTACCACTAGGATAGCTTTCAATAAAGGTTGTCTTTAACCTATCTCCAATAAGGGGTTGTTTGGACTGGTGCAAGGTGCCCACTATAATTATTGGACAGCATATACCAGGCCAACTTCTCACATTGGCCATCCCGGAAGTGACCCACGCCCAGAGCCCCGGTCTATTTATTCACACTCCTACGCTGGTGTGGCGTACGCTGGACCAGCCCACTCCGCTTCAGCTTACAGGGGGGGATGACACAACTACAAGAGCAAGGTCTTCCCCACTGCCTTAGGTAAGATGGTTGCATCCACTGTCCACAACACTGCACACACCAGCAGAATGTGTCCACAGGGACATGTCTGTGCTATGCATACTGGAGTCTGTCCAGCACATCACCGCCACACTTGGCATTGTGTACATTCTTATTCATGGGTGACTTGCCTCCTTCACACATACTTGGCTCCCACCTCTCCCCACATTCTGCAATTGTGTGGCTGAGGGGCCATGCCGTTTTCGGAAGGTCAGCTGTCTTGTTCTGCGCTGCCTTGGTGGTGGTCCGGGGGGGTCGGAGGGGGGGGCCTGGGGGTGGTGGCGGTGGGTGTTGTGGACCTCTTGGGTGTCCGAGCTGCATGATCATTAGATCCATGACATGTGTTGGTCTTCAGATGTGGCTCTGGCCTGGGCTCCCTCTGTACTGCAGGTTTTCGTCCTACTTAAGACCAGTGATAAGCAGGTGTTAAGTCCCTGCTGCTAACGCGCCTTATCGCCTGTTTTTGTCCGGCATCGCAGATCTGGCTGGTCGTTGAGAATATCGCAAAGTGGTGTTTTCGTGTGTTTTTGCACGGGAACGCCTACTCTGCATGTCATTAGCGTTGATTGTCGCTCTCATCCGTGGCGATGTGTTTTGCGGCAGCTATCGCAGGAAAACTGGCGATGTCGACAGTTTGCACCAGCTTGTGAATAGGGCGATAAGTCTATCGCTACTTTTGCGGTGCTAAAGTGCCGATAAATCGGCGATGGCTCCTTGAGAATATGCCCCTGAGTGTGGTATTCATTTTTTATAATGGTAAAAATAAGATCACAACTCCCAGAATCCAAATAAAAACATTAGTATAAGCAGCACATCATATATACACATATAAAACTTTGACATGATATACTACAAGATAACATATAGGTTTAACCAATAGTGTACACTTATTTCTCCTACCACTTCCAGAATTCAGTAAAGCTATACAAGTGCAACATTGATCTCCATGGAAGCACATTCCAAACTAACTTGACAGACACCTGATCCGAACCTAAGACAAACTATGTCTTAGTTACCTATTAATAGATATATAAAACACTAACAATTTGATTTATATCTCATCCTTTCTATTTTTTAATTATTATATATATTTCAAAATCTTGAATTATAATATGACATAACTATATACCTTATTAATCTTTTTTTGACTTAACATACCAGAAGATTCCATTCATTGGCAAAATTGTGTTTTTTTCTCTTATTAGGTAAATGCAATATTCTCAGTATTTATAAAAACTTAGCACAAGAATGACACACCACTATCATACGAAACAACCATAATTGGCAACCTTCTGAACTTTGGATTGCCTGATACTGCAAAGGTCAGCAAATAAGAACATTGCTTTCATATTTCAGTCTTGTAACTGCATTTCTGAAAGGTTACTGTTTATTAACCCTTTTAAGCCTGTTTGGAGGTAGCCAAAATGCATGCCTTTGTGTCAATAATCGGGACGTAATCGCGAACATCGCGATGAATTGGGGAAAAATATGGGAGTCGGAAAACCTACTTCCCTTAATACTTTTATATTTCTATCACTATACTAAACTATCTTGGAACATCCTCACTAGGAAATCTTACCTACCTTATAAAACAATGAGCCTAAACCTCTCCAATTTAAAAAAACTAATACCTGTTTCTTTAACACCCTTCCCCCAATACACCCTCTGCAGATTCTCTATAGAAACCCACTAGAACTAATAGGTCACAAGTTCACAACAAATTCCAGAAAGACCGTACTAGTTACAAAATGAACTGCAGCAGGCGTGGTTTACTGCACATACTATAAAGCATATCCAACTCTCTATTACATTTTTTTCTATTTACCAGAGCCAATGAAACATCTAGTAACTAATCATTTCCAAATGCAACCTACTTTTATTCACCTGCATATTCCCTTCATCCAATCCAATTTCGAGTTTTTTCGAACCACCAGCAGACATGCATATTCACTGTCTTTCATAGTACCAACTGTGATATTCAGCTGCAGACCTGTCCCGTGTGCTACTCGTCCTTCCTACAAAATGCTTAGAGTATGGATTGTGGGCCACAGCTATGTCTATTGGGCTAAAGTGGCTGCAAAAAAGAGAGGTATTGACAGGGACTTGGGTTTGCCAAATGTGGAGATTAATTGGTTTTGCAAGAGAGGGTTAAAGTTTCATCAGCTGCTGGCTTTGGTTAAAACAATTGTGGATTTCCAAACTCCTCACCTCATGATTGTGCACTGTGGTGGCAATGACCTAGGCACATTGACTAGGATAGGGCTGGAAATCCTAATGAAAGATACCTTTCCAGAACTGATGTGGCGTTTCCCTCACACTATCTTGGTGTACTCTAATATAGTCCAAAGACAGAAACGGAAGTGGTCAAATCAATTTTGTCCACAGATTGACAAAGCCAGGAAACATGTTAATGAAACTGTTTCTGCATTCCTCAGAGACCATCGTATGGGCTGTATCTATAACAACAATCTGCATTTTGACATGCATGGAATTTTTAGAAATGATGGAGTGCACTATACAGATAAAGGCAACAGGGTGTTTCTAAGTAATCTGAAACTCTGCATCCGGTCTTATATGCAGCAGCCATATACACACCACCAACACAACGGCTCTTGTCAGAGCCACCCTAGTACCGAAAATATTGTGAAGTGTTTTCCTAAACGGTTTTTGTTTCCCTTATTGTTGGGGATCCGCAGGAAAAAGTCGCGATCTCTGCGGACACATCGAGAAAACGGAAAAAAGCAGACATTCAATGGCCACCAAATCACCCAAAAACAATATGTAAAAAAATCCATTCTGAACATTGGCCTACACACATTACTATGTACATACTTATTTTAAAGTCTGCTTAAACTCATATTTTTGTACTAAGTTTCTTTAAAAACCATCTTTCAGACCTATTTCCTGTTTTCGCAGTTATTCGAGGCGTCACGACGTCGCCGTTAACCGTAATGATCGTGCCTTTTCCATAAAGTGAAAACATATACATACACACACATTACAGCACTCTACACACCAGCAGGGCCGGACTGGCCGTAGCGGCCACCGGGCATTTCCCCGGTGGGCCGGAGGGGTGGGGGGCCGGTTTTGTGGCCGCAGGGGGCCGCTTTTCTTACAGGGTGCCGTTTTTGCAGTAGTGCTGCAAAATCGGCCCTCTGTAAGAAAAGCGGGAGCAGTGCTTAGCGGCTAACACCCCCCTCCCTCCCGTTCCCAGGGCCGGTGGAGAAGCAACCTGCCAGGGCTGGTTGCTGTTCCCAGTCTGGCCCTGCACACCAGAGGTTTATTACTGTACACTTCAAACACATGTTTTTCTACTGTATTTCTAGAACAACCATCTCTAAAACCTATTTCCGTTTTCGCAGTTACTCCGGAGATCGTGATGACATCGGTAATCGCGATCCCCGCTGGTACACCTCGAAAGCGGAAAGCAAAAGCAGGATTTATATAGCCACCACCACATTCAAAAATGAAAACTATATAAACAATTCTACCCATCACAGTAGATAACTCGCTATATAAATAACTTCATAAAAACATTTATCAGAATCTCAAAATCTCTATAAGAATGCACGTTAATGCTGCGGAGAGCAGCCTTCAGGCTTAGTCTAGGAGGAGTGTAAAGCAGCTTGTTTCACCAGTATCTATTCTTATAGTGCAGATTAAGAGAAAAAGAACCACACAGTGTAGCTATAAAAATATTTATTTAGTACAGACACTCACTAACCCAATACAATATCTCCTACCCGAAGATATCATAACAATACACAAAATACTTTGATAATATGACAGGTAAGTAGCACGAAAATACAGTGGGTTCCCGGGGGAGGCCAAACCATATACAAAAATAGTGGAATGAGTCTAACGACTGAAGTCGAGAGTGGACCCAGAAGACTTTGAAGTGCTGGGGGACCAAGGAACCACCCGAGGTAGGGACCCAGGAACCCCACTGAGGCCATGTGCTAAGTGAATACACGACCGCGTGCTCAGGGCAAGTCAACGGGGAAGTCACATTTGTAATTCTTAGGAAAAAGGACCCTTCCCAGAGGACTTGGAAGACACCCCATGGAAGATGGATGGGTCGAGAGTCACCCTACTTGTGGATGCCCAGGAGACCAGGTTACCTGCCCCAGGGAAGCCGGGTGCATAGGTATGAAGTGACGGCGGGAACCGCCGTAGACCCCAATGGAGGATTTCAAGCAAGATGCTGCTGGTGAAGAAGTGGAGAGAGTCTGTTGGAATCCAAGGGTGGATTCAAGAAGAGGAGTACCTGCAAACAGAGAGGACAGAGTCTATGTCACTCAGGAGTGACCAGGAGGCAAAGGAGTCAAGTGCCCACCAATGTAGGTTGTTGCAGGAGAGTTGACGGTGCCCTTGTCTCAGTAGCTGCGTGGACCAGGTGACACACAGGATGACCAGGAACGGTGTACGAGCTGTCCCAAGTCGGATGTCAATATCCAGGGGATTGGTGTCCGGCAGGAGCACCAACAGGCCTTGGCATGGCAACATGTGGAAGAAGACAAAAAGGTACAACCTACTTCCCTCAATACTTTTATATTTCTATCACTATACTACACTATCTTGGAACATCCTCACTAGGAAATCTTACCTACCTTATTAAACAATGAGGATAAACCTCTCCAATTAAATTTTTTTTATACCTGTTTCTTTAACACCCTTCCCCCAATACACCCTCTGCAGATTTTCTATAGAAACCCACTAGAACCAATAGGTCACAAGTTCACAACAAGTTCCAGAAAGACCATACTAGTTACAAAATTAACTGCAGCAGGCGTGGTTTACTGCACATACTGTAAAGCATATCCAACTCTCTATTACATTTTTTTCTATTTACCAGAGCCAATGAAACATCTAGTAACTAATCATTTCCAAATGCAACCTACTTTTATTCACCTGCATATTCCCTTCATCCAATCGAATTTCGGGTTTTTTCGACCCACCAGCAGACATGCATATTCACTGTCTTTCATAGTACTAACTGTGATATTCAGCTGCAGACCTGTCCTGTGTGCTACTCCTCCTGCTTACAAAATGCTTAGAGTATAGATTGTGGGCCACAGCTATGTCTATTGGGCTAAAGTGGCTGCAAAAAAGAGAGGTATTGACAGGGACTTGGATTTGCCAAATGTGGAGATTAGTTGGTTTTGCCAGAGAGGGTTAAAGTCTCATCAGCTGCTGGCTTTGGTTAAAAACCATTGTGGATTTCCAAACTCCTCACCTTATGATTGTGCACTGTGGCGGCAATGACCTAGGCACGTTGACTGGGGTAGGGCTGGAAATCCTAATGAAAGATACCTTTCCAGAACTGATGTGGCATTTCCCTCACACTATCTTGGTGTACTCTAATATATTCCAAAGACAGAAACGGAAGTGGTCAAATCAATTTTGTCCACAGATTGACAAAGCCAGGAAACATGTTAATGAAACTGTTTCTGCATTCCTCTGAGACCATCGTATGGGCTGTATCTATAACAACAATTTGCATTTTGACATGCATGTAATTTTTAGAAATGATGGAGTGCACTTTACAGATAAAGGCAACAGGGTGTTTCTAAGTAATCTGAAACTCTGCATCCGGTCTTATATGCAGCAGCCATATACACACCACCAACACAACGGCTCTTGTCAGAGCCACCCTAGTACTCAAAATATTGTGAAGTGTTTTCCTAAACGGTTTTTGTTTCCTTTATTGTTGGGGATCTTCGGGACAAAGTCGCGATCTCTGCGGAGACGTCGAGAAAACGCAAAACAAAAGCAGACATTCAATGGCCACCAAATCACCCAAAAACAATATGTAAAAAAATCCATTCTGAACATTGGCCTACACACATTACTATGTACATACTTATTTCAAAGCCTGTTTAAACTCATATTTTTGTACCAAGTTTCTTTAAAAACCATCTTTCAGACCTATTTCCTGTTTCTGCAGTTATTCGAGTCGTCGCTGTTAACCGAGACCATCGTGCCTTTTCCATAAAGTGAAAACACATACATACACACACATTACAGCACTCTACACACCACAGGTTTATTACTGTACACTTCAAACTCATGTTTTTCTACTGTATTTCTAGAACAACCATCTCTGAAACCTATTTCCATTTTCGCAGTTACTCCGGAGATCGTGATGACATCGGTAAGCGAGATCCCCGCTGGTACGTCTCGAAAGCGGAAAGCAAAAGCAGGATTTATATAGCCGCCACCACATTAAAAAATGAAAACTATATAATTAATTCTAACCATCACAGTAGATAACTCGCTATATAAATAACTTCATAAAAACATTTATCAGAATCTCAATATCTCTATAAGTATGCACATTAATGCTGTGGAGAGCAGCCTTCAGGCTTAGTCTAGGAGGAGTGTAAAGCAGCTTGTTTCACCAGTATCTATTCTTATAGTGCAGATTAAGTGTAAAAGAACCACACAGTGTAGCTATAAAAATATCTATTTAGTACAGACACTCACTAACCCAATACAATATCTCCTACCCGAAAATATCATTACAATACACACAATACTTTGATAATATGACAGGTAAGTAGCACAAAAATACAGTGGGTTCGTGGGGGAGACCAAACCACATACAAAAATAGTGGAATGAGTCTAACGACCGAAGTCGAGAGTAGACCCAGAAGACTTTGAAGTGCTGGGGGACCAAGGAACCACCCGAGGTAGGGACCCAGGAACCCCACGGAGGCCATGTGGTAAGTGAATACACCACTGTGTGCTCAAGGCAAGTCAATGGGGAAGTCACAGTTGTAATTGTTAGGAAAAAGGACCCTTCCCAGAGGACTTGGAAGACACCCCGTGGAAGATGGATGGTTCGAGAGTCACCCCACTCGTGGATGCCCAGGAGACAAGGTTACCTGCCCCAGGGAAGCCGGATACATAGGTATGAAGTGACATCGGGAACCGCCGTAGACCCCAATGGAGGATTTCAAGCAAGATGCTGCTGGTGAAGAAGCAGGGAGAGTCTTTTGGAATCCAAGGGTGGATTCAAGAATAGGAGTACCTGCAAGCAGAGGGGACAGAGTCTATGTCACTCAGGAGTGACCAGGAGGCAAAGGAGTCAAGTGCCCACCAATGTCGGTTGTTGCAGGAGAGTTGACGGTTCCCTTGTCTCTGTAGCTGCGTGGACCAGGTGACACTCAGGATGACCAGGAATGGTGTACGAGCTGTCCCACGTTGGATGTCAATATCCAGGGGATCGGCATCCGGCGGGAGCACCAACATGCTGTGACACAGCAACATGTGGAAGAAGACAAAAAGGTACATCCTACTTCCCCTAATACTTTTATATTTCTATCACTATACTACACTATCTTGGAACATCCTCACTAGAAATCTTACCTACCTTATAAAACAATGAGCCTAAACCTCTCCAATTAAAAAAAATTAATACCTGTTTCTTTAACACCCTTCCCCCAATACACCCTCTGCATATTCTCTATGGAAACCCACTAGAACCAATAGGTCACAAGTTCACAACAAATTCCAGAAAGACCATACTAGTTACAAAATTAACTGCAGCAGGCGTGGTTTACTGCACATACTGTAAAGCATATCCAACTCTCTATTACATTTTTTTCTATTTACCAGAGCCAATGAAACATCTATTAACTAATCATTTCCAAATGCAACCTACTTTTATTCACCTGCATATTCCCTTCATCCAATCAAATTTCTAGTTTTTTCGAACCACCAGCAGACATGCATATTCACTGTCTTTCATAGTACCAACTGTGATATTCAGCTGCAGACCTGTCCTGTGTGCTACTCCTTCCTACAAAATGCTTAGAGTATGGATTGTGGGCCACAGCTATGTCTATTGGGCTAAAGTGGCTGCAAAAAAAGAGGTATTGACAGGGACTTGGGTTTGCCAAATGTGGAGATTAGTTGGTTTTGCCAGAGAGGGTTAAAGTTTCATCAGCTGCTGGCTTTGGTTAAAACCATTGTGGATTTCCAAACTCCTCACCTCATGATTGTGCACTGTGGTGGAATGACCTAGGCACATTGACTTGGGTAGGGATGGAAATCCTAATGAAAGATACCTTTCCAGAACTGATGTGGTGTTTCCCTCACACTATCTTGGTGTACTCTAATATATTCCAAAGACAGAAACGGAAGTGGTCAAAGCAGTTTTGTCCACAGATTGAGAAAGCCAGGAAACATGTTAATGAAACTGTTTCTGCATTCCTCAGAGACCATCGTATGGGCTGTATCTATAACAACAATCTGCATTTTGACATGCATGGAATTTTTAGAAATGATGGAGTGCACTTTACAGATAAAGGCAATAGGGTGTTTCTAAGTAATCTGAAACTCTGCATCCGTTCTTATATGCAGCAGCCATATACACACCACCAACACAACGGCTCTTGTCAGATCCACCCTAGTACCCAAAATATTGTGAAGTGATTTCCTAAATGGTTTTTGTTTCCTTTATTGTTGGAGATCTTCAGGACAAAGTCACGATCTCTGCGGACACGTCGAGAAAACAGAAAACAAAAGTAGACATTCAATGGCCACCAAGTCACCCAAAAACAATATGTAAAAAAATCCATTCTGAACATTGGCCTACACACATTACTATGTACATACTTATTTCAAAGCCTGTTTAAACTCATATTTTTGTACTAAGTTTCTTTAAAAACCATCTTTCAGACCTATTTCCTGTTTCCGCAGTTATTCGAGTCGTCGCAACGTCGCTGTTAACAGCGACGATCGTGCCTTTTCCATAAAGTGAAAACACATACATACACACACATTACAGCACTCTACACACCAGAGGTTTATTACTGTACACTTCAAACTCATGTTTTTCTACTGTATTTCTAGATCAACCATCTCTGAAACCTATTTCCGTTTTCGTAGTTACTCCGGAGATCGTGATGACATCGGTAATCGTGATCCCCGCTGGTACATCTCGAAAGCGGAAAGCCAAAGCAGGATTTATATAGCCACCACCACATTCAAAAATGAAAACTATATAATTAATTCTAACCATCACAGTAGGTAACTCGCTATATAAATAACTTCATAAAAACATTTATCAGAATCTCAATATCTCTATAAGAATGCGCATTAATGCGGTGGAGAGCAGCCTTCAGGCTTAGTCTAGGAGGAGTGTAAAGCATCTTTTTTCACCAGTATCTATTCTTATAGTGCAGATTAAGTGAAAAAGAACCACACAATGTAGCTATAAAAATATTTATTCAGTACAGACACTCACTAACCTAATACAATATCTCCTACCCGAAGATATCATTACAATACACACAATACTTTGATAATATGACAGGTAAGTAGCACGAAAATACAGTGGGTTCCTGGGGGAGACCAAACCATATACAAAAATAGTGGAATGAGTCTTACGACCGAAGTTGAGAGTGGACCCAGAAGACTTTGAAGTGCTGGGGGACCAAGGAACCACCCGAGGTAGGGACCCAGGAACCCCACGGAGGCCATGTGATAAGTGAATACACGACCGCGTGCTCTAGGCAAGTCAATGGGGAAGTCACAGTTATAATTCTTAGGAAAAAGGACATTTCCGAGGGGACTTGGAAGACACCGTGTGGAAGATGGATGGTTCGAGAGTCGCCCCACTCGTGGATGCCCAGGAGACCAGGTTACCTGCCCCAGGGAAGCCGGGTGCATAGGTATGAAGTGACATCGGGAACCGCCGTAGACCCCAACGGAGGATTTCAAGCAAGATGCTGCTGGTGAAGAAGCGAGGAGAGTCTGTTGGAATCCAAGGGTGGATTCAAGAAGAGGAGTACCTGCAAACAGAGGGGACAGAGTCTATGTCACTCAGGAGTGACCAGGAGGCAAAGGAGTCAAGTGCCCACCAATGTCGGTTGTTGCAGGAGAGTTGACGGTGCCCTTGTCTCTGTAGCTGCGTGGACCAGGTGACACTCAGGATGACCAGGAACGGTGTACGAGCTGTCCCACATCGGATGTCAATATCCAAGGGATCAGTGTCTGTCGGGAGCACCAACAGGCCTTGGCACGGCAACATGTGGAAGAAGACAAAAAGGTACAGTGTCGGCACCAGCAAGGTCCAAGAAACTCACCATGTTCAAGTAAGTCAGGGTAGGCAAGCAGAGGAGTCTACTGGAAACAAAGAAGACCTTCTACAGGGCCCAAAGATCTCTGGAGAGGAGAGTTGCCCAGCCTTAGCAGCGGCTAGCTGACGCAGTGCACAGGGACTCAGTTCCGGTGGTGTCCATGAGGGATCCTGGCCTCAGACTCGGTCTGAAGACAGTACAGGCCTCGAAGAAGTTGCAGAACCGCCTCCTGTGTCACTGAACCTGTTGGAGTCCGCAGGAGCCTAGGATCAGCAAATCGGTCAGCTATGTTGCAGTGCCTGCGGATGCAGGGGAGTGACTCCTTCACTCCAAGGGCGATTCCTTTGGGTGTCTTTGGTTCTCCACAGGCCCTGGATGGAACCTTTATGGAGTACGGACACTGACGGTGCAGTGGACTTGCAGAACGAAGGGATCAGGAGCAGACAGAGTCTTCCCGGTTGCAGTCTCAGTTCCCAAAGTGAAGTCCGATGCAGTCAGTCCAACGCAGTCAGTACGACATGGTCAGAATGTCCAGACAGTTGAAGAGGACACAGAGTTAGATCTGAATCAAATCCCATGACAAATCTAGGCACCCAACTTCAGGTAAGCCCTTAAGTACCCTAAGGGAAGGATTTGGATGATTCAGGGCTCCCTACCAGAGGAGGGGCTGGACAGTTGGGAGGATACTCCCCTGTCCTTTGTCCAGTTTCACGCCAGAGCAGAAGCCAACAGCTCCCCGAACTGGTTTGAGCTGGAGTATGCAAAGGGGCACACATGTGCCCCTCAAGTAGTCTGAGTAGCACTGGCCAGCGCCCCCACCCTGTCCCAATACACTAAACCCTGTCTGGGAGGTGGTCACACCTCTCTGTTGACAGGATACCTATTATTCTGCCTTCTCCTGCTCGAGCTTGCAGCAGGAGGGCAGAAATACATCTCTGGTCGGCAGAAGCCCGAGCTTGCTGTCCGGTTCTGGAAGACTGGTACCGGGAGCACTGACGGCCTCCTGGAGGAGATTTACAGGGCATGGAATCATACCTCCCACAACAGTTACGATGTGGGGGTATGATTTCAACATGTTTTATACCCAACATGACAGGGTTCGTTGCAGCCAGTTTAGAGATGGTCATCGCGTAATGACGTATGGTGACTCTATATATCGTAATGACTGATGCACTGACAACCCAGGAGAATGGACTACAAAGGTTGCAGGGGTGTCCTGCTCATGCAGGGGCACCCTCATACTTAGAACTGAGCACCCTGCCTTTGAGACTGAAAGGCCTACTAGAGGGGTGACTTAAGGTTTTAAGTGCAGTGATATTAGATATAAGGAAACATATCTTTCGTGAGAGGTGCAAGCACCAACTCACAAAGACTGCAGTGGCAGGCCTGTCGTCAGAGTTTGGAGGGGCCCCTAGGGGTAGCATAATACATGCTTCAGCCCATGAGGGGCCCCAGGTGTACCTAGGCCCTAGGTACCTTAGTACCATATACTAGGGACTTACTAGGGTACACCAGTAGCCAATTAGGAATGTTCCAAGATACTCACCATAGCCAATTAAGGGAGGAAGCACAGTGACTGGGCTCCTGATTAGCAGGATCCAAGTCAGACTAGTCAAAAAAACAGTATGTCACCAGCAAAAAGTGGGGGTAACCATGAAAGCAGATCCTACTTTCCTACAAAAATTATAACAGAGTGTTCTTGAGACCGGAAGTTCCGTATGACGGGACTATCGGAGGATCTATATAATGATCCCACATCAACTAACTTTCATCGTCATAGGGCGCGAAGTGGACAGGTTGAAGACACCGACCCTTGATGAAGTAAGTCAATGGGAGTATTGGTGCACGATCGCACTGATCAGACAGACATGAGCATTTAAATAAAAGGGTTGGACAAGGCAATCTTGCATGTCCGTCCGACCGGATAAACATGAGACACTCCAAATAGAGACATTTAGTCGTACCTCCCATAAGGAAACTAACAGTGGGATGGAATCTCGCAAGGGTCTCTTTAGCATAAAGGAACTATATGACA
This sequence comes from Calotriton arnoldi, assembly GCA_963921515.1. Lineage (NCBI taxonomy): Eukaryota > Metazoa > Chordata > Amphibia > Caudata > Salamandridae > Calotriton > Calotriton arnoldi. The sequence goes on from CAWUFW010006083.1 coordinate 585,501, forward strand.
CAGGATGGCATGCTCCTTTGAGTGCATTAGGGGCGTTTCATTCTCTGTGTATCACTCACGCTACAGAAGATCGTCTAAAATGATGTATCTGTGGGGGTAGAATATTGAGGACCATTTAAATGACATACAACACATGATTAATGAAAGGGCTAGATGAATGTATGCAGCCCATTTTTTAAAAATATGTTCATTTGCAGAGTTTGACTACAGGGCGGTGTTCCCACTTTGGCCCCGAGTTGGGGAAAAAAAACAATGTAAGTCGGGTAAGAGGGAACATTGATGATCTTATTAACCTAATATTGATGCTTGAATTTTAAACGTGAGAGTTCCACTGTACACATGGTGCTGGGTGATTTTTAATGGTGAATTTGCGATATCTGACAGTTCTTACCCCACAGTGGTGTGCATAGAAGTTAAAATGCAAGGGAACATAACCTTGTTTTAGGGAGGAATAACCTATGTGAATGTTAAGCGGGAGTATTTTACTATGTTACCTTGTCTCTTTATAGGTACGGAATGCAAGTGTGGTTACTTACAAAAATAAAGTAAGGCCTATTATTTTACTATTGGTTAAATTGTAACTGGTAAGATTTTGATTATCCACAAGGGATCAGTATCCTGAGGAAGGCCAGTGACCCATTAGGGCTGTTGAGATTGGCTGAAACATGTTGGTACAAGCAGATGGGATAATGGAGATGTAACTCCTCCTATATACCCAACACTTACTTTTAACCCTGTCAAGTGGGACCACTAATAAATAAATATATCGGTACCCACTTAGGCAGTTTTAATAGAATAACTTTCTGTATTAGGAATCCCTCTTTTGGAGAACTTTCTCCTGTTTTCTCTTTTCTTCCTTCAAAAAAAACCAGCGTCCCAACCTGAGTGTTGGTCTGCACCAGGGTATTGGTAGTAGCCCTATAAAGAAGCATGCCACTACATAGAGGGTGTGGGCAGTCTTAAGAAACCCCTAGGACTTTCTCTTAAGGTTTTTGTATTTACAAGTATTTGCTTTCCTTTGTGTTACCTCCCTTTGATGCACACCTTTTGTATTTATCTGGATAGTATCCTTTTACCAGCTGTCTTTTACATACAGCTGTTCTCTGTCCTTCTCTTTGTGTGAGGTCTATATTCTGAGTAAGGAGAGCTAGGGAAGTCTCACTCTCTTGTTTTGTGTGAATATACTTACTAGGGTACACCAGCAGCCAATTAGGAATGTACCAAGATACTCACCATAGCAAATTTAGGGAGGAAGCAAAGTGACTGGGTTCCTGATTAGCAGGATCCCAGTCAGACTAGTCAACAAAACAGTATGACACCAGCAAAAAGTGGGGGTAACCATGAAAGCAGATTCTACTTTCCAACAAACATTTAACAGAGTGTTCTGTAAAAAAACAGAGTATGTTTGTAAATGTTGTTGATGCACTTACTAGAAGATTTAAACACAGACTGTTGACTTATATTTGAAAAGTGAAAAAAAACTATGATAACTGACAAATTTGTGTATTTATTTGTAGAGGAATGGTTTGACTTGTCTATCTGGCAAGTAAGTAGTGTTACAATAAATTGGAAGATAATAAAATTACCAATTTTGTAAGATAATAAAATGATTGCTAATGTAGAAAAACTAAAAATGCCAAAAATAAAAAAAACATCAACATTTGTTATTCTTTCCAGCATTGCGACGGGCCATTATGGACTGCTCTACAGCACTTACTACAACTCCAAAATCCATGCAGTATGACGCCATCGGGGGAAACTGTCGAGCCAAATTTTGAAGTTGAGATTGTACCTTTGAATGGACTCTCTGCTTCAGTGTTGTTGTGCTGCTATTGAACTTGAGGGTCTTTCGGCTTTGCCTTCTTGCTGCTCACTATGAACTCCTTTTATGAAATGTGCAAAAAATATAAAAGGAGGAATAAAATACCATGTATGATTTTTGGCAGCATTGTGAATAGCTGTAACACTCTTCTCACCAGCTGTTATAACAACACTACAGTCCATGCAATACATGGCCATTCTTGAAAACTGTGAAGTCATATCTGTTGTAGTAGTCTGTACCTCTAGACTGACTTTCTGGCTGGGTATTGTTGCTGTTGCCATTGATGTAGATGGTCCTCCAGCTTCCCACTTGTGGATCGGCAGTTGGAGACGTTTTCTATGATAGGTTTTAAGATAATATGAGATGGACGTCGTCCCACATGAATATTTTTTGTTCGTCCCTCTAGAGAGGATCCTGTCACACATTGTGCATTGCACCAGTTTTTGATTCCCCATGAGTTTGGGTATCGATGGATAGTTTGATGTTTGTTTTAAAGTTATGTTGTGTTCAAATGTTGAAAGTTATTTTTTGAAAGTGTTGTTTTTTTACAAATATGTTGTTAAAATAAAGTTAATCTACTATGTTGCTAAACAGCTAGACTCTAAACTTTGTATAAAATATGTCTATATATCTGTTTTACACTTATTCATTTCTATTCGTGACTCCTAATGTCATTGCGACCTCCGGTGTTGCTGTAAAGAAGGAAAATGCATTTTTGATGTTGTTTCTTCAACAATTGAATGCAAAGGGGAAAGTTATATTAGTATCTTACTGAATAGCTACACTGAAACTTTATGTCAAATATGTCTATATATGTGTTTTACACTTTGTCAAAAAACCCGGTATTCGCAGTCTGTCATTGGCAATGGTACTCATTTCTGTATCACTCTGCAAACATGCCTCCTGTCATAGTACTAGTTGGGGGATGAAGTCCCGTTGGCGATTGAGGGTATTTGGGGGCCAAGTATCCCTCTTGTTACCTCCAGCAAGTTCTACACATTCAGTATCGGCCCCAGGGACCCCATCCCCTGGAGCATGCCCATCTCCTTGGGGACAGCGGGCGGTGCCTGAAGCCCCCGCAGTCCAGGCCGGCTTCCGCCTCCTGCGGGAGCCTGCATTGCTTTTTACACCCAGGGAGCTGCTGACATGCAGCTCCCTGAGTGTAAAAGCAAAGTGATCCGCTTTGAACAAGCAAGAGCAAAATACTTCTACTTGTTCAAAGCGGAGCACACTGTTTGCTATGGGATGACAGGAGCAGTGCTCCCACCATCCCATAGCAAACTGCAATGTCCCGAGGTGGGCACCCGGGGACATTGCAGAGGCTGGCCCTGGGGGGTGGCGGTCCCCAAGGCCATTTACGACTCCAGGAGGGGGGCCGCGCGGCCCCTCTCCCATTTTTAAAATAGCCCCAGGGAGGTGGCAGTCCCCGAGGTGCCCCCGCATTAAAAAAAATTAGCTGCGGGGAGGTGGTGGTCCCCGGGGCTGCGTGGGGGGGCTGGAGCTCTCCATGCATTATAATAAAATATAGGGCTACAGGGAGACGCATGGCCCCCCTCACTTCAAACTATTAGCCCCGGGGAGGTGGCAGTCCCCGAGGCTGTGGGGGCACCCGCATCTTTATTTGTAATTGCCCCTGGGATCTGGCCCACCCAGGTGCCCAAAGTAAACAAAGCGCGGGAGAGAGCGCTTTGTTTTTTTCAAATTTTTGGCCAGATTCGCGGTTCCACCGTGAATACCGCCGAAAAAAAAAATGCTTATTTTTGGCAGGGACTCCCTAAAGCGGCCTAGGGGGTCAGGGTGTTTATATTCTGCCCCCTTTTCTTTTTTTAATGTTTTTTCTTGTGACTTCATTCAACCGAGTCACAAGATGGCTGCCAACTCTTTCTGGTTTTAAGTGTTGGCAGCCAATCAGATCTCAGGCACGAGATCAGGAGGAGGCACGGATCCACCGAGGCCACAGTTGTATATCTGAGAAAACTTAAAATTTCTCAGCAACTACTTGCACCATTTAACAAAACAAGTGCTTTCTGGACCAAGAGCTGCCTTTCTGCCATATTTGGTGCAATTCCGTTCAGCAGTTCAGGCTGTAGCCAAGTGAAAAGTTTCCTAGGGAAATTAACATGGAGAAAAAGTGTTTTGGGCTCCCTGCCTTTTTCTCTGCCCTGCTTGAAGGAACTCTGCGATATTTTTCAAGACAGCAGCTGACGTGACCGCTCCATTAGTTATTAAAATTCGTCAAATGCGCCAAAGTTATTGGCAAATCACAAAAATGCTTTTCCTATGGAAACTAGGTCCTAACTATAACTGGAAGACCTGGCTTGGCACTTCGGGCTGGACTGTTCCCATGAGGCACAGGGTCAAGACTGATTTGCATATAGCTGGTCCGAACTGGGGTAGCGAAGTGAGCTAAAGAACAATGATGGATTCAACCCAGATCTGTGGCTGGGGGTGAGTGTCTGAAAAGTTCCAGTGCTCCCTCCATCATCTCCTTGTGTTTGCTTTGCTCGCCTTAAGTTGGCAGGGTATGCCCAGATGTGGGTCCCTTGCTCACTTTGCCACTGGGTTCAAGCTAGCCTGGCTGATGAGGGGTGTTACCCAGAAACCGGTCCCAGGATGCTTGTTTCCGGTCCAGGGAAGACCTGGCTTGGCAGTTCAGGCTCGATTGTTCCCATGAGGCACAGGGTGTTAAGACAGAATATCGAGTTGGCAATGTCGACTCACACAAATATCGAGTTGGAAATATCACGATTCAGAAATATCGACAGCAAGAATATCGTGGTCAAGAATATCGAATTTAAGGGAAGAAATATCGTTTTTAAAAATATAGAAGACATTAATATTGTTTGCAAAAATTTGGTTTGTTTAAAATATCGATTTTTAAATAGTGGTATGTATTTTAGTTTAGATTTTAAATGTTTGTGATGTATGTTTTTTGTGTAAGTATTGTTTATGTTTTTTAATATATGTGTTAAATTTTTACTAGTTTTGAATTTTATTTTAATTAAATTTTGAATTGGTTTGTTCCACAACGGGTTGTGGGTTTACAGGGGAATAGGGTGGGAAGTAATTTAATTATAATAAATTAATAGTTAATTTGGATTTATTCAATTTAGATTTGATAGTGTTAATTGTGGGGAGTAATTTATTTTTAATTAAATATTAATTGGTAGTAATTCTGTGTCTCACATAAAGCAATGATCGTTTTTATTTTTATCGAATGTAATGTATTGTATTTTTATCTGTGCTTTTATGGCCATACAGGCCAAAATAAAGATCTTTTGATGATGATGATGATGATTAATTAATTAATTGATAAATAATTATGGTAATTGTGTAATTTTTAGGTGCTGGTTGTGGGGTTTATAGAGGTAAAGGGTGGGAAGGAATTTATTTTTGATTGATTAATAATTAGTTGTTAATTTATATTAATTAATTGATAGAAAATGAATTATGGAAATTGTGTAATTAATTTTAGGTGGGGGTTGTGGGGTTTATTGGGGTAAAGGGTGGGAAGTAATTTATTTTTGATTACTTAATAATTCGTTGTTTAATTATATTAATTAATTGATTGAAAATTAATTATGTAAATTGTACAATTAATTTTAGGTGCGGGTTGTGGGGTTTATAGGGGTAAAGAGTGGGAAGTAATTTATGTTTAATTAATTAAAAATGAGTTGTTAATTTATATTAACTAATTAATTGATAATTAATTATGGTAATTGTGTCATTTATTAGGTGTGGTTTGTGGGATTTATGGGGTAAAGGGTGGGAAGTAATTTATTTTTTAATATTAGATAGTTCTTAATTAATTTTAATTAATTGATTGAAAGTTAATTATCGAAATTGTGTAATTAATTTTAGGTGCAGGTTGTGGGGTTATAGGGGAAAAGGGTAGGACGTAATATATGTTTAAGTAATTAATATTTAGTTGTTAATTAATATTAATTAATTAATTGAAAATTAAATATGGAATTTGTGTAAATAATTTTAGGTGTGGGTTGTGGGGTTTATAGGGGTAAAGGGTGGGAAGTAATTTATGTTTAATTAATTAAAAATTAGTTGATCATTAATATTAATTAATTAATTTATATTTAATTTGGGTATTTGTTTATATTTTTTGTGTGTGGATTTTATTGTTATAAGGGTACAGTGTGGGGAGTAAATTCATTTTACTTACTTTACAATTAGTAGTTAAATACTATTCGTTTATTGTGTAATCATTTTTTTTACAGTTTAATTTTAGTTGTGGGTTGTGGAGATTATAGGCGTAAAGTGTGGGGAGATAAAAATTTTTTATGAGTTTTAAATTGTTTTTAAATTAATAATATGTCTTTAATTGGTAATTAATTATGTTAATTAAGGAAGTAAATTTTTTTTAAAATTCAGATGTGGGTTGTGAATTGTGTGGTGTTCTAGGGTACGAAATAAAAAAGTTAATTTATGTAATAATTAATGTTTTTTGTTTCTAAATAATTTCTAATTAAAAAAATGTATTTGTTTGGAAATTCTTTTTATTTTATTTAATATAATATTTGTTGGTATTTGTCATATGTATTTAACATTAGAATAAGTTTTTTGTAAAAATGTTAATAATATATTTGTATTTTAATTTTCACATATTTATATATTTTTTAATTCATTTTGTTTATTTTATTTCTTGGTATCATATGTTATCGACTGAGTTCTAGAGCATTATGTGTTATGCTATTTGTATCGATGACTTTCATTCATGAATGATTAGAAGCTTGATGATATGATGTCATGCAGTCTGTTTGCCATGTTCATGATGATGTGTATAAATGGTGCGGGCACTAGAGGTTGCGTTGAACTTGACAAAGGCCGTTTCGGCTGAAACGCGTTGTTCCTTGTTCTTCTCTGCTCATGAATAAATCACTCGTGGTGGATTTGGTGTGCCGCTTTCCTTCTCATTGAAGATTGGATGTCTGCAAGTATACTGGTGGTTTCTGTCGCCACGGCTGGCACCGGCTCAGAACTGGCGGGAAACGGGCGTCATTAACAGAACCTGAACTGTTTATCTATCTATCTATATATATATATATATATATATATATATATATATATTCCTGAAAAAACCATAGGTTTCAGGGACGTTATAGTTAGTTGGACATTTCTCTCGTACAAAACCATAGAAATTCCCCCGTTATAGTTAGTTCAGCTAACTATAACTCGCGCACCCACAATGCACTGCTGATGATGTCACATATTACATTATTCTTGACATGGTCAGTGACATCACTGATGACGTCACTGATGACATCTCAAATGACATCACTGATGACATCATCCAGTGACTGTGTTTTACTTTAAAGTTTAAATATGTATTATATATATCCCAAGGTGTATTGAAGAATGAGTGGGTGTATAAGTGTCTGGATGGAGGATTTAGTAGGTGCGTGACTGACTGTTTAAGTGAGTGATTACATGTGTCTTACTGAATGCATGGGTTAGTGACTAAACTGTGTGAATGTCTGTATCAGTCTGTCTGTTGTTGTATAAGCTGCTGCATGGGTTGGTGAGTAGCTACATGAGTGTCTATATGGGTTATCGATTGGTTGCCTAAGTATTTGTATGGGTGCCTGAGTGTGTGTGTGGGTGGGAGGTGTGTGACTCTGTGCATAGATGTTTGAGTGGTTGTTTCACTGTGTGTATGGTTTCATGAGTGTGTGTGTTAGGGGCTGTATGGGTGAGTAAGTGTGCGTATAGATGTGTTGGTGAGTGAATGGATGTCTCAGTGGTACATGGGTGAGTAACTATATATGTGAAAGGCAGTATATGTGAGTGCTGGAGTATATAAGTAACTATATGTGAGAGTGAGTGATTGTGAGAGTGGCCACATGGATGAGTGTGTGATTGTGTCAGTGATTGAATAAGAGAGTAAGTATGTGTTAGTATGTGTATAAATAAGTGAGGTGGTGTGTGTATAACTGTGTAGGTGAGTAAATGGGAGTGTGATTGATTCTTTGCATGACTGACTAGCTGTGTGAGTAACTCTATGGGTGAGTGGTGGTGTGTGAGTGTCTGCATGGGTGTATGAGTGCATATGATACTGGCTGTATTGATGAGTGACTGCATGTATGAGTGACTGTATGGATGAGGGAGTGGTTGTGTGTGTAGACCTAGGAATCAGTGAATGAGTATGTAGTAACTGGTATTGGTGTGTCTATGGTTTCAAGAATGGCAGTCTGTAATTTAGAGTGGGTGTATCAAAGGTTATATTAGGCTGTGAGGAGGTACATCAGATTATCACGTGGATGATGTCATCAGTGATGTCATTTGAGATGTCATCAGTGATATCATCAGTGATGTTACTGACCATGTCATAAGTGATGTAATATGTGATGTCATCAGCAGTGCATTGCGGGGGCGCGAGTTATAGTTAGCTCAACTAACTATAATGGCCGAATTTCTCTGGTTTTGTACGAGTGAAATGTCCAACTAACTATAACGTCCCTTAAACCTGTGGTTTTTTCAGTGAATTTCAAAGGTTTTTAAAATGCTAATTTCTAACTATAACGTCCCTGAAACCTATAGTTTGTTCAATGAATTTCAAAGGTTTTTTAGATGATAATTTCTAACTATAACGTCCCTGAAACCTATGGTTTTTTCAGTGATTTTCAAAGGTTTTTTAAATGCTAATTTCTAACTATAACGTCCCTGAAACCTATGGTTTTTTCAGTGAATTTCAACAAGGTTTTTTAAATGCTAATTTCTAACTATGCCTACAGAAGTAAGACATGTGCAAAAAGAGGAAGAAAAGTGCAGACAGAAGCAAGAGAAATGCAGAAAGATGCAACAGAAGTCCAGAAAGACAAAGAAAGGTGAAGAAAGAAGCAAGAGATTTGCAGTAAGAACCAACAGAGGGGCAGAAAGAGGCCTTGTTGCAAAGTCATCCTGCGCCCCTCAACTTTTTGCTGTCTGGTACTGGTCGTAACTGACTCTGACTAACCAGGCCCGGAGCCAGTGCTATACTGAAAGACACTTAGAATACACTGAAAACAGCTACATACACTAGGGTACACTATGGGTTGGGGTACCCCTGTGATTGCCATGACCTCCCCTGGAAGGCCCTAGTACAGAATAGGGCAGGGGGATTAAAACTACCTCTAAGTCAAAGGTGCAGAAAGAGGCAAGAGAAGTTCAGAAAGAAGCAACAGAGGTGCCGAAAGAGGCAAGAGTGGTGCAGAAAGAAGCAAGTGAAGTGCAGAAAGACGCAACAGAGGTGCAGAAAGACACAAGAGAGGTGCAGAAACAAGCAAGAGAAGTACAGAAAGAGGGAAGAGAATTGCTGAAAGAAGCAACAGAGGTGTAGAAAGAAGCAAGAGAAGTGCAGAAAGAGGCAAGTGAGGTGCAGAAAGAAGCAGGAGCAGTGCAGAATGAACCAAAAGAGGTGCAAAAATAAGCAATAGGGGTGCACAAAGAGGTAGGAGAGGTGCACAAAGAGGCAATAGGGGTATAGAAAGAGGCAGGAGGGGTGCAGAAAGAAGGAAGAGAAGTGCAGAAAGAAGCAACAGAGGTGCTAAAAGAGGCACAAAGGGTGCAGAAAGAGGCAAGAGAAGTGCAGAAAGAAGCAACAGAGGTACAGAAAGAGGCAAGAGAGGGGCAGAAACAGGCAGGAAAGGTGCAGAAAGAGAAAAGAGGGGTGCAGAAAGAGGCAACAGAGGTGCAGAAAGAAGAAAGTGAGGTGCAGAAAGAGGCAACAGAGGTGCAGAAAGACGCAAGAGAGGTACAGAAACAAGCAAGAGAAGTGCAGACAGAGACAAGAGAATTGCTGAAAGAAGCAACAGAGGAATGGAAAGAAGCAAGAGAAGTGCAGAGAGAGGCAAGTGAAGTGCAGAAAGAGGCAAGAGGGGTGCAGAAATGTGCAAGAGAGTAGCAGATAGAAGCAAGAGCAGAACAGAAAGAACCAACAGAGGTGCTGAAAGAGGCATGAAGGGTGCAGAAAGAAACAAAAGAAGTGCAGAAAGAAGGAACAGAGGTGCAGAAAGAGGCAAAAGGGGTGCAGAAAGAGGTAAGAGGGGTGCAGAAAGAGGCAAGAGAAGTGCAGAAAGAGGGAAGAAGGGTGCAGAAAGAGGCAAGAGGGGCACAGAAAGAAGCAAGTGAGGTGCAGAAAGAGGCAACAGAGGTGCAGAAAGAGGCAAGAGAGGTGCAGAAAGTAGAAGAGATGAGCAGAAAGAGGCAAGAGAAGTGCAGAAAAAGAAAGAAATGTGCAGAAAGAAGCAACAGAAATGCAGAAAGAGGCAAGAGAGGCACAGAAAGAAGCAGGAGTGGCTTGCACACTATTAATACCAATTTAACACCCACATTTAGCAATAAGTAACATGTGATCTTTCTAGGTTTGCAAAGGGCCTTCCACCATGCTTTAACACTTGTCGCTGCATTTTTGGTAATGTTTGAGCCGTTTGAGCTAGAAACAAGGCATTTTTTGTTCAAATCTGCAGATTAGGGAGCAGATGATGGATTATGTGGATAATGCGGAAAATGTATAATTCTGTGAAAGTCGGTGCAGCCAAACAGTCGCATAATTCCAGTGGCCCTGCTCATACCTCTGACTAGGTCCACAAGTGCTCCTCAGTGATTCCTTTTTTTTGTCTCACTGAGTTCATAGTTGAGCTTCAATGGAAACGAGGAAGACTAAACCTGAGGTGACCACTCCACAACACAGACTACCATACCACATAATTATTCTCCATACACATAATCCCACTCTACATAATTCCTATACACTAAATACCACATACTTTCTATCCACATAATTTCACTGCACAACATACCACATAATTCCACTACAAACAACGTACATCCACTCCACTCCAAAAAACATTAGTAAAAAACTTTTACATTTACAACGCCAATAGCTCTAACTTTCACAAATGAGAAACCTATTACATTGCAAATGCTTCTTTAACTAGTACTCGCGTTTGCAGAGTGGTGGAGAAAGGGTGCTTGGCCTCCGACCAGCGCTCAGGAATTCCTCTGCGTAGGAGTTACAGGAGGTACCAGGAGGGCTTCTTGGCCCCCAAAGTCCTTGAGGAGTAAAGTGGGCTTCATCCCCCATCCCGTAGTCTGCCAGGAGGCACGTTTGCAGAGTGGTGGAGAAAGGGGGGCATGGCCTCCGAAGACGTCTTAGCAATCCCACTGTGTGGGACTTACTGGAGGTAACAAGAGGGGTAGTTGGCCCCAAGGCCAAACTTGGGGGCCAACTACCCCTCCTATTACCTCTAGTAAGTCCCACACAGCAGGATTGCTAGGTTTTCATAGCAGGCCACGCCCCCTTTGCCCACCACTCTGCAAACGCGCTCCCTGGCACGCTCTTGGATGGGGATTGAAGTCCCCTTCGCTGCTGGGGGTCCTTAGGGGCCAACTAGCCTACCTCTTACCTCCAGTATGCCCCACACAGTGGCATTGCTGAGAGGTGGACACAGGCCATGCCCCCTTTCTCCACCACTCTGCTAATGTGACTCCTGGCATGCTCCTGGTTGGGGGATGAAGTCCCCTTTCCTTCTGAGGGTCCCTGGGGGCCAGCTAGCCCTCCTGTTACCTCCAGTAAACCCCATACAGCTGGTTTGCTGAGAGTGCTCAAAGGCCACACCCCTTTTTTACACCACTCTGCAAACGCGGCTCCTGGCGCACTGCTGTTAGGGGGATGAAGTTCACTGTAGTCCTGAGGTCCTCAGGACACAAGAGGACCTCATCGCCCCACCAGCAATGCAATGCACCAAGAGGGGCCGTGCTCCCGCCCTGCCATAGCAAACGGCACTGTCCCGGGGTGGGCACCCTGGGACATTGCAGGAGCCAGTCCTGGGGGTGGTGGTCCCCAGGGCCATGAAGGGCTCCAGGAAGGGGGGCACGTGGCCCCCCTCCCAATGTAAACATAACCCCGGGGAGGTGGTGGTACCCTGGCCGGGTGTCCGCTACGGACCCCTGTATTTAATTTACTGAATGCCCCGGGGAGGTGGTGGTCCACGGGGCAGCATGGGGGAGCAGGAGCCCCCCATGCCTTTAATTTTAAAAAAATCCCCGGGGAGGTGGTGGTCCCCGGGGCTGGGGGGACCGCGATGCCCCCGCACTTAATGATTAAAGCACTGGGGAGGTGGCGGTCCCCGGGGCTGTGTCGGGGGGCAAGAACCCGCCGCCATGCTTTTTATTTAATTTTTATTAGGAAAGCCACAAGGAGGGGCACTTAAGCTGTGCCGCAGCGAGCCAGTGAAACACAGAGGACAAACAATGTTGGACAGAAGAGACCGAGGCATCTTCCCTGCCCCAAGTGAACAGGAGTCGGGTGTCGTCAGCATAGGCCATCACCCTAGCCCCTAACCCCTCTGCCAAATGGATCAGAGGGGTGACATAGATGTTAAAAAGGAGTGGGCTAAGGGATGACCCCTGTAGAACACCCGTAGTCACTGGAAGAGGAGCCGATGAGAACGGCGGCAGCCAGACCTGCTGCATCCTGCCCTCCAAGAAGGATCTGAGCCAACCCCAGGCGGTGCCAGAAATGCCGATCGCAGAGAGCCGAGCAAGAAGCAGGGCGTGGGGCACCGTGTCGAATGCCGCCGAGAGGTCCAGCATAATCAATGCTGCCCTGCCGCCGGCATCCAGACACTCCCGAATCGCCTCGGAGACCTCGACTAACGCAGACTCCGTGCTGTAAGATGCACGAAACCCTGACTGGGCCGGGTGCAATAAGCCGGCGCCCTCGACAAACTCGGTGAGTTGCCTAGTCACAACCTTATCACACACCTTAGTCAGACTGGGCAAAAGGGAAATAGGACGATAATTACCAAGAATCGAAGGATCCAGTGAGGGCTTTTTCAGGAGAGGGAGAATTTTCACCTGCTTTCATCCCTCCGGGACAAGGGCTTCCCGGAGAGACGTATTGACGATCATATTAACCTCCAGGTTAATGATCTCAGCAGCCGACGCCAGCAATCTAGCCCCGCAGGGGTCAGAAGGCGAGCCTGATTTCAGACCTCTGAGAATTTTAAGAGTACAGGTCAGATCCACAGGGGAAAACACGATCAAAGCATGGGAAGGCTCAGATGACAACAGAGCAGTAGGCACAGAGGCCATAGGGCCGCTTAGGCAAGAAGAGAAAGCCGCCTGAATCTTACAGATCTTATCCCCCAAAAACTTGGAGAGGGTATTACACCAAGGCTCTGTGGCTGGCTGGGTGCAAGTCTCAGCTCTGGGCGACAAAAAACTCTGGACTATCGAAAAGATTTCTTTCAAATTGTTTTTTGCCTGATCAATCCGGAAAGAATAGTATTGCCTTTTGGCCAGGGTAATGGCAGCGTAATAACTCTTTTGTTTGATCCTAAGTGCATGCTTCGCCAAAGGACAATAGTTGCCGGAGCACCACACCTGCTCCAATTTTTTGCAATCGTGTTTCAGGGCTTTGAGCTCCGGTGAAAACCAGGGTTTACAGGGTGATTCTCTGGCAAGCCTGGGTGGACGTGAAGAGGCTAGAGCCACCAGAGAGATTGAAATCCATTAATTAAACCCAGACAACCTCCCCTCAAAATCCTGCGGGAGGGGGAACCGAGCAGCTGCCAAGGAATTGTTGAACCAAAGCGGATCATTTTTCCAAAAGCCGGGGGGCGATTGCAGCGGCCCGGCCGACTGGCCGGTGAAACCTTCCAAGAGAAGCATGTAAGAAAATGATCAGACCAGGGGACTGGCAGAGGCTCAGCCACCTGCAAGGGAAAATTAGAACAAATAGGATCCAAAATATGGCCTCCTTGATGGGTAGGATGAGAAACCCATTGGGAAAGTTGGACCAGCTGAAGAGAATCTAGAAAGTCACAAGAGTCTTTAGCATCTCGCTGATCAAGGTGAATGTTCACATCTCCTAAAACCAAGTAATGAGCAAAACAAAGCGCCCGCCCAATGACAGCGTCAGCACAGGATTTGAGAAAGGTATCAGCCAATCCGGGGGGTCGGGAGATAAGGGACCCGCCCAGCGTAAAGTGAGCAGACAAAAGGATACTGAAGTCCAAGACTTCGCAATGGCCCCAAATACTAGTATCTTCCTTGTGAGGAGCCCACTTATCCCTATACAAAATGGCTACTCCACCCCCCCTACCGACTGAACGATCCACTCTAGAGAGCTTATAACCTGCAGGCGTGGCCAAAGCGACGATTGGATTAGATGTCACATCCAGCCATGTTTCTGTTATGAACAACAAGTCCAAAGAGTTGTCTAGAACCAGATCGAACACATCAGTGTGATGCTTCTTAAGAGATCTAGCATTGATGAGGGCGGCCCGAATGGTAAAGGGGCCCCTAAAAAAGAACTAGGCTCCCTAGCTAGGGGATGATAAAGAGGCCTAAAGCCACACACTGAACAGACAAAATCAGGGTGAAAGGACGAGTCCCAGCTGCAATGTGAGGGGCAGGGAGTAATGCGAAGAGATCTTAAGGACTCGCCAGAAAACTGGAGTGTCTCCCTCACCGCAGAATCCAAACGGGTGGCATGACTGGCCCTGGCCGCGACCGGGACGCGGACGGGCGCAGACGGGTTTGCCTTAGGCGCGCCCGCTGCGCACACGAACTGTGGCCATTAAGTAGGCTGATATCAGGAGGGCATGCAGCGACTAGAGCGCTGACTGGGGAAAGCGCGTGGCCCGAGCACAATGGCCACTGAGATCAAACAGGCCCCCAAAGAGTGCAAACAGGAAATGGAGTATAACACACTCCGAGTCAAGGTGCAAGGTACAGAAATGAGCAGCAATTATTAAATCCCCCCACAATAAAAGTAACACTTTGAGCAAGCAGTAAAACGCAGGAATTCATAAGTTAAAAACAGTATTAAAAAACACGAACTTTCATGGAAATTAACATGGGGAAAACGCTTTTTGGGACCCCCATTTTTCTCCGCCCCCGCTTTGCAAATCACCCCGAAACTTTCAAGACAGGAGCTGACCTGAGTGAACCATTAGTTTTGAAAATTTCACGAAGATTCGTCACCGTCGCCAAAGATATTAGCAAAATAAAAAACGCTTTTTGAATGGAAACAAGGTCCTAACTATAACTACCTACTGGCGGCCGCCAGTAGGTAATATATATATATATAATCAATCAATCAATCAATCAATCATGTCACTTATAAAGCGCACTACATACCCGCGAGGGTCTCAAGGCGCTGGGGGAAGAGGGGGGTACTACTGCTACTGCTACTGATCGAAGAGCCAGGTCTTGAGGAGTCTTCTGAAGGCCAGTAGGTCTTGGGTCTGTCGGAGGTTGGTGGGGAGGGTGTTCCAGGTCTTGGCGGTGAGGTGGGAGAAGGATCTGCCGCCGGCGGTCGTTTTCCGGATGCGGGGGACTGTGGCGAGGGCGAGGCTGGTCGAGCGGAGCTGGCGGGTGGGGGTGTAGAAGCTGAGTCGTCTGTTGAGGTAGGCTGGTCCGGAGTTGTGGAGTGCTTTGTGTGCGTGGGTGAGGAGCTTGAAGGTTATCCTCTTGTTGACAGGGAGCCAGTGCAGGTCTCTCAGGTGGGGTGTGATGTGGCTGCGTCGGGGGATGTCGAGGATAAGACGTGCAGAGGCGTTCTGGATGCGTTGCAGCCGTCTCAGGAGCTTAGCCGTCGTTCCTGCATAGAGGGCGTTTCCGTAGTCCAGCCTATATAGATAGATATATAGATATATATATATGTACATTTTTAAAGAATTGTAAAATTATAAAATAAAATAAAATTAATAGTTTATTAATTATTTTAAAATAAATATATATGAATTATTATGTATGTGTGTTTAACTTTTTTTAATTACGTTTATTTATAATGTTTTTTAGTAATTAAATTAAATCGACTTTATTTTTTTATTTAATTTTCTTATTTAACATATTTATTTTATATATATATAAAATTCGATATTTTGTACAACTATATTTTTTACATCGATATTTTTTTTGATATTTTTGTACTTACCTGTTTAACCCTTTTGCTGTTAGGCCTTTTCCCGGTAAACATCCATTATTACGCGGCTGTTACACCCCGTACCATTACTTCGCAAGCGTTACAACGCATGCGATGTTACAACACATAATCTTTACTACGCAAGTTGATACATCGCATGCGTTGTAACGCATTTGAAGTAAAGGCTATCCACATCGTTGTGTAGAAACGGGCACACTTCCGTTTCATCACAACGACGTGCAACACTGACAACGCAGGAAGCCAGAGAAGACAGGAACCGAGGAGAGAGAGGTAAGAGGGGCTGTGTAGTATTTAAGGGTTTAGGGTAGGGGGAGGGTTGTGCACAGGGTAGTATATTTGGTTTAAGGGTAGTGTAGTTGTGTTTGTGTGGTGTAGAGTAGCGTATTTTGGTTTAAGGTAGTGTCTAAGGTCTTGAAGAGTAGGGACAGGAATGGGGTAGGGGGAGTGTCGTGCTGGGGTAGTGTTTTAGGGTTTAGGTAGTGTTGTGGTGTTAGTGTAGTGTAGTGTTTTAGGGTTTAGGGTAGTGTTGTGGTGTTAGTGTAGTGTAGGGTAGTGTTTTAGGGTTTAGGGTAGTGTCGGGGGGTCGTGCAGTGTAGTGTTTCAGTGTAGGGACTGTCTTGGGGGTAGAGGCAGGGTCGTGCTGGGGGTAGTATTTTAGGGTTTAGGGTAGTGTTGTGGTTTTTGTGTAGTGTAGGGTAGTGTTTTAGGGTTTAGGGTAGTGTCAAGGGTGCGTGCAGGGTAGTGTTTGGGAGTAGGGACAGGAATAAGGGCAGGGGCAGTGTCATGCTAGGGTTGTGATTTAGGGTTTAGGGTAGTGTTGTGGTGTTTGTGTAGTGTAGGGTAGGGTAGTGTTTTAGGGTTTAGGGTAGTGTCGCGGTGTGTGCAGGGTAGTGTTTGAGTGTAGGGAGCGGGCTGGGGGAAGGGGGAGGGTCATCCAGGGGGTAGTGATTTAGGGTTTAGGGTAGTGTAGTGGTTTGAGTAGTGTAGGGTAGTGTAGTGTTTGAGGGTTTGGGTAGTGTTTTAGAGTTTGTGATGTGTAGGGTAGTGTATTTGTATTTAGTATTTAGTGTAGTGTTGGATTTTTTTTTACATTCAAAAAAGGGGATAGGAAAAATAAGCGGGGTAAATGTCTGTTTTTATTACTAGGCAAGTTTTTAGTTCGCATACATTAACACTTGCAATGTAAAGGTATGCGAACTAAAAATTTGCGTAGTAACGGTATTTGCTGAGTAAAAAGCTGCGAAGTAATGGTATGCGAAATAACGAGTCATATTCCTTTTCCCCCCTGTGCTAAGCCTTTTTTTGGCTATTTGGGGTAGTTCGCGCTTAGGTCCCTGTAACTTTTTGACCACATAAGGTATCCACGCCAAATTTGCGCCCTTTTCTTCCAACATCATAGGGATTTTAAATGTACCCAGGGTTTGTTGATTCCCCTGGAGGGGACTCAGAAATTAGCCAAAATACAGCTAAATTTTGTTTTTGGGGGGAAAAATGGGGAAAAAGTGCTGCAGAAGAAAGCGTCTGGTTTTTTCCCTGCAAATGGTATAAAAAAAGGGTATGTGGTGCTGAAATCATCATCTTCCGAGATTTCAGGGACAAGCAGACTTTTGTCAGAAAACCAACATTTTTTACACTGTTTTGCCATTTTACTGGGACATAGCCAATTTTTGCTTCTTTTTGTGCTTTCAACCTTCTTCCAGTTAGTGGTAGAAATGGGTGTAAAAGCAATAATGGATCCCGGAAAGCTATAAATTTCTGAAAAGTAGATACAATTCTGAATTCAGCAAGGGGTCATTTGTGTAGATCCTTTAAGGTTTTCGTATAGAAACTAACAGTTAAAAATAAGAAAAATTGAAAATGAGTTGAAAAAACAGCCAATAGTGCCAACGTTTTCACCTATAACTTCTTCTAAGTATGTCAGATGTTTGAAAGCAATATACCGTTACCTTTGTATATATATATATATATATATTCGTGGAATACTTATATGAGCACATGCCTTATGGAAATAGCAAACAAAAGCACCGCCCACTGGAGGGAATTAAAGTAACACTGCCGGTTGGACCACATGTCCCAGAATGCAAGCATAAAAGTTATCCATTGGAGGATCAAGATTCAAATTAGGACATTAGGCTGTGGACACCAGCGATGTGTATGGTGCAGGTTTACCTTTGATAAAGGTCTTTGGAGACCGAAACGCGTCAGGACTGCCATGCTGCTTCACCAATCAAGAAATAAAGATCTATAAACAGCAAGTTGCGAGTACGGCTCACCTTCTTTCCGTCAAGGGAGAATATGTTTATATAAATATATATATATACATATAACTCACGCCCCCGCAATGCACTGCTGATGACGTCACATATTACATCTCATGACATGATCAGTGACATCATTGATGACATCACTGATGACATCTCAAATGCGAAATGCGATCCACGCGTTTTGGCTCGTCCGAACCTTGATAACGATACAAGACGTCATTGTAGCTTCCTTATTTAAATGTACAAATGCCTTCAGTTGCCAACATTAACAAAGGACTACATATTACTTTAATCCAAAAAGCTGGCGGCCATATTGGCCTGGTCACGATGTGAAAATTCAGGAATTGATACAATAAAGAAAAGAAAACAAGTGTTAATATGCACACAATGTCATTTCAGCATATCTTGCCCCGTGACCGCCGTACTTGTATGTTTGTCAAAGTGACTTGTTCATAATAAACATACTTAGGATTGCAAACATCAACATAAACAATGGACTACACATTACTTTAAAGTGAAAGGCTATCGGGCATATTGATCTGGGCACGTTGCGTATTATAATGGTTCTTACACGAAAAAAAAGGAAAAAAAAGGGGTGTTAATATACACTTACTATCCATAAATAAAGTTCTAGCGATTATAGCTCCATTCCATTCACAGCTCATTTGAGATGTCATGAGTGATGTCACTGACCATGTCATGAATGATGTAATGTCTGAGGTCATAAGCAGTGCATTGCGGGGGTGTAAGTTATAGTTAGCTCAGGCAACTATAACTGCTGAATTTCACTGGTTTTGTATGACTGAAATCTGAGTCTAACTATAACGTCCCTGTAATCTTTGTTTTTTTCAGCGAATTTTAGGTTTTTTAACGTTAAGTAAGATGCCTATCACAATGGATGGTGGGGGGTTGGAAGCAGGGCCTGGCCTGGCATTGTGCTGCCCCCACCCAAGCTTGCTGCTCCTGCCTCCCCTCTTCCTTGCCATCCATTGTCCAAGTCCATGCCCCTGCTCCCTCTTTACAGTCCTGTGTGGCCATTGTTCTGCCACTGGCCTTCCCGCCTTCTCTGAACAGTTATCTTGCTGCCCCATCCACCTCCTCCCTATCCTCTGTTGTCTGAATCCATGCACTAGCCTTCTCCCTCCTGCCATGCATGGTCTGATGTGCTGCCACTGCCCTCCATTTAGCAGGATGTCCCAGTCCACTCCTCCTGTCCTCCATTGCCCAATTCTATGCCCCATCATTGACCTCCTGCTTAGCCTCTGTGCTTAGCTTGATGCCCCTACTCTCCTTCCCCCTGCCCTCTGATGTCTGTGTGCATGCACCTGCTCCATTCTTTTTGCCCACCATGTTCCATGGACCTGCCCCTCCTATCTACTCTGAGTGTTCTGTTGAGCTGCCACTCCCCTCCCACCTGCCTAGCATTGTCAGATGACTGTAACCTGTCCCTGCCACCTCCACCCTGCCTGTCCACGTTCCATGCTCCTATCCCCTTCCTCCTGTCCTCCATGGTCCATTTTAATGGCACACCCTTCTGCCCTCCCTGGTCTGTTGTGCTGCAACTGCTCCTCCTGCCTGCCCCGCAAGGTCTGTTGTGAGGCCCCTTCCCCTGAACTCTCTTGTCTGTGCCCAGCTCCTTCCCCACCCTTCTATCCTCCATGGTCCTTTCTGCATGCACCTGCCCCCTCCTTCTCGCCCATCATGGCCATTGTGCTGCCACTAACTCTCCCGCTTGCCATGCATGGTCTTATGTGCTGCCACAGCCACTCCCACCTTCCCTGTGTGGTCAGCTAGCTGCCCCTGACCCCCTCCCACCTTCCCTCCATGGTCTGTGTGTATGCCATTATAGTCTTACTGTTGCTCTCCATGGTGTGTCTTGCTTCTAGTGCCCATCCTGCCTGACCTCCATTGTCAGCTTGCTGCTCTTGCCCTGCCCCTTGCCCCCTGCCCTCTGTTTTCCATGTGCAGACCCCTATTCCCTCCCTCCTGGCTTGTCTGTTCCATTGTAATGCCCCTGATCCCTACCTCCTGCCTTTTATGGTCGGTTATGCTGCAGCTTTCTCTCCTGTCTGTCCATTATGGTCAGCTAGCTGCCATTGCCTCTTTCCCCTCTGTTCTCTGTTGTCCATGTGCATGGTCCTGTCCCCTCCCTATTGCTTTCCATGGATTGTTGTGCTGCACTCCTGTCCCGCATGCCATGTGTGGTGTTTTGTGCTGCTGCAAACCCTGATGCCTGCCCTGTAAGGTCAGTTTGGTGCACCTGTCCATGTCCCTCCTGTCCTCTGTTATCCAAGTCCATGTCCCTACCCCAATTCCTCCTGCCTTCCATGATCCAATGTACCATACTTGCTAACATATTGAACTTGGTAAGAGGGAGATTTTGAAAAAAAAACTGGGGTATTGATTTTCCCCATTGACTTACATTGAAAAAGAGGAGATTGTAGTCAGGAGACAGATCAAATAAAACCCATTTGGGCTTAAAAACATTGGGCGTTTCCTGGCTGAATCGGGTCTGTTGGCATGTATGGTTGTACTACCACTGCCTCTTCCTTCTACCCACAATGGTCTATTATATTGCCACAGCCTCTCTTGCCTGTCCTGCATTGTTGGTTTGTTGCCCCTGCCCCCCTTTCCACTGCCCTCCATAGTCTGTTGTGCTGCCACTGCCCTTCCTGCCTGCCCAGTGTGGTCAAATTGTTGCATCTGCACCCTCCTACCTGCCTTCAATTTTCTGAGTCCGTGCCCCTGGCCTCTGCCTCTCAACAGTATCCTAATGAACAACTAGATTGCTAACATTCTATATTTATTACAAAAGTGTGGCACGCCTGACGTCATCTTGATGTAATCAAAACTGTAATACCTAGAGCATTTCCTTTAGAGATTACAGAAATGAGAGGGTCTTATTTGCATCGAAATTATGGTTAGTGCTCTAAAAAACTAAAATGAGGACATATTTTCTGAGTTTTAAAATAGCGACAAAGCACTTTTAAATTATTTGTTATCTTTATGTTTTTTTATCCAGTTGACCACTTGATTAAATGTTGCACTTAGGGGAGAGGATGTGGTATTACTTCCAGAGCTACAGACTTTGCAACTGGGGAACCAGGTTGGAGTTTCTGCTTCAGCTCGACATTCTGTGATTTTGGTCAAATCACTTAATCTCCCCATGTCTACAACCAACATGAATTTGTCCTTGTGTGATGTAACCAATGCTCATGTAAAGCACTCCAATACCTGACCAGTCTGCACTATATAAAACTGCAAAAAAACAAAAAATAAAAAGTGTTTTGCACACTTCTGTCATTGAGCTATACGTGGGCTACATCTGGGTGATATTTGTGCTACATTTGGGCTCTTTTGTCTCTGGTGGCCATCTTGGGAGATTTTTTTGTTATGAAGTTTCCTAATTTCCTCATTTACTGCAGTCTCCTCAGTAGGAAATGCTTTCAGTTTTTTACTTTGATTCCATCAAGAAGGCATTCAGATGTGTCACACATTTGCCATAAATTTAGAATGTTAGCACTCTAGTTGCTCATTAGATCACTGTAGTAAAGCTGCTGCTCACCAGGGGAAGTCTGCTGCTGGTATTGAAAGTGCATGTTTCAGTCTGCATGTCAGAATTTATTAATGAAAAAGAAGAGGATTTGAGAAGTCACTCAAAATGTGCCCTAATTTTTCTTTCTGCAGCACTAATCATAATTTCTATGGCAAAATGAACCCCCTCATTTTGTTCCTTTTTAAATTAAATGTTTTAAGTGTTACCACTTTATTCCAATCAAGATGGCTTCAGGTGTGCCATACTTTTGTCATAAGTAAGACTGTTAGCGCTCTAGTTGTTCTTTAGAACACTCTGGGAAGCTGCAGTAGAAAACAAAGGAATCAACTGACAGTCTCTGCCCTTGTTGCATGTACATGTTTTACTGAGAATGTCAGACTCCAGTCTCACATGACTGAGAAAGATAAAGTGAATTTACAGAAAATATGCTCTCATTTTAGCTTCTAGATCACCTTCCAAACCTCTATGGGAAAAGTATGAGAAAATAGTTTTCTCTCAAACATGATTCATGATATCCCAGCAGAAGGCATTTTCACAGGGTAAAATCACCTTAGAACACACCACAATTCCTAAAATTAGTATGGTATCATCAACAAATGATTTATAATGTAACTAAAGTCTTATCACCCTTTATACGTTCTCCTTTTGGTGACCCTCAAAACCTTCCATTCACTACAATGCATTTTAATGGAGTGCTATCATGTATATTGGTCCCAAGATGGCTTCCAACACTTCTTGGATGAAGTGCTGACAGCCAATCAGATCTCACGATGAGATGTGTGGTTATGCTCCGCCCAGATATATACATTTGTTTTCCTTTAATATTTAAAAAACTACTGAACGGATTTACACCATTTAAAAAAAGGGCGCTTTCTGAACCAAGAGCTTCCTTTTTGCCAAATTTGGTGTAATTCCGTTCAGCAGTTCAGGCTGTAGCCTTATCTAAAGTTTTCTATGGAAATTAACATGTGGAAAACGCGTTTTGGGACCCCCCTTTTTTTCTCGGCCCCCGCTTGATGAATCACCCCGAAACGTTCAAGACAGGAGCTTATAAGAGCGCCCCATTAGTTTTGAAAATTTCACGAAGATTCGTCAAACTGCACCAAAGATATTGCCAAAAGAAAAAACACTTTTTGAATAGAAACAAGGTCCTAACTATAACTACCTACTGGCGACCGCCAGTAGGTAATATATATATATATATATTCCGAGAGGGCTGAGGATTTTAGTGGCCCCGACATATGAAGATCCAAATCCGCATCTGCTCCGTGAATGGGCGGAAAACAATCAAGAATCCTCACAAAGAATGCCTGCCATACTAATTAAATATGCCAATATTGATCGTATAAAAATCTTAGAAGAGATTGTCCAAATTCTTAGTATGCTGGAAAAAGAGGCTGACCAAGACACCATTACTAAGTTTAATTCGGATATGAAAGATCGCTTAAAAAAGCTGGAAGAATCGATCAAAGAAAGGAAGGCACAGAAATTTACACGTGATAAACTCGATTATGACAGAGGGCAAATTTACACTTTTGCAAAAAAATGTGAAACCATTCGTCGACAACGTCTTAATAATAGTGGAAAATCAACGACAGACTTACAGTCTGAAGTAAGCAGTATTCCAAGCTCTGAACCTGATACTGATGGCGAGGATGGTCCCAATAGATCTGCTAAAGGTCCTGCGCCTATGGTTCTGGAAGAATTAGTTTTTTAGAACAGGAGAGGAGATTCAACCTCCGGCCCAGAACATTTGCTAATTACGCAAAGCTTCAAAGAGGAAGAGGAAGAGGCAGAGGCAACAGAGGCGCAAAGGCGCAAAGCAACGCAAATGTAGAAGGGAAAGTGAAGAACAAACAAACCAAAAAATGAGTCTTGAATCAGAAAACTCAATCATAAATCTTACGAATATAACTCTAACAGAGAAAGAAAACAACATTCTAAAATTGGGGTTATCATTTTGTCCAGAACAAGATTTTGATTACGTTAAGACAAGAATCGATGTTTTCAAATTTGTGCGATCGTTAAAACTAAAGAAGTATTTTGCAATTAACCCCAGTAGGAATCAAACTGCATCGGAAGGTGGTCAAAGTAGTAGAGACACTCATCTGTCAAATTTTGCAGTCAATGATATGGATTTAATGTTGGATATGAGACATCTAGAAGAAGATCTGGAAAGAGATGCCTTTGTCAGGGAGAATGATCTACAAACAACTATAGATCAAGCTACAGAATTAGCCGATCACCAAGGCTTAAGTATAGCCAGTAATGAACCAACTACATTTAGGCCTGCCTCGAGATTTACTCCGATGTCTAGCAAAGATTCTGTGGACGTTTTCAATGAACTAGTGACCAATGAATTGAAAGGTTTATGTAAAAAAATGAACGTGAAAAAAGAAAAAATTCAAAAAACAAGAAAGAATACACTGCACTAATCAATAAATGATCTACAAATGCAAATTGTATTGTGCGCAATGCTGATAAGGGGGGGAATGTTGTTTTATGGGGAAAACAAGAATATCTAGCTGAGGCATACAAGCTACTAAATAATCGCTTGAATTACACAAAAGTAGCAGAGAATGTTATGATTAATAGCCATCTTGTGTATAATGCCAATTTACAATCATGGTATGACCAATGTGATGTATCTTATTCCAAAGATACACAAAGACCCCATCACACCTCCTGGGCGCCCAATTATATCTGCAATCGGCAGTGCATTCGAAAAAACATCTAAATTTGTTGATTCATTTTTATGTCCATTAGTTAAAAATTTGCCAACATATATTATGGATACAGCAGATTTTTTGAAAAGAGGGTATGATCTGCCATGGGAGCATGACTTTTTGTTAGCGACTATTGATGTCACCACGCTGTATACCAGCATTAGGCATGAAGATGGCCTAAATGCTGTGAAATACTATTTAGGAAACAGACCAGTAAAATTTTGGGCTCATACCCAAATGCTCATTGCAATGACATCTGTTTGTTTAAAAAACAACTATTTCCTCTTCAATGACCAACTTTTTCATCAGACGTGTGGTGCAGCGATGGGCACCTGCTTCGCCCCCAGCTATGCGAATTTGCATATGGGCTGGTGGGAGGAGCAGGTGGTCCAAAAGCTGTACCATGAAGAATGGCAAAATAATATCATGCATTGGAGTCAGTTTATAGACGACTTATTTATTGTATGGAAGGGCACAGAGAAGTCTCTCAATGATTTTATAGGTAAACTCCAAATTAACGAGTTGAACCTTAAATTCACTGGTACTGTCAGCGCTTCAAGAGTAAACTTTTTAGATCTAACTATTTTTATAGAGGATGGGCGGTTGGAAACTTCGTTGTATAGGAAACCAACGGCTGGTAACACCCTACTCCATGCAACAAGTTTCCTCCCCCAAAATTTAATTAATAGTATCCCCTATGGGGAATGCTTGCGTACCATCAGAAATTGTAGCAATCAGGAAAACTGTGACAATGAATTGGAGGTGTTAAAAGACCGATTTAGAGTGAGGGGCTATGCTGAGTCGTGTCTAACAAGTGCCATTTATAAAGCTAAGAAAAAATCTAGAGAGGATATTTTGTTCAAAAATAGCAATATGCAAAAACGTAAATTGGGATCTAAAAGTACAAATCAATGCAGAATGATTACATCTTACAACAAACAGCATAAAACCGTCAGAGACATTTTATGTAAACACTGGCATTTGATAAGAAATGATCAAATTTTAGGGAAACTAGTTCAAAGAAAACCTCAGATAACATTTAGACGAGCAAAATCTTTTAAACAGATGTTGGTGAGTAATGTGATACCAACATCTAAATCTAAAAAGCCATCAACTATGTGGCTGGGAAGAAAAGAAGGTTTTGTCAAATGTTCAAAATGTAAAGCCTGTTGCCATGGTAAAAACACATCTAGTTACAGATCAAACCTGTCGCAAAGAGAGAAAAAAAATAAAGGCCAATTCACTTGCAAAACTGATTTTGCTGTCTATGTGCTTCAGTGTCCCTGTGACCTGAAGTACGTAGGCAGCACAATCTTACCAGTGCATAAGCGGGTGCTTCAACATTTGAGAGCCATCAAGAATGGCGATAAAGCTTATCCAATAGCTCGCCATTTTAATCAATACCATAATAATGATGTTCAAGGTCTAACCTATTTTGTGATAGATGCTGTGAAGCCTAATGTAAGAGGTGGAGATCGAGAGAAAAAATTAAGAATGTTGGAGTCTATGTACATTATTGAATTAAATTCAAAAACCCCAGAGAGCCTTAATATGGAAGAAGATCTGCATTCACATTTATAAGGAATATGAGCCTACTTTCCCATATATCTCTCAGGTTTTAACCATTTTTTAATTTAATTTTTTTAATTTTTATTTTTCACTTTATGGTCACATTTGGTTTAAGCACGATTAGGTCAAGACAGCCGTTCACATCAGGAGCTTAGCTCACAATGTTTAATAGGCCCACTTGGGCAAGATCTGAGAATGCTTTTGCATTAAAATGTTCACGTATTATTAAATTGTAATTATAGGAGCACAGCTTAAACCAATCAATATGCCCACTTGGGCAAGATTTGAGAACAAAAATGCTTATATAATGTATTGTTAAATTGTAAACATATGAAATTTAAGTGTGATTTTTCTGTTTACTTGCCAATGGTGTCGTAATATGGTTTTGTATAATTCTGAATTGGTTTTACAAAATCAGGATGACGAAATTTGCATAGTAAGGCATATTTATGTAAATCGCTTGAATTTCAAAATGGGGATGTAACTAAAATGATCAATTTATCATTATGGTAATTTAAGAAAATGTTACGCTAAATGACACTTGGTCAAAACTAGGTCTGTCATGATCGTGAACAAAGCAATATTAATTTGCGCTGTTTTCTTATCAAAAATTTTATTAGTACTTTTTTATTGTGAACATAAACTAATTATTAGTCATTAATTGTGTAAACATGAAATAATTTTATGTTCAACAGAAGCTCCACAAACAAATTGTAATGACGCTTTGTTTAAGAATTACGAGTCTGTCTTCCTATGCACTAAGGTTGTAGTTTCACAAATGACGATTCACGCATTGCATTTAAAAATGGCTGAAAACTTTATTAGTTTGTTGGTGAGCAAGCTTGCAGGTCAGGCGAAACGCGTCCGACAGCTGACAAATAAAACTCTTATTTTGTCAAGAACATGGCTTCATCATCCTTGGTGTAAGGAGTTGTTGCTGATTATTATCAGACCTTGCTTGAGTGGTCCGTTCGGTGAAGCGCCCTCTGTTCAGGAGCAGTGGCGGGCAGACACAAGCAGCAGGAAATTATATATATATATATATATAAATATATATATATATATATATATATATACATACATATATATTCTCTGAAAAACTGCAGGTTTCAGGGACGTTATAGTTAGTTGGACATTCCACTCGTACAAAACCAGAGAAATTCAGCCGTTATAGTTATTTGAGCTCATGACATGGTCAGTGACATCACTGATGACATCACTGATGACATCTCAAAGGACATCACTGATGACATCATCCAGTGACTGAGTGTTTTTTAAAAGTTTAAGAAAGTTATATATATATATATATATATATATATATATATATATATATATATATAGACACCAATGTGTATTGAAGAATGAGTGGGTTTATGAGTGTGTAAGTGAGTGATTAAACGTGTCTTGGGGGAATGCATGGGTGAATGACTAATCTGTGTGAATGTCTGTATCAGTCTGTCAGTTGGTGTGTAAGTGATTGTATGGGTTGGTGTGCAGCTACGAGAGTCTATATGGGTTGATGATTGATTGTCTGAGTACTTGTATGGGTGCCTGAGTGTCTGTGTTGGTGGGTGGAGGTGTGTGTGACTCCCTGCATGGATGTGTGAGTTGGTGATTAACTGGTGTATGGGCTCATGAGTGCATCTGCGGGGGGCTGTATGGATGAGTGAGTGTGCATATGGCTGTGTTGGTGAGTGAATGGATGTCTCAGTGGTATATGTGTGAGTAACTACATATGTGAAAGGCAGTAAATGTGAATGCTGGAGTATATAAGTGATTATATGTGAGAGTGAGTGATTGTGAGAGTGGCTGTATGGATAAGTGTGTGCTTATCTCAGTGATTGTATAAGAGAGTAAGAATGTGTTAGTATCTGTATGAATAAGTGAGGTGGTGTGTCTATAACTGTATAGGTGAGTAAATGGCAGTGTGATTGAGTGGGTGACTGACTAGGTGTGTGAAAAATTCTATGGGTGAGTGGTGGTGTGTGAGTGTCTGTATGGGTGTATGAGTGCATATATCAGAGTCTGTATTCATGAGTGACTGCGTGTATGAGTAACTCTATGGGTGAGTGAGTAGATGTGTGTGTAGACCTATGAATCAGTGAGTGGGTATGTACTAACTGGTATTGGTGTGTCTATGGTTTTCAGAATGGTAATCTGTATTTTAGAGTGGGTGTATGAAAGGTTATATTAGGGTGTGAGGAGGTGCATCAGTTATTAAGTGGATGAAGTCATCAGTGATGCCATTTGAGATGACATCAGTGATGTCACTAACCATCTCATGAGTGATGTAATATGTGACATCAGCAGCAGTGCATTGCGAGGGCGCGAGTTATAGTTAGTTCAAATAACTATAACGGCCAAATTTCTCTGGTTTTGTACGAGTGAAATGTCCAACTAACTATAATGTCCCTGAAACCTGTAGTTTTTTCAGTGAATTTCTAAGGTTTTTTAAATGCTAATTTCTAACTATAACCTAGTAGTCGCGTTTGCAGAGTGGTGCAGAAAGGGGGCTGGGCCTCTGACTAGCGCTCAGGAATTCCGCTGTGTAGGACATATAGGAGGTACCAGGAGGGCTTCTTGGCCCCCAAATTCCCTCAGGAGTAAAGTGGACCTCATCTCCCAACCCGTAGTGTGCCAGGAGGCACATTTGCAGAGTGGTGAAGAAAGTGGGGCGTGGCCTCCGAAGACCTCTCAGCAATACCACTGTGTGGGACTTACTGGAGGTGACAGGAGGGGTAGTTGGCCCCCAAGGACAACCTTGGGGACCAACTACCCCTCCTATTACCTCCAGTAGGTCCCACACAGCAGCATTGGTAAGTTCTCAAAGCAGGCCACGCCCACTTTGCCCATCACTCTGCAAACATGCTCCCTGGCATGCTCTTGGATGGGGATTTAAGTCCCCTTTGCTGTTGGGAGTCGTTAGGGGCTAACTAGTCTACCTGATACCTTCATTAACCCCTTAACCGCGGCGGCAATTCCGCCGCAGTGCGGCGGTTTTAGCGGAGTGGGCGGGGCCGCGTCGGCCAACGGACGTGCGCAGCACTACGGAGGTAGTGCTTGCGACGGCCGTTGGCCGACAGAAGCAGCGAAGGGGTTAAGCCCCAGATAGTGGTATTGCTGAGACGTGGATGCAGGCCACGCCCCCTTTCTCCACCACTCTGCAAACACACCTCCCGGCGAGCTCTTGGTTGGGGGATGAAGTCCCCTTGCCTCCTGAGGGTTATGTTCCAGGCACCATTCTATGAGATGCATAATGAGTTTGTTATGTTTGTAACACCCTCCCTGTACCACTCTGCAAATGCGCCTCCTGGCGTGTTCTAGGTTGGGGGATTGAGTCCCCTTGAATCCTAAGGGTCCCTAGGGGCCAACTAGCCCTCCTGTTATCTCTAGTAAGCCCCACACAGCTGGATTGCTGAGAGTGGTCCGAGGCCACGCCCCCTTTTTACCCCACTCTGCAAATGCGCCTCCTGGTGCACTGCTGCTCGGGGGATGAAGTCCACTTTAGTCCTGAGGTCCTCAGGACACAAGAGGACCTCATCGCCCCACCAGCAATGCGCCAAGAGGCGCGTTTGCAGAGTGGTGTAAAAAGGGGCGTGATCTCGGACCACCTCTCAGCAATCCCACTGTGTGGGGCCTACTGGAGGTACCTGGTGGGCTAGTTGGCCCCTAAGAACCCTTAGGATTCAAGGGGACTCAATCCCCCAACCTAGAACACGCCAGGAGGCGCATTTGCAGAGTGGTACAGGGAGGGTGTTACAAACATAACAAACTCATTATGCATCTCATAGAATGGTGCCTGGAACATAACTTCTTTATGTTTAACAACAAGACATACCAGCAACTGAGGGGCGTGGCAATGGGGGCTTGCTTCTCCCCCAGCTATGCCTGTCTTCATGTTGGCTGGTGGGAGGAGCGGATCCTCAGGGTCACTCACTCGGTAGCTTGGTCTAACCATATCCTTTGTTGGCTGCGATATATTGATAACATTTTTGTGGTCTGGAAAGGCTCCATTGACAGTGCAAAAACGTTTATTGATGAGATCAATTGTAATGATTTGAATTTAGAGATTAATGCCACCATCAGCACAGAATCAGTGGAATTCCTTGATGTCAAAGTATATGTCACCAACAGTACACTTCACACCAATCTCCACAGAAAAACCACTGCAGGAAACTCCACCCTACACGCCAGCAGTTTTCACCCAAAACACCTGATAGCAAGCATTCCTTACGGGGAAATGCTGCGCCTGCGCAGAATATGCAGCAACTGCACAGACCTGGCCAAATGCCAATTGGAGTCTCACATGAGATTCAGGGCCAGAGGCTACACAGATAAGATGATCACAGCAGCGACCACCAAAGCCAACTCATTTCCCAGAGAACATCTCCTACTAGGCACACACACTGACACCAGCAACAGTATTGACACTGCCCCAGAGCTGACCACGGACAGCAAGGTAACCACATGCCTTATCATCACCCACAACACCGAGGCACGGGTATTAAAATCCATTTTTAATAAACACTGGGGCATTATCAAAACTGACTCCACACTAGTACCAATGGTGGCCCCCAGGCCGGAGATCACCTACAGGAGAGTGGTCTCCATGCATGATGCTGTAGTCAGAAATAGCCCCGAAATAACCATCACCAAGAACTGGCTATAAGGGGTCAAAGGGTTTTTTAAATGCAGTAGCTGTAGGGCATGCGAGTTTGGAGTTAACATCACCCAAATCACGGCAGAGTTCAGGAACAAACCGATAGTGATCCAACAAAAACTCACCTGTAGAACAGAATACGCAGTCTACATTCTCACCTGTAGTTGTGGGCTCAGATACGTGGGGAGCACTAAGCTCCAAGTGCACCTTTGCATTCTGCAACATATTAGGGCTATTGTTAACAGTGACCCGGCATACCCAGTTGCCAGACACTTCAAAGCAACACATCACAACAACCTGGAACACTTGAAATATTGTGTAGTTGACTGCATCCCACCACTCAAACGTGGGGGTAATAGAGATAAATTGTTAAGACAACTGGAGTCCAAATATATTATTGAACTCAACACCAAGGCACCAACAGGACTAAATCTTATTGAGGATCTTTACCACTTCCTTTAAAGGAGTCACTCCAGTTGCTTTCAGAAATTTTCGCCCATTTGACTTCCGAAAGTCGGCTGACTTTCAGTTGGTTGTTCAGTATTTTAACCCACTGCACCACATGATCTTACACCTCTAGATATGGTTTGTATCCACTGCTCTAGTTTCGGCTGAGTTCTCTGGAGCACATAACACAACACTATCACAGCTTTCCCATCCCCACTTCACTTTTTTCTAATTTTTTCACGTCAGTGACTTGTTCACACTGAGAAACACCGTTTTTATTCTGCATTTTGAGGCCTCACAGTGATGCACAGACACCATTGTCAGACCACGACATGGAACATAGGTCCAACATGACACCTTGGCCCATTCTTGAGTACCCGCACTTAGCGTATATCATTACAGGACTCCACAAGCGCGCTCGCTCTTACAGGTGATTGGTTCAGGCATCAACACAGTTAGACTTCAAGCACTGCCACGTTTGAGTCTATTTCACATGCAACAGAGTTATCACATTCTATATTTAAAACTGCTTTTTGAATACAGATGTTATGATATCTAGGTTGCTTACAGATTGTTAGTATGAGCCACGACACATTGGCTTAGTACTCCTCCCAGCCATAACACACCTTACCTCATAAGCACACCGCGCAGGAATGGAGCTACAGACTGCAATGTCATGAACCATGTTTTATAGCAGAAGAGTCTGTTGTCTATGTTTGCCACCACATTATGTTGGTCATTACCCCTAGTCATCAGCTTCTGACTAGTAGATTTTACTGCTTGCTGTAAAAGGACATCGTTTTTGCCATGTCACAATGAACATAGTAAAGTCACTTACAGTCACTATAAATACTCTGCACATTTCCTTAGCGCGCCATGTGATCAAGACCACAGGCTTGTGGTCGAAACACGTCAACCTGACTTGTTAAGCAATAAACAGATTTATTTCACCTCCAACTGGTGTCTGTGCCCTTGTTTGGCCCACGGAGGTCGTGCATTCGGATCCTGGTTTCATATGTATATATATATATATATATTCACTGAAAAAACCATAGGTTTCAGGTACGTTATAGTTAGAAATTAGCATTTAAAAAACCATAGAAATTAACTGAAAAAACCATAGGTTTCAGGAACGTTATAGTTAGTTGGACATTTCACTCGTACAAAACCATAGAAATTCCGGCGTTATAGTTAGTTCAGCTAACTATAACTTGCGCCCCCGCAATGCACTGCTGATGACGTCACATATTACATCATTCATGACATTCATGACATGGTCAGTGACATCACTGATGACATCTCAAATGACATCACTATTTAAAAAAATTGTGAATAATTTTTAGTTAGAAAAACTATATTCATTCTTTTAAAAAAAAAATATTATACAGAAGTTGCACACCCTTCGCGCACCCTACACGATGGCTGCACGCATTCCGGTAGCCATTTTGAAAAGTCGCGCTGGGGTCACGACTTCGGCGTAATTTGTAAAGTATGAAATATCTTTAAATTAATTATAAATAAAAGTTTTCCTTTAAGTGTTTGTCTAAATTTATTAATAAAAGTATTTTTAAAGTATTTTCAATATAATTTCGACTAAAAATTATTCGATTATTATTGGATTCGGAGGTTAGGAGGGATGGCCATTTTGCTCCATCTGTTTTGCAAGATTTTTTGGTCTAGTCAGGTGGACACCCTCCTCCGGGTGAGGTACGGCTTGAGGATTCTATTCAAAAGGTGAGGAATCAACAGGCAAGAAGTATCCATCAGAAGAGCAAGTTACTTACCTTCGGTAACGCTTTTTCTGGTGGATACAGTATCTGCCTGTGGATTCCTCACTGTCCCACCCGCCTCCCCGTTGTCCACCTATTTCTACCAAAAAGATGCTTTTACTGTTTGGCATGAATGTTTTTAATATTTCTTAATCATGCTTTTGTTTTAATAGTGAGAAATGCTTGATCTGTTGCTATTTCTTTATGCCTTTATTGATTATGCATTTGTATATATATATATATATATATACTTGAAGATGGAGGATCACAAGAAAACAACAGCCAGTATTCCATATGAAGGTCGCTCAGCATTCAGGCGCCACACACGTGCGTGTTTAAAACCTTTTATTTGGCAGGTAGCAGGGGAACCAGCCACACCTCCACAGCAAAGGTCACTGCCAAACGCGTTTCGGGCTTCCTTAGCCCTTGTTCACTGGTGTCTGTAGGAGGCACAGCTGCAGAGTCTTGCGCCGCACTCGCGGCGATGAAATATAACTCCCGCCCAGTGGGCGTGTCCTGCATCAGCATTATGGTCTTTGTAGTGTGCAGGTTTGAAAATCCATAGTGGCACGCAGTAATGCCTCCAAACTTGCTTAAAATCCTTTAGTAGGTTGCTGGGAAGAGCAAGACTCGGTCCCTGCTCATATTTCCTCGCCAAAATGGTCACGCCGTTCCTTGTGACGCTGCAATCTTCGCAGTATACAGGAGCTGCTCATCCGCAGCGGGGCACCTCGCGACCCGAGCAGGGCCGCTAATATTCCATATGAAGGTCGCTCAGCATTGAGGCGCCACACACGTGTGTGTTTAAAACCTTTTATTTGGCAGGTAGCAGGGGAACCAGCTTGTGTGGCGTCTCAATGCTGAGCGACCTTCATATGGAATATATATATATATATATATATATATATATTTAGTATACTATGTATACATGTGAAAATGTGTCTGTCCACCTGTTTACCTCGGTGGCACGGAAAAAATGGGTGGAACTGACGTCAGCACGCCGACGAGGTCCTCTTATGGCTCCTATGACGTCATACGGTGTCGCGAGCGGAGCCGTGCTATTATGACATCGTCGTCGACGTGGGAGAGCTAGGAAAGAATTTCCGCGGAATGCTGGCGCAGGGGATATTCACCTAAGTGTTCAGGCTAGTCCTTTGGGAGCAACTGTTTATGTTGCCACTCCAAAAACCGAAACCAGTGATCCGAGTGCAGAGGTCCTGCAGATGGCACACGAGGTGGGGAGCCCAGTCGTGTGTACCGGCGGGGCAGCGAAGTGACAAGCACCACTACCCACAGAAAAGGTAACGAGGGCACTGAATAACACAGGATCTTCTCTTTGTATCTGGGAGGAACAACAAGGTTAAAATGCCCTAGTTCCAAAATGTAGAATTAGTGCTACAACGGTCTTCAAGAGGACCTGCGATGGATGCCGCTTCTGCCTTCCGTACACTGGAGGCGGCACATGGGTCACGCGGTACGGTCATACTGCGGTGGGATGCACACTCGTTGACCTCTCATGGCACTGCTCCACACTTCGGGGACAACGCTTTCCATTAGCTGTGTTTTCTGATGACGTGTCGCGCCGGCCCGTCCAACAGAAGAACCCCTTTAGATCCAAACAGACTCTTCCACTCTCTCACCGGAAGTGAAACCAGGCCACGCGGACAATTTCACAATACAACAGTCGGGAATGCACTTTTTGGTAAAAAAAACACATTCCTTCCTCCTAATTTATCAAATAAACGACTCACTGAAGAACAAGGGCCAACTTTGATCGGTAAACAGCCATTACAACGACTTTTTTACTTTGCGATACCATTACCACGCATGCGTTGTACATCGCAAAGTCATTACTACGCATTTTTTTAGAATGCATGGTCATTTACCACGCATGCCTTTACAACAAATTTTGTTGTTAAGGTATGTATGGTAAATGACCATGAGTTCTAAAAAAATGTAGACGATCCACGTCGTTGTAAGGAAACAGAGGCTGTTCCGTTTCCTCACAACAACGTGCACCGCCCCTCAGAGGCGACATGAAGCAGGAACCACCAGGAGAGAGGAACCACGAGGAGTGAGAGGTAAGGGGGATTGGGCATGGGGTGGTGGTTACTTTTCTAGGGTTTAGGGTAGTGCAGTGGTGTTTGGGTAGTGTAGGGGGTCGTGCAGGGGGGGTGTTTCAGGGTTTAGGGCAGTGCAGTGGTGTTCGGGCAGTGTAGGGGGTCATGCTGGGGCTGGTGTTTCAGGGTTTAGGGCAGTGCAGTGGTGTTCGGGCAGTGTAGGGGGTCGTGCTGGGGCTGGTGTTTCAGGGTTTAGGGCAGTGCAGTGGTGTTTGGGCAGTGTAGGGGGTCGTGCTGGGGCTGGTTTTTCAGGGTTTAGGGCAGTGCAGTGGTGTTCGGGAAGTGTAGGGGGTCGTGCTGGGGCTGGTGTTTCAGGGTTTAGGGCAGTGCAGTGGTGTATGGGCAGTGTAGGGGGTCGTGCTGGGGCTAGTGTTTCAGGGCTTAGGGCAGAGCAGTGGTGTTCAGGCAGTGTAGGGGGTTGTGCTGGGGGTGGTGTTTCAGGGTTTAGGGCAGTGCAGTGGTGTTCGGGCAGTGTAGGGGGTCTTGCTGGGGGTGGTGTTTCAGGGTTTAGGGCAGTGGTGTTCAGTCAGTGTAGGGGGTCTTGCTGGGGGTGATGTTTCAGGGTTTAGGGCAGTGCAGTGGTGTTCGGGCAGTGTAGGGGGTCGTGCTGGGGGTGGTGTTTTCAGGGTT
This sequence comes from Calotriton arnoldi, assembly GCA_963921515.1. NCBI lineage: Eukaryota > Metazoa > Chordata > Amphibia > Caudata > Salamandridae > Calotriton > Calotriton arnoldi. Next base: position 621,012 of record CAWUFW010006083.1, read on the forward strand.
TAGGGCAGTGCAGTGGTGTTTGGGCAGTGTAGGGGGTCGTGCTGGGGGTCGTGTTTCAGGGTTTAGGGCAGTGCAGTGGTGTTCGGGCAGTGTAGGGGGTCGTGCTGGGGTGGTGTTTCAGGGTTTAGGGCAGAGCAGTGGTGTTTGGGCAGTGTAGGGGGTCGTGCTGGGGCTGGTGTTTCAGGGTTTAGGGCAGTACAGTGCTGTTTGGGCAGTGTAGGGGGTCTTGCTGGGGGTGGTGTTTCTGGGTTTAGGGCAGTGGTGTTCGGGCAGTGTAGGGGGTCTTGCTGGGGGAGATGTTTCAGGGTTTAGGGCAGTGCAGTGGTGTTCGGGCAGTGTAGGGGGTCTTGCTGGGGGTAGTGTTTCAGGGTTTAGGGCAGTGCAGTGGTGTTCGGGCAGTGTAGGGGTCGTGCTGGGGGTGGTGTTTCAGGGTTTAGGGCAGTGCAGTGGTATTCAGGCAGTGTAGGGGGTCGTGCAGGGGGTGGTGTTTCAGGGTTTTGGGCAGTGCAGTGGTGTTCGGGCAGTGTAGGGGGTCGTGCTGGGGCTGGTGTTTCAGGGTTTAGGGCAGTGCAGTGGTGTTCGAGCAGTGTAGGGGGTCTTGCTGGGGCTGGTGTTTCAGGGTTTAGGGCAGTGCAGTGGTGTTCGGGCAGTGTAGGGGGTCGTGCTGGGGGTGGTGTTTCAGGGTTTAGGGCAGTGCAGTGGTGTTCGGGCAGTGTGGGGGGTCGTGCAGGGGGTGGTGTTTCAGGGTTTAGGGCAGTGCAGTGGTGTTCGGGCAGTGTGGGGGGTCGTGCAGGGGGTGGTGTTTCAGGGTTTAGGGCAGTGCAGTGGTGTTCGGGCAGTGTAGGGGGTCGTGCTGGGGCTGGTGTTTCAGGGTTTAGGGCAGTACAGTGGTGTTCGGGCAGTGTAGGGGGTCGTGCTGGGGCTGGTGTTTCAGGGTTTAGGGCAGTGCAGTGGTGTTCGGGCAGTGTAGGGGGTCGTGCTGGGGCTGGTGTTTCAGGGTTTAAGGCAGAGCAGTGGTGTTCGGGAAGTGTAGGGGGTCGTGCTGGGGCTGGTGTTTCAGGGTTTAGGGCAAAGCAGTGGTGTACGGGCAGTGTAGGGGGTCATGCTGGGGCTAGTGTTTCAGGGTTTAGGGCAGAGCAGTGGTGTTCAGGGAGTGTAGGGGGTTGTGCTGGGGGTGGTGTTTCAGGGTTTAGGGCAGTGCAGTTATGTTCATGCAGTGTAGGGGGTCTTGCTGGGGGTGGTGTTTCAGGGTTTAGGGCAGTGGTGTTCAGGCAGTGTAGGGGGTCTTGCTGGGGGTGATGTTTCAGGGTTTAGGGCAGTGCAGTGGTGTTCGGGCATTGTAGGGGGTCGTGCTGGGGGTGGTGTTTTCAGGGTTTAGGGCAGTGCAGTGGTGTTCGGGCAATGTAGGGGGTCGTGCTGGGGGTGGTGTTTCAGGGTTTAGGGCAGTGCAGTGGTGTTAGGGCATTGTAGGGGGTCGTGCTGGGGGTGGTGTTTCAGGGTTTAGGGCAGTGCAGTGGTGTTTGGGCAGTGTAGGGGGTCGTGCTGGGGTGGTGTTTCAGGGTTTAGGGCAGTGCAGTGGTGTTCGGCCAGTGTAGGGGGTCGTGCTGGGGGTGGTGTTTCAGGGTTTAGGGCAGTGCAGTGGTGTTCGGGCAGTATAGGGGGTCATGCTGGGGGTGGTGTTTCAGGGTTTAGGGCAGTGCAGTGGTGTTCGGGCAGTGTAGGGGGTCGTGCTGGGGCTGGAGTTTCAGGGTTTAGGGCAGTGCAGTGGTGTTCGGGCAGTGTAGGGGGTCGTGCTGGGGTTGGTGTTTCAGGGTTTAGGGCAGTGCAGTGGTGTTCGGGCAGTGTAGGGGGTCGTGCAGGGGGTGGTGTTTCAGGGTTTAGGGCAGTGCAGTGGTGTTCGGGCAGTGTAGGGGGTCGTGCTGGGGCTGGTGTTTCTGGGTTTTGGGCAGTGCAGTGTTGTTCGGGCAGTGTAGGGGGTCGTGCTGGGGCTGGTGTGTCAGGGTTTAGGGCAGTGCAGTGCTGTTCGGGCAGTGTAGGGGGTTGTGCTGGGGGTGGTGTTTCTGGTTTAGGGCAGTGGTGTTCGGGCAGTGTAGGGGGTCTTGCTGGGGGAGATATTTCAGGGTTTAGGGCAGTGCAGTGGTGTTCAGGCAGTGTAGGGGGTCTTGCTGGGGTTAGTGTTTCAGGGTTTAGGGCAGTGCAGGGGTGTTCGGTCAGTGTAGGGGTCATGCTGGGGGTGGTGTTTCAGGGTTTAGGGCAGTGCAGTGGTATTCGGGCAGTGTAGGGGGTCGTGCAGGGGGTGGTGTTTCAGGGTTTTGGGCAGTGCAGTGGTGTTCGGGCAGTGTAGGGGGTCGTGCTGGGGCTGGTGTTTCAGGGTTTAGGGCAGTGCAGTGGTGTTCGAGCAGTGTAGGGGGTCTTGCTGGGGCTGGTGTTTCAGGGTTTAGGGCAGTGCAGTGGTGTTCGGGCAGTGTAGGGGGTCGTGCTGGGGGTGGTGTTTCAGGGTTTAGGGCAGTGCAGTGGTGTTCGGGCAGTGTGGGGGGTCGTGCAGGGGGTGGTGTTTCAGGGTTTAGGGCAGTGCAATGGTGTTCGGGCAGTGTAGGGGGTCGTGCTGGGGCTGGTGTTTCAGGGTTTAGGGCAGTACAGTGGTGTTCGGGCAGTGTAGGGGGTCATGCTGGGGCTGGTGTTTCAGGGTTTAGGGCAGTGCAGTGGTGTTCGGGCAGTGTAGGGGGTCGTGCTGGGGCTGGTGTTTCAGGGTTTAGGGCAGTGAAGTGGTGTTTGGGCAGTGTAGGGGGTTGTGCTGGGGCTGGTGTTTCAGGGTTTAGGGCAGTACAGTGGTATTCGGGCAGTGTAGGGGGTCATGCTGGGGCTGGTGTTTCAGGGTTTAGGGCAGTGCAGTGGTGTTCGGGCAGTGTAGGGGGTCGTGCTGGGGCTGGTGTTTCAGGGTTTAGGGCAGAGCAGTGGTGTTCGGGAAGTGTAGGGGGTCGTGCTGGGGCTGGTGTTTCAGGGTTTAGGGCAAAGCAGTGGTGTACGGGCAGTGTAGGGGGTCATGCTGGGGCTAGTGTTTCAGGGTTTAGGGCAGAGCAGTGGTGTTCAGGGAGTGTAGGGGGTTGTGCTGGGCGTGGTGTTTCAGGGTTTAGAGCAGTGCAGTTATGTTCGGGCAGTGTAGGGGGTCTTGCTGGGGGTGGTGTTTCAGGGTTTAGGGCAGTGGTGTTCAGCCAGTGTAGGGGGTCTTGCTGGGGGTGATGTTTCAGGGTTTAGGGCAGTGCAGTGGTGTTCGGGCAGTGTAGGGGGTCGTGCTGGGGGTGGTGTTTTCAGGGTTTAGGGCAGTGCAGTGGTGTTCGGGCAATGTAGGGGGTCGTGCTGGGGGTGGTGTTTCAGGGTTTAGGGCAGTGCAGTGGTGTTAGGGCATTGTAGGGGGTCGTGCTGGGGGTGGTGTTTCAGGGTTTAGGGCAGTGCAGTGGTGTTCGGGCAGTGTAGGGGGTCGTGCTGGGGTGGTGTTTCAGGGTTTAGGGCAGTGCAGTGGTGTTTGGCCAGTGTAGGGGGTCGTGCTGGGGCTGGTGTTTCAGGGTTTAGGGCAGTGCAGTGGTGTTCGGGCAGTATAGGGGGTCATGCTGGGGGTGGTGTTTCAGGGTTTAGGGCAGTGCAGTGGTGTTTGGGCAGTGTAGGGGGTCGTGCTGGGGCTGGTGTTTCAGGGTTTAGGGCAGTGCAGTGGTGTTCGGGCAGTGTAGGGGGTCTTGCTGGGGTTGGTGTTTCAGGGTTTAGGGGCAGTGGTGTTCAGGCAGTGTAGGGGGTCTTGCTGGGGGTGGTGTTTCAGGGTTTAGGGCAGTGCAGTGGTGTTCGGGCAGTGTAGGGGTCATGCTGGGGTGGTGTTTCAGGGTTTAGGGCAATGCAGTGTTGTTTGGCCAGTGTAGGGGGTCGTGCTGGGGGTGGTGTTTCATGGTTTAGGGCAGTGCAGTGGTGTTCGGGCAGTGTAGGGGGTCGTGCAGGTGGTGGTGTTTCAGGGTTTTGGGCAGAGCAGTGGTGTCCGGGCAGTGTAGGGGGTCGTGCTGTTGGTGGTGTTTCAGGGTATGGGGCAGTGCCGTGGTGTTTGGGCAGTGTAGGGGGTCTTGCTGGGGGTGGTGTTTCAGGGTTGAGGGCAGTACCGTGGTGTTCGGGCAGTGTAGGGGGTCTTGCTGGGGGTAGTGTTTCAGCGTTTAGGGCAGTGCAGTGGTGTTCGGGCAGTGTAGGGGGTCTTGCTGGGGCTGGTGTTTCAGGGTTTAGTGCAGTCTAGTGGTGTTCGGGCAGTGTAGGGGGTCTTGCTGGGACTGGTGTTTCAGTGTTTAGGGCAGTGCAGTGGTGTTCGGGCAGTGTAGGTGGTCGTGCTGGGGCTGGTGTTTCAGGGTTTAGGGCAGTGCAGTGGTGTTCGGGCAGTGTAGGTGGTCATGCTGGGGCTGGTGTTTCAGGGTTTAGGGCAATGCAGTGGTGTTCGGGCAGTGTAGGGGGTCGTGCTGGGGCTGGTGTTTCAGGGTTTAGAGCAGTGCAGTGGTGTTTGGGCAGTGTAGGGGGTCTTGCTGGGACTGGTTTTCAGGGTTTAGGGCAGTGCAGTGGTGTTCGGGCAGTGTAGGGGTCGTGCTGGGGGTGGTGTTTCAGGGTTTAGGGCAGTGCAGTGGTGTTCGGGCAGTGTGGGGGGTCATGCAGGGGGTGGTGTTTCAGGGTTTAGGGCAGTGCAGAGGTGTTCGGGCAGTGTGGGGGTCGTGCAGGGGGTGGAGTTTCAGGGTTTAGGGCAGTGCAGTGGTGTTCGGGCAGTGTAGGGGGTCGTGATGGGGCTGGTGTTTCAGGGTTTAGGGCAGTGCAGTGGTGTTCGGGCAGTGTAGGGGGTTGTGCTGGGGGTGATGTTTCAGGGTTTAGGGCAGTGCAGTGGCGTTCGGGCAGTGTAGGGGGTCTTGCTGGGGTTGGTGTTTCAGGGTTTAGGAGCAGTGGTGTTCAGGCAGTGTAGGGGGTCTTGCTGGGGGTGATGTTTCAGGGTTTAGGGCAGTGCAGTGGTGTTCGGGCAGTGTAGGGGGATGTGCTGGGGGTGGTGTTTTCAGGGTTTATGGCAGTGCAGTGGTGTTCGGGCAGTGTAGGGGGTCATGCTGGGGGTCGTGTTTCAGGGTTTAGGGCAGTGCAGTGGTGTTCGGGCATTGTAGGGGGTCGTGCTGGGGGTGGTGTTTCAGGGTTTAGGGCAGTGCAGTGGTGTTCGGGCAGTGTAGGGGGTCATGCTGGAGTGGTGTTTCAGGGTTTAGGGCAGTGCAGTGGTGTTCGGCCAATGTAGGGGGTCGTGCTGGGGGTGGTGTTTCAGGGTTTAGGGCAGTGCAGTGTAGGGGGTTGTGCTGGGGGTGGTGTTTCAGGGTTTAGGGCAGTGCAGTGGTGTTCGGGAAGTGTAGGGGGTCGTGCTGGGGCTGGTGTTTCAGGGTTTAGGGCAGTGCAGTGGTGTTTGGGCAGTGTAGGGGGTCGTGCTGGGGCTGGTGTTTCAGGGTTTAGGACAGTGCAGTGATGTTCGGGCAGTGTAGGGGGTCGTGCTGGGGCTGGTGTTTCAGGGTTTAGGGCAGTGCAGTGGTGTTCGGGCAGTGTAGGGGGTTGTGCTGGGGCTGGTGTTTCAGGGTTTAGGGCAGTGCAGTGGTGTTCGGGCAGTGTAGGGGGATCGTGCCGTGGGTGGTGTTTCAGGGTTTAGGGCAGTGCAGGTGGTGTTCGGGCAGTGTAGGGGGTCGTGCCGGGGGTGGTGTTTCAGGGTTTAGGGCAGTGCAGTGGTGTATTGGCAGGGTAGGGGGTCGTGCTGGGGCTAGTGTTTCAGGGTTTAGGGCAGAGCAGTGGTGTTCGGGCAGTGTAGGGGGTCGTGCTGGGGGTGGTGTTTTAAGGGTTTAGGGCAGTGCAGTGGTGTTCGGGCAGTGTAGGGGGTCGTGCTGGGGGTGGTGTTTCAGGGTTTAGGCAGTGCAGTGGTGTTCGAGCAGTGTAGGGGTCGTGCTGGGGTTGTGTTTCAGGGTTTAGGGCAGTACAGTGGTGTTCGGGCAGTGTAGGGGGTCGTGCTGTGGGTGGTGTTTCAGGGTTTAGGGCAGTGCAGTGGTGTTCGGGCAGTGTAGGGGGTCGTGCTGGGGCTGGTGTTTCAGGGTTTAGGGCAGTGCAGTGGTGTTCGGGCAATGTAGTGGTTCGTGCTGGGGCTGGTGTTTCAGGGTTTAGGGCAGTGCAGTGGTGTTCAGGCAGTGTAGGGGGATGTGCTGGGGGTGGTGTTTCAGGGTTTAGGGCAGTGCAGTGGTGTTTGGGCAGTGTAGGGGGTCGTGCTGGGGCTGGTGTTTCAGGGTTTAGGACAGTGCAGTGGTGTTCGGGAAGTATAGGGGATCGTGCTGGGGCTGGTGTTTCAGGGTTTAGGGCAGTGCAGTGATGTTTGGGCAGTGTAGGGGGTCGTGCTGGGGCTGGTGTTTCAGGGTTTAGGACAGTGCAGTGGTGTTCGGGCAGTGTAGGGGGTCGTGCTGGGGCTGGTGTTTCAGGGTTTAGGGCAGTGCAGTGGTGTTCGGGCAGTGTAGGGGGTTGTGCTGGGGCTGGTGTTTCAGGGTTTAGGGCAGTGCAGTGGTGTTCGGGCAGTGTAGGGGGATGTGCAGGGGGTGGTGTTTCAGGGTTTAGGGCAGTGCAGTGGTGTTCGGGCAGTGTACGGGGTCGTGCCGGGGGTGGTGTTTCAGGGTTTAGGGCAGTGCAGTGGTGTTCGGGCAGTGTGGGGGGTCGTGCTGGGGGTGGTGTTTCAGGGTTTAGGGCAGTGCAGTGGTGTTCGGGCAGTGTAGGGGGTCATGCTGGGGCTGGTGTTTCAGGGTTTAGGGCAGTGCAGTGGTGTTCGGGCAGTGTAGGGGGTCATGCTGTGGCTGGTGTGTCAGGGTTTAGGGCAGTACGGTGGTGTTCGGGCAGTGTAGGGGTCATGCTGGGGCTGGTGTTTCAGGGTTTAGGGCAGTGCAGTGGTTTATTGCAGGGTAGGGGGTCGTGCTGGGGCTAGTGTTTCAGGGTTTAGGGCAGAGCAGTGGTGTTCAGGCAGTATAGGGGGTTGTGCTGGGGGTGGTGTTTCAGGGTTTAGGGCAGTGCAGTGGTGTTCGAGCAGTGTAGGGGGTCTTGCTGGGGGTGGTGTTTCAGGGTTTAGGGCAGTGGTGTTCAGGCAGTGTAGGGGGTCTTGCTGGGGGTGATTTTTCAGGGTTTAGTGCAGTGCAGTGGTGTACGGGCAGTGTAGGGGTCGTGCTGGGGGTGGTGTTTTAAGGGTTTAGGCCAGTGCAGTGGTGTTCGGGCAGTGTAGAGGGTCGTGCTGGGGGTGGTGTTTCAGGGTTTAGGGCAGTGCAGTGGTGTTCGGGCAATGTAGGGGGTCGTGCTGGGGGTGGTGTTTCAGGGTTTAGGGCAGTGCAGTGGTGTTCGAGCAGTGTAGGGGTCGTGCTGGGGTTGTGTTTCAGGGTTTAGGGCAGTGCAGTGGTGTTCGGGCAGTGTAGGGGGTCGTGCTGTGGGTGGTGTTTCAGGGTTTAGGGCAGTACAGTGGTGTTCGGGCAGTGTAGGGGGTCGTGCTGGGGGTAGTGTTTTAGGGTTTAGGGCAGAGCAGTGGTGTTCGGGCAGAGTAGAGGGTCATGCTGTGGGTGGTGTTTAGGGTTTAGTGCAGTGCAGTGGTGTCCGGGCAGTGTAGGGGGTCGTGCTGGGGGTGGTGTTTCAGGGTTTAGGGCAGTGCAGTGGTGTTCGGGCAGTGTAGGGGGTCGTACAGGAGGTGGTGTTTCAGGGTTTAGGGCAGTGCAGTGGTGTTCGGGCAGTGTAGGAGGTCGTGCAGGGGGTGGTGTTTCAGGGTTTAGGGCAGTGCAGTGGTGTTTGGCCAGTGTAGGGGGTCGTGCTGGGGGTGGTGTTTCAGGGTTTAGTGCAGTCGTGTTCGGGCAGTGTAGGGGGTCTTGCTGGGGGTGGTGTTTCAGGGTTTAGGGCAGTGCAGTGGTGTTCGGGCAGTGTAGGGGGTCTTGCTGGGGCTGGTGTTTCAGGGTTTAGGGCAGTGCTTTGGTGTTCGGGCAGTGTGGGCGGTCGTGCTGGGGCTGGTGTTTCAGGGTTTAGGCCAGTGCAGTGGTGTTCGGGCAGTGTAGGGGGTCGTGCTGGGGCTGGTGTTTCAGGGTTTAGGGCAGTGCTGTGGTGTTCGGGCAGTATAGGGGGTCATGCTGGGGGTGGTGTTTCAGGGTTTAGGGCAGTGCAGTGGTGTTCGGGCAGTGTAGGGGGTCGTGCTGGGGCTGGTGTTTCAGGGTTTAGGGCAGTGCAGTGGTGTTCGGGCAGTGTAGGGGGTCTTGCTGGGGTTGGTGTTTCAGGGTTTAGGGCAGTGGTGTTCAGGCAGTGTAGGGGGTCTTGCTGGGGGTGGTGTTTCAGGGTTTAGGGCAGTGCAGTGGTGTTCGGGCAGTGTAGGGGTCATGCTGGGGTGGTGTTTCAGGGTTTAGGGCAATGCAGTGTTGTTTGGCCAGTGTAGGGGGTCGTGCTGGGGGTGGTGTTTCATGGTTTAGGGCAGTGCAGTGGTGTTCGGGCAGTGTGGGGGGTCGTGCAGGTGGTGGTGTTTCAGGGTTTTGGGCAGAGCAGTGGTGTCCGGGCAGTGTAGGGGGTCGTGCTGTTGGTGGTGTTTCAGGGTATGGGGCAGTGCCGTGGTGTTTGGGCAGTGTAGGGGGTCTTGCTGGGGGTGGTGTTTCAGGGTTGAGGGCAGTACCGTGGTGTTCGGGCAGTGTAGGGGGTCTTGCTGGGGGTAGTGTTTCAGCGTTTAGGGCAGTGCAGTGGTGTTCGGGCAGTGTAGGGGGTCTTGCTGGGGCTGGTGTTTCAGGGTTTAGTGCAGTCTAGTGGTGTTCGGGCAGTGTAGGGGGTCTTGCTGGGACTGGTGTTTCAGTGTTTAGGGCAGTGCAGTGGTGTTCGGGCAGTGTAGGTGGTCGTGCTGGGGCTGGTGTTTCAGGGTTTAGGGCAGTGCAGTGGTGTTCGGGCAGTGTAGGTGGTCATGCTGGGGCTGGTGTTTCAGGGTTTAGGGCAATGCAGTGGTGTTCGGGCAGTGTAGGGGGTCGTGCTGGGGCTGGTGTTTCAAGGTTTAGAGCAGTGCAGTGGTGTTTGGGCAGTGTAGGGGGTCTTGCTGGGACTGGTGTTTCAGGGTTTAGGGCAGTGCAGTGGTGTTCGGGCAGTGTAGGGGTCGTGCTGGGGGTGGTGTTTCAGGGTTTAGGGCAGTGCAGTGGTGTTCGGGCAGTGTGGGGGGTCATGCAGGGGGTGGTGTTTCAGGGTTTAGGGCAGTGCAGAGGTGTTCGGGCAGTGTAGGGGGTCGTGCAGGGGGTGGAGTTTCAGGGTTTAGGGCAGTGCAGTGGTGTTCGGGCAGTGTAGGGGGTCGTGATGGGGCTGGTGTTTCAGGGTTTAGGGCAGTGCAGTGGTGTTCGGGCAGTGTAGGGGGTTGTGCTGGGGGTGATGTTTCAGGGTTTAGGGCAGTGCAGTGGCGTTCGGGCAGTGTAGGGGGTCTTGCTGGGGTTGGTGTTTCAGGGTTTAGGGCAGTGGTGTTCAGGCAGTGTAGGGGGTCTTGCTGGGGGTGATGTTTCAGGGTTTAGGGCAGTGCAGTGGTGTTCGGGCAGTGTAGGGGGATGTGCTGGGGGTGGTGTTTTCAGGGTTTATGGCAGTGCAGTGGTGTTCGGGCAGTGTAGGGGGTCATGCTGGGGGTCGTGTTTCAGGGTTTAGGGCAGTGCAGTGGTGTTCGGGCATTGTAGGGGGTCGTGCTGGGGGTGGTGTTTCAGGGTTTAGGGCAGTGCAGTGGTGTTCGGGCAGTGTAGGGGGTCATGCTGGAGTGGTGTTTCAGGGTTTAGGGCAGTGCAGTGGTGTTCGGCCAATGTAGGGGGTCGTGCTGGGGGTGGTGTTTCAGGGTTTAGGGCAGTGCAGTGTAGGGGGTTGTGCTGGGGGTGGTGTTTCAGGGTTTAGGGGAGTGCAGTGGTGTTCGGGAAGTGAAGGGGGTCGTGCTGGGGCTGGTGTTTCAGGGTTTAGGGCAGTGCAGTGGTGTTTGGGCAGTGTAGGGGGTCGTGCTGGGGCTGGTGTTTCAGGGTTTAGGACAGTGCAGTGATGTTCGGGCAGTGTAGGGGGTCGTGCTGGGGCTGGTGTTTCAGGGTTTAGGGCAGTGCAGTGGTGTTCGGGCAGTGTAGGGGGTTGTGCTGGGGCTGGTGTTTCAGGGTTTAGGGCAGTGCAGTGGTGTTCGGGCAGTGTAGGGGGATGTGCCGTGGGTGGTGTTTCAGGGTTTAGGGCAGTGCAGGTGTGTTCGGGCAGTGTAGGGGGTCGTGCCGGGGGTGGTGTTTCAGGGTTTAGGGCAGTGCAGTGGTGTATTGCAGGGTAGGGGGTCGTGCTGGGGCTAGTGTTTCAGGGTTTAGGGCAGAGCAGTGGTGTTCGGGCAGTGTAGGGGGTCGTGCTGGGGGTGGTGTTTTAAGGGTTTAGGGCAGTGCAGTGGTGTTCGGGCAGTGTAGGGGGTCGTGCTGGGGGTGGTGTTTCAGGGTTTAGGCAGTGCAGTGGTGTTCGAGCAGTGTAGGGGGTCGTGCTGGGGTTGTGTTTCAGGGTTTAGGGCAGTACAGTGGTGTTCGGGCAGTGTAGGGGGTCGTGCTGTGGGTGGTGTTTCAGGGTTTAGGGCAGTGCAGTGGTGTTCGGGCAGTGTAGGGGGTCGTGCTGGGGCTGGTGTTTCAGGGTTTAGGGCAGTGCAGTGGTGTTTGGGCAATGTAGTGGTTCGTGCTGGGGCTGGTGTTTCAGGGTTTAGGGCAGTGCAGTGGTGTTCAGGCAGTGTAGGGGGATGTGCTGGGGGTGGTGTTTCAGGGTTTAGGGCAGTGCAGTGGTGTTTGGGCAGTGTAGGGGGTCGTGCTGGGGCTGGTGTTTCAGGGTTTCGGACAGTGCAGTGGTGTTCGGGAAGTATAGGGGATCGTGCTGGGGCTGGTGTTTCAGGGTTTAGGGCAGTGCAGTGATGTTTGGGCAGTGTAGGGGGTCGTGCTGGGGCTGGTGTTTCAGGGTTTAGGACAGTGCAGTGGTGTTCGGGCAGTGTAGGGGGTCGTGCTGGGGCTGGTGTTTCAGGGTTTAGGGCAGTGCAGTGGTGTTCGGGCAGTGTAGGGGGTTGTGCTGGGGCTGGTGTTTCAGGGTTTAGGGCAGTGCAGTGGTGTTCGGGCAGTGTAGGGGGATGTGCAGGGGGTGGTGTTTCAGGGTTTAGGGCAGTGCAGTGGTGTTCGGGCAGTGTACGGGGTCGTGCCGGGGGTGGTGTTTCAGGGTTTAGGGCAGTGCAGTGGTGTTCGGGCAGTGTGGGGGGTCGTGCTGGGGGTGGTGTTTCAGGGTTTAGGGCAGTGCAGTGGTGTTCGGGCAGTGTAGGGGGTCATGCTGGGGCTGGTGTTTCAGGGTTTAGGGCAGTGCAGTGGTGTTCGGGCAGTGTAGGGGTCATGCTGTGGCTGGTGTGTCAGGGTTTAGGGCAGTACGGTGGTGTTCGGGCAGTGTAGGGGTCATGCTGGGGCTGGTGTTTCAGGGTTTAGGGCAGTGCAGTGGTGTTATTGCAGGGTAGGGGGTCGTGCTGGGGCTAGTGTTTCAGGGTTTAGGGCAGAGCAGTGGTGTTCAGGCAGTATAGGGGGTTGTGCTGGGGGTGGTGTTTCAGGGTTTAGGGCAGTGCAGTGGTGTTCGAGCAGTGTAGGGGGTCTTGCTGGGGGTGGTGTTTCAGGGTTTAGGGCAGTGGTGTTCAGGCAGTGTAGGGGGTCTTGCTGGGGGTGATGTTTCAGGGTTTAGTGCAGTGCAGTGGTGTACGGGCAGTGTAGGGGGTCGTGCTGGGGGTGGTGTTTTAAGGGTTTAGGCCAGTGCAGTGGTGTTCGGGCAGTGTAGAGGGTCGTGCTGGGGGTGGTGTTTCAGGGTTTAGGGCAGTGCAGTGGTGTTCGGGCAATGTAGGGGGTCGTGCTGGGGGTGGTGTTTCAGGGTTTAGGGCAGTGCAGTGGTGTTCGAGCAGTGTAGGGGTCGTGCTGGGGTTGTGTTTCAGGGTTTAGGGCAGTGCAGTGGTGTTCGGGCAGTGTAGGGGGTCGTGCTGTGGGTGGTGTTTCAGGGTTTAGGGCAGTACAGTGGTGTTCGGGCAGTGTAGGGGGTCGTGCTGGGGGTAGTGTTTTAGGGTTTAGGGCAGAGCAGTGGTGTTCGGGCAGAGTAGAGGGTCATGCTGTGGGTGGTGTTTAGGGTTTAGTGCAGTGCAGTGGTGTCCGGGCAGTGTAGGGGGTCGTGCTGGGGGTGGTGTTTCAGGGTTTAGGGCAGTGCAGTGGTGTTCGGGCAGTGTAGGGGGTCGTACAGGAGGTGGTGTTTCAGGGTTTAGGGCAGTGCAGTGGTGTTCGGGCAGTGTAGGAGGTCGTGCAGGGGGTGGTGTTTCAGGGTTTAGGGCAGTGCAGTGGTGTTTGGCCAGTGTAGGGGGTCGTGCTGGGGGTGGTGTTTCAGGGTTTAGTGCAGTCGTGTTCGGGCAGTGTAGGGGGTCTTGCTGGGGGTGGTGTTTCAGGGTTTAGGGCAGTGCAGTGGTGTTCGGGCAGTGTAGGGGTCTTGCTGGGGCTGGTGTTTCAGGGTTTAGGGCAGTGCTTTGGTGTTCGGGCAGTGTGGGCGGTCGTGCTGGGGCTGGTGTTTCAGGGTTTAGGCCAGTGCAGTGGTGTTCGGGCAGTGTAGGGGGTCGTGCTGGGGCTGGTGTTTCAGGGTTTAGGGCAGTGCTGTGGTGTTCGGGCAGTGTAGTGGGTCGTGCTGGGGGTGGTGTTTCAGGGTTTAGGGCAGTGCAGGGGTGTTCGGGCAATGTAGGGGGTTGTGCTGGGGCTGGTGTTTCAGGGTTTTGGGCAGTGCAGTGGTGTTCGTGCAGTGTAGGGGGTCGTGCTGGGGCTGGTGTTTCAGGGTTTTGGGCAGAGCAGTGGTGTTCGGGCAGTGTAGGGGTCATGCTGGGGGTGGTGTTTCAGGGTTTAGGGCAGTGCAGTGGTGTTTGGGCAGTTTAGGGGGTGTTGCTGGGGGTGGTGTTTCAGGGTTTAGGGCAGTGGTGTTCGGTCAGTATAGGGGGTCTTGCTGGCAGTGATGTTTCATGGTTTAGGGCAGTGCAGTGGTGTTCGGGCAGTGTAGGGGGTCTTGCTGGGGGTAGTGTTTCAGGGTTTAGGGCAGTGCAGTGGTGTTCGGGCAGTGTAGGGGGTTGTGCTGGGGGTGGTGTTTCAGGGTTTAGGGCAGTGCAGTGGTGTTCGGGCAGTGTAGGGGGTCGTGCAGGGGGTGGTGTTTCAGGGTTTTGGGCAGTGCAGTGGTGTTCGGGCAGTGTAGGAGGTCGTGCAGGGGGTGGTGTTTCAGGGTTTAGGGCAGTGCAGTGGTGTTCGGGCAGTGTAGGGGGTTGTGCTGGGGCTGGTGTTTCAGGGTTTAGGGCAGTGCAGTGGTGTACGGGCAGTGTAGGGGGTCGTGCTGGGGATAGTGCTTCAGGGTTTAGGGCAGAGCAGTGGTGTTCAGGCAGTGTAGGGGGTTGTGCTGGGGGTGATGTTTCAGGGTTTAGGGCAGTGCAGTGGTGTTCGGGCCGTGTAGGGGATCTTGCTGGGGGTGGTGTTTCAGGGTTTAGGGCAGTGGTGTTCAGGCAGTGTAGGGGGTCTTGCTGGGGGTGATGTTTCAGGGTTTAGGGCAGTGCAGTGGTGTTCGGGCCGTGGAGGGGGTCGTGCTGGGGGGTGGTGTTTTCAGGGTTTATTGCAGTGCAGTGGTGTTCGGGCAGTATAGGGGGTCGTGCTGGGGGTCGTGTTTCAGGGTTTAGGGCAGTGCAGTGGTGTTCGGGCAGTGTAGGGGGTCGTGCTGGGGGTGGTGTTTCAGGGTTTAGGGCAGTGCAGTGGTGTTTGGGCAGTGTAGGGGGTCGTGCTGGAATGGTGTTTCAGGGTTTAGGGCAGTGCAGTGGTGTTCGGCCAGTGTAGGGGGTCGTGCTGGGGGTGGTGTTTCAGGGTTTAGGGCAGTGCAGTGGTGTTCGGGCAGTATACGGGGTCATGCCGAGGGGTGGTGTTTCAGGGTTTAGGGCAGTGCAGTGGTGTTCGGGCAGTGTTGGGGGTCATGCTGGGGGTGGTGTTTCAGGGTTTAGGGCAGTGCAGTGGGGTTCGGGCAGTGTAGGGGTCGTGCTGGGGCTGGTGTTTCAGGGTTTAGGGCAGTGCAGTGGTGTTCAGGCAGTGTAGGGGGTCGTGCTGTGGCTGGTGTTTCAGGGTTTAGGGCAGTACAGTGGTGTTCGGGCATTGTAGGGGGTCGTGCTGGGGCTGGTGTTTCAGGGTTTAGGGCAGTGCAGTGGTGTTCGGGCAATGTAGGGGGTCGTGCTGGGGGTGGTGTTTCAGGGTTTAGGGCAGTGCAGTGGTGTTCGAGCAGTGTAGGGGTTGTGCTGGGGTTGTGTTTCAGGGTTTAGGGCAGTGCAGTGGTGTTTGGGCAGTGTAGGGGGTCGTGCTGTGGGTGGTGTTTCAGGGTTTAGGGCAGTACAGTGGTGTTTGGGCAGTATAGGGGGTCGTGATGGGGGTGGTGTTTCAGGGTTTAGGGCAGTGCAGTGGTGTTTGGGCAGTGTAGGGGGTCGTGCTGGGGCTGGTGTTTCAGGGTTTAGGGCAGTGCAGTGGTGTTTGGGCAGTGTAGTGGTTCGTGCTGGGGCTGGTGTTTCAGGGTTTAGGGCAGTGCAGTGGTGTTCAGGCAGTGTAGGGGGATGTGCTGGGGGTGGTGTTTCAGAGTTTAGGGCAGAGCAGTGGTGTTCGGGCAGTGTAGGGGGTCGTGCTGGGGGTAGTGTTTTAGGGTTTAGGGCAGAGCAGTGGTGTTCGGGCAGAGTAGAGGGTCATGCTGTAGGTGGTGTTTAGAGTTTAGTGCAGTGCAGTGGTGTCCGGGCAGTGTAGGGGGTCGTGCTGGGGGTGGTGTTTCAGGGTTTAGGGCAGTGCAGTGGTGTTCGGGCAGTGTAGGAGGTCGTGCAGGGGGTGGTGTTTCAGGGTTTAGGGCAGTGCAGTGGTGTTTGGCCAGTGTAGGGGGTCGTGCTGGGGGTGGTGTTTCAGGGTTTAGTGCAGTCGTGTTCGGGCAGTGTAGGGGGTCTTGCTGGGGGTGGTGTTTCAGGGTTTAGGGCAGTGCAGTGGTGTTCGGGCAGTGTAGGGGTCTTGCTGGGGCTGGTGTTTCAGGGTTTAGGGCAGTGAAGTGGTGTTCGGGCAGTGTGGGCGGTCGTGCTGGGGCTGGTGTTTCAGTATTTAGGGCAGTGCAGTGGTGTTCGGGCAGTGTAGGGGGTTGTGCTGGGGCTGGTGTTTCAGGGTTTAGGGCAGTGCCGTGGTGTTCGGGCAGTGTAGTGGGTCGTGCTGGGGGTGGTGTTTCAGGGTTTAGGGCAGTGCAGTGGTGTTCGGGCAATGTAGGGGGTTGTGCTGGGGCTGGTGTTTCAGGGTTTTGGGCAGTGCAGTGGTGTTCGTGCAGTGTAGGGGGTCGTGCTGGGGGTGGTGTTTCAGGGTTTAGGGCAGAGCAGTGGTGTTCAGGCAGTGTAGGGGCTCTTGCTGGGGGTGGTGTTTCAGGGTTTAGGGCAGTGGTGTTCAGGCAGTGTAGGGGGTCTTGCTGGGGGTGATGTTTCAGGGTTTAGGGCAGTGGTGTTCGGGCAGTGTAGGGGGTCGTGCTGGGGGTGGTGTTTTCAGGGTTTATTGCAGTGCAGTGGTGTTCGGGCAGTATAGGGGGTCGTGCTGGGGGTCGTGTTTCAGGGTTTAGGGCAGTGCAGTGGTGTTCGGGCAGTGTAGGGGTCGTGCTGGGGGTGGTGTTTCAGGGTTTAGGGCAGTGCAGTGGTGTTTGGGCAGTGTAGGGGGTCGTGCTGGAATGGTGTTTCAGGGTTTAGGGCAGTGCAGTGGTGTTCGGCCAGTGTAGGGGGTCGTGCTGGGGGTGGTGTTTCAGGGTTTAGGGCAGTGCAGTGGTGTTCGGGCAGTATACAGGGTCATGCCGAGGGGTGGTGTTTCAGGGTTTAGGGCAGTGCAGTGGTGTTCGGGCAGTGTTGGGGGTCATGCTGGGGGTGGTGTTTCAGGGTTTAGGGCAGTGCAGTGGGGTTCGGGCAGTGTAGGGGTCGTGCTGGGGCTGGTGTTTCAGGGTTTAGGGCAGTGCAGTGGTGTTCAGGCAGTGTAGGGGGTCGTGCTGTGGCTGGTGTTTCAGGGTTTAGGGCAGTACAGTGGTGTTCGGGCAGTGTAGGGGGTCGTGCTGGGGCTGGTGTTTCAGGGTTTAGGGCAGTGCAGTGGTGTTTGGGCAATGTAGGGGGTCGTGCTGGGGGTGGTGTTTCAGGGTTTAGGGCAGTGCAGTGGTGTTCGAGCAGTGTAGGGGTTGTGCTGGGGTTGTGTTTCAGGGTTTAGGGCAGTGCAGTGGTGTTCGGGCAGTGTAGGGGGTCGTGCTGTGGGTGGTGTTTCAGGGTTTAGGGCAGTACAGTGGTGTTTGGGCAGTATAGGGGGTCGTGATGGGGGTGGTGTTTCAGGGTTTAGGGCAGTGCAGTGGTGTTTGGGCAGTGTAGGGGGTCGTGCTGGGGCTGGTGTTTCAGGGTTTAGGGCAGTGCAGTGGTGTTTGGGCAGTGTAGTGGTTCGTGCTGGGGCTGGTGTTTCAGGGTTTAGGGCAGTGCAGTGGTGTTCAGGCAGTGTAGGGGGATGTGCTGGGGGTGGTGTTTCAGAGTTTAGGGCAGAGCAGTGGTGTTCGGGCAGTGTAGGGGGTCGTGCTGGGGGTAGTGTTTTAGGGTTTAGGGCAGAGCAGTGGTGTTCGGGCAGAGTAGAGGGTCATGCTGTAGGTGGTGTTTAGGGTTTAGTGCAGTGCAGTGGTGTCCGGGCAGTGTAGGGGGTCGTGCTGGGGGTGGTGTTTCAGGGTTTAGGGCAGTGCAGTGGTGTTCGGGCAGTGTAGGAGGTCGTGCAGGGGGTGGTGTTTCAGGGTTTAGGGCAGTGCAGTGGTGTTTGGCCAGTGTAGGGGGTCGTGCTGGGGGTGGTGTTTCAGGGTTTAGTGCAGTCGTGTTCGGGCAGTGTAGGGGGTCTTGCTAGGGGTGGTGTTTCAGGGTTTAGGGCAGTGCAGTGGTGTTCGGGCAGTGTAGGGGGTCTTGCTGGGGCTGGTGTTTCAGGGTTTAGGGCAGTGAAGTGGTGTTCGGGCAGTGTGGGCGGTCGTGCTGGGGCTGGTGTTTCAGTATTTAGGGCAGTGCAGTGGTGTTCGGGCAGTGTAGGGGTCGTGCTGGGGCTGGTGTTTCAGGGTTTAGGGCAGTGCCGTGGTGTTCGGGCAGTGTAGTGGGTCGTGCTGGGGGTGGTGTTTCAGGGTTTAGGGCAGTGCAGTGGTGTTCGGGCAATGTAGGGGGTTGTGCTGGGGCTGGTGTTTCAGGGTTTTGGGCAGTGCAGTGGTGTTCGTGCAGTGTAGGGGGTCGTGCTGGGGCTGGTGTTTCAGGGTTTTGGGCAGAGCAGTGGTGTTCGGGCAGTGTAGGGGTCATGCTGGGGGTGGTGTTTCAGGGTTTAGGGCAGTGCAGTGGTGTTCGGGCAGTTTAGGGGGTCTTGCTGGGGGTGGTGTTTCAGGGTTTAGGGCAGTGGTGTTTGGTCAGTATAGGGGGTCTTGCTGGGGGTGATGTTTCATGGTTTAGGGCAGTGCAGTGGTGTTCGGGCAGTGTAGGGGATCTTGCTGGGGGTAGTGTTTCAGGGTTTAGGGCAGTGCAGTGGTGTTCGGGCAGTGTAGGGGTTGTGCTGGGGGTGGTGTTTCAGGGTTTAGGGCAGTGCAGTGGTGTTCGGGCAGTGTAGGGGGTCGTGCAGGGGGTGGTGTTTCAGGGTTTTGGGCAGTGCAGTGGTGTTCGGGCAGTGTAGGGGGTCGTGCAGGGGGTGGTGTTTCAGGGTTTAGGGCAGTGCAGTGGTGTTCGGGCAGTGTAGGGGGTTGTGCTGGGGCTGGTGTTTTAGGGTTTTGGGCAGAGCAGTGGTGTTCGGGCAGTGTAGGGGTCATGCTGGGGGTGGTGTTTCAGGGTTTAGGGCAGTGCAGTGGTGTTCGGGCAGTTTAGGGGGTCTTGCTGGGGGTGGTGTTTCAGGGTTTAGGGCAGTGGTGTTCGGTCAGTATAGGGGGTCTTGCTGGGGGTGATGTTTCATGGTTTAGTATTTAGGAAGACAAGGGTGCCCCAATATGTGAACCTGGGGTAATATGTAGTTTAAAGGAACAATGGTTCTAGAGTGGCCTAAAGGGTCCAAGGGGAAGTAACCCTGTAGAGGGCACTGAGGTAAGTAAAGGAATAGAAACTTAATTCATAAAAGAGAGCAGTAGGAGATATAACGAGGGTCATATAGGTCAATGTATGACAAGTATTTATTACACAATGAAGGTATTCAGGTGCTCACACAGTAAGTGACAATAAGCGTGACGTGAGAAGTGAGGGTGAACTTAAAATAATGACATCGCATTGACAACAGAAATAGAAGCTCCTTTAAGGATTTTTACAGAGTATAAGGAGTTCATGTTGTAGGGGGTCGACGACGTTTCGAACTCAATTATTCGAGTTCATCTTCAGGACAAAAAGTGTGAGCAACTTGAATTGAGCTGAAGAAAGAATGTAAATAATATCCTTGGTAAAGGCGTCTGCGTAGCGCTGTGCTTCTTAAGGTGACCGGGATAGCCTGCGAACTAATGCGCTTTTTGGTGGGGCCCGGTAGGGGGGAAAAACAAACTTGGTTTGCTGGGAGCAATTGCTTAAACACCTTCGCCGCTAAATGGCAATGTGCTGTGCCGGGGAATTAATTAAATTGGCCGGTCACAGTTCAGTAAATGGAGGCCTGGGAGATGAAAGGAGCGTGTCCTTCTCAAAGGAAAATCCGCGCTGAGTTTTAGGCCAGTGCAGTGGTGTTCGGGCAGTGTAGGGGGTCGTGCTGGGGATAGTGCTTCAGGGTTTAGGGCAGAGCAGTGGTGTTCAGGCAGTGTAGGGGGTTGTGCTGGGGGTGATGTTTCAGGGTTTAGGGCAGTGCAGTGGTGTTCGGGCAATGTAGGGGGTCGTGCTGGGGGTGGTGTTTCAGGGTTTAGGGCAGTGCAGTGGTGTTCGAGCAGTGTAGGGGTCGTGCTGGGGTTGTGTTTCAGGGTTTAGGGCAGTGCAGTGGTGTTCGGGAAGTGTAGGGGGTCGTGCTGTGGGTGGTGTTTCAGGGTTTAGGGCAGTACAGTGGAGTTCGGGCAGTATAGGGGGTCGTGATGGGGGTGGTGTTTCATGGTTTAGGGCAGTGCAGTGGTGTTCGGGCAGTGTAGGGGGTCTTGCTGGGGGTAGTGTTTCAGGGTTTAGGGCAGTGCAGTGGTGTTCGGGCAGTGTAGGGGTTGTGCTGGGGGTGGTGTTTCAGGGTTTAGGGCAGTGCAGTGGTGTTCGGGCAGTGTAGGGGGTCGTGCAGGGGTGGAGTTTCAGGGTTTTGGGCAGTGCAGTGGTGTTCGGGCAGTGTAGGGGGTCGTGCTGGGGCTGGTGTTTCAGGGTTTAGGGCAGTGTAGGGGGTCGTGCTGGGGGTGGTGTTTCAGGGTTTAGGGCAGTGCAGTGGTGTTGGGGCAGTGTAGGGGGTTGTGCTGGGGCTGGTGTTTCAAGGTTTAGGGCAGTGCAGTGGTGAACGGGCAGTGTAGGGGGTCGTGCTGGGGATAGTGCTTCAGGGTTTAGGGCAGAGCAGTGGTGTTCAGGCAGTGTAGGGGGTCTTGCTGGGGGTGATGTTTCAGGGTTTAGGGCAGTGCAGTGGTGTTCAGGCAGTGTAGGGGGTCGTGCTGGGGGTGGTGTTTTCAGGGTTTATGGCAGTGCAGTGGTGTTCGGGCAGTGTAGGGGGTCGTGCTGGGAGTCGTGTTTCAGGGTTTAGGGCAGTGCAGTGGTGTTCGGGCAGTGTAGGGGGTCGTGCTGGGGGTGGTGTTTCAGGGTTTAGGGCAGTGCAGTGGTGTTCGGGCAGTGTAGGGGGTCGTGCTGGAATGGTGTTTCAGGGTTTAGGGCAGTGCAGTGGTGTTCGGCCAGTGTATGGGGTCGTGCTGGGGGTGGTGTTTCAGGGTTTAGGGCAGTGCAGTGGTGTTCAGGCAGTGTAGGGGGTTGTGCTGGGGGTGGTGTTTCAGGGTTTAGGGGAGTGCAGTGGTGTTCGGGAAGTATAGGGGGTCGTGCTGGGGCTGGTGTTTCAGGGTTTAGTGCAGTGCAGTGGTGTTTGGGCAGTGTAGGGGGTCGTGCTGGGGCTGATGTTTCAGGGTTTAGGACAGTGCAGTCGTGTTCGGGAAGTATAGGGGGTCGTGCTGGGGCTGGTGTTTCAGGGTTTAGGGCAGTGCAGTGGTGTTTGGGCAGTGTAGGGGGTCATGCTGGGGCTGGTGTTTCAGGGTTTAGGACAGTGCAGTGGTGTTCGGGCAGTGTAGGGGGTCGTGCTGGGGCTGGTGTTTCAGGGTTTTGGGCAGTGCAGTGGTGTTCGGGCAGTGTAGGGGGTTGTGCTGGGGCTGGTGTTTCAGGGTTTAGGGCAGTGCAGTGGTGTTCGGGCAGTGTAGGGGATGTGCTGGGGGTGGTGTTTCAGTGTTTTGGGCAGAGCAGTGGTGTTCGGGCAGTGTAGGGGGTCGTGCTGGGGGTGGTGTTTCAGGGTATAGGGCAGTGCCGTGGTGTTCGGGCAGTGTAGGGGGTCTTGCTGGGGGTGGTGTTTCAGGGTTGAGGGCAGTGCGTGGTGTTCGGGCAGTGTAGGGGGTCTTGCTGGGGGTAGTGTTTCAGGGTTTAGGGCAGTGCAGTGGTGTTCGGGCAGTGTAGAGGGTCTTGCTGGGGCTGGTGTTTCAGGGTTTAGTGCAGTTCAGTGGTGTTCGGGCAGTGTAGGGGGTCTTGCTGGGACTGGTGTTTCAGGGTTTAGGGCAGTGCAGTGGTGTTCGGGCAGTGTAGGTGGTCATGCTGGGGCTGGTGTTTCAGGGTTTAGGGCAATGCAGTGGTGTTCGGGCAGTGTAGGGGGTCGTGCTGGGGCTGGTGTTTCAGGGTTTAGGGCAGTGCAGTGGTGTTCGGGCAGTGTAGGGGGTCGTGCTGGGGCTAGTGTTTCAGGGCTTAGGGCAGAGCAGTGGTGTTCAGGCAGTGTAGGGGGTTGTGCTGGGGGTGGTGTTTCAGGGTTTAGGGCAGTGCAGTGGTGTTCGGGCAATGTAGGGGGTCGTGCTGGGGCTGGTGTTTCAGGGTTTAGGGCAGAGCAGTGGTGTTCGGGCAGTGTAGGGGGTCGTGCTGGGGCTGGTGTTTCAGGGTTTAGGGCAGTGCAGTGGTGTTCGGGCAGTGTAGGGGGTCATGCTGGGGCTGGTGTTTCAGGGTTTAGGGCAGTTCAGTGGTGTTCGGGCAGTGTAGGGGGTCGTGCTGGGGCTGGTGTTTCAGGGTTTAGGGCAGTGAAGTGGTGTTCGGGCAGTGTGGGCGGTCGTGCTGGTACTGGTGTTTCAGGGTTTAGGTCAGTGCAGTGGTGTTCGGGCAGTGTAGGGGGTCGTGCTGGGGCTGGTGTTTCAGGGTTTAGGGCAGTGCCGTGGTGTTCAGGCAGTGTAGGGGGTCGTGCTGGGGGTGGTGTTTCAGGGTTTAGGGCAGTGCAGTGGTGTTCGGGCAATGTAGGGGGTCGTGCGGGGGCTGGTGTTTCAGGGTTTTGGGCAGTGCAGTGGTGTTCGTGCAGTGTAGGGGGTCGTGCTGGGGCTGGTGTTTCAGGGTTTTGGGCAGAGCAGTGGTGTTCGGGCAGTGTAGGGGTCATGCTGGGGGTGGTGTTTCAGGGTTTAGGGCAGTGCAGTGGTGTTCGGGCAGTTTAGGGGGTCTTGCTGGGGGTGGTGTTTCAGGGTTTAGAGGCAGTGGTGTTCGGTCAGTATAGGGGGTCTTGCTGGGGGTAGTGTTTCAGGGTTTAGGGCAGTGCAGTGGTGTTCGGGCAGTGTAGGGGGTTGTGCTGGGGGTGGTGTTTCAGGGTTTAGGGCAGTGCAGTGGTGTTCGGGCAGTGTAGGGGGTCATGTAGGGGGTGGTGTTTCAGGGTTTTGGGCAGTGCAGTGGTGTTCGGGCAGTGTAGGGGGTCATGCAGGGGGTGGTGTTTCAGGGTTTAGGGCAGTGCAGTGGTGTTCGGGCAGTGTAGGGGGTCATGCTGGGGCTGGTGTTTCAGGGTTTAGGGCAGTGCAGTGGTGTTCGGGCAGTGTAGGGGGTCATGCTGGGGCTGGTGTTTCAGGGTTTAGGGCAGTGCAGTGGTGTTCGGGCAGTGTAGGGGGTCGTGCTGGGGCTGGTGTTTCAGGGTTTAGGGCAGTTCAGTGGTGTTCGGGCAGTGTAGGGGGTCGTGCTGGGGCTGGTGTTTCAGGGTTTAGGGCAGTGCAGTGGTGTTCGGGCAGTATAGGGGGTCGTGCTGGTTCTAGTGTTTCAGGGTTTAGGGCAGTGCAGTGGTGTTCGGGAGGTGTGGGGGGTCGTGCTGGGGCTGGTGTTTCAGGGTTTTGGGCAGAGCAGTGGTGTTCGGGCAGTGTAGGGGTCGTGCTGGGGGTGGTGTTTCAGGGTTTAGGGCAGTGCAGTGGTGTTCGGGCAGTGTAGGGGGTCTTGCTGGGGGTGGTGTTTCAGTGTTTAGGGCAGTGGTGTTCAGGCAGTGTAGGTGGTCTTGCTGGGGGTAATGTTTCAGGGTTTAGGGCAGTGCAGTGGTGTTTGGGCAGTATAGGGGTTCTTGCTGGGGGTAGTGTTTCAGGGTTTAGGGCAGTGCAGTGTTGTTCGGGCAGTGTAGGGGGTCGTGCTGGGGGTGGTGCTGGGGATGGTGTTTCAGGGTTTAGGGCAGTGCAATGGTGTTCAGGCAGTGTAGGAGGTCGTGCTGGGGGTAGTGTTTCAGGGTTTACGCAGTGCAGTGGTGTTCAGGCAGTGTAGGGGGTCGTGCTGGGGGTGGTGTTTCAGGGTTTAGGGCAGTGAAGTGGTGTTCGGGCAGTGTAGGGGGTCATGCTGGGGGTGGTGTTTCAGGGTTTAGGGCAGTGCAGTTGTGTTCGGGCAGTGTAGGTGGTCGTGCTGGGGGTGGTGTTTCAGGGTTTAGGGCAGTGCAGTGGTGTTCGGGCAGTGTAGGGGGTCGTGCTGGGGGTAGTGTTTTAGGGTTTAGGGCAGTGCAGTGGTGTTCGGGCAGTGTAGGGGGTCGTGCTGGGATAGTGTTTTTAGGGTTTAGGGCAGTGCAGTGGTGTTTGTGCAGTTTAGGGGGTCGTGCTGGGGTAGTGTTTTAGTGTTTATGGCAGTGCAGTGATGTTTGTGTAGTGAACAGCGCATGCACTGCGTCGCTAGGCAAGACCTAATAAGCATTGCACCAAGATGGCTGCCAACACTTCCTGGATTGAAGTGTTGGCAGCCAATTAGAGCCAAGCTCGTGCTTGTGTAGTTAGGTCCCGCCCAGATACATAAAGATTTTTTCCTTTAATATCTCGAAAACTACTGAACAGATTTACACCATTTTAAAAAAGGGCGCTTTCTGAACCAAGCACTACCTTTTTGCCAAATTTGGTGTAATTCCGTTCAGCAGTTTTGGCTGTAACCGTGTCTAAAGTTTCCTATGGGAAATTGATTTTTGACCTCTATTTTTTGAATTTCTCAGGAACTACTGAACGGATTTACACCATTTTAAAAAAAGGCGCTTTCTGAACCAAGGGCTACCTTTTTGCCAAATTTGGTGTAATTCCGTTCAGCAGTTCGGGCTGTAGCCGTGTCTAAAGTTTCCTATGGGAATTAACATAGGGAAAATGCGTTTTGGGACCCCCTTTTTTTCTCAGCCCCCGCTTGACGAATCACCCCGAAACTTTCAGGATAGGAGCTGACCGGAGCGCCCCACTAGTTTTGAACATTTCGCGAAGATTCGTCATCCGACGCCAAAGTTATTGGGAAAAGAAAAAATGCTTTTCCTATGGAAACTAGGTCCTAACTGTAACTATCTACTGGCGACCGCCAGTAGAAAATACATATATATATATATACACATATATATCTATATATACACATATATATATATATCAAAGGCTCCACTAGGCACTCACGGGGTGAATGGATACATTTTATTTATGCAAACGCGTTTCGCAAAACATCCTTCTTCAGTGCTTCAAATAATATCACAAGCGCATGACATCGACTTCCTTAAATACTGCAAGCACCTAACTCATTGGTGTATTGCAAGTCATATAAAGCAAAAAGGGAAATGTGTTCTTTGATTTTCGGCCGCCATATTGACCGGGCAATTTTCTCCGTGATAGTCAATTTATATAAAACAGTAATGTTCCACGTGTCATTGTCCTCATTGCCAAGCATCTCCCAATGCTGTGCGCGGTTCGTCATGCGCCATTCTCCTCTCGCCTCACCGCTGTTGATGGAACAAGTTGATAACGCTGGTGACGGTCCAATTCCCGCTCAACCAAGGGTTTGAATAACCCTCAGCAACAGTCGGCATACCTTCCTTCCAGCGGTGGTTCAGGCAGCGAATAAATCAAAGCTCCTGTTCCCACCCACTGCTGCCGAACTCTTTAAGGTGGGTGCCATTAAACGTGACGGTAGGTATCACGAACAATATCAAAGGCTCCACTAGGCACTCACGAGGTGAATGGATACATTTTATTTATTCAAACGCATTTCAGAAAACATCCTTCTTCAGTGCTTCAAATAATATCACAAGCGCATGACATCGACTTCCTTAAATACTGCAAGCACCTAACTCATTGGTGTAGTGCAAGTCATAGAAAGCAAAAGGGAAATAAGTTCTTTGATTTTCGGCCGCCATATTGACCGGGCAATTTTCTACGAATTTCTAAGGTTTTTAAATCCTAATTTCTAACTATAACGTTCCTAAAACCTATGGTTTTTTCTGTGAATTTCTAAGGTTTTTTAAATGCTAATTTCTAACTATAACGTCCCTAAAACCTATGGTTTTTTCAGTGAATTTCTAAGGTTTTTTAAATGCTAATTTCTAACTATAACGTCCCTGAAATCTATGGTTTTTTCAGTGAATTTCTAAAGTTTTTTAAATGCTAATTTCTAACTATAACGGCCCTGAAACCTATGGTTTTTTCAGTGAATATATATTTATTTATTTAGAAAGTTTTGTATAGCGCGAACGTGACCCTAGAGGGTATCAGAGCGCTTTACATGAAGAGATTACAATTAGCCATAGGTCTGTTCATGCAAACATAAGTGTGAGAGCTGAACACATATGATAAATACAAAATAGGATAAACAGCGGTTGGGCTGGAATAGCGCTAGTACTAGGAAGGACAGTGTACATAAGAGTTTGGTATCTATACCTTTTCAGTGTCACCAATATATTGGCTTAGGGTAAGAACTTAGTCAGTAGATAAGATTTGGTTTCTCTTTTGAAGGCGGAGGTAGAGGGAATTAGACGAAGGTCCGTTGGTAAAGAGTTCCATATCTTGGGTTCGATAGCCGAGAATGCTCTAGCCCCAGTTTTCTTTTTGTGAGTTCGTTGGGGTTTCAGAAGCAAGGTGAACGCACTTCGTGAGGATCTGCTGCCCCCTGATTTTTCTAGCTTTTGGGCCAGGTAACTGGGGGTGTTGAAGTGTAACGGTTTGTGCGTCACGCAAGCAATTTTCAATTGGATTCTTGCTTCGTATGGTAGCCAGTTTAAGGTTTTGAGGGCTGGTGAGATGTGCTCATTTCTTTTGGTTCCTAGGACAAGTCTTGCAGCTGTGCTGAGGGAGGCTCTTAGTGGGGCCAGTTTGCATCTAGGTAGGCCACTTAATGTGGCACTCCCATAATCAAGTCTGGGTAGTACTAGGGCTTGGACCGCTTGTTTGAGATCTTCGTGATGTAGGTAGGGTTTAAGTTAACGCAGAATGCTCAGTTGGTAGTTTGCTCCTTTGGTGGCTGCACTAATGTGATCCTGCATATTTAGGTGTTTGTCTAATGTAATACCTAAGGATCTGGCAGAGTCTATGATGTGGGGCGAGCATTTGAGGGCTGTAAGATGATTTAACCACAGATCAATCTTGGGGTTGTTATTCGGCGGAGAGATGAGAAGAAATTCAGTTTTATCTGCGTTGAGTTTGAGGTGGTTAACCGTGAGCCAGAGGTGTGTATTTTGTAGGATGGAATTGAGGGATATAATGTCATCTGGAGAGGCGATTTTGAGGTATAGCTGAGTGTCATCTGCGTACATATGGTAGTGGATGTTAGAAGATTTTAGGAGGTTTGCTAATGGTTCCAGGAATAGGTTAAAGAGAATGGGTGAGAGAGAGGATCATTGGGGAACACCAAGAGTTATCACGTGGGCCTTAGAGAGAGATTGATTCATTTTGACTCTTAAGGATCTTTTTTGGAGGAATGAAGAGAACCATTGTAATACGACCCCTGATACGCCCATTCTTTTTTCCAGTAGTTTCAGTAGATTGTCGTGTTTGACGGTGTCAAAGGCAGCAGATAAATCAAGCCATATTAGAAGGCATGATTCGTTACGATCCAGCATTTTTAGTATGTCATCTACAATATGAGTAAGGGCAGATTCTGTGCTGTGATCTTGACGGAAGCCTGATTGGTGTTGATCGAGTAGTTGAAAGTTTTCTATGTGATTGCAGAGTTTGTTCTGTACACATTTTTCTAAGAGCTTTGCCAGTGTGGGGATGTTGGAGATGGGCCGGAAGTTGTTAGGATCAGAGCAGTCTGCCATAGGTTTTTTTAAGATGGGTGTTACTTGACCGATTTTTAGGCAGTCTGGAATAGTGCCTTGACGTAGTGAGGCATTTACAATCTTTGACCATAGTGGGAGAATACAGGTTTTGATCTCTTTGAATATGCTGGGAGGTAGCGGGTCCGTGAAGTGGTTAGATGGGTTTAAGGAAGAAAGAATGTTGTACATTTCCTGTTCGCTGATTGGGGAGAAGGTGTTCCAAGTGGCATTGTTTTTGGAGGGGGGCCAGGGTGATACCTTCCCTTCCGTAAATTGGGAGTTGTATGAGAAGCTGACTGGGGCAGCCGGTAGTAGTTCCTTCACTAGTTGAAGTTCGTTCTCTATCTTTGTTGTTTTATCCTTGAAGAAGTTGGCCAGTTCTTCGCAATTTGGCAGGGTGCTGGATCCGGCGTCTAACGGGTTTGATGTGTTGCGTGACTGCTGTTTGACTATTTCGAATAGTTTTTTGGGTCTATTTCTGGCTTGGTCGAGTTGAGTTCTAATAAAATTAGCTTTCGCTTTTCTTATTCTTCTATTGTAAATGTTCCTCATTGATCTTAAGCATTTTAACGATTCCACGGATTGGGAGTAGCTCCATGCTCTTTCTGCTGTTCTTAGGTTGCGTCTTTCTGTGTTCAAGTTGTCATTGAACCATGGCTTTGAGTTTTTATTGGAAATATTTTTCTGTTGTAGGGGTGCGATGGAATCCATGACTTCCCGTATAGAAGTATTGTAGTAGTTTGTGAGGCCATTGACATCCTCCATGTTGGTCTGTGGGATCAAGTTGTTGTTGCATAGAGCGGTTAGTGCATTGTGGTTTATATTGCGAAGATTCCTTTTCCAATGTTTGATTTTCTTCGGTTGACCATTCTTTGGGCTCTCCTTTAAGTTGATGAGGAAGGTGATGCGATAATGGTCTGTCCAATCACATGGGTTAATAGCCTCTAGGGAGATAGTGTCCAACTTAGAGAAGATAAGGTCCAAAGTCTCTCCCTTGTTGTGTGTAGGTTTGTCGCAGATTTGGGACATCTCATGGTTTAATATGAAGGATTTTAAGCTGTTCACTGAGAGGTCATTCAGATCATTCCAGTGCAGATTAAAATCACCCAGGAAGATCTGGGGTCCTTGAAGATTATAATTTATTGTGAAGATTTCCATGGTTTCTTCAGTGAATGCAGGGTTATCGCCCGGAGGGTGATAGAAGGCATGTAAATTACAAATGGATTTGCTGTTACAAGAGATATTGATGCTAAGATATTCACATGTTGTTACCGCTATTGTTTCCAATTGGCGTAATGAAAGAGTATTGTGGCAAATGCATGCTATTCCACCACCCGTTTTCTCTGGTCTGTCTAGTCTAATGATCTTGTGACTAGGTGGGACTAGTAGATCTATGATGGGATGAGATGAGTTGGTTAACCATGTTTCCGTGAGGATAACTATGTCGAACTTATGTGCGAGAATGAGGTCATAGATATCAGCTGAGTGTTTATTTGCTGATCTGCAGTTGAGGAGCATGCACTTTAGCTGTTTATTATTACGATGAGAAGCCATTTTTGATTAAGTGACTCGCTTAAGGTTGTTCTTGTTTATTCCTCTTTGATTGTGATTCGGTTCTCTAAATGGGTTCGCTTGGATGGATTGTATTTGATTTTGATCCGCCTTGTACGTATTTATTTCGGACTTGTAATACAGGAGTAGTTTCTTGATCTCCTTGTTTGAAAGATCATGATTTGATCTCTTAGGACGAGAGGCATCGTTAGGGGAAGGTGTAGTTTGCGATCCCAGGTTAGCTGTGTGAGTGGCCTGGAGTGGGGTGATGTCTATATGGGTGTCAGTTTTGGTTATCGTGGAGCTTTTTTAGCTGCGAGAGGGCCAAAGATCGGCTTTGATGATAGTAAGTCTTTCATATCCTCTTTAAGGCTTTTTAGGCAACGATCAATATCATTTAATCGCCTTACCCAGTACTCCGGTTTAACGGAAGCGGTGGGTTGCGTAGAGAGGTCCGATAATGGTGTGTTCTATTGAGGGGTCTCCATTTGAGAGTGGGAGTCATTGTTCGCTGAGCATTTTTGTTGTGTATATATGTGAAGCTGATTGGGCGATATGGGAGGACGCGTAGTACTGGAGGTAGTGAAAAGGTTAGGGGGTCTAGATGATCTACGGTTGTTTTGATTTGGGGCTGTGGGTTTGTGGACATAATTGTTCCCTGTATGGGGGGTCAGTGAGGGCGTGCTTGAAGAGCCCTTATTGTTGCGCTCTGGTGAGGTAAGTGGGGGTGAGTGGGGGGGATGAAGTTCCACGAGGTCGGGGTCTAAGTTAGTACTGATATTGGGGGGGGTGAGTGGGGGAGTTGGTTCCCATATTCCTAGTCGAGATCTCAATCTTTGCTTGGGGGATGGTTCTGGAGAGAGGGTGGTGGCATCGAGGGTGGGTCGGCAATCCTCTGTGGCCGGACTTGAGTGGATTGAGATGAGAATAGCCATGTGCGTTAAGGAGGATGAGGGTGTTCCATCATGCATGATAGGACGATTTTGGGTGGGAAGATTGGTCTTGTTGTAGACCCCCTTTTTTAGAATGTGGAAGATTTTATCTATTGCGGTTAGATTTTCATTCGAAGACTGAATTGGTATAATCCCATTATTGTAAATGGATATGGTAGCATTTGCATTGCAAAAGGGAGAGGGAGATACCGCTAATCTAAGTCCGTGAGGAGTTTTTCTGGTATCTGTGATGTTTAACATGGAGAGTAGAGTATTTCTCCATTGGGCTCTTTTTTTTATGGAATATAAGGTCATTAGTTCTTGTTCCCTTGGTAATACTAAAATAAGGGTCTAAGATAAGCGTTTCTGGGTGCGCTTTGAGTAGTTGGTGTTTGAGTTTTTTTGATGCATTTTTGGAGAGGTTGGTGGGGTATTTGATAGTAAAGGCATTGTGGCCCGATGGTTCCAGTTTTAAGTCCATTCTTTGAAATTGGTATTTCCTGGGGTTGCGAGAATTCTATTCTATGAAGGTGCTTCCGACCTCCCTTATGATGTTGATGGTTATTGCAGGGATACTTGAGCAGTAGAGAACGTAGTGCTTGTGCTAATAATTCTGTTAGTGATAATTTAGCGTTGTGGGGAATATATAGTTTTTCTAGTTAATAACTTGTTCCCAATGTTTCCAGGTGTATAGTTCCAAAACTTGGGGGATTGCTAATAATTAATGTGCCATTTCAAGATGTCTGCCCATTTTTGCAGGGTATTTTTGCATTGGTATATGTGGTGGTCCTCTTTTTGTTTCTAGTATTCTTTTTTTTCAGTTCCGACCTCTGGGTTGCGCCATCTTGTGAGGGTTGAGTGATTCTTAGCTTTGGCAGGCTAAAATGGTGGGAAGATTTAATTTCTTGTTGTGACCCTTAGGCAATTGGCAGTCCTGCCTCCTTCGTTCCCTATTACCCCCTTACTTCTCTTTCAAAAACCTCAAGAAAAACTGCCAAACCGGGAAACCTCACTGTTGTCCCGAGGCCCAATGCATCGTTGCGGCGCTGCAGCGTGTGGCAGTGAGACTCCTGGGCAGGGCGATAGAGAGGGATTCCTCGGGGCTGTGGGGATGTTATAGGAGGTGCTCTCCCCCTTCTTTTTTCTCCTCCTTACCCACACACACAGACACAGACACATAAAGATGGTAGGCTTTGGTTCAGGCCTTCTCACGCATTGGTTTGTTCAGCTGCCATTCACACTTTGCTTCCATCCACCATAACATACACCATGGGATAATGGGGTAACCCTTTTTTGGTTTGTGAGTGACAACATTTTGCCTGAATACATGTTCACTTTTGCCCAAGAAGATGTGCCTTCAGAGACACGACTGGTGGTCTAATATTTTACCAGTTTTTTTGTTCCATTCTTTACCCTTTTATATATTTTCTAATCATACTTTAAAGTATGCCTTCAGGTAACAATAATCCAAAGACAAATGTATGTTTTATTTCTGTAAAGAAGAATTATATTTTTTTTGTATTAAAACTAAAAATGTTTTCTATACCGTTTATGCCTGGCATTATAATCATCATGCATGCCATTTTGGCACATTTTCAATGTTATTCTGGCTATCTTTGTTAATAAAAGAAGTGTTTTGTGATATAGTGAGCATTATCAACATTCTGGCTATTCCCAGCTTAGTAGCAGCCCATTTTGACAAATCAGGAACAGTCTTGGTGACTTACTGGCAAATATTTGCATAATAGTGGCCTTACCTGATATATAATGGGAATTCTCTGCAACATTCTACTGGTTGTCCCTGATTTATGGCTATTCGTGGCAAAAGGTGCCCTATCCATGACATATAGTGTGTATTCTTGGAGATATGATATTCTGTCTATTACAACCATACAAGTGGTCCCTCTATGACATACTGTGCACATTCTTGACAGCATCCCAGATAGCCCTCACACAACAGTAAGCTTTGCTTGACATTTTAGGTATAATAGTGTTTTTGACAACTTTCTCACCACTTTCCCTTTGCATTGAACCCAGATAAATTGCAAATACTGCAGTGAAATACCATCCCAGGCCTTTCCATCTTCTCAGTGTCAACAGTCTACAATAGCTCTGACATCTACAGAAAAGTGTGTCTGGATAAAAATGGTCTAGCCTGGCCTCCTTACTTCACATGGCTCTCAATATAGTTCAGGGGAATTTCTTTTCAAATTAGACCCTCCTTCCATCCAAAATTTTGCAAATGTTACCACCAAAGAAATGAAAGGGTCCTCGAATAAGATGTCATAGACACTGTCACCTACTAATTTACCTACTCTAAAGTTGTTTGAAAGTCAGACTCTAAGTTGCCTCATTTATTTCCTGTAACTGCGAGTTGTATTGTCTGAACTATTGAAAACCCCCAGATTACAAGTTATTCTTATTTTTCTTTAGTTTACTTCCAGTGAAGATGAAGATTTTAAGCTATAGTGCCCTCTGGATCTACTTCAGGGTCTGCTTTTTGTCTACTATTCTTTCTTCTACAACCTCTCTCTTTCTTTGCAGGTCTTCCTATATGTTATCTATTAAACATCTGATTATATCTTGTTCCACACTTCAGGTCCTCCTGCAACTGTTTTCTGGTATTTCAACTCTAAGCTCTGTAGCCTTTCTCAGTAACTGCCACAACACCTCTTTTGACCTGCAGCATGCTAAAATAGAAAACGAGAACCTGCCTCATTGTTGCTATTGTTGCTCACTTATGGAATTCCTTCTCTTATTACTAGCTAGTCTACTGGTGCTGCAGTCTGTCCCACAAATAATAGGCTCTTATCTTTTTTGACTATTTGACACCCCCATTTTAATCACACTCTCCCCATATCAAATTTGCTAATCCCAACAACTACATTACTGTCAATTCCACATATTATCTCCACCTCAATTTCTAACTTGTAACTACAAAACATGCTTACAAATGCCTGATTAGTCAACAAGTGTAGCATATGTGTAGGAAATTGCCATCTTTTGTGTGGTTACCCCCAAATATTAGCCCACCTGTTTTGTTGGATTTAGAACTCTGTACACTTTACCCCGTTACCTAGGAGTAAAGTGCTTGCACTCTCTCTTTAAACATGTCAAAATTGGCTTAAGCTACAACCATGACATGGAAATTTAAATGTCACTTGTGGGCTGCAGTACTGATAGCGCCATCAACTACAGTGATAGATATAACTTGGCTTCAGACCTACCCTTTGTAGCCTGACTGCAGCAGCTTAAAATCTGCTGAATAGGCCTGTCAAAAAAACTTTATGACTGGCACAAACTCTGCTTTTAAGTATTAACAAGCTATCCCTAAATACCTCTTATCACCCTCAAGGTAGGGTGTCTGCTTTTAAATTGTGAAAATAAAATAGTAATGTTCCTCCAGTGACTAGACCCCAAAAAGTATTTTCACTGGCAGGGCTATAGTTGAATCCTAGAACATGTCTGAGTACAGAGTAAAAACTTTATTCTGTATGTTTTGACAGGAAATTGTTACAAAAGTCACTCAAAGACTATTTTTCATGTTTATTAAAACATTTATTCATTGGTAAAGTTGGATTTTAAAAAATATATAGGAAAAGCAACTTTCAAAAAGGTTCCTTTTCATGTGTGAAGATACTGGAGGCTAATTAACATTAGTTCTCCAGCAACTGCACAGCCATTACTTGCTCTTAATGTGGTGTGAAAACTGGTCCTAGAGCAGGAACAATGGCCTTTGTGTGGGGTGGTGTGATTCTTCCCCTTGCATGGAAAAAAGTTAGGATTCACCCATGAACTTAATTAATTTGAAAGGATTCTGCCCTTTCAAAAGTGAATGTAAGGTGAGACCTGGAGAAGGCAACCCTTTCTTCTCCCTTAAGACATTGTGCTAAGAATCTACTGGTTTGCCACCATACTTTAAAGGTGAGTCCCATTCCCTTGTGGATGATACAGTTTGCCTGGCACACAATAAAATGATTGAAATATTTAGTTTTTTTATTGCCTCCACATCTAAACCTTTGTGTCTTGAGCCAACTTATTTGCAAATTACTCCGTAACTTGGACAGTTTCGCCGTCTTTCTTTTCAAAATGGTCTCAGTGTGAGAATGTCCTAAACCACTCTAAAGAAAGTCAGAATTCTGAGCTTGCTTAGACCGACAGTTCGGGCTTGACCGTTCCATGGGAAGCAGGGTCAAGACTGATTTGCATATAGTGAGTCCAAACTGGGGTGGCGTGGTGAGCATAAAAAGGATGGATTTAACCCATATCTGTCATGGGGTGAATTTCTGATTTGTTCAGCATTTCGTCCATCATCTGTTCATTTTGCACTTGTAGACCTAAGTGGGAAGGGTATGCCCAGATGTGGGTACCATGCTCGTTTAGCCACTGGATTCCAACTAGTTTGACTGATGAGGGATGATACCCCGAAAACGGTCCCAGGATGCTGGTATCCGCTCCGGGGAGGACCCATCTTGGCAGTTCAGGCTGGACTGATCCCATGAGGAGCAGGGTCAAGACTGACTTGCAGATGGCTGGGACCAAACTGGAGTGGTGTAGTGAGCAAAAGAACAATGGATTTAACCCAGATCTCTTGACTTTGAGTGAATGTTTGATTCATTCAGCATTCCATCCATCATTTGCTGCCATAGCAAGACTCCGCCCTAAGTGGGATAGGGATGGCCGGCTTGGGTCCCTTGCTCGCTGTGCCACTGGATTCAAGCTAGCCTTGCTGATGAAGGTGTTACCTCGAAACCGGTCCCAGGATGCTTGTTTCCAGTCCAGGGAGGACACGGCTTGGCAGTTTGCGCTGGACTGTTCGAATGAGGAGCAGAGTCAAGACTGATTTGCATATGGCTGGGTCCAAACTGGGGTGGTGTAGTGAGCAAAAGAACAATGGATTTAAACCAGATCTCTTGACTGGGGGTGAATGTTGGGTTCATTCAGCATTCTGTCCATCATGTGTTGCCACAGCACTAGACCAACTGTAGGCAGATATTTGCGACCTACCAACTTAAAAGTTTAGTAGCAGCCATTGTAGTTTATATGTGTAGGAGAGTAGGATCTGCTTCACATGGGTACCCCC
This sequence comes from Calotriton arnoldi, assembly GCA_963921515.1. NCBI lineage: Eukaryota > Metazoa > Chordata > Amphibia > Caudata > Salamandridae > Calotriton > Calotriton arnoldi. The sequence goes on from CAWUFW010006083.1 coordinate 655,100, forward strand.
ACTTTTTGCTGATGCTTCACTGTTTTTCGACATTAGTCTGGCTGGGGCCCTGCTAATCAGAACCCCAGCCTAGCTGCTTCCTCTCTAAAATGGTTTCCATGTGCCTTAGGCACATCACTGATTGGGATCTGGAGTGCCCTTATAAGTCCCTAGTATATGGTATACTATGTACCAAGGGCATAGGTACCTCAGAGGCCTGCCAGGGGCTGCAGCATGTATTATGCCACCCCTGGAAGGCCATCTAAACTGACACAACAGGTCTGCTACTGCAGCCTGGGTAAGGTGGTGCATGCACCCCTTACTGTGATATAGGTTACCTATATCACGAAATACATACACACATATAAACCTATAAGTCACTCCTAAGGCAGGCCTTATCAATCCTAAAGGCACAGTGCGTGGTTCCTATGTGAGAGGGTGCCCTGCATGAGCAGGGCCCCTCTGCAGCGTTCGGAGACCATCTCTGATGCTGTTTGTAGTGCAGCCTGACCATATACTCTTAAGCGCATTATATCCTCGCGGTAAAATGCTAACTTTGGAATGGCTGCACCTAAACATGTCGTGTTTGGTGTCAAACATCTTGGAATACTACCCCCCGCCAATCCTGGCGGCGGGGGTAGCATTCCACCCTTCTAGAGGAAAGACATGTTAACTCTGACGAGTCCGGTAACTTCTTTCCAGAGCCCTGGCATCACAAAATGGATGCTGCTGCCACAGACACGAGTCTGGCCTCCTGCTGCTGGACGAAACTCCGGCAGGGGAGGCCTGGACAATAGGTTTCCTGTCCCAGGGAGGTGTGACCACCTCCCCAGACAGGATAATGTGTATTGGGGCTGGGCGGGAGCACTTTCGGGTGCTTTGAAGTCCTGCACTGGGGGCACATTTGGTGTCCCTAGTGCATACCCCAGTTCAAACCGGATCAGGGGCTGGCAGCCCCTGCTTTGGCGCGAACTGGACAAAGGGAAAGGGGTGTAGCCACCCCTCTGCCCTGACCCACCCATAGGTGGGGCCACAGAGTAGTCCAACCCCTATTTTTAGAATAAAGGTAGGAACCCAGTCCTTAGGACTTTAGATTATCCCTGGACGAAACTCTGAAACTGAATCCTGGACCTTCGACGCTCTACTCACGATTAGAGGACTGAAGAATCTCCCTTGGGGTCAAGGAGTGACTCCCCTGCTTGGCAGGCACCAAAGAAGCATCTGTCCGGTTCGCATTTCTGAAGCTCCTGTCGGACGCCGAAGTCATCGCATCACCAGAGGTAGATTCTCAGACTTCCCCGAGGCTACCCTGAGTCCCCAGCAAAGCTGAGGCCCGTGGCTATCGTGGGTGACTTGAGACCGTGACCCCTGGACACCAAGCACATTTGAAAGTGCATCCTCTTCTGGGTCTCCCAAGAAGTCGTGCTTTGGGCTCCGAGTAGCCCTAGCCTCCAGCACTACCTGCACCGAAGATCACTGGCCCCCACTCCACGAGTGTCCTGTAAGCCAGATCCACGTGCGGCATCACGAGGCTCCTTTGCGGTCGCTAGCCCGTTGGCTAGTAGCCCTTAACGAAGGCCAATCCTTTTCTTTCTTGGCATCCTGGTTGCTCCAGGCCTGCCCTCACTTATCCTTGCTGGGTGAGTTCCACAGACCTTGCTGGTCTGCACCATCGACGATCTACATCTTCACTGAGACTTGCCGTTGCCAAGGCTTGTTGGGTCCAATCCGGTCGCCGACACCTCAGCACTCGACAGACATCGTGTACCAGCCCGAATCCTGCTCCTGGTCACCGACAACGCCTCCTGGACCTCGTTGCTGAAGAGTCAAGACGACTGTCAACGCACCTGAAGCACTCGACATCAGTGGGCATCTGTCCATCGCCTTCCTGGTCACTGGCTAGTGACCCAGACTCTGTCCCCTCTGCTTTCAGGTTCTTCAGAACTCCGATCCACTCTTGGATCCACCCGGACACTTTTCTCTTGGCCGCCAGCAGCACTTTGCAGCAGATCGCCATTCGAATCGACGACGAAACCCGACCCCGAAAGGCACCTATGCACCCGGCTTCCCTGGGTGAGGTAACACGAGTACTCCGGTGCTCCCGTGGGTAGAGACTCTTCAAAGTCCTAGATCTCAAAGGGTTTTGTCCTAGTCCTCTTTTAAGTGTCCCTTTCTTCTATTTTCCCGATCCCGACTTTCTCCATAGAAGTTAACGGCGTATCGCGGTTGTGTATTTACACTGCACGCGTCTCCCGTGGGTCCCCTGTGTCACTACCTTGGGTGGTTCCTTGTGGTCCAAGCACTTCTAGAGGCTCTAGGCCTAGTGTCTAGTTCAGTCATGGTTCGCATACCACTTTATTGGTATATGGTTTGGTACGCCCCTAGGGCCCAAACGTGTATTTGTGCTATTACTGTGATTTAATAACTTATAACTTATGTACTTCGAACTCTAGCCTCATAAAGAGACTAGAGGGGTGTGTTTAGCAATAAATACATATATTTTGAATATATACCTGGTGTGGTGCTCTTTCATTTGGTCACTCAAGAGATTATAGACTGGTAAAACAAGCTGCTTTACATTCCTTCAAGACTTAGCCTGAAGGCTGCTCTCCATAGCTACCACTAGGATAGCTTTCAATAAGGTTGTCTTTAACCTATCTCCAATAAGGGGTTGTTTGGACTGGTGCAAGGTGCCCACTATAATTAGTGGACAGCATATACCAGGCCAACTTCTCACAATATCAAACTGAAGGTTTTGACATATGTGTACATCCCATTAACAACATGTGCAAAGAAAAGGCCTTCTTGTGTTGAGTACATATAATGTGACTGAGAGACTCTTGCTAAAATGTTGATTTACAAAACGACTGTTGTAAGTGAAGTTGCAGCTGTGTCACTCGTTGTAACATTTTAGGAATAAATAATGGAAGTGCTTCTGACTTGTTCATTGAGCAAACAAATGCCCTGAATACATTGCAGTCTGCTGTGAAGTGTGAGCTACTGGAGCATGGAAAGTAAATTACCCTTCAACTGTGTAAAGTCTGATCCATCTCAAACTGGCATTGCTGACAGAGCAATGAACAGAGTTAAACAGAACTTAATTCCAATACTGTCAATCTGTGCTGCAAACATACCGTACAAACTGAACGCCTCTTTCAACTCACAAAATATCTACCAGCACAGAGGGTTTTGCGGTTTGTAAGAAAAAAAAGCCTTACAGAATATTGTTCTCTTTTTAAAACAGTATTTTATGCCTGCAGTTGATTTGTGCAAGGCTGATTAAACCTACATTTGTAATTACTGTACGCTTGTATTCATTTGCTTTAATTTTTTCGTATTTTAGAGTATTTATAGAGCGTAACATTCATCCCGGGGGACATCACGGCGCTAGGACAGAATGCAATGCAGTGCAGGTTGATCTTTGGTAGGATCAGTATCTAGGGAACAGGGTGGTTTTCAGTTTTTTTTTTGAACAGCAGATAGTCGTCTGTCAGGCGGAGATCAAGAGGGAGGTTTTTCCAAAGGACCGCAGCTGATTTGGAGAAGGATCGGTCGCCAATCCTGGCCTTGGACGTGCGTTTGACTGAGGCGTAAGCTTGGTGACGCAATCTCAAGTTGCGCGAAGGAACATGGAATTGTAGTTTATCTCGCAAAATGTGTGGTCCTTTTTTATGCAGGGTTCTATGCGCAAAGCAAAGAAGCTTGAAACTGGCTCTTTGACGCACTGGCAGCCAGTGTAATTCCTTCAAACAATGAGATGCTGAACTGTATTTATTTTTATTGCAAATTAGTTTAGCAGCGGCGTTGTGGACCACCTGGAGTCTATCGAAAAGATAGTCGGCCATGCCAACATAAAGGGCGTTGCCGTAGTCCAGCCTGCTCAGAAACAGGGCATGTGTCACCTTTTTTCTGCAATTTGGGGGGATCCAGGGAAAAAGTAGTCTAAACAGTTTCAATGTGGCGAAGGTTTTTCTGCACAATGTGCGTACTTGATCCTGCATAGATAGGCTATCATCGAAAAATATGCCCAAGTTTTTGCAGCTCGCTTTGGTTCTGGGGCGGTGCCTAATGCCTGGGGCCACCAACTATTGTCCCAAATTGCATGGGCACCCCCAAAAAGCAGGATTTCAGACTTCCCGGCGTTTAATTTTAGGCAGTGCCCAGACATCCAGCCTGCAAGTTCAGTGAGACAGTTTATTAGGTTGTTCTTAGTATCGGTATTGGTCAGCCTATTTACCAGGGGGATCACCAATTACGTTTCGTCGGCGTATGAGCAGATGTCAAAACCCCATTTCCTGCTGATGTCCGCCAGGGATGAGACGTATGCATTAAAGAGGGTGGGGCTTAAGGTAGTTCCTTGTGGTACTCCATATTTAATGCTCTTTGCGGTGGAGGAACAGGATCCCATTTGAATTGTTTGGGTCGATCCTTCAGAAAAGAAGTGAACCATGACAGAGCTTTAGAGCAGATCCCTTTTTTGTGCAGGATTTGAAATAGGTTAGTATGGGATACGGTGTCGAAAGCCGCAGTAAGGTCCAAAAGGATCAGTACTACGGCTCTACCTTGGTCGACTAGTGATCTGATGTTGTCGGATACAGCTAGTAAGATGGCCTCGGTGCTATTATTGGCCCTAAAGCCAGTCTGTGAGGGATCGAGTAAGCTATTGGATTCGAGGAAGGTGGTAAGTTGTTTATTGACTAAACGCTCCAGAACTTTGGATAAATATGGTAGTTGAGAAATTGGGCGATAATTGGCTGGATCATAGATTCCGAGGCCTGCTTTCTTTAGAAGGGGAAAGACCACTGTTTTCGTCCATATATCTGAAAATGAGGCTTGCTCCAGGGATTGGTTGAGGATTTTAGTGACGTGGGGGCATAAAACTGACACTAGTCTTGTGAAAATAAAGTGCGGGCAGGGATCGAGTGGAGATCCTGCCTTGACCTCAGTCATAGCTTTGGCTACCTGTTCCTCTGAGAAAGGAGTCATAGTGTCGAGATGGGTTTGTGCAGAGGGATGAGGTGCCAAATTTTCCCAGTCAATATTATTGTCTTCAGGGGGATTGTCAAAGGATGCGTAGATTTTTGTCACTTTGTCAGCAAAGAAATTATTGATTAGCTCGCAGTTCTCCATCGTGGGAGCCATGGTTTGCGTCAGGCTGGTAGGTTTGCAAAGTTCGCGGATAACTTTGTAGAGTTCTTTGGATGAGCTACCATTATCTTCAATCCTTCTTGTGTAATAGTTTGTTTTGGCATTCTTTAAGGCGTGGTGGTAGTTTTTCAGTTCGGCTAGGTAGTTTTGTCTATCTATGCTCTCTTTTGACAGTCTCCATTTATGCTCCAAGGTTCGGCATTTTCTTTTCATTAATTTTAATTCAGGTGTATACCACCTTTCAGATCTGGGATTGGTAGCCAGTTTGCTATTGAGTTTGGGGGGCACATTTTTCGAGCGATTTCTCGATCTCTTGTTGTAGGTGTGCTGCTGATGTGTGAGCAGAGTTGGAGTGGAGTGTGGCGGGGTCGTGGTGGGTGAAATGAGTAGAGAAAGCTTCCTGGGTGATTAGATTCCAGGCTCTTTTCCCTGACTGATATGTTGTTCCAGGATTGGATGGCTTGTTTGGTAGAGCAAGGGAGAAAGAGATTAGGGAGTGGTCCGTCCAATGAAGTGGTTTGATCTCATGAATATTAATAGTTTTTATGTTAGAGAACATTAGGTCCAGGGTGTGTCCAGCTTCATGGGTTGGTTCCGAGATCCTCTGGGTTAGTTGCATTATTGCCATGTCATTTTCCAGGTGTCTAACCCCTGGGTTGGCGTCGTTTTCATAGTGAAGATTGAAGTCCCCTATAACTAGGAAATGGTTCTGTTTTAGGCAGAGGGGGAAAAGTTGTGCGAGTAGGTTAGTGCTTAGTCCGGGGTGGTAGCCAGTGGGGTTGTAAATGACTGCCCCTCCCAGCAGTATGTAGTCTCCCTTAGAGACTGAGAAAGCTAAGATCTCATGAGAGCCTAATTGAGTAACTGTAATGGGAATGCAGGAGAGGTGTTCTTTGAAAAGGATGGCTATGCCACCACCTCTTTTGCCCTTTCGATCCTGTTTTAGTATTTTATAGCCGGGTGGTAGGGCGGAGAAAATGTCAGGGGTGTTATTGTCGTCAAGTCAAGTTTCGGTAGGAAAAGCCAGGTCTGGGCTTAGGTCATCTAGTGTATCCCAAATCTCGGTGCTGTGATTAGGGAGTGATCTAGTATTGAAGTAGATACAGTCCATGGTCATGTTGCTGGGGTGTTGGTTTATATCTATCTCTGTGGGTGGGGTGTGAACATCTTGACTTCCCCATTTGCAGTCAAGACAGGTGAATGGGCCTTCAAAGTCCACCGGGAATGCTTTTGCGCGGCACATATTAAGCTTTTGTTTATCTGCCAGTTCAAAGAGCTTGTCTCGTGAGTATGTGTGAGGGGTGGAGTTCCTTTTGAAGTGAGAGGGGCAGGGTTTCTGGCCCCTGGGCCCGATCGGGCGCAGACGGGCGCAGATGGGCTTGCCTTAGGCGCGCCGGCGCGCCCGCTGCGCGCGGCCGCACAGCGGCCCAGTTTTTATGCTGTGACGTGGCTCCTCCCTCAGCGCTGCTACCGGTAACTTCCGGTTTTGCGCTGGAGCTACGTGTTTGTTTTTGTGTCCCCCGCCCTTCGGATACCGGTAGGTACACTTCTGCCCTGTACTTAATTTCTGCCCTCAACTAAAAGTGCAATTTTTTACAATGCAAACAAAATGTGCTATTCGGTGCAGTTTATGAACTGTTTAGAAGTTAAATTCAATAGCGGCGGTGCAGTTTAAAAACTATTAAAACTAATCGGCGGTGCAGTTTAAAAACTGTTCAAACTAATCACACTATTCAACACTGTTTGGACAATGAAGCTTTCGCGGCTTAGTTTAGGCTTATCTTACAGATATGGGTGCAAGCAGGAATTCAGTCCTCACATTTTTGCAACCTTGCAAGTGAGAAGATTACAAAGCTTTTTAAAAAGGCTGAGCATCAGTGTTTTTTGTGGTAGCAGCAAACTGTTCTCACTGCTGAGAGTGGCAGTGTTTGTACTTTCACCTCTCACCAAGAGATTCATATCCCCTCACTCAGGCGTTCCTTGTTGAGTTATTTTCTCTGGAAAATTATGCATTTTTCACAACAATGAACTGCTTTCATCTGGTAATCCCTGTTATCCATGATTCGAAATCACTTGCTCAGATATTACAATTGTGTATTGTGAAAAATGTAAACCCCAGTACGCATACCTTATGTGTATTCATTAGTAAGCCCCATTCGTGGTTCCTAAATCAGCCATAAAACGAAGCGTTTCATTATTTGCCATGCTTCGTTTTATGGCTGACTTAGGAACCATGAGTGGAGCTTACTAATGAATACACATAAGTTATGCGTACTGGGGTTTACATTTTTCACAATACACAATTGTAATATCTGAGCAAGTGATTTCGAATCATGGATAACAGGGATTACCAGATGAAAGCAGTTCATTGTTGTGAAAAATGCATAATTTTCCAGAGAAAATAACTCAACAAGGAACGCCTGAGTGAGGGGACATGAATCTCTTGGTGAGAGGTGAAAATACAAACACTGCCACTCTCAGCAGTGAGAACAGTTTGCTGCTACCACAAAAAACACTGAAGCTCAGCCTTTTTAAAAAGCTTTGTAATCTTCTCACTTGCAAGGTTGCAAAAATGTGAAGTTACTAACTAGCAGACAAATCCCCATTACCGGATAAACTGGATCCTAATTGTAGGGAGGTTTAAAAGACTAGATCACAGATCTACATGTCATGTGAGGGCCTAGTGGATTTCTTACAAGCAGCCAATTGCCCCCTCTGTTCAGGGACCTGTCTACCCTCAGTTAACAGAGGGGTTGTCTGTAGGGATGAGAAGGCATCTTTGGTAAGTTCTTGACTCCCTTTAGCTCTGTGGGTCAGAAGGACACTAGAGTCACCAGTCCTTGGAACACATTTTGCACTAACAATTCAAACTTGAGTTTGAACAGTCTTTTCGATTGCAGAACTGGGCCTTATTTAGAGTTTGGTGAACTGGGTACTCTGTCACAAATGTGGTGGATGTCCTGTCCGCTATATTACAAGTCCATTATAGCCAGGGGCTGCTCCTCTGTAATTTTGATGGAGTATTACTCCATTGGTCAGAGTCTTTCTGTGCCGGGCTCTGCCTGACAGTGCATGCATGCGGGGCAGGGCGATGACAGGCAGGAGTGGTGGGCACTTAGAAGCGCGCATGTACATTTGGCCGCCGTCTTAGGCCGGACAAACAGACATGTGCACTTCTATTTCTTCAACCCAGCTGTATTCACAGCCCAGTTGGAGAAAAGCCACAGGCTCTCAGGTAGTGTCTGAGCGACAGACAAGGCCACTAAGACCAATCCTGGTGCTGTTCTCATAGCATGAGAACAGCATCTGGATTGGCTGGGTAGCCGGTGCCTTCCCAGAGACTGCCAGAAGTGAAGCACGTGGGCGACCGTCTTCATCAGGGCAGCGAAAGGTAAGGTTTTCTATATTACTTTAACCTCAAATTCCCCTGCCCTCCCCCCTGCCGCCCCCCACCTTCCTTGTGCCGCAGCTGCCACTCATTATAGCCTGTGGCACTTGTATTTTAGTGAAAGGGATATCTGTCACATTTTGACAGGGTATCTCATCTGTTACAGGAATGACATTTAGTCTTCATTTTACTTTTACTTTTTAACTTAGCATCTTTTTAAAACGGTGGTTTGAACTTGTTTTTCACTAGCATGAGAAAGGGCCACCTGCTTTATTATGTGCTCATAGGATACAACTCTTTTCACCAAACTAAGTAAAATTGTTTTTCTGTGTCTCTAGCAGAATGAGATAAGGCCGGTGTATTTAAACATCATCCGTTTTGAATTCGGTGAAAGGCACTTCTCACCGGAGATATCATTGAAGCTGCTGAGAGCTGTGCCTGAGATGCAGCTCCGCAGGCCCTGACATTCATCAAAAGAAGGAAGATAGCTGTGCAGGCAGCTGTGTGCAGGCTTGCACACTAAGGCAGAGTGCATTTGTTAATGCACTGATGCCGGCTTCCTGAGACAGTGCACCAAAGTATGGCGTTGGATCATTCCAACATGTTCTGGCTGGCGGGTACTCCCACCATGCTCTTGCTAGTGTAGGGATATTACTGACAGATAGGAGTAGCATTAGGAACAATTAACATGGTTACATTGTTTGTGTTTTTTGCTATTCTAATCATTTTAAAAATAATGATGTGACTCATCTCTTTAATAATCACAGTTCACGTTTTATGTACAAGGTTTAGATCTTTTCAATAAACTTTTGAAAATGTATTATTGACTTTTCTCTTTGTGAAACCTTGGTCATGCAAAAGTGACAAATAAAAGGGCTAGACCTGTTTCCACTAATTCCTTAGGAATAGGAGTGGTCATGTTCAAGTTTACTGACAGCATCTTCACCTCTGGATGTTTAGGAGTTTAGATGTGGTATCGTAAGCTAGTCAAACCAACATTTACTGATGATATAGGAAGACTAAGGGCATTATTGCGAGTTTGGCGGTCTTCATCTAGGACCGCCACCTCGGAGATCCCAGGAAGACTGCGAAGCCTGTGGTGCACCTGCCCACCGGATTGCAAGTTAAATCCAAGGCTGACAGGTGGTACTACGATGATGTCACAGCGGCTAGTATGTTACGTTCATAGGAGATCCTATACAACATACCGCCGCTATGAGAGAGCCTGTTGCACATACGTGCACTGTGTGAAATGCGCCATGCCGTGCATGTAACTCAGTGCATGCACGAAAGTGCAATTGTAGGGAATCACTGTTGTGCCCCCTGCACCCACCCCCATGGGCAGATTTCCTCAGGGGCCCTGTTGAAGTCCCCCTCCTTGCCTTTCCATCAGCTTTCTCATGGAAGGATCATTATAGGGCTTGTGGAAGGGAAACTCGTAATATGGACGGTGGTGCCAGGAAAGGCACTGCCTCCATTCCTCCCCACTTTACATACAGCTGGATGTAGTGGGTTGGTTGCTTTCCAACCACCGCACTTGGAATACGGCGGTCGGAGCGCAGTGGTTGGACTGTCAGCGCAAGTACAGTGGTCCCAAGACCGCCGTACTCGTAATAAGCCCTTAGTCCCTAATATTTAATAAATCAACTTACAAAATACAGTGGTTTCTGACTCCTGTCATGTTGCGGTGGGTGTTTCACTTGGAGCAGTGAAAGGGGGAAACTTTTAACGGAACACATACACGTCGGCCCTTCTCACTCATTTGGCTCATTGAGATGGAATCCTGTGACCTATATGTAACATAAACATCTCTGCAGTGGCTATAGTACTGCAAAGAACTATTTCACTAGATTTTGAGTGCTGTGACCTGCATGTTATGTGCGCATACAATATTTGTAGTAGGTATATTAAAATTACCGATCCAGGTCCCTGGGAATGACAAGAATATCACACCCAGATCTCAGACATAGACACATAGCCAATTGAGATACTCACAGATGTTTTAACCTGAAATATTCTCACCCGAGTGTGTGTGTGCTTGTTTTCAGTCTGGGGAGGAACTTGCAGTTCAGGCTGGAGTGTTCCCATGATGAGCAGGGTGAAGACTGATTTGCATATGGTTGGGTCCAATTTGGGATGGCTTGGTGAGCAAAAACACAATGGATTAAAACCCAGTCTGTGATTGAGGGTGAATGTTTTATTTGTTCAACATTCCGTCCATCATCTGTTCTTTGTGCTTTTGTTGCCCTAAGTGGGAAAGGCATGCCCAGATGTGGGTCCCGTGCTCACTGGGCCACTGGATTCAAACTAGCCTGGCTTATGAGGGGTGATACCCCGAAACAGGTCCCAGGATGCTTGTTTATGGTTCAGGGCAAACCTAGCCTGGCAGTTCGGCCTTGACTGTTCCCATGCGGAGCAGGGTAAAGACTGATTTGCATTTGGTGGGTTCAAACTGGGGTGACGTGGTGAGCAAATAAATGATGAATTAATCCAGATCTGTGACTGCGGGTGAATGCTTGATTTGTTCGGCATTCCATCCATTATCTTTTTATTTATGTTTTTGCTTTTGTCACCCTGAGTGGAAAGTGTATGCCAGACGTGGGTCCCATGAACAATGTGCCACTGGATTCAAGCAAGCCTGGCTGATGAGGGGTGATACCCTGAAATTGGTCCTAGGATGCTTGTTTCTGGTCCAGGGAGGACATGGCCTGGCATTTTGGGCTGGACTGTTTCCATGGGGAGCAGGGTCAAGACTGATTTGCATATTGCTGGGCCTGAACTCGAATGGCATGGTGAGCAAAAAGTGATGGATTTAACCCGCATCTGTGACTGTGTCAAAAATTTAAACAATAGTATCACATTGTTTTTCTACATACATTGATCCAAGTCCAGATTTCATACATCTACACTTTGAGTTTAATCATCGTCTCGACATTCTAGGGTTTCTATTTTATACTTTCTGTTTACTTTCCTGTTTACCACTCAACCAACATGGCCGCCACCTTTTTACTATCATAACTCATGGCGCGTTATTAGTCCTTCTTTCACTTAATAGCTAAACGCATTTTTAAACAGCATGCCGGTGTTATGTCAGTAGCACACGCGGAGCTTTGAAACACGCGCAATTAGACCTTTCAAGTAAGTACGTGCTGTTCGTTTCACGATTACATGAGTACTCTGTTCACAGAGACCTTGTTCACCTTTTCACCTTGTGTCACGTTTATGTTTGCGCACAATATTTTCACCTGCTTAATGGGACTTTTCTCGCTTTAGACTTAACCGCTTTAACTTCTCATGCTCCTTGCTGTAATAACCATTTAAACTCACAGATATTTTTGAGGAAGTTCACGCTGTCCGTCTCTCAGTAGTATCCGTCATTAGCTCACCGTGACCTTTTTTCACTCTCGATTCTCTCGTTTCGTTTACGCACGTCATTTTTCACCAGTCTAGCGCTTTGGTCTTGTGTGTGCACCTCGTTTGATTTATTTTTGTCAATATAGTTTTCACGTAAACTTAGGTTTTAAATTCTACTGGTTTAATCACCTTGGTGGTTGGCTCTACTTTTCAAACAGAACCATGTGTTTTAGATTATTGTTGATAAAACACAACTTTTCAGTTTTACGCTAGTTTCCTCATTGTCATTACATTTCATCTTTACACTCGTAGATCCTATCCCCTGATGAAGGGCGGAATGCCCGAAATGCATTGGGAAAACAAACACTGAAGAAAAGTGAATCCATGTGATTTCTTAAGCACATAGTTGCAATGCATTCTGGACATTGTATGCTGGTTTGTAACCAGGATTTTGCTTCATGAATGAATTTAAATTTGTGAAAATACAACAAATAATACATTCAACCAATGAATGAAGAATTTGGATTACTGTTGTTATTTTTGAATGGACTATAAAAAAATTCTCAAATCCTTTCCAAGGATCAGATTGGTGCCCAGGGGGACATACCCCTTGTTAAGGGGTGCTACTCATTCGTTTTCATTTACACTCTTGTCCGGAGAGTGATACCCCGGGTGCACTTTACACATTGATTTAAAGTATTCAAACGATTAACATTACAGAATCGTCAGTGCATGAGCTTTAACTTTAATTCTCCTGGTCCAATGAAACGATGGTTATTCTCACATGGTGCAATGTCTCTTTTTCAGTAAAATAGATTAGATAAAGTAAGTCCAAGCATCAAGCGGATCGAACCTGGGAAAGCCTCAAATCCGTTCACAATACTGAATGATTTGTTCGGTCGAAGCTGGGTCTGGATTACAACGCTCATGGGGAGCAGGGTCAAGACTGATTTGCATATGACTGGGTCTGAACTGGAATGGCGTGGTGAGCAAAAAGCGATGGATTTAACTCAGATACGTGACTGGGGGTGAATGTCTGATTAGTTCAACATTCTGTCTGTCATCTGTTCTTTTTGCATCCATTACTGTTCACATGCTTGTAATACGGTACATACTTTCAAAACACATACATCCAGTCATGAGCAAAACTGGGCACTGTGGCTTTGTTGTTTTCTTTATGGACAAATATCTGTATACTAACTCTGGTGTTCTATTCACATTCAATTAGGAGGTTGTTCATCAATCGCAATCTGGTCTGATCACAAAGGTGACAGTTTACAGGTGAGGGGCCCGATTCACAAAGGTAAACTGAAATGAAAGTCTAACTTTATGACTTTCGGTATTCACAAAGGGCATTTATGAGTAGTAAAGTTAGATTTTTGTCTCAGTTAAACGTAAGTTATGGACTTAAGTTTAACTGAGACCAAAACTTAGACAAAAGTCTAACTTTACTACTCATAAATGCCCTTCGTGAATACCGAAATTTGTAAAGTTAGACTTTTGTCTCAGTTTACTTTTGTGAATCTAGTCCAAAGTGTTTGCTATTGTAATTCCTCCAATACAGCTGCTAAAAAGCATTTAAACATCAGTTAGAAGTGAAAAAAACAGGCAGCTTAGCTTGCTTGATGGTGGTGTTAAAGTTACTGTGCTTACAAAACATTCATCTTTGCATAGAAAAGATATGCTGTTGCACTATTGAAAGCTACACCTCCACAGAGAGTTCCATGCACAAATGAGATAATCCACTTGTTCCTAATTTTTTAAAAATATATATTTAGTGACCATCCATCAATAATACTTTATTTTGGTCAAATGACCACAAAAGTGAAAAGTACAAATGAATACATTTTAACTTTGCAGACTTTACAATACACAAGTATAATATCACATATATAATCTTTAAGGACCTATATATCCGACTTCCTCCTAATCAAAAAAGCATTAACAACAAAATCCTCTAAAAAGTCCAGCAGTGGTCTGAAAGGGTCCGCCATTCCAATCAGAGGTTTTCAGGATCTCATGTCAATGTAACATGTCAGCAATCACTTAAGTAAGATCAGATAAAACAATCAAAGCATCCATATCATAATAAATATCTAATATAAAAACAGTTTTCACAATAAAATATACACTGTTCTTAAATACTCTAAAGTTAATGGACCAAATGTAGTCTAATCACCTGTTACGTCCCACTATCCTAGAAGTTCCATAAAGATTACTTTATATCCCTGTAGGATTAATACCTTCTCATATCATTAAAATTTACAAATCCCCCACAGACAGCCCTTGCAGTCTGATAGCCCAAGCACTCTGTAAATATCTTGCCACAGCAAAAACTATAGCTTCCTTTAAATCATGTCTTAGGATTAATAGTGCCTCCCACTTATGTCGTACACCCTCCAATCTTCAAACTGCTATTATCCATTTCTTACCCAGTGTGCTATATCTAGGACAGAATAGGACAAAATGATCTTCCATTTCTTCTATCTGCTGACAGAAGGGACAATGCCCTGATGATGAACCTATTTTGTCCCTTCTGGAAGTAAGCGAACTTAATGGTAATGTACCACTTCTGAACTTTAGTTTCTAGAGAGTAGAACTTTCCCGATACAGCTCAGATTTAGGTAAACATTTATGACTCAGGAACTGGCCTGTAGGGCTCCCCTCTTTGTGTTCAGACCAGATTCAGAGCATAACATTTTCCCAATATACTTTTGTAAGGCTCTGTTTTACATCTTTAGTGTATTCTGCAGGGGGACTTTACAGTTCGCCCAATTTCAGCCATTCACACTGCTTCTTGACATATTCAAGCCATGAGTTACAAACATATCTGTCATAAGAAATTGAATTTCCTAGTAACTCTCTATATATAGGCAGTTAATTCCAGAGTTGTCCATAGCCGAAGCCAATAGGTTAACAGCTTTAAAAGGTACACCAGATGTATAGAGTTAAGTGCTAAATCTAGTCTCAAAGTAACAAGGTGAGTACTCCTTAGTAAATTAAAAAGTCCTCTGATGAATTTGTTCTCTTCTAATGTAAGAGAAGTTGCATCCGCATAACCCCATATTTCTGCCCCATAGAGAGCTGCTGCCGCAGTTTTATAGATTTATAGTGCTGGTGACGCTGCGCCTCCTGCAGTTACCTAATGCTTTCTTCTAATTAGGAGTGCTCTCTGGTTAAGTGCTGATTTACACTTTCCCATCTGCATCCCCCAATGCAGGGTATCCGTCAATCTTATACCTAAGTAATCAAAGTTGTTTACTTGTTCTATCAGGGAACCTTCAATCGACATTCTAACTCTAAAGGACCTATGAAGATTTATGCTCATAATTTTTGTCTTTGAAGCATTTAATTCTAGGCCTCTAGTTTTGCAAAACAAACTCCAAAGGAATCCAATTCTGCCTGAAGACCCATTGGAATTCGTGAAATAAGTAAGGTATCGTCCGCGTACATTAAGATCGGGACTGATGTTCCTGCGGATTCATGTGCGTCATGTTTGGTTTCAGACACCCATTTGACTGCCCAATTGATGTAAAGACTAAACAATGTTGGGGCAAGTACGCATCCCTGTTTGACTTCCCATTTAATGGGAATTATGTCTGTTAGATCACCTCCAATATTCCACCTCACCTGTGAATATGTGTTTGCATGGAGCACTCTAGGGATCCAAAGAAGATCTCCTGGTAACCCGTAAGCATTCAACACCCTCCAAAGGTTGTCCCTCGAAACTAGGTCAAAAGCTGACCTCAAATCGATAAAGGCAACATATAGATGGTCCTTCTTCAAAGTGATGTACTTCCAGCTCAGCACCTGGAAGTGAAAGACCTGATCAAGGGTACTTACTTTCTTCCTAAACCCTGCCTGAGCGACTTCTAGATTTTGATTGTCAAGTATCCATGCTTGTAGTCTTGCCAATATCTGTCTACAAAAGATTTTTTGACTATTGTCCAATAGACTGATAGGTCAATAATAAGATGGCAAATTTCTACTCCCTTTTAAAAAATTGGGATTATAGCAGCACCATGCCAGGAGGGTGGAATTGTACTACCTCTCATTATAACATTGCCCTGGTGGTTAAGGTAGGGGCTGAGAGAAAATTTCAGAATACGGCTGATAAGTTATGTTGCTGATAAGATGGGAAGATGGGTGGGAGCTAGTTTGCATATACACGGAGTGATGATTACATTTGTAGGCAATTATAGGCCAAATGTTGATGAAACTGACCCATTAATTAAAATGTTAGAATAAATACTTATATATACAGCTCTGGTAATAATTGTGGGGGATTTTAATGTATTTTTGGATAATTACCTTGATAAGTCAACAACCAGCAGGATGATTAATCCTCCAGCAATGCAAAGGTAGCTAAACTCAAGATCTGGGGCTGTGGCATGTGTGGAGTAAAAGGTGGATTTGTTAAGGGACTATACTTTTCATAACAAGAAATATGGTCATCATTCAAGAATTGATTACTTCCTCATAGTACAGAGAGTAGCTGAGGAGGTGATAGAGATTAGGCATTCTCTTGAACACATATCGGATGACTCAGCATTTTTTTTAAGATGGCAGTGCGGCATTAATAGGCAATAAGAAGATCAACTAAGAATACAAAGGTGTTACTGGAGTAAGAAGTGGTGGAAGTATTCCAAATGGAGGCAGCTAAATATTTTCTGAGGAACATGGTTACACTACCATTGAATGTTGTTTGGGATTGTTTCAAAGCTTTCATTAGGGAGGACTTTAGTTGCATAGGGTGGAGACGGAAATAGGGTGGAGAAGGAAAAGATCTCTCAACTGGAAAGAAAAAATTCCAGATATAGTGTGAGAGCTTAGAAATCTGGCAAGACCCAATACAAAGAGGTCTTTACTAAGTTACTGTAGGACATGAAACAAGATCTGCTGAACATAGTAGAGAATAAAACCTACTAGAGATGGGATTGTAGCAGACTGGCTAATTTTGAATATGGGCAGGAATGTTGAAATCTTCTGGCATAGAGAACAAAAGTAGACCAGGACCAGAAATATGACAAGGAAATAAATGAGGAAGGTTGCAGTTGGGTGCTTGACAGAAGAGGTGAAGTAAAAGAGACATTTTTTATATTCTGTCGGAGGCTGTACACTGTAGAACTTCAAGGAGGAGAAGAGGAAATAGAAAGGTGGCTTGCTACTGAAGCTCCTCCAAAGCTGGAACCTAGGCTTAAGGTGCAATTAAATCCAGATAATGAAATAGGGGAGATATCGGACACCTTGAAAAAACTGTAAAGAGGGAAAAGCAGCTGTACCAGATGTGATACCTAATGAGCTTTATTTAACATTAGCTAAGGCGATTATACCTGTATGGGGGCAGTTGTTTAACTCTATAAACAAGGAGGGATTTCCATTGCTCCCTACCTGGAGAGAAGCCTCAAAAAGTGTGATCTTCAAGACAGACAAGAATCCTAGAGAGTGTGACTCATACAGATCTATCTCATAGCTAAATTGTGATTACAACATTTTCAGGGCTATTTTGGCAAAGAGATTAAGTAAGGCAGTGGGGTCACTGATTCATGAAGAACAGAAGGGCTTCCTGCTAGGACTACATATGCATGAGTTAACACATGGATTAATTGGTGCAATTGATCTAGCAACAAGGTATAACATCGCTTGACGTGATAATATTAAATGCAACAAAAGCCTTTGATAGGGTAAATTGCTGTTTTTTTAAGGTAGTCTTCTCATATAGCGACTTATGTGAGAAATTGTGTAGGACAATACAGTTAATAAATGCTTACCCCAAAGCAAATATTCTAACTAATGGTAGTCTCACTGAGTATGTATGTATAAGAAGGGGCACTAGACAGGGCTGCCCACTATCTCCATTATTATTTAATCTGTATATTGGCCAGGTATGGAAAAAATTAGAAAAGAAGAGGGGATAATACTGTTTTGCTGTCAGCGGTTGAACAAGAAATTACTAGGCCTGGGCGGAAAACTACGCTATGCTCGCAGAGTGTGCATATTTGCGCAACTACGCGCTACGCGAATTGCACGTAGCACAGTGCAAAACCGCGTAGCGGGCAATTTTTCCTTGCTCGCGGTCCTCAACGTCAAGTTGGCGACCGCAAGCGAGCAAAATCAACATCCCGGCGTGACTTTTTCCTCGTTCGCAAGCTTGGAAAATAAACCTCCCGGCGAGATTCTCAACACGGGGAGGTCAGGTTTCTCATTGCGAGTGGTCGCGTATGCTCGCGACCGCTCACGATGAGAAACTACCAGTCCACGTTGAGAAAGCTGCCGCTCGAGTACAAATCTACTCGAGCGGCAGAAAACGACGCCTTGCACTGTGCATGATGCCGTTCGTAATGATTGCACAGTGCGGGCAAGCATCCAGCACTGTGCAATAATTGCGAACATCATTTCCCTACCGCACTACGCAGTTCGCGTAGATACGCGTAGCGCGCGTAGTGCCAAATACACTTCGCGTAGCTACGCGTAGCGCGACTACGCGAACAACGCCCAGGGTTAGAAATTAGCACTGTTGCAGACAATTTGATGATCTTCACTACAGAATTGGGAAAATCCATGCCTTCTATACAGTGAGTGGTTCACAAGTTTGAAAAATGGACAGGATACTTAGGGCCTTTTTATGAGTATGGCGGTCCATAGGACCGATGTACTGACGGTGGTAGTCTGATCACTGCTACACTGCGGGCTCGCCCGCAGTATTACGATTTGGGCGGTCGGACAGCCACAGGATCGCTGCGTGCACTGGAGATCCAGGATTCTGCAGCGTTCACACAGTGGTCAGGGAGCTGCAATATGCTTGTGGTGCCACTGCAGCAATGCCGAGCATATTGCGAGTTGCCTGTCTGCCGCCCCTTTCATGGTGGGGAGCCCACCATGAAAAGGGTGGCAGAGAGGCAACAAAGGGGCCCTAACAGGGCCCGCGTGCTACTCCTGGTGCTGGGGGTGCAGGCAGGGGGAGGCACATTTTGTGCCCTACCTGGATTTGCAACCCAGTTCCTATACGGTGTGGCATGCATGCCACACCGTGCAGTCAGTGCTTTCTCGGTGGCGAGCTGCATGTTAGGCTGTCCTATGAGCCTAACAGCCCAGCACCACGAGACCACCGCAGCATCGCCCGCCGGACCAGGATTTAATGCTTAATCCGGCAGGCGAGCGCACTGTGGCTTTGGTGGTTCACCAGCAGATGGCGCAGTGGTGGCACAGGTGGAGGACCACCAAAGTTGTAATAAGGCCCTTAGTAAATAAGGCCAAGGTGGAAATAATAGTCTGGAACATGAAGGTAGATGGCAACTTGATAAGATATCTTTGCATTAGGTTGCAGCAGGATTTTGATGAGACTTGAATTTTAATAACGCAATGGTTGATACAGTAAATCTTCTGAGAAAATGGGTGAATCTGCCTTTAACAATTGTTGGCAGGGTTGATCTGAGAAAAAGGATGATTTTAGCAGAATTTAACATCCTATTTAACTGCATTCCCTTCAGTTTAATAAAGATCGAATTAAGAAATGATATGGTAAAATCAATTCCGTCATATGGGCTTCAAAGGGTGCGTGAATCATGTAAAGAATTACGAACAAGGTGGAGAAGGGTGCTGTAGGGGCTCCAGACTTTCAGATTTTCTGTTGAAAAATTGTAGAATATCAACAGGAGACTCGAATCAGCTAGAACCGGGAGGCTTGATGCAAGTGGAGTTAAGAAGTGTAACTCAGGTGGGCCACAGTTTCTATACAAATTCGACTCACCGAATATTTTAGGAAAATAGGCCTGAAAGTAATTAATGAGGCAGCCAAACTGTGGTTTGATATTGGAACAGCATATGCTATACCATACTACAGTGAATTAGCTCCAATGTGGGGCTCACCAGATTCCCAGGAGTGTATGATGGATAAGCTTGCTCTCCCTTTGAGACAAGCAGGAGTATTGAGGTCAGTTAGTACAGGGAGGTGAGCTGCGTACATGGGAAGAATTGACAATAGAACCCTTCGGGTACTGTCACACATTTTAAATACCATCAAATGAGTGAAAGGTGACAGATAATAAAAAATCTAGGAAATAAGGGCAGCAGAATTGAGTTGGAGCTGCAGGATGCCAGAATAAGAAAGGACAAGGTGGCCACATGGTACTGGTTGATAATGGAACATGCAGAAGGTAATGGAGAATTTACACTACCTCCAGAATTGTTGAAAGAAGACTTGCCAACGTTGGATCTCGAGCATATAAGGCAGGTATCTATGTGCACTCTTTATAAAATAGTTAAGCAGCCCTACCCAGGAGTAATCATTTGTTTGCTTTGCATGAAGTTTGCCTGTCTTCGTTGAAGTTACAGAAAATTGGGAAAGATAATGATGGCAAATGTTACAAGTGTGGAAATGGTGAAGCAGGAGACTGGCATATGTTTTCGGGGTGCCCAATGGTGGAAGAGTTCTGGAATAATGTGGGTAAGAAATTGACAGAGATAATGCATCAAGAAATTAGGGTTGGCGCATCCCTGATCAATTTTGGCATACATGAGAAGAAAGAGATGGAAACCTCTTTATCAGGGAAGCAAATGAGTCTCTTGTTCTTTTTGATTTTGTTGTTCAGGAGAGAGATATGTAAAAGATGACCAAGAAGACTCCCTCAATATATGCAGAGTGGTGGGAAAAAGCGAGATACACTCGAGAGATGAAGTTGAAGTATCCCAAATAGGAAAAGAGCTAGAGTATTGCAGGAATGGGAGGGAAGACAAAATAATCAAATGACCCTGAATAGCTGAGTATTTGTGAAATTAATTTGTCTTATGATTAAACACCAAAGCTCTTCGTCCAAGGGGGCGGGTGAGTATCACAGAAACATCCACTACAAGAGCTCCTAATGTGATGCTATACGCCAGTAGCAGCTGTTATCCTATAAAAATGATGGGGCAGCGCAGGGGCAGTAACAAACAAACATAGAAAAAAAAAACCTTACTTGAAGCTCAGTGATTTTCCCTCACGCTGCTCTTATGCTCCTCTCGGCACAGGCTTCCAGGCTCCCCTACGGTCAATCCTGATGCTGCTCTCACCCTGAAAGCAGTGTCAGGATTGGACGGAGCGCACTGGTTTTGCACTCCATCGGGAGCTGGGAGCCTGTCCCTGCTGGTCTCTTCACCCAGCAAGGCAGCTTGGTTGGAGAGAAGTCAGTGCACATGACGGTTTGGCTGTCCTAAGACAGCCGGCCAAACCATCATGCGCACTGACAGCAGTGCCCAACACTGCCCCTGCTGCAGTGCTGAGGCCCTGCCCACAAGACTTGGACGGACGAAAAATAAAATATTAATCATTTTATATTTCGTCTGCCTCTGCGGGCCTCCTCGAAAGCCACCATTGTTATGAACAGTGAACAGACTACTGTGACGCTGCCTCAGTATGCTTGGAAATGGAAAATGTACTTGGGCCTTTTTGGTGATGTGAGAAGAAAAAAAAGAACCAGAATGCAAATAATCAGTACTGAATGAGCTCTTCATGATTGAAAGGTACAACTTGTGACATCTTTGACATGGCCCCCAACCCCTACATTGCACATCAACATGTGTGCCATATTGAGGATCCCCATGAGCCCCCATCAATCACACTGTGGATCCTATTGTGCGTCACGCGAGCCTCCACTATACATTACGCAGAGCTCCCATGACAAAGGACACCTGGTCCTGCTGATCCCTTACCCATTAAATGTTGCTCCGCCAGATCACATTAAACAGGGATCTCATCAGGCAAATTGCCCAATGATATCTCAAGACATATGGGAGATTTACTAAGCATTTGCGCCGTATTTGCGTCACAAAAGTGACACAAAAGGACGCAAAATCTTTTTTTTGTAATTTACTTTCCAGCGCTAAACTTGTTTAGCGCTGGAAATAATGTAAAAGTACTTTGCACCATGGGGGCGTACCAAGGGTGGTGCCTGGGCGTTCCCATGCAACCACCCAAGGTTTCTCACGCTAAACCCAATTTACTAAAAACAGTAGATTGGGTTAGGCGTGAGAAAACTGCGCCCTTTTCAACTAGGCGCAAGGAAGGAGAAATGCTTTCATTTCTCCTTCCTTTTCCGACTTTGCATGCGTGCTGCACTGTGCAGCACGCTTACAAAGTGGGAAAAGCTTTCCCTTGCTTCGAGCTTAGTATTTTGTACAGGCAGGGTATCCTTCCTGTACAAAACCTATGCTGGACTCATGCACACACCCTAGCGCTGCGGCGCTAAGGTGTGTGCATGGCGCACGGCAGCTGTAATCAGCGCCGGCGCAAGGGAAAGGGGAGGAGAGAGCCATGTCTTTGAAGATATGGCGCTCCCCTGCTCCCTCCCTGCTGCGCAATGCAGCGCAGCCTCGCGGGGGCTGCGCTGCGTTGCGCAACTTTTTTGTAAATCTCCCCCATGGTATTTATGCTTGTCTGTGTGGATTGGTTCTTATGCCTTTAAGTGCCCATGATTAAATTCTCACCAGATGCAAAGGACCTGGTGCTGTCATCATGCAAATCATCCAGTGTTCCCTTGATGTACAGCATTCAGGGTTCCCCGAAAATGAATCACCACATGCGTCCCTAAGGTACCCAGTGTTAGCTGAGACGCACAGCTAGTGCTCCCAAGGTGAACATCATCCTCCGTCCACCCAATGCCCATCATCTTGCGCCTGAGCCTCATCATCCTGTGCTCCACTAGTGCATCACCCTCTGCTCCCAATGGGTATATTTGAGTATTGGTTTGTGTGCAAAGGTGCCTGTGCCCTTGACTATCATTTACACTAAGGGCCTACTTAAGATGTCGGGTGGACTTAAGTCCGCCCGACATCGTCTTGGTCTTGGGACCGACTGACTTTCTAATTAGTATGCAACCGAACAATGTTCGGTCGATTCCTACATTTCCCTATGGGAGCATGCATTACGGCTGTAAACTGGCCGCAATACATGCTCCCAAAGGGAAGTGGGAGGTGCTGTTCATCCCTGCACCCCACAGCAGGCACCTCAAGGTGCCTGCCACGGGGTGCATGGATCGCCACTCGGCCCCAACCGGAGGCCGCACACACAAGGGGGCCCTGCTGCGGGCCCCCAAACACTCTTTCTGAAATGGTTTCCATGTCAGACAGACCTGCATAGAAACCAAGCCGGACACCATGCATCATAATCCCAAGGGCAGAAAGGCCGCCCTTTGGGATTACGAGGCAGTTCTGACTTGCCGACGGGCTCCTTGAGCCTGTCGGAAACCAGCCAGTATGACCGACCAGATTCAATTCCGACCGGCTGATACATAATCAGACAGTCGGAATTGAAACCGACAATAGGGGTCAGAAAGCCTCCGACCATAGGTCGGAGGCTTTCCGACCTCCATCGTAATCGGCCCCTAAATGTTTGAAGGCCTGTATACCGGTTTACAAGTATGTCTGTAGTATTTCATGAAAATATGTGTATGTAAATATGTTGATCTGTGTATGCATGTGTCTCCCTATTCAGTGTGCACTTATTTGAGCATTTAGAGTACAGATGTATGATCTACTGGATTTGTCAAAGATTGTTTGAAGTTATTGTTCAGGAGGATAGATTGTCTTCATTAAAGTAGCAGCTTAGGTTTGATGGCTGTGAGAGGCTAGCTCAGTATATGATGTACACTTATGTAAGTGGACACCCTGCACTGATCCAGGCAACCCTTATGATGTTTTTAGTGGTCTTAGACAACCTTAGAAAGCTCACTAAGTGGTAGCTGTGGAGAGCAGCCTTCAGGCTTAGTCCAGAAGGAGTGTAAAGCAGCTTGTTTTACCAGAACACAATCTTATAGGTATAGATTAAGTGAAAAAGAACCACACAGTGTATTTATAAAAATATGTATTTATTATAGGACACTCACTAACACATTTAGATATCTCCTAGCCGGAGATATGCACATTACACACAATACTTTGCAATAGAGACAGGTAAGTAACACAGAATACACAGTGGCCCCCAGGGGGAGACCAAACCATATACTAAGAAAGTGGTATGCGAACCACGACTCGGGTCAGGACAATAGTCAGAGGATGTAGAAGTGTCGGGGACCCAAGGAACCACCCAAGATGAGTATCTAGGAGCCCCATGGAGGTCGTGTGCAGTGTAAGAACACGACTCTGTTCTCTGTTCAAATCAACATGTAAGTCGCGGTTGAAACTTTAAAGAAGAAGGACCCTTCCCAGTTGACCCTGAGGCAACCCTGTGGAAGCCAGAAGGTTGGAGAGCCACCCCATCCATGGATACATTGGGAACCAGGTTACCTGCCCCAAGGTAGCCGGGTGCATTGGTATAAAGTGACATCAGAAACCGCCGTCAAACCCAATGGAGGATTTCAGGAAAGTGCTGCTGCTGGAGAATGTGAAAGCGTCCGGTGGAACCCAAAGGTGGATTCAAGTCGAGAAGTACCTGAAAGCAGAGGGGCCAGAGTCTATGCCACTTGGACGTGACCAGGAGGCAGGGAAGACGAATGCCCACCAATGTCAGGTACTGAAGAAGAGTTGACGGTGAACTTGGAACCGCAGCTGTGTGGACCAGGCAACGCTGTAGAAGACCAGGAGCCGTACATGAGCTGTCCCGCGTCGGATGTCGAGAGCTGAGGGGTTGATGTCTGGCGGGAGCACCAACAAGCCTTGGCAACTGCAAAAAATGAAGGAGTAAAAGAAGGTGCATTGTCGGGACCAGCTAGGTCCAGGAGACTCACCACAAGCAGGGGAGTCAAGGCAGGCCCGAGCAATCAGTGGAGCGCAAAAGAATGCAAATGTGACCTTCAACAGGACCCACAGGCTAGAGGCACTGGAGTCACAAAAGGACCTCAAGCAGCTACAAAAGAAGCAGGCCCACAGTGCAAGCAATGTGGTGTGGTCAAAGATTCTGGTCACTGGAGAGGCTTGAGGTTGGAGCTAATTGGAGCCCAAAGATCTTGATGGAAGGAAGCTAACAAGCCTTTGCAACGGCAAGTTGACGCAGTGCACAGGGGTACGGTTCCTGTGGCTCCGACGAGGGATACTGGCCTCAATCTTGGTGAGAGGACAGGGCAGGCCTCGAGGGATGTGAAGAATCACCACCTGTGTTCAGAACCTTTAGGCGTCCGGAGGAGCTCAGGATCATGCAGCCTTGATGCCCAAAGTGAAGTCCAGAGTGCCCAGAGGGTCGAAGTTGAAGTGGTGTTGGAATTGTATTGTGTCCCACGACGCATCTAGATACCCTACGGAAAGGGTTGGAATGATACAGGGGTCCTTCCCTAAGGAGGGCTGGAAAAGGGGGAGCAGACTATGTGGCGCTGGCAAGCGCTCCCACCCTGTCCCAATACATTAAATCCTGTCTGGGAGGTGGTCACACCTCCCTGTGACAGGATGCCCATTGTTCTGCCTTCCCCTGCTCGAGCTTGGCTCAGCATCAGGAGGGCAGATTCTGTCCCTGGTCGGCAGCAGCCATGTTGTGCTGTCCGGGTCTAGAAGACTGGTACCGGGAGCACTGAGGACCTAACTTAGGGCCTTACAGTGCTTGGAATCATACCTCCCACACCGTTAACGGTGTGGGAGGTATGATTCCAAAATATTCGATACCAAACATGACAGGGTTCATTACAGACAGTTTTGAGATGGTCATCGCGTAATGACGCGGTGCCCCTCTATATGTTATATGGCTGTCTCACTTACAACCTGGGAGAATGGACTCCAAAGGCAGTAGGCATGTCATGCTCATGCAGGGGCACCCTCACACTTAGAACCAAGCACCCTGCCATCAGGATTGAAAAGGCCTGCTGTAGGGGTGACTTATAGGTTTTAATTGCAATGTCCTTAGATATAGGGGAACCTATATCTTTCGTAAGTGGTTCTAGCACCAGCTTACACAGGCTGCAATGGCAGTCCTGTAGAGATAGTTTGAATGGTCTCCCATTGGTGGAATAATACATGCTTCAGCCTATGGGGGACCTCTGGGGTACCTATGCCTTGGGTACCTTAGTACCATATACTTGGGACTGATAAGGGTACCCCAGTATCCAATCTGGGATGTACCTAAGTACTTACCATAACGATTTAGGGGAGAAAGCAGAGAGACTGGGGTCCTGATCAGCAGGATCCCAGTCATACTAGTCATAAACAGCATTACATCAAGCAAAAATTGGGGTAACCATAGAAGCAGATCCTACTTTCCTACAATGGCCTATAAATATTTCTGTGTTAACAGTCTGGTATAACAGATAAAGAAAAAAAAGGCATCTCAGTATCTCATTCAGTCTTTAAGCAAATGGGGCTTTATAACAGCTTTGAAAACCCCTCGATGGAAATAACATTAGCACACAGCCTGAGGTGTGTTTTGTCACCTTATTGTGACCTTGATACCTTGATAGCAATTAAACAAGTAACACGTGTAGACTGTGTTATTAATATTTGAATAATCATTAGAAGAAATATTAACTTACATGTCAAAGTATCTAAACGCAATAAGCAAAAGAGAAATTAAAAGAGCAGTATTAAGCTTTTACAAATTAACCTCTATAAGGGCTCTGTTTCACTTCAAAGCTGTCCGTGCCTTTTAGGCCCTATTTTTATGAGACTTGTATTTAAAATGATTATCACATAGCAACGCTGGCAATCCAGGTCTCTAAATGCATATGCTCAAAAAGAAACAACAAGGCTTCCAGGAAACATCTAATGTGTTCTTGTTTGCGGAATACAGAATGGCATGTTCCCACAACAGGCACCTATCTAGTGAAAAGAAGGCATCTTAAAGCATTCTATGAAGGTTGACCATTGCTTTCAATTTTTACCCCCCCCCGGTGGAAAAATAGATATTGATTTACAGCATGAATAGTAAGTAACATCGGACAATTAACATATACCAGACAATTTAAACTAACCAGAACAAAATAAAAATATCAGCAAATGTCCTTTCCATAAAATCTTCTCATTGCTTTAGTGTGTGCTGTGAGCGCACTGCAATCCCCGATGAGAAAGTTGGCACATTTTTTTCTTTGGGACCCCAAAAGCAGCCCTTCAAATATAGGATCTTTTTAGGAAACAATAGAATTTTATTAGCACACGAGCACAATGATCTAATGGGGTCATTACTATGGCGGGCGGATCGCCACCGCCGGGCCGGCGGTGAGGACCGCCGGGCCGGTGGTGGCGATCCGCCCGCCATCTACCTGAATATTCCCACCGCCAAATTAGGATGGCGGTGGGAATGGGAATGGTACCGCGGCGGACAGAAATACCGTCCGCCGTGGTCCCGCAAGGCGGTCCTTTTCCGCCCGCCTTGCGGGACACGGTAAAATGGGCCAATGGCCGCGGTGCCGTGCAGGAACCGCCGTAGGCATTACGATGCTAAGCTCCTGAGACGGCTCCAACGCATCCAGAACGCCTCTGCACGCCTGATCCTCGACATCCCTCGCCGCAGCCACATCACACCCCACCTAAGAGACCTTCCCTGGCTCCCGGTCAACAAGAGGATAACCTTCAAGCTCCTCACCCACGCACACAAGGCACTCCACAACACCGGACCAACGTACCTCAACAGACGACTCAGCTTCTACACCCCCACCCGCCAGCTCCGCTCCGCCGACCTCGCCACAGTCCCCCGCTTCGGAAGAGCGACCTCCGGTGGCAGATCACTCTCCCACCTCGCCGCCAAGACCTGGAACACCCTCCCCATCCACCTCCGGCAGACCCAAGACCTGCTGACCTTCAGAAAACTCCTCAAGACTTGGCTTTTCGAGCAGTAGCAGCATTCTCCACCCCAGCGCCTTGAGACCCTCACGGGTGAGTATTGCGCTTTACAAATGATATGATTGATTGATTGATTTTTCACTCTACATATTTCAGCATATGAATCGGTCTATACTCGGTACACGACGAACAACCATTGTACGGTGCAGCTCAGCTCCTTGGCTCTGGGTACCTTGGGTTCTTGGAGCACCTACAAACACTATATATCCCCACAACTAAAAGGGTCTAGGGGACGTAATTGTATATTGCTTTTGTATACATGCCATTGTGATAAAAAGCCACAGATGAAAACATTGTCAAAAATTGTCATTTTCTCCTAACCATTTTCAAAATTCAACAGTTAGTTTCTTTGGGAAAATGTTGAGGGATCTACAAATATAATCTCTTGATAAATACGGAGCTTTGTCTACTTTTCAGAATTATAAATTCTGTAATGTTTATGGCCCCCAAAATTACCTGGTATTATAAAGTCTGTATGCCTTGTTTACTTTCAGCAAATCAAATATGCTGAAATGTAATTGTTTTAAAAAGGGTTGGACAATACAAGGATGTGCAATTTCGGTTCAGTAAGCATGGAAATCAGCATTACTAGTCCACATTGTTATGGCAAAACTCAAAATGGGTGATAATTATTGCAGCTGATAAATTCTGAACACCTCAGAGTTAGATTTCATTGGGTGCAATAATTATATCATTTGACAAGGAGCCACTCATAATCATGCCCTTGCTGTCTTGCAGGCTTCTGTCTTCTGGAAGTTTCTGCCCATCTGATAAACAGTGAGGAGGACATTATCCATATGTGTTCAGGCTTGAAATCCCACCTGCCAAGCTTTACTCTCTGAAATAATGCTAAAATTGCAAATTGTCTTCAAACTCTTACATTGGCATGATCTCTGGAAAGTCTTCAAAATCACAATTGCACACATAAAGACACACACTGAGGTTCACTTGTTTCCTGCCCCCACGTTCTTGCCTCTCTTTTCTCATCATTCCTCAATGCGCTGAAGCTGTCTTCTTCTGGAACATATCATCAGCAACCAATAAATCAATAAAAAGAAAAAAGTGCCAGTCAGTACTGTTACTCACATTTTGTTTTTCCATATGCTAGGCAAAATCTCACTCTCATTATCCCATCCTGAATTATTTATCTTTGTCCTTATTCACCTTTTTAGCCCATTTCCTCTTCCTCTTTATCTAATAAGTGATGTTTTCTTCCCTCAGTCATTGCCTCTGTTTGCATGTGAGAAATTGGGTTGTTGGTTGAGGGGGGTGTGAGCCCTTCCTAAGCAATAGCCAAAATCCTTGTCAAGGTTAACCGCAGTCACTTAACCTGTGCTTAACACTCTGGTAGCTTTGCACAAAAGCAGTCAGGCTTAACTTAGAAGCAATGTTTAATGTATTGATGCAGCACACAAACAGCAATAAAGTGAAAACACAACAGAAAAAAATTCCCAAAATGTAATAAATAAAGTGAGACTAAAATGACAAAATTCCAGCCAGTAGAACAAGAGATATGCAATTTTAAAAGTTTAAGTAAAGATAGCATCAACAAGGCGAAAGTGCTAACTGTGGATATGTGGTTGCACTAAACCGGGTAAAAGTCACAAGTTCAGGCCAATGGAGTGTGGTCCAGATACAGGGACCAAAGTAGTCCTGCTGAAAAGGTTACCTTCTCAAAGTCCGATGCACAGAGTTCAAAGCTTCAGGATTTCATATGAAAGCTCAGCTGATGCCAGCCAAGGGTCCAGGACCTGAGGAGGCACCTTTTTAGGGATCAGGAACTCACTCCAGCAGAGGCCAGCAGGGCTTAGGTAGGTCCAGTTACAGGCCCAGGCAGGTCTAGTTGCAGGTCTAGGCAGGTCTAGTTGCAGCAGGTCAGCTGGGCAGTTGCAGGGGGGTGCTTGTGCTTGTGGTATCCCTGTAGCTCAGAACAGGAGGTCAGCCAACTGACCCTTGGAGACGCTCTGGTAGTCCTGGGTTCAAGTAGATGGTCCTCTCTACTTCAAGCAGCAAGGCACGCCGCAAGCAGAAGTGCAGTCCTCTGAAGAACCTGGCAGGCCCAAGCAGCAGGGTGGTACTCTGGTAGCAGTAGGGTAGTGCTCTCAGAAACAAGACAGGCCTTAAGCAGTAGGGCAACATCTGAGAAACAAGGTAGGCTCAAGCAGCAGGAAAGTGTTGTGTCATACATGGTAGCACTTCTGTAGTCTACCACAGGTTGAGAAGTGTACTGAAGAGTTGGTCTGAGGGTCCACTATTAATTCCTGATGTCAGCTTTGAAGTGGAAGAAACTTCTGGAGTTTCCCCCCAACAAATGGTTCTGGAATTTCCTTCCTCCCTACCCAGGTCCCAAGATGTGTTGGGTGAAAAACACCTGGTGTCAAGTTCTTTGTGAGTATGCTGAGGCAGCTCCTTTAAAATGTAAGTGGGGCAGAGAACAGCTCTGGCTATCCTCTGCTGGCAGGATAGCCTCCTCCCAGCAACACCCAGGCTCTATTGTTCACTGTCCAGGACCAATATGTATTCCTGATGGGGAGCAATTAACAACCCAGAAAGCTGGAAGCTCCTAGTAGGCCCCAGAAAGTTTAGGGCAGGAAAATGCCAACTTTCAAAAAGTAGCATTTTCAAAATTGTTATCTAAAATCTGACTTCACCATTAAAGAAAATGTTAAATTATAATTCAGTGCAAACATGACATTTCCACCTCCTCCCAATCAAATGTTTGCATTTATTATATGTAATAAGGTAGCCCAGTGATATCATATGGGAGAGGTAGGCCTTACAGTAGTGAGGAAATACATTAGGAGTTTTTCACCACTCACCACCTGGACTTTTTAAATACAATGTACCACTCCCTATGGGCTGTTTAGGGCCAAATCTAAAGGAGCCTGTATATTTTAAAAAGGAAGGTTTAGGCCTGACAAAAGGTTTATTTTGCCAGGTTGAATTGGCAAGTTACAATTACACACAGGCTGCAGTGTTATGCCTGAGACATGTTTCAAAGGGCTACTTAAATGGGTGTCACAATAAGTGCTGCAAGCCCATTTGTAGCATTTAATTTAGAGGCCCTGGGTACATGTAGTACCACTGTACAGGGGACTTATAAGTACTTTAGCACTGGTTAGCAGTGGTAAAGTGCACAGAGTCCTAAACGCCAACAAAAATGAGTTCAGAAAGCAGGAGTGGAGAAGGCAAAAAGTGGGGGTGATCCTGCAGAGAGGACCATGTCCAACACTGCATATAAGTGCATTTCTCAGACCCTGTTCCAAGAAGCTCAGCAAGATTACGAGGAATTTCTCTAATGGGTGGAAATAGTTGGTATAAATAGTCTTTTGTGTGCTCTATCTACAGGGAATGATGCTTTAGGGCAGTGCTTCCTATACATTTTAGAACCGCAACCCAAGTTTTAGAATGACAAACTTTTGTGACCCTTCTATCTTTAATGGCATGAGTAGGGGAGATTTATGAATTTAACTAAAGCACATTTTCCATTAAAATTCCCCAAATTTGCACAGACATACAGGTTTTCTGATAAAACTATATAGCACACAAATGGTAATGTGTGCAATTCAGGTTTCTGTTAATATTTACAATTCGTGCTTCACCCAGGAAAGTGTCTTGACTTGTTTTGATCCTATTAAAATCTTTGTTTCCAGCACACTACAAATATACAAACAAAATGTGCTTCATTTTTGCTTTCCTAACTGAAGTATAGTTTCAAGTTTCAAGTTTATTTCATTTGCATTGTTACTAAAGAACCATTGCAATACAAAAGCTTCAATTAAAACCTTAGGAACATGATAAAATATGAAGATGCACACTTATAGTTTACAGAGAGCATTATAAAAGCTTTAAGTGAATTGGGTTGATAACAGTTAAGAACAATTTGATTAAAAAAGTTGGGGACTTTTCCTGTGTGCTAGTGCAGAGACCGTTGCCGGTGCAAGCAATGCAATCAGTGCACAATTCGTTGCCGGGCCAACCAATGCAATCAGTGCAGGAAGGTGCTGCACGGAGGTTTTAAGATGCTGGCCTCGGTGAGGGCTTCCCAGCTCTGCCTTAGTTGGAACGGCCTCTGTTATTTGGTTAAATAGGCTATGCTTGGTTCACCAGTGTGTGAAGCTGCTGGCGATTCTTAAAGTCCAGGCCTGCATAAAGTGATTTCTGGTGAGCCAGCTATAAAATCCTAGTATGGCTTCATCTCGTGGTCTGACTGTGTCTATGAGCGGTGACTGATGGCATTTTTTGCTCGGCTGCCGCAAGATATCTTACTAGTCTGCAATTTAATTGTGGAGCTCCTGGGTCGAAGCATGCCAGGACTGCTTGTCTTCTTGAACGAATTCCCCTCTGATTGAAGGGGATTTTTAGCAGCTGCCTCCTTTCCTGCCGCATCTCCATGCAGGTACATAGTAGGTGGACGATATCTCCCTGGCTGTTTTTGCACAAGCTGCAAGACGTTAGGGGTGCAGGCCAAGGTGAAGCCTTAAGAATTTTATTTTCCATGATTTTGGGTATCCCAAGGTAAAGTATTTTTGAGGAGCTAAGATTTTATAGTTGTTCAAAGACATCTAGGTGTGGGATGTAGCCGAGAAGGCGGCTTTATCCTCCACCAAAGAGAATTATTTTAGAGATTTCCAGACCAGTTTCTTGAAGGCTGAATGATGGATCTGTGTGTTCCAGAGGGCAGAGAGCCCAGTGGTTGCCAGAGATTCCTGTAAATAGCTTCTTGCAGGAGATGTGTCCCTCTGCTGGAGGTCTTGCCATAAGAGCTGTTTTAGAGTGTTTGGGGCAGATAATGTGATCTTATTCCAGTAGATGATGTATGCGCCATCCTTGGGCAAGGAATGCTTCAGTAGGCCACACTCCAGCCTTTTTTGTGCCGGGGAAGTGCAGTTTGAGAGGCTAAAAATAATTCTGTATGCTTTGACTAAAATTCTGTCCAATAGCCTGCCGTCTCTGCCTCGCATTGATTCGCTGCCATAGGTTATTGTGGGTACAATTTTAGCCTGTGCTACTTTCAGGAGGGGACTTAGTGTTGGACCGGTTAGTTTTGATGTTAGATTTTTGAAAGTTATTGCTAGCACCAGCCCTTTTCTACTGATTTGTTCTTGTTGATGTGCGAAGGATCCTCCTTTATCTATGTTGACACCTAGGTACTTGTAATCCACCGCTGGTTCTATTTGTGTGCCGCCCAGGTGCCAGGACCTCGCTCGTTTCCTCTTGTTATTGATGGGCATTTCCTTGTTTTCTTGAGATTGATTGTCAAGTTGTTTTCTAAGGCATAATCCTGTATTTAGTTGAGGAGGTGTTGCATGCCGACTGCTGTGTGGCTAAGCAGAATTATGTCATCGGCGTACAGAAGGTTGGACAGAGTTCTGCCCCCCAGCCTGGATGCGTGGGAGTTGCAGATGTTAAGTGTCTGAGGTAGATCTGCCATAAATAAGTTGAATAAGGTGGGCGCAAGCACACAGCCCTGCTTCAGGCCTTTGGTTGTTGTTACTCTTCTCGAGAGATGGGTCCCTGCTCCCAGTTTCATCTGAACCCAGGTATCTGTGTGGAGGAGTGTTAACATTTTTAAGAGAGCTTGTGGAATTCCAGAAAGGGCTAGCTTTCCCCACAATCTTGCCCTGTCAAAGTTATCGAGAGCGGCACTGAAATCAATGAAGCAGAGGTGTAGCGGCATTTTCGTGGACATTGCTGCATCAATGAGGCAGGATTGCCAGGATATTGGCTGTTGTTCCTGTCTTTTTGCGGAAGCCTGTCTGGTTTAGTGGTATTATATCGGCATCTGCCCAGGCTGTGGGTTCTTCCAACACAGTTTCTGCAAAGTATTTGGCATCGTTGTCAATTAGTGCCACCAATCAGTAATTGCCGGGCAAGGCCTTGTCACCGCTTTTGTGTATCAGAGCGATCGTAGAGCCTTTCCATAGGTCAGAAATTCTTCCCAGTGATCTAACTTCCAAGAATAGTGGTTGAAGTATGCTTGCCCACTCTGCCGCCCTCTGTTTGAACAGTGCCGTTAGGATTCCGTTCGGCCAGGGATCCTTCCTTTCTTCCTTTTGCGATCTGCTGCCTTATTAAGAGCAACTCTGAGGTGTTAGTCTCATCCTCCGGCGATTGATCTATGACAGAAGTTGTTGGTGGGGCTGCCTCCTTTGGTAGAGTGCCTTCCAGGCAGTCTCTCGGTGAAGCCCTGTTTGGCAAAGTTGACCTAGTGTCCACAGTTTGATGATTGAAGCGCTCATTTAAGAAGCAGCCCATGTTTCCTCTAAGATGTGAGAAAAGATGCCTCCGTGCTGGAGGCGCGGTATTGTATTTAACATTTTCCAAAAGCGAGCGCTATTGTTGTGGTTTATGTTGTAGAGGAGCTTTGCCCAGCTCTCCTCTTCTTAATTTTTGTTGATGCCCCATTTCAGTTTTTTTAGCTTTGTTCTTTGTTGTTGCAAAGAAGAACGGAGACTTGTGTTCCCAGTGTCATGTTGCAGGGTTCTCAAGGAGCCATTTACAGATCTTTTAAGGCCCTTTATTTGACCCCGTTGCACTTTAGTTATCCTGTTTTCCTTCCTCGGGGCCCGGGGCGATTCATTTCAGGATGAAAGGTATGAAGGTCTAAAGATGTAACAGTAAAGTGTTACCAGTTGGTAATATAGCTCTTTATTGCTGTTGGTTGTGAGAGATTGATTGCTATTACTGACAGGGACTCAATATTTTCCGCCGCAAATGTAATTCTCTTGAAATTTGACGTATAAGTGGAGCCCCAGGGTGGTGCTGGCTGAATGCAGGGAGGGGCGGTTACAGATAAGTAGATTTCTTGCCTCCCATTCTGAAGCCGAGTATATGGGGAAACAGCGAGAGACTGATGAACGTGTAGTCCAATATAGAGCAAGTAGATGAAGAATAGTGACTCACTACAGGGGGAGAGTCTCCGGAAAATCTTCGATTTAAAACCCTGAGATTAAGATGTTCTAGGTCCTCTAGGAGGCATCTGTTTTTTGTTGTTGTCCTTTCCATAAGTGGAATCACATTGAGTTGGTATGTTGCAAATTAGGGATTGGATGCTCGCTTCATTGCCCTCCGACGTACTCAAAAGGTATTGATTCAAGTCCCCCGACAGAATGAGGTTTGAAGTTTTTATATTGCTAATGTAAGTGGTTAGTTGGCTGATTAACTTGTCTGAGTCATTTGCTTTATATTTTGGGTGGATATATGCATTGACAATCACTACGTCGTGCTCCTGACAGAGGGAGAGTGAATTTTACTGCTGCGGCGACCCCTTTGGCAGGGCCGACTTTTGCTGCTTACGTTATGCTAGTTATAGATATATAAGTTGCCAGCCCTCCTGAGGAGTGGCTGAATTTCTCGCCCTTTACGGCTGGCGTGGCAAAGCATAGAAACTCTTGTAGCTGCAGTAGTTCTATGAGCCATGTTTCCTGCAGCAAGATTATGTCAAACGAGTTAGGGTATTCCAAGAATTCCGGGTCTGAGATTTTTGTTGCCTAGCCATTGACATTCCATGAGCAGAGGTGGAATGCCGATTTTTTTGCCCTGATGCCTCCATCTATTTGCAAATATTGCCATTGGATTTCTGGAGAAGTAGTTATAGTTCTTGTGATGAACTTGAGATTTGGATGTCTGCTTCGGGGAGTTGTTACTGTCTGGGGGATGGCATGAATGGTCCCCAGTGGGGGAGCCCTTTGTTGTGGTGATTGGCCCTATGCCCCTCTGAGCACTGAGGTGGGGGGCCTTTGGAGGTTTGTGGCTCTGGACCTTGGGCTAGGGATTAGTAGAGGCGATGGATACCCTGGGCTTTGGTGAGGGATGATGCTGATGCCCCAAGCTTTAAAAGGACAATACTAGTCTAATACTCTCTGTACGATTGTAATTGTTTTCCACGTGGCCCTTGTTGTCTCAGGCGTTGACGGGTTTTCTGGATGGATAAACTCTATTGAGAGAAGATCTGTTGAATTTAGGTCCGCACAGTTAGTAGTGGCCCGTAGTAATCTCAAGATGTTTCCCCTGTTCAGGATGTCATGGTTCCCTTTTGAGGTATATTCGGGTTTGAGCAGTGTAGAGATGATACCAGGCAACCTGGTATTCGGGACTTGCATATGCTATGATAGCTCTCTAGCGTGCTGCACAGTTGCGTATTGGCAATTAAGTTGGACGTCCTCCTTGGGTTGTGGTTGCTCCCCCTCTCTAAAGGAGCTGTGTTTGATTTCAGTCTTAATCATGTTGGTTGGCGCACCTGGTGGTGTCAGTTTCGGCGGACTTAGGGTGCACTGATGTGGCTGGTCAGATTCCTGGCATTGGTGCCCTGCGGTTCTGAGCGGGACCTTGTTGTGAACAATGAGGATCGCACAAATACTTGTCCGATCATTTGTTGGCTTGATGTTCTAAACCAGTCCTCATGTTTGCTTCCTGTTCAGATGCTGCTGCTAAATCTGAATCTGTTCGTTGTGCCCTTTTTCCCTCGGGCCGAGTTGGAAAGGTAGATGGCTTTTGGGGCTCTGGTATGAGTGCTGTACTTAGATCTAAGTTGTGTTTATCTCTATGAGAGGCAGTCATTCCCAGTAGCATATCCAGAGGCTCCTGGTGCTATGGGGAAGAGGCAGTGCTCATGAGTTTGGGTGGATGTTAGTTTGTTGCAGGACCTTGTATTCGTTGCTTCCATCATTCAAGTTGGTGTTTGTTTTGGGGCGCTCTTGGTTGAAGATTGGGAAGAAGGTTGCTTGGTTTGGGAGAAGTTTCTGGTTGTGGCCTTCCCTTTTCTGCTGACGACGTTGCTTTGTGTTAGTCTTTAGAGTGTGTGGTTCTATATGGACTGTTGTGGATGGTTTGCTGGCATTGCCAAAAGCCCCTTTTCTTTGTTGGGAGTCCTCACGCTTGTTGTTCTGATTGTTTGAGTTGGCATGCTCCCCTCGGCCTGGTCCGGGCTCAGAGATCAGGCCCCTGTAGGGAGAGCGTGAGGAGGCGATTGGTGCATTCCTCAGATCCCTGAGCATGGTGGTTAACATTGATGGGAGGGTCAATAGTTTGTCCATAATCTTACTGCAGCCACAGCTAAGATGACCCTCGCATTGGGCTCTTCTTAGTAAGCCATTGAGATTCACCAGTTTTTCGTCAACGCCAGCAGTGAACAAAGCCAGGGTGTTTAATAAGGAGAGCTGGATGTCCATCTTATCGGACTGGTATTGAAGCGCTTCACCTGACAGTTGCATGGTATTTAAGAGGGCAGTCGAAGCACTCCCAGCTTGTTCTTTAGAGCTTGTAACCCCCTTGGGCTCCCCTTTAATCCCTTCCCCAGGGGATTGTTTGTAGTCGAGTATGTTAGACTGGGGCATCTTGGTGGGAGATGCACCTGGTTGACGGTCTGGTGAGTAGGCTGATAACATGTCCTCCCATTCTTGCGTGCTCAGATAGGGGAGGGACACCCTTCCTTCTTCCTGATTGGTGTGATCAACAGTGGCTATTGGAGTCAATGCAATTGATCTAGGAGGCCGGGGCCTCAGTTCCGAAGTAGCAATGTTATCATTTGGTGGTTGGCTACAAATGGATTTTGGAAGGGGTTCTGACGGGAAGTTCTGCCTGCTCCTCTCGGCAGCTGGAAAACCTGTAGGGGATTGGTTATTGTAAGTGCCCTCTTGCATGTGTGCATGTCGGCCCATTTCCATTGAAGCAGTTGCAACGTGCATGTGCTGTTCGGGCCCCCTGCTGTGGGCAAGGAAGATGCAGATGCTGGGTTTACTGGGGCTTGAGCCTCATGTTGTTCGGCCATTTTCTGAGGCCCTGGTTGTCCGACTGGGGGCAGGGTTTGATTTTTTGTAGTCGGCATGGGGTATAATGCCAAGAATTGACTGAGGTGGCAGGGGTAAGGGGAAGAATGAGCAGTTGTCAGCGAGGTTGAATCGAGGGTATTTACCATTGGGTAGCTGTGTGAAGGCGCACAGATCAGATCCTCCATGAAAGATCTGACCTCCTCATGGGGCTGGATATGGACTAGAGCATTGGTCTATTCTGAAGAGGCTGTGGTGGTTGTAAGGGTTGTAGGGGGGACTGTAGTCCTTTGAGTACTGCATTGTTTGAATAAAGACCAGTGCCTATATCTTTTAGGAAATTAAATTTCGTGTAGATTTTCGGTTGAGTTGGAGGAGCTGTGTATTTTGGAGTCCTCCCCTTCCTCTTGGCGCTGAACTGACCATTGGGTCTTCCTCTGTTGTAATTAAGGAGGTTTGGACGCTGTGTTGGGCGATGGTGGGAATGGCTTGCGCTGTTTTTCTTTTTGCCCAGCTGGACAAGGCGGGCGGACACCCTGGTTCGCCCTGATCTCATTGTATGGCCAATTATCTCCCTCTGGTTTGCACTCTGCATATAGCGCGGTAGCTGGTGTTCTGGTGGAGCTCCTTCCTTTGTTTTGCCTTCTCCTTATTTTGTTCCCACTCTTTCTCTACTAACCAGGCCTGTGGCTTGTGCTTGTAACCGGTCTGTTGTGGAACTGGAGGGTCCGTACAATGAGATGGTGATGATGGTTCAATTATCCCAGTTGTATGAGGACAGACCAGGGACCTTGATGGAGCAAGGACTCACAATGAGATTTGCTCGGAAGCAATCCTCTCACAGTATTAATTAATTTGTATTAAAACCATGTAATGTCTTATTTATAACGTGCAACACAAACATATTTATCTAGAAGATGCTTGCCTATGTGTTTTCCGCTAATAAGTAATCCTTGTCTAATCCAAAATGGCTGCTAAAACGCGGGAACTCTACTGTGCATGTGTCAACCATGTCACGTGGTATGACGTCTATCTTTGCTTGGAGGGAATCATTTGCTTCTGCGCAGCGTATGCTAAAATGGCCGCTTTAATGTTCTCACATGCTAAAGCTTTCGCATTGCTGCAATTAATAATGTGGTATTCTAACGCTACTAATGCGGGATAGACATTGATAATTAAATGGGATTAGGGTAGAAATAGGAGGTATACAGTGAAAACATTTATTTTTTATTTTAATATGTTTCTTCTTTGATTTTCTATTAGTTCGTAAAGTGGGCCTGGGTTGACTAAACGGCAGCTCAAGAATCATGTGACTTGCGCATGCGCCCTCTAAACTAACAAAGGAAAGCGATGAAGTCAACTTGGAAGATGTCCAATGACATGACCCGCTGATCACCTTCAGAGTTCTTCTAAAATGTCTGACGAAATGATACATTTTGTATACACTTTGTATTAAAATTGTTGTGAAACGGGTGGGAAATAAAGCAAATGTATTAATTGAGAGGGGCGGTATTTTAAAACAATGGGCTTAAGAAAATTGAACTAAATTGACATGGTGTGAGGATCAACCCCCTGTCCCTGTCCAATCAGAATTAGTGAGCCCATAATTTTGAAACATTAATGGGAGGAACCTGGGCATAGAAGGGTATAATAGATATAGAATTAGCTTATTAGTTAGCTTAGGAGGAGCAGCCCAGAGGCTCAGCTCAGCACAGCAGAGAGGAGCACGCACCGCACAGAGGCGCTTAAGAGCAGTAGCAGAGAACCGATGCTATTGCAGAACAGAGCAGACTGACCGCTGTCCGAAGAGGTCGTGAGGTGGGGGCGGTGGACCGTATTAGAGGGAGACGCGGAAGAATCCACGTGGAGGAACGAAGTGTCAGAGAGGGGAACGACGCAGGCGTCGTTGGTAGTGAGGTCACCTATCCTGTCCTGAACCTGGTCCGGAGGTCTTGGTCTTCATCTTTCTTGGGACCCATCTTTCCAACTCCTTGGCCAAGGGGTTTGGTGTTCACACCTTTAGGTAACTATAAATGCGTAATCTTTAGTTTGTACTGCTGTCTCTATCTTCTCCTTTCTGAGGGACCATCATTTGTGATTAATAGGTGATTATATAGTGTGCTTCCTCCTTGATATGCGATTAAGTGCCATGTGGCTTGTATTTTACTCTGCTAAATAATTTTAGATAAACATTTTAAAACTTCCTGAGTCAGTGGTTATTTCAGGTGTTTGATGAAATTATGTATTGTATGATCTCATTACAACCCCAGTTATCAAAGGTCCATTGGTAAGTCAT
This sequence comes from Calotriton arnoldi, assembly GCA_963921515.1. NCBI lineage: Eukaryota > Metazoa > Chordata > Amphibia > Caudata > Salamandridae > Calotriton > Calotriton arnoldi. Next base: position 694,767 of record CAWUFW010006083.1, read on the forward strand.
TACTCTTCAATCAGAAAAGGTAATTGGTAGCAGGGATTTTGATAAAGAGTATAACTGACTCCCACCAGCGGTGATTACTAGTTAGTGTGAATGAATGGGCCCAGGTGAGTATTTAGTGTATGAATGCTTGTTGCTAGTAACCCGCTGGATCAACCTCCCGTTGCTACTATCACAGACTATGTCCTTGCGAGGGAGTCAAGTGACCATAGGCTCTATGCATGGATATGGTGAGTGGGGCTCACTTGGCCAAGCTACAGGCCGCGTCCAGTGCTGCCCGGGACACCTCCGCAGCTCGACGGGTGCATGGTCTCCCCAGCAGCTGACTACAGCTGCCGCATTGCGCTGTTTGCTCCTGATGGGCAATCCTCCTGGGTTGGACCAAGAGGATGGAAGTGGTACGGAATGGGGAGGAGCGCTCCAGGCTCCTACCTCCTGGCTCCTACCTCCTGGCTCCCAACTCGTGAGTACCCCAGCTGTAGAATGCAGGCCTATGCTTAGAGCCGCCTTCCGCCCCTGGCCCCCTGGCCCCCAGGAGCACCCACCTCTGGTTCGGGCTCTGATGGCAGTGAGCGAGCAGCACGATCCGCAGAGCCACTTGATCCACAGAGGCAAGTGCCTGGCTTCGTGATGGAGCTTGCTGCTGGTAGGGGGCAGGTAGGGAGCAGAGAGGCCAGAGTGCTATCTTAGTGCTTAGTGCTGCTCCACTGCGGGGTGGGAGCCTGGCGACTGATCACGTTAATGGCGCTGAAGAAAGGCCCCCATCTAGGCGTCCTCACTCTTCTCTGTCTCTGGTCGTGTTGCTGAGCAGCACGGTGTTGTGCAGCTGGTGACTGTTTAGGAAAGAGAGGAGAGACTGCTGCCTGGCTGCAGGCAAGCCGCACCTGCCTGATGCCAGCTGCTTCCGTCTGAAGCGGTGGTAGAGTCCCCAGGAACCTGGACCTTTCCGGGCAGCAGCAGAGGCCCAAGGGGTCAGCACACCTCAATGGGCCACACTGCGGCACGCTACTGGCTCCCGACTGTGCACCTCCGCACCTCAGCCTCCTGCAGTTCGGGGCCGGTGAGTCGGTGAGTCAGGTCAGGACGTTCCCACCAGATGCGGTTCCAGACTCATGGACTCCAGACTCTGCACTCTCCACTCTCTCCGCTCCCCCGCATGCCGATTGCTGGTTGTATACATACCATTCATTTACAGCTATTTACATTTTGTTTTGAGTTGCAAAAGAAAAAAACAACATCCTAAATCCTTTCATTTCAAACTCCCTGCACTGCAGCAAGATTGTCACATAATTCACTTTAAAAGCCGACTCACTTTGCAGTCAGAGAAAGAAAAGTAAACAGCAATCTACATTTTAAAAGTATAAGCAGCAATTTGTCACATGTAACGGCAAATGGCGATGCGGCGAGCGCAATGTAAATCATTTTATTTATTTATTTATGTACTTAACTCCGTTTGGCCATATGCCGGAGTTTACTACCCCCCACCCTGCCCTCCCCCGCCCTGCCCCACCGCCCCACCGCCCCACCGCCCCACCGCCCCACCGCCCCGCAGCACTCCCTCCACGAGCCGCGACTGGTAGAATGGGCTGCCTAGCACCAATGCAGAAACCCTTGAACCATGGTGCAAGGATGCCTGCTTTGCATGCAGGATTGCTTTTGCGCAGGAAGCTGCACCTTCCAGCACAAAAACAATCTTCTGAGGCATATTCCTCTTTCTATCTGTGCTGCAGAATGGACCTCCTTCCCAGGGCAGAGCAGCGCAATGCAGCAATTTGCGCTGTGTTGCGTTACTCCTGATATACCAAGTCACTCAGGGCCACACAAAGTGACCTTGATAAATCACATTTTGTGGTTGCGTCACGCATGCACCAGGTCGCATGGTGCAAAAGCGATGCAGCCCCGTATTGAATCGGGCCCATAATGTGTTGGCTTTTTCCCACCTGTTTGGTTTGCAGTTAGCCTGTGTCAGCGTAGTATTAAATTATGCAGACCTAAAAATATGATCTACGTTTTTCAGAACACTGCTTGTTGCAAGGGTCTGACTCATTGTTCTGGAAACATTGCGCACCTATAATAATAGAAGTATGAAATAAAATTATATGCTAATAATTGAAACTTCCAGAGTATTGAGCAAACACTTGTTTATTTCTAAACAAAGTCAGATTATGTATTTTGTTTTCCATTAATTGGTTAAGGCTTAATATATTTAACTAGGTTTTGATATTTTTAAACAGCATTGCAAATTGTTTAATTATTTAGAATGTGTTAATGTTATTATTGGTTATTTATCAGTGGCGATTTTTTCAGATAGGGTGCAGAGCTAGAGATAGTAATTACAGTTACTTTCACTATAAAAAATAATGCTTCATCAACAAATAAAAATAGTGTATTCTTCGTCATTCCTCATATTTTTTAATGTAAAACAGAAGCTGTGTGGACATGTAATCCAAAAAGTGGTACATATAGTGTTGGACACGGATATCCATTGAATATGCGTGTGGGTGGGGGGGTGGTGAGTGAGACAGTTCGAGGTCTTGTCAACAGTTACAGCATTCAGTAAATAATACACAAAGAACCACACACTGGTTTGAGAAGCATTGAAGAGAGGATGAGAAACTATGCCCCAGGCACACAGAACAGCAAGATGGACAACAGACCTTGGGGCATATTCACAAGAACGTGCGATAACCATCGTAAAAGTTACTTAGCGCAACCTTCAACATCGCAGTCCATCGCGGGAAGTTTACGCTGTGTTAACTAAGTATTCACAACACGGCGGTATCATGCGACAGTCCCCAGATAACCCGACAACTGTCCGCGTTAAAATCAACGCCACACCTCAAAAATGCGAAACACGAACGCAAAAAAAGCTGCAATGAGGCCAAGCGCGATACAAAAAGCAGCGAAAACCAGCAGCAGGCCTGTAAATCCCACGCACCATAGAAGCAACAAAAACAACACACCAGAAACAATCCAAAGTGCCTAGCAACATGGATGCACCCTGACCCAGCGCAGAGGCAAACGCGAACCCCACAAGCCTCACAGACCACCAGCAAGGACCAACGGGGTCGGGGAAGGCCAAGGAGAAGAGGGAGAGGAAGACGGGGTGCAGTCCGTAGGAAAACAAGACCAGCGTCACGGATGTGACAGAGCACTACCAGCAACTGACCCACAGTCAGACCACCTTGAATGCAGCCGGAGTGCCGAGGAGGCCAATGGAGGAGGCCAAGAGGCACCGGCATGACGTGAATACCCAAACCAGGCCCAAAGACGCTGCCAACAGGAAGGCAGCTACGGCGACAGGAGGTGGGAGTCCTGCGCCACAGGAGGAGCTGGAGGAAATGGAGGCCAGCCATCAGTGTGGAGACGGTGCAAGGAGGCGGGAGGACGGACACAGCACGAGAGGACCTGACACAACATCAACAGGGTGAGTAACCAACAGGTCCATGGGGGGACGGGGGGAGACATGCACAATGGCACACATGCACAACGACGTGTAGCACACTGCACACCCACAACAACCCAGGGTCATGTCCCCCATCCCTGTGGCACACTGCAGCACACACACATGGCAATCACATCACATCCCATAACAATGTGGCACAAAGTGCACCACCGACACTGCAGAACAGGGGACACAACTGGGTCCGCCCATGCGCAGAAACAGGCCAATCACATCTGACAGAGCAGGGAACTGTGAGATGCATATGTACGGGTACAACCTCACAGCTGTCATGTAGTCCAAATGTCCACTGTCCCCCCTCAAATTGCCAGCACCTCCCAGTCACAATGTACATTGTCACACAGTCTGCATGTCTACAAGAACAATGCGCCAACAGAAATGTCAACACAATGTCAACATGCATCTCCCCTACACATTGCAGAGGGACAAACCACACCTCCAGCAGGTCAGACCAGACAACCCATCAGTGATGCAGGACACAACCAACACACCTTCGACACCGACGCCCTACACCAGCCCATGGACATCCCACGCAACCCACCACCAGGACCAGGGCAGACAAGCCACATAGAGGAGAACCCAGCCCCTGCAACAGACCACACAGCATGAAGCACACGCAAGTACAGCTGGCCCACAACACTTCACCGACCCACACATGGCACCCCAATGCCAGGTGTCAGAACGCCAAAAGGAGGTGGCCGAACTTGTGCGGGTGTGGTCCGAACCCATGGAAGTCGAACTAGATCACATACGTGGGTGTCAATTACCCTTCAGGGACCACCTACACCCCACAAAGGAGACCCACACTGCCATAGAGACACACGCAGAAATCATGTTGAACTGGCTATGGGCACGTGCGCCCGGCCCCTTTCATTGGCAGGGCCACATGTACGGTGACGCCTGTGCTGGATGTGTGTGGGGTGAGCATAAGCCAGCCCGTACGGAGTGCACGGTGCTGGCAAGAACATGAACAGTGGGCCCCAGTGCAATGGAAACAGAAGACACATGCATAACAGAGTCAACTGCTGAGCAACATGGAGGGAGCCGGAGCAAGTACATAGGTCACCCAACATACAAACAGAAGTGTCCGTGAGTTGCAGTGTACTGAGGTTGGGGCACTAGAGCCGTGCGCGCCCGTGTGATGAAAATAACTTGGATTGTGTCCATTCGGGATGTTCCTGCTGCAGATGCAGTGGGGTGTGTCAGACCTGCAGCAACTCCCTCATCAACGTCTCAGGTCTCCCACACTGCCTGAGGTGAAATTGCTGTGCAACATCTCCACATCACAAAACTCAACCAGTAACGATCCATTGGTTGCGGTGCACTGAGTCAGTGGCACCTGGAGTGCTGAGCAGGGGATCAGGCAGATGATGGCATCCACGACAGGTCTGAGCAACTCCATCAGTCTGCCAGTACCATTGTCTCGACTCTGGCAGATGGTGGTTGGAGTTGGCCCTGGCGATGGTGGCATGTGCCTCCTGCGGTGATGCAACGTCCGGGCCGGTCAAGACTCGATTCGATGTATGAGCCCTGGTGGTCCGCAGTTGAGGCCGGAGGCAGCGGACAGCGCAGGGCCACATGCACATGGCGTTGATGACCCCAAGACCACAGTCACAGAGGTCATCCAATATTCATCCAGACAGGGTCCCGAACTTGAGCTGCACAGAGTCAGTGGCCCTGGGTGCCATCGGCAGGCACAGGCACACCACCACAGGACGGTGACTTGCGGTCCAATGAGGTAGGGCCATGCAGACTGAGCGGGTCCTCGTCGAAGTCGGAGGTGAATGTTGCATAGTGTTTCGGGGGACAGTGGAAGGTGTTCTTCCAGGGCATGATGCAGAGGGCAGAAGCTATCCGGAAGCAGCAAATGGAGGAGTGGAAAGCGACTGCCTCGTTGCCACCACCAAATCGGTATCAGCTGCATGAGGATGAAAACTACCCCCTAGTCCACAGACTCAAACACCACCAATGTATGACCAGAGAGTGCCCATGAATGTCGGGGAACAGACTTAGTGGTACCGGGGCTGAGTGGGGATGCAGTCTGCGATGATGCCGATACACTCATATGAACTCCGGCATTGACGATTCAAGACTCTGTGACCTTATGGACCGCAGTGTAGTCCGGAGGCAGCGGTCAGCAGTGGGCCACAGCCATGTGTCGTAGGCTCGCGATGCACAGAGTAAGTGACATCAGGGCAGTTGTCGGTAGTGTTCGATCACCTCCGTAATGATGATCCTTTCTCCCTACCAAATGCAACGCGTCATCCTCTTATGCCTCTCCTTGCGTGCATTGATTCCTACTCTGCCTTTGAATAATCGATGTTCAGTTCCAATCCTGTGACCTACTCGAGCGCAGCATAGGCTGAGAGCAGTAGTCCGCGTGGGTCCACAGAATCTTGCGGCTGTGATGTAACACTAAGACCTGTTGGCACCACATCGAAGGGTTATAGAGACATACACTCAGCCATGATTTATGTGCTCTGCCATGGTGTAATCAAGACTCAGTCCCAAATGTGTGACCTACTTGTCTGCTGTGCATGCCGGTGGAGTACGACAACGTGAAAGGAATACTGCAGGCCTGTGTTGTGGAGGCCATGATGGTCTGAGGGGGCTGCCAGGGTCGCAGGCCTCGGGCTTGGAGATTGCACCTGCACGTGGTGGGCCCTCATCGAGACACGCCGGTGTCAGAAGGTGGGCATTGAGGCCTGGGTGCGCAGGGGCAGGCAGGACTGATTCGGGGACCAGCGTTCGGGGGTGCAGCAGGCGCACAGGATCGCTGGCAGCAGCACTCATGGCGTCGGCCTCGTGGCGGGGTGAGGGGCGTCGCCCTGGCAGAGACGTTGGGCATTCCGGAAGAGGACCACGTCCAGGGTTACGTGCCTTTTATTCACACCCCTACGCTGGCCTGGTGTATGCCGGGCCAGCCCACGCCCCTCACGCTTACGGGGGGGACGTCACAAGCTACATTTCCACGACTTCCCCACTGGCTGGGGTGACATGGTTGCGTCCACTGTCCACTGCACTCCAAACACCAGCGGGGTGTGTTGATATGGATATGTGTCTGGTCTGCTTACTGCAGTCTGGCCAGCACATTCACGCCACACTTGGTATTGTGTACATTCTCATTCATCAGTCCCTTGCCTCCTTCGCACATGCCTGGTCCCCACCTCTTCCGACATTCTGCTATTGTGTGTCCGAGGTGCCATGCTGTAGATGGCTCATGTGCATGGCTGGGCCAGGTTCCCACAGTGAGTTGTGCTGTCGTGTCTGGTGGGTGTGCATGTTGTATGTGAGCTTGTGACGTGTGCATTTCCTGAGTTGTGTGTTGCATGATTGTGGGTTTGAGGTGTGTGGTGTGAGCATTTGGTATTGGCCAACGGGCAGTGCATTTCCGTGGGTGCCATCCTGGTGGCGCAGGTCGATGATGGACTGTCGGGAGGTGCAGGTATCATGCACACTGCCTGGGTTGTTAGCGACGTCGTTGGCGGAGATTCCACGGTGGTCCACTATTGCCTGCACATTGGTGGGATCTGTGCGCTTTCTATAGCGCTTATTGTGTGCTGTGTCGCCAGGGCCCACTAGTAGTAGTGTGTGCAGTCACTTGCCCCCTGACACGTGTGGAAAGCCAGCTGTGGCGTACACGCCTTGCTTGGTCTCCAGCTGTTCCTGCGCAGTGTGTGTGAGGTATGGATAGTGGGGTAACAAGCTGATGGTGCCATCCATGACCGTTTTGGGGGACTTGGATTGGCCAGGCTGTGTGACTCCTCCGTCTCAGGTGGAGGTTGGTTGGAGGGTACCAGAGGCCAACATGTGCAGCACGGCCAGCAGCTTTGTCTGCAGTGGGATGTTGGTTGTCTGCTGTGTTGGTACGGTCAGCCTGTGGGCTATGGTGGTCAGGATGCAGAGGAGGGTTGTCCCTTTGGGCATATAGTGGGCAATGACATTCTCTGGTGTTGGGTCTGTGGGCTTGGTGCATTTTGGGAGGGTCGCTGTCTTTGTCTGCGCTGCCTCTGTGTTGGTCCGGGGGGGCGGTGGGTGTATGGGGAAGGGGGGGTGGTGGCAGTGGGTGTTGTGGCCCTCTTGGGTGTCCGGCACGCATATTCAGTGGCTCCATGGCATCTGTTGCCCTTCAGGTGTGGCTCTGGGCTGGGCTCCATTTTGTGTTGCAGGCTGTGCTCCGACTTTGCACCAGGTCAGGGCAGGTGTTAGATTCCTGCTGCTAACGCGCCTTATCGCCTGTTTTGTGGTCTCATCGCTGATCGGCCTGGTCGTTGAGAATGTTGAGGTGTGGTGTTGTCGCGGGTTTTTGCTCGGGAACGCCTACTCTGCATCTCATTAGCGATAGTTGCAGGGGTCATCTGTGGCGATGTTTTTTGCGGTTGCTATCGCAGGTAAACTGGTGTTATGGGCTGTTAACACCAGCTTGTGAGTGGTGCGATGAACTTATCGCCACTTTGGCTGTGATAAAGTGCCGCTAACTACGCGATGTGTCCTTGAGAATATGCCCCCATATTTCCAAATTTAAAGTTCAGTCGCTTTAGAGAATGACCGGAAAAATATGTGAACAATATCTTCTGAAAATCATTAAATACAAATTTCCCTCATGCATTTTCTGTGGTGATACCCTGAATACTTGACTGGACTTTACTTTCCGTTTTGTTGACTAGCACAGCACTACAGCAAAGCAGTTCACCTGGCAATGGGTGACATTGTGACCTCGTGATGCTTTGGGGACTCCACCTGCAGTGAGGATTACGATCAGATGAAAAAACGAAAAAAAACTTGAAGGCACAACTGCCTTAGACAGGATGTGGGACAGACATTAATTATGGAAGACAAAGTACTGGAAAATATATTGACATGGGAAAAAAAACAACCTTCAAGCAAATAACACTGCCCACCATTTAATTAAAAAGGTTTTCACTACTTAGCTATTAGTCAGCCTTTATCTCTGGTAAGTTATGGTGACCAGGACTGGTGCATAGCTTTCTTCAGTAAGTTCTGCAGCAAACGAAGACATCCCTGTTGGGTGGTAGAAGAGTTCCGAGCTACCGGGTGTAAAACGAGCAACTGTAGAGGCTAGATTTGCCAGATTGCCCCATGTATGCTTATCAATGTGTAGCCAATCCAGAGCTTTCATAACACATCAGTGCCTATAAGCCAAACTGCGTGCTTCAACTGACTAACACCTCTGATAACAATTATTTGAAAAACAAATTCCAGGAGTACATGCAGGGTTTCAGCAGACATGGAGTGGTTTGTCAGCAATGAGAGTGAGGTGAATCGTACAGGAGTCTTTCAAGTGGCCATTTCTTCTAGACAAGCAGGGTCATTTTGTTGATGGTGAAGTTGTGCTTTTGGTCACCTGCCACCATTTCAGGTTTTGTGGCCTTTATGCCTGCAGTCAACTGGAGTGCATTTTAATGATCAATCACCCTACAATTGATGAGATGAATTCAGTGCCCGATCTCAGATTCCAACTAAAAAATAATAGGTATCTCTATACAATCAACCATCAATGTCGCTCTCATATCTTTTTTGTCAAGCTTGACTATACCGATTTCTGTTACATGGACGTCATCCAAGTATTCACGTTCAAACTGTAGATTATGCAGAAGAAAGAATCTAGACTGAATCTTGACTTGCATACGAAGATTCTATAATGGGTACGAACTACGGGGCACAGTAAGAGCAACGCAATTTGCCTAGATCATGGGGCAATTCTCAGCAATAGTCCTTCTATTCTTTTCTTAAATACCATTCAACTTGAACTCTTACAACCTTCAACACTGTCCAACTCTTGGAACCTGAGTATGAGTGGTCCAGAAAACTGGGATCATGTGTCTGTGCAGGGACTCGAATTATAAACTTTGAAATTTTTATCCCATCTGATACATGTTGGGTATGATAAAGTGCACATGCCCTTGTTAAGTGTTTGCAGGGCAACCGCGCTGGATGTTAACAGTTCGAAAAATTCTGGAAGCTACCTCGACTTGTGAATTTTGGGGCAGTAAGTACTAAAGGCCTCATTTATGGGGTTTTGGCGTAGGGCAGCGCAGCAAAAAACCTTGCTGTGCTGCCCTACGTCAAAGTGAAAGGGCAGTAATGCACCATATTTATCCAATGAGGTGCATTCCTGTACTTTCCCCCTGCACTGGTGCCGTTTTGGCAGCCTAGCGTAAATGCAGGCACCCTTTGACCGTGTTGCAAGGGTGCCTGTGTTGTCAACAGAATTGTTTGTGTGCAGGAAGGGGAACCTTCTTGTACAAACACAAACCTGGGAGGCTTTTTCCTCTTTCTCTGTGTGCTGCAGAATGCCATAGACATGGAAAGAGGAAAAAGCGAGGAGAAATAAACATATCTCTTTTGGCGCATCCCCAGGTTTACATAGCTTTGTAAATCTGGGGTAGTGTTAACATCCATGGGTGTCGCGTATGAATACCCAACACAATGTCCATGGAACACCTCCCTAGCGCAGAGTAAGGCAATGCAGGGATTTGCACTGCCTTACCTTAGTCCATATTTATGTGGTAATTCAAAGCCAAGCAAAGTGGCTTTGCGTGACCTTACAAATATGATTTTGTAAATTGCACCACCGTAGCACCACAAGTATGCCCTTAAATTTCACAAGTTGTGCTCCATTTTCAAGGCAAAACTCAGAATGTGCAATAACTATTACACCCAATGAATTCTGAACACCTTGAAGGAAGTGGCCCTTAAGGGCCACTTGGGTTATGTATAACCACCTGCTATGCCTTCCCAAGAAATGAAGAGCCGGTCAGACAGTAGAGAATACAAACAAGCATTTATTAGCAATACTCTGCAGAGGAGTCTAATCTGACCTGCACCCTAAGATGTCTGCCGAGGGACTGACTCCCCAACGGCCTGCAATGCATGATCATTCCTCCAAGAACCCCCAACCAAGCCCACAATGGAAAGTTACCGGCCTGAGCCGAACATGAACAAAGAAGGCACAGAAGGATGGGCTACCACCTGCCAGATGGGTACATGCTATCGGCAACTCAAGGTTACCGCGCTGAGTCTCAGCGTCTCCTAACGTGGGAGCAGAACTACACACTCGGATAGGCATGTGAGGGCAGAATGGCCTATTCATTAGTAAGCCGGGATGCAGCCTTGAACAGGAGAGGAAAATAATAACTAAATACAGTATTCTGCTGAGGCAAGCAGTACGAATAATGAGGCCTAGTTCAGACACAGCCTAATAGGGATTACAAAATACAAAATGGAGTCACACTTGCTGACTAAAGCTTGCACGTTGCAGGGATAACTCAGTGGGTTGCATAACGTGAATACAAATGGCATCTATTTAGCCACACACTGCTAACCTAATGTAGCATGATACAAGTGCATAGCAGGAATGGGATTTTCAAATCTAACAGACCCTCCTTTTAGCATGGGTGGCTAAATGCTTTATTGAGGCTATCCGGTAGGGTCTTTACAATTCTAAGTGGAAGGAAGAAAATGCATACTCACTCACGTTACCAGGAAGAATAAAACAGCACATGAGAATCAAAATCTACTTAGTATTCAAAAATACCTTCATCGATAAGCATGATATCCTGAATATCCTGCATCATCATAGTAGAGACCTTAGTATCACGTCCTGGCAATTTAGGGGTAGGGGTGAGCTTGCTCATGCAATAGGTGCAACATGCTGGAAGGCAATTAATACATAGGCAACATGTGAAGTGACACCTGCAATAACTATGAGAGCAAGTAGTATCTTCCAACCCCATGATGTCAACAGACCCCAGAACCACCCTGTGAGGGACCATGAACCATTATCCTGATGGATATCTGAAGCAAGCCTGTGTAATTTCTGTATGGTGGAGTATACATTAGGGGCGTTATCAGGAATGTAAACACAACAACTGCTGCCGATGACGCGACAGGCTCCGCCCCTATCAGCAAGGATGACGTCGAAAACCATCCGGTTTTGAAGAGCAACAAGTCTCGTAGCCTGAAGCTCGACTGTAATATTAGTCAGTATACCTGCAGTAGTAGTAATAACTCCCTCAACTACTCTAGCAAGACGACGGATATTATGGCTATTGAACATGGGGCCCCAGAACGGCAGAATGCCCTTCATGATGTCAGTAAATTGCTGTACGGAAGTATCTGTTTGATCTATAGCTTCTGGATTGACAACTCTCCTGGCTCGATGCAAATGGAGATCCCTACGCTGTAGCCTATGATCCTTGTGATAGTTGGACGGTGCAATGTAAACGGGAGGTAAAAGGAAAGAGACATAACACCGGCCAGACCATCCCCTGGGAAGCCATGTATAAGCCTGTTCCCCACAAACAAAGTATACATTTGGAGGTGTGAGCAAAGGTGGGCTACTAGTAGTGTTCAATCGGTATGTATAGTTACAGCTGCTCTGACCTACTGGAACGTTCCCTGTACCTTCAACACAGAAACTAGCTGCTGTATTGATCACAGGGATGGGCATGGCTTTGTCTTCAGTTATATTTCGTTCCTGGAAACATTTAAAATATTCAGTAACATTAAATCCTTGAAAATCCAACATTTCATTTTGTAACCAAGTGACATTCTTATTATCCTCAAAAACATTCATACAAGCTTCTGGATGTAGGGTACCCTCCTTTCCATCTAGCCCAGGTGTATATCCTTGGTGTACCACTATATAATCCAACACTGCTTCGTAATCAGACTGTAACATATTCATCGCGTTAGCATAATAGTGCATGTATACCATAGAAAGCAATTGGAACCATGTCTCACAGCTACCCAAGTATGACAGGGGCAAGGACACCAGTAGATCGTTCTTATGCATAACTGAGGGAAGTAACCCACACACCCAACAATTTGTGGCATTAGTAGTGCTGTGTACCTGATGAAGCATCTGCAGAAATGCGTTATCGACATAGGTCTGTCTATGTCTTTCCTTATGCAAGGCCAGTGTAACAAACGAATGCTCAGGTGGAGCCGGGGTAGTCCCTATCAATGTGTGCACAGGATGCTGTTCTTCTAAATACCACACCACCCCGAATAGTGTTATTGTTACGATGAGAAGGACCACTACCACCCTACTCCCAGTAGACCAACTAGACCACACAGGACCATTCTGCTGTAATGGTGGGGCCACCAGAGGCTGTTCCTCTCTCATAATTGCGTGGCCAAATGGGTACTTAGAAAGAAACTTTAGAATTTGGAGCCACAAAAATACAACCGACCAGAGGGGTACAAATCACCCAGTGTCCTTCAGAGCCTCACTGGTAGACTCCTATTGTTCATCAACGACGGTGCTATGAAGCACTCCCACGGGGGCGCTGCGCAATCGCAGCCCTTGCTGGAAAACAAATCCTCTTCTTTCAGGATAGGGCACCCTCCCTCCTTAGAAGACACCCTCAGCTAATCCTGTCTAGTGTCCAGGGCAGTGCACCAGTGTAACTCACTCTAATCTAAAGCAGGCACCTTAGGCATAGCACCTACGCCCTAAGCTTGTGTCCTTCCCTAGCTCCTGGACTGCCCTACTGGCGCACTGTCCTTCCGTCGGGGCCGCAGGTTGTAACTGGCAACCCCAGGCACTTCTTCATCAACAAAAAGGGGAAGAAATTCAGGCTCAGCAGGGCATTGAGACTCAGGTGCCTGTGCACCAGAAGCGGGAGCATCCGGGGCGGCCCTTATCTCTGGGGGGACCACCTCAAGTAAGGCCTTGTCGCTTTCTTCGTCTGTCTGCGACCACCTCACTCGGGCATCAGAGAAAGGAACGAAACAGGGCACTCACTCTCCTTCCTGGTCAGCAATGCCGTCGAAGATCCACTGGTCATACGGGATCCTCTTTATGTGCGATCCGTGCACCCAATGCTTCCGGCCTTCAAGCTTTACTGTGGTGCGGGTGGCGAGCAGGACCAAGAGTGGCCCCTTCCACCGAGGCTCCAGGCAGCTCTTTCGCTGAAAATTCTTTACGAGCACAAACTCTCCGGGCTGCAGCTGATGCCCAGGCCCCTCTGGTACTGGTTGCAGTGGGGCGTGAATCTGTTGGTGGACAGAACGAAGATCTTTAGTCAACTCATACAGATAGTCCACAAGTAGGGGGTACTCTATCTTGGAAAAGCGCTTGGGTCTTGGGACGCCCCAGACGTTGGCGGGGCACCCAAAGACCACCTCGTACGGGGACAACCCTGTTCAAGAATGCGCTGTCGCTCTGGTAGACAACAAAGCCAAAGGCAGAGCATCAGGCGATCGCAATACTGTGCTTTCTTGAATCTTCGCTAACTTCAGTTTGAGAGTGCCATTGTACTTCTCAACCAAGCCTGCTGACTGGGGGTGGTTCGCTGCATGAAACTTCTGTCTAATATGCAAGCCTTTACACACCAGTTCAATGACCTTTGAACTGAAGTGACTTCTGTTGTCACTCCAGATCACACGTGGTAATCCACAGCGTGGGAAGAACTCTTTTAACCTAAGAAGTGCCACGGGCCGATCTAATCGGCCCTGTGTTAAAACTGAAATTGCTCAGGCCGATCTGATCGGCCTTGAGCTCTGCCCTCTAGTGGGAAGAATTTTTATTAGCCTGCGTTTCATGAATTCTTTCTGTATTTGTTTCTACAAACGTATAACCCTTTCTGTTATTACTGGGATTCAGCTCCAGTCATGTGTTTCCCCTAACAAACAAAAAAGAGCCTCCAGAAAGCACTGTTCATGCTCCACTTCAGTGTTTGTTTGGTCTGACAATGCTCAGCTACGGCGTCAGCATTTGTAGCTTTCAAGCTCCGGGGACGTGTTCTTGCAATCGTTTCTCACATTTTCCTAGCCCCGGTAGGTCTCAAGGTCCTTTCCGTCATGCTCTGCCTGTTCAAAAATGAGGGAGCAATGAAGCAACGGACTCAAAAAATGCACCCCGGGTGCTTGTACATATACTTGAAATTTAGCCCGCATATGCCTCAGCTCACCTGTAGAGGGAGCTGAACTGTCTGCCTCAGCAAGAACGAGTAGAGCGTCAAAGGAGAAAAATGTCCAGGCCGCATAACTTGTTCCTGAAAACACTCGGAGAAAGTCATTTGAGCAGCGAAACAAGGACTGAATACCAGGTATGTTTTGAAGAGCAAATGCTCCACAGATTACTGATTGCTTCCTCGTTATTTTGAAGTTAGAACCATTGCCTCAGCGATCATCATGTCTGTTCTGTACTGTCATTTTCTGAATGAACAGCATGACGAAATTCCCTAACATTTTTCTTTACAAAACTGCTTTGGTGCATTTTTAATTTTTGCACATTTTTCCATACGTGTGTTTGCTGGATTGAACAGTTCAGTCCGTAGTCTGCTCATCAGCTTCTGCTCAGTGTGCACCAGGTACAAACACATTGTCATTTGTTGCTCAATGAAAAAAGCTGATTTGCATATCTATCTTGCTACTGCAAATATGTGTACACACGCTCAAGAACCATACTATAATCTTGCAGGGACCAGCTGAGACTGAAGGGCAATAATAAACCTTCCCATGTTTGTACATGTTACTTACTATACGAAGTGAATTTAGACAGCACAAATGCAGCTTTAGAATCAACCTGACTACAGGCGTAATTTTAGAACAACAATCTGTGGTTTACTTGCCTCGTTTGGGTAGCTTGCGGTGGGACCACTTTACGGCACTGTTATTTTTCTTTCGCAGACAAAAGCAGGAACCCAGAGCACCGGATGGGGGTGGGGAACAGTTCACTCAGCTATTGGCTACCGGAGTCTGCCCTGCAGCCTCAGAGACAGTGCAGCACGTGGCTTTGTCAGATCATGGCTTTTGCTCGGGCCCCACACACCCTAAGTCCCGTACTACCAGGTATTGTACAGTTCTTCCTTGATAGCCTTGTTTTCCAAGAACGTCTGGCTGAGGCATTCCCTGAGGTTTACAAGCACTGGCCGGTTGAGATTTATGGGGGAGGGAGGTCAGATTCAAAACTTTAGTGTCTGGAAAGCCTCCGTAGAGATCATGCTGGGAGGTATACGTTTTAGCAGTGTACTCTTTGAAAACAGCATGCAATGCTCACTACTGTGCTAATACGTTTTTAGATTTGTGGGGATAGTACCAGATGACCTGCCCCTCAAGCAGCTGTTCTCCAAGCGCAAATGGACAATGGTTTATATTTTCAAAATGCAGTTTGCAGCATGCCGTCTCTATTGGAAGTTGCATAAAGCTCTGCAGGGTTGAAAGTATGAGAATGGGGTCTAGGTCTTTGGAACACTTTCCGTCAAAAACTGGGAATGCGGTCAGCACTTGGTTTGCAGCATGCAATTTACAAAGGAACTGCAAATTAAATGTAAAGACATTTTTTAATTATGGCCATCTTTTCTTTCTAAAATATTCGGAATGAAACTTTCAGTGGATCTATAAAGGCCTAGAGACATATGCTGCTGGGGAAATGGTGAGGGTGATTTCTGCAGCATGTAACACAAAAAAATCTATTTTCTGTAGACTTTTCAAGACTTTTGCTTACATAATTAAATTATTGATACGTTTGTGTTTGCCTAATGTGTGTTGTGATCGCCCCCCTCCCCCAGTATGCAGAGCAACCCCAAACTTAGCTTGTTTCTCAAACCGAGCTCCTCTTTTGTGTTCATGCTGACAGATTGCTGTCCCCAGGCCCAGCTTTCCCATCTTCAAAAACAGCAGCTTTGCTAATATTTCCAAGTCCATGCATAATGTGCTGTTGAAGTCTAGGTTTTTTTTTTCTCGAATTCTGGTACTTGCAGTCTTGTTTGTTCCAAAATAAAACAAGACAGCAAGTCCCTCTATTCATAGTAAAAGAGCGTGGACTGGAGCAGAAAAATCAAATGTAGATCTCCAAAAAATATCAGTTAGCAGCTGTATGTTCATAGATGTTATATGAAATTTTATAGACTATCACACATAGACCCAGAAATATTGGCTGCTATGGCAACAGAAGGGGTAGGAAAGAACGTACCAGCCTTGCAGTGTGGAGCCTGGTGATGCCCCCACAACTCCATGCCTGCACCCTCACCTCAAAGTAACTTTCACAGATGCTGGAGGTCTTGGAAGCCAGCGGTGTTTTCTGTGGTGTTTGTCTGAAATTGTGAATCTGTTCTTTGTGCATTGGGCCTGTGTCAGTCTACACTGATATGTGAGTGGACTGGAGGGTAGTGGTATTTTAGCAGATGAAACCCTCATGCACTTGTACAAAGGACGCTCAGTCTAAACTTTGTATGTGCAGAATGTTCTGAGGCAGGGTCAACTGTGAGGATAAGTGTAGGCACATGAGCACAGTTTTCATCCATGCAAAAAAGAAACTCACAGAGTTACCACTTCTCACATTTACACTTATGGAGAAGGTCTGGCAAGAGTCAAGGAAAATCACTTTCCTGGCAGATTACATGAATTTTTCCATATTGCCTTCTCATTCAGAATTTATCTGTGGAAGGTGCACCTTGCATTCTTGTGTCTTCTACAGACAAATATTTTCAGTCTGCTATGGAAAAAAACTCTGTGTGTATCTGCAGTTTCCCTGGAGTCTTAAAATGTATTATTTGGGGGTACTTTGCTAAACCTTTCTCGCTAAGCACTTCCATCTCTTACACTATCATTTACAGAGGGTGGAGGTGTAGCAGCCACATATCCCAGGAAGAAGGAAACTCGCTACAATCAAGCCTCGGTCAAGGAGCTAGAGTAGTTCTTTTCCACTGGTGTACTAAAAGATCAGAGGGGCGTCAGCAAAGTAAGCATTTGTTTATGAACAATATACAGTCCTCAGGCTGTTGCTGCTCTTTTTGCACATATAGATATACAAGAGCTACAGGCTTCATTTGCATTTTTCCCTGGTTTAAAGGTCTGAACCTGTGCATAAGGAGGAACTTTACACAGGTGGGCCAGTGGCCTTCACCCTAGTGAGCCAAATGAAAAGTTCTGGTCATACTTTAAGTCTCTTAACCACAGTGCGACAGTCCTTCTTAGCATCCACAATTGCCTCCTTCTCCACTGATTCCCTCACTAGTTCAAACTTTGCCTAAAAAATAAATGTTCCTTGCATTTCTGTGAGGAAAAGTCCTGGAATCTGCAGGCAACCACAAATGTTCTACCACCCAGCATTTCCCCAAGTCTCCCGAGCAAAACGGTGCCTCACTTATGTGAGTGGGCCAAGTGCCCCGACAGGAAAGGGCCCAACATGTATTGTGGGGACACTAAAATTATCTATCACAAAACAACCTGGTTTTCCAAGGTGGGCACCTGCGTTTTTGTTCCCGGGTTAAGTAGTCATCTAGCGAAACCTACCATACCCAGACATTTCTGAAAAATATACACCCAAGGGATTCCAGGGAGGTGTGGCTTGCATTGATCTCCCAATGTTTTTTTACCCAGAATCCCATGCAAACCTCAATTATAGCTAAAACGTCATATTTTCCTCATATTTCTGTGTGGAAAAGTTGTGGGATCACCATGCCGGCACAAATTTCCTACCACCAGCGTTCCCACTAGCTTCCCAATAAAAATGCTATCTCAAAGAGGGAGGTGATTCCCATTACAAATAGCATGGTATATATATTGTGAGAGTATTTGAGTATTCATAAGTGTTGCTTTATATGTACTGGTTTGTGATATGTTAGACTGGGTGTTGCTCTCTGTGGATATGTATGTGGATGTCTGTGATGTTGATCATGTCTGAGGTCTTGGTCTTTGTTCTTTTGGGTGTATGAGGGTATCTCTGGGTGTATCGTAGTGTCTTCAGGGCGATTGGGGTGCTATTTAGCTGTTTAGGGTGTGTGGTGTGAATGTTTGTACCTGGCTGGTGAGTGTGATTGTAGGTGTTTGGGGGGATTTGTAAGAGTATCTTGAATGTTGTGAGCTGGCGCAGATTGAATGTTTGGCGATGTTTTGTGGATGTTTTTTTTTTAAAAACTTTATTTATCCTTTTTGTTATTAATGCGCACAATGAAGAAATGACATTTTCATACACCATGACAGAGTAATTACAACAAGTGTTTGTAAAAGAGTAATTCATCCTTGGTCCACACACCAGAGTGCAAGAGCACGTTCAATCAATTTGCATATCTTCTCCCACACCTTAAGACTTTCAAAAATACACATTTGGTCTGTTCCTGTCAGAGAACCCCGGTCTACACAGCTCATACATCGTAAAGAAACAGCCGCATGATAAAACAAACATCATCAAATTTAAACTTAACCCAGACCAGTGGGGACAATACCTGCAGGTTGTGCTGCTGGAGGGGTGGAGCTAATTCGAAGGAGGTGGGTCTTCAGGGGATGCCAAATGTCTTTTGGCCTGGAAGCAGGGGGATGCAAAGACGCAAACAGATCACAATTAGTGTTACAGTATGTGAGGCTTGCCAGCCAGGCATTAGTTGTGGGGGTGACCTTGTTTCCCCAGTGCATAGCAATTTCCCTCTTTGCAAGGAGTAAGGCAATTGCTGTGAATTTCTGCAATTTGTTCGGGAACCCAAGTACATAACCCAACAGCGCGACCTCCGGAAGGGGTACAATCTCCTGTCCTATCATGTGCGACGAGCGCATAAATGGACCTCCAATATTCTCCTATTTTTGCACAGTTCCATGTCATATGTGCAAAGTCGGCATGAGGGCCCCACACTTCGGGCAGTTATGTGACTTATCTGGGTCTATGGTGTTGATTTTCGCCGGTGACATGTATGTCCTCCACAGATATTTGAAATGAATCAACTTGTGTCTGCTGTTAAGTGAAACCTCCTTTGTCTGAGAATAGCAATATGCCCACCGGGAGGTCTTGTATTGTGTGATCTAAATCCCGCTCCCATCCGGATTGGGCCTAGGGCCGAGTGAACGATGTGCCCGCTCTACTAAGAAGGTGGGAGTGAAAGCGTCTTTGCCTAAAAGATCAGTAAGTAGTTTTTCAACAAATAAGTCCATTCACCCCACGTTGGTGGACTCCGGGACCCCTAAAATGCGAATGGCATTGCGCCTGCTGCTCACTTCCAAGTCCTCGTTCTACAAGGCAACTGACTTGAGTATTTTCTCCATCCGATCAATTCTTTTCGTGGACTGCGCAGTGCCATCTTCCAAATCCGACACCCTCCCTTCTATATTGAGGGAGTGATGTGCATTGAGAAAGAGCTAATAGCACGTGCTTGAAGCATTCTAATTCCCCTTGACTCACACAGAGATAATGCTTTTGCCTGTCAGGAAGGACTGTGTTTACGTGATCTCTTGGTGGTGAATAGTTGGAATCTTGCAGTTCTTGTGGTTCTAGGTAAATAATAATAACAACAGGAGACTGCTGTTCAAAGGGAACACCCAGCTTCCTGGACGAGAGGGAAGATCACAGGATGTCAGGAAGAAGTTGATAGAAATTAAGTGGGTTACAGAGACTGATGGGGCCATGACGCAGATGATTTAATTCTCAAATGACTTGAGCATTAAGAAATATAGCAACAGCTAGAGTCGCAGCCAGAGGTTTTTGATTGGGGGAGAGATTATATCTGGCAAAGCAGAAAAAGATTGGCGTGTCATCAGCATAAAGATGGTATATGATTTCAAAGGAGGGATCATGTTGCCATGAGTGGTGGTGCTTCACCTAGCCCATACTCTGCCCTAAACATTTCCTGCTTCAGCACCGGGATACCCTTCCAGAATAACATAACATAACATGGATATCTGATATCCTGCATAGGCATCTGACTTTGTGCCTCTTGCTACATGACTTGTTTGGTGACCTGAAGCAAGCATTGGTCTCTTGGTATCTTGTTGTAAGGGAGATTGTCAGATGGGTTGTTAGTCACAGAACAGGACCCTGCCTTCTAGATTATCTTTTGATCTTAGCTTGGACAAACAATGAGCTTAGCCTTGCATGACCTAGCGGACAGTGCAGAGTAAATAGAACTGCTCTACTCTGCATAAGAAATAGCAGTCTAACTTAACAGAAAAGGATACAGAGAAGCATACTGTGTTGATTGACAGGTGGGTGGATAGAAACCAGTGGCAAGTCAGTCACATTTGATGTGGGGGTGAGAGAGGGTGACCTATGTCTTTTTGGTAGTGATTTGATCGCCCTTGGTTTAGCACTACATGGTTTTACTAATATCAACCATGTTCTGCATGAGAGTTTCTGATGGGATGCTTTGCCTCTGAAAGTGCTACTTACTATCCAACTCTGCGTGGTAAGAGGGTGAGTGTAAAAGAAATGAATGGGTGTGATTGGGGGATGTGTGACTAGTAGTACTTAATCATTAAATTATGTTTTTTCTTCATATGGTGCAAACTGTACTCATGAGAACACTTTGATGGTGTCTGCGATGAAGGTGAAGCAGATGAACAATCACGTCACGCTGGCAAGACTGTTGGATGTTGCCAAAGAAACATCATTCAGGTAAGTCGGTGACTAGAAGGTATACCAAATCTGTGGGCCTCCTGGGAAGCATCTTGGTATACCCTCTAGGAATCCGGATCTAGTTCTTAATCTTTCAACAAGAGGAGCATAGGGTCAGGTTATAGACATACTCTTTTTTCCCTCCTAGGTGGACCAGGAACTTCAACAACCGTCAACTACACATGTTTAGCCAGGGACAGCTTGTAGCTTTATGGTAGCTTGCCTTGAGCTAATGCCATCACTGAGGTGCGTTTGCTGCCAGCAGAGCCACAGCACCACTTTGTACAGTTGGTTCAAGGCAACCTCGCTCCTGTTTTGTGTCTCCTGGCTCTGCCATGAATGTTTAGTACAGGGACAGGTTGTAGGCACACTCTCTCTCTTTTTCCCCTTCTAGGTGAACCGGGCACTTCGACAACCATCAACAACACATGTTTAGACTAGGGAAAGTTTGTAGGTACATGCTTTGCAGCTTGCCTTGAGCTAATGCCCTCACTGAGGTGCGTTTGCTGCCAGCAGAGCCACAGCACCACTTTGTACAGTTGGTTCAAGGCAACCTGGCTCCTGTTTTGTGTCTCCTGGCTCTGCCATGAATGTTTAGTACAGGGACAGGTTGTAGGCACACTCTCTCTCTTTTTCCCCTTCTAGGTGAACCGGGCACTTCGACAACCATCAACAACACATGTTTAGACTAGGGAAAGTTTGTAGGTACATGCTTTGCAGCTTGCCTTGAGCTAATGCCCTCACTGAGGTGCGTTTGCTGCCAGCAGAGCCACAGCACCACTTTGTACAGTTGGTTCAAGGCAACCTCGCTCCTGTTTTGTGTCTCCTGGCTCTGCCATGAATGTTTAGTACAGGGACAGGTTGTAGGCACACTCTCTCTCTTTTTCCCCTTCTAGGTGAACCGGGCACTTCGACAACCATCAACAACACATGTTTAGACTAGGGAAAGTTTGTAGGTACATGCTTTGCAGCTTGCCTTGAGCTAATGCCCTCACTGAGGTGCGTTTGCTGCCAGCAGAGCCACAGCACCACTTTGTACAGTTGGTTCAAGGCAACCTTGCTCCTGTTTTGCGTAAAAGCGCAGTAGGTCCACTTGTTATTATTGCGCTGGTTAGGCCCCTCCGCGTCTTCTGCGCGCCGTTCCAGGACGCACATTCTCTCTGTGAGGTCCTCTACATTAGGGTTCAGTGCCTTCTGTTCTAGCTGTAACTAACTCAGAGAATTTTTTCAACCATATCCATCCGATCTGCTAGTCAGGGAGACCGGTAAGGTACTGAAAAAGAGATAGGTTTCATTCATTAGTGGTATTCCAAGGTCAGTGTTTTATGAATCCTGATCATCAAGGCGCCGCACCCCTTTCATCATATTATGTAGATTTTGACTACAATCATGAGTTGTCTCTGGCCAGAAGAGGCCTTTGCTGTTTTTTTTATTTGTTCCCAGTGGACTATTGCCTTGTTACTTCTCCCAGCTACTTCAGCTCATCTACTGATTGATCAGAGCGTGATCTGTCATGCAAGGTTAGGGGCTGGTCGAGAATTTCTATCAGAAGTGTCCATGTCTGTATCAAACAGTGAGGCCCAAAAACTCTCCAGCAGGCCTAGGTCATCATAATATATTGTCTTGTTGACATGACTGATTAACCCCTTAACTGCTGGGCCTTTTCCCCCCAGTGCTGAGCCCTTTTTTGGCTATTTGTAGTAGTTCGCGATTAGGCCTCTGTAACTTTTTGACCACATAAGGTATCCACGTCAAATTTGCGTCCTTTTCTTCCAACATCATGGAGATTCTAAAGGTACCCAGGGTTTGTGGATTCCCCTGGAGGGGTCCCAGATTTTAGCCAAAATACAGCTAAATTTTGGTTTTTTGGGGAAAAATGGGAAAAAAGTCCCGCATATGAAAGCGTCTGGGTTTTTCCCTGCAAATGGTATCAAAAAAGGGTTTGTGGGGCTGAAATCTCCATTTTCCCAGATTTTAGGGAATGACAGACTTTTGTCAGAAAACCCAAAAATTTTACACAGTTTTGGCATTTTTCTGGGACATAGCCTATTTTTGCTATTTTTTGTGCTTTCAACCTCCTTCCAGTTAATGGTAGAAATGGGTATGAAAGCAATAATGGATCCTGGAAATCTATACATTTTAGAAAAGTAGACAAAATGCTGAATTCAGCAAGGGGTCATTTGTGTAAATCCATCAAGGTTTCTTTATAGAAACTAACAGTTAAATATAGGAAAAATGGAAAATTAGTTGAAAAAAACAGCCTTTTGTGTCAACGTTTTCACCTGTAACTTCTTCTAATTATGACTGCTCTTTGAAAAAACGCAACGTGGACACACCACAATTTCACAGTGAAAAACGACCCTTTTTTGGCAAAGTGCCTAGCTGTAGTTTTTGAATCCTAGCTCTGCCTGCATCTAGGGAAACCTAGCAAACCTATATATTTTTGAAAACTAGACACCCAGGGGAATCCAGGATGGGGTGACTCTACTGCCTCTCACCAGGTTCTGTTACCCAGAATCCCTTGCAAACCTAAAAAATTGTCCAAAAAAACAAATTTTCCTCACATTTCTGTGGTGGAAAGTCCTGGAACCTGCGTGGATCCACAAATTTCTACCCACCCCGCGTTCCCCAAAGTCTTCTGAGAAAAATGGTACCTCACTTGTGTGGGTAGGCCTAGTGTTCGCATCAGGAAACGGCGCAAAACGCAACGTGGACACACCTCAATTTCACTGTGAAAAATGTCCCTTATTTGGCAAAGTGCCTAGCTGTAGTTTTTGAATCCTAGCTCTGCCTGCATCTAGGGAAACCTAGCAAACCTATATATTTTTGAAAACTAGACACCCAGGGGAATCCAGGATGGGGTGACTCTACTGCCTCTCACCAGGTTCTGTTACCCAGAATCCCTTGCAAACCTAAAAAATTGTCCAAAAAAACAAATTTTCCTCACATTTCTGTGGTGGAAAGTCCTGGAATCTGCGTGGATCCACAAATTTCTACCCACCCCGCGTTCCCCAAAGTCTTCCGAGAAAAATGGTACCTCACTTGTGTGGGTAGGCCTAGAGCCCGCGACAGGAAATGGCGCAAAACGCAACGTGGACACACCCCAATTTCACAGTGAAAAATGACCCTTTTTTGGCAAAGTGCCTAGCTGTAGTTTTTGAATCCTAGCTCTGCCTGCATCTAGGGAAACCTAGCAAACCTATATATTTTTGAAAACTAGACACCCAGGGGAATCCAGGATGGGGTGACTCTACTGCCTCTCACCAGGTTCTGTTACCCAGAATCCCTTGCAAACCTAAAAAATTGTCCAAAAAAACAAATTTTCCTCACATTTCTGTGGTGGAAAGTCCTGGAATCTGCGTGGATCCACAAATTTCTACCCACCCCGCGTTCCCCAAAGTCTTCCGAGAAAAATGGTACCTCACTTGTGTGGGTAGGCCTAGAGCCCGCGACAGGAAATCGCACAAAACGCAACGTGGACACACCCCAATTTCACAGTGAAAAATGACCCTTTTTTGGCAAAGTGCCTAGCTGTAGTTTTTGAATCCTAGCTCTGCCTGCATCTAGGGAAACCTAGCAAACCTATATATTTTTGAAAACTAGACACCCAGGGGAATCCAGGATAGGGTGACTTTAATGCCTCTCACCAGGTTCTGTTACCCAGAATCCCTTGCAAACCTAAGAAATTGTCAAACAAAACACATTTTCCTCACATTTCTGTGGTGGAAAGTCCTGGAATCTGCGTGGATCCACAAATTTCTACCCACCCCGCGTTCCCCAAAGTGTTACGAGAAAAATGGTACCTCACTTGTGTGGGTAGGGCTAGTGTCCGCGTCAGGAAACGGCGCAAAACGCAACGTGGACACACCTCAATTTCACTGTGAAAAATGACCCTTTTTTTGCAAAGTGCCTAGCTGTAGTTATTGAACCCTAGCTCTGCCTGCATCTAGGGAAACCTAGCAAACCTATATATTTTTGAAAACTAGACACCCAAGGGAATCCAGGATAGGGTGACTTTACTGCCTCTCACCAGGTTCTGTTACCCAGAATCCCTTGCAAACCTAAGAAATTGTCAAAAAAACACATTTTCCTCACATATCTGTGGTGGAAAGTCCTGGAATCTGCGTGGATCCACAAATTTCTACCCACCCCGCGTTCCCCAAAGTGTTACGAGAAAAATGGTACCTCACTTGTGTGGGTAGGCCTAGTGTCCGCGTCAGGAAACGGCGCAAAACGCAACGTGGACACACCTCAATTTCACTGTGAAAAATGACCCTTATTTGGCAAAGTGCCTAGCTGTAGTTTTTGAACCCTAGCTCTGCCTGCATCTAGGGAAACCTAGCAAACCTATATATTTTTGAAAACTAGACACCCAGGGGAATCCAGGATGGGGTGACTTGACTGCCTCTCACCAGGTTCTGTTACCCAGAATCCCTTGCAAACCTAAGAAATTGTCAAAAAAAACACATTTTCCTCACATTTCTGAGGTGGAAAGTCCTGGAATCTGCGTGGATCCACAAATTTCTACCCACCCCGCGTTCCCCAAAGTGTTACGAGAAAAATGGTACCTCACTTGTGTGGGTAGGCCTAGTGTCCGCGTCAGGAAACGGCGCAAAACGCAACGTGGACACACCTCAATTTCACTGTGAAAAATGACCCTTTTTTTGCAAAGTGCCTAGCTGTAGTTATTGAACCCTAGCTCTGCCTGCATCTAGGGAAACCTAGCAAACCTATATATTTTTGAAAACTAGACACCCAAGGGAATCCAGGATAGGGTGACTTTACTGCCTCTCACCAGGTTCTGTTACCCAGAATCCCTTGCAAACCTAAGAAATTGTCAAAAAAAACACATTTTCCTCACATTTCTGTGGTGGAAAGTCCTGGAATCTGCGTGGATCCACAAATTTCTACCCACCCCGCGTTCCCCAAAGTGTTATGAGAAAAATGGTACCTCACTTGTGTGGGTAGGCCTAGTGTCCGCGTCAGGAAACGGCGCAAAACGCAACGTGGACACACCTCAATTTCACTGTGAAAAATGACCCTTATTTGGCAAAGTGCCTAGCTGTAGTTTTTGAACCCTAGCTCTGCCAGCACCTAGGGAAACCTTTCAAACCTATACATTTTTGAAAAGTAGACACCCAGGGGAATCCAGGATGGGGTGACTTGACTGGCTCTCACCAGGTTCTGTTACCCAGAATCCCTTGCAAACTTAAAAAATTGTCCAAAAAAACACATTTTCCTCACATTTCTGTGGTGGAAAGTTCTGGAATCTGCGTGGATCCACAAATTTCCACCCACCCCGTGTTCCCCAAAGTCTTCCGATAAAAATGGTACCTCACTTGTGTGGAAGGCCCAAGTACCCGCGACAGGCTAGGGCCCAAAACATATTGAGGTGACATTAAAATTGCCTATCACAAAACAACCTGGTTTTGCAAGGGGGTCACCTCGGATTTTGGCCCCGTGCTCGGCGGCCAGCTAGGGAAACCTATCAAACCCACACATTTCTGAAAACTAGACACCCGGGCGGTTCCAGGGAGGTATGGCTTGCGTGGATCCCCCAACGTTTTCTTACCCATAATCCCCTGCAAACCTCAAATTTAGCTGAAAAAATCACTTTTTCCACACATTTTTGTGTGGGAAAGTTGTGGCATCGCCGGGCAGACACGCATTTCCTACCACCCAGTGTTCCCCAAGGTCTCCCGATAAAAATGGTGCCTCACTCGTGTGGGAGGCCTAAGTACCCGCGACAGGCTAGGGCCCAAAACGTATTGAGGTGACATTAAAATTGCCTATCACAAAACAACCTGGTTTTGCAAGGGGAGTCACCTCGGTTTTTGGCCCCGTGCTCGGCGGCCAGCTAGGGAAACCTATCAAACCCACACATTTCTGAAAACTAGACACCCGGGGGGTTCCAGGGAGGTATGGCTTGCGTGGATCCCCCAACGTTTTCTTACCCAGAATCCCCCGCAAACCTCAAATTTAGCTGAAAAAATCACTTTTTCCACACATTTTTGTGTGGGAAAGTTGTGGCATCGCCGGGCAGACACGCATTTCCTACCATGGCTGGCTGTGATCGCGCTGCGATTGAGGCTAGGCATCTGACTTATGCAGCCGCAGGACTGATACACATAACACTTGGCATGTATGAGCAAAGACCCCGAGCGGTCTTGCGCTCCTACATTTCGCTGTACGTGTGGGCCCGCCCTCCGGGTGCATGCTACATTGCAACATCGACTACTGTGGCCCTGGTGGCAACAACACTCCAACACAAAGGCACGCTTACCGCACTTCCTGCTCAAGGCCAGACCAGAGCCACGCCCTGATCCCCCTGCTGAATCAGCACACCCCGGCGCTGACCTGACGTACGCCGGACCACCACACGCCGCTTGTGCATGCAGGGGAGGAGGGCGTAGCTACAAGTCCAAGGTCTTAGCCACTGCTGAGGTGACATGGTATCGTCCGCTGAAGACAGCACACTGTGATGTTGCAGGGCTCAGGCCCATCATGCTGACATAATGACCACACGGACACACTTGCTTAGATGGTGTGAATGGCTACGGGCACGTGCGCCTGGCCACTTTTATTAGCAGGCTCACATGTCGAGTGACACCTGTGTTGGATGTGTGTGGGGTGTGTGTACACCAGCCTTCATGGAGTTCCTGGTGCAGTCAAAATATGACAACAGTGTCCATCGTTAAGGACACAACCATTCAACCATAAAGGCTCCATGACTTGAGCTGCACAGAGTCAGTGGCCCCGGATGCACAGCATCCTGCACGGGCCTACCGCCACGGGCCGCTGACTTGCGGTGCATTGGGGCAGCGTCACGAGAGCAGAGCAGGTTCTCGTAGATGACAAAGGGGGTTGTCGCGTAGTGTCTCGGTGGACAGTGGAAGGTGTACCCCCAGGGCATGATGCAGAGGCCAGAACCACGCAGAAACAGTCACTATGGTGGAGATGAATGGAACAGACACATGTCGAACACCAAGTCCGTCCCAGCCAGATGATGATGCAGACAACCCCCAGGCCATGGACTCAGACGCCACCAAAGTCCAACCAGAAAGTGCCCATGACTCATTGCGCACAGAGTTAGTGGCACCAGTGCTGATAGGGGATGCCGCCTGCGATGAGGCGTGTCCAATGGTGTGGACTCCTCCATATTTTACGCAAGTCACAGTTCCACATGTGTGACCTACTGGACCGAGGGGTAGGCCGGGGGCAGCGGTCAGCACGGGCCCACAGACACGTGGCGTGTGCTTGCGATGCAGGGTATGGGACACTGATCGAAGGGAGTTCAGTGATATAAACTCTGCAATAAACATATGGTCACTGCCGTTCTGTACTCGAGACACAGTTCCACATGTGGGACCTACTGGACTTTCTCTGACTGCAAAGTGAGAGGAGTTTTTAAAGTGAATTATGTGAAAAAGTGTAGGAAGCTGGCTCTGTATATGATATTGCCACTTAATACCGTGCAGAGAGTCCAGGGGGTCTCCAAAAGTGTACAGGGCTCAATGTTGAACCCAAAATGCTCTATCAGTGGTAGTGTTGGCGAGCAGCATTAGGCCTAACACAGAGGAGTGTAAGACATGTATTGCACAACCATGACCAATAATGGACACACGACTCAAAAAGGAGATCCACAACAATTTTAGAAAGATATACTTTGTGAAGATCTTAGTTTTAAAATAAAATACAATCGGGTAAGTACGTTTTTAAATAAAAATACTTTTCACTTTCATAAGTTGACAGAATATTTTCAGAACAGTTCAATATCCTATGGTGAAAACAATATAGCGGTTAAACAGGTAAGTACCACACTTAAGGTTCCAGTCTTCGGGACCAAAGGTCAGTTAGGGCAAAGGGTAAGGTGAGTACCAAAACTGCACCACCAGTGGTACAGGGGCGGCTGGGTGCAGAGGTCAAGGTCGGAGGTTGGCCCAATGCTTTCCAATAGAGACTGGGGGTGCCTAGAGCCACAGTGCTTGCAGATAAGTAGATCGGTTGCAGGTGCCAAGCTTTGGGGGTTAGCACAAGCACAGGGGGGCTTCAAAGAAGCACCAAACATACACCACCAGCGGCACAGGGGTGGCCAAGTGCAGGGTGCCAATTAAGCATCAGGCACCCAATGCTTCTCAATGGAGTTTCTTCTTTTGACAAAAAGGCTGCAGGTGTGGCACCGGAGGTGGCAGGCGAGTGACCAATGATAGCAGAGGTAAGTAGAGGTGTAGGGGGTCATAGGGGCAGGAAGGATCCAGCCATAACGCAATAATGACATTGAAAGACTTAGAAAAGTGTAATTAGAGGTCAAATGTCAACAGACATGATCCCCGACACCATTTAAATCAATGAAAACACTAGTATTTATCAAGACAATTACAATAATGCAACACTAGTAACAAATGATCCAAGGGTAGTGCAATAACGACCTTGATACACCTAAACAAGTATAATTAGAGGTCAAAGGTCAAAAAGCATGACCTCCTCCAACACAGTAACTAAGTAGAATGTAAGTACTCATCATTACAACTCCAATAACGCCTCATTTGTAACAAATTAACTAACAGTAATGGATTAATGACCATGAAAAACTTAGAACAGTGAAAATAGAGGTCAAAGGTCAAACCACATGACCCCCTCCCACAAATTTAATGAACAAAAATGTAAGTACTTATCATTACAATTCAAACGCTGCAACACTTGTAAAAAATGATCTCACCATAATGGAATAAACACCTTGAAACACCTATAATAAGTGCAAATAGAGGTCAAAGGTCAAATATTATGACCTCTATAATAATTTGAACAAGGAAAAAGATAGTACTGTGCATGTCAAGTCAAATAATGCCACACTTGTTGAAATTGATCCATGGGTAACAGAATAAAAAGAAAAAAAGGTTAAAAAATCTGTATTTAGGGGTCAAAGGTCACATTTTTTTCACCTCTTATAAAATTTGACTAGTTGACCTGTGAGATCAGACAATGACCTTTCCAAAGAGACCTCACTTTGCAAAAACAATTTCACTGTTACAAAGATACATCCTTTGCACACTTCCAGGAGCTACCATTTAGGGTCAAAGGTCAAGGACTGTGACCTTCAGGAGTCTATGCATGAAATCATGTGCCAACTATTCACAAAATATGCATCACTACTGTGCATAAAAGTCAGAAAATACATTTTGAGATGTTGAACATATCTCCAAATAACAAGACTGAGATCATTATATGAAAAACATCAATAGACGAAACAGCATGTCGGCCATTTTGTAGTTTGTAAAGTGCTGTCAAAAGCAACAAAAATATGCATTTTCATATATTTACTAACAGTAGTCTCTGAAACATCCATTTTACTTCTGTGAACAAATTCTGCTAGGCTTATAACTTTATATTCTGCACAACAATAGAAAAACATGAAAAATGTATGTGCCTTATATCTATGTCATAGTATGACAAAGAGCCATAAAAAACACAAAAAACAAAATCAAAATCAAAATCTGCCTTTTTACCAGGTGAGCAAACAGACTAATAAATATTTCTGCATATTTGCTTTTGGTAAACACTATTTTTTTATTACTCTACCAACGCGGTCATTTACACTTATCATTTTCACAGTCACCTGGCGGCCATCTTGAATTGTGTCATGTGACTTCAGGGTGTTTTATAAATGTATGTTTTATATATAAATTAATAGTACAAGAAGTACTGAAACCAACAATATATAGTTTCCCAACATTATAATCATAATTACACAAATTACAGCATGTTAAATCAAAGCACTCCAAAAAGTCATTAAATGGCTTGGCACTGAAGGATTTTCAATGGGCACTAATAGGGTTAAGAGTGCCTTCGCCATCGCCATAGCCATATTCTCCTTAGTGGGATAAGCCTCAATCCATTTACTGAATGCACAAATCACTACCAGTACATACTTCAAATTGCTAACTCGTTCCATTTTGATGAAATCCATCTGGAGAACCTCAAAAGGGAAGGAAGGCTGTGTAAAATTACCTGCGGGTGTAGGAGTACCTTTCCCAGGATTATGTTTCAGACAAATGATGCAATGTCTCACTAAGTGTGTGGCTACCTTAGGGATATTATCATTTTGCCATACTGGGTCCAGTAGCTTACATATTCCTTTGGCACTAATGTGTGCTGGGCCGTGGGCCATAGTAACAACAGGGAGCACATAGGTGTTGGGCAGCAACCATCTCTGTTTCCCAGACAAGTCAGTCCAACACCCATCCTCGTCCAAACGCCCTATCCTCTTCTCCCATTCTGCCAGTTCATCTACTATCGCCTCACTCTGTATTTCCCTGACATTGTCTAATGTGTCCTCGAACATTACATTGTCTGGAACCCACCTAGCGGGTCCTGCCACTAGCATCTGTTTCATCTTCGATCTAGCTGTCTCCTTAGCTGTCTGATCTGCAAAAGCATTTCCCCTTCCAACATCGTCTGTTACTGCTTTGTGAGCGCTACATTTTATTATTGCCAACTTATCCGGAAGTGTCAGTGCTGACAAGAGTCTATGTATCAATGGACCATGTTGTATTCGCAACCCGTGCGAGGTCAAGAACCCTCTCTCCGCCCAGAGGCGCCCGAAATTATGGGCCACCCCAAAGGCGTACTGGCTGTCAGTGCAGACATTGACAGTCAGTCCCTCACTCAACTCGCAAGCCCTAAGGAGGGCAACCAACTCTGCAGCCTGGGCCGATTGGTATGGGATATGGGATGTCTCAACTACAGTGTGTAACGTTGTGATTGCATAAGCTGCAGTGGTAGTGCCACCTGGTAGTTTGAAACAAGAGCCATCGACATATAGTTCCCCTTGGGGGTCAGATAAAGGAACATCAGGCAGGTCTACCCGTCCCTTCGTTTCTTCCTCAGTCCGAAATAAACAATCATGGACATCATTGTCCTTTTCTTCCGAAGGGAGGGGTAGTAACGTGGCTGGGTTCAGAGTAGTACATCTTTTGATGGTAATGTGCGGAGCAAACAAGGTTAACTCATATCCAGTCAGACGCTCACTAGTAAGGTGCTGTGTCTTTGTCTTATTCAACAGTGTGTTCACAGCATGAGGTACCATTACTGTGAGATCCGTATCAAGGACGAGCCCTGCCGATTGTCTGATAGAAACTGCCACCGCCGCTGCAGCCCGCAGGCAGCTCGGGAGAGCTCTGGTGACGTTATCAAGAATAGCAGAGAAATATGCGCAGGGTCTCTGCTTACCACCGAAACCCTGTGTTAGAACAGAAAGCGTGCAACCATACGCCTCATGTACATAGAGCTCAAAAGGCTTCTGGTAATCAGGAGTACCAAGCACAGGAGCAGAGCAAAGCGCAACCTTTAATTGCTCAAAAGCTTGCTGGCATGCAGATGTCCAAGGCAGGGGTTCATGCACATCTTTGATGGTCAGGTAAAGGAGGGGTTTCGTTTGTAAGGAATAGTTAGGGATCCAGTGACGACAATACGAAGTTATACCAATGAAAGCGCGTACCTCGCGTTGGGTCTTAGGAACAGGCATATTAGTAATAGCAACTATGCGTTCAGGTGTTAGTCTACGACCCGCCTTTGACAGTAGGTGACCTAAATAGGTGACCTCCTGTCGACAATATTGAAATTTCGAAAGTCACACCTTGTGGCCATGGTGTGCCAAATGTAACAAAAATGTAACTGTGGCCTCTTTACAACCATTTTCAGTGTCTGAAGCCACAAGGAGGTCGTCAACGTACTGCAACAGCACATTACCAGGGAGAAGTTCCAAGGAGTCCAATTGAGCTTTCAAAGCTTGACTATAGATACTAGGACTCTCCGTGTAGTCTTGTGGAGCACGACAGAACCCAAAGCTCCTTCTGGCTATTGCAAATCCGAACAGATATCTGCTATCTGTATGAATTGGAATGCTGAAGAAAGCATTCTTCAAATCGATGACTGAAAAGAATTTTCCAGACGGGGGAATCATTGTCAAAATTGTGGTAATGTCTGGGACTACAGGATACTGGGGAACCACTATCTTGTTCACCTCTCTAAGGTCAATTACGAAGCAGTAAACATCAGGGTGAGCATCAGAAGAATCCAAGGGTGCCTTTTTAAGAATAGGAAGAATAGGGCTATTACACACTCACCACTGTCACCTCGACCACTCCAGACTTAATCAAATCCTGTATTATTTGCAATAAGGCCTTTTCTCCTGCCTGGGATATTTTGTACTGGGGAATACGTGGTAATACAGCATTGTCTTTGAACTTTATAGAGACCGGTGGGATCTGGAGTAACCCCACATCCATGCCTCCTGTAGCCTACAGTGTACGTGGCACATCCTGAAACTCAGCGGGGAGGGGGGCATCCTTTGCGAGGCATTGTTTGGCACGGGCCACTTGCGGTCCAATAGTCATGTAAACACCATCGGGGGAACAAAAAATTGTCGCATGCAACCTTTTTAACAAATTCTCCCCACAATTTGACGTTAATAGAAACGGTGAATCAACCGTGAAGGGGCCAATAGTCAAAGCAAGAGGTTTGGAAATGGGGCTGACAACCGTCACGCCTGAGAAACCCACCAAAACATTGTTTTGGCCAGAGCCGCCCCCGGACCAGTGAACGGGAAATAGAGCTATTCATAGCCCCTGTATCAACTAAGAATTTCTTGGTTGTACCGTGTAAATCTGCAGTGACATAGGGTCCGCGCTGATCTACAGGTACCGGAACTGGTCCCTTGCCCTGTCCCTGGCTATCCTAGCTGTGAGACATCCCTGTCACTTCGTCCATGTCATAGTCATCATGATAGTACTGCCTCCCCAGGGGTCGTCAAAATAGTTCCCGCTCTGTCTTTTAGACGATGTATTCTCCGATCGCGTCTCCCCCCGGCCTCCTCCTCCTCTTCCACGTCCTCTAAAACCCCGACCTCTCGGGTCCTCGTCTTTCTGGACTAACTCCGGACACTCATTCCGCCAGTGTCCCTCCTGCTTGCAATATGCACATTGGTTGAGCCCAATGGGTGCGCTCAATGTACCACCCCTGTTAGACCGGGTTAGCCACTGGGCCGAACTCAAACCTCTTCCTCTTCCGTTATCCCTCTCAACTTGCTGCATCAACACCCTCGTCTACAAGTCTTTCAACTTTCTCCACTTTCTCCTTCTCTTCATTCTCTCTATGCTCATAGTACTGTGCCATACTCAATATTACCGACGGGGAAGAGGGGCTCCAAGTGCTTTGAGGCCTGCAACCTAGTCACAATCTCAGGAAGCAAATTGGTAACGAACCTGCTGACAAACAACCGGACACCACCTTCCAACGACAGGTCCTGGCCACTAAAGTCGAGAAACACCCCTTCAAACCTAGTAAAGAAATCAGACACACTCTCGCCCTTCTTCTGACGACATGCAGTCAACTTCTCCCAATCCACCCATATTCTCGGTGGAATAAGGGAATGCATATAGGTGATAATGCGACCCGGTAAAGCCAATATCTCCGCCTTCGGCTTGTCACCGGGCTTGCGGTCCTTATCCCACGACCTGATCTGATCCCATGTTCCTCCCAATTCCACCACATGATCCTGTGTGTGCACTTGCCTCCTTATATCCACTGGTACCAACAAGCCAAAGAACAACTCAATATCTGCTAACGTCATCACCGTGGAGGAGGCCGCCTCTGTCAACTCGTTATAATACGCAGGCTGGTTTTTCCGAGGGTCTGGCAACTGACTTTTAAGGGACATTACCTCACTCCTCTTCCAAGGAGTGTAGATGCACTGTTCCTGGAACCGAGCATCGACTCGTGGCCTAATTACAGTATTCGTGGAGTCGCGCAGTTCTGGTATTTCAGGATGATAAATGGGATGGACCTCTCTCATGGGGCACTGGGTCACTATCGTCGGAACCTTTTGGAGCAATCTGCCCCGATAACCCACCAATGTCATTACATTGCTAAAAACTTCGTTAGGAGCCATATCTGTAGCATATACCCTGTCCCGTATGTCATACATGTTCTGCGGTGCAACACCCTGAAAACACTGCTCCCACAGTCCTATTAGCGTGGTCGACATGTGCTTAAGGGCATGCTGCTGTATGAAGGGCTTGTAATCCTTCATCACACTCCACACATCTTCCACACTATAGATCGGGCTCCGAGCCCACTGAGCCGCCTGATTCGCCACCATTTGCTTCTCCTCATCACCCACAGCAGAACGCACCAACACTTTGTCCACACGATCTTGTGCTGCCGCCCAATTCCCTTCATGCATCCTACATACAGGGGTCTCGCTATTCAGCAGTGCTTGGGGTGTCATACTTGAGGGAGAAAGAGCAGATGAGGAGACAGGTATCATCATGTAAGGAGACAGTGTTGTAGGAGTGAAAGGGGGTGTAGCAGTAGAAACAGAGTCAGTAGACGGAATAGGAGAGCTAACGGCTCCGACCCCTGTTACTGGCGTGAGCAGAGAGGAAGCAGGCGGGCTGGGGCGAAGCAGTTTGACTAGAGGCATAAATACTAGGAAGAGCGGCACCAGAGGCCGGGGACTGAGATGTGGGAACCCTTGGGTATATCCGCTCAGGAGTATAGGGTGGTGGAGGGCGAGAATCCAATAGCTCTTCAACGAAAACATCACCTTCCTCTCTAGCAACATAGCATTTATCTGTTTGCAATCGAAACTTTCTATCTGCACATTCCATGCCTTTCTCTATCTTTTCCCTTTCATAGGCCACTGCTTTCTGCGTTATAGTTTGCGTCTGTCTCCTCCGGGCCTCTTCCTCTGCTCTCATACGCAGCTGCTTTGCTTCCTATTGCCATACTCTTAGAAAATCAAAAATCGACTGCCTGCTCTTTTTGGGGAACAATTTGTCCTGCAAGAAATTCAATTTTTGCTCATCAAACGAGCCAGTAAGTGGCCATTGTAACTCAGCATTGTCCCTCGTATATTTATTCCACAATGTGCTAAACATAATAGGGCTAATACCGTGCTTGACGTATACATCAAAATTTGGGGTACCCTCCGGAGGCGCAGGCTGGCTCTCTTCCAATCGAGCCTCAGTAGAACAGCACCGACACCCAAAACACTCCATTTTACTCAGACAAGGCATCTTAATATAAGACACATGTCTGTCCCCAACGGACAAGTATAACACCAACAAACAAAATAATAAAAGGAACAAAATAAAGAATACAAATATTGTTCAAAACTCAAATCAAAACGGTCCGAGGACCGCTCCCTACAGTCCGGAGACTGTACCAAGTTCACGAAGACAGGCTCTAGCCCCAGACTTTTTCAAGAGTAGACCAAATTTCCAGTTGGCCTGGCAGATTGTTTGCAAACAGTCCCAGACCTTTTTAAAAGTGGGCCAAATTTCCAGTTGGCCTGGTAGACTGTTCACAAACACTCTGTGTCTTTTAAAAGGTCCGAAAACCCACCAAGTTCAAACCAAGACAGCCCAAAGACCGTACCAAGACACAGCCCGTAGGCTCATGCCGTTCAAGCAAGGCAGTCCGAAAACTGCACCAATACACAGCCCCTTCAGCTAATGTCGTTCAAGCAAGACAGTCCGGAGACCGTACCAGGACACAGCCCGGCGGCTATTGTCGATCAAGCAAGACAGTCCGGAGACCGTACCAAGACACAGCCCGTAGGCTCGTGCCGTTCAAGAATGGCGTCATTTTTCAAGAATCAAATCACTCACCTGGTGCACACAGGTCGAGTCAAGTTATTCTCCAATGCTGACTCTTCGGACTAAACGGTCAACTCCAAGGTTTCGCCTTCTCAGGACCCCAGCCGGTGACCACTAGACGAGGAGTTGCCCGATCAGACGGGCGGGGCAGCTGCGAGAACCAAGCTCGACGTAACCCCGACCCTGCAACCCGATTACGGGTGAGCTGGATCACCTTGCGGGGTCCCTGTTCGGCCGCCCACTGAAGGAAGTGGCCCTTAGGGGCCACTCGGGTTATGTATAACCACCTGCTATGCCTTCCCAAGAAATGAAACCTAATGTAGCATGATACGAGTGCATAGCAGGAATGGGATTTTCAAATCTAACAACCTCTGTGCCAGATTTTATTGGATGTGATAATTTTAGCACTTGACAAAGGGCCCTCATTCCCTCTGCGAAGTGATGAGATTATGAAAAAAAGAAGAGTTTTTTTTCTGAACATCATATCACCCTCCAGCATTCTTTACGCCATCCTTTGCTAATTCCTATGACAGTTGGATGCCCCTTATTTATGGAAAGCTCTATTGGAATATAATCAGATGTTTAATCTTAGGACAGTAGCGGATTAGACATTATCATTACTCAAATGAATTTCCCCAATTGACATTAGTTTGCCACAATCCAAGAGTTCCAGAGCATACATATCTACTTAAGGGCATACCATTACAAAGCATGATTTACCACACATGTAAGACAATGCTTTGCATTATATCATGGACTCTTACCACACATTCTTGGTGTGTGTGTGTGTGTGTGCGTGCCTGCGTGCACGCGGGCTACTAAAAGTTACTTGGGGCTACAAAAGCAAATGGCAATTGATCCAAATGTGTTACTAGAAAAGGAGGATAATGAGGTATTGGCCAAATAATGTACCACTGCACATAATATTTTACTGCTGCCAATTGGTGATCTGCTAAACCTCCGTTTTTATACGACAGTGGACAATGTTCTACCTTAATTTTTCTGCGAATATGTTGAGCCAACTATATCACATTCTTTAACTAGTCCATGCTCCTCATCCGCCAGGAAAAGTAACCACATTAAAAGTGTTGGCTAGAAATCATTAACAACCTTGAAAGCAATCTGCCTTTTTGCATGGCCTAGTGGGCTTTTTCATCTTTTACAGACCCTAAATGTGCTGGCATTATGACACTGTGTTCTGTGACACTGCTATTCAGTGTTACAGTATATGTGCCCTGTCTTTAAAAGTGTACTGTAAACTGGGTTTAACCTACTTGGGAATAGTATGCCCTCACATTGAACAATTATCCAAAAGTTCTTTTCATTGTGTAGGTAAAAACGCATTTTCCAGGTGTAGGCTGTTGGAAATGGCCCTCTCTGCAGGGTCAACCCCAAACATTTTTCCTTCACCAGTGCTGAAGTGCTTGCACTCTATCCCTTAAACAGCCCCCCCCAGCTTTTTGCATTTTTGCGTATCACATATATGCCACAAAAATTGGCAAGGTGCGCAGTGCCTGTAATTTTATGCCCCGGGTGCATGAAAAAACACAAAAGTGCTCCTTCCTTGATGTATTTATTGTTTTATTGCAGGCTGTCTAGTAGCTCCAAGTACAGCACACACTGCAGTGATGGAAAGGCAGCAGAAATGCTTGCCTTTTTGAAGCTTTCCCACCCTCCCAAGTGATGCTGTAAATAATGATACATGGCCTTCCTTTGCTCTGCCTCCTCTTTCCTATTAATGGAGTTGCTTCGAAAAGGAGTAGAGAGCGAGGTAAACAAGCCTGTTTCAATATTTTCTTTTAGTTTCTTTAGGATGAGCACAAGTTTACTTCTCCTATATATTTTAACTTATTTCTCCATCTCCTCGCTTCACCCATTCCTCTGCCTGCTCCTTGACCTGCTAAACTAAAAGAAAGAAAACCAGCCTAGGGGAGGTCAGGTGTAGAGGTTGGTGAGTCAACAAATACATGAAGAGAGAACCAAGAGTCAGCCCTGGCTCTAAGAGCCCGGGACAAGCCCTGAAAATAGTTGACATGTCATGTCAGTCAGATATTGTTATAATATGATAAGGTGAACTAAATCTGACCTGCCCTTTTTGTCCTCAGCTGAAAGAATGCATTAATCACATATTATTTTTCTGTCATCGATATTCAAATAATAGAAAGAAGTAAATACTTCCTCTTTGTCGGAGTATGGTGATCAGGAATTATAGGGTTGTCTCCAGAATTTTCAGATCTGACAAAACACCCTCAACTGTGTTTGCTTTGTCCCGTTCTTTAATGGGGGTATGGAGAATCAGACAGAGTAGTGTTGGGTCCTGAGATCCCTACTGTACTGTCTAATGCTGGAAGTAATGGGATTTGCACAAGTTTTTTAGCTCAACCCTTTGATTTATCGACCCTTCCTAATGAGGTGCTACTGGAACTCAAGAATATAAGCCAATGGCTCTGGACATACTGCACAACACAATGATTGATGACGAATTTTTGAGTAATGATTCAATATTTTTAATAAGGTTTTAAGGATTCTTATTGATTTTATTGTTTTAATGTTTTTATGTGAACTGTATTCACATGCGTACTTTTATGGGAGTATCTGCCGAATAAAGGTTATGATATGATAAGGTGTCTCCAAAATTCAACAGCATTTCACTTTAGTACAGCCAAGTATATATAGCCATATTGAGAGGTATCTATTAAGTGGGAGAGTGTTTAAACATGAACTGAGAAACATTGCAGCCCTGATTCTGATGACAATGCATTAGTGAACTAAGAGGCAAGACAGTTGTCATGTGTACACTTTATATGGCCTAGATTCTTATTAGAGATAGAGCAACATTATATACTATTACATCAAATCAAAGACAGGTTTTTGTACAGCGCACATTCTAAACTCACATATTTGAAGTGCTTTCATGTGGTAATGACAAAAAGGAGGCTCTGTGAAAAAGTATTTGCTAATATCACACAATTTGGTCAAGCAGATTTTCCAGTTTCATGCTTACAAACCAGCTACTAGATGGGAATCTCTTTCAGACATCAAAATGTCTTTAAGTCTTGGAGGATGAGATTAGAGCATGGGTGACAGACAGAATCCACATTGTATTTTTGGCAGTTTATATAGCGAAAATATTGCCAAAGGATATGAGTGATTCACAACATACCGAAATCACGTTACACAGTATTCTCTTATTTCAGCACAAGGACATTTGACTTGATTCATAAGACGCTGAGCCAAGGAAGGGATTTAAACCTCGTTCTCCATGTTACATAGGAGGTAGCTGTAGCCACTAGAACACATCACTTCCTATTAAAGCTTAGCTCATTTCAGGCTTGAGGTTACAAGAGGAACTCGAGCCGAGCCACATTCAGGCATCTGGCTCACAATTCCAGTGGCTCGGACAACCTCTAGTCAGGGATTCTATCAGATGCAGTGACTATGAGAGCAAACATTGAGTATGATACGTGACAGCGTGTGAATGTATTGCTTTCTATTCCTGTACACAAATACATTGACTTTATCTAATCGTGTCCTGTCTTGACATAGTGTCAGTGTGAGGAGGAGCCCTATGCTTTTGTGATTAGGAGAGGATACACCATGGGACTTTCCTCCAGATTCCCTTTTTATTAAGACATAACTATTAAATATTGCTAAAATTAGGTGCCCAAAAAAATGCAACATGTGCTGCAAAATTTCCATTTTTGTGTCGCAACATTTCCCAATCAATGCCACAATATCCTGGGGGATCTACCTAAACATGGTAAAACTGAATTGTCCTCCATCTGATTGGCACATTTAATTTACTTGCAAGCCTCAAATAAAGTGGTACTACATGTACTCAGGGCCTGTATTTAAATGCTAAATGTGGGCCTGCAGCACAAATTGTGCCACCCCCTGAAGTAGCCCTTTAAAACATGTCTGAAGCCTGACATTTCAGCCATAGTGTGGTTTTAAACTGCCATTTCAACCTGGCAAAACTAACCTTTTGCCAGGCCTAAAACTTCCTTTTAAGTACATATGCCACCCCAAAGCTAGGTCTTAAAAGACCCATAGGGAAGGGTACATTGTATTTGAAAAGTAGGACATTTGGGTTTAAGTTTTAATATCCTGGTAGTGAAAAACTACTACATTTGTTTTTCACTACTGTAAGGCCTATGTCTCCTATTGCACTACAGTATTATATTTAATAAGTGCTTACTTTTGATTGGGAGCAGGTAGAAATGCCATGCTTGGATTCATGTGAATTGTAAATCAAAATACTCCTTAAATACTCCTTAAAGTCAGTTTTTAAGACACAATTCTAAAACTTACATTTTTAGAAATTTGGCATTTTCTTACCGTAATCATTTGATGCCTACTGTCAGTGACCTGGGCCATGACTGTGTATGGCTCCACTGTTGGGCTATGTATATTCCTGCCAGACAATGAGACAAAGGGGCTGGGTGTAGGCAGAATGGGTCATCCTGCCAGGATGGATGGGGCAGAGCTGTTCCCTGCCTACTTACATTTCAAACAGGCTTGTCTCCAGCACACACAAAGGAACCTGGCACTAATATTTTTTCACCCCAGACTCTTGGAGTTTTGGCAGGGGAAAGGAAGAACTTTCCAGAACCAGATGTTGAAGGTGGCCCTGAATGACCCCCTTTCAAAGGCTGGCACCAGGTATAAATATTGGACCCTCAGA
Organism: Calotriton arnoldi; assembly: GCA_963921515.1. NCBI lineage: Eukaryota > Metazoa > Chordata > Amphibia > Caudata > Salamandridae > Calotriton > Calotriton arnoldi. Next base: position 735,923 of record CAWUFW010006083.1, read on the forward strand.
ACACCATTTCAGTACACTCCTGGATGTGTGGACATTACAGAGGGAGGACTGCCAAGTTCCCTAGAGGACTGTCCCGCTGCTTGAGGCCTGCCTTATTCTCCAGTGGACCGTCCTACTGCTTGAGGCCTGCCTTGTTCTCCAAAGGGCTACCCTGCTGCTTGAGGCCTGCCTTGTTCCCCAGTGGACTGCCCTGCTCTCTGAGAAGGAAAACTGGACCTGCTCTCTTCATCCCAGGATAACCTGAGTGACACCCATGGTCAGTTGATTTACCTCCCGTATGAACTACAGGGACACAACAAGCTCCAATGGCCTCCCTGCAACTGCCCAACTGACCTGCTGCACTGGGCCTGCAACTGGGCCTGCAACTGGACCTGACTGAGCCCTGCTGGCCTCTGCTGCAGTGAGTCCCTAACTCCCAAGAGGTTCCTCCTCACATCCTGGACCTTTGGCTGGCATCAGTTGAGCTCCATCAGGGTATCAAAAAGGGGACCTTAGACATCAACTCTTTAGTACACTTCTGGACCTGTGGGTAGTCTGCCAGGAAGAAGGACTGCAGTGCTTCTGAAAGGACTGCTACTCTGCTGAACTGCTGCTCTGAGGAACTGCTGCCCTACTGGTTTGCTGCTCTGTTGTCCAGCTACTCTTCTACCTTCTGCCTAGGTACAAGGACTTGATCTTCAACTGTCCCAGGACCTCCAAAGTGACTCACAAGTGCTAGTTTGCTGGCCTCCTGTTCAGAGCCACAAGGACTCAAAATTCTTAGACCATCTTGAATCCACACCTAGCCAGCTTGAATAAGTCCAGCCCATTGGAAGTAGTGCTAAATGTGTCCAGATAGCCAAAATCCCAAACTGAAGACTTAGACAAATTTTGGCTAAAAAGGCTTGGGAAACAAAGAATAGACCAGAACCAACCTGCTCACCTATCCGCCTGAGGTGCGTCAACAGCCAGATTGACTTTGCAGCTTCTCCTGCTACATTCTTCTCTGCAATAGCAAATCTGTTTCAGTGGTCCTTCTACAAAGGGGTATCTGTCCTCATGGAACTGTCTTCCCACTACAGCCCTGTGCCTCGCTCCGCTTGAGATTTTCTACTTCCCATTCAGAGACGAAGTCAGAATGCAGAAGTCTTCAATGCGGCTTCGACCCAAGGAAATCCGACAACCACGCTCCCTTCTCAGACACATCCAGCAGCCTTGCCTGACTGGACTTCACCTTCTCAGACACTTTTTCTCAGAATTTCTTCTAAGTCCAAAGGTAAGTGCTGATCAGGCCCAATCCACTTTGTGTATCCGAACTGAGCTTCATTGTGTTCGGCCATATTTTTCCTCTTTGACCCGGTCTCGCGCGACTAGATGTCTGTGGTTGGCGCTTTGAACATTTAGGTGGTAGCTTTTACTGAAAAATATTTAAAGAAACATAACTCATGCTCTACTGATTTTTTTGTTGTCATTTTGGTGTCAAATAATGTAATACAATGTACTCTATTTTTCTAAAATTGCTTGGAATTTTTCTTGTGTTGTGTTTGCATTTTATCATTGTTTGTGTGCTGCATAAATACTTTACACATTGCCTCTAAGTTAAGTCTGACTGCTTTTTGTGCCAAGGTCCCTGTGGTTAAGCATTGGTTAATTTAGTGAATTTTTGTGGTTCACCCTGCAAGGAATTGTGGCTGTTGCTTGACCAGGGCTCACACCCCAGTTGGCCAACAACCCAATTGCTAGCAATCACCAATGAAAAGTTCCGGTGAACCCGACTCTTCGCGCTACAGTGACTGCCAGTGATGACCATCAGTGTGAGGTCTGCACTTCGCATTACAATGTGATGATCAAGCAACAACCGTCTGTGATACCCGACCTTTGTGCTAAAGCGACGACCATTCACAATGCTCTCCCATCTCCTTGCAGCCTCCTCACCCACAAATGGAGCTCTTCATGCTGGGCTTTCAGAAGGTAACATTTTCAGTGGGTCTAACCTGGTACCTGTATCTGGCCCACACTCCATTGCAGTAGTCCTGAACTTGTGACTTTCCCCCGGTTTAGCATGACAAGATTACTGTGAGTGGTGCTTTTGCCTTTAAGCCAAATATCTACTAGACACTTGCATATCTCTGGTTCTACTGATTGGATTTTTGTTGTTCTGGTTTCATGCTATTTAATAAAGTGTACTCTATTTCTCAAATTTTGTTTGGGATTTTTCTTGAGTTGTGTTTTCACTTCATTACTGTTTGCGTGCTGCATAAATACTTTACACATTGCCTCTAAGCTAATCTTCACAGCTTCGAGCCAGGCTATCATAGTCTGAAGAACAGGTTAATTTAGTGACTGGTGTGGTTCACCTTAACAAGGATTGTGGCTGTTGCCTTAGTGGGGCTTCCAATGACTCAAATAATAACCTAATTCCTTACAAAGGTCTAGATATGAATAACATCACTTTATTACAACTAAGCATGGGAAAATACTAGGGAGATGATTAAAAGTTATGATGTCCAAAATCAAATTCAATGGTGAAAGAAGATTTTTGCAAACTTGAACAACAATATGAAAGTGCACTTTGTGTTGCCTGGTAGAAAAGCAGATTCGAACAGATGTGCCTCTCAACCATACACCAGCTACCCATTACCGATGCTTGGCTGAATAACTTACAACTCCGCTCCTGAAAAACAATAACTTGGCCTATGGGTCCAAGATGACAGAGGTATTGTCTGTAAGTGGTCACTTAGCAGAGAGAGGCGCAAGAACTGTTGGCAGGATAAAGGGCAACTTTCACAGTTCTTCCATTGTCTTAGAGAGGTCAAATGGGGCTATAAGGAACAGCTACCATTCATTCCAAGAGCCATCAAAGACTTTCTGGCCTTATCCCCAGCAAGAGGTAAAACCAGTTCTGGTCCTCACAGAGGACCACCTCCCCATAGGGGTGTGGCTAGTGGAAGTACCAGGGCTCATTCAAGGGAAGGAGCCAAATTGCTTTAGGGCTACTGAGAAGGGCTCCCTATAAACCAATAGAGGAAGTGTTGAAAAAGGATGTGTGGTTATTGTGAGAAAGCAGTATGGATTGGATGTAGGGACTTCTACAATCACTGGCTAGTAAATAGGCTAAGTCTAGCATCTCACAGCCAGCCCCTTCTTAAAAACATCTGAACCTGGGAAGAGACATATGGAAGAAAAGAAGATTCTGCATAACTGCTGGTGAAAGAAGACTGAAGGACCTCTGACTCCTGTTAGCAACGGTCAAACTGCTCTTCAAGTGTCAAGGGGTTATCCTCCAGTCTTCACAATAGGAATATAAAAGACAGAAGGGCTCCCACCTTTGCATAAGACCCAGCTGAAGACTTGGAACTGGACTGTGGGAGGGTGCTGTCGGGAGAGAGACCTAGTGTCTGGATACCTGCCCTGAGGACCTTAGGGCTGTGGGAATGATTGCATGATGACGTTTCCACCATCAAGGGCATTTTGAGACTTTTGGTTAGAGTAGGAACAGGGGCAGCAAGGCCTGTCTCCCATTTGGAAATGTGAGTGAAGTCACAAGGAAGTGCATTAGGAAGAATATGAGCAGTGACGTGTACTAGTATGATAGATTACCGCCTCTTCTCCTAAACTCCCTGTTTCTGTAAGGCAGAATATTTTGCTGGTAAATGTTGCTTGTTTTCATTTCTGGAGTAAGTGCAGCCCCTTATGGGCCATTTTTCTGCAATGCATATAGGCTGCTATTGACATTTATTTCTCAATTTTGCCTTAAAACTTTACAAATTCATATCCCCAGAAACCCCTTTCCAATTTTAACTAAGTTTGTGTATTTTTGCATATTATATTTTTCAAAAAATTAAGGGGCATATTAGCAAGGGCACTATCGCCGCTTTAGCGGCACTTTTGCCGCTAAAGCGGCGATATTCATATCGCCCTATCAGCAAACTGTCTCTAACAGCAGTTAGCGACAGTTTGCGGGCATTACGCCCGTTTTTTACCGCTTTGCATGTCAGCGATATTTATCGCTAATGACATGCAAAGTGGGCGTTTCCGATGAACAAACCTGGAAACACCCGCTAACAGGCCTATCGCCTATTAGCAAGGTGGCCATGGCCCCAGTTAGCGACGTGAAAAGTCGCGCTAACAGGGGTCATCGCCATTTATTTAACACCTGCAATTAGCAGGTGTTAGCCATACCTAACATGGGGGTGGATTATGCTGATACGACCACAGGGTCGTATCAGCAAGGTGTTCTCCCTTCTCCATGCAACATCGCTGGTTTTTCAGCGATGTTGGCCCATTTCCCCCGCTATCGCTGGAATATTCATCGCCATAGCGCTAATCGTTGCTAATACAGCGTTAGCGTGGCGATATATGCCAGCGATAGCCGGCGATAAAAAAAATCACGCTAAGCAGGGTTAGCGATGATTATCGCCTCTTCTTGCTAATATGCCCCTATATTGTGCTGTGTTCGTAACTGTAATGTTGGCTGTTACTGCTTGAAATTCACAAGCATGGTTTGGTTAATTAAGTTAGTTCACCTTTCCAACAATAATCGACTCACTTTGTGACACTTTTATATGTTATTTCATGCCTACTTGTGGCTCTGTCTCGTACCGTGGTATTTTAGACATTTTTCTTATTATATACGATAATCCCTGTAAAACGTTCCATGAATGAATTTTATGAATGTGAGCTAAAACAAAACATATTTCATATTTACTCACCTTGAGTACCATTGGCATAGTTTTAACAACAGCTTCCTTGTTGGGCTGTAACAGGTCATACATAGTCCAAAGGTCCTGTCGCCGTTATTTCCTTTCTTTTACCACATTTTTTGGCATTCTGTTTTAGCCCACTTCTGAATTTCACGAACTGTGCAAGCAAATATTGCACTCTAATAACGGTTAACACTATTATCTTGTAGTATGTCAGTTTGATCCCACGATATGGTAATATATTGGATACTTCTGATTTGCCTTGAACATGTAGGTCCTGATTCACAAAGTCTTTTATTTGCACAGGTAACATGAACTCATACGTGGAAGTGACTTGACTTACAAGTGCAAATTCACTTTTGCAATTCAAAACTTCGAATATGGGGGCATATTATCAAGGGCTCATCGCCACTTTAGCAGCACTTTTTTTACGCTAAAGTGGCGATATTTTTATCGCCCTATTAGCAAGCTGTCGCTAACAAGCGTTAGCGACAGCTTTCCGGCGATAGCACCCGTTTTTTCTATCGCCTTGCATGCCAGCGATATTTATCGCTAATGACATGCAAGGTAGGCGTTCCGTCTCTAAATCCAGCAAAAACTCCTGTTAACCGCACTTCGCCCTATTAGCAAGGATAGGCCGGACCCGCGAAGCGATAAAAAAAGTCGCGATAAGGCCCGTTAGCTGCAGGAACTTAAGACCAGAAAATAGCTGGTCTTAAAAATGGGAATAAGTCTTGGGCCCACATCCATGCGTGTTTTTGGTGCTGGACAGCGCTGCAAGCAATGTTGCAGCGCTGCCCTGCGACAAAAATACAGTGCAGGAATGTACACCATCAATAAGATAGTGCGCATTCCTGGGCCCCAGTCATGAAAAGGGTTGCTGTGCTGCGACAAGACAGCGTTGCAACACTTCTCATTACGCCCTCCTTGCAACAGCATGGATGCGCTGTACTCACTGTACAGCGCTCCATGACGCAAGTAATGACAGATATGTCATGAATCCTGACATATCTGTCTGCGCTAAAGTCACGCATTGCTGCAGTCGTGTCACAACCATGACGCAACTCCAGCAATGCATGGGGCCAGCCTATCCCTGTGGCACTGCCTCACCCTCACGCCTGCCATCAGGCAGGCGGAAAGTACTGACGCAGTGCTGTTCATGAGGGGTGCCCGAATGTCGGCGCAGTAGGAGATACATCGGTGGTTGTTGGGCGCTGCGGTGTCATCGTATGGAAGCATTGGTGGAGTGTTGGTGCGGATGGAGTTGACAAGATGTTCTTCGGTGGCCTTGATCCAGCTGTGAGGGGGTGCGATGATGGCAGTGGCGTCCGGTGGGCAAGGTGAAGTTACCAATGATGGTCGGTCCAGGAAAGTCTGGTGTTGTGGCTGCACTTGAAGTTCACGCTGGCGGAGGTGACGTGCTCGACCATGTGTCCTGCTATGTGGCTTGTTGCGGTGACTTGCTGCTTGCGTCTGATGTAGGGGACCTTCCCCATGAGGGGGTGGTGTCCTGGTCACTGGGGTTCTCCAGGTGGAACTTGAGGTCACCAAGTAGGATGTCGTTGGTGGATGGGAGATCCTGGGGTGCAATGAGGTCTAAAATGGTATTGGAGAATGGGGGGCCATGGCCCGGAGGGCCTGCACATGAGGGTGCCGCAGAGGATGCACCTGTGCCTGGTCCGGATCTTGGAGTTGATGTGGTCCATGGTCACCCTTGGGTCATTAGAGTGCGTGGTCAGTCGGAGTGATCTTCTGTAGGTGATGGCAATGCCTCCTCCCTGACGGTTGGGGTGCTCCTTGCGGGTGATACTGCAGCCGTCAGTGATGGTTATGGCGATGTCTGGTCCGGAGCAGAGGTTGGTCCTGCCAGGCGAGGTGTTGTCCAGGGTTGATGGCGAAGAGGCTGCTGGCGTCGTATCGGTGGAGTGTCCAAGAGGAATGCTCCTTGGTGCCGAGCGCGGTCCAGGGGCAGACGGACGCAAATGGCGTAGCCCATGGGTAGCCTTTGGCACGGGATACAACCATTACAACGCAGGCAGTACATCGTTAACAACGCAACTCTGACAACGCAGATGCCTTAACATCTCATTTGAATACAACGCATTGTGAGGTCAGTAATGGGGTAATTTCAACTTTTTCAGGTGTGCATGGGTATTGGATGTAAAATATGAAAAATGGGCTGTTTTTGGGGTAAAATATAAAAAATTGGGTGTTTTTTGGGGTAAAATATGAAAAATTGTGTGTTTTTTGGGGTAAAATATGAAAAATGGGGTGTTTTTTGGGGTACTTGTTTGAATTTTTGTGTGTATTTTTTGGGGTCAAATTTCTAAATCCTAGGTGTGTTTTGTGCCAAAATAAAGAGAAATTTGGGAGGTGCATTTTCTCAAATGTGATCTTTTGGGTGTCTTCTGGGGGTTCAGAAATGAATTCCAGGGTTCACGGTTGGGTCTGTAGTGCAAAGGTTATTCTTGGGTCGTACTCATTGTAGTGGGAACAGTGATCGTCATGTCTCAGCTATGCAACACCTACTCTACTGTTGCAATTTGCCTAGTATTAGCATGTATTAGAATGGAATGCGATGTCATGGCATGCATCGCAACTACGTATGTGCCTTTGGCACACGAGTGATATGCCCGCTGTGCATGGGCGCACAGCGGCCACCATTGAGAAGTGCTGAGGGGGGTGTCTGGACAGCTGTGAGGTTGTAAACCCCGTAATGAACACTGGATGGTGTGTGGCCGTGGGGATGTGTGTGTGAGCGTGTGTTGTTAAGAATTTATTGAGGGAAGTCTCACCTCTAAGCTGTGTCCCGTGTCTACGTAGCTCATGCTCTCCTGCGTCTGCTTCCAGGAAAAGGAAGTAGGCAGCCAGGCTCCCTCGCATGAGTCATTCACAACGCTGCGATGCAGCGGTGCTATTGTAATTTGGCAACAGGACAAGTCATGCAGCCAGGGGCCAGAGGGGTGGGCATGTTCTCCATGCAGGCTGCAATGCAGCCTGCATTGCGAACAGAGAAGTGCACATGTCTGTACAAGATCCAGAGGACGGACCGCACCAACCACCCGGGAGGGTGCCTCGCCATTGCACACAAGAGCACCCTCTGCCTCACCACCCCCAGCGGAACCTTCCCCTCCGCCAGACACCTGCACTTCCAGATCCAGACCAGCCACAACTCCACACTCTGAGGAACCCTCGTCTACAGACACCCTGGGCCCCGGACACACCAGCCAGCCCACCATCTCCACCTGGACGCCAGTCACAGCCGAAGACACAGCCTCAACCATGAAAGGCATGAACTCGTGGGCCCCCACCGACCCATGCCCTCCCCATCTACCACAGAGCCGCGGCCGCCATCACACAGGAACTGCAATGCACCATCAACACCACCTTCAAGACAGGCACCTACCCAGACGACTGAAAGCGTGCAGAAGTTTGGCCCCTTCTCAAGAAGACCACAGCTGACCCCACCGACCTCAAGAACTACCGGCCCATCTCGCTCCTCCGCTTCGCAGCCAAAGTTGCATAGTTGCAGAGTAAACAGTCAACAGGGAAGTGACACGATTCATTGATGACAACGCCATCCTCAACCCGTCCCAATCCGAATTGCAAACCAACCACAGCAATGAGGGTGTCCTACTGGCCGCCACAGACGACATCCGCACACTCCTGGACCAAGGCCACTCCGCAGCCCTCATCATACGCGTCCTTTCAGTGGCCTTCAACACCGTCTCCCACCACACACTAGTCGCAAGACTACACGACGCCGGCATACAAGACACAGGCCTCGACTGGATCCGATCATTCCTCCCCGGAAAGGGGAGACTGCCAACCTTCCTCTCCATTCCCACGTAAATCACCTGCGGAGTCCCAGAGGGTTCATCTCTGAGCCCGACCGTCTTCAACATCTACATGGCACCCTCGATGCCAACGTCCAACAACACGGCCTCAACATCATATCCTACGCTGATGACACACAGCTCATCCTCCCCCTCACCAAAAAGACCACCACCGCCAGACTCTACTTCCAGAACGGAATGCAGGACGTCGCAGTCTGGATGACCAACAGCTGCCTGGAGCTAAACGCCGGGAAGACAGGAGTCCTTGTCCTTGGAACCACACCTTCAGCATGGGACACACCTGTTGGCCTTCGCCCTCGGAAGCCCACCTACCCCCTCGGACCACGCCAGATACCTCGACATCATACTCGACCCATCCCTCACCATGAACAGACAGGTCTACGCTGCCACCTCCAGCTGCTTCAACACCCTCCGCATCCTCCGCAAGACCTTCAAATGGATACACCCAGAGTCAAGGAAAACAGTCACCCATGCACTCATCACCAGCAGACTGAACATTGGAAACGCACTCTACGCCGCCATTTACAAGTCCATACTCCGCAAACTACCGACATTACAGTACAATGCCGCCAGACTCGTCCTCGGCATCCCCTGGCACTAACACATCAGCCGACACCTACGTAGACTCCAGTGTCTCCCCGTGGTGATAAGAGTCACCTTCAAAATCATCACTCACGCCTCCGAATGCCTACACCACAACGTAACCAAATACCTCAACAACAGAATCAACTTCCACGTACACAAATGAGACATCCGATCTTCCAACCTCGCACTGTCCGAAACGTAGCGCATCTACAGAGCCAGAGCAGGCGGGAGAGCCTTCTCCCACATTGCATCCAATACCTGGAATGAGCTACCGGCAGACATCAGAGGTGCCCCCTACCTGAACACCTTCAGGAAGACCCTCAAGACCTGGCTCTTCGGCTTACAGATCTGCGGACCCCTCCCCTCAGTGCCTTGCGACCCTCACGGGTGTGTGGCATGCTTACAATTCCCCTGAGTGATTGATTGTTGAGTTATCATCATGTGATGATTGTTCCTCTTCTGCACTGCTTGAGGTGGTGGGGCAACACTCTTCCAACATAGCGGTAGACCCGCCACTGGGGGTGCGTCATCTACGTGTGATAGGTATGAGCGACTCCCCCCCGGCCCTCCTGCGCTACGCATCCCACCTTCTCCTTACCTGGACATTGACCCCGTGGCGCAATCCACTGCACTCTCTTCACATCTGTGACTCAGCCAGCAGGAGCCTGAGACAGGTGTGCTTTCACTGGGCTGGGTACAGCAGTCACCGTGTAGTCGGCTGGTGGACCGCCCGATGCAGTCGATGCAGCAGGGCTCCCTTAGGCGTGTAGTTGCAGCGCTCAGTCCGCACAAGTTCGATGTCGCACAGGGGCCTCACCCTCCAGGGCGTCCGGCCAGCCCAACATCATCCGTCCTGTGATGCAGGGAGACGGCACCCACCGTTGGTAATCCCCTCCATGCCCCCCGGTGTAGTGGTGGATCATAGTATGCAAAGCGGACATCACAGCGTTGGTGCGCAGGATCACCTCTACCATTGACTGCACCAAGGTGCGCAAGGCGGGCTTCTCACACAGGTCAGCAACGTGTCTCCATGCGACCTGCCAGACTTCACCACCAGGTACTGGTGATCGTCGCACATCAATGTCTCTCGCCACGGCTCATCGACTCCACATCTAGTCCACATCCCACTCCAGGCCACAGACACAGGTCCAGCGAGGGATCCAGGAACCAGACGCAGGTCCAGCAAGGGATCCAGGAACCAGACGCAGGTCCAGCAAGGGATCCAGGAACCAGATGCAGGTCCAGCAAGGGATGCAGGAACCAGACGCAGATCCAGCGAGGGATCCAGGAACCAGACGCAGCACCAGCGAGGGATCCAGGAACCAGACGCAGGTCCAGCAAGGGATCCAGGAACCAGACGCAGGTCCAGCGAGTGATCCAGGAACCAGACGCAGGTCCAGCAAGGGATGCAGGAACCAGACGCAAGTCCAGCAAGGGATGCAGGAACCAGACACAGGTCCAGCGAGGGATCCAGGAACCAGACGCAGCTCCAGCGAGGGATCCAGGAACCAGATGCAGGTCCAGCAAGGGATCCAGGAACCAGATGCAGCTCCAGCGAGGGATCCAAGAACCAGACGCAGGTCCAGCGAGGGATCCAGGAACCAGACGCAGCTCCAGCGAGGGATCCAGGAACCAGACACAGGTCCAGCAAGGAATGCAGGAACCAGACGCAGGTCCAGCGAGGGATCCAGGAACCAGACGCAGCTCCAGCGAGGGATCCACGAACCAGACGCAGGTCCAGCGAGGGATCCAGGAACCAGACGCAGCTCCAGCAAGGGATCCAGGAACCAGACGCAGGTCCAGCGAGGGATCCAGGAATCAGATGCAGGTCCTGCGTGGGGACCAGGATCTCATCCTGGTCAACCGGGATGTTGGGTGGCTTGAGGGGGGTTGTTGGTGTGTGCTGCACTATGCCCTGGCTGCTCAAATCTGCATTAATCCTTTTTTTTTGGTGCATCTTTTATGTTGGAGGTGGCCAGATAGGCTAAGTCAGAAATTGCGGGTTAGCGTGCCTTTTTATATCGCTAAGGGCTTATCGCTGGATTCCACCCGCTATTGCCGGTTCCATTAACGCCACCGCGTTAATGTTAGCAACGCTTTTCGCCGCTGATCCCTGCAGCTATCGCCTGTTAGCAAAACGTTGCTAATACGTCGCTAACAGGGCGATAACTTGCAGGGATCAACGGCGATAGAAAAACTAGCGCTAACCTAGGTTAGCGATAGTTATCGCCATTTCTTGCTAATATGCCCCTTAGTATTTTTGCTTGTGTTACGTCACCAACATATCAGTAAATTTACTCTCAGATTTGGGGCATTGGCGTTTCAGGAATTTGAGTCTTCTGAAGTTTGTGAACAGCAAGAAACTCAATAGCCCATGAATATTTGCAAATGCCCCCGTAAAACATCCCAGATTGAAAACCATCAGATATTTTCTTAAATTATGGGAAAGAGTAAATCTGATTTCACGATAATACGGGTGAGAAATCGACTCAAAAACTGGCAGTGTTTACTGGAATGGAATTATCTAGAGGAAAATAATTTTCTAGTGGAGAAAGGAAAACAAAAGTGTAATTGCACTACCACGAAGGCATTTTTACATCAAGCATTATTCACCATATACAATTATACAAACAGAATTGCATTTGTATTCGAGTAATTTGAAAGTCCAAAACGTTTCTAGAAGTACTTTATGCATTGTGTATTACAAGTACATTGTGTCTTTTAAAAAAAAAATGTAATTCACACATTCAAGGGTATTAACTTACTGGTGCTCTTATCTGTCCCCACATATTTTGGCTTCTGTTTTCTGCAGACATAGCCAAGCAAGCTGAATTATTCTGCAATATCGGTAATGGGGCCAAATTATAAAGGCTTTCAGGTGTATGTGAAGTAGTTCTACTGTAGCACTATTCGCGCACTCTTTAATGCCGCTGTGAATTGTCCTCAAAACATTCAAGGAATATTCATATGCAATTAGTATGAATGGAAAGTGTGTTTAATTTTTTGCACTTTTACTTTTCGAAAATTAGACTATTTTGCCTCGAATTCACAAAGGTAGTTAGTTATTAGTAGGTGAAGCACTACTACTGCCTTAGTGAATGTCCCTCCCATGAGTCTGCATCACTTTAGTTTCACTTAGGAAGAAAGTAGAGCGGTCTTACAGACAGGACTGTAATTTCCTCCAGGCTGTGAATTTTACTAATGCTAATGCCAATCACTATCTGATCGTTAAAGGGAATACCTGAAAGCTTCTATGTTTTACAGACATTTATATAAAGCCATCGCGTGCTATGAGTCATTTTAGTCTTCTACTTCTAAGCAATTTCTTTCAAATCATAATAATTTTTAACCATAAAAAATTCAGAGGAAAATTAAGAGCAAAAGTATTTCTGCTGCAGGCTTATTTTTGTCTACAGGATGAACCTCAGATTTGGACCATAAAATCCCTTTGATGGCATCATAACACGCTAACCTACTGAAATGCATCTTACCAGTTCAAATTAAGTGATAGGAATTCACTTAAACAATTACACAGTAAATTAATAACATTTGTCAGAAACAAGTGCTTGGAGAAGATACCGGGTCTTGAAGAGTTCTCTTGTTATTAACTTTAATATGGAAAATCCCTTTGGAAAGATGCGTTACCAAAATGAATCCTGTTAACTAAGGGGCTTATTTACGAGAGGCATGCGCTGCTGTTGCTTCACTTTATTTGACGCGACGGCGGCACAGCCAGTACTCCATATTGACGAATTGATGCATGTGGCCAAATGCGTCCATTTTGGTAGGCCTACGTTGGAAATTTCCAGCACCAGAACTGGCTGGGTCACGCAGAGAATAATGTATTTATTTATTTATTCAAGGTAGGCGTTCCCTCGAAAAAACTGATGCAGTGAGTATTGTCAATGTGTGACACATCATCGTTAAGCGTCGCACAGAGCCTGAAATGCATCAAAATTCCTGAGATTTGACAACCCAAGCATAAGAAATGGCGCATTGTCTGTGGTACATAAACACAAGTCACCCAAAACACTTTTGCCAGCTCCATTACACCATGGAGGTGATCATTTTACATCTGGGAGTTGTGAGGAGACCACCATCTTTCCCCTTCCTCCACTCTCACCCCACCACGCAGGAGAAGGGAGTGCATTTTTCACCAGCGGACTTCCCTCATTGACCTCAGGGAGCATGAGGTCATCACATTCTTCAGACTCAGGAGGGAGTCCATAATAGAACTGCTGAACCAGATAGCACCAAGGCTCCAGCCAGGCCCACCAGCTTCCCTCCACAGGTGAAGCTGATGGCTGTCTTCCACATGCTGGCATCTGATTCATTCCAGATAAGAACAGCCAGAGTGGCAGGAATATCGCAGCCATCGTTTTCTGTCTTCCTACCCTCTGTCTTGGATGCCATCATCTGCCTAATACCCCATTACCTCCTCTTCCCCAAGAGACAACAACAGAAGCTGGACACCAAGCAAGGTTTTTATGCTATTGCCGGATTCCCACATGTGCTAGGAGCCATGGATTGCACACATATGCAACTGGTACCCCTTGCAGCAGCATCGCACCTGTACCTGAACCAGAAGCACACCTTCTCCATCAATGTCCATGCCATCTTGGACTATCAGGGGATGCGCACCAATGTGCTGGCATAATTCCGAGGGAGTGCACATGATGCCTACATCTTCAGGCACTGTATCATCAATGAGCGCTTCACGAATGGGCATCCAATTCACTAATGCAACCCATGTGTGCTGGATTCTGTGGCACACATACATCTACAGGCAGCACTCTGAGGCCCTCATAGTCGGGATTTTGGTGAAGGGCAGTGCAGCAAGTCAGCTTTCTGTGCTGCCCTACGCTAAGTGAAAGGGCAGGAATGCACCATATTGTTGCAATACAGTTCAAACCTGTCCTTTATCCCTGCACTCGTGCCGTTTGGGTTTTCTAGTGCCAATGCAAGTGATTGCGTTAGTGTTAGGCAGCACATTTTGTACAAGTGTAGTCTGAAATGTGACTCAAGTGTGGTATGGCCTAAATACTATGCACTGTTGCCCTTACTCAGTATAATTCTATGTTCATCAAAGTTATTGGAGCAACACAGGAAGAAGTATGTGGAAAGGCCATGTGTGGCATGCTATGTCAGTGTAGGCCCCAGCCATGTGTAAGTGTCAATACTGGATAACATTGTGACACCAACAGTAAAACAAGCATTTGCAATGCAATCAGTCTCGCCTTTGGGACCTTATATGTATTTAGCTATGCAGCACATTAGCCTGGGTGCTGAAACATCTACTGGTCTTTAATATGGAGGGAAAGTAAGCACCAAACTGCGTGTCATGCCAGGTTTGGGAACACATGGAGAGAAATATTGCCTTTCAGATGGAAATGGTATAGTCCAAAGCTCTGTTTTTAATATAAAATCAGGGCCTTCAGTGGTCATATCACTGAAAATACAAGATTTGAAAAAAATATTATTGTCTACGGTTGCTCATGGAAGACAATTTCTATGGACTGGAATCTAGAGAATGCTAAAGTGATTCTGGTATTTTACTGACCTCTGCTGGTCGTTTTCTACCAAGAAAGTTAAATAGAGGCAGTTGCCAGAAAAATAAAAAAAGAGAGGCCCTCAGCAGAAAGCAATTCTGGTATTTTACTGACCTCTACTGGTAGTTTTCTATCAAGACAGTTAAATAGAGGCAGTTGAACAAGCAGAAATCAATTATGGTATTTTACTGACCTCTACTGGTCGTTTTCTATCAAGACAGTTAAATAGAGGCAGTTGAACAGAAAAAAAGTCCCTAAGCGGAAGCAGACAAGTCCTAAGGCTGATCTCCAGAGCCCACAAAGTACATTCACATATAAGTATATACTAAAGTATATACAAGAGGTCTCGAATGCTCAACCTAAAAATATGAACACACATGTCTCAGCAAAACTGACAGACTACATCAGGGGTCTCCAACCAGTAGCTCATGAACTACTGTAGCTCTCTAGCTACCTCTGAGTAGCTGACCTGTGTGCAGCCCAGCTTATTAAAGTTGAAAGCTTTTGCTTAGTTGAATTAATATACATATACCAAATTTGAAATTAAACAACACTAATATTGTTAGTAGCTCTCAATGCATTTCATTGAACATAAGTAGCTCTCAGTACAGAAAAGATTAGAGACCCCTGGACTACATACACACATACACATAGCTTGACTACTGCAATGACTGATGTAACCAATGCGATGGCTCACCTGTTCTGTGGACTAAGTAGCCCACATGAAAAGCATATGAGTCCAGCACATAGAAACTTACTAAGTCTAACACAATGCAGCCAAACACGTCATATATCAGTCATCGACATACATTAAATTCTAACCTGGACAAGGCAACACAGTGCATTCAGGTTAACAATCCCAATATACAATAGCAAATATCTGATCAATAAATTATCACTTCACACATGTAGTGAGTGCACATAACATTAAGTGATCAGGAACATCTCCAAATACCCATCACAGTAAGAAACTGGAGAAACATGAAAGTCAGGATGTAGAAGTGTACAATGTATCAGGCCTTGCTCAACATAAGCTATTACACAGATAACTGGAAGAGAGCTTTGTAAACCTGTGACTAACTGTACACGTAACACATTTTGTGAATTACTGTGAGAAATTAGTTTGAGTCATTCAGTACACATAACACACATGAAAATGAATACAGCTGTAACAGACACCAAATGCATTCACAGTTGTAATTACTGTTTAAATTTCAGCTGACCAAGGATATGGTCTGCAACCATGGGTCAGGACCCCTATAGCTCATCCCCAGACTGATGCGGACTGACAATGCAATCAGGCATTGGTCAAGACCAGGAACATTGACGAGAGAAGCTTTGGAGTGCTGAAATCCCTGTTCAGATTCTTAGATATGTTAGGGGAGAGGTTGCTATACTCGCCCCCTAGGGTCTGAAAGATCATACTAGTGAGTGCTATTCTCCACAACATCTGTGTCCGGATGTGGACCCTGATGAGCAGGAACTAGTGGATGATGAGAAAGAGAATGGAGGAGAGATACAAAATACAGTGGCTGGGAATAGGTTATGAATCCACATTGTGCCAAAAGTCTTCACTTGATTTACATGTACTTTGATGGACAGAATGTCCAAACAGAATAGGAAGGTTCAACATAGAAATAAAAGCTTGCATCCATCATTTGTGTTGGTGTGTATGTCACTTTCCCAGTTAACATCAACTCAACCAGAGGTAGGCCTCAAAATGTAACTATCATGCCATTAGACATGTTGACCAACATTGTGCCATGACTCACATTTATCATTTGCACACTTACAGAACTGCAATGTGAAGCATTGTACTGCATTAAAGGGGCAGGCCAACCATGCTACATTTCAAGATCCAAATTGATCAATACTCTCTCCTTGCACTTGAGCAGTGGATAGCTTCACAGCTTGAAGTCTTGCTGTGCCACAGCAAAGTGTCCAACATATGTTGCTCAGTGAAGTTAGGAATACAAGCCACAAACTACCACACCTGCTAATAACCTCACATTGCAATGTGAGCACCAATGTGTTCTCATGCCTATTACATCGTTTTGCTGAAACTCATGTTGTCACAAATACCATCAGAGATCATTATTGACATTTACCATGGAAAAAGGCCCACTGTCATGCAAACATGTAAAAGCGGTCAATAGGACAGAACAAATATATGCATGTGTGGCTTACCACAAAACAAAGCTCATGTGAAGTATTTCCTGCCTACAATGTCACATATACCTCATCATGGTACAGTTGATAAAATACATTCTTGCCATGCATTGCTCAGTAATGCAATGACTGCCAAAGGCCTTTAAAAAGACAACATGATCAGATTACATTGTACAGTGCATAAATGACTGGAGAATATTAATTTGGATGGGTTATACGCAAACATCGGAACACCTGAAGGATACTTAGATGTCAAGAGTGTGATTTCTCTTGGATCAAAAGTCAGACAAAAATGCATGTGCCTACACACAACTCATTGCACATGGTCAGATGGAGTGATTTAGATATGAACTTGCCCTAAGCATGGCAATAGTTGTGTACCACTGAACAGAATGGACAACTGCATAGTTCAATGGATCACAAATATACTATCCACCCAAAGGTGAAAAGTTAATTTAGTGTGTGCCATTACATATGCCTGTGTCAGGGAATGCAGTATCCTTGAACCAGGAGGCTCACAGAAAGACCTGCCCTTAGAGTCTATGTAGTGCTACTAACATTGACAGGAGTAAGATGTAGATCATGTGTGGATGGCAGCATCTTGTTAATTGAACATCACAAGTACAATGGACTATTTAACCATGTCTAGCTGTAGTGGTGACTGATGGCTCACACACCTACTCAAAAGGTCTGTTGCTGTGTGACGCACTCACACCAGATCTACATCATTCTTTATGATACATTTAGGCATGATAAGACCATGTGCGGCACACGTGAGCCTGTGCAAGACATTCACAACTGACAACTTGCAATGTGTAACAGTCTGCACATGCCAAGATTGTGTGTGCTGGTACAGTGTGTTCAGCTACAAACCCTCTGCCACAATCCAAAGTGAGTGTAGTACCAAACAGTGTGCAATGACTGAGTGGGTGTCATGCACTTCATGATGTATGTTGCTGTCTTACATATGTCAATCTCAGTATCGTTTACATGTTGTCCTGTGAGTGTAAACTGAGGGGCATATAATGGCCATGGCCACACAGTGCTGCACAGATAGTCTCCCTATGCCACATCAATATTTGCAAGCACACACCAAGATAAGTACAGCATCTAAAATAACACTTAAAAATGTTTGACTCTTGACCTGTGCCTGTGCTGGATTGCTCACTAGGCCCAATGCAGGCACACTTGCCCCATGAGGCAAGGATGCAACTGTTACATGCAGGGATAGATGTGACTGTGATGGTGCATCTTACTGTTGACCCAAAAATGTTGTTAGTCCTAGTGCTCCATCTATGCCTGCTACTGTACACAGGACACAAAGACAATCAATGTAAAGATAAGATGTCAAGGCCTAACTACATGTCATATCACTCCTGTGAAGGTAGTAATCACTGATGCTTAGCATGTTTGCCTGATGTCATCTGTCAGTAAATACACATATCACCATCTAATGTGAATTCCTACACACTTGCAAACCTCAAGGAAACACTCTCATGTGCTGAGTAATGTAATGCATTGGTATACTATATATAGTGGAACTCTTGATTTTTCGCACCTGTCTGGCCTACTCCAGCTGAACTTGTGATGCTCAAACATTAGCCAAACAGATTGAGCAAAGACAAGTTCCAAGGTTCATTTTGCATGAGGCACACATATTGTGTCAGACACAAAGCCCGGACACCAGATGTGTCAGTACCACAACATTCCATTGTGGAAGTTGGCTAGTTTAGTGTGCTAAATGAAGTTTGGCCTACATTCACAGGTATCATATTGGTCTAACGCCATACCTATCACATCTATCCAGTAAATGTTAAGCAGGATGCCACATACACTGTAGACTGGCTGAACCTGCCAGTCCTGTGCTTCCCTGAGTGTGCATTGCATCTGTAACACATCTTATGGCAGAAATTCTGAACATTTGTATTAAGTTAGATAATGGGCATAAAGGTGAATACAGTAGTGTATATCATAGGCATTGCAAAGCAACATATTTGACCAAAAATATGCCTACTCCGCAGCTACCTACGTTCACCCAAGCATACTGCAAACTGAAAAAGCAATAAGAAAGTAGGAATGTCTCTACACATCATTATATGTATGTGCAATCTTTATCAATATATTGTCACTCAATATTTCACCACGATGAAGGTTAAACATCCCACATAGGCACACTTTTATCTCTGAAAATCCAGGCATCCAAAGATATCAAGGCAGTCAGTAAAGAGAAGAGGTTCCAGGACAGTGAGCCCAAGGTGAACCTATCTGCATTGCACAATTCACTACAGTGTATCACAGATAGGCCAGTTGTGTGGGTGAGAATCCACGCATTGACCCATTTGTGCATCGCATTGCCCCCATTGCACAGGTCGTAAGCCGCACATCAGCGTCAGTGCGTTGAATAAGCATTGAGATGAATGTGTTGTGCATTATTCACTCATTGGCTATTTAATATGGATGCATCTGAAAAAACAATGCATTCATGAAAAACAGATGGGATACAGGCAGGAAATGACACATTGGGTATGACAGGTTGCAAATTAGGAAGTGTGAAGTTACTTTCACTTTCACTTAATCTCTGTCAGTCTCTGCTTGGTGTAGGAGGTTGTGTTTGAGTGCCTGAGAGTAGAGTGTGCGTTTTGGTAGTGTGAGTTTGTGTTTTGTCCATTTATTGTGCCTGTCCCATTCATATATTATCCTGTGTCATCGCTTTGTCTAGTCTTTTGTCATTGTACTGTCAGGTGTACGTGTAGTTGGGTTTTGTCTTTTAGGGTAGGTATAGTCAATAGGGGGTTAGTATTTAGGTAGGTAAGTCAGTTGTTTTTTTGTTAGGTTTGGGATCATGTCTTGGAGGGGGCGTTATTTTTCAGAGCTACAGCTGAGAGGCCTGATTTGGCTCATATTGCACTACCTCCCTCGGATACTTGCGGCTGGTGGCTGGGTGAGCCAGGTGTACCTGCCTAAGGACAAAAATGTCGGATGGGAGCGGGTGTTCTGGCACCATAAACAGACCTTCAAGGTTGGGCACACAACCCACCAATTGAAACACAGAGGGGCGGTCGTCGTCTCGAGGGAGGCTGATGTCATTGACTACCTAGGATTTGAGATTGGTGGACCTTTCAGTATGTATGTATGTTCTGTCTGCATATTGTGATGTAACTTTATCTGGAATACTAAACATCAACATGGTTTGTACTTCAGTTGTGTTTTAATACTATATTGGGATGTGCAACATGTATATCAGCTCAAAAAATATATGAGGAGATGAAGTAGAGTAAGAGAACTTAGGCCCTCATTTACGGGACTTTGGCGTAGGGCAGCGCAGTGCAGCATTTAACCTTTTTGGACTGCCCTATACCAATGTGAAAGGGCAAAAATGCACCATATTTATGCAATAAGGTGCATTCCTGTCATCTCTTCCTGTGCTTGCGCCATTTTGGCATCCTAATGCCATCATAGGATTCCTTGCACCATGGTGCAAGGGTGCCATGGTGCAGGATTGTGTTTCTGCTGGAAGGGGCAAACATGTACACAAACATTATCATGTGCCCCTTTCTCCTCTCACTATGAGTGCTGCAGAATGCAGCACACATGGAAAGAGGACATAACAAGGAGGAATCAAGACAAATCTCCTCAGTGTGCCTCCCCTGGGGAGCCATGAGGTATTTGCACATCCCCATTACTCAATCGACCATATCCTTGACGCATGCTAGAGGCATGTCATGATCGTAACATCTGTACTCCACCATCCAGCCTGTTCAGGGCTACAAACTGACTAAATGCGTGCAATGAGCTGGGCATATTGCCATATGTGTGTTAGTGTTGTTGTGTATTTCTGAAATACAGGGATATTATAGTTTAGTCAATAAAAAAGTTAACATGTGTAAAAGCAATTTTTACAATGCTACTTACTCTTTCATGTCTCCTAGGTGGGCATATTTATTTGGAGGTGCAATCATTCCAGGAACCCAATGCTACCAGTAAGTGTGATGAGTACATGTATGTACCATTTTGATGTCTGTGTATAATCTATGAGGAACTGATCAATTGCAATGTGTGGTGGGAGGCAACACTCAGCTACCATCATTGAACTGTCAGTCTGTGATTATTTACAGAAGCGTCCCAAAGCTTGTTTAGGACTGCTCACTGTCAAAGAATTTTCAGACTGTAAGGTGTATGTAAGCAGGCCCACAGTACGTACACATCTTTTAAGATGTCCTGAGAGTGGCACATCTATAGTCATGTAGCTTTGAGCAAAGTGAGCATCATCTGGCACGCAATCTGCATGTTTTCCATGTATGTGATGTATGCATGTGAGCATGTTTAAGAATGGCTCATCATGTTTTCTCTACAAGTCTGAAGCTGGAATTTTTTTGACATTTCTGTACTATTGCCTGTGGTTAAATGCTATTGATGTCCCCCAAGTATTTCCCAAAGGGGGTACAGAACAATCCCATATCCATGTATTGACTATCTGCCACTGTGTGAGTGAAGGTAACTTTGTGTGCAGCCTTGTGATAGTCCAGATGTGGTACGCAGAGGTAAGCCACTATGCCTGTACTGTTTCAACGCATCCACTTACACTTATGTTCATGATCAATAATCTGCACATTTGCAGGACACAACTCAAAACCCCAATGTAGGTTAACTAGGCCCAAGTGTCAAAATGTAGCTCAGAACATCTTCATGAGTGTGAATATTTGTCCCGTATGATATGGTATCTATCTTATTGGGAATACTGTTATATTTTGTGTTCCCACACAGCTGGCGCTTGACTCACTTTTTCAGGTTCAAGTAGGGGATGACTTTGTAGTGACTATCCCCATTGCTGGTTTAGGGCCCGATTCCGCTCTTGTTAGTAAAGCCCTCCGAAAGACTTGGTTCCGGAGAGCTTTTCGAACGAATCACGCTCCATGAGTCCAAACGACCAATTCGGATATGTCCGTATGTTGACGGACTCGGTTCGGTCGGATTCCCATTGAACTCAATGGGAACCTGTCTACTGAACGCGTACACAGGCTCCCATTGCAAAAAGGGGTGGGTGGGGAAAAGCATGCACCCTGTGGTGGGCACCACACGGTACCCGCCACACTGTGCATGCATGGAAAGGGGGGACCCATGGGTACCCGCTGCGACCGATTCGGAGGGCCCCGGGTGAAGGGGGGCCTGCTACGGCCTCCTGAAGTCTGACCCCCACAGCCATTTTGTCTCATTAAAACTGAGTTGGTACGGCTGTCAGAAACATGCATTGTACTCGCTCATTCGGAAAGCCGGCTCCATTGAGCTGAAGGAACTGGCTCCAAACGAGCCATACTGACTGATTCAGATTCTGAACCGATTCGGTCGGCGCGGGCAGCATCCTTGCATCGTACTTGGTCATTCGGGACGGGAGGCGATTCGGTCGGAAACATACGCTCCGAATTGGATTTCCTTCTTCCGAATCCCATTTGGAGCCCTTCCGAACGACATCGTTAGTTGGGGTCAGAAAGATTTGATATGTGTTACAATTTCAGACTTTATATCTTAGATGTCATGTACATGTACTGACTGTACTAAGTGATTATTTCTATTTGCAGCCTAAACAACAAGAGAGCTGATGAGACCCACACATTTTAACTCTGCCGGGAACATTACCGTCAAATCTGGAACGTAGCAAAGGCTTTCAGAAAAATGCAAAAACTGTATGTGCGAGCCAAAGCAGCAGGGTCCTGGAACATTGCCCAACCAACAACACCTGCAGTGCCAACCTCACACTGAAGCATGGACAGACCAGGATCAAGCCACGCCAGAGCTGGGCCAAGCCAGCCCAGAGCAGTCCCATGTCAGCCACAGCCAGCCCAAACTACACCAGCTCCTCCAGCAGCCACACAATGTGTGGCCACATTATCCAGGTGGCAACCCCAAAAGCAATCAGTGTTCCACTACACCATTATCCGGGAACTACAGAAACTGAATCGGAAACAGGATGACATACGTGACGAGCAGGCCAAGCATAGCATCCACCTGAGCAACCTGGAGGAGGCAGTTGAGCAGATTTCCCAGCTGTTGTGAACTTTTTTATTTGTTTTATATCTTAGTATATATTGTAGTTATTTAGGTAGTCATTAGATGGAAAAGGTTTACATTAGACAGGTTTTAGCATTTTCTTAGTATTTTTATAGCTTTTAGATTTTTCAGGGTAATAAGGTGTTAGTGGGTGGGGGGTTAATGTTAAGGATTTGTTAAAAAAAATACAAAAAAGAAATAAAAAATATAAATACCAAAAATATATGTATTTGTTTTGATTCTAATGTGTAGATAGTTCATGTATAGGTGTAGTGTATGTTTGTATTGTGTGACTATGTGTGTAAGGTGGGTGGGGGGTTGATGTTTAACATGTCTGTTGTGGTAGATGTGTAGCATATATTAAGCTAGGTTTAGATAGGTTACAGTAATGTTAAGTTTAGTTAGTGTAAGATAGGAAGGCTAAGTTAGTTTAGGCTTAGATTAGATTTAGTTAGTTAGGTAGGGTAGGTTAGGTAGTTTTACTTGCTGTGCATAACAATTTCTGATATAAAAATAATTTTCTACTTTCACAACTGTGTAATGGTTTACTGCATAGGAGTTGTAATATTTGATTAGGTTGATTTGAGCACATGTTGTTGGGATTCTCTGCAGTGTTTGTAGATATGTGTAACTTTGTGAGACGCCTACGGCCAAGAGTCAGTCAATGTTGCAATGGAGTCACTTAAGGGTTCTACAACAATCTTTGGGCCATGGAAGTGGTACTCTTTGTGTGAATGGACACACAGCCCAACACAGAGTTTTCCACTGTAGCACTGTGTGTGAAAGTTATGCTACATGTTTATTAGGGATGGATCTGTCACCCCATAGTGGCAATTCTTGGATGTGTTGGGGAGCACACTGTTGCCTGCCAATTACGCACCAACCCTTGCAACATTGTACTAGTGCGTCATAGCTGTTTGCTGATTAGTATCTGTGAAAGAGGCCCCCACGTGCCAGGAAACGTCATTCATCCTTGGAATTGAGTACTTTTGAAGTGTTGCACTTCCTGCATGTATACTTGTGCTACTACTTGCTAAGCCTGAAAAGACAATTATCTGATGGTTCCTCTTAGCCTAGGGATGTATAGCTTTGTTCCAGGGTCTGTGTTCTGGCTCCTCTATATTGGTATGTGTGTACATGTTACAATTGATGTAATGTGTGCTTACTCTCACACTCAATGCGCGCGAGTACTCTCAGGGCCAAAGTGACACAATGTCCCTACGTACCTTACGTATCCTACTCTGCATTACCAGTTATCATTTGACACAGGCCCCCAAATACTTAGTAGTTGCAGTTCATGCTTACTGACATCCAAGGTGTAGAACTGAGCTTGAGTGGCATAGATATGATGCTATATAGAAGGAGTCTGGCCGTGAATATCTACTTATTGTCAGTCCATGAAATGTGACATATGAGCATGATGACATTGTCATGATAACTGAGCAAGATATCTGTGGATATGTGAGTATGTGTTAGTGGCCCATCTGCCCCACAGGACCCATTTTGTGTAGTTTTGCAATTGTGTGATTAGCTGGCCTATTTCACTGTGTGACACTGAAGGTACTGATGCTTATTGTCACACTATGACATTAAATGGTTCAAAGGGATTTGCAACATAATCCCACGGCAGGGGTGCTCCATGATGCTTGACCCTCTCCAACAAAAGAAAGTGATAGGGACTGTAGCACAATTTCCTAGAGTTGGTAGGAAGAGCCTTTTGTGTCTGCACATCCACCATGGTCTAGTTATCCCTATCTGCAACAGACATACACCACGTAGGTTCAAGGCAGTGCATTTATTTACAGATGTGTCCATAGGCTAATTCACAGTAGCAGTTATTGCAGAAACAACCCCACCATGTTTGAGAGACAATGGATATCCAGACAGAGTCAATGGGGGAAACATGTCATGCGACATGTTGAGGAGAGGAGTATTCAAGTGAGGAGGCGGTCCAAATTTTCATTAGGGAAGGTAGGCAACATCGACAGTACACAAATGGATCCAATCAACAGGTGGACAGCACCAGATGACAAGGGCGGTGGCATGATGATAAACACCAGACCAATGATAAACTGGCCAAGTGGTACAGACAAATGCTAGTGGGGATTTGCCCGCTGGAGAAGGTTGAAGTTCCCATCTTCATCCCCTGATGTGTGTGGTGCCTCCTGTGGTGCAGGAGGCATCCGAGGCACACACAGGGGCAGAAAATGTGGTTCCCCTGTCCCCAGCAGCATTTGCCTGTGCCAACAAGAAAAACAGCACAGCACAGAAAAGGGCTTGTCAACACAGTGACATTGTTGCGGTGGAAGGCACCCGTTGTTGCAATATAGGAGTCCTACTTACTCTCCATGTTTTCAAGGATGGTGCGGATAGCCCACAGCTGGGTGGCAACCTCACTGGTGTCACATTGGCAGGGCTGTCGTTCTTGCCTCTGTCTCATGATGCCAACGATGTCACACAGGGACTGTTCCAATCTATGGAGCGGAGGGTAGGTGTCTTTTATTGCCTCAGAGGTGTCCTGATCGGGACTGAGGCACAAACGGACTCCCTCTAGGGTGCCTGTGACAGTCTCCATCCCCACCCACCCACACCTCATCTACTAGCTGTCGCTGGACTCCTACCGCCTGCTGCTGGAAGACAACTTAGGGGTCCTCGGAGTCCAGGGCTGGGCTTCGGCTGGTAGTTGGGGTATGTCCCATGGTAGGTAGTTCCTATGGAGACCCTTCAACACTGCCATCCTCTTCCGCAACTGGAGAAGGTGTTCCAATGGAGTCAAGGAGTTGCTGAAAGGTGTCATCGTCCGTGTGGGGCAGGATGTCATTGCCAGCAGGTTGGTCATCCAGAATTGGCAACTGTTCCGGAGGTGTTGTTTCTCCCTCTGAAATAAAATTGAGATAGGTTAATGGTGATCTTAGCTAGATGCTGACATGAGTAATCTAGGTGACATGCAGACTTTATTCTCATTACCTGTGAGTTCAACATTGATGTGTAGGACATGTGTGACTCTTAGGAACTGTGACCAAGTTGCAATTTAGTGGCCTTTCAGATGGCAGTATCTCTGCTTTGTCCACACAACCACTGTGTGACAAGGGTGACTTTTCGTGTCATTACACACATTGCAACACAGTTACACAGCTTGCTGGCCTGCCCTGCCCTTGAGGGTAAGTTGATGTAAGGTCCACTTCTGCCTTGGTGATTAGCATTCTTTTTCAGGATGGTTATTCTGAGTGTGGTTTCATGTATTGACACCACTACAGTGCACATTACACCAAATCACCAGGGTACCTGCATTCCTTCCCATTACGCAGCCCACAGCTCCAGGGAAAGTGATGTGGGTTTGGTCATTTATTTGATCTGATCCTGCGGTCTGCCTTTCACACTGTACAGCATAGCAATCTAAATTGTGCTGTGTTGCATGCACATTGTTTGCCTATCTGTGTATAGTCATGTGATTTGATTACACACACAGCTAGCTCCATAGTTCTGAACAGTCATCCCTGTGTACCAACTCGGAGTGAATAGGCCTAGTCAAACTAGGTAGGTTACAAGCACTGACACTCCCTATAATTCATCATTGGCAGAGTTGCTTATCTGCAGAGTATCATGCAACATTTCACTCAGCCCCACTCACTTCTACATGCATATGACTTCTCTGGCAATCATCATTTAGGCCCAGACACTCCACTTACTGTTAAACACTGATGGCACCAAGATTATTCATTGATCCTCATGTGACACCAACACCAACAATGTGAGTCACCATATCCAATTGACCGACATGGCTGCCTGTATTTGAGTGCTATGGGTCACACAACTAGGCATATACACCTCACCCTCCAACCATCCCTGAATCCTACCCATAGACATGGCAACTTAGCTCATCCTGTCACTTCACAATTCCCAGTTTCACATCCTCATGCTTTGAAATAGGTGGCATGGTACGACATTTATTTTTCCGGCTCCCTCCTGACACGTACTCCATCTTCACCCAGGTCAACATCACATTTAGCATGTAGCACATCAATGCCCTCTTCTTTGTCATCCCTTCCCAGCTGTGACACAAGTGTGACACTATCAGACACAGCAGTGCATGGCCATTGCTCAGGCTACCTTGCAGTACACAACTCACTTCTCACCTCCTTGCTATGCAATATCTCCCCATTCAGACACGGTGCCAGTTAAACATGCTCAGCAACACCTAGATTGCACTGTACTACCAGGGGACCACCAGGGTCACACACAATCTATTCTTTCACAAACAGGCATGGGGATAAATTATAAAAGACTTGCATCACTTTTGCACCAGGTAAAATGGTAAATGCATAGTGCAGGGCTCTGATTCAAATGAATGAAGCCACACAAATCCACTCTGCATGGATTTGAGTGGCTTCATAACTCTTGAGTAGGGCAACACAGTGCAAATCGCTGCATCACCTTACTCTGCTCTCGGGAGGTGTTACAGGGGCATTGCGGAGGGTGTTACCACCAGCACCCAATGATTTTGGCACTGCCCCAGATTTACATAATCATGTTAATCTGGGGAAGCCAAATTCTTACTCCTCCTAAGGAGAGGGGTAACAAGGAGCAATGTCTTTATTTCTCCTTGATTTTTCCTCTTTCTATGTGTGCTGCATTCTGCAGCACACATAGATAGGGGAAAATGCCTCTTAATTGTTTCTGTGCAGGAAGGTGCACCTTCCTGCACCAAAACACTCCTGAATGCAACGGAGGTCCCCTTGCACCATAGCGCAAGGGTGCCTGCATTGGCACTAGGGTGCCAAAATAGCACCAGTGTAGGGAGAAAGGACAGGAATGCACCATTTTGCATAAATATGGTGCATTCCAGCTCTCTCACTTTGGCGTAGGGCAGCGCAGCAAGGTGACTTGCTGCACTGCCCTAAGCCAAAATCCAGTAATGAGGACCATGGTCCTCTGGTGTGCATCACTTACATTCACCAACACCGCAGTATGAATTTGTGCATGGCAAGAGTTAGGGTGGTCTCTACCATTTCAGCCAACTCCAGTGTGCTCTCACCCCGCAAATCGGGACAGCTACGTGCTATGTAGGTTCATGCTAGTGAGTATAAACGTAGGCCTTCATATGTTCCTATGTGGTGATACTTCACATGGCATGCACCTGACCCCCCTCTCAGGTGAGGAGTTTATCCTCTGACAACCCCATTCCATTCCATTGTATACTGTCCTAATTTGGCTGCATGGGCACAAGTAAGACACACTAGCCTCATAGTGCAAGAGGGCCTCCATTGTCACCGTTTGGTTGGGCAGGGTTCAAGTATCCATGCATGATGGCATGCACCTGACCCCCCTCTCAGGTGAGGAGTTTATCCTCTGACAACCCCATTCCATTCCATTGTTTATAGTCCTAATTTGGCTGCATGGGCACAAGTAAGACACACTAGCCTCACAGTGCAAGAGGGCCTCCATTGTCACCGTTTGGTTGGGCAGGGTTCAAGTATCCATGCATGATGTGTTCATGTCCTTGTTTTTTGCTTTGTATTTTGGGACTTGTGGGCCTGGTCACTAATATTAGACATTACACTGCAAGTCCCAGGGTACAAAGGTGAAACCATACTGGCGCTACACATCACACATAGACTGGACAAACTTGACGGAGCTGGACTGAGCTGTACAACATATAACTGGGCAGTATGACTTACATTTGTGTGATATATGACTGTACATGAGAAAGATTCCTACTCTTTCCCTTACACGTTGCAGAGTGCAGTGCATGGACATTGCTTGCTGTGCTGCACAGCATGACCATTTTGCCCATATTGCCCCTTGTTGCCACTTAACCTGTAGGTCTTGCTGGTCCTCAAAGCCAGCACTGTCCTGTCCTTTCACTTCTGCCACCAACTCTTTTGGGATGATGCTACCACTTGCTCCTCCAAGGGGTCAGCTCCTCCTGGTCCTTCTGTCCTCCTCCTTTGGTCAGCATGGCTGCCTTCAGGTTGTTGGCCAGTTTCTCCTTGGTCCTATGCTTATAATTGTGCCAGCACTTCTTGAACTCTGGCATTGTCCTCTTAGCTTGCCCAACACTGTTAATATTGTCCACTATGGACTGCAAAATGGCTTCTTTTTCCCTAATGGCAATTTTGAGTTGACAAAAAGTTGATGTTCATACTTTGTCACCTCTGTTAACAGTATTTACTCTTCCTCTTCCCCTGGGGGTCAGTCTGGACACCCTGGCTGGGGTTGTTGGGGTTGTTGTCCTGGCTGCTGCTGCCTGCTGCCTACTCCATCTTTCTGTTTTGAGGTGTGGGAAATATTTATTTTCTCAAATGTGTCACTTATTTATGGATTTTTGTATGACGCACTCCAAAGTGATGCTAGGGTGATCTTTGTTGCTTAACGTGCCGCAAAGCAGCCTAGCGTCACCTTTACTACACATGCCTCAGCTTTGTCTGAGGCAGCCGTCCCATGGAAGCTTCTTTTTTTGATGCATCATGGAACCTTAAACCATGGTGCGCTGTACCATAAATACAACGCATCAGAAGCATTTGAAAATGCCGTACCGCAGACGCACGGTTTTCTAGCGCATTGCTGCCTTATCGCAGCAATGCGTCAGTTCTCATAAATGAGGACCTAAGTGTAGGGATGGAAGATTGCAAAGAGTAGTTCAATATTTTTCTCATTTAATAAGGCCAATGAAAATTATATTATAGTAATTTATTGAAATGCTCTTTCCTTAATTCATTTTTTGAAAGTCGCTTGACAGTATGTACGTGAAATGTTTCTGATATTTTTTAAGCAG
Source organism: Calotriton arnoldi (assembly GCA_963921515.1). Taxonomy (NCBI): domain Eukaryota; kingdom Metazoa; phylum Chordata; class Amphibia; order Caudata; family Salamandridae; genus Calotriton; species Calotriton arnoldi. The sequence continues at coordinate 765,585 of CAWUFW010006083.1, forward strand.
TGAGTTTTCATTGCAATTTGTCTTGACATGTGTAAGCTCTCCTCGTGAAGATGTATGTGTTTCATCTTCATACATTCAATTTTGCAGTTGGATTACTTCATAGATTTTACAGCAGACTAATGGAATACCCTGAGTGGTACTCAAGACTTGCTGTACTCAATGCTCTATGCTAATTGGATGAAAGTTTGCAGTGGGTTAGCGTGCAAACAACTTTAACTGGAGCATTATGGTGTGAATTAAGGCAAGCACCTATACATTTTAATGCAAAGTAGAATTTGCTAAGATAGCTAGCGGTCTTTGTGTCAAAAACTAATGCCTTATTAAATGAGGTTCTATCAAAGGGAAAGGAGTTCATTTCTCAAAAAAACCTGACATATTGCATATGTGCTGCAGGGGAAGTGTGTTCCTTTCTCAAGAAAATGACACACCACATATGTGCTGCAGCGCATAGCACACATTCAATGCATCGAAAGCTTCTGAGTTTGTCTATGGATAGGAAATAGAACTGAAGGGTAAGCCTTCTAGTACAAATCCTATGTTAAACAGCACGCTTATGTGTGCATCACAATAAGAGTGTGAGTGTTGTTCAGGGACATCGGTTTGTGTGCGAATGCAGAGGGTGAAACAAGCAGCAGCCCAATCTTTGAAAATATGGTGTTGCACTGATTTCTCCCTTTTGCAAGGCAGCACAGCAAATTTGGATGGTGTGCTGTGCTGTATCAAAAATTAATAAAGCTGAGCTTTGGAGACTATGGGGCTCATTACGATCTCGTTAGGAATGGCTCCAAGCGGGATTCGGAATAAGCTAATCCAATTCCGAGCCTATGCTTCCGACTGAATCATCCACCCTTCCGGACAACCACGTACGATGCATGGAAGCCATCTGGGCTGACCGAATTGTTTCTGAATGCGAATCAGGCAGTCCGACCCGTTTGGAGCCGAATCGTACAGCTCAATGGGGACAGTTCCCGAACGAGCGAGTACGATGATCGATTATGACAGCCGTACATACTTGGTTTTCATGAGACGAAATGCCTGTGGGAGGTGGACTTTGGGGGCCCATCGCAGGCCCCCCTGTACCTGGGGCCCTCCGAATCAGTCATGAGGGGGTGCCCATAAGTCCCCCCTTTACATGCATGCACAGTGTGGTGGGGAACCATGGGGTGCCCACCACAGGGTGCACGCTTTTCCCCACCCACCCCTCTTTTCAATGGGTGCCTGTGTTCACGTTGGGTACACAGGCTCCCATTGAAGTCAATGGGAGTCCAACCGAATCGTATCCTGATGCATCCTGATGCATCCAAATCGCTCGGTCGGACTCCCCCGAACCGAGTCATTAGGAAAGCATTCCGGAACCGATTCGGTAGGAATGCTTTCCAAACAAGATCGTTATCGGCCCCTTAACCCCTTCGGTGCTTATGACGAGCTGGACTCGTCATGGCACACAGTGCTCGTGTGCTCATGACGAGTCCAGCTCGTCATAAGACCACCCACGGGGAAGCGCTGGCGCTCCCCGTGGGAATCCGATCGTCAGGTTTTTTTTTTAGGGAGGCAGGGGAAGGACTTCCCCTGCCGCCCCCGCCCCCCATCAATGACGTCAGCGCGCGTGGCGCGCTGACATCATTGAGGGTTTCCCTTGCTTCCCCGACGCGCTGGAAGCCATTTGCTTCCAGCGCGTCGGGGAAATAAGGTGAGTTTTGGCTCGGGGAGGGGAGTTTGCAACAAAAGAGGCATCGAGGGAAAGGAAAGGGTTTTCCTTTCCCCGATGCCTCTTTGTGCATTCCTGCTGCACGATCATGTGATCGTGCAGCAGGAATGCCCACGAGGGACGGAGGGAGGAGTGCTTTCTGCCCATATCTACCGTCAAACATTAGCTGTAATTCCTGATGGAGGTCTGTGCATCCTTGATTTTCTCGAGCGCAATCCCGTGTAGGTCCAGTGACCAGGAGGTTCTTTCTCATCTGCTGCTCATATCGCGCTCTGACCCTTTATAAACAAGAGGCATGTGAACTCGCATGGAAGCCCTGCCCCACATACACCATCGGTATGCAACGTCTTCCCGCCCTTCCCCACTATGATGGACAGCTTACTCAAAGACCCCGGCGCGGTATCAAAGTTACAGACACACAAGGTCACTGGAGACAATTCTTCTGGGCCTTTACGCAGCTGTAGTGTAGGTAAGGCGCTATACATTTACCCAACGAGGTAGCACTTACTGATTAGCCAGTAGAAAGTACTCCAGTTGAGTAGAGGTATCGCACAAAACGGTGGCATCTTTGTGGATAAATACGCAGGGCAGGATTCATTCTGGCACGATGCTCCTGTCTCAAAAATTAAACCTCAACAGGAAGCACTTCCAGATATAAATAAAGCAGGTGCCCGAGTTGAAGCTCAAATTCGGTAACGCATTAATCAGCACAAGAAATTCGTCAGCAAGGTCGAGGCTAAGCAGGAGTGCTTTCTGCCCATATCTACCGTCAAACATTAGCTGTAATCCCTGGTGAAGGTCTGTGCATCCTTGATTTTCTCGAGCGCAATCCCCGTGTAGGTCCAGTGACCAGGAGGTTCTTTCTCCTCATCTGCTGCTCATATCGCGCTCTGACCCTTTATAAACAAGAGGCATGTGAACTCGCATGGAAGCCCTGCCCCACATACACCATCGGTATGCAACGTCTTCCCGCCCTTTCCCCACTATGATGGACAGCTTACTCAAAGACCCCGGCGCCTTTCCGGCGCGGTGTCAAAGTTACAGACACACAAGGTCACTGGAGACAATTCTTCTGGGCCTTTACGCAGCTGTAGTGTAGGTAAGGCGCTATACATTTACCCAACGAGGTAGCACTTACTGATTAGCCAGTAGAAAGTACTCCAGTTGAGTAGAGGTATTGCACAAAACGGTGGCATATTTGTGGATAAATACGCAGGGCAGGATTCATTCTGGCACGATGCTCCTGTCTCAAAAATTAAACCTCAACAGGAAGCACTTCCAGATATAAATAAAGCAGGTGCCCGAGTTGAAGCTCAAATTCGGTAACGCATTAATCAGCACAAAAAATTCGTCAGCAAGGTCGAGGCTAAGCAGGAGTGCTTTCTGCACATATCTACCGTCAAACATTAGCTGTAATCCCTGGTGAAGGTCTGTGCATCCTTGATTTTCTCGAGCGCAATCCCCGTGTAGGTCCAGTGACCAGGAGGTTCTTTCTCCTCATCTGCTGCTCATATCGCGCTCTGACCCTTTATAAACAAGAGGCATGTGAACTCGCATGGAAGCCCTGCCCCACATACACCATCGGTATGCAACGTCTTCCCGCCCTTTCCCCACTATGATGGACAGCTTACTCAAAGACCCCGGCGCCTTTCCGGCGCGGTGTCAAAGTTACAGACACACAAGGTCACTGGAGACAATTCTTCTGGGCCTTTACGCAGCTGTAGTGTAGGTAAGGCGCTATACATTTACCCAACGAGGTAGCACTTACTGATTAGCCAGTAGAAAGTACTCCAGTTGAGTAGAGGTATCGCACAAAACGGTGGCATCTTTGTGGATAAATACGCAGGGCAGGATTCATTCTGGCACGATGCTCCTGTCTCAAAAATTAAACCTCAACAGGAAGCACTTCCAGATATAAATAAAGCAGGTGCCCGAGTTGAAGCTCAAATTCGGTAACGCATTAATCAGCACAAAAAATTTGTCAGCAAGGTCGAGGCTAAGCAGGAGTGCTTTCTGCCCATATCTACCGTCAAACATTAGCTGTAATCCCTGGTGAAGGTCTGTGCAACCTTGATTTTCTCGAGCTCAATCCCCGTGTAGGTCCAGTGACGAGGAGGTTCTTTCTCCTCATCTGCTGCTCATATCGCGCTCTGACCAGTTATAAACAAGAGGTATGTGGACTCGCATGGAAGCTCTGCCCCACATACACCATCGGTATGCAACGTCTTCCCGCCCTTTCCCCACTATGATGGACAGCTTACTCAAAGACCCCGGCGCCTTTCCGGCGCGGTGTCAAAGTTACAGACACACAAGGTCACTGGAGACAATTCTTCTGGGCCTTTACGCAGCTGTAGTGTAGGTAAGGCGCTATACATTTACCCAACGAGGTAGCACTTACTGATTAGCCAGTAGAAAGTACTCCAGTTGAGTAGAGGTATCGCACAAAACGGTGGCATCTTCGTGGATAAATACGCAGGGCAGGATTCATTCTGGCACGATGCTCCTGTCTCAAAAATTAAACCTAAACAGGAAGCACTTCCAGATATAAATAAAGCAGGTGCCCGAGTTGAAGCTCAAATTCGGTAACGCATTAATCAGCACAAAAAATTCGTCAGCAAGGTCGAGGCTAAGCAGGAGTGCTTTCTGCCCATATCTACCGTCAAACATTAGCTGTAATCCCTGGTGAAGGTCTGTGCATCCTTGATTTTCTCGAGCGCAATCCCCGTGTAGGTCCAGTGACCAGGAGGTTCTTACTCCTCATCTGCTGCTCATATCGCGCTCTGACCCTTTATAAACAAGAGGCATGTGAACTCGCATGGAAGCCCTGCCCCACATACACCATCGGTATGCAACGTCTTCCCGCCCTTTCCCCACTATGATGGACAGTTTACCCAAAGACCCCGGCGCCTTTCCGGCGCGGTGGCAAAGTTACAGACACACCAGGTCACTGGAGACAATTCTTCTGGGCCTTTACGCAGCTGTAGTGTAGGTAAGGCGCTATACATTTACCCAACGAGGTAGCACTTACTGATTAGCCAGTAGAAAGTACTCCAGTTGAGTAGAGGTATTGCACAAAACGGTGGCATCTTCGTGGAGAAATACGCAGGGCAGGATTCATTCTGGCACGATGCTCCTGACACAAAAATTAAACCTCAACAGGAAGCACTTCCAGATATAAATAAAGCAGGTGCCCGAGTTGAAGCTCAAATTCGGTAACGCATTAATCAGCACAAAAAATTCGTCAGCAAGGTCGAGGCTAAGCAGGAGTGCTTTCTGCCCATATCTACCGTCAAACATTAGCTGTAATCCCTGGTGAAGGTCTGTGCATCCTTTATTTTCTCGAGCGCAATCCCCGTGTAGGTCCAGTGACCAGGAGGTTCTTTCTCCTCATCTGCTGCTCATATCGCGCTCTGACCCTTTATAAACAAGAGGCATGTGAACTCGCATGGAAGCCCCGCCCCACATACACCTTCGGTATGCAAAGTCTTCCCGCCCTTTCCCCACTATGATGGACAGTTTACCCAAAGACCCCGGCGCCTTTCCGGCGCGGTGGCAAAGTTACAGACACACCAGGTCACTGGAGACAATTCTTCTGGGCCTTTACGCAGCTGTAGTGTAGGTAAGGCGCTATACATTTACCCAACGAGGTAGCACTTACTGTTAGCAAGTAGAAAGTACTCCAGTTGAGTAGAGGTATTGCACAAAACGGTGGCATCTTCGTGGAGAAATATGCAGGGCAGATGTGCCTTCTCTCCATTTACACCCTGAAAAGTTAGCTGTAATCCTTGATGGAGGTCTTTGCATCCTTGAATTTCTCGAGCGCAATGCTCGTGTAGTTCCTGTGACCAGGAGGTTCCTTCTCCTCGTCTGCCGCTGAGATCCTGCTCTGACCCTTTATCCCCTTCGGTGCTTATGACGAGCTGGACTCGTCATGGCACACAGTGCTCGTGTGCTCATGACGAGTCCAGCTCGTCATAAGACCACCCACGGGGAAGCGCTGGCGCTCCCTCCGTGGGAATCCGATCGTTAGGTTTTTTTTTTGGGGAGGCAGGGGAAGGGCTTCCCCTGCCTCCCCCGCCCCATCAATGACGTCAGCGCGCTGACATCATTGAGGGTTTCCTTTCTTCCCGACGCGCTGGAAGCCATTTGCTTCCAGCACGTCGGGGAAATCAGGTGAGGTTTGGCTCGGGGAGGGGGGTTTGTATCAAAAGAGGCATCGAGGGAAAGGAAAGGGTTTTCCTTTCCCCGATGCCTCTTTTGTGCATTCCTGCTGCACGATCATGTGATCGTGCAGCAGGAATGCCCACTAGGCACCAGGGTTTTTTTAATTTTTGTGTTGGGGCGTGGCCAAAAGGGCAAGGGTTGCTCCCCTTTTACGGGGGTGAATATTTTATTTATACTGTTAGGCCCACCTACCCCTTAGCTTGGCTGGTGGATTGTGTGTGGACTGGTGCATTATTTGCATATGTGATTGTAATGTTTTTTTTTCTCCTTTTTATTCTAGTGTAAAGCTTTTGATTCCTGTTTGCGGTTTCGGCAGTTGTGGTTCTGCAGTTTTGCGTAATTGCATTTATTTGGTAAGAAAAATATTTTTGTTGTGTGTACTCCAAATGAGTATTATTGTCATGCATGAATGAATTTTTTGTAAGTGGTGCCATAATGGCAGCATATTTGTTAGTGTTCAGAGCATGAAATTCTTTGCGATGTTTTGCATTGTCTTATGTGTAATTTTTTTTCTTCTTTTTTAGTGGGATATTGTTGATCCTTACTGTGTCTGTGCAGAGTAGGTGATACTGAGTCTAGCTGCTTCTGTCACGTGAGTGGTATAGTGTTGGAGTATATAGGTCTTTGTGATAAAGCTACATTTTTTTTTTTTTTTTTTTACAAAGGGTTTGTTGTTGTTGACTTGTTTGACAAGTAACCTTTATTAGTAAGCATTATGGCTAGCCGTAGAATTACTGCTCAGCAGGTGGTTGGTTTGCTTCTTGAATCTTCCTCTGAGCAGGATTATGAGACTGACAGTGCGTCTGAGGGAGAGGAGGGAGGGGAAGATTCAGCCAGTGAGTTTTCTCTCCACATGGAATCATCGGATGATGAAGGTACTCTCAGTGCAGATGAAGTGCCTGATTTAGAGGAGGATACTACTGTGCCGATGGTGCAAGAGGCATCTGGATTGCAGCCTGGGGCTGCTAGGCTTCCTACTGGAAGTGCTGGACTCTGGGTTGATCCAAACATGGTGCAGCCGGTGTTGCCTGCCTTTAGTGGTTATGCAGGGTGTAGAGTGGATTGTGAACATTATTTGCCTATACAGTATTTTCAGTTGTTTATGGATGATGTATTTTTGGGTGAGATTGTTGAGCAGACTAATTTGTATGCTGAACAGTTTTTGAGGGACAACAGTGCCAGACTTAGGCCCCATTCTAGAGCTACCCGGTGGAGTCCCACAAATCTGGAAGAGATGAAGAAGTTTTTGGGTTTGACTTTTTTGATGGGTTTGATAAGGAAGCAGTCCATGGGTTCATATTGGTCTACCAGTCGCTTGATGGCAACGGCCATATTTCCTGCAGTTATGACTCGTGATCGGTATTTACTTTTGCTTCGGATGCTGCATTTTGTTGATAATGGTTTGGCGTTGCCACGAGATCACCCTGAATGTGACCGTCTTTTTAAGATTCGGCCTGTTCTTGATCACTTTGTAGATCGATTTTCAGAGATCTATACTCCAGGGAAAGAAATATCTATTGATGAGTCTTTGGTGCTGTTCAAGGGCCGTTTGGTTTTTAGGCAGTACATTCCTAGCAAGAGGGCACGCTATGGAATTAAGCTGTATATGTTGTCTGAGAGTAGGACAGGATATGTTTTTAATTTGCGTGTGTACACTGGTAGGGATTCCACTATTGACCCCCCTTGTTGTCCGTCCACTTTAGTAGGAGTTTCAGAGAAAATTGTGTGGGAACTTGCTAGAGGACTGTTTAACAGAGGCCACCATTTGTACCTTGATAACTTCTACACTGCTGTGCAATTGTTTAAGGAATTGTTCAAAGTGGACACTTTTGCTTGTGGCACAATCCGCTCTAACCGTAAAGGTTATCCAAAAGAGCTTGTTTGCAAAAAACTTCAGAGGGGACAGTGCAGTGCCTTGCGTAGTGAGGAACTGCTAGCTGTGAAATTTGTGGACAGGAGGGATGTGTACATGCTGACTACCATCCATGATGAGAGTACTTCACCTGTGGCTGTTTGGGGTCAGATTGCTGAAGTGCGCAAACCTGTGTGCATTTTAGACTACAATAAGCACATGGGTGGTGTTGATAGAGTAGATCAGAGGTTGGAACCTTACACTGCTATTCGTAAGTCTTACATTTGGTATAAGAAGTTGGCCATCCATCTCTTCAATTTAGCAACTTTCAATGCTTTTGTTGTGTTCAAGGAGTGTTCTCCTGCGTCAAAGTTGACTTTTGTTCAGTTTCAGGAGTCTGTCATAGGCAGCCTTGTTGTTGTGGAACAGGCAAGTGTTCCTAGAGTTGGAGTGGTGGAGGATGTGGCTCGATTGAAAGATCGCCACTTTCCTGATCACATTCCTCCTACACTCTCAAAAGACTTTCCCACTAGGAGATGTAGAGTCTGTTGGCGAAGAGGTACGCGGAAGGAGACTCGTATGTACTGCCCTGACTGTCCTTCTAACCCTGGGCTGTGTGTGCCTGCTTGTTATAGAGCATACCACAAGCAAAAGAATTATTGGGAGCAACCATGAGTGGTAAAGTGAACTGCCTGGTCTGTAATGTTTAAGAATTGTTGTTCTGTTTCAAGGTTGGCATTAGTGCAATGTATTTAGTTTCTGATTTTGTGTTAGTAGATTTGTATCTATTTGCAATTTGTTTGTGTTTTCTTTTTTGTATAAAAAATCCTAAATGTGATGGTGGTGTGTGTAGGCTGGTGCTTGGCTGGCGGTGTGCGTGGAGTGGCGCTTGGCTGGCGGTGTGCGGGGAGTGGCTCTTGGCTGGCGGTGTGCATGGAGTGGTGCTTGGCTGGCGGTGTGCGTGGAGTGGCGCTAGGCTGGCGGTGTGCGTGGAGTGGCGCTAGGCTGGCGGTGTGCGTGGAGTGGCGCTTGGCTTGCGGTGTGCGTGGAGTGGCGCTTGGCTGGCGGTGTGCGTGGAGTGGCGCTTGGCTGGAGGTGTGCGTGGACTGGCGCTCGGCTGGCAGTGTGTGAGTAGTGACTTGCTGCTGGTCACTACACACACTGCTAGCCGAGCGACACTCCACGCAATCCATCAGCTTGTGTGGTTGCTGTGTTAGGAATGTGCGATACAAAAGGGGATGTTGGACGGAACGTTTGAGCCAATCAAACACTCACTCCCAGTCAACTGATCTGGGTTTAATCCATCATCATTCTTTAGCTCACTCCAACACCCCAGTTCAGACATGGCCATATGCAAATCAGTCTGACCCTGTGCCTCATGGGAACAGTCCAGCCCGAACTGCCAAGCCATGTCTTCCCTGGACCGGAAACAAGCATCCTAGGACCGGTTTCTGGCATTCCAGCCGTCATCAGCCAGGCTTGCTTGAATCCAGTGGCAAAGTGAGCAAGGGACCCACGTCTGGGCATACCCCCGCCAACTTAGGGCGAACAAAGCGATACAAAAGGGGATGATGGACGGAACGTTTGAGCCAATCAAACACTCACCCCCAGTCAACTGATCTGGGTTTAATCCATCATCATTCTTTAGCTCACTCCACCACCCCAGTTCAGACATGGCCATATGCAAATCAGTCTGACCCTGTGCCTCATGGGAACAGTCCAGCCCGAACTGCCAAGCCATGTCTTCCCTGGACCGGAATGTGGGCGTGTGAAAGTGATGGGCCCTTGAATGGCGCTGTCTGCTGGTGTGAGTGTTGTAATGTGATGGGCCCGCGGCTGGTGGTGTGAATGGTTTTGTATTTGTCACACGTATGAAAGGTGTATGAATGGCCTGTAAAGAGGTTGGTGCCTTGTCGTGGCTTTACAGCTCACGAGCTGTGAGTCAATGGTTCAGTTTCTCGTCCTTTCAATTATTAACAGTGCATTTCATTTTTGTGAAATCACTTGTTAATACAATTGTATATACTGAACCATCACTCACCCTCGTGCCAAATCCAACCAGTATGTGTGTGTGTGCTTGAGGATTAGATGGCTGTGCAGTAATATTTTTTTTTTGTCTTTCTCAAGCAGGGTGTATTTTGTCCCTTTTTGTGAATATTGTAATGTGTTTGTTTCGTGCCTGGGGGTGTGAATGGTCTTGTGTGTATCACGTATGAAAGGTGTGTGAATGGCCTGTAAAGCGGTTGGGGCCTTGACGTGGCTTTACAGCTCACGAGCTGCGAGTCACTGGTTCCGTTTTTTGTCCTTTCAATTATTGACAGTGCATTTCATTTTTGTGAAATCTCTTGTTAATAAAATTGTATATACTGAACCATCACTTGCCCTCGTGCCAAATCCAACCAGTATGTGTGTGTGCTTGAGGAATAGATGGCTGTGCAGTAATCTTTGTCTTTTTAGTCTGTCTGCCAAGGTGTACATTCCGTCTAAGAATAACCTACCAACTGTAGATATTGTCGTAAACGAAACACCCATGGGAGTACATGGTGATATCTCTCTTGTGGATCCCAACAAGTTATGGTACCCACAATGTCCTGCAAACCTCAAAATGTCTGTCACATTTTCCTTGCAATATTGTGCCAAAATGTTCACGCTGCAGAAATAAACAACACATTATCTCAAAATGACCTGGTTTTGCAAGGGGGGTCACCTGGGTTTTTGGCCCAGTGCTCGGCGGCCATCTGGGGAAACCTACCAAACCCACACATTTCTGAAAAGTAGACACCCGGGGGCTTCCAGGGAGGTATAGCTTGCGTGGATCCCCCAACGTTTCCTTACCCAGAATCCCCTGCAAACCTCACTTTTAGCTGAAAAAAATCACTTTTTTCACACATTTTTGTGTGGGAAAGTGTGGCATCACTGGCCTCACACAAATTTCCTACCACCCAGCGTTCCCCCAGGTCTCCCGATAAAAATGGTGCCTCACTTGTGTGGGAGACCCAAGTACCCGCGACAGGCAAGGGCCCACAACGTATTGAGGCGACCTCAAAATGGCCTTTCACAAAACCACCTGGTTTTGCAAGGGGGTCACCTGGGTTTTTGGCCCAGTGCTCGGCGGCCATCTAGGGAAACCTACCAAACCCACACATTTATGTAAAGTAGACACCCGGGGCTTCCAGGGAGGTATGGCTTGCGTGGATCCCCCAACGTTTCCTTACCAGAATCCCCTGCAAACCTCACTTTTAGCTGAAAAAATCACTTTTTTCACACATTTTTGTGTGGGAAAGTGTGGCATCACTGGCCTCACACAAATTTCCTACCACCCAGCGTTCCCCAGGTCTCCCGATAAAAATGGTGCCTCACTTGTGTGGGAGGCCCAAGTACCCGCGACAGGCAAGGGCCCACAACGTATTGAGGCGACCTCAAAATGGCCTTTCACAAAACCACCTGGTTTTGCAAGGGGAGTCACCTGGGTTTTGGCCCGTGCTCGGCGGCCAACTAGGGAAACCTACCAAACCCACACATTTCTGAAAAGTAGACACCCGGGGGCTTCCAGGGAGGTATGGCTTGCGTGGATCCCCCAACGTTTCCTTACCCAGAATCCCCTGCAAACCTCACTTTTAGCTGAAAAAATCACTTTTTCACACATTTTTGTGTGGGAAAGTGTGGCATCACTGGCCTCACACAAATTTCCTACCACCCAGCGTTCCCCAGGTCTCCCGATAAAAATGGTGCCTCACTTGTGTGGGAGACCCAAGTACCAGCGACAGGCAAGGGCCCACAACGTATTGAGGCGACCTCAAAATGGCCTTTCACAAAACCACCTGGTTTTGCAAGGGAGTCACCTGGGTTTTGGCCCAGTGCTCGGCGGCCATCTAGGGAAACCTACCAAACCCACACATTTCTGAAAAGTAGACACCCGGGGGCTTCCAGGGAGGTATGGCTTGCGTGGATCCCCAACGTTTCCTTACCCAGAATCCCCTGCAAACCTCACTTTTAGCTGAAAAAATCACTTTTTCACACATTTTTGTTTGGGAAAGTGTGGCATCACTGGCCTCACACAAATTTGCTACCACCCAGCGTTCCTCAGGTCTCCCGATAAAAATGGTGCCTCACTTGTGTGGGAGGCCCAAGTACCCGCGACAGGCAAGGGCCCACAACGTATTGAGGCGACCTTAAAATGGCCTTTCACAAAACCACCTGGTTTTGCAGGGAGTCACCTGGGTTTTGGCCCAGTGCTCGGCGGCCATCTAGGAAACCTACCAAACCCACACATTTCTGAAAAGTAGACACCCGGGGCTTCCAGGGAGGTATGGCTTGCGTGGATCCCCCAACGTTTACTTACCCAGAATCCCCTGCAAACCTCACTTTTAGCTGAAAAAATCACTTTTTTCACACATTTTTGTGTGGGAAAGTGTGGCATCACTGGCCTCACACAAATTTCCTACCACCCAGCGTTCCCCAGGTCTCCCGATAAAAATGGTGCCTCACTTGTGTGGGAGGCCCAAGTACCAGCGACAGGCAAGGGCCCAAAACATTTTTGATAGGCAATGTTGATGTTGCCTCAAAACGTTTTGTGTCCTTGCATGTCGCAGGTACTTGGGCCTCCCACACAAGTGAGGCACCATTTTTATCGGGAGACCTGGGGAACGCTGGGTGTAGGAAATTTGTGTGAGGCCAGTGATGCCACACTTTCCCACACAAAAATGTGTGAAAAAAGTGATTTTTTCATCTAAAATTGAGGTTTGCAGGGGATTCTGGTAGGAAACGTTGGGGGATCCACGCAAGCCATACCTCCTGGAAGCCCCCAGGTGTCTACTTTTCAGAAATGTGTGGGTTTGGTAGGTTTCCTAGATGGCCGCCGAGCACAGGGCCAAAACCCAGGTGACTCTCTGCAAAACCAGGTGGTTTTGAGATAGGCAATTTTGAGGTCGCCTCACTACGTTGTGGCCCTTGCCTGTCACGAGTACTTGGGCCTCCCACACAAGTGAGGCACCATTTTTATCGGGAGACCTGGAGGAACGCTGGGTGGTAGGAAATTTGTGTGAGGCCAGTGATGCCACACTTTCCACACAAAAATGTGTGAAAAAGTGATTTTTTCAGCTAAAATTGAGGTTTGCAGGGATTCTGGGTAGGAAACGTTGGGGGATCCACGCAAGCCATACCTCCCTGGAAGCCCCTGGATGTCTACTTTTCAGAAATGTGTGGGTTTGGTAGGTTTCCCTAGATGGCCGCTGAGCACGGGCCAAAACCCAGGTGACCTCTGCAAAACCAGGTGGTTTTGTGAAAGGCCATTTTGAGGTCACCTCACTACGTTGTGGGCCCTTGCCTGTCGCGGGTACTTGGGCCTCCCACACAAGTGAGGCACCATTTTATCGGGAGACCTGGGAGACGCTGGGTGGTAGGAAATTTGTGTGAGCCAGTGATGCCACACTTTCCCACACACAAATGTGTGAAAAAGTGATTTTTCAGCTAAAATTGAGGTTTGCAGGGATTCTGGGTAAGGAAACGTTGGAGATCCACGCAAGCCATACCTCCCTGGAAGCCCCCGGGTGTCTACTTTTCAGAAATGTGTGGGTTTGGCAGGTTTCCCTAGATGGCCGCTGAGCACGGGGCCAAAACCCAGGTGACCCCTTGCAAAACCAGGTGGTTTTGTGAAAGGCCATTTTGAGGTCGCCTCACTACGTTGTGGGCCCTTGCCTGTCGCGGTACTTGAGCCTCCCACACAAGTGAGGCACCATTTTATCGGGAGACCTGGGGAACGCTGGGTGGAGGAAATTTGTGTGAGGCCAGTGATGCCACACTTTCCCACACACAAATGTGTGAAAAAAGTGATTTTTTCAGCTAAAATTGAGGTTTGCAGGGATTCTGGGTAAGGAAACGTTGGGGGATCCACGCAAGCCATACCTCCCTGGAAGCCCCGGGTGTCTACTTTTCACAAATGTGTGTGTTTGGTAGGTTTCCCTAGGTGCCGGCAGAGCTAGGGTTCAAAAATTACAGCTAGGCACTTTGCCAAAAAGGGTCATTTTTCACTGCGAAATTGAGGTGTGACCACGTTGCGTTTTGCGCCGTTTCCTGTCGCAGGCACTAGGCCGACCCACACAAGTGAGGTACCATTTTTCTCGTAAGACTTTGGGGAACGCGGGGTGGGTGGAAATTTGTGGATCCACGCAGATTCCAGAACTTTCCACCACAGAAATGTGGGGAAAATGTGGTTTTTTGACAATTTTTTATGTTTGCAAGGGATTCTGGGTAACAGAACCTGGTGGGAGGCAGTCAAGTCACCCCATCCTGGATTCCCCTGGTTGTCTAGTTTTCAAAAATGTATAAGTTTGCTAGGTTTCCCTAGGTGCCGGCAGAGGTAGGGTTCAAAAACTACAGCTAGGCACTTTGCCAAAAAAGGGTCATTTTTCACTGCAAAATTGAGGTGTGACCACGTTGCGTTTTGCGCCGTTTCCTGTCGCAGGCACTAGGCCGACCCACACAAGTGAGGTACCATTTTTCTCGTAAGACTTTGGGGAACGCGGGGTGGGTGGAAATTTGTGGATCCACTCAGATTCCAGAACTTTCCACCACAGAAATGTGGGGAAAATGTGGTTTTTTTGACAATTTTTTATGTTTGCAAGGGATTCTGGGTAACAGAACCTGGTGGGAGGCAGTCAAGTCACCCCATACTGGATTCCCCTGGGTGTCTAGTTTTCAAAAATGTATAGGTTTGCTAGGTTTCCCTAGGTGCCGGCAGAGGTAGGTTTAAAAAACGACAGCTAGGCACTTTGCCAAAAAAGGGTCATTTTTCACTGCGAAATTGAGGTGTGACCACGTTGCGTTTTGCGCCGTTTCCTGTCGCAGGCACTAGGCCGACCCACACAAGTGAGGTACCATTTTTCTCGTAAGACTTGGGGGAACGCGGGGGGGTAGAAATTTGTGGATCCACGCAGATTCCAGAACTTTCCACCACAGAAATGTGGGGAAAATGTGGTTTTTTGACAATATTTGATGTTTGCAAGGGATTCTGGGTAACAGAACCTGGTGGGAGGCAGTCAAGTCACCCCATCCTGGATTCCCCTGGGTGTCTAGTTTTCAAAAATGTATAGGTTTGATAGGTTTCCCTAGGTGCCGGCAGAGGTAGGGTTAAAAAACTACAGCTAGGCACTTTGCCAAAAAAGGGTCATTTTTCACTGCGAAATTGAGGTGTGACCACGTTGCGTTTTGCGCCGTTTCCTGTCGCAGGCACTAGGCCGACCCACACAAGTGAGGTACCATTTTTCTCGGAAGACTTTGGGGAACGCGGGGTGGGTGGAAATTTGTGGATCCACGCAGATTCCAGAACTTTCCACCACAGAAATGTGGGGAAAATGTGGTTTTTTTGACAATTTTTTATGTTTGCAAGGGATTCTGGGTAACAGAACCTGGTTGGAGGCAGTCAAGTCACCACATCCTGGATTCCCCTGGGTGTCTAGTTTTCAAAAATGTATAGGTTTGCTAGGTTTCCCTAGGTGCCGGCAGAGGTAGGGTTCAAAAACTACAGCTAGGCACTTTGCCAAAAAAGGGTCATTTTTCACTGCGAAATTGAGGTGTGACCACGTTGCGTTTTGCGCCGTTTCCTGTCGCAGGCACTAGGCCGACCCACACAAGTGAGGTACCATTTTTCTCGTAAGACTTTGGGGAACGCGGGGTGGGTGGAAATTTGTGGATCCACGCAGATTCCAGAACTTTCCACCACAGAAATGTGGGGAAAATGTGTTTTTTTGGACAATTTTTTATGTTTGCAAGGGATTCTGGGTAACAGAACCTGGTGGGAGGCAGTCAAGTCACCCCATCCTGGATTCCCCTGGTTGTCAAGTTCTCAAAAATGTATAGGTTTGCTAGGTTTCCCTAGGTGCCGGCAGAGGTAGGGTTCAAAAACTACAGCTAGGCACTTTGCCAAAAAAGGGTCATTTTTCACTGCGAAATTGAGGTGTGACCACGTTGCATCTTGCGCCGTTTCCTGTTGCGGGCACTAGGCCGACCCACACAAGTGAGGTACCATTTTTCTCAGAAGACTTTGGGGAACGCGGGGTGGGTGGAAATTTGTGGATCCACGCAGATTCCAGAACTTTCCACCACAGAAATGTGGGGAAAATGTGTTTTTTTGACAATTTTTTATGTTTGCAAGGGATTCTGGGTAACAGAACCTGGTGGGAGGCAGTCAAGTCACAACATCCTGGATTCCCCTGGGTGTCTAGTTTTCAAAAATGTATAGGTTTCCCTAGGTGCCGGCAGAGGTAGGGTTAAAAAACTACAGCTAGGCACTTTGCCAAAAAAGGGTCATTTTTCACTGCGAAATTGAGGTGTGACCACGTAGCGTTTTGCGCCGTTTCCTGTCGCAGGCACTAGGCCGACCCACACAAGTGAGGTACCATTTTTCTCATAAGACTTTGGGGAACGCGGGGTGGGTGGAAATTTGTGGATCCACGCAGATTCCAGAACTTTCCACCACAGAAATGTGGGGAAAATGTGTTTTTTGGACAATTTTTTATGTTTGCAAGGGATTCTGGGTAACAGAACCTGGTGGGAGGCAGTCAAGTCACCCCATCCTGGATTCCCCTGGGTGTCTAGTTTTCAAAAATGTATAGGTTTGCTAGGTTTCCTTAGGTGCCGGCAGAGGTAGGGTTCAAAAACTACAGCTAGGCACTTTGCCAAAAAAGGGTCATTTTTCACTACGAAATTGAGGTGTGACCACGTTGCGTTTTGTGCCGTTTCCTGTCGACGGCACTAGGCCGACCCACACAAGTGAGGTACCATTTTTCTCGTAAGACTTTGGGGAACGCGGGGTGGGTGGAAATTTGTGGATCCACGCAGATTCCAGAACTTTCCACCACAGAAATGTGGGGAAAATGTGGTTTTTTTGACAATTTTTTATGTTTGCAAGGGATTCTGGGTAACAGAACCTGGTGGGAGGCAGTCAAGTCACCCCATCCTGTATTCCCCTGGGTGTCTAGTTTTTAAAAATGTATAGGTTTGCTAGGTTTCCCTAGGTGCCGGCAGAGCTAGGGTTCAAAAACTACAGCTAGGCACTTTGCCAAAAAGGGTCATTTTTCACTGCGAAATTGAGGTGTGACCACGTTGCGTTTTGCGCCGTTTCCTGTCGCAGGCACTAGGCCGACCCACACAAGTGAGGTACCATTTTTCTCGTAAGACTTTGGGGAACGCGGGGTGGGTGGAAATTTGTGGATCCACGCAGATTCCAGAACTTTCCACCACAGAAATGTGGGGACAATGTGTTTTATTTTTTGACAATTTTTTATGTTTGCAAGGGATTCTGGGTAACAGAACCTGATGGGAGGCAGTCAAGTCACCCCATCCTGGATTCCCCTGGGTGTCTAGTTTTCAAAAATGTATAGGTTTGCTAGGTTTCCCTAGGTGCCGGCAGAGCTAGGGTTCAAAAACTACACCTAGGCACTTTGCAAAAAAGGGTAATTTTTCATTGTGAAAATGTGGTACGTCCACGTTGCATTTTGAGCCATTTCCTGTTGTGGGCACAAGGGCTACCCACACAAGTGAGGTACCATTTTTATCGGGAGACTTAGGGTAACACAGAATTGTAGAGCAACTGTTATTACCTATTGACTTTCGATGCATTTCTGACTTCCAAATGAAAGACAATGTGTAAAAAATAAGTCATTTTGAAAAATGACCTATAATTCTCATACTAGTATGGGTACTCCCAATTTCGGAAATGTGCAAATATCTACTGTTTCTAAAATCTACATTTTGTTCCCATTTCAGAAATACATAGGTGTCTTTCATAACAATTTTTCCATGTATACATTTTCCCAAAATAATTGCTATATACCCGGTACTTAAAAAAAAATCATTGCAAGATGTTGCTCAATTATTGGCTCTGGGTTCGTCGGGTTCTTGGTGAACCTACAAGTCTTATATATCCCCACAACCAGAAAGGTCCAGCGGATATAACGATATATTGCCTTCAAATATCTGTCATAATTAGAAGAAGTTACAGGTGAAAACGTTGACACAAATGGCTGTTTTTTTCAACTAATTTTCTATTTTTCCTTTATTTAACTGTTAGTTTCTATAAGGAAAACTTTAAGGATCTACACAAATGACCCCTTGCTGAATTCAGAATTTTGTCTACTTTTCAGAAATGTATGGCTTTCCAGGATCCATTATTGGTTTCATACCCATTTCTACCATTAACTTGAAGGAGGTTAAAAGCACAAAAAATAGCAAAAATAGGCTATGTCCCAGAAAAATGCCAAAACTGTGTAAAAAGAGTTGGTTTTCTGACAAAAGTCTGCTTGTCCCTGAAAGCTGGGAAGATGGTGATTTCATCTCCACAACCCCTTTTTTGATGCCATTTGCAGGGAAAAATCAAGACGCTTTCATCTGTAGCCCTTTTTTCGCATTTTTCAAAAAAAAAAAAAAAATAGCTGTATTTTGACTAATTTCTGGGTCCCCTCCAGGGGAATCCACAAACCCTGGGTACCTTTACAATCCCCATGATGTTAGAAAAAAGGACGCAAATTTGGCATGGATACCTTATGTGGTCAAAAAGTTACAGGGGCCTAAGCGCGCACTACCCCAAATAGCCAAAAAAAGGCTTAGCACAGGAGGGGAAAAGGCCTAGCAGCGAAGGGGTTAAAGGAGAATTCAGAGATTTGCAAGAAATATTTTGTGCGCTCCAACAAAGTATACAACCTCAGGGGAATTCACCCAAAAATTTAATATACCCGCCAAGGGAACGCAAGTTACCCCACTTGAAAAAGGCACACGTTGGGTGATACGCACCACTTAGCCCAAAAATGGTAAAAATGTTGTCATAAGTAAAAAAAAGTAGACAAGGGGAAGACTATTTGAAATTACTAGTATTGCTTATAGTTCAAAAAGGGAATGTGAAAAAGTTGCACAGGGGACTAACCAATGGTCTGCTTTCTTTGTGAGTACCAGAAACTAAAGTATTTTTGGATATGTGTAAATTATGCATGCTTAGCTGATGTTCAAGAGGAAATGTCTGTGAAAAGGCAAAACATGCAACGCACATGAAAGTGCAATTTATGTATAGCTTGAGTTACACATCCCCTTTGTAAATAATCCCTTTATTCGTAATCAATGAGGGAGAGCACTTTTCAAGATGGAACGGATTCCACGATAGACAATTTAAGGTTGTTAGTCTGAAAATGCTTGTAAACAAGATTTATTATATTGATTCATCACAATGTGCTCTGCGTGCTGAGGGTAAGCAAGAAGGACAGAGAAAAGTACCACATAATGAACTTAGTTAAATAAATTATCTTTTGTTACCTTCAACCCTGTTGAGGTGTTTTACAAAATCCATAAAAGTGAAATATTTATGACAGAATGGCACGTTCTCAATTCTGAAAAAATGACTTATTGACAAAAGACTTATGGCACCTAAAACACTGTTATCAGCCATGAACGGAAGTAATTTTATTATTTACTAGTGGTGTAGCAGTAGCAGGAGTATCATGCAATCTAATCCAGGAAAGTAAATTCCTCCCTTTGCAACCAATTGGGAAACATCATAGGAGGGTTTGCAGTGGGCTCCTCACACCTCTCAGTCCTTTCACCTGCTGCACTAATTGCTATGCCCCGGTTATGTACTTACCAGAAAGTTCTATATTTATGCATTGCAATGTGTTTTTGGATGTGACCTTATGAGGTAGATTTGAGTACCTTTTAGGGACTAAGCTGTTTATATTTCTTAGGTGAGGATATCATTTTCAATTTGTTGAAGGTAAATACTGTTATTACATGTTAGGGTTATAAATTATCTGCTTTTGGAACTCAAGAGAACATACCATCTCATGGCTCTATAGAACAGACTGGGAACTGCTAATTCCAAACAACAACTGACAAAGCTAATAGGTCTAGCTTTAAAATGCTAATGCATGCAAACCAAGGCATTGCAAAAATAGACAAAGACTGTATGGTCCCTGTCTTTGCACAACCAACCTCTTTCTCTTCCTGTTTGTGTGCAGTTATTCGTTCCCCAAAATTATGGTGCTGAATTGCACCTGCATGACAAGTATAGGAATCAGAAATAAGCAACGCTGTAAGCATCTGGAAATAAAAAATAAATCACAATTATGGTAGGTATGGAAAAAACGCCATGAAACCTGATGGTGTACATGTGCTTTAAAAATATTTTTAACATAACATAATACAGCAAACAGGTTTCATGTAGACATGGAATAAATAGTCTACGTACATTTGTGCATGTCTGTGTTTGCATGTTTTAACACATCAAAAGCCAGACTTGTTGCCTCCACCAATCAATGCTGGTTGTCAAAGAGTTTCTGTTCTTTAGATATTCACATTTCCACCTCTGACTTAGCATAGGGTCGGGTATTAAGGTCAGTATTGTGAAAGAAACAAAGAGGTGTTATTACCAATTTGAGACATTAGATGTTTGGATGTGGTGTTTCTTCATGAAAATATAAGTCAAGAATAGAGTTTTCATTGTGGTAGAGAAGATGCAGTGCCGTAGTAGGCTACTGTCCGATCGGAAAGATTTGTTAAGAAATGAGTGGGTGTTTTTATCTTTGTCCCAGAAGAAGAAGTCTCCTAGGAAAATCTGATACAATGAAAAGGTGAGATGGTCAGGGTTAATAATCAATAAAACTGTTGGATCAGCAAAATTTGGGCTCCACCCTTTATGTGCCACAATTATACATGTACGTATTCATATACAACATTCATATACAATGTGCGACTTGATTCTATTAGCGTGTGTGAAGCATTTAAATCAACTAATTAAATGTCATCATTGTAGCTGTTAGGAATCCATGTATAAACATATTTGGATTGATTAATTGATTTATGTAATCATGTTTGCATACCCATGTTTAACATTTATTCCCATTATATATGTATATGTATGTATAATTGTGTAACCAAAGTTATTTTCTTTCAGTTAACTGAGCCTGACTACAGGCCCCAATTGAAATATGTGTTTTAACACTGTAAGTAGGCTCTTTGAGACCTTAAGAGAGCGTACTAATTTCTTTCACATTCAGCAACTTGGTTGGTTCCTGGTGGTGTAAAGGGAGATACGGATGTTTCTGAAGCTAGTATTATTTATATGGTGTTTCCCCAGGCTTTGAGAGGGAACAGATCTCTCCCTTCCTGGGCTTTTCCTGAAGTGTGAAGCTTTATGCAGAACACTTTTCTATGCTTTGGAACTTCTACTGAGGTTCGATTTCATGCTGACATCTTCTATGCACTTTGGATAGAAATCCCTTTTAAAAATAAATCTGTCCTCTATCTATGTTTAGGTTAGAAAGGAGAAGTTTCTTTCGGGAACACCTGTTTGCGACAACTTGCTTTATTGTTGTTGTGGCTGTTACTATCCTGTATCTCACAATATCACGTCTCAACTTATTGAGACATTTCATTCTGCAAGCAATATTATTGTATCTTGTGAATTTACTCTTATTCTCACTATATACTTGACCGATAAATGTTCTGACATAAACTCCTTTAATCTTAACATTTGATTCCTGCTCCATATTGTGGAGTCATATTGGCTTCACAAGATTGCAATGTATTTCTGATGTTTGCTCCCTTACAGCGCTTCAAGTCAACTAATAAAGGTCCATACAACCAATGAGGAAATATCTTTGATGATGTCCCAAAAAGATTAAGGTGTAAGTACCAACGCGCCATCACTGTTTTGCTGCAAGGTGGATGGTATGAGATGTTTTATTGCAATATTTGCAATTTCCACCATGAGGCATTGGAATTCAGTTTTTGTTGAAGGGACTTGCCAATAAAGCCAACCTAAAACCAGTTTCTTTTGATATATTAATTTGGATAATGTTCATTCCAGAGATAGGACAGTGGCATGGGAAAAAAACAAGAACACATTTCCTTGAGTGCAATAGCATCAAGACCACCTTCTCGGATGAGGGCTGATGTGAAAGTTGTATTAGTCACTGCAGACCTACAGTTCAGGAGGCCAGTTCCTATGTCATGTGTAGGAGATTGGTTATTGGGTTGGGAGGGAGGGATTTTTCTTAGATTTCTTAGGCTGATTAATTTTTGATTGAGAGATTCTAATAGTAGGTTGTGTTTGGAGCTGTGATTATAGAGTACTGAGCTTCGTGGAGTGATTTTAAAGTAATGTGCCTGGAGATATGCTCTGAAGTATTGGGGTCATTGTGCTTGGTGACTTTTTCAGGAGTAAATTGTTAAGTAAGACATAACAGGGGGTAACAGGCCAGTCCATGGGATTAGATGGTGTGTCACAGAGAACTGGAATGTGTGGTTTGAAGACCATTTTAACTTTACATTGCAGTTTTTTTACATCATTAGCCATTACATTGCAGATAAGCATACCTGGAGTGTTTACATTGAGTGTAGGATTTTTCAAGTGACTTAACTTTGATTTTTTTTTTTAAGTGTATGTGTGTATGTATCAAACCAAAGGTTAATGTAATATTATAGTTGGTTGTTGAAAGGAAGTAGAAGCTAGCATTAAAAAAAACATTCAAATTCATCAGTTATAGTTCAGTGAGCTAACTATAACTTGTGTCATGCAATGCACTGCTTATGATCTCACATTTTACATCACTTATGATGTTAAATAACATAATTGATGACATCTCAATGACAACTAATATCATCATTGATGAATTCATTGACAACGTCATCCAAAGAATGCAACTGTTTGCTATACACTTTTCATACTGGAAGGTATCAGTGAGCTGCACCTAGATCCACCTCTGCTAATGGACCTAACCTTTTGCAATATGCAGCACACAGAGCATATCTGTGAAAGCATTCACATTTAGTAGAGAGCATGTTCCTTGTTTACTGGGATTCAGGTGCATAAATATCTAATGTCTCTGTAGACATTACTGTAGTCAGTAATTTATTAAACCTCAAATACTGTTCAAAAGAGTATTTAGTCACTATTTACCTTAATGAGATGTACCATTTAAATATCTCATCTGAAGTTGAATTTTAAGTCAACTACTTTATTACTATGCTTTAGCCACTGATAAGACATGTTTGTAAACATACCTTTGACGTATTTTTTAAATGATCACAATGGCCTACACCATTACAACAATGCTTACCATCATTCAGCTACTTGAACCATTTGTAAGTGTGTCACCCATAGACTATACATTCTTTAACAATGTATAATCTCTCACAAATGTTATTGAACCTCTGGAAATAAATATGAGTACTGTATAAATATCCAGTTTATGTAAAAACTACGTAACAGCTGTTTAATGTCAGTATATGCACAGAATTCCACAGCTTAGTAATGCATTGTAAACATAAGCTTTAGTTTTTCTCACTCATTTTGGCAACAGGACTGTGAGCCTATTTGTAATGTATGTCTGCAACTCACACTTGCTGCACTCAATCTCTATCTTGTTTCAATAAAGTACGGTTGGCACTTAGAATTTTGCAAGTACCTATACTGTGTACCATATACATTTTGCTATACTGAATTAAACTTGGTTACAGAACAACACAATTTACGTTTCAGAGGCACACATTTACATACAGTCAATGTTTACTGTGTAGTTATACATAAATCCGTTTCCAGAAGAAGACAATTTTTTGTTTTGCTAATTTCTTTGGCACCATTTGATAAATCTTCACAAAAGATTATAAAAATAAATGTATCCAGTTGAGTTGAGAGTAATAGAGGATTCCAAAACACATTTTCCCCATGAAGTTTCCCATAGGAACGTTAGAGAAAACTACAGCAAAAATGTCTGAACAGAATGACACCAACAATGTGTTGTTTGTGTTTTGGTGTAAATCCGGTAAGTAGTTTTTGGGAAATTACGTTTCAAAATTTATGGCAATCTAGTGCAGTGGGACTCCTGCAGGACCGGCAGGACGAAAGATAAGATCTGATTGGCTGCTATCAATTAATAACATGTAGTGGGGCAGGAAGGGATACCCCAACTCCCTAGGCCTTGAGGAACCCACCAGGGCCATAATAAAAAAAAAATTGTACCACCCTAGTGTCGCTGCACAGCGGGATAAAAAAAACGGGAATGCCCTTTTTCATTAAAATACCCCAGGGGTGGCCCGGCCACAGCCTGGATGCTTGGCACATTTGTTGGTTTCTTTTAAATATGTAAGGGGGCATGCATAAGCTCCCCTCCCAGAGTCAGGTATTGCCTGACCAATTTTGTGTTTCATTAAAATAATAATATATTCAGGAGGGGGGGCCTGTGTGTGGTCCCCCTCCCAGAGCAAGGTATTGATTCCGTGGACACAACCCCCCCATGGCTGACAAATATGGCTGCTCCCACATCAGGTGGCAGCAGTGCGGCTGCTCCAGATAGGAGTAGGGCGCCCGCCAAAACAAAATGCACAGCCTGCTCCCGGCTGACTCCCTGGTTGAGTGCTGACTGGGGAGCTGAAGGGGCCATGGAGACCTTTGATCCCCATTAAAAAAATGAACTGTGGGTGCCCCAGCTGGAGCCAGGGCACCCACCAAAAAAAAGGAAAACAAAAAACAAAAAAACACAGCACTATGCTGCAGAAAAACAGCAGCAGCAGAGCTGGTGATAACATAGTTACTCCTAAAAGAAGCACCCCATAATGCCTTGCAAGGGCTTTGTTTTGGAATATTTCTTTGTTTGTAGGGATGACCCACAGAGGGACAGGGCCTACTGGGTCATTGAAAACATGACCCCAGGAAAGCTTGAACACAGGTTTATGGCTAATTTGTTTTATTAAAAGTGCTTTATTAAAAATAGATTAGTGACAATTACTACTATTGAACATTGCAATATTTGTATTGATAAACAATGCATTGGATTGTAGTTATTTAATAAATTGGTTTTATTACTAAATTGTGACATATGACTGATTTAATAATGTGGTGAACTTTTGACAAAGCGCATAAGTCAGCTTTATATATGTTGATGTGGAGACCCCCTGACAAAGCCAATAGGTTTACCTTGTATATGTTGATGTTCTGAACCTTTAACAAAACAGTAGGTCTTCCTTGTTAAAATGCCGCCATCTTATATTATGATGGACAAGTCCTGCGGCCAACTACTTGCTGCAGGCAACCACTCAGGCTTTACATTAAAAAAAACATGGAAATTCACTGAAAAAACAAAATGAATAGTTGAGTATGGGGAAATAGAGAAAGGTGAAAGATAGACAAATACAACATTCATCAAGTCTATGGGCACATCACATCTGTTGTGGAGGAAAATGACAGTTTAGTTATCAAGTTCAAATAGTCTTCCAGCCCCCCAAATTCAAGCTGCTAAGTTAGTTAATCATTACGTAGGCTTGATAAATGCAAAATAGGGAGGACTCACACAGTTAAAAAAACAGTTATAATAAAAGAAAAATTATACTATATACAAATGGATGGTGCAAATGCATTCTTCTGAAATTGTCCATTTTGGGAGCTTTCTTATAGAAGAAAATGCCTGGTGCATAAAGAAATTGACAGTATTGGAGAGTCAAGGTAAGTATGGTGCATGAGGATTCAGACCAACCCTAGAAAACCAGAAAACTAGCTGCATGTACCTGGCCGAGCAAACAAACAATACAAATATATAGCTGTGCCCATCATGTGATATGTCCAGACCATAACCACTTAATTAGAGTTTGCCACTTGAGCCACTTGCCTGCATTTTCCTAATCAATGCACCTCTTTCCAGTCCACAGGGGTAGGCCTCTTTGAGACCTCTTGTTTCCCACTGAAGTAGAAAGGCATTGGTCTTTCTTCTGACTGTTGTCTACAGTATTTTAACCATTTTGGTGCATCCATTGGCCAATGGCACTACCTCCCTGCACCAGGGAGGGCCCCCTAAAATCCTCCGGTGCAAAGCAACAGAGGTTGCTCTTTTAACCCCCTGGCAGGAGACGCGGAAAGGCTACCACATCCCTCCCCCCTCCTCCCGCCCATCTGTCATGTTAGTGCATCGTGAGGTGCTCTGACGTCACAGTTTTCCCCACCGGAGCTGAGGAAAGCAGCAGGTCAGGCCACGCTCGACTCCGGTGGGAAAAACAGGCCAAAGAAGGCCTCCTCAGCTTTCAGGGAGTCCTCCTTTGAAAGGGGAGAGTCACCCCTTTCAAGCAAGTCCTTCCTGAAAGGCTTTCCTGGCTCTGGATTGTGGTCGCCCTGCCATCCACAGCCAGGAAACCTCACTAGACACCAGGAATATCATGGGGGGGGTCGGCCCTCCTGTAAATGGGCCTCTTTCCCCATGGGCATTTATTTAAAAAAAATAATGTTGATTTCCCATTGGGCGGAGGCGTGATCACCCCACCTGGGGTTAGAAATAATAGAAAATTTAATTTTTTTAAAACCGCAAAATTGAAAGGGGGCCGGCCCTCCTGCTCACTGGTGTGGGTAGACCAAGTGCCTGTGACATAGAAGGGCCAAAAATGTTTAGAGATTAAGCAATATCACAGCGAGTTGATAAGCACAATTATTTTTTATACATTTTTAGGCTGGCTCTGCTTTGGGCACCCACACAAGTGATGTATCATTTTACTCAGGAGACTGAGGGGGATGCTGGCTGGTAGTACATTTGTGCCAGGGTGGTGATCCCACACAAAAAATGTGAGGAAAATGTGATTATTTTTAGCTAAATTTGAGGTTTGCAGGGGGTTCTAGATAGGAAACCATTGGTGGATCCACATAATCTACACCTCCATAGACTCCCCTGGGTTTCTAGTTTTCAGAAATGTCTTGGTTTGGTAGGTTTCCCTAGATGCCCACCGAGCCCGGGATCAAAAATTCAGGTGACTCCCTCGCAAAATCAGGTCTTTTTGTGATGGATAATTTTGAACTCTCCACAGTACGTTTTGGTCCCTTCCCTGTCGCATGCACTAAGCCTACCCACACAAGTGAGGTACCATTTGTATCGGGAGCGTTAGGGGAAGACTCGGCGGGTAGAAGTTTGTGGCTCCCCACAGTTTCCAGAACTTTACATCACAGAAATGTGAAGAAAATGAGTTTTTTTCTTTACAAACTTTTAGGTTTGTGAGGGATACTGGGTAACAGAACCTGGTGAGAGCCACACAAGTCACCTCCTCCTGGATTCCCCTGGGTATATAGTTTGTAAAAATGTACAGGTTTGCTAGGTTCCCCTAGGTGCCAGCTGGGCTAGTGTCCAAAACCCCCAGCTAGGCACATTGCAAAACAAAAGTCTGTTTTCACTGAACAAATGTGATGTGCCCATGTTGCGTTTTGGGCCGTTTCCTGTTGCGGGCACTAGGACTACCCACACAAGTAAGGTACCATTCTTATCAGGAGGCTTGGAGGAATTCTGGGTAGGTGGAAGTTTGTGGCTCCCCACAGTTTCCAGAACTTTCCATCACAGAAATGTGAAGAAAATGTTTTTTTCTTTTTACAAAGATTGAGGTTTGCACGGGATTCTGGGTAATAGAGCGCCTGGTGGGAGCCACACAGGTCCCCATCTTGGATTCCCCTGTGTGTCTAGTTTTCAAAAATGTACAAGTTTGCTGGCATTCCCTTGTTGCCGGCTGAGCTAGGGTCCAAAATCTACAGCAAGGCACATTGCTCAAAAACTACCCCACACCCCCCAAAACCAGCCCCACTTACCAGTCTGCATCCTCTCCCGAACCTTCCTCTGCCCGCCCATCTCAGCATCTAGACCGCGCACTGCCTTAACCAGGCATATGCGTGGTTCAGCTTGCTGGGAAATGGCACGCGTGGCTCAGTCCAGGTTGTTAAGGCCGTTTCGAACTACTTGACTGGTCAGGAGTTTGCCCTTC
The DNA here is from genome assembly GCA_963921515.1 of Calotriton arnoldi. NCBI lineage: Eukaryota > Metazoa > Chordata > Amphibia > Caudata > Salamandridae > Calotriton > Calotriton arnoldi. The sequence goes on from CAWUFW010006083.1 coordinate 793,133, forward strand.
TTGTAAGGTGTATGCTGAAACTGCTGCCCATTTATAGTTTTTTTTGTCCAGCGTACCAACGTTTTGGAAATAAATTGTAATCCTGATCTGCAAGAATATGACTGTAAGACAGTATGAACATGCTCTATGGATCCTAAGAATGGACAATCATGAGACAAATACTCTTTGTCATGTCTAAATATCTATATTCTGCTTGGCATCTAAGGCATAAGCTAAGTCCTTATTTATAGGATTCCTTGATGTCTTAAAATTACTGGATCCATGTTTTGACAGTCTTTGTATATTATAAATGCACAAGATGTAGTTTGATGTATTTTAAGAATTTGTACACTGCAGCTGTTTATATGTTTGATAGGGTTGTCCCCTGAAATAAACATTATACTGCTATTACACATACATTTGAAGATTGAATAGTAATCCCTGTTGGTATGGTGACAGAGCAAGACACACATTGAATTGTGGCAACAAAATACCTTTTCCTAGGGTCCAGAAAGTCTAACCAAACATCGGAGAATGTAGCATCCTCCTAAAGAGACTCCTCGCTGTGGAACAACTGACAAAATTGGAAAAGAACTCACAGATCAAACTCAGTAAGTGGTGGGAGGCAAGTTCCTTGCAACATTTCATTGACTCTGACATAGCCCCTAGAGGACCAAGTATCAATACTATCCCTTCATTTGAAAATCCCCTTCCAAAGATGTTGGAATAATGGGCCCAAAATTCTGTGACTTGTTCTAAAACTATGACGCAAATTCTAGTAATATGTGCATTACTAGACTAGGTGGTGTCATTAAAGATTACATAATACATTCAGACATGGCTCAAATTGATTGCTAAAATCAGAAAGAAATGAATTAACATTTAGAAAATCTGGAGAGTGGCATTAAATTAAGAAAACAAAGGTGATACTTGAAAGTTTCTGAAGACTTTAAGTCAGGTCATATACTGACAATCAGCAGACGCTACAGAATAAAGTACAGTAAAACCAAACAGGAGCTATGTCAAAGACAATATGAGGAAACCATCTTTGATAAAGGCTCAGTTACTGTGGGATCCAGTGACACATCAGACATTGAGCACTGGGGAAGGAGGATTATCGGAAAGGGATTCAGAAGGCCTGATATTTTTAGATGAATTCCACCTCTTGAGAAAGGGGTGGATGCAGATCTCTCAATTAGCAAAAGGAAGAGGTGGAAGAGGTTGGGGCACAGAATTGAGAGGAAGAGGGTAAACATCATAGGAAAGGATGAAGAACTTGCAGCAAAGTAAAGACCTATGCGAATGAGGAAGGATCAGAAGGCAGGACAATAATAGTATGGGTAAATCATAATGTAGTGATTTGTCTAATAGGAGTCTCACTGATGAGGAATTACATGTTTTGAATTTTGGTTTCTCTTTTAACCTCAGTAGAGATCTTGACTATTTACAGGCAAGACTTGATATTTTTCTTTGACAAGAAAACTTAAATTGAAGAAAATTTAAAAATAAAGTCAGATTGGTGCCATTGTGGAGGATAGACACATTTCAAATGTGACAACTTAAAGATCAGTAATGTTGATGTGCTTATCACCTTGCTGGAGCTGGATCAGTGGGAAGGCAGAAATACTTTGGACACAAAAGCTTTTTAGATAATATAGGTATAACCCACTGTGTTTAGGCCTAAATCTCAGTATATGCCTCCATCCTCATGCGAATCCATAGATTCGTTTCATGATGCCACAACCAGAGATTTTTAAAAACTGAAGGTAGACAATCACAGAAGTAAAAACAATTTGACTTGGTCACAGATAAAAGCTCTGAAAAAAGTATCTGAAGACAAAGTTATTGAAGTATATTCTGTCGATAAAGGAGGCAATATTATCAGAATTCCAAGGAGCATGCATGCTATTGAAGCCTTAAGGCAGTTGTCTGTAAGGACTGCAACATTTGCACAGGTAGACAGTTACATCAGACCCATAGAGACATACTGGGACTTACTTGAAAAGTGGAAAAATCAGGGCAATATTTAAAATGAAGAACACTGCTACATGAAATGTGAATATTCATTAATACCAGTACTATATTAAGATCCATAAAAAACAGAACCAATTTCTATTGCATAATCCAAATGTAGCCTCCCAGAAAATACCTCAAAATATGCTGAATATTTTTGATTGGGCATTTGATACTACTCTTTGGCTCATATATACGGGACACATATGATTTTCTCAGGAGGATAGGGTACCACCTGGGAAGAGGGGTTTCTCTGTGGCTACCCTATATATAAGAGTTTACAGCATCATATCGGGACAGACCCTTGTAGACATGTTTTAAGAGCAAGACCCATATCTTACTTTGCAGATGCTAACGTGATTTTGAACCAGTTTTGTCCAGCTATGCCAATTTGTCTATGGACTAGTGGGAAGAGCAGGTGTCCATGGCTCATGATTTTACAAATGACTGTCCGTGGCTCCCAATTTGGCAGACGATTTGGAGACTGTAGTACATAGGTTAAGGTACATAGATAGCCTTTTATCAAATGGCAAGGGACCTAACTGTCTGAAAAAAAGTTTTTGTAGAAATTGAATGTTTGTGCTCACAAATTACCCAGACGGTCCACTTGAGTAAAAAATCTACTTGAAATGTTTGTTGACCGCCCATGCTAAAAGAACTGCAACTCATCTTCAAAACACTGCCATACACATTCAGATTTGTAGTTCTGTGCTAATAAATGACTAGAACAGTATTCTGGGGTGAAAAGTGTACTTGCAATGTCGCTCACATTCAAAAATTATCCGAGCAGTACATCTTGCATAAAAAATTCTCACCAAAATTACACGATGTGGCATAATGGCATAATCTCAGTAATTTTGCTTAAATTTTGTTACACATTGTGAGAAGTTGGCCTGGTATATGCTGTCCAATAATTATAGTGGGCACCTTGCACCAGTCCAAACAACCCCTTATTGGAGATAGGTTAAAGACAACCTTATTGAAAGCTATCCTAGTGGTAGCTATGGAGAGCAGCCTTCAGGCTAAGTCTTGAAGGAATGTAAAGCAGCTTGTTTTACCAGTCTATAATCTCTTGAGTGATCAAATGAAAGAGCACCACACCAGGTATATATTCAAAATATATGTATTTATTGCTAAACACACCCCTCTAGTCTCTTTATGAGGCTAGAGTTCGAAGTACATAAGTTAGAAGTTATTTAAACACAGTAATAGCACAAATACACGTTTGGGCCCTAGGGGCGTACCAAACCATATACCAATAAAGTGGTATAAGAACCACGACTGAACTAGACACTAGGCCTAGAGCCTCTAGAAGTGCTTGGACCACAAGGAACCACCCAAGGTAGTGACACAGGGGACCCACGGGGGACGCGTGCAGTGTAAATACACAACCGCGATACGCCGTTGACTTCTATGGAGAAAGTCGCGATCAGGAAATTAAAGAAAAGGGACACTTAAAGGAGGACTTGGAGCAAACCCTTTGAGAACTAGTACTTTGAAGAGTCTCTACCCACGGGAGCACCGGAGTACTCGTGTTACCTCACCCAGGGAAGCCGGGTGCATAGGTGCCTTTCGGGGTCGGGTTTCGTCGTCGATTTGAATGGCGATCTGCTGCAAAGTGCTGCTGGCGACCAAGTGGAAAGTGTCCGGGTGGATCCAAGAGTGGATCGGAGATCTGAAGAACCTGAAAGCAGAGGGGACAGAGTCTGGGTCACTAGCCAGTGACCAGGAAGGCGATGGACAGATGCCCACCGATGTCGAGTGCTTCAGGTGCATTGACGGTCGTCTTGACTCTTCAGCCACGAGGTCCAGGAGGCGTTGTCGGTGACCAGGAGCAGGATTCGGGCTGGTACACGATGTCTGTCGAGTGCTGAGGTGTCGGCGACTGGATTGGACCCAACAAGCCTTGGCAACGGCAAGTCTCGAAGAAGATGTAGATTGTCGATGGTGCAGACCAGCAAGGTCTGGGGAACTCACCCAGCGAGGGTAAGTGAGGGCAAGCCTGGAGCAACCAGGATGCCAAGTAAGAAAAAGATTGGCCTTCGTTAAGGGCTACTAGCCAACGGGCTAGCGACCGCAAAAGAGCCTCAAGACGTCGCACGTGGATCTGGCTCACAGGACACTCGTGGAGTGGAGGCCAGTGATCTTCGGTGCAGTTGGTGCTGGAGGCTAGAGCTACTCGTAGCCCAAAACACGACTTTGTGGGAGACCCAGAAGAGGATGCACTTGCAAATGTGCTCGGTGTCCAGGGGTCACGGTCTCACGTCACCCACGATAGCTACGGGCCTCAGCTTTGCTGGGGACTCAGGGTAGCCTCGGGGAAGTCTGAGAATCCACCTCTGGTGATGCGATGACTTCGGCGTCCGACGGGAGCTTCAGAAATGCGAACCGGACAGATGCTTCTTTGGTGCCTGCCAAGCAGGGGAGTCACTCCTTGACCCCAAGGGAGATTCTTCTGTCCTCTAATCGTGAGTAGAGCATCGAAGGTCCAGGATTCTGTTTCAGAGTTTCGTCCAGGGATAATCTAAAGTCCTAAGGACTGGGTTCCTATACTTATACCAAGTTTAGGGGTTGGACTACTCTGTGGCCCCACCTATGGGTCGCGCCAAAGCAGGGGCTGCAAGCCCCTGATCCGGTTTGAACTGGGGTATGCACAGGGACACCAAGTGTGCCCCCAGTGCAGGACTTCAAAGCACCCGAAAGTGCTCCCGCCCAGCCCCAATACACATTATCCTGTCTGGGGAGGTGGTCACACCTCCCTGGGACAGGAAACCTATTGTCCAGGCCTCCCCTGCCGGAGTTTCGTCCAGCAGCAGGAGGCCAGACTCGTGTCTGTGGCAGCAGCATCCATTTTGTGATGCCAGGGCTTTGGAAAGAAGTTACCGGGCTAGCCAGAGTTAACATGCCTTTCCCTCTAGAAGGGTGGAATGCTACCCCCGCCGCCAGAATTGGCGGGGGGTAGTATTCCAAGATGTTTGACACCAAACACGACATGTTTAGGTGCAGCCATTCCAAAGTTAGCATTTAACGCGAGGTTATAATGCGCTTAAGAGTATATGGTCAGGCTGCACTACAAACAGCATCAGAGAAGGGTCTCCGAACGCTGCAGAGGGGTCCTGCTCATGCAGGGGCACCCTCTCAAATAGGAACCATGCACTCTGCCTTCAGGATTGATAAGGCCTGCCTTAGGAGTGACTTATAGGTTTATATGTGTGTATGTATTTAGTGATATAGGTAACCTATATCACAGTAAGGGGTGCATGCACCACCTTACCCAGGCTGCAGTAGCAGACCTGTGGTGTCAGTTTGGATGGCCTTCCAGGGGTGGCATAATACATGCTGCAGCCCCTGGTAGGCCTCTGAGGTACCTATGCCCTTGGTACATAGTATACCATATACTAGGGACTTATAAGGGCACTCCAGATTCCAATCAGTGATGTGCCTAAGGCACATGGAAACCATTTTACAGAGAAAGCAGATAGACTGGGGCCCTGAATAGCAGGATCCCAGTCCAACTAAGTCATAAACCAGCAAAACACCATAAAAAAGTGGGGGCAACCATATAGTCAGATTCCACCTTCCTACATAACCCCCCCAAACGAAAGGAGATAAGGCTAACCTTGGCCAATTGAGCCTTTATTGACTAAGTGGCCATATAAGGAAGCACCTGCACTAGCATGGTTGCCCCCTGTCTTATGGTCCACTAAGCAATCCCTCACCCTAAGGGTATGAGAGGGTCTCCACCATGGGGAATCACTACCTGTGGTGTGCTTAGGTAAAGTACAAGGCTGGTGAGGTGTCTGAGTAGGGAAGTGAGGCCCTAGGAATGTTGGCCTCAGCTTCCTCAGATCACTGGTCACCATGTATGCCTGTCTTTCCATGACTGAATTGCACTTTGCTCTAAGGGTCAACCTTTGGCTGCCTACAGCTGGGGGTTGGGTCCCTTTGGATGGACTACTGGAGGGACATGGCAGGTTTGGAACCTTCTTGTCCCAGGTTTGCCCTTGCTTACCAGAGTCCTTATGGGTGAGGTCCCTACATAAAGGTATGGGGGATCCCTCAGTGGGTAGAGGAATTGTCACCTGGCTAGGGCTACTAGACTGGGTGCCCCTAATCTGCTGATGGGGGGCTTCCTCTGGACAGGGGGCCCTGGGGGGTCCACTGACCTCTGCAGCCCTGGGCTGACTGAGGCAGGGTAGAGAGGGTCAGGTTACCTGCTCCAGACTGGGTACCACCTTGGAAGGGTCCTCTGCCATCAGGGTTGTGGCCAGGCCAGGCCTGACTACCTCTGTGGCAGTTCCTTCACTAGGGGTAGGGTCAGTTCCCTGAGGAGGCTGACCCTTACCTACTGTCTGGGGGGAAGAAGACTTTTCTTCAACCCTTGTGCTCTCTTTTGGGGGAGAGTGGGCCATTCTTTCAGGCTCCATCTCTCCAAATTCTTGGGCTGGGGCTGTGGCCATCACAGCCCCACTAACCTTTACAGGGACGCCCAACATCATAAGATGGGTTTGGTGTTCAACTTCAGCCCAGGCTGAAATTTCCAAATCATTGCCCATCAGGCAATCTACAGGTAAGGTGGGGGACACTGCCACTCTCTTTGGCCCTGTGACCCCCTCCCAGCTGAGATTGACTATGGCCATGGGGTGATCTGTTCTGACACCATCAATGTTGGTCACCTGGTATTTAAACTCAGGTAAAAACTGGTGAGGGGGACTAGTTTCCCTGCCACCATGGTGACACTAGCCCCTGTGTCCCTAAATGCCACAGCTTTCTGACCATTAATTATTGGCTCCAATCTGTACCTGCCCAACGCTGTGGGACCCATGGTAAAGGTGGCAAATCCTATACCACCATCAGAGTCAGAGGAGTCTGTCGAGGGGTCCCTGTCTAAACTAGGGCTCACCTCTGTTCCTCTTGCAAAAGCACCCAACTTTTTGGGTGCACTACTCCCAACTGGAGGATTACTACTGGTAGTACCAGGAGGGGTGGTAGTAGTTGTGGGAGGAACATTTTCTTTATTGCCAATCCTGGGGCAACTGGGATCAGTTTTCCAGTGCCGAGGCCTTTTACAGACATGGCAATATGGTTTCTTTTCAGGCGAGGAAGGAGTTTGGGACCCACCCCCAGAAGAGGAATTTTGGGGACCTGTAGGGGACTTATCCTTAGATTTATCCCCACCTTTCTCTTGGGACTTAGTAGAATCTTTCTTCTGGTCACCACCCTGATTTCTAGTTTTTACTCTGGTTCTGACCCATTTGTCTGCCTTCTTTCCCAATTCTTGGGGAGAGGTCAGATCAGAGTCCACCAGATACTGGTGCAAAAGCTGGTTTTGACAATTATTAAGGATCTGCTCCCTCATAATCAAATTGTACAATCCTAAAAAGTCATGCACTTTGTTGCCATGTATCCAACCTTCCAGAGCCTTTGTAGCACAATCTACAAAATCAACCCAGTCTTGAGTCTGAGCTTTTTGGGTGTCTCTGAACTTCAACCTATACTGTTCAGTGGTTAGGCCAAACCCATCTATCAGAGCACTCTTCAAGACTGTGTAATTGTCAGCATCCTCTTCTCTTACAGTGAGGAGCTTGTCTCTACCTTTGTCTGCAAAGGAGAGCCACAAGATTGCTGCCCACTGCCTCTGGGGACCTTCTGAACTTTACAGGCCCTGTCCAGTGCAGTTATCCATTTGTGGATGTCATCCCCACTCTGGTAGGGAGGGACAATCTTGTTTAGGTTTCTATGGTCATAAGACCTTTCCCTATCTCTAGGGATATTGCTGCCACCATGGGACTCTAGTCCCAACTTTCTTTTCTCTCTAAAGAGATCTAGGGACTCCCTGTCTAAGGCTACTTGCTTCCTTCTGAGTTCAAGCTGAGCTTCCTCATATTGAATCAGCCTTGTTCTCCTCTCATGAGAGGATTCCCTCCTATGAGATGAGACAGAGCTCCCTATTGAGGTGCCAGAGTGGTTAGACTCCTGAGAAGGAGATCTAGACTTCCTGGGCACACTCATAATCCTTCCTGGGGGGACAAAGAGGGCATCATCCTGATCATCCTCTTCATCTTCCTCAGGGGGATTGGGTTATCCAGGTCAGGGTCATTGTCACCCTCCTGGCCAGTTTCAGAGGGGGGCTGGGGTATTTCTACCCCTGGCCCCATCCTCCTCTTCTGCCCCACCCTCTGCTCCTACCCCTTCAGTCCCCAAGGGCTTACTAAGGTCATAAGCTACCAACAACTCCTTAAGGTGTTGGGTGGTGGGACTTTGGCCTGTCCTTATTTTTCTCAAGTTACATAATGCTCTCAATTCCAAGAATGGGAGTGTATCATACTTGGAGGGTGGAAGCTCAGTGGCTTCCTGCAAGGATTCTTTAGATCCTACCCTTAAAGACATTACTAGTGTGGTGTGGTGTATGCACTACCTACTCTAGTGTGGCCTACTAAACTCTCTTGAGTTGTAGAAAGGGTTGTGCTATCCCTTAACACACAACTCTAAGTTCAGTAGAACTTACTGTATTCTAAGCTTAAATTATATGTACCTTAGGTACCTTTAGTGGTTTTCAGTTGATCAATTCAATTGAGATTATCTGGTAAAACAATAGCAAGCTGGAATCCCACACGCTGCACACCAATGTGAGAAGTTGGCCTGGTATATGCTGTCCACTAATTATAGTGGGCACCTTGCACCAGTCCAAACAACCCCTTATTGGAGATAGGTTAAAGACAACCTTATTGAAAGCTATCCTAGTGGTAGCTATGGAGAGCAGCCTTCAGGCTAAGTCTTGAAGGAATGTAAAGCAGCTTGTTTTACCAGTCTATAATCTCTTGAGTGATCAAATGAAAGAGCACCACACCAGGTATATATTCAAAATATATGTATTTATTGCTAAACACACCCCTCTAGTCTCTTTATGAGGCTAGAGTTCGAAGTACATAAGTTAGAAGTTATTTAAACACAGTAATAGCACAAATACACGTTTGGGCCCTAGGGCGTACCAAACCATATACCAATAAAGTGGTATAAGAACCACGACTGAACTAGACACTAGGCCTAGAGCCTCTAGAAGTGCTTGGACCACAAGGAACCACCCAAGGTAGTGACACAGGGGACCCACGGGGGACGCGTGCAGTGTAAATACACAACCGCGATACGCCGTTGACTTCTATGGAGAAAGTCGCGATCAGGAAATTAAAGAAAAGGGACACTTAAAGGAGGACTTGGAGCAAACCCTTTGAGAACTAGTACTTTGAAGAGTCTCTACCCACGGGAGCACCGGAGTACTCGTGTTACCTCACCCAGGGAAGCAGGGTGCATAGGTGCCTTTCGGGGTCGGGTTTCGTCGTCGATTTGAATGGCGATCTGCTGCAAAGTGCTGCTGGCGACCAAGTGGAAAGTGTCCGGGTGGATCCAAGGATCGGAGATCTGAAGAACCTGAAAGCAGAGGGGACAGAGTCTGGGTCACTAGCCAGTGACCAGGAAGGCGATGGACAGATGCCCACCGATGTCGAGTGCTTCAGGTGCGTTGACGGTCGTCTTGACTCTTCAGCCACGAGGTCCAGGAGGCGTTGTCGGCAACCAGAAGCAGGATTCTGGCTGGTACACGATGTCTGTCGAGTGCTGAGGTGTCGGCGACTGGATTGGACCCAACAAGCCTTGGCAACGGCAAGTCTCGATGAAGATGTAGATCGTCGATGGTGCAGACCAGCAAGGTCTGGGGAACTCACCCAGTGAGGATAAGTGAGGGCAGGCCTGGAGCAACCAGGATGCCAAGGAAGAAAAAGATTGGCCTTCGTTAAGGGCCACTAGCCAATGGGCTAGCAACCGCAAAGGAGCCTCAAGACGTCGCACGTGGATCTGGCTCACAGGACACTCGTGGAGTGGAGGCCAGTGATCTTCGGTGCAGTTGGTGCTGGAGGCTAGGGCTACTCGGAGCCCAAAGCACGACTTCGTGGGAGACCCAGAAGAGGATGCACTTGCAAATGTGCTTGGTGTCCAGGGGTCACGGTCTCACGTCACCCACGATAGCTACGGGCCTCAGCTTTGCTGGGGACTCAGGGTAGCCTCGGGAAAGTCTGAGAATCCAGCTCTGGTGATGCGATGACTTCAGCGTCCGACGGGAGCTTCAGAAATGCAAACTGGACAGATGCTTCTTTGGTGCCTGCCAAGCAGGGGAGTCACTCCTTGACCCCAAGGGAGATTCTTCTGTCCTCTAATCGTGAGTAGAGCGTCGAAGGTCCAGGATTCTGTTTCAGAGTTTCGTCCAGGGATAATCTAAAGTCCTAAGGACTGGGTTCCTATACTTATACCAAGTTTAGGGGTTGGACTACTCTGTGGCCCCACCTATGGGTGGGTCAGGGCAGAGGGGTGGCTACACCCCTTTCCCTTTGTCCAGTATGCGCCAAAGCAGGGGCTGCAAGCCCCCGATCCGGTTTGAACTGGGGTATGCACAGGGACACCAAGTGTGCCCCCAGTGCAGGACTTCAAAGCACCCGAAAGTGCTCCCGCCCAGCCCCAATACACATTATCCTGTCTGGGGAGGTGGTCACACCTCCCTGGGACAGGAAACCTATTGTCCAGGCCTCCCCTGCCGGAGTTTCGTGCAGCAGCAGGAGGCCAGACTCGTGTCTGTGGCAGCAGCATCCATTTTGTGATGCCAGGGCTTTGGAAAGAAGTTACCGGGCTAGCCAGAGTTAACATGCCTTTCCCTCTAGAAGGGTGGAATGCTACCCCCGCCGCCAGAATTGGCGGGGGGGGTAGTATTCCAAGATGTTTGACACCAAACACGACATGTTTAGGTGCAGCCATTCCAAAGTTAGCATTTAACGCGTGGTTATAATGCGCTTAAGAGTATATGGTCAGGCTGCACTACAAACAGCATCAGAGAAGGGTCTCCGAACGCTGCAGAGGGGCCCTGCTCATGCAGGGGCACCCTCTCACATAGGAACCATGCACTCTGCCTTCAGGATTGATAAGGCCTGCCTTAGGAGTGACTTATAGGTTTATATGTGTGTATGTATTTAGTGATATAGGTAACCTATATCACAGTAAGAGGTGCATGCACCACCTTACCCAGGCTGCAGTAGCAGACCTGTGGTGTCAGTTTGGATGGCCTTCCAGGGGTGGCATAATACATGCTGCAGCCCCTGGTAGGCCTCTGAGGTACCTATGCCCTTGGTACATAGTATACCATATACTAGGGACTTATAAGGGCACTCCAGATTCCAATCAGTGATGTGCCTAAGGCACATGGAAACCATTTTACAGAGAAAGCAGATAGACTGTGGCCCTGAATAGCAGGATCCCAGTCCAACTAAGTCATAAACCAGCAAAACACCATAAAAAAAGTGGGGGCAACCATATAGTCAGATTCCACCTTCCTACACACATAATTACCAAAATTATGCCAATTACTCTGGCACTATTAAAATATCACCCAGGCCTAGGGCTATTCTGAAAAGGAATAAGAGCATTTTTAAAAGTGACAGTATGATAGGTAGCATTATCACTGATCACATATTGCAGAAGTAGAACAATACATGACTTGTCGGTGTACAGTTACATTACTGACAGACAAGACAACTCCAGTAATCTACGCTTACAATGATTCTATGTGTGTGGGAAATGAAAGACCTGTGAGCACAGTACTAACAGAAAAACGTTTCCCATGCCATATGGAATTGGTAAACGAAAATGAGTAGTTCATCACATACAGTACAGGTTATGTCATTTACCTTCTTACATGCCCCTGCACAAATCATTACATTGGGAGTCCCATCCACCCTATTAAGAAAAGGATAATTGAACATAGGAGGGCTATATATAAGGTTGATAACCCCTATCCGGTGGCACACCAATTTACTGCTCCCCTTTTTTGTGATCCCCATTTTTCTGACAGAAAACTCTTGACCTACTAGGAGGTAGAGAGAATAGATCCCGACAGAAAAAATGGCAACAGAGTCCTACAAATCGGATGGCGTGACCCCATGTATATCCTAGATCTAAAAATTAAAGCCATCTGAACACAGAAGAGGAATTGCTTGTACATTTGGAGAGTAGAATCTTTACAATTTTTAGGATGAATAATCAGCTGTGCCAGTTGTAAGTGTAGTTTCTGCACTGGTGGATTGGAGTTTACTGATAATTTGATTTTCTTATTTTTTAGGACACTAGAAAGGGACTCTTCCAAGAGAGGTGGTGATACCTTGCTTTGCTAGAACCCCCAGCCTGTGTCTTTGAGAAACAGCTTGTTGGACTTGGCCCTCTTTGCAGGGTCACCCCAAAACTTTTTACCTTCACCCCTCCTGTTTTTCTGAATTTGTTGGCATTAGGACTCTGGGCACTTTACCACTGTTAACCTAGTGCTAAGGTGCTTGTGCTTCCTTCCAAAAACATGGAAAAACTGGCCGCCTACACCTGATTGGCACATTTAATGTAGTTGTAAGTCCCTAGTTCATGGTACTGTTTAATCTTTACATGGAACCCCTGACTGAAATCCTTAAACACACCAACATCTCCTACCATATGTACGCTGATGATACGCAATTGTTTATGAAGATTACCTCCCCTAACGACATCAGCACTCTCAATAACATCTTGAACAAAATTCAACACTGGTTAACACTTAACCACCTCAAACTTAACGCCCTCAAAACCGAATTCCTATTAATCTCGCCTCCCAACCCCACCTCTAACATCAAAGACTGGCTCCCACTACTCACCGCCTTGAACTGTACCCCACATATCGTTGATTCAGCAAAATCCCTAGGAATAACACTAGACAACAACCTCTCCATGATGAATCACATCAGCTCCACAACTGAGGGGCCAATTTCAATCTCCATGTCTTAAGAAAACTAAAGCCTTTCCTGCCCAATGCAGATCTCAAGTGGCGGTTCAGGCTCTCGTGATCTCCAAACTTGACTTTGGGAATGCTACCCTTGTTGGCCTACCGAAAATAAAACTAGCACCGCTGAGGGCTACCCTCAATGCGGCTGCACGGCTCATCACAGGCGTAAAGAAAAATGATCACATCACCCCAGCCCTCCACTCTCTGAACTGGCTACCTTATCAATCTAGGATCCACCTAAAAATAGCATGCATGACATACAAAGCCATCAACCACAACACTCCTCGCTACCTGGCTCAGAAACTGGTTCTATCCGGAAGGAATAGAGCTTCTCGTAGTACATGCTTCCTACTGCTGAAACCCCAAAAATTTCACAAAAAGAAAACCTATAGGAGATCTTTCTCTGGAATTGCCCCAAGAATTTGGAACTCTCTTCCCCCAGAGATCAGGACCATCCCTTCATTCTCTCTTTTCAAAAACGAAGTAAAAATGAGACTACTGAATAATCTCCTTCCTATCTGAGACGACTGTCCATGCCAATCTGATTTCTTTGCTGGTGTTTTCACTATGTCTCTTTGTATTATCTTTTCATGCGAAAATATTCTATATTTTGCTCCTGTATATTTTATGCTATTTATTAGGCTGTACAGCGCTCTGACACCAAAATTTTGGTAAAGTTTGCACTTTATTAAACTTCATAAATAAAAATAAAAATAAAATACTATATGTACCCAGGGCCTGTGAATTAAATGCTGCTAGTGGGCCTTTAGCACTCATTGTGCCACCCACCAAAGTAACACTTTAAAATGTCTCTCAGGCCTGCCACTGCAGCCTCTGTGTGCAATTTTAAACTGCCATTTTGACCTGGCAAAATACAGCTTTGGCCAGGCCTAAACCCTTCTTTTTAATAGACATAGGTCACCCCTCGGGTTGGCCGTAAAGGCCCATTGGGAGGGTGCATTGTATTTAAAAAGTAGGACATGTGGCTTTAAGTTTAACATCTCCAAATAGTGAAAAACTCTTAAATTAGTTTTTCGCTACTGTAAGGCCTACCTCTCCCATAGACTTACATTGGGTGCCTTATTTCATTTAATAAGTGCTAACTTTTGATTGGGAGCAGGTAGAAAGATCTTGTTGAAACTCAAATTAATTGTAATTTAAATTCCTCTTTAATGGTAAGATTGGATTTTAAGTCACAATTCTGAAAAGTCCACTTTTATAAAGTTGGCCTTTTGTTGTCCTAACCATTTATTCTTCCTCCCAGTGCCCTGGGTCAAATGATTGAGAATGGCTCTGCTGTTGGACTTTGTGTATTCCCCGGACAGTGAGACAAAAGGGGATTTGGTGTGAGCAGGATGGGCCTACCTGCCAGGGTGTCTGGGGGCAGAGCTGTTCCCTACCCCACTAAAACCACAAAGGTCTTGCATCCAGCACAAACAGAGGAACCTGACACCAGCCTTTTGTCACCCCAGATTCCTTGGAGCCTTGGAAGGGAAGAACTTTCCAGACTAGAAGTGGGGATAGCCCAGGATGTTTCCCCAGAACAAAGGCTGACACTAGGTATAAATTCTGGACCCTCAGTGCACCACTTCAGTACACTCTGAGACCTATGAAAGACTTCAGAAGAACTGCCTCAACCCGCAGGGGACTGCCTTATTGCTAGAGGCCTGTCCTGCTGCTTTACGAGAACTGGACCAATTCCTTGAACGGAGGATCATCAGAAGCAACTCCAAGGGCTAATTGGCTGGCCTCCTGTGTGAGCTATAAGAACACAACAAGCTCCTGAAGACTTGAACCATGCACCTGGCCTCTGCTGGGAGTTCTAACTCCCCAGTGATGCCCCTCAGGTCATGGACCCTTGGAAATGGTGCTAGAAGTGCTGCTGCTTCCTAAACCTAATACTTGGGACTTAAAATGTATTTCACCATAAAGTGCCCTGTGAGCCAACAGAAGACAGGGACCTACCTGCATGCCAATCTATCCAAGGCTCATCGCCGGTCAGGCGGACTTCTCAAGAGCTCCCGCTACATTCTTCTCCGCATCAACAAATCCTGTTCAGCAGGACCTCCCAGGACTGGTATCCGGCCTCGTGGAGCTCTCATCTACTACAATCTGTAGCTTTGTCACGCTGGAGATTTTCGACCTCCAAAAAAGTGACAAACTCCGAAGACACAGCCTGCTACCTTCAGCCTGCTACCTTGTTCCACTGAATTCTACATTCTCAGGGACTTTTCTTCAAAATTTCTGCTAAGTCTGAAGTGAAGCCGAGACCAGGCCCAATCCACCTTGTGAATCCGAGCCTCTCCATCGTGGTCGACCTCACCTTTAAACAATCTCCCGGTTTCACACAACCAGATACCTGTGATTGGTGCTTTTATATTTTAGGTGCTATTTTGCACTAAAAACTTCAAAAAATTATAACTCGTGTTCCACTGATTGGATTTAATTAGTTTTGGTGGCACTTTATTCATTAAATTTTACTCAATTTTTCTAAATTGGTTTTGGATATTTCACGTGTTGTGTTTTCACTTTATTACTGTTTGTGTGCTCCCAAAATACTTTATACTTTATCTCTAAGCTAAGCCTGACTGTTTTTATACCAAGCTAACAGATGCTCAACCAAGCAAAGGTTTATTTAGTGACTTTTATGGTTTGCACTGACAAGAGTTTGTGTTCATTATTTGAGCGGGGCTCTTACCCCTCTCAACTACTAACCCAGTTTCTTATAGCTATAATATGTACCTGAGGGGTATAAGTTAGTATGAGAGAAAATATATCACAGTAAGTTTAAAACAAATACATCATTATGTTCTCATGTTTGATTGACAGCACAAGGTGTGAAATCATCATTGGTGCAAAATCAACTTGAGTATGGAGTGCATGTACCAGAAACAATACCACATATGTTTACGGTGAGGTGCAAAATTATCCTTATTACAAAATAGGCAGAATTACACACTTAATAGGAAAATCACAGGTTAGGTGAAAATTCCCCTTTGCTGTAATATCACCATCAATTGTAAACACTTGTATGAGTAAAACTTAGATGACGTTACAAAATCCCAATTTTTATTAAAATATCACATTTAAATGCAAGATTACCCTTGGTGCAAAATCACCATATTTCTGAGAACACAGATAACTTAATTGCTCAAATCACATTAGTGATGTAAAATCTCTCTTGCACAAAATAAGAAGAATTCAGATTTAAATGCAAAATTGGTCTTGATGCAGCATCAGCAGGAATGCAGAAACATTTTTGGGAGCTCAAATCAAATGTAGTAGTAAACCAATTCAGTCACAAAATTACACAAGGGTCCATAATCGCCTTTGGAGCCGTATAGACAGCAATATGGAAACACTTTTAGAATGATAACTCACATTTATGAGCAAAAAACATTTTGTTGAAAAATCACTCTTGGTGTGAAATCAGCAGGAGTGTTAAAAAACTTTTAGGTGCTTGTGACAGGAATGTCCCTTGCATAGTCCATTGGTGTATACCTATCCTGAGGTACTCAACTGTATGTTATAATTGTTTTTTGTGCCTACTCACATGATAATCCAGCATGTGTGCTGATGCCTAGGCTGGTACTTTGACATTGACGTCCAGAGCCTGGTTTTGAGGTCTCAAGGTGCACTCCAAGCATGCCCTCTAGCTTACATGGAAATGCTGTCCACATATGAGTAGCCAAATTTAATCGCTGGTAGAAGACTACTGTTCTTATAATTCTATCACTGAACAGTTCTTTTGATCTGATTCATGAGGAGTGTGGCTCCTACTGGCTCCACTCATGTAAAACTCTGATTGTCTGAGCTAACCCGACCCTTGCATTGACATCCTGAGTGCATGCTTCAACCCTACAATCACAGAGAGAAACTTATACAGATCACTTAATGCATGGGATTTTCTAGAAGGAGATGATGGTAAAAACACAGTAACCTTTACATTTTGACAATATTATAGATCTATTATGATTGTTGCCTCAAAAATGCAAATAATTATCAATGGGAAGTCCACTAATGCAAGAGTTGAGCCCGATCTTAATAGTCAACAACAGAATTACGTATAATAAACAATCTTCACCGGGTGCTGAAGGACATCAGCCTGAATACTGGGAAGACACCAAAGAGCAACTATCAGGTGATGCCGCCAGGACATTGACACCTCGATGAGACAATACTACAGGTTCATCTAGGCATCTAAGCCCCAGTGAACAAGAAGAAGATTTAATTTCCACAGTACCTACCAACACCTCAGGGCAGGGAGAAAACCCAGAGCCATAATTTACGTAAATTAAATAAAAACATTGGGAACCAAAGAAGTGGACAGGCCTTCATCAACCAACTAAGGACCAAAACAACAACACTATGTTTGGGAAACAGTTAACCAATAAAGTCATGACAGTAATACTCTAATCCTGATAGGGGAAAAAGCCACGCCACCTCAATAAAGGCGACCAGAACCAGGAGTACCATAAATAATATTACAAACTCAAGTAAAATAACACAATCCCCTGAATCGAGGAAAGCTGTAACTACTGCTGCCAGCATGAAAGTTCACAATATCAGCACAACCAATATGATTTCCAACATTGAAATCTGTAGAAACTGAGGGAATGACCCAATGCATACAGCAGGCCCACCGAACACACATAAGGTAGGGGAAGGCTAGGGGAAAAAGATACTGAAAATTATACAAGGAATTTTCAGAAATATTAAAGGTTCTCCAACGTCCTCAGGTAGTTAAGGCGATATCGAATTCCCCGATTACTAAAGTCAGTGCCATTTCTCTGACTAAGGACCCTGCTCCTCAAGAGCAGAGTACTGTACATTAATAGCTTGCCTTCCTCAGTTATGAATGGTCAAACTGATATGGATACCTCAGGGATTAGCAGCACTGCAAGACAGACTGTGAGGAACAACACCCAGGTGCCCGTTTATTTTAGCAGATCTCAAACCAGGGAGACGGACACCCTGCTGAAAATTGACTTCTTTCTATGGTATGAATCTGAAGGTCCATTTGACATCCTGAACTTCCAAAATGTTCCTTAGGGTCCTGCATCATTTCCCTGATTTGGATCATATTAGTCAGGGGATCTTTTATCAATTCAGCTTTTGACCAAGAGAAAGTCTCAAAAGGAATATACACATACAAATTGGTCAAACTGTCACCTCTATGAAACAATACTTGGAAAAGCAGATGCACTAACAGACTTGGGGATTAACTTAAAACCAGTGGAGGAGAGGAGATATCCTTACTTCCTGAAGGAAGCAACCAGTTATTTCACTAGAAACTCCCCAAATACTACTTTAACCTACATGGCTTGTTTTAAAGGCCTGGAAAAGAGCAACAATATGGCCATTAATAACTTGGCAATAACAGTAGGCTGCAATAACAGAAAGATTAATATTCTTCTCCATTTTCCACTACTAACTGCCCAGAGGTCATATTCCACAGATGAGCAACGTTGGTATCCCTGATATAGGTATTGATGATCCAACTCAGGTAAAAGAGTTCTGGGAGATTTGTTGCTGGAATATTGCTGGCTGGGACTCTACCAGGAACGCTATAGTTTTCTGAATGCATATGATATTATCTGTTTGCAGGAAACATGGAAGACATCAGATCCGAACATTCAAAACTATATATCCTAGGGCATACCAGAAACTCAAGGACTGTACGGTAGGCTGAGTGGTGGTATATATTCTGGCTGTTTGGTTAAAGTTTGCTACAAATTCTCAAGTTCACTAGATCACTGTCTACATTCCTCCCTTAGAAGCCCGAGACACAAATAAACTGGTAATTATCTTTGAAGAAGTTGAAACCATTTTAGGTTTAATTCCAAATTCTAAGATTGTGCCGACAGGTGACTTAAATATTAACATTTTCCAACCAGGTCAAAAAAGTTCCTCAGGGGATAGTATAGACCAACATTTATCAATCCTGGATCCAATCTATAAAGCTAAAGGTTCACCTATCAGGGTAGACTGGCTAGTTCCACATTAATGGTCATAGGGCTTTGCCATATAAATAATAGACATTTGAATGATCAACCAGCTAAACCAACTTTCAAATTGACAGCTAAAGAATCAGCCATTGATTATACATTCTTGCACATCAACGATTTTGATATGTTACAGGATTTTAAAATAATACCCAGACCTGAAAGTTATCACATCTGAAAACATATTGCCTTAACAATTGACACTGTGGATTTCAAAGAAGGAAAATACTTAAGCAAGGAAGATTTGATGGGGAGGTATGGGAGAAGAATAGTCTGGAATCATGGATTTCGTCAACTACAAGATAAGATCTGGGGCCAACCATTTTTAAAGAGCTTAAGAGTCAACTATAAAAACCCTACCAGAAGGATTTAGAAGTGACACCAGCTTTTTTTTACCATTCTTCTCACCCAAATCTACGACTTCTTTAGCAGCCTTAACAAATACCCACAAGGGGAAATGCAAAAGAGCAAAGGAGCATGAAATTAAACTACAAAAGATACAGTATAGAACTAAATTAGGGCAGCTTTTAAAGGTAGAAGGGAATTTTTGTAACATACCTGCGATTAAAAACTGTAATCTGAGCTAAGAACTGAAATCCATCATATTAAAAAAATAAAGTTCAAGAACATAAATGGGCAGAGTTGTATATTGCTACACACACAAAAAACTATCAGGACGTTTGGTCCATAGTTAGTAAGGGTACTAAAACCTATAAAGCCAGGGTGATTATCATATAACAACGAATTAATGGGAAGAGCATTTGAGAGCATTATATGGAGCGTTAGAAACAGATACAACATTTTAGGCAGGCACAGAAGGTAGGTCACAACTTAGAATTATCCATGTGGATGTTATGAAACTAATAAAAAAATTATAAAACCTCACGTGCACGTGGCCATAATGGGCTATTGTTGCTCTAATGAAGCTCAACCCAGATTAATACCTTCATGGAAAGGATCTATTTTGCATTGTATCTTTAAGCGAGGCCCTAAAAATCCACCCAGTAGTTACTGCCTTATCGCCCTGTTGGATGCTGACAAGAAACTAGTTGCAAAAAATATCTTATCTTATCTGCAAGCATGGGTTGAACAATCAAGCAGATTATCTTTCCACCAGTAAGACTTTTGCCCCAAATGCAGCATGACAGACAATATCATAGCCTAACAATGATTGTGCAAAAAGCCTGTACCCAGAAAAACAATCTCTTTACCTGTTTCAACGACTTTTCAACAGCCTTCAATAGGGTGAATTGAACCCGGCTGTGAGCGGAGATTCAGGAATGGGGTATACCCCCAGGTCTTTTATATCTGATAATAGAACTCCACGGAAACATCTACGTTAGAGTCAAGTTGTCAGGCAGTCATGGCCTATCTCTGAAAATCCCTACTCATAACAGTGTAAAGCAAGGGTGTATTTTAGGTCACTTCTTTTTAATCTGTACATCTAGAACCTTGAAGACTTATTAGTACATAGGTTAGACGAGGCTCCAAAGCTAGGGCGGTGTAAAGTTGCTTTCTTAGCCTATGCTGTAATTTGGTAATTTTGTCAATGACTCAGACAGGCCTATTAAGGCAACTCGACCAAATGAAATCATACAATTTGTAAAATAATCTTCACGTTAACATCAATACAACCAAGGTAATGAATGTCCTTTGGTCGAAAGAGCTCTAAGTTCACCTGGAAGATAGGCAGCATTAGAATAGAAGAGTTTCAGGAATACCCATATTTGGGTGTTAGAATAGACAAAAACTTAAATTGAAAATGTCATGTTGACAACTTAAAATGTAGAATCATTAGTACAATGGGAGCATTAAAAAGGTTTTCAACAGTATACGGGGGCAAAGCTATATGTCCTTTGTTGGACATCATAAAAGCAAAAATTATCCCTTGTCTCTTTTAAGGCTTCTTAACTTAGACTCGTATAATTACCCAAAAGCTAGATTCTATTTTTTTATTGTATTTGAAAACTTCTACGTCTAAGACAGTTTAACGCATTCATGCTGTTTAAGACTAGAACTAGGCCTGACTTCGATATCTGTTAGTTTGCAGAGACTATCGGGCCCATTTTAGAGCGCCCATGAGTTTACTTGCCACAAAGTGGAGTTTGTGGTATAACCTCTCCAGAAAGAGGAAGTGCATTGCCAGAATCACTAAGCTGAAAGGTGTAACACTAGACACTGAAGTAGGGGAAGATTTAGACAGGACTGCCAATGCAAAATCAATGACAACTTTTAAGCAGGTGATTGCTGATCAGTACTTCTTGAGGACTGCCATTTTGGTTAATTGTGAAGAAATTGGGGTGAATTAGCAGATTCTGTTGTCAGTGGAAGGGAAGCTTGTAGGTAGGGTCTTCCCCTTTTGTCTTCCTCTGAATGGCACTTCAAGAAGTCTGATGACAGCCAGGCACAGAGCTTTCACACTCCATTGTACTCATATTTTAGGTACTCCTGTCTGGAACCAGCATTGTAACTACTGACTTTGTGAACCATCACCTTTTAGAAAAACTATGCTTGCGCTGCAGAAAGAACATGAATTATGAGAAGGAGCTACCACAAACTATTTCCTGGGCACTGAAAGAGGGGTGAAAATCCCCTGTCTTGGAAGTGCATATGAAAGTGGAACCCAAACTATCCTACTTGGCTTCAGTTCCAATTTCTTCAAGGCCAAGGAAGGTACTGCTCCACAAAGTACTCAAAGGCCTGCTGATTTTTGGGGCAGGTATCTGTCAGACATGAAGTCTTCAACAGATGAGAGTATACCTGCTGAAATGTGCACATTTTGTTGGAAGAGCTGAGGGTCTGCCTGTGACCTCAGAACCTCCCTGACCATCTGAAAAGAAGGAGAAGGGTGTCTGGCCCCTCAGGAGCTGATTGCCCAAAAAAGGAGAAGCCAACCTACCATGCATTAAAAGATATGCATCCTAAAAGGGTGAACTGGTTAGCTACAGAATAACCAGGGTTGATTTGGGTCTGCCTGAAGTTCTTTTGGCCTCCTCCAATGTTTCTACATGTAAGTAATGTGATCCAAACCAACTCACCCAACAGCATGCTCACTCAAGTGATTACCAAAAGAGGAGGACAAAGTAGCGCTGAATCTAGCTTCTGAGCACCGAGACTGGGAAGCCACACCTGCATCATAGATCAGAGGACAGAAGCTAATTTCCTAAAGGACCAGAACCTGTCCTATCATAGCTATCGCCCCAACACTGTGCTTGTGTGAAAAGAAAAAAAGGAGGACTGCCTGTCGGAATCTCTGCAATTGCCTCTCCTTGTCTGTGTGGCTGTGGCCAGCTCACTCACACTGTTGGAAGATGGTTAATTAGTAGGTGTAGTCAGGTACCTACCACTAGCAATATGCCACAATCACCATATAAATCCAGGTGAGGTCTCAATAAATTAATTCATTGCTTGACCCTTGGTAGCTGGCTGTGAGTAGGTAGGCTTAACCTAGGAGACAGGTGTCTAAAAGTATTTAAAAAGATCACCACATTAAACAATTAAGACACAACACAGAATAAAAATTCAAAACCAATTTATAAAAAACTAAAATGGTTTTATGATTAGATTGACACCAAAATGACAAAAATCGAATGTAGGGAACAAAAGATATGAATTATGTAAGAATAAACACTTTCAGTGCCTAAATGCCAAAAGTGCCACTTTGGGACATCTGGTCATGCTTGAACGAGACAAAGTCAAAGTTTCAGGCCGACCGTGATGGACTGCGGGTCGAATACAGTGAGCAGCAGGGCCCAGTCAAGTTTTTACTATCTGACTTAGTCTAGTCTTAGTTTTACCATCTGACTTAGTGAGATGGAGATCGAGCTTTTTCTTTTGATGTCGAGTGTGGCTCCTCATCAGGCCCGCTTTGGGTTCAACAATGTCAGCTTGTTCTATTGGGAGATCTTGGTGAACTCTTGGAAGTCTAGTTGATGATGTAAATCTCCAGAGATTCACCGGGACGAACCTGGACTTCAGGCCGGGTCGCGGTTTGATGTCGCCCGCTTGACTCTCAATGACGGGTCGGTCAACTTCTGGAACTTTTTGGTCAAAATGCTCCAAATGATCTCAAATTTCTGGGGATGACTCCAGAAGGTCTTTTTGGGGTTCAAAAGTGTCCACAACACCAATCCAAGGTTCCAGAATCTCTGAGTTGCTCCTTTGGACGTTGTGACTACAGTCCCACAATGCACCTGGCCAAATCCTTTAAAGTCCAGCTGAAGGTGGCCAGCTTGTCTCATCTTGCTGGAAATGACGCAGGTGGAGCTCTTCTAATCTGTTGCTTTCAGTGAGTCCACTCCTTAAACTTTCAGAGCAAGGGAAAGTCCTTCTTTTGCATTAATTGCAAAGTGTGCAGCAGGTGCAGGACTTCAGAGTGCAATCCATTTGGTGCAGGTCAGGGTTCCAGTAGGGCAGTCTTTCTCCTTCTTGTTTCTTCTGGCAGAATATGAGTTGCTGTGGCAGCTCTCCCATTTTTATCCAGGCTTTTGGGGTGACAAGCATGGGGGGCACCCCTGACCAATGGGGTGCAGAGTGCCACCCTCAAGTATGGCAACTTCCTCCAAAGTGTTGCATATTCTTGTCACAGAAAGCACCAGTGGCGGCTCCTCCATTGGGGCATGGGGGCACCGCCCCACTGCTTTCTCGATGTGCGAGAAGCAGAAACATACCATTTTATGTTGCTGCTTCTCGCACTGCGAGAAAGAAGAAGTGCCTGGTTAAGGGCGGGCGGGTGGGCGGTCCTGCTCAAGGGCAGGGGGGAGTGGTTTGCCCACTATTGTGGACCCTGACTGTTTGGTCGGCCCTCTGCGCCCTCTGTGCACTCTCCCTTTTTCTCTATGTAGGCTGCATGCAGCCTACATAGAGAAAATGGCTTCCTTCAGGCGCCCGGCAGGGCGCCGTCAGCTCCAATCACAACACTGCCATTGCAGTGTTGTGATTGACTTGGGAGGGGAGGGAGGAAGCCTGCTTCCTGATGCTGGACCCGTCCAGGAGCAGCAGGAGCTGAGGCGGCAGCGCGTGACCCGGGGTCAGAACAGGTCTGTTTTTAAGGTCAAATCATTTTTTTAATTAAAATTTGTGGGGGGGAAGGTAAGTTTTTATTTTATTTTATTACCGTCCCGGGCTGCTCCCTCCCCACCCCCGTGAACCCGTGCAACTCTCCCTACACCCCCGTCATGCCAGCCACGACTGGGAGCTAGTCCCAACTGCCCCAGGACAGCGTGGGATGCCCGCCATCTCTACCGGCGGGAGGGCAGGGCCTGGGTGATGAAACATTGCATCAACTCACGTGCGCACCTGCTGCACACTGCAGCCCCGGGCAGGCACTACGGAGGCAGGAAGGCATGCAGGCGTATCAAGGGGCAGTCAGGGTACGCTTCGGGAGCAGGCAGTCGTGGTGCATGCTGCAGGGGTGAGCAGGTATAGGCCAGGACAGCAGAGACGTTCCGGTGCAGGCATGGTCTAGTTGCAATTGATATGTGCATACAAGCAGACTTTGTGTAGATCTGTGAGATGTGGCGCAAACGGCTAATGGTGCAGGCAGCTGTGGTGTAGCATGCAGTGGGTTCCGGCACAGGCAGTAATGATGCAAGAGTTTGCGGCACAGCCATGCGGTGGGTGCAGGCAGATTTGAAACAAGCTGTCATGGTTCAGAAAGTCATGGATGGGGGCAGATATGCTCTGTGCAAGTAGTCCTCGGCTAAATATTTTGCAAGCGAGTGTCCTATTTGCACTTATGGCGCAGGCAGGTACTGCCAGGTAGCAGTTGTGAATCAGGGATGCATAGGATGAGTGCAGACACGCATGTTGAAGGGAAAGATGCAGAGCAGCTTCCCGCATGAAACAGGCAGATCGGTGTGCTGTGCATTTTACTCTGTTGTGCAACCAGCAGGTGTGCACCGGTGCACGCAGCTGTGGTGCAGACAGGCGTGCACGGTGCAGGAGTGAATAACATTTCTGTATGTCACTACTTTAAAGGGTAGTCTTCGGCGCCGATGCCCCTCCTGACAGGGCGTGGATGTCTGCAGGGTCACCAGTTCTGGCAGGGAGGGGCAGAGCAGGGCACCATGTAAAGCTTGGTGATGGATCTTAATGATTTAAATAAAAAATAAATAAATGCAAAGGGCCAGGTTGCTGGGAGTGTAATCCAATAAAGCAGGGACCCATCTGGGCTGTGCCCTGTGTTTTTTCAACCGCTGGAGGAAGATTAGTCTGCGGCATAAATCTCAGTTTTTAACTGCCTCTGCGAAGGAATTGGAAAAATACTTTATGGTTGGAAATACAATCGCTGTTTATTACCTGTTGCCTATTGATCCTTGCTTCAGTTTGCTCTTTGAATCTTCACTCTTGCTCGTTGATGTCTGCGTAGGTTATTTTGAGTACCGCGTTTTTGCTCTTAAAGGAACCATGCTATAATAATCACACTACAGACGATTATGAAGGAACCTGGAAAGAAAATTCTATTTTTTATATTTATATGGAGGATGAAGGGATTATTTCACTGAGTTATTGTAAGGGTTTATTCTTTCACTTGTGACTCCATAGTCCATACCACATTTTGAGCCTAGCCTCTTTGGATACATTGCACTGAGTGCATCTAAGTGGAAATCGTGCATAGTCAGGGATTATACTCAAAATCTGGTACTGATTTGTCCATTAATGATAGACACTCATGGAACTTGGATAAATGGAGCTAATTCTTCAGAAGCTATGTCTCTAAATAAAATATTGAAGTGGTCAAAGGCGGTACATGAAAATCGATTCACATGACACTGGTGTTCATGAAAACAGAAAATTAATTTAAGGAAATAGTGTCATATTGATGTACAGCACTGCACAGTCAATGAATGTATTTATTGTATAGTTAAAACCATTACAAGTGTATCAGTGTGTTCAAAAGTTAATATGGGCAAATGATAACATCAGCATACGCAAAGATTGTCCTCTATAACTCATAAAAATTGGCAATTTCTTAAATGATAAATAATTCAATCGTACTGCCTAATTAATCTTCCTGCTTCCTCAAATTTGCTTGAAAATGCATCATTTATCCACTTTTTTTTCAAAATTTTCTTCGGGGGAGAACTTCCCCGAACCCCCTGTAGGTTATTCAGGCTCGCTCGCTACGCTCGCTCGCCGCAGTGCAGTACGGCAATAATTTTACGCCTCACCACTTACAAATGTCACCAACCGCCACTGGAAAGCACTGTTCTTTCAAATACAAAATGGAGACAATCTCTCCTGGAGCCTATGGCTGGCTAAGCCAACCTTCTGGAGTGACTAACTTTCCCTAAAACTCCTCTTCCAGCCCCTCTACTAATTCAATTACTGGGGCTCCCATCTGGCTGGGAATGCAGGAAGTGGGGGTGGGTCTGTGTCCTGTCCTACGTGTGTCTCCCTCTATGAAGACCAGTTTGGCTACCCAGCACCCTTCCTCCCTTTTGCTCTGCCACTGCAGATCTCCTCCCACCAGATGTCACTTTGTTTCCTTTCAGGCCACATCACAACTCATCAGAGCAGCTTGGCTCAGCCTGTCTGAGGTTGTCCAATCAGGAGAGGCTACTCTAGAGCTGGATTCAGGCATATCAGACCAGCAAGTTCTATAAGTTCTTTTCTGTCATAGTTATAATAAATATAACTTTGGCAGGTTTTGGGATTTATTCTAACGATTGTTTAGACACTTTGACGTATCATTTTAGCTCACTCCTGGTAATATTTAGGCTTTATTACTTTTTAAAAAAGCCTTCCAATGTTAGCCTATGGAGCTAATGTACTACAATGGGGAAAAACTAAATTGACAGTGTTTCCCTCACCAGGGCATATAAAACATATTTTATAATGTTCCTGCTTATAGTTACATGGCACCCTACCACTGTGGCACCTAGAGAAGACCTTAGGGGTGACCTATATGTATAAATAAGGTAGTTAAGACTTTGGAAGTACCTTTAATTCCAAAGTCGAATTTGCATATAATTTTATTTTAAAAGAAGCCTGCAAAGCGGGGCTGCCTTTAAAATGACATCAGGCAACACAACAGTGCCCACTTAAGTGCATTAAATCTATTGGGCCTCTAAACCAGCATGCCTTACCATATACTAGGGGCTTACAGGTAGTTTGTCATACCAATTGTAATAACATCTAATTAAGATACACCTTTTAAACAGAGTTCAGGCCCTGGGTCTGGTTAGCAGAGTCCAGGGCACAATCAGAATCAGTAACCACCAGTATCAGTCAAATAAATGTGAGTGATATGGTAAAAAAGGTGACTTTCTCACACACACATACACCTAACAAGTGTCCTACTTCTTAAGTAAAACCATCTCTAAAAGTGAACATTGACTGTGAACTTTACTACAGATGTATATGGGATCTATACTTCCCCGCTTTAAGAGAACTGTCTAGCAAAGGAAACATAACTGACATATAAGTCACAGGAACCCTGGGAGCTGCTTTTCTGAACCCAAAGTTATCCCACACCTACTCTTTAATCCAGCCTATTGATTTCCTTGTAGATAACCTCCTTAGCACTCATATTATGCAACCTCTTGATGGTTAACATCTTGTGTGTGTAGTATTTAATTTTAGTATGATTAAAGTACTTCTCTTTTTACTAAAAGAAAACCACTGTTCTAGAAAAGTATTTATTTTTGCTTGTTTGTTGATGTCTTGAGTTCTGAGTCTCTACCTCCACACTACCTCCCAGAAAAGCCTTTGACTGTTCACCATTCATGCCCAGGACGTCAAGTGAGAAAAGGGTGTGCTTGGACAGTTTGCATACCCATCATAAGTCAGATTATAGGACACAGTTATGGTCACAATAGATTGTCCAACAGCCCCTGCTTACCCTGTGCCGCCCCTCCATTCCGAATGACCTATGACAGATGCAAAAACATTTAAATGCAAAAACTCATTTAGCAGCAAAAAACATATTTCGATACACAAAGCTTTTATGTGCCAAATAACTCTTGGTGCAAAATCAACAGGAATGTGCTATTACATTTTGATGCGTGATTGATAACAGATTCAGCTAAAAATAAACCTCAGCAAAACATCAAAATGAGTGTGGAAACACTTTAAGGCTAAAAAAAAAATCAATTGGCAGCACAAGTTACATTTAGGTACACCAAATAAATGTAAAATAAGCATTGGAGTGAAATATTCATGTGTGTGGTATCACGTATAGGTTTCTAAATCACACTATACTGAGAGAAAATTGTAATAGTAAGTTGTCATATAAAATGTAAGTGCTGTCCATCAGCATTACATCACATTTTGTTGACTGCACATTCAGGGGCAAGATTGCCATTGGTGCAGAGTAAGCAGCATTGTATTATCACATTTAGAAGCAAATTCAATTGTATATGAAAAGTCACAATACGGTGGAAATTCACACTTAGTGCAACCTCATCAGGAGTGTGGAAGGACAAATCACATTAAGGAGCAAAAACAAATTTATGTGGAGAATCAAAGGCAGTGCAAACCCACTTTTACAAGCACAAATATGCCTACATTACAGTATACCGATTCTTCATTTCATCATCCATGCACTGCAATGGAAGAACTCTTTCAGCAGACAAACTAAGGGGCATATTAACAACGAGGCGATAAACAATTATCGCCGCTTTAGCGTCCGTTTTCGGACGAAAAGCGGCGATAATCTTATCGCCTAATCAGCAAGGTCACGCTATCGCGTGAATCCTTGCACTATCGCCCTTTCCCCCAACGCCCATCGCGATATTTACAAGGCAGCCCACAGGATTATAGCAGACGTTAAAGTTTGGCGAAAACGGCCGTTTTCGCCAAAATCTAACCTCTGCTATAATCCTGACTTACCTATGTTAGACATAGGAGATGGATTCTGCTGATACGACCACAGGGTCGTATCAGCAAGGTTATCGCCGTTTTGAGGGGAACATCGCTGGAAAACCAGCGATGTTCTCTGCAAAAGGGCGATAACCTCGCTATCTCTGGAATCTTTATCGCCCTGGAGTAACGCATTGTTAATAACGCGCTACCAGGGCGATAAATACCAGAGATAGCCTGCGATAATATAATTATCGCTAAGCACGGCCAGCGATAATTATCGCTGGCCGTTGTTAATATGCCCCTAACACACTTGATAGCCAGTATCTAGCAATGACATTTCTATACTAACTGACCTTATTCAAAATGTGAATTACACTTGTTTAAGCAATGTCTGAAGTGGAATGACCCAATGAATGAATGGTGCTCACCCTAACTGCCTCTCTGTTTCTGTTTTATGTTAATAGCATGACACTAGAAAACTTCTAAAATTAAATGCATCCAAATATCATGACAGCAAAATGTCTACTCCAGGCCATTAATCATGAAGTAAAATTATTTTATAGCATTTGACATCAGGGTCATCACAGGTTTCATTTAACCATATGTAGTTGGAATTTCCTCAAACTCCAGAAAAAAACATCATGCAGCTAATCCTGTAACAGTTTCCTTTTCACACCCTACATTTAAAAATGAAAAGAAAATGTCATTTATTGAGGATTTTGTGTCTATTTTAGCACATTTGTTTCCCTGTAAATTGCCATACATATACCTCAGACTTATGGCCAACAAGTACTCCCTCTGTGTCCACTGTCTAGCTTCTTGATTGTTGAAATGAATCGACTAATGAACAAATCACAGCTTAGGTTCTGAGTCTAAACAGGACAATGGCAGAGAAAAAGAGAAAGTATTTGTTTGAGGTGAAAGCCACCAATTAAATATATCCACTGCTTCATAAAATGCTGGTATAAACCATTTTAGCAGCAGCAATGCCAACAAAATGCCAACAAAATCAGCTCACGAGCTCGAGGCTTCACTGTCAATCCAGTCAATATCTGTTCTTCCTGGTTGGGGCCAAACAACAGCTAGATGAGACAACGTAGCTCACTATAGGATTAATATCAGCAACATTAGCAAAGACAAGCACTAAGATCACAATCAGCAACATGACCACCAACATTGCATTGGTATCGAACACGCTCCCTCTGCCACTTCTGTATCCGGGTATGTTAACTGTTGTTTTTTTGTTTACCATTACAACTGACAGCAGGCCAATCAATACCAATCAATACCACCACCATCTGTACCACAACAAGCATTAACAGCAAAATACATGCTGAGCAGCAATTCCACTCCAACCACCAACAATGTTTCTTCTCAAAGAATTCACCATAATAAACAAAGGTTTTATCCCAGACAAAACAACTCACTTATACCACTTGTACAGGCTGATGATCAAGCCCTTCTCAATGCCATTCATGCACATTCATAGGCAGGGGTGCCTTTCTTGAACATGTAGAGTTATTATCACGTGGCATACCTGTAGAAGCAGGTGCTAAAGAAACCTGATTTGGACATTCAGTGGCCTGCATTAACAGGCGTTGAGATGGCACAATGTGAGAATACAGTGGAAGTTCCCTGGGTAGGGTCTCCAACACCCCTGTCACAGATAGTGCCCCTGATTCAACCTCTTCCCTGAGGCGAATGAGGAAGAAGAGATGAAGGGGCAACAGTGATAACAATGTTCAGTGGCGTTGCGGGAGGATAGAAGACATTTTCAGACCAGCAGAAGCAGCGCTGACTAGGTGGCTAAGATATAGAGGACAATCCTGAAAATATCATTTTTCCTGAAGAGAGATGGTGTCAAGATCTGGGGCAGTGAGTGCCAATACTTTGTCTGCCCTCTGTGCCATAACTCTGTGGCCAGCCCCCAACAGTTGATGTCCTAGCACAAAGAGCACCATGAAGGACTTTTCACATAGATTCCAGCACAGTCATTTAGTGTGGGCGTTCTGTGGGTAACAAGGCCGGACTGGCCATACCGGGCATCGTGCGTTTCCCGAGGAGGCTGGAAGGGTGGGGGTCCGATTTTTTACTGGGGCCATTTTTTTGTAGTAGTGCAGCAGTTTTGTAAGTATCTGCCGCAGAATTCCTTGTATATCCAGAAGTTTTCAGGCAACAATAAAAGTGTTAAGATAAATCTGGTGATTCATGTACATTGGTATTGAGAGACAGTGGAGTTTCGTCTAGTGGCAGTTTTGACTCATCTAAGATAGCGCAGAGGGGTAATATGCTTGCTGCAAAGGACATGTACCATGCAGATCACAGAACATATTTTATGTGCTTAGCTTAGTGGGTTACTGCTCTTGACACAGAGACCCTTCTGCTACTGTGCAGTTCATAAGTTACAATCATAATCTAGCACAGTGAGCTATGAAGTGTCATCAAAGAGCTGCATGCAAATTACATAGTACAGGTTGGAATTTGTTTTTCATGTCTTTCATTATCCCACTGTTAAAAGGGTTTGTTTGGGTAGAAATAAATTCTTATTAGTAAAGCCAAGCCTAAGCACTGTATTACATTCTGAATCGTGAGTTTGTGCTTCTCCACACCAAGCACTCTTAATAAATGCCTACCGGTATTGGCGACGCGATTCCTACACCTTGTATTTCCCTTTGTCTTTGTAACATTGTCCATACACTTATTTACACATGTATAATTCATTGTCTTTGTAGATGTGTGTGATGTTAAGTACTCCAACACCCTACACTAACTTGTATGAGAGGCGCTATAAAACAAATGAAATACATGTGAGAGAGGGGCTACGAAAGGATGAGAGGCACTGTTGGAGGGTGATTATGAGGGAATCATGGAAGAGCCCCAACAAAGATGCTGAATCCTGGTGCACTCAAAGATCATCATTTACTATGCTTTAATAGCTAATACAATTGAATATATAATGACAAATGTGCTTTAGAATGTGCCATATTTTCCCAAATATTCTTGTGGGGAGAACCCTTCAAACTCTTCTTGTTATGGTCAGGATCACTCACTGCACTCACTTTGCACCGTAGTGGGGCTGGTCCCACAAAATGAGTCAGGGCTGCTTTGGGTTCCCAGTCCGGCCCTTCCAGTGTGACATAGGGTTGACAAGGGAACACAGTTGTTATTCTTATCTTATGTGGACTGTTAAGTGACCTTGTAAGTTCCCTGATCTATCAATTACTGCTTCAAAACAAGTCTGTATTTTGGTTTTGGTCGATTTAGAAGTTGAAATATGTGCCAGTTACCTGGCAAACATCCCCAATTTTAATGCAATGGCGCAATTCCTCTCTAAAAAATAGCTTAAAAAAATATGTGTTGTGAACAACAGCTTGTTCGTGTTCTAATTATTCCAGGTCCTGGACTATGATTTACAATAAGTGGCTTAATTTCTGAAATTTTGCATACGCAAATTACAAGGGTTTAATTTAAATTTGGCCCATACCCAGTCAATGCTGCTCCAGCCTCCTAGTGAATGACAAAGTCTGGAGATTTGATGAGGTTCAAAGATGTACATGTCAGAAAGCGATTGGATTGCTGCAGGTACCATTTCTCTTTGAGCCATACCTCTTCGGTGTGGCTTGCCACCTCTATCCCCAAGACCAGTAGTCAGACATCCTGTCCTCAAGTTAAACAGCCATTTAATAGCACTCTACTGGTACATCCAGTCAATGTTTCACTTTTTCCACACGGAGCCAGTCAGCTTCACCAAACCGAAAATATCATCCGTTCAAAGATGGCTGCAGAGCTATTTTTAATTTGGCTAATCTCAGCAAATATAGCCTTGCCTCTGAAAGTCAGGCAGACACTTTCATCCTGTGGGCTTTCTCAAGTTGTGTCCCACTTGGGGTCATGATGCCACTTATGCACATATAACTAAAGAGAAGCTATGCACATGGAGGCAATTACTATTACGAAAAACAATTACAATTATTTCATTCTACTCCAAATCCAATATCAATTTCATATATATATATATATATTTTTTTTTGTGGTCAACATTTATCAACATGAAATGCCTGTTTTGTTAGTATACAGCAGCTAAACAGGCAATCCCCAGCAAAGTAGTCAACGATGAGAAAACAATTTCACGAGGAAGGAAATACATAGACATATTAAAATTAAATAAGCAGATATACGCCGTGTTTTTTATCGGGACAATTAGGAGCAGTGGTCTGTAACTGAAATTGTCAATTTTAATTATGCTGCTGGCAATCGATTCTCAAAATTGTCATCGCGTTTCGCAGGTTTAATCGTAATGGAACTACAAAAGGAAATAGAGCGGACATAGCCTTTAGGTGCCCTAGGGAATGCATTACCACAGGATAAAGTGCATTCTCGATGTGAATACCAATGACGTGCTCTGTTATGCGTGATTTAGAGAGGACACCCCATTACCACAAATATAGCATTTATTTTCACAAGTAGCATCATCTACATGCGCTGCTTGTTGGGGGCATGATTGCACAAATTACATTGGCTACAAATTGAAATGCCCATCAAATGTGGTAACCTCATTAATATGGGTTAATTACGAAATGCACCATATGTCAGAATTTTAAGGCGAACTGTATGCTCTTCTACATATATCATTTGCAGATAATCTCCGATGAAATTTGAGATATTTGCATCTAATTTCAGCATGCGCCAACTGTGTTGCAACATTTTACTCATCCTCGTTGGCTGTGCTTCGAAGATGATTACAGTTTTTTTATTGAACTTTTGTACTAGTAGGTTAGATCTATGAATTGCAACACATTAGGGCATATTCTCAAGCCCTGGCTATAGTTATCGCTAAGGCCAGTTAGCGGCAGTATTTTTATCGCCGGCTAACCCTGAAAATTATCGCCATGTTAATGGCTTATTACCAAGCTGTCGCTACATGGCGATATTTCCAGGTAACGGCGGTGAAAACTGCTGCTAACATTAGCGCGATGGCGATAGGGAAACCAGCGTTAGCGTGCGAAAACCAGCGATAGGTCCATTAGCGATAAAAAAAACTGACGTTAGTCAGCCCAACGTGAGCTTTCTTGTCTCTAATGCAATAAATAGCCCATCAGTGACCCCCTAATAGGAAATAGGCATTAAAAACAACAACATGCAGAATGGAGCAGCCAGGGCCAAGTGCAGCACACATCAACAACCCCTGCAAGCCAGCCAACAACCAGGATGACCAGGATGAGAGCCTGGATGCCTCGCTGAACCTGCGTCTTGAGCCTGGATGCCTCACTGGACCTGCGTCTGGAGCCTGGATGCCTCGCTGGACCTGCGTCTGGAGCCTGGATGCCTCGCTGGACCTGCGTCTGGAGCCTGGATGCCTCGCTGAACCTGCGTCTGGAGCCTGGATGCCTCGCTGGACTTGCATCTGGAGCCTGGATGCCTCACTGGATCTGCGTCTGGAGCCAGGATGCCTAGCTGGACCAGCGTCTGGAGCCTGGATGCCTCGCTGGACCTGCGTCTGGAGCCTGGATGCCTCGCTGGACCTGCGTCTGGAGCCTGGAGTGTGATGCGGAGGAGCTGTGGAGTAGCTGAGCCGTGGCGGTAGACATTGATGTGTGGAGATCGCCCATACCTGGTGGTGAAGTCTGGCAGGTCGCATGGAGACATGTTACTGACCTGTGTGAGAAGACCGCCATGAGCCCCTTGGAGCTGTGAATGGCAGAGGCGCTCCTGCGCACCAACGTAGGGAGGTCTGCATCGCATATTTCGATCCACCACTACACCGGGGTGCACAGAGGGGATTACCAACGCTGTGCGGCGCCTCTCTGCATCACAGTCCAGATGATCTTGGCCTGGCCGTACGCTGTGAAGGGTGAGGCCCCTGTGCTACGTCGAACTTGTGTGGCGTGAGCACTGCAACTTCACGCCTAAGGGGGCACTGCTGCATCAACTGCATCGGGAGGTCCACCAGCAGGCTAGGCAGTGACTGCTGTACCCAGCCTAGTGAAATCACACCTGGCTGAGGCTCCTGCTGGCTGAGTCACAGATTTGGAAAGAGTGCAGTGGATTGCGCCACGCTGTCAATGTCCAGGTAAGTAGAAGGTGGGACGTGTAGCGCAGGAGGGCCGGGGAGCGATTTGCTCAGGACTATCACACGTAGATGACGCACCCCCAGTGGCGGCTCCACCGCTATGGCGGAAGAGCGTTGCCCCACTGCCTCAAGCAGTGCAGAAGAGGAACAATCATCACATGATGATGACTCAATCAATCAATCAATCAGGGGAATTGTAAGCGCGCTACTCACCCGTGAGGGTCTCAAGGCGCTGAGGGGGGGGGAGGGTATCCGCAGATCTGTTAGCTGAGGAACCAGGTTTTGAGGGTCTTGGAAGATCGGAGGTATCTTTTGGGGACGTGGAAGTTGATACTGTCAGTGAGGCATTTGGGGCCATTGATGTGTAGTTATACAATAATGAGGTAAACCCAACAGTCACTGGGACCAGGGTAAAGTGCGGTACAGTATTGGGGGCCCAGTGGGAACAAAACAATATCAACATCACCTAATAAATTAATTATAGACAATACTTGAACATTTTCAAAGCATTTTAATCGTATTGAACATATAATGTATTATGTTCTCAGCACAGTACATTATTCAAAAGTAATTCAGTACGTAGGTGCCCCAAAGAAGCGGGGGGAAAAGGCGAGGTGGTGCATCTGAGTGCAAAAGTGAAAGTGAGTGATGAAAGGAGGGCAGTGGGTAGTGCGTGCATCAAACAGCATAAAAAGGCCTGTCCAGACTCAGAATAGGCTCAATTATTTACACAACCGAATAGTAAACACGAGGGACACAGTGAAACAATCACTGTTGCCCACATTCAGTATAAAACACAAACGATTGTCGATGTTTCGACCCTGTGTGAGTGTAGTGGAATTCTGCTCCTTACAGGCGGGTCTTCATCAGGACCAAGGGGGCACCCTGAATCCACCTAAAACTGTGGTGGGAAGGACAGGCCAGTGAGATCCAGTCTTTAGAGAGGGACAGAATCTTGAAGAGTAGAAAAAAAAATTAAACTTATTTCACGTTAGGCTGGTATGAATAAATCAGGTTCCATCCTTTTCTCAAATAAATGAATAAATTCCTAGTGATTCCACGTTGGGATGGTTCGAATCAATCAGTAAAATCCATCCGGTTTGTTAATTACACTTCGTGAGTTTAGCCATCCGTCCACTGGCAGAACTCACCCGTGAGGGTCTCAAGGCGCTGAGGGGAGGTGTCCGCAGATCTGTTAGCTGAGGAGCCAGGTTTTGAGGGTCTTCCTGAAGGCCTACAGGGAGGGGGGTGCGTCTGATGTCTGCCGGTAGCTCGTTCCAGGTCTTGGCTGCAATGTGGGAGAAGGATCTTCTGCCTACTTTGGCTGTGTGGATGCGCGGGGTTTTGGCCAGTGCGATGTTGGAAGATCGGAGGTATATTTTGGGGACGTGGAAGTTGATACTGTCGTTGAGGCATTTGGGGCAGTTGATGTGTAGGCATTTGTAGGCGTGAGTGAGGATTTTGAAGGTGACTCTTGTTCCCACGGGGAGCCAGTGGAGTCTTCGTAGGTGTTGGTTGATGTGTTTGTGCCGGGGGATGCCGAGGACAAGTCTGGCGGTGGTGTACTTTAATGTCTGGAGTGTGCGGAGTATGGACTTGTAAATGCGGGCGTAGAGTGTGTTTCCATAGTCCAGTCTGCTGGTGATGAGTGCATGGGTGACATTCTCCCTTGACTCCGGGGGGATCCATTAGAAGGACTTGCGGAGTATGCGGAGGGTGTTGAAGCAGCTGGAGGTGACGGGCTAGACCTGTCGGTTCATGGTGAGGGATGAGTCGAGTACAATGCAGAGGTGTGTGGCATGGTCCGAGGGGGTAGGTGGGCTTCCGAGGGTGGTTGACCACCAGGTGTTGTCCCATGCTGAAGGGGTGGTTCCAAGGACGAGGACTTCTGTCTTCTCTGCATTGAGCTTCAGGCAGCTGTTGGTCATCCAGACTGCAACGTCTTGCATTCCTTTCTGGAAGTTGAGTCTGGCGGTGGTGGAGTCTTTGGTGAGTGAGAGGATGAGCTGGGTGTCATCAGCTTAGGATACGATGTTGAGGCCGTGTTGTCGGACGATGGCGGCGAGGGGGGCCATGCAGATGTTGAAGAGGGTCGGGCTCAGAGATGACCCCTGTGTGACTCCGCAGGTGCTTCACGTGGGATAGGAGAGGAAGGGTGGCAGTCTGATACTTCGGCTTCTTCCAGTGAAGAATGATCGGAACAAGTCTAGGTCTGTTCCTTGTATACCGGCGTCGTGTAGTCTGGCGACTAGTGTGCCGTGGGAGACTGTGTCGATGGCCGCTGAAAGGT
Source organism: Calotriton arnoldi (assembly GCA_963921515.1). Taxonomy (NCBI): domain Eukaryota; kingdom Metazoa; phylum Chordata; class Amphibia; order Caudata; family Salamandridae; genus Calotriton; species Calotriton arnoldi. The sequence continues at coordinate 830,140 of CAWUFW010006083.1, forward strand.
CGAGTAGGATGAGGGATGCGGAGTGGCCTTGTTCCAGGAGGGTGCGGATGTCGTCTGTGCCGGCAAGTAGGGCGGTCTCAGCACTGTGGTTGCTTCGGAATCCGGATTGGGACGGGTCGAGGATGGTGTTGTTTTCAATGAATCGTGTCAGTTCCCTATTGACTGTTTGCTCTGCAACTTTGGCCGCAAAGGGGAGGAGCGAGATGGGCCGGTAGTTCTTGAGGTTGGTGGGGTCAGCTGTGGGCTTTTTGAGCATGTGCCTGACTTCTGTGCGCTTCCAGTCATCTGGGGAGGTGCCTGTTTTGAAGGTGGTGTTGATGGTTTGTTGTAGTTCGGGTGCGATGGCGGCCGTGGCTCTGTGGTAGATGTGAGGAGGGCAGAGGTCGGTGGTGGCACCCTAGTGGATGCCTTTCATGGTCGAGGCGGTGTCTTAGGCTGTGACCGGCATCCAGGTGGAGATGGTGGGCTGGCTGGTGTGTCCGGGGGGTCTGTAGACGAGGGTTCCTAGGAGTGTGGAGTTGTGGCTGGTCTGGATCTGGAAGTGCAGGTGTTCAGCGGAGGGGAATGTTTCGCAGGAGGTGGTGAGGTGGAGGGTGCTCTTGAGGGCGATGTCGAGGCCCACTCCCGGGTGGTTGGGGCGGACCTTCCTCTGGATCTTGTATCCATCCTGGATGGCAGTGTTGATGTCGGGGGCGGAGGAGGCGTAGGTCCAAGTCTCCGTGAAGAAGGCTATGTCGGGCGAGAGAGAGTCGAGTAGGTTCAAGTTTCCAGGCCGTGTTTGTGCACGGAGTGCACGGTGAGGAGGATGTATCTTAGGGTGTCGCCGGGGCTGGCGTCAGCTGGGTTGGAGTCTGGGGTGGTGGTTAAGGTCTGGTGGCAGTGGAGGCAGGAGAACTGGCCGTGGGTCGTGTTTGACGAGGCCTGTTGGCAGTCTCTGATTTTTCCGGGGTTGAGTGCATGGAGGGTGGCTGTGCTGTAGCAGTGGGTGGCTCGAGATCCAGTGTTCCTGGCGCTGGCCGCGGTCGGGTCACAGACAGGCGCAGACGGCCTTGCCTTAGGCGCGCCTTTGGGGCGCCAGCCGCACACGTCTACTGCGCAACTGCGCAGCGGCCGCCGTTAAGTGGGGGGGAGGGACGCTCATCTGGGAGGCGGGAACGGACGAGGACAGGGGTGCGGGGCCAAAGGGGCAGCAGCGGGGGGAAGTGGGAAGCACGGGCTCAGAGAAGCCAAAAAATAACATTCAAAAGTGAAGAAAAAGGGATAACTAACTGATGTAATCATGCTATGTATCCTCAGGTTTAGGACTGCTCCAAACATGGAGCAGGGCATGGGCAGATTGGCAAGCCCACTCAAGTGTGCAATGACTGTTTGCTCGGCCCACTCAGGCCGCCCAAAGCAGTCATGCGCACCACCCTGTTCGCAATGCAGGCTGCATTTCAGCCTGCATGGAGAACATGCCCACCCCTCCGGCCCCGGGCTGCATGACTTGTCCCATTGCCAATTACCATTCCCACCACTGCATCGCAGCGTTGGGATTGACTCAGGGGAGGGAGCCTGGCTGCCTACTTCCTTTTCCTGGAAGCAGACACAGGAGAGCAGGAGCTATGAAGAGACGGGACCCGGCTTCGAGGTAAGACTTCCCTCATTTGAATTGTTACCACACCCGCTCACACACACATCCCCGTGTCCACGTCCCATCCAGTGTTCTTACCGGCGTTTACCACCTCACAGCTGTTCTGCCCCCCCAGCACTTCTCAATGGCGGACGCTGTGCGCCCATGCACAGCGGGCGTACCACTCGTGTGTCAAAGGCACATACTTAGTTGCGACGCATGCCATAACATCACATTCCATTCCAATGCATACTGATACTAGGCACATTGCAACAGTAGAGTAGTTGTTGCATAGCGGAGACATGAAGATCATTATTCACACTTCAGTGAGTGCAACCCAAAACTAACCTTTGCACCCCAAACCCAAAGGTGAACCCTGGAATTTCTTTTTGAGCACCCAAAACACACCCAAAAATCAGATTTTGAGCCAAATGCACACCCCAATTTTCATATTTTACCCCACAACACACCCCAATTTTCATATTTTACCCCACAACATACACCAATTTTCATATTTTACCCCACAACACACCCCAATTTTCATATATTACATCCGAAACCCATACCCACCCGTAAACTTAAAATTACCCCATTACTGATCTCTCAATGTGTTGTCATCAAATGCGATGTAAATGCACCTGCGTTGTGGGAGTTGCTTTGTTCATGATGTACTGCCTGCATTGCTATGGTCGTCTCCTGTGCCAAAGGCAACCCATAGGCTACGCTGTTTGCATCCGTCTGCCCCTGGAGCATTCCTCTTGGACACTCCACCGCTACGGCGCCAGCACCCTCCTCGCCATCAACCCTGGACGCCACCTCGCCTGCCAGGACCAACCTCTACTTCGGACCGGACATCGCCATCACTGATGGATGCAGTATCACCCGCAAGACGCACCCAGACCGTCAAGGAGGAGGCATTGCCATCACCTACAGAAGCACACTCCGACTGACCACGCACTCTAATGACCCAAGGGTGACCATGGACCACCTCAACTCCCAGATCCGGAACAAGCCCAAGAACATCCTCTGCGGCACCTTCATGTGCAGGCCCCGCGGGCCATGGCCCCCCATTCTCCAATACCATTGTAGGCCTCATTGCACCCCTGAGTCTCCCATCCACCGACGACATCCTACTCAGTGAACTCAAGTTCCACCTGGGCTACCCCAGTGACCAGGACACCAACCACTCCTGGGGAAGGTCCCCTACATCAGACGCAAGCAGCAAGTCACTGCAACAAGCCACATAGCAGGACACACGGTCGAGCACATCACCTCCGCCAGCGGGAACTTCTACTGCAGCCACGACACCGGACTCTCCTGGACGTACCATCATTCGTCACGTCTTCACCTTGCCCACCCGACGCCACCGCCATCATCGCACCCCCTTGCAGCTGGATCAAGGCCACCGAAGGACGTCTCATCAATTCCCTCCACACCAACACTCTGCCAATGCTTCCAGATGATGACACCGCAGCGCGCAACCACCACCAATGGATCTCCAACAGCGCCCACATTCGGGCACCCCTCCTGAACGGCACTGCTTCAGTACCTTCCGCCTGCCTGAAGGCAGGCGTGAGGGTGACGCAGTGCCACAGGGATAGGCTGGTCCCATGCATTGATGGAGCTGCGCCATGGTTGTGACACGACTGCAGCAATGCGTGACTTTAGCGCAGACATACTCATAGATTTAAACAGAAATATATGAGTTATAGTCACAGTTTAGGGCCTCGTTTAGAGTTTGGAGGATTGTTTACTCCAACACACACGTGATAGATATCTCATCCCCCTAATTATGAGTGCATTATATCCTATGGCATTTTAATAAGGGAGGCGGGGTATCTGTCACATTTACCTATATGCCAAAATCAAAATCAGGCTCTTACACAGATACAGGATGTCACATAAAAGTATTTCTTGCTCTTCCTTTTGGAAGCCTCGCCGGCTGCATTGTCATCTAATTATTCCTCCCACTATGAATATGATGGAAAGATATGGATTGCGTTTATAACTTTGATATATAAATGTGAAGTATAACTTTGATTTGCCTCACTGCTCCCCACAGATGGGACAATATGATAAAGATGACAAATATAACAATTATTGGCTAGCTGCTTGAAAGTGAACGTTGATTTACATTGTATACATCACATTGAAAACCAATAAGTCATCCACCTTCAAAAATCTGATTGTTCACACCACACAAAATGTATGTAGGGTGATTTGTCAGACTGATTCATTTTAATTATCTGTATGCGCTATATAGAACCAACCCCGAACAATAAGAAGAAAACATACAAGTAAGACTCTTTGATAGCCTCAAACATTAATTTCTTTGAATCTACATACAAACACTCCAACAAAAACGTGTTTTTAAATAGGAGACAAATATTGCAGATAAAGTCACTGCTAACTGAAATAAGAAGAATAATTTAGCAAGTAGAATTCCGTAAGACAATAAAAAAGGTAGCTCACCCTCCTACTTTATGTATGGTAGCAAACTTCACATGGCATAAAGCAAAAGCCTAGGGCTCGCAAATGCAACCTCTGGCGCCCCTCACATGTTCTCCCCCTCAATAGGATAACATTAGCACATTGTTTCCCAGGAGAGGGGATCACAATCCCCATAATATGGAGACAGTGGTTTACAAACAACAACACAGTGGTTGCGAACAGAATACTGATCATGAGCAGATGAGATTGACATCAAATGAACAGTACTTTTGTATTGATGGTTGCTGATGTCTAGTAGATTCTTTCGTTTTTTACTTTTTGTTAATTCAGGTTGTTATTAAGAAGTTAGATCTTTGCCTGACTGTACATTTTAGCTTTATTGGGCCATATGTATCATTCCAAATTGCGATCGCAAACGCCGAAATTCGCAGAATTTCGGCGTTTGCGATCGCAATTGGGCTTAGTGGTATGTATGAATGAAAAACTGCCTCGCAAAATAAGGAATCGCAAAATTTGCGATTCCCTATTTTGCGATTGCATTTAAGGAATCGCAAATTGCGATTCCTTAAATGCAATGTAAGAAGCACAAAAAAAGTGCAATTTGGCCTTAAGGAATCGCAAATTACCACCAACTTCAAGTTGGTGGTAATTTGCGATTTCTTTGAAAAATGCACTTTTTTGAATTTTTCAAAGGGCAATGTGCACCCATGCTTATTTCAGGGGTGCAACAGGGTGTCCTTTTGACACCCTTGCAACCTTGAAATTGCATTCTCAATTTGCGATTCTCTAATTGCTAATCGCAAATTGAGAATGTCTTCCCATTCATTCCTGTGGGCCTCTAGGCCACATACTCATGGCCTGAAAAGGTACTGGGCTTTCATCAGGGTGGGTTTGAAAATATGTCACTCCCCCAATGACATGTCTTACGTGTTGTTGTTTTGTGTATGGCATGCAAAAATACTCAAAGCATGCATATATTGTGTGATACTTGCCACTCAGGGATATACCAGCAAAGAAACATATACATGGTATGAGGATGTTGGCTATCATGTGATTCACCCTCCATGACACACATATGTACCCTCTTTGTGTGCAAAATTTGCATCCTAGGAAATGTGCACACATTTATGTTCCACTCATTGATGTCTTGATCAGTGTCATACACACACTTATTTTTGAAAAACCGGCATCAATATCAGAACTGAAGTGAGTGACATTGTGAAAATGCACCACTATTACACCTCTTGTTTCACACACAAGTGTAAATATATATCTTCCATGCAGGCCTTCTGCATGAAGATGTGCGATGCATTTAAAGAGAAAACACATTTTTTTATTATAGATATATTGGACCATCGTTCATGACCCCATCCGTTTTTTTCTCACATAAACAGAGAAACGAGCTAGCCTTCCACCTAGAGATGTACCTCTGCAATGTAATATTTATATACCGCATTTTTAATGACCACTCACCCAAAGTGCTGGAGAATATTGTCTCCACTGGGGCATGAGTGGGCAGCCCTGTAGTCAGACTCCTAAGAGATTGCAATAAAAACTACTGTTAGGCTGAGCACAGGCATATAAACATACAGGGGCTCCGTAGTTTTGAAACATAAAATCAAGAAACTGGTTGAGGGTTATCAGCATAAGGCTCACTGTGCAATTAAACTAAGTACTTACTTCTACACGGGTTCCATCCCATTCCGACACCTACTTGGCTCAGCTCCCCTGCTTTTGGAAGGTAGGTGCTATAGGCGATCTGTATATGTGCTCTTTGGTGCCCAGAGGGTTTTGGTTGGGTTTCTGCTGTAATTGGTAAATTGGAGGCGGGAGACGCCTCTTCGGCCGCGGTGCAGCTGGTCACTGCAGTGGCCGTAATCAGGTGGGAAAATGCCTTCAACTGTGCAGTTGGTCTGGGGGAGAAGTACTCCTCCAACAGGGGCATTGCATTTCCAAGCACTGGTTGGTGTGTGCATGTGCATCTGCCAGGGTATCATGGGGGATGGAGTGCCGATTCACCTCTAGCTGATAGACGTTGAAAATGCACTCACAGCAACATATTGCCAGGGATTACAGGTCCCATATAAAATGTGAGCAGTAGCGCGGGCGGCCTTCATGGGAGCACACAATCTGTCAATTATCTCTCACAATTGCGTTATGACTACATTGATATCACTGGGAAGTGTAGTTTTCTTGTACTGACCACACTAGTAATTTTCACAGTAGTCGGGGAACGTAAATGGCCTGTGTTGGTACTGCATCTCGTACCAGTCCAAAGTGATGATGTAATTAATACTGATCAGGCGTCAGATCCGTATAAAGTTAAGTTAGGGGTGAGAAGTTATCCCAGCTGGAATACATGAATGATACGTTCTCCATATGCCTTAATATAGAAATGCATTTCAGTGAACAAAAGGTCCAGGGAACAAGCTGCTTGACCCATATATTTGCTATGCGAGGTGTCTGTAATTGTTATTCCTAACTTAGGAGCTGTGCGTGGTGATATTCATGTACACGTATGTGATGGCTCTAAGGTGTTTGGTTGTTGGTGCCCTAGTGAGGGTCTCTACCCACAGTTTGCACACTGACTGTGCATTGTAGGGGCTTGTCCACTAAATAGCACTTGCTTGTCGGAACGGTGTCTGCTCTATGCACAGTTTGTACGTGATGGGTGTTAGAGGCTTACCCACCTAATTGCCTCTCATGTTTGAAGGGAGTGGGCTCTACACACTGTCTGCTCACTGCACTGTCTCCCTATGGAAAATATATGAGGAAAAAGTTTTTAATGGACCCTCCCCTGCTTTTTCTCATCCCCCACTGGACAGATAACCACAAACCTTTCCAGGAAGCAGCTGAGGTGGTTGATGAACCATTTTTGGAAAGTCTTGTAAACATTTTGTCAAATGATGCCAATTTGTTTAGGGAACAAAATGCTCTTCCTAGGGAAAGACTGACCTAAATATACTTGGGCAATGGGGACTGCCTCTGTGTTATACCAAATGAGCAAGTGACTATATAGTTAGGGATGGTGATAATATCTTATTGTACATTAAAAATACTTAAGAAATTCACTGAAAAAACAGAGGTTAAAGTGGCATTGTAGTTAGGTGAAAATGTCAGTTAAAATATGTTTTAAACTAGAAAAAACACTGAAATTCTTCAGTGATATACAACTTATGCCCATACACAGTGTTCTCATCAATGATGTCATTTCAGATGTCATCATGATGTTATCAATGATGTCACAGAACATATCATGAGTGATGTAATTTGTGAGGTCATAACCAGTAAAATGTTATTATCATACAAAACTATGCCACACACCCCCAAAAGCAATGTGTGATGTAGTGTTGTAGGCAGGGCCTGGCCTGCTGCCAGGCCATGCACTGAACCCCCTTGGGCAGTCAGTACCCTGCCACACACAACCTAAGGCTGTGGTTTGCATGGGTTGGCCGAAGGGCCTCTCCTGTTGCCAGACCCTGCACTCAGCTCCCCATGGTCAGCTAACTCACCGCTGCACATGACCATTGGCCTGCAACCAGACCCTGTGCCCAACCACCCATAAGCAGCCAACCCATCACATACATCAATGCCCCCCTTTTTAAATAAAAATGTTTTTCTCCTGGGAGCCCTTTGTGCTTCTTTGAGACACTGCGGCTCCTGCAAGAGTCCCATGAGATTGCCGCGCAATACAACACTGTGTTGCTTTAATTTTGCCCCAGGGGGAGTCTCTATCAGACCCCCACACAAGGTCAAGGGTGACAAGGTACCCCTACCCTGCCCCTTATACCTTTTGTCTTCATTTTCAGAACATGGGGACAGAGTCACAATTTCTTGTAACAGCGGCCACAACAGCTTTATTAATGTTGCGACCAGCCAAGCAGAAGGCGAGCTCCCACTGGACTAATGGGAGAGAGGCTGCTGATTGTAAAAAGGCCCCTTGGCCAACCACATAACTCTATTATTTAAAGTTGTGTGCCTGCGGACTCCCACAAGAGCCTTGCAAACCCAACAATCCAGCTGTCCATACATTGTTAACCTTAATTTCTCAAACACTACAGTATGGATTTACAACAAATCACAAAAAGTGTGCTTTATGGGAAAAGATCTTCCATTCAGCTGTTTTGGCTATAACTGTGTCTAAAATCCCCTATGGAAATTGGATGGGAAAAGTGCATTTTAGAACCCCTCTCTTTCCCAAACCCCGCTTGATGGACCACCCTGAAACATTCAGGGAAGAAGTTGAGGCAGATGAGCCGTTTTTTTGTAACGGTTCATGAAGATTTGTCACACAGCGCCAAATTTATTAGCATATCAAAAGATCCATTTCCTATGTTAACTAGGTCTTAACTGTACTAGTGGCTATTACTTACTTCTAGTACTTTGATCTTAATTAATTTCAAGTCCTCCACTTTGCATAGCCCTTCAGTTGACCCTCATCATCTCTTTTGTTGTTTTTTTCTGTTAGTCTGGTTTATCTGTAGGCAATCATTAGTTCATCAGCTAAGAAGGTATGAATATCATTTGATCATTTGGTTTGATGGCCCTAAGTGGCCTGTTGAATCTAAATCAGGCTACTTTTGTTAATGCTGTGCCGCGATGTAATTATGATTGTTGTTAGTAATGCTTTTTACATGCTCCAAAATCTGAAAAAATGTATTATAGGTTGTAATTAGTCTGATACTATCTTTCTCTTTCTTTTCTAAATCTTTTTTCATCTTTGTGATCAATTGATCTTCTTTGGGGGCAGGCAGCCGACCTCTGATAAACCTACAGCTGTACACAGTGGGGTTAGGCTTCTGGGACAAGCCTGCAACTAGGTCCTGTAGATAGCCATATTGGGCTGCCAAATTTAATAATGTTATTTTTTAATGGTTTTCCAGGTGGTTGTATTTTTGTTTGTTTCCCCTCAAACAAATGGCCATACTGCATCAGTTGCAGTAGGTGAAGAACTGCAGGTGGCAATCTTTAATTTAATTGCTGGAGGTCTTTGGAGGGCAGAGTTTCTTCATCTCCATTTGGGAGTACTCATTCATGTGTATGCCTCTCATATGCTTAATCATGCTACAGGTACTGATTGATTATATCCCAGGGCACCCTCATTTTAGGTCTTGGTCACATAAACTGCATGTGAACTTGGGTGCATTTATTTATTATTTAGTCTTGTAGGGTGCACAAAGAATATCCACAGCAAAGATTCTCTTTCTGGCTGAGGTGCTTCGGGAGCCTTAGTTGTGGTTGCCACCTCCACAACATCATTATCCTCTTGTGCCTGTGGAGAAGATTTTCAGTCTAATCTCCTTGGTGCCTCATGCTTTTGCTGGTTTGCCATAATGCTGGCACCTTGTCACACTCTCTAGAAATGAAGACACATTAGTGTCCACCAAAGGTTGGGCTCCTTTTTTTTTACAGGTGTGGGCTTGATGTTTAATAGTGTGGATTGTTTAACCAATCAGGTAGGTTGCTTGTTTTTTGGTGTTTTTGGATATGCAAATCCTCCGCAGCACCAATGGAAACAGAGGGGCTTATTTACAAGGTCCTTGTGCCGTCGTAGGTCACTTTTTCCCATATTAAAAATGACTCACTGGCAGCACAAGGAGCTTGTAAATAAGCCCCAGGAGTGTACAACTGTGAAGAAACCCAGTGCTTCTAAACTAACTACATGATTTACTGAGAATATCAGACTTCAATTTCATATGGCTGAGAGAGACAGTGTGAATATACTGGAAGTATTCTCACATGTTAGCTTCTGGAGCACCTTCCATAACCTCTGTGGGAAAATCATATTCATGAAATCCCAGCAGAACACCTTGTTAAAGGGTAAAATCACCATAGAACATACCACAATTCCTAAAATTAGAATGATACCATCAACAAATGATTCATATTGTAACTAAAATCTGTTATCACCTTTTCTACATTCTCCTTTTCGTGACCCTCAAAACCTGCCATTCACTACAATTCATTTCAATGGGGTGCTATTATGTATATTAGAACATTAGAATGTTGGTTGCTCCATTGAAAACAATGGAGTGCCCCAGGCTTCTAATTACCGGTGGAGCCCGGAGCTCCAACATTCCAATGTTTGTTCACAGCTCTTGCTGTGAACAAAAGACCTTACGGAGCCCAAGGGGATTTCAATCCGTGAGGCTTTGTTGTTGTACAAATTAGAACATTCTGCTCTCTATGGGAGAAATGTTCTAATAGCCTTAGGGCCCTTTGTATGTATTTATTTGAAAAGTTTTATAAAGCAGGAACATGACCCGAACATGACCCGACAGGGTATCAGAGCGCTGTACATTGTCGCCCGCTAGAGCGGGAAGATATAGTCGAAATCAACGTAACAACAGAAAAAGCAGATTACAGACAAAGGTAGCTCGACATCATTGTGTTCCGCACAAGGTAGCTTGCAACGAAGGACAGGTAGCACATAAGATGTGAACAGCATTTCAAAATGTAAGTGATGTTACAAGCTATTGACACACAATTCTTTTCATGATCAAGCCTAAAGTTACTGACCCGGTCGGTACCAGGGAAATGTACAACGACGTCTGCTGGTTGAACTTTAGCAGGTACAAAAACCCTAGAAAACTGTACAAAAACAATACAAGCATAAAAACGCAAATGGATAGGGTCATCTCCATAGTACATCTGCATTTGTAGCGGGCTCTACTGGCCATTGAAGGCCTGCTCCCTTGTTTAACTCTGGAGTGGGCATTTAATGGCCGGTAGAGCCCGCTACGAAGGGCTCTAAGGCTACTAGAACATACCGCTCCTAGAGGCTCTACGGCTATATTGGTCCCAAGATGGCTGCCAACACTTCCTGGTTAAAGTGTTGGGAGCCAATTAGATCCCAACATGAGATCTGTGCTGAGCCTCTGCCCAGATATACAAATTTAGTTTTCCTTTAATATCTCCAAAACTACTGAACTGATTTACACCAAATAACAAAAAAGCATGATCTCCGGTACAAAATTTACATTTCTGCCAAATTTCCTGTTATTCTGTTTAGGGGTTCGGGCTGCAGGCGTGTCTAAAGACTATATGGGAATTAACATGGGAAGTGCACTTTTTTGACCCCTCCCTTTTTCTCAGACCCCCACTTGCTAATCGCCCTGAAACTTTTCATGCACAACTTGAATTACCGGCGCACTTATTTCGGAAAATTTTGTGACGATCCGTCAACTGGCGCCAAAGATATAGGCAAGTCAAAAAATGCTTTCAGATATAGATATAAATATGGTCACCCCTTGATAAAACCAATAGGCTCACTTTTTATATTTTGGTTTTGTGATTTTAACAAAGTTAGTAAGAGTGCTTGAGTGTGGCCAGGACCTGCGAACATCAACGGCACGCTTCGCAGGCCAGAAGGCAGTGTGATGCTGGATGTAGGGAATTTGTAGGGTGTTGGGCTCAGACCCAGGCCACAGGTCAGGGCTTGTGCCCAACCTGACACTGCACATGGCCGAAGGCCATGCGCGGTGGGGGCTAGGATGCTCAGAGGAGATTGGGTGCAGGGCATGGCTGCAGGCCATGCACAGCGTGGGGTTGCTTGCCTTTGAGGGTTTGGACGCGATGCCTGGCCACTGGAGTGGGGTTGCTTGCCTGCGGCCAAACCCCCTGCTGCACACAGCTGAAACCTTACACAATGTGGTGTTGGTGTTACGTATGGTAATAAAATATTACTTTACCATAAAAGAAACTCCAGAAATTCACTGAAAAGACCAAAAGCTATAATGAAACTATAGTTAGGTATGGTAATTCTATCTTACTTTCCATTAAAAAAACTTCATAAATTCACTAAAAAAAACAAGGGTTAAAAGGTTTTTATACTTAGTTGAAAATGCCAGTTAACACGTACCATTTTAAATTAACAAAACTGGTGAAATTCATTAGGTATAGTTATATCAGGAAGTATAAGTCATGCCCTTGCAATGCACTGCTAACTACCTTATATATTACATTACTCATGACATGTTTTATGACATCATTGATAACATCACAGCAACATTTGAAATTATGTCATTTATGACAATACTGTGCAGGGTCACAAACCCAAAATATAAAGTGGACCTATTGGCTTTATCAAAAGGTGAGCATGTCAAAATATAAGGCAAATCTATCATCTTTGTCCATAAATCACAAATAACTATAATCAAAAATGCATTTATTTAATTCACACCATGCAATGTTTAATAAAAGGAATTGCTGTAAAACATGTTTAATAACATTTTATTGAAAAAAATCAACATGTCTCTGACTTTTTCCGTCCACAAAATGCAGACATTTAAAACAACCACTGGGAGGCTTTGCACTCCAGCTGAAGAGCATAGAGGTGCAGCTAGGAATGCTGTAGAAAAATTTACTTTTAATGACCCAGGAGACTTATTGCTTTTTTATGTTGCAGGGTGCCTTGGCACTCCCTGCAGGCCCCTACAATATCAAAAGAAAGTTTGATGGTGCCCTCTAACTCGTCCCTCTACCATGCACTGCATCCTCACAAATCATGTCATTTCAGATATCATAAGTGTTGTTATGAATACTATGAATTTACAAGGTATGTAATATGCAAGGGTATAACTAGTGCATGAAGGGGCGAGTTATACTTAATCTAATGTGCCAAGTTAGGTGACCAGACTGTGTACGGAGGCATGCAACTTATAATAATTTGAAGGTGGTGCGCAAATTATATATTTAATTTATACCTATGAGTTTTAGTAATTTCAAGGTGGTGCATAAATTATAAATTGAAGCTATAACTATAACATTAGTGTTGGTTAATTATTGTGTAGTATAAATTAGGTTTGTATAGGAAGAGCTATAACTTAATATTAACCTTTGATTTTCTGTTGAATTTCAATGTTTTTTTAATGAAACATTTTTTTTAAATTGTGCAGTTTACTGACGTTGAGTGGAGTATCATTAAGTGAAGTGTGGTACAGTAGAGTGGAGGAGAGTGTTGTAAAGTGTAGCGTCATAGAGGATAGTGTTGCAGAATGGAGCAGAGTGGAGTGAAATGAATTGGAATGTGGTGCAGTGGAGTGGCTTACAATGGAATAGCGTTGAGTGTAGTGGCATAGAGAGGAGTGGTGTAGAGTGGAGTGGCATATAGTGGAGTAGCATACATTGGAGTGGTGTAGAGTGGAATAACGTTGAGTTTAGTGGCATACAGTCTAGTGGTGTACAGTAGAGTGGCATATTGTGTATTAGCATGGAGAGAAGAGTGTCGTAGAGTGCAGTGTCATACAGTGGAATAGCGTAGACTTAGTAGCATAGAATGTAGTGAGATAGAGTGGAGAGGCGTATAGTGGAGAGGATGTGGAGTGGTGTATGATGTAGTGTACGGTCTAATAATGTACACTTGATTGTCGTGGAATGGCTTAGAATGCAGTGGAGTACAGTGGAGGGGTTAGACTGGAGTAGCATATAGTAGAATAGCGTAGAGTGCAGTGGTGTATACTAAAGTGGAGCACACTGGTGTGACGTGCAGTAGAACAGCATAGAGTATAGTGTCATACAGTGGAGTTGCGTACAGTGGAATAGCCTACAATGGAGTAGCATACAGTGGAGAGGCGTACAGTGAAGTAGCGTACACTGGAGTGTCATAAAATGGAGTGGCGTACAGTGTAATAGCATAGAGCACAGTGCTGTGAAGTGGAGTGGCATAGAGTGGAGTAGAGTGGAGTGGTGTACAGTGGATAAGAATAGAGTTTAGTGGCATATAGTGGAGTGACATAGAATGGAGTAATGTAGAGTGGAGTGGTGTAGAGTGTAATAGCGTAGAAGGAGTGACATAGAGTGTAGTGTGTTCATTGAAAAAGAGGTAGCTTGAAAGTGTGTGAACATATGTAGATTTAATGTGGCAGGAATATACATTTTTAGGTGTAATTGGTGCATTTTTGGTAGAATGTGTGACTAGTGTAAGTAGTGTAAAAGTTATAAGTTTTAAAAAACATAGTTGTATATTGTGTGGTGGTATACCGTTGTACGTTTGCGGTATACCGTGGTACATGCGGAAGAGAAGTCAGTATATGATTGTCTAAAGTCTGTGTTTGCCAAAGGTAGAATGCCACCATGTAGTTCTTATCAAAGTTGTGCTGCATTCTGCAATCTGCTTTTCGCTGCACTCTGGGTTAGTGTCTTAGATATAGGTAAGTATTAGGTTCTATTGTTTGTTCACTACCTATTACCAATGTATTTCTGTGGTAATAGGTCGAGAATGTTATTTATAGCTTTCTATATATTCCTACAGCAGTCTAGGGAGATCTGCACATTTTTTTAAAGTTGCATGGTACTTTGTAGGTATTACACAGTGCTTAATTTGAGACAGTGGTTTCCGGTGCTAGGCATTGGCACTTAATTGTTGGCACCAGCACTTATGACAGTCCGTCACATGGTGGTGCTGTCTAATTTTGGAATGAGCACAACAACAGTTGTTTAATAATTCTACATATATTAACAATGACAAACACCTGCCACTCAAGACATTCTTATGGATTTGACTGGCCTGGAATAGTCTGAATTGTCACACTTGTAGAAGTGACATAGTTAGCAGCTTTATTGCTATGGTTATTTACAGCGCTGGCAGAGGCAATGAGTGGCGCCTACTGACAAGGGCACAGGCACTTCTGTTTTATACAAATTAAGCACTGGTATTACTGCGCTACTCCGTATGTTTATTTTTTGCATGTTTAAATATGTTGAAAATAGAAAACACACTTCTGTACGTTATATTTGTAAAATATAGTGTATTATAATTGGCAACGGGGTACTCCAGAGGTAGTACACAGTACACCATACATTTCTTTAAATATATAGAAACTTTAAAATATTTTTCCCTACCTATTACCACTTTACTAAAGAGGTAATAGGTAGGGGACAAATACCAAACCTAATACTTACCTAGATCTGAACGTGTAACGCAGAACACAGCCAAACTGCACCTAAAAACAAGATTACTGCCTTTAACCTTTGTAAAGGTAGTCATTAGCCAATCACCTAATGACTTGTGATCACTATGTACCTCATCAGTACTGCAGTACTACCGCAACAACAGATAGCACTAAGTAGTTTTGCCTTATAACGAAACAACCACTAAACAAATGTAGTTGCCATGTAAAAAAGGATGATCTACATGGTACACTATACATTCCTGAAAATTTCTTTGAAACCCGAATGACCCTTTTGTGCTACGTCCAATACAAAATGTCAATGCAAAATGCATTGGGATCCCCTTTCTTCTTTGCACCCCCTTCACCAAACACCACAAAACTTTCCATCCTCCACCAATGTATAGGGAGCGATAAGTCCGCTAAGTTTCGCAAAGATCCATCAAACAGATGAAAAGTTATTAAGGGGCAGAAATCCGAGATATTCCTATCTCTGGTAACCCTAACAATAACTACAGAGTGGATACCGCCCCAATCTAATATATATTCATTGTAAAAAAACAATGGTGAACAAGACGTTCTATTTAGTAGAATATGTCAGTGCCAACATAACGTTTTGAACAAATAAACATCAACATTTACCAGTTATAGTTAACAGTGCTAACTATAACTTGCAACCGCACCATCCACTGCTTTTGAACTCACATATGACATCACTCACTGCATGTTCTATGATATCATGTATGGCATCACTGATGACATTATTCAAACTTCACTTTCCCACATATTGCTCTATGAATTACTATGGCTTTAGAGGCCTGAGAGTAACTGCAAAATACTTCAGGAAAATATCAGCCATTACTACTAATATGGCAGATACAACTCGCTCAGTTGTTAAAATGAAGCATTATGTGCAACTTTGACCCTATAGTTTACACTTTACAGATAGCATAATGCACAATTTACAAATGGGAAACCCTCATTGAGTACAGTGTTAAATCTGTATATAATTGTTCATAGAAAACCAAAATATTGAATACCATTTCCAAAACAAATGCCCGACTATGATCAGCTTTTATGTGTATTAAATTCCCGACACTTATCAAACCTACATTGATAAATGTAGTTGATATCAGTAGAAAGCTGATTACTGTAAATTGTTCTTACACTATAGAGAGAGTTTATTTATACCACACGGATTGCAAACACTTAAAATTTCATAAGAAATACTCTGCAGACTATTAATAAATATCTATGAAAAACGGTGCACACTCTGCCACAGCTGTCAAAAAAGACACTATTTGCTAAAAATAAACAAGATCTGAATGTGCTAAACATCCTATTACCTGCACCGTTTGTACTATGTTAAATACTTTACAGGTAGCCATCTTCTGTAGCAAAACAAGCACACGTACATAGGTTTTTACCCGGTGCACATAGTCTTCTACATGAAGTAGAAATTGTCATGCTGAGGCAATTTTCTTCAATAACTCACGGCTGCTTGCTATAATTAGTATGTAGTATGTAGAATGTTTGCCCTTCTCGAAACTCTTTCTGCAGTACCAAAATACTTGTGTGGAGCATAATGAACACAAGTCTACTGTCACCTGTACACAGCGATACTCTTGAATACAAAGATGTATAACGTGTTCAATACCTATACACAGCTATGGTTCATTAGGAGGACATGCATTTTCTAAATGCTTACACCCATTAGCTGGACCCAAACTGTACACAATTAAGTGAAAAAGTAATATGGCAGTTATCTGCCACAATCTAAACTATAAACCAAACGAGCACACTCATTGGATGATATAATCAGCGATGTCATCGGTGATGTCATTGTTGATGTCATTTAAGATGTCATTAGTGATGTCATAAATGATTTTATAGAACATGTCATGAGTGATGTCATACGTGAGGTCATAAGCAGTGCATGACGGACGCAATTATAGTTATCGTTGCTAACTATAGCTGGTGAATTTCTTTGTTTATTTAGTTCAAAGTGTTAATGTTCACACTGACAAATTTACCTACCTATAACGTTAATTTAACCTTTGTTTTTTTTCAGTTAATAGATACACATACATGTATGGACATGTATATGTGTGTCTATATATATATATATATATATATATATATATATATATATATATATATATATATATCCAGAACAAGAAAGTGGGTCCTTCCGGGAACAAGCCCGTGGTGCGTGGTGCCGGTAAACCCAAGGCCGGACATGTAGTAATCCAAAAACGTTCAAAGAAGTAGAACGCACTCTCAAAGGTCCTGGTGCAAGGCAGGTTGCTCTTTATTGCTCAAACGTTACGCGTTTCGACAAGTAAATGTCTTGATCCTCGTTGGGCTGGTGCTGCAATGCCCAACAGGTCCCTCGAAGGAGCACTTTAGCAGAGATCTTTTTGGTATGCCTTGTGATGAATGCAAGGAAGAGTGTATGCCAGGAACATGATGATTTTGTTGCTATATTCTTTTCTTTCCCAACAGGTTGGACAGCCAACATTGAGACAAGTAGGTACCACTTATAGGGCACCTTTATTGACACATTTGTGGGGTAGGAAGATTCACCCGCTATTTTTGTCCTGAAGAAGTGCCACAGATCCTCCTGACCTCTGGGGGCGCGAAACATGATGACTGACTAGAGTTGGACCCTAAGGAGGGAATTCACATCAGGCTACTAGGGTACTTTATGACTCTATCGGTAGCATTAACCTAAAAGGGTTTTTAACCTGACAGGGGAGTCCAGTTATTAAAGTTTTGGAGACATCCCTAATCATTTTTAACTCGCATTACAACTCATTCAACACCACCCCACCTAGACTCTTCCTTGCATTCATCATACGGCATACCAAAAAAAGATCTCCGGTAACGTGACCCTTCGGGGGACCCGTTGGGCATTGCAGTGCCAGCCCAACAAGGAGCACTAGCCCTATGATGAAGCATGACATCCCTTGGGATGTGTGAGGGCAACATACACAGTCTTGCTGACTGCCACTCCTTATGTGCCCTAACCTTGTATAACCTGCTCATACCGCCTCCTCGTCTTCTCTCCAGGAACAGTGACCCCAATTTTTGTCTGTATCTCAACCCAAGGAGCACAGGCACTGGACCTTTTTTCTAGCTTCTAGTCCCCCACCTCATCTCAGTAGGATTTTTTGATAGATTAAATGAGGACCTCAAAGTCTAGAGGGAGTGTAGTGAAGTATTCTCTTCCTAATGTAACTGACACCCATGTAAGGCTTTATATGTAAGCACCAAAGCCTTAAATGTAATCCTCTTTTTCACTGGCAACCAGTGAAGAGCACTAAGATGTGAGGACACATAAGTCCTGGGGTTTAAATTGAGGACTAGTCTTGCCGCTGCATTTTGAACTACCTGCAGACGGTTTAAAAGATAATCAGGCAGACCCAAGTATAGTACATTCCCGTAGTTCAGCCTAGAAGTAACCAAGGCCTGGACCACAGTTTTCCTAGTGGTCAACGATAGGAGCGGTAAAAAGTTCCTTGGAGTTCGTAATAGCCTGAAACAGGTACCTACTACAGCTTGGATTTGATATTTCATAGACAGCGAACTGTCAATATGGATGCCCAGATGTTTTACTATGTTTTGAGCAGAGGGAGGTGGAGACATATCATAGGGCCACCAGAGTCTTCACTCCTCAGAGGGTGGAGCACCAAAAAAGATAATCTCCGATTTATCGGGATTACATTTTAGTTGGTTCCTAGCCAGCCAATTGAACTCCCTGAAAAAGGCAAATTCTAATCTTTTTCCCTTCAAAATCTGCACCTTTCTCACAGGTGAAAAGTAGTTGGGTGTCGTCCGCATACGATATTATTTTAGCCCTGCATGCTTCAGCCAAAAATTCTAGTGGCTTCATATATTCATTAAAGAGTGTAGGGCTCAAAGCAGAGCCCTGCAGGACACCTACTTTCAGATTCAGAATGTTGGCAGTATAGGGAGAAGTCCAGACTTCCTGACTTCTGTCCTCCAAAATAGAGGATAGCCACTTTAGGGCAGTACCGCCGATTCCCATCTTCTCCAACCATTCCAATAGTTTAACGCGTGAGATTGTATTGAATTCCACTGAGAGGTCCAACGCTACTTAGACGGCTCTTCCCCCCCTGATCCAACTACTCTTTAATGTGCTCTGTAAACTCTAGCAACACTGTTTCTGTGCTACAGCTAGTTCTAAAGCCTGATTGACTAGTATGCAGCAGATTATTATTTTCCAGATAACCTGAGATGACTGCATTTACATGTTTTTCCAACACCTTAGAAAAGGCCAGAAGTAGGGATATAGGCCTGTAATTAGCTGGAACATTATGATCAGCAGAAGGTTTTTTTAGTAGCGGGAGGATTTTAGCATGTTTCCATGTAGAAGGCATACACCCAGAGTCCAATGAGGCATTAAGAAACTTATTGGCCACTGAATTGATGGCCGTAGCCACCTTTACCAGGAGTTGGGCTGGACAAGGATCAGCAGGGGATCCTGACTTTAGTCCCCGGATGATAGACAAAGATTCCTCTAGCGACATCCAAGGTATTTATAAAAGTGTAGGGGTTTCTCCTGTGGACAGCCTCAGATCAGATAGTATCATGTTGTGGTTGTCATCTTGAGGCACCATATCAAACGAGCTTTGTATAGTCACAATTTTTTCATTAAAGAATTCAGCCAGTTGATTGGTCCATTCCATCGATCGTTGATGATCTCTGGTAGTGGCCTCAGGATTGGAAAAGTATTTTAAAAAAATTTAAAAACTCCTTTGCTTTGTATTTTGATGCCTCAATTTTAACTTCGAGGTAGCTTTTTTTCAGTGCCTTAATTTTTATATAGTGGGCCTTCAAGGCCAATTTATAATCATGTTTATCCTCCAAACTATAGCTTTTTGCTATTTCCTTTCCAGACACTTACATGCTTTTTTACTAGTTTTTATGTCTCGTTAAAACTGGGGGCAGAAAGCTTTGCTTTATTTGTGTGTTGTGTAGTCATAGGAGCTAAATCCTTTACATTTTGCAAAACACAAGCTTCAAGCTGGAAGGTGTCCCTTTCTGGATTCCCCGATAGAAGGGGGGTGGAGGCTTCAAGGGCACTACCCAAACCAGCTCTATGCATTGATGACATACTTATGTGATACATTTGTCTATTTTTCCAATAGGTTGGGCAACTAAAACGAATTAAAAAGTGATCAACCCAAACTAAAGATACAGGATTGTCTACATTAAGATTTGTGAAAATCTGATCTAAGGTATGTTCAGCCCTATGCGTGGGTCGAAAAACATAAGGGATAAGGCTAAGAGCTAAAAGAGTCTGTCAGAGATCACTTCTGTATCCATTGGTCTATCCATGTGAAGGTTTAAGTTGCCTAAGACCAGAAAATGGCTATATTTAAGGGCCCAAGGTGCCAAAGACTAGTCAAAAGACTTCAAGAAAGCACCTGCAGAACCTAGTGGCCTATAGATCAGAGCACCCGCAAGGGATTGATAGGGTGATAGGGAGCAGAGGAAACCTAAACATTCCGCTCCATCCATATCTCCCAGATTAATGGCAGTGCAGTCGAATTTCTGCTTAAAAATAATTGCCACCCCCCCACCTCATGCTTCTGCAGGGAGCGAGTGTTTAGCAGAAGAGCTGAGAAATCTCCTGTGTGCTCTCCTGACCAAGGTCTAGGAAAGCAGCTGTCGGCGAGAGTGGGAGAATCCTCAGCTCCACGTGTAGGGGCCCAATTGCAGTGAGCATTGATTTTCATCATTCTTCTCCCATTCCATGACATCTCCCAGACATGGCACTTCTGAAACTAATTTAACTGGAGTTGCCCCATTATACACTAACCTCTGTTTCTTATCTACAGGAGAATTAGCAGCATGCCTGGCGCCGGCTGCCTCTGGGACGCTGATGGGTGCAGACGGGCTTGCCTTATGCGCGCCTTTGGTGCATCAGCAGCAAGTGCATGCAGCGCCTCTGTTTAAATGCATGAGGACTAGAGCGCGCACTGTATAAAAATGGTACCTCTCAGTGTCCAGGAGAAGTAAAAATGGCGGAAGAAAGCGGGAACCCCGTATTTTAGCTGCTCCCTTATCCCATCACACCAACAGATTCAAACAACAACTTTTGCAGATGACAGGTACAATTTGTAATAATTCTTAAAAATATCAGGGTTAAAACTAAAATTTAGGTGAGTGCAACAGGGTCGCGATTGCTAAAAAGTAAGAAGTAAGAAGTAAGTAAGAAGCGAGTCAGTCAGTGTGTGTATCAGTGTGTGAATCTGTGTGCAAATATCTGTCTTGAGTGCCTGTATGGATGAATGAGTGGATTTGTGAGTGTCTGTATATCTGAATAAGTAAGTGTGCAAGTGGTTGCATGGGTGTGTGAGTGGCTGTGTGAGTCACTGCATTGGTGAGTGAGTGGGTGTATTAGTGGATGAATGGGTGGGTGAGTGGGTGTGTTAGTGTGTGCATGGGTGGGTGAATGTGTGCGTTAGTGGTTGAATGACTGATTGAGTTGCTGTGTGAATCTGTCTATCAGTGGATGAGTGGGTGTGTGAGTACCCATATTGGTGAGAGAGTGGTGTATAAGTGGCTATGTGTTTGAGTTTGTGACTTTGTGACTGACTGTATGCATGGATCAGTGGGTGTGACAGTGGTGTGTGGATCAGTGAGAAGGTTTGTTCGAGACTGTGTAAGTGAGAGAGTGAGTGTGAGACTACCTGTATGAGTGACTGACTGAGTGTTTGAATGATGTCGGGTTGAGTTACTCAGTGTGTAGTGAGTATATATATATATATATATATATATATATATATATATATATTCACAAAAAAACCATAGGTTTCAGGGATGTTATAGTTAGTTGGACATTTCACTCGTACAAAACCAGAGAAATTTGGCCGTTATAGTTAGTTGAGCTAACTATAAATCACGCCCCCGCAATGCACTCTGATGATGTCACATATTACATCATTCATGACATGGTCAGTGACATCACTGATGACATCATCCACGTGCTAGTCTGATGCACTTCCTCACACCCTAATATAACCTTTGATACACCCACTCTAAAATACAGACTACCATTTTCGAAACCATAAACACACCAATATCAGTTACTACATACCCACTCACTGATTCCTAGGTCTACACACACGTCCACTCATTCACCCATACAGTCACTCATACATGCAGTCACTCATCAATACAGAACTATCATATGCACTCATACACCTATACAGACACTCTCACACCGCCACTCATCCATAGAGTTACTCACACACCTAGTCAGTCATGCACAGAATCAATCACTCTCCCATTTACTCACCTATACAGTTATACACACACCACCTCACTTATTCATACATATACTAACACATACTTACTCTCTTATACAATCACTGATACAAGCACACACTCATCCATACAGCCACTCTCACAATCACTCACTCTCAGATAGTCATTTATATACTCCAACACTCACATATACTGCCTTTCACATATGTAGTTACTCACACATGTACCACTGAGACATCCATTCACTCACCAACACACCCATACACACACTTATCCACCCACACAGCCCTTCACACATGCAATCTTGAACCCATACATCCATTGAATCACCCACTCACACATCTATGCACAGAGTCACACCCCCCCACCCACCCACACAGACACTCATGCACCCATACAGATACTCAGACAACCAATCAATAACCCATATAGACACTCATGTAGCTACTCACCAACCCATGCAGCCGCTTACACACGAACTGACAGACTACACAGACATTTACACAGTTTACTCACTAACCCATGCATTCAGTAAGACATGTTTAACAACTCACTTATACAGTCAGTCACGCACCTACTAAATCATCCATTCAGACAGTCATACACCCACTCATACTTCAATACACCTTGGCATATATATATATATAAATCATATTTAAACTTATACAGAAACACACAGTCACTGGATGATGTCATCAGTGATGTCATTTGAGATGTCATCAGTGATGTCATCAGTGATGTCACTGGCCATGTCATGAATGATGTAATATGTGATGTCATCAGCAGTGCATTGCGTGGGCGCGAGTTATAGTTAGCTCAACTAACTATAACGGCCGAATTTCTCTGGTTTTGTACGAGTGCAATGTCCAACTAACTATAACGTCCCTGAAACCTATGGTTTTTTCAGTGAATTTGTATGGTTTTTTAAATGCTAATTTCTAACTATAACGTCCCTGAAACCTATGGTTTTCAGTGAATTTCAAAGGTTTTTTAAATGCTAATTTCTAACTATAACGTGCCTGAAACCTATCGTTTTTTCAGTGTATACATATATATATATATATATATTCACTGAAAAAACCAGCGGTTTCAGGCGCGTTATAGTTAGATATTAGCATTTAAAAAACCTTAGAAATTCACTGAAACATCATAGGTTTCAGGAGCGTTATAGTTCGTTGAACATTTCACTCGTACAAAACCATAGAAATTCCCCCATTATAGTTAGTTCAGCTAACTATAACTCGCGCCCCGCAATGCACTGCTGATGACGTCACATATTACATCACTCATGACATGGTCAGTGACATCACTGATGACATCTCAAGTGACATCACTGATGGCATCACTGATGACATCATCCATGTAATAATTTGATGCATCTTCTCACACCCTAATATAACTTTTGATACACCCACTCTAAATTACAGACTGCCATTCTCAAAACCATAAACATTGCGGGGGCGCAAGTTATAGTTAGCTGAACTAACTATAACGGGAGAATTTCTATGGTTTTATGCAGTGAAATGTCCAACGAACTATAACGCCCCTGAAACCTATGGTTTTTCAGTGAATTTCTAAGGTTTTTAAATGCTAATTTCCTAACTATAACGCGCCTAAAACCTCTGGTTTTTCAGTGAATATATATATATATATTACCAAACAAATGCCCTGGGGCCTTGAAAGGGCACACAGCAGTTCGCCCGCCATCCAGCATGTACTTGCCACTCAGCATGACATCTCGATTATTGTTTCCCAGCCTGACGCGTTTTGAAGCTTGACCGCCTCTTCCTCATATACTTTTTATTATTTCATCACCCTCAGTGGGCGTCGCAATTAATATATGCTTTGATATTGCATCCTGGGAAAAGTAGTCCCTGAGTTGAGCATCAATAATCCCTGAGTGGGTTCTGTGTCATTTGAAATTTATAAGCTTCCATATTTCCTATAGTAGGATTCAAGATGTCACGATGAGTCTTTTTCACTCCTGGGTTCACTGTGCTGACATGACGCGGACACAGTTCCGTTCACCAGCCCCTCTTGAATTCTTGCACGGTGGTGCTCCTTTCCGTGGCGGGGCCGCCGTGCAACAAATATTACCAAACAAATGCCCTGGGGCCTTGAAAGGGCACACAGCAGTTCGCCCGCCATCCAGCATGTACTTGCCACTAAGCATGACATCTCGATTATAGTTTCCCAGCCTGACGCGTTTCGAGGCTTGACCGCCTCTTCCTCATAGGCTTGCTTCAAATGACCAGGTAAGTCTCTCTTTTGTTTTTATACTTTTTATTATTTCATCACCCTCAGTGGGCATTGCAATTAATATATGCTTTGATATTGCATCCTGGGAAAAGTAGTCCCTGAGTTGAGGATCAATAATCCCTGAGTGGGTTCTGTGTCATTTGAAATTTATAAGCTTCCATATTTCCTATAGTAGGATTCAAGATGTCACGATGAGTCTTTTTCACTCCTGGGTTCACTGCGCTGACACGGACACACTTCCGTTCACCAGCCCCTCTTGAATTCTTGCGAGGTGGTGATCCTTTCCGCGGCGGGGCCGCCGCTCTACGAATATTACCAAACAAATCCTGGGGCCTTGAAAGGGCACACAGCAGTTCGCCCGCCATCCAGCATGTACTTGCCACTCAGCATGACATCTGGATTATTGTTTCCCAGCCTGACGCATTTCGAGGCTTGACCGCCTCTTCCTCATAGGCTTGCTTCAAATAAACAGGTAAGGCTCTCTTTTGTTTTTATACTTTTTTATTATTTCATCACCCTCAGTGGGCGTCGCAAATAATATATGCTTTGATATTGTATCCTGGGAAAAGTAGTCCCTGAGTTGAGCATCAATAATCCCTGAGTGGGTTCTGTGTCATTTGAAATTTATAAGCTTCCATATTTCCTATAGTAGGATTCAAGATGTCACGACGAGTCTTTTTCACTCCTGGGTTCATGCGCTGACATGACGCGGACACAGTTCCGTTCACCAGCCCCTCTTGAATTCTTGCGAGGTGGTGCTCCTTTCCGCGGCGGGGACTGTTAGCGCTCTAGTTGTTATTTAGAACACTCTGGGAAGCTGCAGTAGAACACAAAGGCATCAACTGACAGGCTGCTCCTGTTGAAATATAACAGGAAGATATTTGAGATCACACTTGAAACATGTCCTAATTTTTCTTTATACAGCACTAACCATAATTTCTATGACAAAATGAACCCCCTCATTTTGTTCCTTTTTAAATTAAATGTTTTAAGTGTTACCAGTTTATTCCAATCAAGATGGCTTCAGGTGTGCCATACGTTTGTCATAACTAAGACTGTTAGCTCTCTAGTTGTTCTTTAGAACACTCTGGGAAGCTGCAGTAGAACACAAAGGCATCAACTGACAGGCTGCTCCTGTTGAAATATAACAGGAAGATATTTGAGATCTCACTTAAAACATGTCCTAATTTTTCTTTCTACAGCACTAACCATAATTTCTATGGCAAAATGAACCCCCTCATTTTGTTCCTTTTTAAATTAAATGTTTTAAGTGTTACCAGTTTATTCCAATCAAAGATGGCTTCAGGTGTGCCATACTTTTGTCATAAGTAAGACTGTTAGCTCTCTAGTTGTTCTTTAGAACACTCTGGGAAGCTGCCGTAGAACACAAAGGCATCAACTGACAGGCTGCTCCTGTTGAAATATAACAGGAAGATATTTGAGATCTCACTTAAAACATGTCCTAATTTTTCTTTCTACAGCACTAACCATAATTTCTATGACAAAATGAACCCCCTCATTTTGTTCCTTTTTAAATTAAATGTTTTAAGAGTTACCAGTTTATTCCAATCAAGATGGCTTCAGGTGTGCCATAATTTTGTCATAAGTAAGACTGTTAGTGCTCTAGTTGTTCTTTAGAACACTCTGGGAAGCTGCAGTAGAACACAAAGGCATCAACTGACAGGCTGCTCCTGTTGAAATATAACAGGGAGATATTTGAGATCACACTTGAAACATGTCCTAATTTTTCTTTCTACAGCACTAATCATAATTTCTATGACAAAATGAACCCCATCATTTTGTTCCTTTTTAAATTAAATGTTTTAAGTGTTACCAGTTTATTCCAATCAAGATGGCTTCAGGTGTGCCATACTTTTGTCATAAGTAAGGCTGTTAGCACTCTAGTTGTTCTTTAGAACACTCTGGGAAGCTGCAGTGGAACACAAAGGAATCAACTGACATTCGCTGCCCTTGTTGGATGTACATGTTTTACTGAGAATGTCAGACTTCATTCTCACATGACTGAGAAAGATAATGTGAATTTACAGAAAATATGCTCTCATTTTAGCTTCTGGAGCACCTTCCAAAACTGTATGGGACAAGCATGTGAAATAGTTTTCTCTCAAACATGATTCATGATATCCCAGCAGAAGGTTTTTCACAGGGTAAAATCACCTTAGAACACACCACAATTCCTGAAATTAGTATGGTACCATCACAAATGAATTCTAATGTAACTAAAGTCTGTTATCACCCTTTATAGTTCTCCTTTTGGTAACCCTCAAAATCTTCGATTCACTACAATGCATTTCAATGGGGTACTATCATTTATATTGGTCCCAAGATGGCTGCCAGCAATTCCAGGATGAAGTGCTGACAGCCAATCAGATCTCACGATGACATGTGTGGTTAGGCTCCGCCCAGATATATATGTGTTTTCTTTTCAAATTTCTCAGGAACTACTGAACGGTTTACACCATTTAACCAAAAGGCATGGCTCTGAACCAAGGGCTACCTTTTGCCAAATTTGGTGTAATTCCGTTCAGCAGTTCGGGCTGTAGCTGCAATGAAAGGTTCCTATGGAAAATTGCATGGGAAAAACACGTTTTAGGACCCCCCTTTTTTTCTCGACCCCCGCTTGCCGAATCAGCCCGAAACTTTCAGTATAGGAGCGGACCGGAGCGGGCCATAAGTTTTGAAAATTTCGCGAATATTCGTCAACCGGCGCCAAAGTTATTTCAAATAGAATGTTGTGGATTTCCTATGGAAAATAGGTCCTAACTATAACTATCTACTGGCGACCGCCAGTAGATAATATATATATATATAACTCATGGCCCGCAATGCACTGCTGATGATGTCACATATTACACGACTCATGACATGGTCAGTGACATCACTGATGACATCTCAAATGACATCACTGATGACATCACCGATGGCATCATCCACTTAATCTCAGATGCACCCACTCACACCCTAAAATAACCTTTCATACACCCACTCTAAAATACAGACTACCATTCTCAAAACCATAGACACACCAATACCAGTTAGTACATACCCACTCACTGATTCATAGGTCTACACACACATCCACTCACTCACCCATACAGTCACTCATACATGCAGTCACTCATCAATACAGCCACTATTATATGCACTCATACACCCATACAGACACTCACACATCACCACTCACCCATAGAGTTACTCACACACCTAGTCAGTCACCCAAAGAGTCAATCACAATGCCATTTACTCACCTATACAGTTATACACACACCACCTCACTTATTCACAGATACTAACACATACTTACCCTCTTATACAATCACTGACACAAGCACACACTCATCCATACATCCACTCTCACAATCACTCACTTTCATATACAGTCACTTATATACTCCAACACTCACATTTACTGCCATTCACATATGCAGTTACTCACACATATACCACTGAGACATCCATTCACTCACCAACACAGCCATATGCATACTCACTCACCGATACAGCCCCTCGCAGATGCACTCATGAACCCATACACCCAGTGAATCACCCAGTCACACATCCATGCAGGTAGTCACACAACACACAGACACTCAGGCACCCATACAGGTACTCAGACAACCAATCAATAACCCATATAGACACTCATGTACCTATTCACCAACCCATGCAGCCACTTACACACCAACTGACAGACTGATACAGACATTCACACAGATTAGTCACTCACCCATACATTCACCCAGACACGTATAATCACTCCCTTATACAGTCAGTCACACACTGACTGAATCATCATATATATATATATCACATTCTTAAACTTTTTAGAAACACTCACAGTCACTGGATGATGTCATCAGTGATATCATCAGTGATGTCATTTGAGATGTCATCAGTGATGTCACCAGTGATGTCACTGACCATGTCATGAGTGATGTAATATGTGACGTCCTCAGCAGTGCATTGCGGGGGCGTGAGTTATAGTTAGCTCAGCTAACTGTAACGGCTGAATTTCTCTGGTTTTGTACGAGTGAAATGTCAGACTAACTATAACGTCCCTGAAACTTGTGTTTTTTTTAGTGAATATCTAAGGTTTTTTAAGTGCTAATTTCTAACTATAACGTCCCTGAAACCTGTGTTTTTTTCAGTGAATTTTATATATATGTATTCAATCTCCTCTCACTCTTACAAGGAAGGAATCAGCACTCAGGTTGTAGTTTGGAAGTATTTAATCTGCAAAGGACGCGATCCACGCATTTCGGCTCCTCCGAACCTTGATAACGATACAAGACGTCATTGTAGCTTCCTTATTTAAATGTAAAAATGCCTCCAGTTGCCAACATTAACAAAGGACTACATATTACTTTAATCCAAAAAGCTGGCGGCCATATTGGCCTGGTCACGATGTGAAAATTCAGGAATTGATACAATAAAGAAAAGAAAACAAGTGTTAATATGCACACAATGTCATTTCAGCATATCTTGCCCCGTGACCGCCGTACCTGTATGTTCGTCAACGTGACTTGTTCATAATAAACATACTTAGGATTGCAAACATCAACATAAACAATGGACTACACAATACTTTAAAGTGAAAGGCTATCTGCCATATTGATCTGGGCACGTTGCGTATTACAATGGTTCTTACACGAAAGAAAAGAAAGGGGTGTTAATATACACACACTATTCCTAAATAAAGTTCTAGTGATTATAGTTCTATTCCTTTCACAGCTCATTTGAGATGTCATGAGTGATGTCACTGACCATGTCATGAATGATGTAATGTCTGAGGTCAAAAGCAGTGCATTGCGGGGCGTAAGTTATAGTTAGCTGAGATAACTATAACTGCTGAATTTCACTGGTTTTGTACGAGTGAAATCTGAGTCAAACTATAACGTCCCTGCAATCTTTGTTTTTTTCAGCGGATTTCTAGTTTTTTTTAACGTTAAGTAAAATGCCTATCACAATGGATGGTGGGGGGTTTCAAGCAGGGCCTGGCCGGGCATTGTGCTGCCCCCACCCAAGCTTGCTGCTCCTGCCTCCCCTCCTCCTTGCCATCCATTGTCCAAGTCCATGCCCCTGCTCCCTCATTACAGCCCTGTGTGGCCATTATTCTGCTACTGGCCTTCCCACCTTCTCTGAACAGTTTGCTTGCTGCCCCATCCACCTCCTCCCTATCCTCTGTCGTCTGAATCCATGCACTAGCCTTCTCTCTCCTGCCATGCATGGTCTGATGTGCTGCCACTGCCCTCCATTTAGCATGATGTCCCAGTCCACTCCTCCTGCCCTCCATTGCCCAATTCTATGCCCCATCATTGACCTCCTGCTTAGCCTCTGTGCTTAGCTTGCTGCCCCTACTCTCCTTCCCCTGCCCTCCGATGTCTTTGTGCATGCCCCTGCTCCATCCTTTTTGCCCACCATGTTCCATGTACCTGCCCCTCCTATCTACTCTGAGTGTTCTGTTGAGCTGACACTCCCCTCCCACCTGCCTAGCATTGTCAGATGACTGTAACCTGTCCCTGCCACCTCCACCCTGCCTGTCCACATTCCATGCCCCTATCCCCTTCCTCCTGTCCTCCATGGTCCATTTTACTGCCACACCCTTCTGCCCTCCCTGGTCTGTTGTGCTGCAACTGCTCCTCCTGCCTGCCCCACATGGTCTGTTGTGAGGCCCCTTCCCCTGAACTCTCTTGTCTGTGCTCAGCTCCTACCCCTCCCTTCTATCCTCCATGGTCCTTTGTGCATGCCCCTTCCCCCTCCTTCTTGCCCATCATGGCCATTGTGCTGCCACTAACCCTCCCGCTTGCCATGCATGGTCTTCTGTGCTGCCACGGCCCCTCCCACCTTCCCTGTGTGGTTAGCTAGCTGCCCCTGACCCCCTCCCACCTTCCCTCCATGGTCTGTGCGCATGCCATTATAGTCTCACTGTTGCTCTCCATGGGGTGTCTTGCTTCTAGTGCCCATCCTGCCTGACCGCCATTGTCAGCTTGCTGCTCCTGCCCTGCCCCCTTGCCCCCTGCCCTCTGTTTTCCATGTGCAGACCCCTATTCCCTCCCTCCTGGCTTGTTGGTTCCATTGTAATGCCCCTGATCCCTAACTCCTGCCCTTTATGGTCCGTTATGCTGCAGCTTTTTCTCCTGTCTGTCCATTAAGGTCAGCTAGCCGCCATTGCCTCTTTCCCCTCTGTTCTCTGTTGTCCATGTGCATGGTCCTGTCCCCTCCCTATTGCTTTCCATGGATTGTTGTGCTGCACTCCCGTCCTGCATGCCCTGTGTGGTGTATTGTGCTGCTGCAAACCCTGATGCCTGACCTGTAAGGTCAGTTTGGTGTACCTGTCCATATCCCTCCTGTCCTCTGTTATCCGAGTCCATGTCCCTACCCCAATTCCTCCTGCC
Organism: Calotriton arnoldi; assembly: GCA_963921515.1. Lineage (NCBI taxonomy): Eukaryota > Metazoa > Chordata > Amphibia > Caudata > Salamandridae > Calotriton > Calotriton arnoldi. The sequence continues at coordinate 861,063 of CAWUFW010006083.1, forward strand.
TTCCATGATCCAATGTACCATACTTGCTAACATTTTGAACTTGGTAAGAGGGAGATTTTGAAAAGAAAACTGGGGTATTGATTTTCCCCCCATTGAAAAAGAGATTGTAGACAGGAGACAGATCAAATAAAGCCCATTTGGGCTTAAAAACATTGGGCGTTTCCTGGCTGAATCGGGTCTGTTGGCATGTTTGGTTGTACTACCACTGCCTCTTCCTTCGCCCACAATGGTCTATTATATTGCCACAGCCTCTCGTGCCTGTCCTGCATTGTTGGTTTGTTGCCTCTGCCCCCCTTTCCACTGCCCTCCATAGTCTGTTGTGCTGCTACTGCCCTTCCTGCCTGCCCAGTGTGGTCAAATTGTTGCCCCTGCACCCTCCTACGTGCCTTCAATTTTCTGAGTCCGTGCCCCTGGCCTCTGCCTCTCAACAGTATCCTAATGAACAACTAGATTGCTAACATTCTATATTTATCACAAAAGTGTGGCATGCCTGACGTCATCTTGATGTAATCAAAACTGTAATACCTAGAGCATTTCCTTTAGAAATTACAGAAATGAGAGGGTCTTATTTGCATCGAAATTATGGTTAGTGCTCTAAAAAACTAAAATGAGGACATATTTTCTGAGTTTTCAAATAGCGACAAAGCACTTTTAAATTATTTGTTATCTTTATGTTTTTTTATCCAGTTGACCACTTGATTAAATGTTGCACTTAGGGGAGAGGATGTGGTGTTACTTCCAGAGCTGCAGACTTTGCAACTGGGGAACCAGGTTGGAGATTCTGCTTCAGCTCGAAATTCTGTGATTCTGGTCAAATCACTTAATCTCCCCATGTCTACAACCAAAATGAATTTGTCCTTGTGTGATGTAACCAATGCTCATGTAAAGCACTCCAATACCTGACCAGTCTGCACTATATAAAACTGCAAAAAAACAAAAAATAAAAAATGTTTTGCACACTTCTGTCATTGGGCTATACGTGGGCTACATCTGGGTGATATTTGTGCTACATTTGGGCTCTTTTGTCTCTGGTGGCCATCTTGGGAGATTTATTTGATATGAAGTTTGCTCATTTCCTCATTTACTGCAGTCTCCTCAGTAGGAAATACTTTCAGTTTTTTACTTTGATTCCATCAAGAAGGCATTCAGATGTGTCACACATTTGCCATACATTCAGAATGTTAGCACTCTAGTTGCTCATTAGATCACTGTAGTAAAGCTACTGCTCACCAGGGAAGTCTGCTGCTGATATTGAAAGTGCATGTTTAAATCTGTATGTCAGAATTTTTGAATGAAATAGAAGAGGATTTGAGAAGTCACTCAAAATGTGCCCTAATTTTTCTTTCTGCAGCACTAATCATAATTTCTATGGCAAAATGAACCCGCTCATTTTGTTCCTTTTTAAATTAAATGTTTTAAGTGTTACCAGTTTATTCCAAACAAGATGGCTTCAGGTGTGCCATACTTTTGTCATAAGTAAGACTGTTAGTGCTCTAGTTGTTCTTTAGAACACTCTGGGACATTCCGTCATTGGGCTATACGTGGGCTACATCTGGGTGATATTTGTGCTACATTGGGGCTCTTTTGTCTGTGGTGGCCATCTTGGGAGACTTATTTGTTATGAAGTTTCCTAATTTCCTCATTTACTGCAGTCTCCTCAGTAGGAAATACTTTCTGTTTTTTACTTTGATTCCATCAAGAAGGCATTCAGATGTGTCACACATTTGCCATAAATTCAGAATGTTAGCACTCTAGTTGCTCATTAGATCACTGTAGTAAAGCTACTGCTCACCAGGGACGTCTGCTGCTGGTATTGAAAGTGCATGTTTCAGTCTGCATGTCAGAAATTTTTAATGAAATAGAAGAGGATAGAGAAGTCACTCAAAATGTGCCCTAATTTTTCTTTCTGCAACACTAATCATAATTTCTATGGCAAAATGAACCCCCTCATTTTGTTCCTTTTTAAATTAAATGTTTTAAGTGTTACCACTTTATTCCAATCAAGATGGCTTCAGGTGTGCCATACTTTTGTCATAAGTAAGACTGTTAGCGCTCTAGTTGTTCTTTAGAACACTCTGGGACATTCTGTCATTGGGCTATACGTGGGCTACATCTGGGTGATATTTGTGCTACACTTGGGCTCTTTTGTCTCTGGTGGCCATCTTGGGAGACTTATTTGTTATGAAGTTTCCTAATGTCCTCATTTACTACAGTCACCTCAGTAGAAAAAACGTTCAGTTTTTTACTTTGATTCCATCAAGAAGGCATTCAGATGTGTCACACATTTGCCATAAATTCAGAATGTTAGCACTCTAGTTGCTCATTAGGTCACTGTAGTAAACATACTGCTCACCAGGGAAGTCTGCTGCTGGTATTGAACGTGCATGTTTCAGTCTGCATGTCAGAATTTTTTAATGAAATAGAAGAGGATTTGAGAAGTCACTCAAAATGTGCCCTAATTTTTCTTTCTGCAGCACTAATCATAATTTCTATGGCAAAATGAACCCCCTCATTTTGTTCCTTTTTAAATTAAATGTTACCACTTTATTCCAATCAAGATGGCTTCAGGTGTGCCATACTTTTGTCATATGTAAGACTGTTAGCGCTCTAGTTGTTCTTTAGAACACTCTGGGAAGCTGCAGTAGAACACAAAGGAATCAACTGACAGTCTCTGCCCTTGTTGGATGTACATGTTTTACTGAGAATGTCAGACTTCATTCTCACATGACTGAGAAAGATAATGTGAATTTACATAAAATATGCTCTCATTTTAGCTTCTAGATCACCTTCCAAACCTCTATGGGAAAAGAATGAGAAAATAGTTTTCTCTCAAACATGATTCCTGATATCCCAGCAGAAGGCTTTTTCACAGGGTAAAATCACCTTAGAACACACCACAATTCCTAAAATGAGTATGGTACCATCAACAAATGATTTATAATGTAACTAAAGTCTTATCACCCTATATACGTTCTCCTTTTGGTGACCCTCAAAACCTTCCATTCACTACAATGCATTTAAATGGGGTGCTATTGGTCCCAAGATGGCTGCCAACACATCTTGGATGAAGTGCTGACAGCCAATCAGATCTCACGATGAGATGTGTGGTTAGGCTCCGCCCAGATATATACATTTCTTTTTCCTTTAATATTTAAAAAACTACTGAATGGATTTACACTATTTAAAAAATAGGGCGCTTTCTGAACCAAGAGCTACCTTTTTGCCAAATTTGGTGTAATTCCGTTCAGCAGTTCGGGCTGTAGCCTTGTCTAAAGTTTCCTATGGAAATTAACATGGGGAAAATGAATTTTGGGACCGCCCTTTTTTCTCGGTCCCCGCTTGATGAATCACCCCGACACAAGACCGGAGCTAACCTGAGCGGGCCATTAGTTTTGAAAATTTCATGAAGATTCATCAAACGGCGCCAAAGATATTGGCAAAAGAATAAACACTTTTTGAATAGAAACAAGGTCCTAACTATAACTACCTACTGGCGACCGCCAGTAGGTAATATATATATATGTACTATATATGTTTTTGTATATATATATGTATATCTATTTATATATATGTAGATACACACACACACATATATATATATATATATATATATTCACTGAAAAAACCACAGGTTTCAGGAAAGTTAGTTGGACATTTCACTCGTACAAAACCAGAGAAATTCAGCCGTTATAGTTAGTAGAGCTAACTATAACTCACGCCCCCGCAATGCACTGCTGATGACGTCACATATTACATCACTCATGACATGGTCAGTGACATCACTGATGACATCTCAAATGACATCACCGATGACATCACTGATTACATCATCCAGTGAATGTGTGTTTCTTTAAAGTTTAAATATGTTTTATATATATATATATGCCAAGGTGTATTGAAGAATGAGTGGGTGTATAAGTGTCTGAATGGATGATTTAGTAGGTGCGTGACTGATTGTATAACTGACTGATTAAGCGTATCTTACTGAATGCATGGGTTAGTGAGTAAACTGTGTAAATGTCTGTATCAGTCTGTCAGTTGGTGTATAAGCGGCTGCATGGGTTGGTGAGTAGCTACTTGACTGTCTATATGGGTTATTAATTGGTTGTCTGAGTATCTGTATGGGTGCCTGAGTGTCTGTGTGAGTGGGTTGGGGGTGGGTGACTCTGTGCATAGATGTGTGAGTGGGTGATTCACTGGGTGTATGGGTTCAAGAGTGCATCTGTGAAGGTCTGTATGGGTGGGTGAGTGTGTGTATGGGTGCGTTGGTGAGTGAATGGATGTCTCAGTGGTATATGTGTGAGTAACTACATATGTGAAAGGCAGTGTATGTGAGTGTTGGAGTATATAAATGACTATACATGAGAGTGAGTGATTGTGAGAGTGGCTGTATGGATGAGCGTGTGCTTGTATCAGTGATTGTATAAGAGAGTAAGTATGTGTTAGTATTTGTATAAATAAGTGAGGTGGTCTGTGTATAACTGTATAGGTGAGTAAATGGGTGTGATTGATTCTTTGCATGACTGAGGAGGTGTGTGAGTAAGTCTATGGATGAGTGGCGGTGTGTGAGTGTATGTATAGGTGTATGAGTGCATATGATAGTGCTGTATTGATGAGGACTGCATGTATGAGTTACTGTATGGGTGAATGAGTAGATGTGTGTGTGTAGACCTAGGAATCACTGAGCGGGTATGTACTTACTGCTATTGGTCTAACTATGGTTTCGATATTGGTACTCTGTATTTTAGAGTGGGTGTATAAAAGGTTTTATTAGGGTGTGAGGAGGTGCATCAGATTATCACATGGTTGATGTCATCAGTGATGTCATCAGTGATGTCATTTGAGATGTCATCAGTGATGTCATCAGTGATGTCATTTGAGATGTCATCAGTGATGTCATCAGTGATGTCATCAGTGATGTCACTGACCATGTCATGAGTGATGTAATATGTGACGTCATCAGCAGTGCATTGCGGGGGCGTGAGTTATAGTTAGCTCTACTAACTATATCGGCCAAATTTCTCTGGTTTTGTACAAGTGAAATGTCCAACTAACTATAACGTCCCTGAAACCTGTGGTTTTTTCAGTGAATTTCTAAGGTTTTATAAATGCTTATTTCCAACTATAACGTCCCTGAAACCTGTCGTTTTTTCAGTGAATTTCTAAGGTTTTTTTAAATGCTAATTTCTAACTATAACGTCCCTGAAACCTATGGTTTTTTCAGTGAATTTCTAAGGTTTTTTAAATGCTAATTTCTAACTATAACGGCCCTAAAACCTATGGTTTTTTCAGTGAATTTCTAAGGTTTTTTAAATGCTAATTTCTAACTATAACATCCCTATTAAGTCCCCTTGAATCCTGAGGGTCCCTGGAGGCCAACTAGCCCACCAGGTACCTCCAGTAAGTGCCACAGAGCTGCGTTGCAGAGAGGAGTTCCGAGGCCACGCCCCTTTTTACACCATGCTACAAATGCGGCTTCTGGCGCACTGCTGCTCGGAGGATGAAGTCCACTTGTGTCCTGAGGTCCTCAGGAGACAAGAGGCCCTCATCACCCCACCAGTGATGTCATCAGTGATGTCACTGACCATGTCATGAGTGATGTAATATGTGACGTCATCAGTAGTGCATTGCGGGGTGCGAGTTATAGCTATCTCTACTAACTATAACGGCCGAATTTCTCTGGTTTTGTACGAGTGAAATGTCCAACTAACTATAACGTCCCTGAAACCTGTGGTTTTTCCAGTGAATTTCTAAGGTTTTTTAAATGCTAATTTCGAACTATAACGTCCCTGAAACCTGTGTTTTTTTCAGTGAATATATATATATATATATATATATACACAGACATATAGGACCAGGTCAGATGTAAACACTGTGATAATTGTCAGCCTTTAGTCCTACTTCTGTCTTGCCTGTCCCTGTTTGTATTTCTCAAAATCTAGCCATATCTCCCCCAATTCCATTTATTTGCCAGTCACTTATATCTGCCACCTCCAGGCAGACTCTGGCATGTTCCTGCAGCCATGTCTGCAAGACCCACAATTTCTAGATACTGCCTGAGCAGTGTACAAGGGAATAAAGAAATATGTCCCCTCTCTTACCCCAAAGTACGTGGAACCTACACTCCCAGACAGACTCTCAGCTCAAAGATGATAAGTAGCTGACTCCACGCCTGTGAATGACCCAGTGCTTGTAGTGGAGGGGCTACTCCCACAGGGGATGGGTCCTTGCATTCAGCTTCAGTAGTGAATCTTTTATTCAAAGACACCCCCACCCCTGGCCTCAGGGATGACAGAAACCCTCCTTCTGGCTACCTTGGACGCTCGCCCCACTCCCCTATTTATCTGTAACTCTCTTCTCCTTCCCACTTTCAGTGCCCTTTTGCTTCCTGTAGCTCCTGGCTACACAGAGAGCTAGCTACTAGCCCCAACACACAGTTTGGATGTGAGGAGAAGATGCAGAGCAGGAAATAATCTTTTCCAAATTTAACTCCGTTTTAAGACAAAGACCAGCATGGAGCTGGATGCAAGATTTGTGTCCAAGTTGCAACCTGCAGTGGATTATGCAGCAGGAGTGTCCTTGCTTGTGATAGCGGAGCAAAAACGTCAGTGTTTTGAGGTGTTGTGTGCACCTTCTCCTCCAAACAGAAGACGTGCAGCACTGCACGTTACCAAGACTGCGATTGGTGCGCCGACATTTTGGCAGGTGAGGTAACTGGGAAGCCAGCAGAGATTGAGACCTGCACAAAGTCACGCAATATGTGCATGTAAAGTAGCCAGGATTCTTACATGGATCTCCTGGTTCAATTAAGTCCAGAGGGCACACACCCTGAGTATTTTTTCTTCGCCCATGATTTTAAAATTGTAAGGGGGAACACAAATTAGATACTAATACACAGAAATTACACATGATAAGGCATGATGCATCAGATTACAAATTATTATTGTGCATTTTGTGGAGCCCATTTCAACCTGAGCGTCATCTTGCATTTTTAAAGAGATGAGTGTTACCTACTGGCACTCGTTCTATCGACCATAGGAGGATGAAAGGCAGACTGCACCACTGGGGTCAAATCTGTGAACGGATGAATTGGTTTGTGAGTCTTTAAACTCTGGATAGTTGGGAGCGAAATGCTGTACACACACTCAACACCTTAGAATGAATATCAAAATAAAGGAAACATAAAATGGAAAAGAATAATTTGTGCTGATCCCTAAAAGAGCATATACCTTGTTACATATAGTAGGTGAAAATGTAGCAGGTACTCAAGCTATTCAATTTGGCATTCATTTTCAGCAGATTGTTGCAATATAATGAATGTAAATGTAGTCCTAAACGTAGAGTTCTGTTAGCCAAGGCTGAACTGTCACAGATTTTGACAGCAGCTGCTGTATATATGCATGCATAGGCTTCTCTTCTCATTGACACTGCTCTCTGATGTGCTCCTCCGTCCACTGATTAACACGCTGACCTGTTAAATGCTCCCTATATAATTCAGTTAAATGCCCACCGCTCACATGCGCTGTTACCTCCTGGTCAGCCATGCGTTCATTAGTTAATGGCCGGGCCCCGGGGAATGGTGCTCCCAGGGGCAATTTAAGACCTACGGAGGGGGGCAGTGCAGCCCCGCTCCTAATATTGTATAAAGTCCCTGGGAGGTGGCGGTCCCTGGGGCTCAAATAGGCCTTGGGAAGGGTGCCGCATGCACCCCCTCCCCGTTTCTTAATAATATATATCCCCTGGACCTGGCCCACCCAGGGGCTATAGTGTAAACAAGCACTGGAGAAATCACAAAAAGGCCTCTTTCTGGACCAAGATCTAGCTTTCTGCCAAATTTGGTTTAATTCCGTCCAGCGGTTCGGGCTGTAGTTCTGTTCAAAATCCCCATGGGAACTAACATGGGGAAAACACATTTTGGGACCCCCTTTTAATCGGCCCCCACTTGACAAATTACCCCAAACCTTTCACGACAGCAGCTGAAATAAGCGTTGTATTAGTTTTGAAAATGTATTGAAGATTAATCAAATGGCGCCAAAGATACTGGAAAAACAAAAAAGCTCTTGCTATGAAACTAGGGCCTAACTATAACTACCTACTGGCAGCTGCCAGTAGGTAGAATATATATATATATTCACTGAAAAAGCCTAAGGTTACAGGAACACTATAGTTAGGTCATAAGCAGTGCATTGCAGGGGTGAAAGTCATAGTTAGCTCAGGTAACTATAACTGCTGAATTTTACTGGTTTTATATGAGTGAAATCTAAGCCTAACTGCAATGTCCCTGTAACCTTTGGTTTTTTCAGTGAATTTCTAAGGTTTTTTTATTCTATTTCCTAAATATAACATCCCTGCAACCTTTGTTTTCTTCAGTGAATTTCTACGTTTTTTAAAATGTTATTTCCCAACTATAACAAACCTTTTAACCTTTGGATTTTGTACTGAATTTCTAAGGTCTTTTTAATTTTATTTCCTAACTGTAACCTTTGCGAGTGGGTGTGTGAATGACTGTATGGGTCTGTGAGCGGGTGTGTGAGTAGCTGTATGGGTTGGTGAGTGGGAGTGTGAATGGTTTTTAGGTGTTTGAGTGGATGTGTGACTGTCTGTATGGGTCGGTGAGTGAGTGTGTGAGTGACTGTTTGGGTCTGTGAGTAGATGTGACAGTGACAGAATGGGTATGTGAGTGGGTTTCTGAGTGTCAATATGGGTTTATCAGTAGCTTTGTGATTGACTGCACCAGAAAGGAACCTCGCCTGCCCCTTTATCCAACAAGAGTCCACAGCTTTTAAGAAAATGTCTACCCAACTGGAGTACTTTCTACTGGTTAATTAGTAAGTGCAACGTAATTGGGTAAATATCTATTGCATATTCTAAACTACAGCTGTGTAATTTACCACAAGGGAGTGTCTCCAGTGACCTTGTGTGCATTTGGGCAATGTGATTGTTTCTCATTCGTTTTCATCCAGAAATCGGTGATAACATGAATGCTTCCATAGAGAAGACAACAAGACTACAAAGATGTGAATCTCCACCAAACAAGGGTCCTTCCTCTTAACTATATGAAGTAAGTGCTTCTTTGTTTGGTGGAGATGTCCACATTTTCCTCGGTATCAAGAACGCTTCACCAAAATCACTGAAACACGCTGGGGGGCCTTTTGGTAAGCTGCCCATCATCTTGGCAATAGGCAGAAAGGCCATTGCATACTACTAAGTTGAATGGGGAGGGGCCAAATGGGTGGAGTTTCAGGTGATTTTGTACATTTGCATACTCATAGTCATTTAAAGGGAGAACCATGGACTCTGCTCTCATCAGGTAAGGACAAGAAAGAAGCCACTCATCACAGTTAGTACAGATTGGGCTCCAAAAGATCAACAATGCATTCACCTTCACAAAGCATTTCAGATCATCTTTCAATGTGGAATTACTGAGAAAACACACTTGCTTTGCCTTCCTCAAGCACAGGAGGTCAGGATCATTTGTCCTTTACAGAAGTTGAGCTTCAACTGGGGCACCCGCTATGTTAATATCTGTAAGTGCTTCCCGTTGAGGTTTATGCTCTGTGAAATGAACATCAGAGCCAAAAGGGCCCAGCCAAACCTTAATGGAGGCGGGGGTCTGCGTGGTCATTAAGTAATGCCTCCATAGCTATAAGACTGCTTTCGCTGCAGCTGTCCCGGGGAGGGGGTGGTCTCCAGGGATATTAATGGCTCCAGAAGGAGGGCTGTATGGCCCCTATTCTTTAGTATGCATGAGCCGGTTCCAGGGAGGTGGTGGTCACCAAGGCCATATATGGCAGGGATGGGGGGCGCGTGGTCCCTCTCCCAGTTTTTAAAGTGGCATTGGCACCGGGAAGGGGGTGGTCCCCTGGACCCAGGGGCTCCGCACTGCCACTTTGCATGTTCATTAATTTAGCCTTGGGGAGGTTGTGATCCCTGTGACATATTAAAAACCCAGGAGGGGGTCCAGCGCTGCACCCTCCTTTTTTTAAATAAAGCCCCAGGAGGTGGTGGTCATGAAAATTAGCCTAGGTATTTCTTCATCTTCCATTCCACAGCTCTTCATTAGTAGGCGGTTTCTTTCTTGCTGTTCAACCCTACGCACTGCTGTTTTCAATATCCTCCTAGGGTACCCCATTCTTTGGAATCTAGACAGTGCCTCTTTCTTCACTGCCTCATAGCTGTGTTGGGTTGTACTATAGGAAGAATACATCACTAAAAGATCTACTTGTGCACAGCAATTTTTCGAATAAAGGAGTAGTAAAATCAAAAGTGATGGGTATTTATCATCGCATGAAATGTAAGGCATGCAGAAAGAGTGTTAAGGTCAGGGATTATCCAGTCTCGGGGAATACATCTAGGAAACCTATCACAAAGCTGCTTAACTGTAATACTGACTTTGTGGTCATATATAAATGTGTGTGTAGTTACAGTTATGTCTTCCTTTCCATAGACAGAGCATTTTTTGGATTGATATATGGAAGAAGGACTCACTAACCGTGGGCAAGACTTTATGTCGAACTGCTTTGGTGTGTAAATTTTGTAGCGGCACTAACCACTTTGCTGTGACAGAACTCTGTCTTCCGCAATTTGGACTCCCAATTTTCCTGTTCGAAATGAATGCAAAACAGACTTTTCAAATTCTTGAGAGACTGCTCTTCAGTTTTAGAGTGGTAGGCAGTTAAGACACAACATTATAGAAAGCTGGCTCTCTATATAGTGTTCTAAAAAGAAGTACACTGTGCAGAGAATCCCCAAATGGCACATAGAGGTAAAAGCAGATAATGCTAATGCTCTTTTTGTGGTAGCATAAGCATTTGTTGTACGCACACAGGGCAATAAATGAGACACACACTCAAGAATAAATCAAGACCAATTTGTAAAAATAAAGTCAATTTTTATGTATTTTTCAAGACCAAGAACATTGTTCTAGGGTAAGCACTTTAGGAGTTACGATTTTTCAAAGTTCAGAAAATATACCCCTTTTGTGTTCAATTACGCACCATCGGAAACAATGGGTATAAGAGGAAAAATGCATATAAAATCAGGCAATGCTTTCAAGAAGTTAACTTTCTCGTTTTTGATCGATGTCGGGACCAGGTCTAAAATTCCAGCAGGAGAAGTTCAGGAGGGTCCTGGATCAGGCAGGGAGCAGAGTGCTAACGGTCGCGGAAACTAGTATGCAAAGACTAAGGGTGCTACTTGAAAATGCACTGCACAGGTGGACTTTAAAATTGTTGAAAAAATCATGAACTTAGAACTGTCTAAATTTATCCAGGATAATCACATCCTGGACCCGACTCAGTTTGGGTTCAGACCAGGACACAGTACAGAAACTGCCCCGGTCAAAGCAACGGAAGAGATAAGGACCTTACGACACAGAGGGTGGTCTGCTGCCCTCAATCTCCTTGATATATCAGCCGCGTTCGATACAGTGGATCATAAGACCCCGATCAACCGTTTAGCGGAGATAGGGATCAAGGATAAGGCCCTTTCCTTGCTTACCTCTTTACTTTCTGATTAGACGCAAATTCTGGCTTTAGGCAAATTTCATTCAACACCCTTCACTCTGCCAAGGAAAGATAACTGGGGAGATAGGAGCTTTATTGTCAGCACAACTAAACTATGGAGCAGCCTTCCAGCTCACATTAGAGCCAATGCATCCTTCCTCGCATTTTAGCAAGGAGATTAAGACCTGGCTTTTTAACAACTAAATGCACCAACCTTAGCGTGTTCATGTTCAGTTAGCGTCAAAACACCCTAGGGTATTTGTGCGCTTTATAAATCTTTTTACCATAACATACCCTCTGTAACTATATAGACCGTTAGGGGGGTATGCCTATATCCATATTGCCTACAACAACATATTAAAAAAATCTTAATCTTCAGTATAAGTTGGTTAATAACTAAGGGGCATATTAATAAGGGCTGGCGATAACATTATTGCCGCTTTAGCGTCCGTTTTCGGGCGAAAAGCGGCGATAATTTTATCGCAATATCATCAAGGACACGCTAGCGCGTGTTTCCTTGACCTAGCGCCCGTTTCCAGCATGCCTAACTTCGCATCTCTAATGAGATGCAAAGTGGGTGTCACTGGGCGTACCCCTGACGGACTACCTTGTTAAATATCGCGAAATGTACATCCCGATATTTACAAGGAGGCCCACGCATTTTTGCAGACGTTAGTTTTTGGCGAAAACCACGGTTTTCGCCAAAAACTAACGTCTGCAAAAATGCAGACTTACCTATACCTAACAATAGGGGTGGATTATGCTGATACGACCACAGGGTCGTATCAGCAAGGTTATCGCCGTTCTCCATGGAACATTGCTGGAAAATCAGCGATGTTCCATGGAAAACACCGCTATCGCTGGAAAAGTATCGCCATTGCGCTATGCATTGTTAATACACCGATAGCATGGCGATAATTGCCAGCGATAGCCGGGCAATAAAGAAATTCTCGCTAAGAGCGGCCAGCGATAATTATCGCTGCCGCTTGATAATATTCCCCCGAAATTAGTTCACTTCGCTCTAAGGTTCTCTTACCTGAATAGATGAAGTGATGACTCCTACCTCTCTCAATCTTCCAAAACCTTATTGCAGGGTTTCCCAAGCTGCCTTCTTAATGGTGGTGATAGTCTTAGCAGGCTAGCATGCTAACAGGGAAAACATCACAAGCATGGTCCCACTCCCACCTAGGTGAACTCCAACTGTAGGATTAATCAGAAGGATTATCCATCACAGCCAATTAGATTGAAAGAAAACACAGTTAGTGGGTTATTTATTTATTTATATCATAACCTATCAAAGATTGAGACCAGACTATCACCATGTTATAAAGGACTGATATTATAACAAAAACTATCAGTAGTAGCTTCTTCTGAGCAATGGGGAGCTAGTATCTAATTTCTTAAAAACAGTTCAAATGAAACTTACGTAATCCTTGAGTCAGGAAAAGTGAACTCAGGACAAAGTTAAGCATTTACGCAAAACAAGGCCTGAATTATGATGTTGAAAAATGGTGTTGTATATGTAAATTATGGATCCTTTTTATGCATGGGTGGGTAAGTGGAGCTGGTGTGGATATTGCTCAGGTAATATTATATTGAGCAGTCCAGGACTGGGGCCGCTGGTGGCCAGCTGAATTTTCACCCCCCCGCGTTGCTCAATTTACAATGAGAAACTTAGGAATCCGAATGGATGATGCTCTTTCTCTAAGAACCCAAGTTCAGACTCTGGTGGGGACCTGCATGGGCCTTCTCCGGATGGTGAGGAAGTTCCTTCCTCTCTTACCTGTAGAATGTAGGAAGACTGTGGTCCAGGCGCTTATTACATCAAAACTGGACTACGGTAATGTCCTTTATTTAGGTCTACAAGAAGGCCTCCTAAGACGCCTGCAGGTGGTACAGAATGCCGCAGCCAGGGCGATCCTTCGCTTAAAACCAAGGGTCCACATGGCACCGCATCTTAAATCCCTTCATTGGCTCCCTATGAGAGAGAGGATACTGTTTAAGGCGCTAGTAATATTTTTTAAGGCCCTCCATGGCAGGGGTCCCATCTACCTTAGAAGACGAGTCGACTGGTATATTCCTAAAAGGGCTTTAAGATCAAATTTGGGGACCTATGTATGTGTCCCCAAGGTGAGGTTAGCACGCAGAGGTGGCAAGTCTTTTAGCCGATTAGGGGCACAGGCTTGGAACAAGCTGCCGTTGCCTCTTAGACTTGCCCAGGACCTTTTGAGCTTCAAGAAGATGTTAAAAACTTGACTTTTTGACAACCTATAATCTCTGCTCAGCAGTCTGTGAATCTGTAGCGCCGGGACACTGCTTCGGGATTAGCTGCGCGCTCTATAAACTCTGTCATTCATTCATTCAGTGAGTTGGTGTCGCTTTAACCACATCCGCTCCACCAAGTGCGTGATCCATTTATGGCGTGAATTCATAAGTCACACCTCAACATTGGTCACACTCCCTGGGGAAGAAGGTTAGGGGTTTGATAAATGGATGGGAGCCGGTAGTTGGGGAAAGGTGTGACAAAGACAAATACTAGACAACAACAATATTCATCAGGTAGAGGTGCAGCACATCATCATCAAATCTGTTGTGGAAGGATATGAAAGAATGACAGTTCAATTAAAATGAACTGCAAACAGTTCTTCAGCCCCAGAGACCCAAGCTATTATAGAGCACACGTTCTGTCATCTAGGTTTGAAAAATACGAATTTATAGAGGCATGAACCTACACAGTTCTGAAAATTATGATTGTTAAAAGAAAAATGATAATGTATATAAATGCCAAATTGTATTGTGCATCTACATTCTTCTTGGAATGTGAGTCTTCATGGATGCATGGCTGAACAGGTCTGGTAAGGTAAGCAGGAGTGTCTAGGTGCTTTCGTCTTTTGTGCAGGAGAAGAGAAGGCCTGTGGCTTGTAAAACAGAAATTATATTGTAGAGTCGAGGAGAAGCACAGAACGTAAGCTTCATAAGGAGTGTCCCAAAAGGCAGAGCAAGAGCATAGGCTGCTGCAATCATTCATTATGACACATGTGTGATTAACTGAGAAGTGAGAGCAATTTTACAACCAATCCCAGACAAGTAGCTGCATGTACCAGTCTGATCAATTTTACAACTGTCAACATAACATTTAGCCGAGTGCGTCCATCATGTTACCAGTTACAAAAGGTCCCCCTGACCATACCCGCATAATAGAGGTGTTTCACAATTGAGCCAGCACACACACTACTCAGCAGCATTTCCCCAAATCAACTAATCTCTATCCAGTCCACAGAGCTGAGTCGGCCTCTTAGAGTCATAATCATGTTGGTTTCCCTTAGAAGTTGATAACTTCCTTCTTCTGGGTGTTGAGGTAGTCACATTCTAATCCCTGACTCCAAATAACAAATCAGTGCGACTCCATCCTGACCCTCATGAGATCGGGAGAGATAGGTCTGTAGTGCACTACTGTTGATGAACATGATGAGAAAAAGAATTTGAGAATTTGTATAGATATGTATTTGTTAACTAACTGGCTTATCTGGTCTCTGAAGAACCAGAATAAAAAGTACAGCAAGGAGTGGATCATGCAAGTAGATCTAGCTAAGTGTAAAAGGGCCAGTCGCCGTCAGGCAAATCAGCCATCAGCCCCCAAACATTGCAATCATCGAAATCAGGTTTACAAATTAGTTGAGCACATTCCCTCACTCTCTGTCATTACATGAATCATCAATCATCACTAACAATTGCTCAATAATATATCACTCATTGGTGCAATAGTTACCTGTACAACTCCAAGCACAATGGTACACAATTGTATTTCATCTTTTGATGGAAGCAACACATTGGCAGTCTTGTAAATCAAATGATCTTTACTGGGGCAGCCCTGCTAGGGAATGAAAAAAGGAAGGATAAGGATGGGCTGGAGGCAGGCATTGGCTTCAAGGTCTTTGAAGGGAATGGAGAAGTTTTCTTCACTGCACATTGGTTCAACTCTGATTTGGCCATAAATGTGCCTAAATGGTGGGGCTGCAGAAGTCAGATGCAAACAAAATATATAATGTTCCTCTAGCTATATCCATTTTGTTTGGCAAAGCAGTTCAACGATAACATGAAAGTTCTATGGTGGCCTACTCAGTCAGGGAAGTTGTGTTCCTTCTTAAACTCAGGTGGCTTGCCCAGAAGTTGGTCAGCTAACGCACTTGAGTTTGACCAATTGTCCTCATCCTCCTCCTCCTCATGTGGTGTTTCATGGACAGTGCAATTGTGTGGCAGGAAGTGTTGGTTCATTTTAATCATGGTCAATATCTCCATGTTTTAAGGCAAGAGACTAGTCCTTCTCACTGTAACAACTGTGTCAGCTACACTGAACAGACGCCCAGCAGACCCACTGGCTACCAGACAAGTCATTTACTTTATTGCCAACCTGCTGAGCTCTGGCCATTGGCACATCTTCCCATACCAATAGACCAATGGGTTTTGATCCACATCGACCTCTTTTAGGTCATCCAGATAGTCCTGGAACATCCTCTGAATAGTCATTGGTGCTGCCACTGTTGCGGGGATTCTGCACATATACAGAACTATGTGCAGGAAAACAGGACCTCGGTGTATAGTGGTGTACCAACCATACCCCTTAGTACCCAAAATCCCAATCCGACTAGCTATAGTGTCACATTCGTTCTCCGTACTACAGCGAAGCTGCCAATGATTAGACATCCCAGAACACGGACTCTTTCAGGAATCGCGGGAGCAAGAACACTCTTTCATTATTCACTCATACTTGTCCACAACGTGCGTAATAAGAGACACAGTATAGTTTAAAATGTTTATTTCAACTAACGTGCTCTAAGACACAGAACACGTGCCAGTACAAGCAGCATAATGCATATGGTTAAAACAGTAAGCATAGTTACAATTCCATAGAATACAAACGGGGACAGCATTTTATAAAGTCAGTGGATATAGGACTAAAAGGCCTTGCCACCCTCCCCGTGCTAGGACCTAGTTTATTATAAAAATAGAAGACCTCTGGGCTTTGTCCGGGGGACCCCCATACCTCAAGGGCTAGATGCAAGGTTTACATCATCAGACAAGCACAGCTCTTCTCCCTGGAAAGGTTGTTCTCCAAGTGCCACAAACAGGGAGATCACAATATTAAAAGCACATGAATTTCACCCGGTGCAGCTGTATTCCATGTTATGTCTAAGATCAAGGGGCTGACCAGAACAGCAATAACAAGGGATGTTGTTTTCCGACCTTGTACATTGTGTGCAGACGAACCCCACAGAGGACATGAGAAAAGGTGAAAGGCAAAAAGACAGACAGTTCTAATGCTGAATGGGCACAAGCAGAGTCTGGAAAAACAAAGTCACAGAGTAATGTGTGCAAAGAAGGCATCATGGCAGCTAGGCCTAAGCTAACTTAGCAATGTCGACAATGAGGCCACAATCCACACTACACCCTCCCCTGGTCAGTCCATAGGGCAAGACATAGGACGAAAACAGAATTTGAATAGATGCAGCAGAATGTAAATGTCTACTTGTGGGAAATGTCCCTTCGAAGGCTAGGGAATGGGGAAAAAAAAAATTTGGGATAAAAAAATTGCAGATAGTGCCAAAAAAGAGGGCACTCTAAGAGAATAAAAAAATCCAGTAATGCAGTTCGTTGAAAGTCGATGTCCCTAATTCATCAGAGTGTATGCGCAGAAAACTGCAACACCTTCCAGAAAGACATCATTGTCATCGTTTGAAAAAAGAGATGCCATCCAGTTCAACAAATCAAAACTGCATTCATGTTCCTCACAATAGGGAGCAGTGATCAGCATTGCGGGACAACTTGCGTGATACTCAATATAACTTCGTTGTAGGAGATGCTGAGCAGCCGCCCAGATATCCCATTGCACCAAGACCCCAAGTGCAGCCGCACGTGCTATTAATCCAGCCCCGGAACATTCCCGTTCATGGGCCACTAAGGGGCCCATCAACTGGTCAAAATCCGGGTCCGAACAAGACGTATTGGAGAGGCAAATATCCAAGGACCAAGAGTACTGACATCGTAAACAGGACATCACAGGTTGCCCGCAAGTGAAATATGCAAAGCGATAAGAAAGTCCATAAGACACGCTGAGAGTCGCCAGTGGTAGGACGCCGAAGCTGTCAATCATGCGTTCACGGAGCATCCGTAGCCGCGCTGGGTCGTATAGACCCCCAGGAAGTGCAGCTATTGCGCAACAGGCAAAATATAAGCAATATCCCAACAGCTAAATCTAGGATCAATGGGAAGCCTCCAAAGACGCTGGAAAAAATAGAATGAATAAAAGCCGGAATTTCACCAAATATAGTCTGAAAGGAGGTCAAAAGGCCGGAGCCCACAACTTTAAAAAAGTGCACAAGACCTTCGGTATTAGATGCATTAAATATATGGTGAATCAGTTCACCGAAATGTTGGGGGAGGTTTGTGTTCAAAAGGGCCTGTATCTCACTGTGGGTACTAGCCACCTGGAGGACGAAGGTCTCCCGTGCGGAAGTGAGCATAACCTCCTGGTTTAATAATAGCACCTTTATTCTGCTCAATTTATTGAAATCCGCCTTCAAAGTAGGTATGTAAGGCCAAACAGAACGGTCTACCATCCCACTCGGAGGTGGAAAAAGCACATTTTTGCAGCACACAACGCGGTGCGAAACCGTTACAATGTAGGGGATGCCTGCCTGCATCCCACAGCAGTCCTGATTATTTAAAAGCAGATAGCTACCATTAGCAAGCACAGTGAAAGTAGGTGATATAACAGGAGCTGGAGCGCCCTTTAAAACACAAGCAAGATTCGGGGCAGAAACATTACAAGCCTCATGCAATTTAATGATTTTACAAATGAGGGAATGACCCACTGTAGAATCGCAAGACTCCCCTGTGAGAAATACCTCCTTGTCATCCCTAAGGCATCTGTATGTGAAAGGTAGGGACCAAAGTTCATGTAAAAAGGCACTGCCTAAAGGCTGAAAACGGCCTACAGGATAATGTTTCATGCATGAACTGAATTCAAATAAAGAAAAAGGCAAAGTAATAACCCAGTGAACCAGCCACACTGCAGAGTCAGTCTCCGCCACAGAGAATGGCAACGGTTCTATCTTTTCGATATGTAGGAGAGTGTATGTTGCATCTTTCATGGACATGAATTGCTGTTTCTCAGTCAAATTAAACGGCAAGAACAAGGCAGATGTGTTTAAAAAATGCCATGGAACCTTCCCCATTTTCAGCGTTTGCAAAGTCCATGCAAACTGCATCACTGAACGCAATTGATTCTGACCATGATATAACACTGACACATCATCTTGTACAATATCAACAACAGGTGAAACAATATTCTCTAGTATGTAAATGCGGGAAGATAGGGTGTTAATACTATTATCGACAACAGCGAGCACTTTTTCTAGATTTGCTTGATCTATTTCCCGTAAACAGGAAGCAGCTTCAATTTGCGAAAGCTTCCAGATTTCATTGTAGGTCGCATAAACTTTTAGGTCTCGGACCGCGAGGCCCTAGAACAAAGTCAGCCAGATCAATATTGCCTGATAGGAGGGATAAATGTTGTTTCATGGAATCTAATGTAGAGTGCTGCAACCACTGTTTACATAATTTACCAACAGAATATGTTGTAACTGTACGCGAGTCGGAAAACCTTGGATCTGGCCTATCCTGTTTGTAACCAACAGCAGAGTTATGAAAACGCAGTTGGCAGGTGTTAGATGCTATGGGCCACGCCAACCAGGCTGACTGACCAATGGCAGAGACATTAAAGGAATTATTTTGAAACAAAGTTTGCAAACTTTCGAGGGAAATATTTAAATGCAAGCTCCTGTTTGGCCAGTAAGACAACACAGGAATGGAAGGTGCATTCAATTGTTTGGACGTAGCCAAACCCAAACAAGTTGTTTGATATATAGTACTATTTAAAAATAATATTTGGGTGGGGATAAGGCAAGCACGGTGCAAAGCTTCCGTACCGCGTACCTGCCAAGATTTAGTGCCCCAAATAGATTGTAAGTCTATGGTGTTCTTACAGTGCTCATAGCCACCCACAGCTAACGCGTCTATAAAGGAACTGGAATACAGCAATTTGGTGTGGGTCAACATAACTTTTTGATTCGAAGAAACGTTCAATTTAAAATAATAGGACCCTGGTTTGATCTATCAAAGTCTGTAAAGTAAGTAAATTTATTTTTAAGAGTTTGGGAGCTACCTTGCAGAGCGGTCGGGCAATGTTCCCACTGGGTATAATTGAAACTACCTCGAAGTGTACTTGGTTTATGCAGAAAATGTTTACAGTAATGCTGGTAACAATATAAATCGGCATAATTAGCAGAATTTAAGTACAAATCCTCAGCATTAAAAGCAGCATAATATTTTAAATCAGAAAATAACGATTCAATGGCATGCACATCCCAATCATCTGAATGAATATTCATTTGTACCACATCACCCATGGAAACACGAAGCACACTTCGTACATTAATAATCTCTGTAGGTCCATGGATTTGGAAAGTCGCTGCATCCCACACGATGCCATCTGCAACTGGAAAGACGGAAATGTTCACAAATGTGTGATCACCCTTCATGATGTGTGAAGAAGAATGCGGAGCCAAAGTTCCAGCGACAGAGTTCACCGCAGAGCGCTCTGACAAGTAGTGACCATTGATGAGCAAGAAAAAAACTGTCACAAAGCCAATGGACATGAACAGGAAAATCAGGAATAGCACCAACCAGATGTAGGTCCATGGAGGGACCAAAAAATTGTCTCTGAACCAGGATACAAAAATACTGAATTTGGTCGGGATAAGTGATGAGGTGGAAGATGAATCAAAAGAAAAACGTGTTGGGCTCATTGGTGTTGTAGGCAAATGAGCCACTGACTCACTTGCGGGGTATACATACTCGGTTTCCTCATTGCAGGAGGAAGCCGGGAGGTTGAGCAGGCGATCTGGCAAAGCGACCATCCCAATGGCAACATCAGCGTCTGTGGAGACAGGAGGGCCACGAATAGGAGTTCTTGAAATTGCCGGACATGATACCGCTGGAGTTACACTATTCAGGATCGGCCAGATGTTGTAGCTTGACATTGTCCACTGAGATGTATCTGTTGTCTTTGCGACCAGGAAGCGGTGGTAAGATGACTGTACGAGTACCCTTCAAGCCAAGAACTGGAACCGATGCACGATAAGAGGGGCCAAATTCTTTTTTGTTCTCCACCTTCTCTCGGACCAGATCTCCAATCTTCGGAAGCCAGCCGGCAACCGGAATCTGCAACGCAGCGTCAGTGGCTGAAGGTAAGTGTTTGTGTGCAAGTCTGTCACAGGTCTCTTGTAAGTCCTGCAACATAGTAGAATGATTATCTACGTCAAAGATTGTGGCAGTCGCCGCCAAGTCTAGACCATCAAGGTCTGGCACAAACATCTGTATGCCAAAGAGCATTTCGTATGGGGTCCGCCCACCCAGAGATCTTCTAGGGAGATTATTAAGTGCACGTTGCATGCCATGCAAGTGGGCAAGCCAGTTCCTGCCAGTACCTAAGACTCTAGCTGTCAAGGATTGCTTTAAGTCACGGTTCATTCGCTCCACAATTGAGTTGCCCTCAGGCCTATATGGAGACGAAAATTGCACCAGCACCCCCATAGACCTCATCACGTCCTTGTACGCCTTAGAGGCGAACGCCGGACCTTGATCGGAATGGAAGGTGTCACAGGCAAAAATTCCCACAAAGACACGCAAATCCCTGATGACATTTTGAGCGTCAGCACTGCGTTGTGGCCACACCCAGATGAAACGTGTGCACGAATCAATTGCAACTAAGATATATTTATATGCAGTGTCAGAAGAAAATGGACCGCAGTGATCAAGGTATACACAACCAAAAGGTTTATTAGAAATGCAGAGCTGTGTTTGTGGCGGACGTGTAACTGTAGAGGGCTTAATCTGTTGACAAATGTCACAAGAAAGGACATAAGTATGGGTTTGTTTATATAAACCATGCCACCAGTAACGCTGCTGCAAGATTGAAACAGTTGCAGACATGCCAGCATGGGCCAAAGCCAAGCCTTCGTGTGCAGCTGTTATCAACGAATTTCTGCGGTCCGCGTTGGGAATCAGCCGATCACCAACGTCTAGAATTCTTACATAAGGAACCTGTTCAGGACTTAAGTGATACAAGTATTTGGGGGCGAAACCCTGTGGGTAATTAGTACCTTCCTTTGTTGCAGCAATAGCTGCCAAAATCTCATTATCTATTTTTGTCATGGATCTTGTAACGGCTGCTACTGAGCACGTGGCTACTGCTGATTTGGCAGCTTCTTCTGCTAAACTGTTACCGACCACACGCTGGTGGCCAAGAGTGTGAATCACCTGTGTGAGAGGCAGACGTTGTTTAAGATCCGCCACTCGAACCCAAAGCATTTTATGCTTAATTGTGCTGCCTTCAGAATCTCTATAGTCGTTTTGCGACCAAAAGAATAAGTTGTCATTAAAAGCCTGGACACAGTAGTAAGAATCGCATACATAAGCATAGTCACCTTCGGGTCTGCAAACTCAAGGGCGAGCACCAAAGCACGCAGCTCGGCCAATTGTGCGGTACTGTCTCCCAGTGCCTGCGTGTGCACAACACTCGATTTGAACTCACCGTTCATCATGTGACCTGCCACAATAGCACATGCTGCTGAGTACGCATGCTTAGAACCCGTTGCCGGTTGCGCCGAACCATCGGTGTAAATGATACATTTGTACTCCTCAAGCTGCAGCAAAGACAGAGGAGTAGGATGAACAAATTCATACTATAAGAACTCCTGTGTCTGAAGAGAGGAATCAAAGATGAAAGTGACATCCGGAGATGTCAAAGAAGTAGCCCATTGTATCCAACGGGGGTGCAAAGCCTTAGAGTTTGGTACACTCGCCTTTGTCACTGCCTCAAGGGCAGGATAGGGGGTGACAACCAAGATGCATTTTCCCTGTGCCAGTGCACGTTCCTTAAGAATCGCCATTTGCACTGCAGTCAAAACATTCTCCACAGTGGAAAAGCGCAACTCTGCAGAAGTGTAAAGATGTGACTTGTAGGCAATAGGTACTGTGTCTCCTTCGTTAAACGTCAAGTACGTGAAACCTACTGCCCCAGGCACAATTCTAATCACCAGGTTCGTATGGTTATCCCGAGTCAACAAGAACTTAGATTCAAGTAGGTCAGACTGCAAAGATTGCAGAATAAGCGAATGTTCCGGAAGCCAGCATGACTTCGAAAATGTAGGTTGTATTAGGGCATAGAGAGGCTTAATACGCTGGGCATTCTCAGGAATGGAAGAGCGCCCGAAGTTTAAAAATCCCAGTAAAGACTGAAGCTTTTTCAGGGTCGTTGGAGGGTGCAGAAGTGCGCACTTCTCCAGGAAGTGGGGAGCTAAGCCCCTACCTTCAATGTTGAGCTCATAGCCCAAAAACAACACTGTGTATTCTGCGATGTGAGATTTGGCAAAGTTAAATTTGTATCCTAAGACCGCGAACTCAAGAATAATGCGGTCTACTCGGGAAAGATGCGGCCATAGTTCGTCGTCTGTCATATATATATCATCCATGTACGAATACGCATCTGGGTCTATGCTGTCCAACAAAGAGACAACACGGGTGGTGAAGACCCCCGGGCTGTTCTTGTAGCCCATGGGCAAACGCCGAAATTTTAATTGTTTTCCACCGGAGGTGAACGCGGTCCATTGACTGCAGTCTGGGGACAAATTGTGAGTGTAAAAACCATTGGAAAGGTCAAGTGTCGTTTTATACTTTTTACAAACAAGACTGTCTACGAGCGCAGAACTATGGGTATTCTGCACCGCGAAGGTCCGACAATGGAAGTTCAAATGCCGGTAGTCCAATACCAAGCGGTACGACCCATCGGGTTTAGAAACCGCGAAAAGGGGATTATTCATTGGTGACACGCATGTCTCAATTACTCCTTGATATTCTAACTGTGTTAGAATGTCGGAAACGGGACCCTTAGCTTCCCGCCGGATGGGATATTGGGCTTGAGGCTGTGGCAAAGACCGCAATGGTATATCATGGGAGGGAGAATCCTCATCCCAGCCCACGTGATTACGGTACAGTGCCCATTCAGCTGCAAGAGCCTCTGCTTTGTCCTTGGGGACATGACGAGAAAAGCTCGGAAGGATTACCTCCTCCCCTCTATGAGCAGCAAGTACGAATGGGGGCGGCCAATCTGACTCCACCAACAAAATGTCATAAGAAGAGGTCAGATTTTCCCAAAAAATCCCTTTAATAACACGCTCAATGTCACCTTCAATTTGCAGGACAATATTAAATAGTCTGTCACGGGGTGCCACTCGGCTGTCAGCAATCTCGACAGTAATGTAAGTGTCAGTTGCTGTCGCCGCCACATGAGGACGTAGTGCCTCCTGCACTATGGTAACTTCCGCGGCGCTGTCTAGCAGTGTCACTGCCCAAGTCCAATTCAGGAGTCTCGTTCTCACCATCTGTGGCATATCTCGCTGTTAAAGCGGCAACTTTTTTCTTCTGAAACTGCGGGCGAGGATGGGGAAATTCTTCTTGTTTCCCTCTGCCAGGTTGTCGAGGTTGGTCTCGTCCCTGTGGGGCGTCACGACCCCTGCCTCTATCCTGGCGATCCCTTCCACCAGCCTGTGAGGTCGATGGTGCCTGCGAAGAACGAGGAGAATGCTGGTCAGGAACCTGAAATCTATCAGGAGACTTAATTCTCGCTCGATCGCGCAAATCATAAGTGCGTTCAGAAGCTATGGAAACCGGTGACGCAACACGCGACCCTGGTTTTGGTTGTTGCTTTCCCTGTTTCTTCAACTTCCAGTTCTTTTTAGAAAAGAACGGTTTCTCGTCTTTATCAGACTGAGATTTTTGTTGTGGTTGTGTTTGAGCTTGCGTTTTAGCAAAAGGCTTAACCCCCAAACTATTGCGGCCAATGGTTTTATAAGCCTGTGCAATAATTTTTGGTAATTCGCAAGGCTTGTCCGGCTCTGGGACCAAAGCCAAAGCATTAGCGGCTTGAAAGTTGACTGCATCACCCTTGACGTTCGCAAGGATTAAATCAGCCACTACATCGAACACTCCCACCAGTCTCATCCCCAGTTCCACAGCCGCTTCAGGGCCATGTTCATCTTGCACACGCTTAATTACGGTTGGGAGGACCGTCATGGATGGAGTGCCAAACATTTCGCATACACTGCTGCGAATACCTTGCCCCAATTGTTGCATTCTGTCAACTCGGGAATTAAGACTTTTGGCAAACTAATAGTCAGAATCCTGTGTTTTTCCACAGGAGAGGTATTTGGAAACACCGCCTCCAGCTGGTCAAATTTTTCTGCAAGTCAATAAGGCAAATCATCCTTATTCTGTGGGCGGTTGCCCATCACCAAATTCACCATGATGGGACTTATGGTCACACCGCCATGTCCAGCTGGATGCGCCGCAACTCCACGAGAGGCCATCTGAACATTGCCTGTAACATATTGTACTAAAGCTCTGTGCACACGGATTAAAGACGCATGCAACAAGCGCAGTTCATCTATCGGAACCGCTAAATGACGTGGATGAGGGGTATACCCGGCCAAAACAGGCCAAGTGGACCCATCTATCGATAAGGGGCCTAAACGAATCGGGGTGACCGGATGTGGGAGGGCGCCATTAAACCAAACACGGTGTTGCCACGCCGTGAGCGGTACTTCAAGAGCCTGATAAGGCCGATAAACATTAGGAAGGGCGGTGGGAGCGTAAACGTGGACCAAATTGTCAGCTCCTTCCACCGCTGGAAAAGTGACCCATGAGTAAAACACCTCAAAGTGGTAAGCCGGATCAGCTTGCACCACAGAGATGAGGTTGACACCCGCGTCAGGCACTCCATACGCTGTCAAATGAGCTCGGAGCACAGCGCGGCTATGTGCCGGGATATTAATATTCACATCCATTAAGACCAAGAATGAAAAACAACCTAGTGTGTGGCAGCGCAATAGAGGGTTAACAGTAAGAGAATACCTTTTAATAACTTCAAGCTTGAATAAACCTATAAAAACATCAATATAGGAGGTTACACCCTCACATATGTTTCCGGAAACAGTAGTGAAGGAGGTTGTGGACAAGCACAAGTACTACTCAAGCGTCTCGCAGATAAGAAGCCCACCACGTTGGTGGTGCCATGTTGCGGGGATTCTGCACATATACAGAACTATGCGCAGGAAAACAGGACCTCAGTGTATAGTGGTGTACCAACCATACTCCTTAGTACCCAAAATCCCAATCCGACTAGCTATAGTGTCACATTCGTTCTCCGTACTACAGCGAAGCTACCAATGATTAGACATCCCAGAACACGGACTCTTTCAGGAATCGCGGGAGCAAGAACACTCTTTCATTATTCACTCATACTTGTCCACAATGTGCGTAATAAGAGACACAGTATAGTTTAAAATGTTTATTTCAACTAACGTGCTCTAAGACACAGTACACGTGCCAGTACTAGCAGCATAATGCATAAGGTTAAAACAGTAAGCATGGTTACAATTCCATAGAATACAAACGGGGACAGCATTTTATAAAGTCAGTGGATATAGGACTAAAAGGCCTTGCCACCCTCCCCGTGCTAGGACCTAGTTTATTATAAAAATAGAAGACCTCTGGGCTTTGTCCGGGGGACCCCCATACCTCAAGATCTAGATGCAAGGTTTACATCATCAGACACGCACAGCTCTTCTCCCTGGAAAGGTTGTTCTCCATGTGCCACAAACAGGGAGATCACAATAATAAAAGCACATGAATTTCTCCCAGTGCAGCTGTATTCCATGTTATGTCTAAGTGCAAGGGGCTGACCAGAACAGCAATAACAAGGGATGTTGTTTTTCGACCTTGTACATTGTGTGCAGACGATCCTCACAGAGGACATGAGAAAAGGTGAAAGGCAAAAAGACAGACAGTTCTAATGCTGAATGGGCACAAGCAGAGTCTGGAAAAACAAAGTCACAGAGTAACGTGTGCAAAGAAGGCATCATGGCAGCTAGGCCTAAGCTAACTTAGCAATGTCGACAATGAGGCCACAATCCACACTACACCACTTGCTCGACCTCTTTTGCCTTCGCCTCTGCACTTGCCTTAATTCCTGCCACTTGAAACCAAGCCATTGCAGAGGTTGGGTCTGATTCTTCTGTTCCTTTAGTTGTTGTTGCTGGTGTTCTTATTGCTAGGATTGGCTGCTGTATGACAAAAGCACTGCCCTCTCTGGAGGTTGAAGGCTCAACACCTGAACTTCTGCCCGGGACTCTAAATTCAGCCATTCTTTTTCCAGGTCTCTTCCTTGATCAACAATTTCCGTCTTGTATAGTGAAACATCCACTTCTGAAAAAGGAATGAAAGTGGCCAGTATTTTTTTGTACCGTGGATCAAGTATTGTGAACAGATGTACTCTTTGGATGACACAATGTCTCTTTGCAGCCTTGGATTAACAGCCAAGCAAAGGATTGCGCTCTCAACCATGCGCTTTTCCATTCACACCTGCGAACCTTTGTGACTCCTTTTTTAACTGGTCCTATAGCAGATGCAACAACAGGATAGCTTGGACAGATGTTGCAACATGTAATAGGTCAAGGTGCCCATAATAGTAGCCCAGATTTTATTTTCTGGTTCCACTGATGTAAGCGACTTCTGGAAAGAACCGGGAGGTGGTCGACTAATGTGTGTCTTGGGGCAGTCACTGTATGCGGTGATGTCTCCATCTGAGTCTTTTGCCGTTTTGAGATTGCTGATGTAGGTGATCCTGGGGCACTGCTGGGGACAGCTCTGTTTTATGTAAAGCAGTCACCCTCTTCTTCCTCATCACCTCCCATTGTGATCAGAGGTGATTCCTCTCTCTCATCACCACCACCACTGGAAGCAATTTTTTTTAAGGTTCTCCACCCACCTGATTAAGTGATATTTTTTCATATGGGTAATTTGGCCTCTAATACGTAGTGTGGACCAGGCTTACCTCAACAAACACTTGTTTGGCAAATTGAGAATATTGCAATGTTATCCTCCTGCTTGCTAATCATAAAGAAGTCCCAACCTCGGGAGAAGAGCTTTCTTTAGTGGGCCACTGGTGCCACTGCCAATACCCGAAGAAGTGGAGGTAGGTGGGTGTGTTGAAGATTGCCTCTATGCAGTGTGTATTTCAACTGAGGTAGTGGTGGATACAGTTC
Organism: Calotriton arnoldi; assembly: GCA_963921515.1. Classification (NCBI taxonomy): domain Eukaryota; kingdom Metazoa; phylum Chordata; class Amphibia; order Caudata; family Salamandridae; genus Calotriton; species Calotriton arnoldi. Next base: position 888,790 of record CAWUFW010006083.1, read on the forward strand.
TCAGCTGGAATCTTAGAAATCTAGAAGCTAGCGGAGGTGGTGGTAGTAAAAGTGCCACATCCCTCAGAGCAGGATGAATAGGAGGGCTAAGTTCAGTGTCCTCTGAGTCAGCTTCCATGATAATGACTGACTTATCCTCCTCATTCCCTTCCATAATTGTAAGGCTATCAGGAACGTTCCTTTTCCTTTGTCTCTCTTGGTGGGTCTCAGACTCAGCCCGGGTCTAAACCATGTCCTGATCACCAGAAGGAGGGCTTGGAGAAGATGGTGGAGTACCCTTTATTTGTATTGCTTGAGATTGGGAAGCCAATGGTTCAAGAAGAGGTACATCTTGCCTAGTAAGAAGCTCAACCTCCTGTTCTGCTCCTACTCAAAAAAGATCTACTATTGCTGGTTGCAAATTCTGTTATCCACTTGCTCACTTTCCTGCGAGGATTGGGTACTAGTTTGTGGCTGAGATAAATCCAATTCAGACTCATTGCTCTTCGCCATGATTGCAGTGACTGACTCGCTGTGAGACAAGGGCTTGGGCTACGGTTTTAGGTGGCTCCATCGTACATGCTGGACTGCTAATCCCAGCTTGTGGCCTGGAGGATGGTGTGGCAGGCAAACAAACTGGCTTGAAAAAGGAGGAGGGTGGCATGCCAGTGGTGGCAATCTGTTTCTTCTTCTCCTGAAGGGCAGCACCATTCCTTGGAGCAATCTTCAAACTCTATCAGTTGGCACTTATCTACACAAGCGGAATAGAGGTGAACTCATGTGTTGTGGTCACGTCACTTTGTGCCGGCCTTCTGTCTTGCAGTACTGTGGGTGATGTCTCCTGTGCACCTAAAAGCAATCAAGCAAGAAAAACAGTTAGTGAAATGTGGCATTTTTGCAGTTTGAATTATTCAAAGTACTGACAATATATTTTAGTGTGGTCACTTATTATCCTAAATAATTAACAACAATAGTGTATCCCACACCACCATAACATTAATATTTCAATCAGGATAACAGCATACAAATGTAATTGTTTGCTTTATGTGCATCTAAGGGAAGACTCCTGTGGCAGGCAGGGAGGTGCAGGGAAAAATTGAATAATCCTTAAAAAATTCATCCTGGTGTGCGGCTGTGCGCCTATGGAGACAGGGTGTCCCAGGGAAAATTAGAAATGACAATCTTTGAAAAATAAATGCTGGTGTGTGACAGGGACCTATGGCAGGTAGGGGGTGGAGGGAAAATGTTAAAAAAGATTTTTTTAATTTACAAATTAAAAAATAAATTGAAGCATTTAAAAAATTAAAAAATGGTAAAAAATAAATAAATAAATACTGGTGTACTAGAGGACTATGTGAAACCCATTGGGAGGAAAGGAGGTGCAGGGAACAAATTGAAAAAAGACATATAATATTAAACACTGTTCATATATACATATATTACAATGATCCTCGAGCATATGAAACTAATAGCATGGAAAAGTAAAAAAATCAATAAAAACAAAAAAAGGCATAGCCCTCTCCGATCAATCTCTGTAGAAAATGGCTTTGAAAGCTGGAAAAAAAGGAGTTACTTAGCTGGCTGCACAAAATGGCCACTGGCCACATGGTCAACCAACAACAACAAGCAACGAGGCATGAACAACAAAGAACACATGCAGGCCCATGGCAAAATCACACTGGCTGGCTACACAAAATAGCCACTGGCCACTGGCCACATGGTCAGACAACAAGCAAGGAGGCATGGACAACAGAGAACACATGTAGTCCTAAGGCAAAAGCACACTGGTTGACTGCACAAAATGGCTTCCAATCACATAGTCAACCAACAACAAGAAGAAAGAAGGCATGGACACAAAAAAAAACACATGCAGGCCTATGGTAAAGGCACACTGGTTGGCTACACAAAATGCCCACCAGTCACATGATCAAACAACAATAAGAAGCAAGGAGGCATGGACACAACAAAGCACACATGCAAGCCTGTGGCAAAAGCACACTGCCTGGCTACACAAAATGACTTCTGGTCACATGGTCAAACAACAAGCAAGGAGCATGGACAACAAAGAACACATGCAGGCCTATGGCAAAAGCACACTGGCTGGCTACACAAAATGCCCACTGACCACTTGGCCAAACAACAACACAAGTAAGGAGGCATGGGCACAGCAAAGAACACATGCAGGCCTATGGCAAAAGCACACTGGCTAGCTACACAGCTTATTTAGGGCCAACGGGTAATAGTTTACTCTCTGTTCCCCATCTGTTCTCCGAAAGGGTCCCACAGAGGATAGTCTACCTTCCTGTTAACTGTGCGTGGAGACTTTGAAGTTTTGTTTATATTCTTTGGAATTTTAATTTTAATTTCCATTTTATTATGCAATACGTTTGATATTATGAGCATTTAGACTGATGGTCAAATACCGATATCTTACATTCAATTTGCAACTTGGTAAATTATGACAGTCTAATTTCTGGAAGTATTGGCAGCATTGTCCTGAAATTACGACTAGGACTTTCCTATGTTACCAATCTTATAGGGCGGCCACTTTGCCAGGGCTATTAACAATATTGCCAGTTTGCTTTTGGCATATAGAGGACAAAGGTTTTTCTTAATAATAATAAAAAAATAATATTTAACAAATCCCCAAGTTCTGATGGGTTCTTAAACATTTTATGTTATTTTAATTTACATTTTGCGAGGCCCTAAATTAGTCAATCCGACCGCCTTAGGATGGCGGCCATAGGTATGAGCTGATTCAAACACTAACGCGCAGACTTCCTTAGTGATGATCATGTGACCACGTCATTGGGGACGATGGTTCCGTGATCCTTTTCAGTGTGGGTGCATTTAAAACGAGTTAGGATCCTCCCGCATTTATTTCACATCTGTGATCGAAGGAAGATGTGGGACGCCGGTATCATGGATGTTTAAGTAAGTAATACATTGGGCCTTTGGTCAGTACTGCTGACCCACCCTACTCAATGAAGTGAATTGTTTGGTTTAAATAGGGGCACGTAAGGACTAATAGGTAATACGAATAGGATACCCTGGGATGGTGATTTTTAATGTACATCGATCAAATAAATTTGGACATCATGGGGTGACCCTATAACCATAGAAGTGTTTTGACTTTTAGATTGTTTTTAAGAAATATTAATTGTATATAATTGTAAAATAGTTTTTTATTGATTGTTTTACTAAACAGATTTTTATAATTGCCTTTTGGGTCCCTTTTAAGATTGATACTAAGGAATGTTTGAATGTGAAGATAGTAGAGTGTGAGATACCTGAATGAGTTGATTTCTACAAGGGAATTTTTCTAATGATACATTACCTACACAAAATGGCCACCAGCCACATGGTCAAACAACAAGTTAGGAGGCTTGGTTAACAAAGAGCACATGCAGGCCTATGGCAAAACCACTTTTTATGTCTGCACACATGTGCGGGCGCTTTTAAAATTGGACATCTTCTAATTGTTCGTCTCCAAAGACGAACTCGCGTTGGGACGGACGGTCCTTTCGGCTGTTTCGAAACCGCTACAACCGAGGTAGGAAAATTGATTTTGATGTATGTCTACAAAGAGAAGGCACGATGGCATTAGATGCTTCGATATTTCATTTAAGGCCGATTAACCTTTTCTTTCTGGACAAAACTTTTATGTGGATAATCTTGTGTTTATCTACGCTTAAATGCATGATTATGCAGCCGGTGGTACTTTAAATTTCCCTTTTTTTACTTACGGCTTTTATCTATCTATGAATACCCCTATGGCATTTATGGTGGTGTTTTACTTGAGGCTTTACTTAAAATTGATGATGTCTTGCGGATCAAATTGACAATTTTTTGACCCTGGACCTTGGACCATTTGGTTTACCGTATCGCGAACACAGCGGTTATAGACATTTTCGTTACAGGACAAATAATATAATCCAGAGAACATGTTGTGGACTTTTATGACAATGAGTATATTAGGGTGTTAGACTTGGCATCTTTTGGCGTGTTTCCCCTGACTTTTTGCTTTCTGACCTCCCGGTTTTGACTCTGTTTTTGCTGGTGTAATGATTCTGCGCACTTTCCTCACTGCTGTCCAGTGGGAAAGTGCAAGTGCTCCTGTATAAAATGTGTTATGGATTGGCGTTTCCATGATTGGCCTATTTGGTTTATGTGTCAGTCCCTTGTAAAGTGCACTGCGAGTGCCAGGGCCTATAGACCAAATGCTGTTGGTGGGCTGCAGCACTGGATTGTGCCACCCACGCAAACAGCCCGTAAAGTGTAACTCGGGCCTGCCATTGCAGAGCCTGTGCGCAGCCTGGGGCTGCATGTCGACTTGGCAAGTGCACACACTTGCAAGTCCCTAAACCTTCCCTTTTCTACATGTTAGTCACCCCTAAGGTAGACCCAAGGTACCCCCGTGGGCAGGGTGCGTTGTATGCGAAAGGTAGGACATGCCCTGGTGTGTGTGGCATGTCCTGATAGTGAATTACAGCCTAGTTCGTTTTTCACTATTGCAAGGCTACCTGTTCCCCATAGGCCAGAACGGGCAGTTTTGATTATTACAGCTTATAATCCTAACTGACCCCGGGAACATGGTAGAAATTCGAGTTTAGTATGCCTGGACTCAGAATGATAAAATGCATCTTTTAGTGAAGTTGGTTTTAACATTCTGTGTTTGAAAATACCACTTTTAGAAAGTGGGTATTTTCTTGTCTAACCATCCAAGCCTGCCTCTGCGAGGTTGTGTATTCCTTGTCTGGAGTGTGAGTGACAGGGGCTGGGGGATGCCAGGAGACAGGGTGAGTCAGCACAGGGCTGAATAGCAAGATCTACATGTAGATGGGTGGGAGGAGTTGCACCTGGGCCCTGAATAGGACAGTGCCTTCCCTCCACAATGCTGGCTCCACCTCCTGTGGTGCGTCTGATGTCCCTGGCCTACTCTCTGAAGGAAAGGACGGAGACTTGTCAACAAAGTGCTCCAGAACTGGTTTGGACTAGGCAAAGGCCTCTCTGCCTTCAGAGAACAAAGGAATTTGGGATATAAATATTGGGGCCCTGACCCCATGAATTTAGATCTCGCTGGAATCAAGGAACCTGTCAAGAAGAAGAGCTGGAGAGCTGCTAGGAGGAGTACTGCCCCTTTGCTGAGTTATTGCCTTGTTGGGTTGGCCTGCAGTTGCTGCTTCTGTCTTGGGCAGTGAAAGGGCTGAACTTTCTACAAACTTGTGCTGAGTATCTCCAAGGGCCTGGAACCGAGCTGGCCTCCTGTTAAGAAGTCTCAGGGACTACAAAGACTTCACAAGCCTCTGGGTACCGCTTCTGGAACGCTGTTTCAGTTGCCACAGAGGAAGGGAACTGCAACCGACTCCGTCAACCGAATCCATTCCTGACCGGTGACCTGTGTGCACCGCAGACCGCATCGCCCCGCTTCGCATCGCAACCCTGGTCTCACCGTAGGCGACGTCCGACGCCGCCAACACCGAGCCGCTGCTTGCACCGTGACCTGTGGGCACCGCAGTTCGCATCGCATCGCTTCACTGAACCAGCCGGACCCGACCGACGCGGACGCTGCAACTGGCTCAACAGTCGTGACCGCATCGCACTTGGGGCACCGCTCGTACGTTTGCGACGCACCGCTCCGACGCGCACCGCTGTCCGACGCCAGCTCCCGCACTCCGGCTTGGTCGCCTGCATCGGAACCTGCCAGCACCGCATCGTACACCGTCTCGCCCTGCACCGCACGCCCTGGACTCACCGACTCCGTCTGCACGACGCTCATCGAGCCGCTGCCTGCACCGCATCGAGGGACACCGCACCTTGCATCGCTCCGCCTTGCACCGCAACCGCGACGAACGCCGACCGGCTCGTACACTCCGTACCAGCCACCACGAGAAAGGTACTGTGACCGAAACTGTTCACGACTCTGCTGGCCCGTAGCGACGCGGTCGGCTGGAACTGTTGGACTCTGTGTTATTCAGCATCGCGGTAGACCCGGACGGGGCTACCGACTCGTACGAACTTTGCTTTTGTGTTATTCCTGCAAAGAAGAAGTTACCTTATCAAGCATTCATTTTTAAAGTATAGTATTGTGGATTTTTGTCGTAATTGGTCTTGTCTTGAGTATATAAAAATATTGGTTATTTTTCTAAACTGGTGTGGTGTCCGTTTGTAGTGCTTACACTGTATTACTGTTGGTGATGTGCAAATGCTTTACACACTGCCTCTAGAATAAGCCTGACTGCTCGTGCCAAGCTACCAAGGGGGTGAGCAGGGGTTATTTTAGGAGTGTAACTCCCTTACCCTGACTAGGAAGAAGGGTCCCTACTTGGACAAAGGTGCAAACCCTTCCCAACTAGAGATCCCATTTCTAACATTGGTTGTCAGCGGTGAGGATAGGACTTGTGTTTGCACTTGACTTTCAGTGATTGGTGTGCACTACTACCATATCGCAGACCATTACGTACCACATACTGGTTCTTTTTCTTTTGGCCTATTTTTGATCTTGCCAGTTTTCAACTCACTACTTTTGTCATGCCTGAATCAACTGCATCATCCGTTGCATCTCTGGAAGTTATCTTTGAGGAGGATAGGTTGGAATCCTACGCCGTAAAGGAGCTACGAGCGATTTGTAAAAACCTGAAAGTCCAAATTAAAGGCCTCACAAGGAAGGAGGAGCTACAGAAGGCGCTGAGGGCCTGGGTAGCAGCCAGACATGCCAGTGGGCAGCCTGGTAATCTCAGTGAGGAGGTGGAGGAGCCTATTTCCAGGGTGGATGTGCTTTTGGGTGAGGGGGAACCCACCAGGTCAGGCAGCAGCAGTCTGTCCCCAGAGGAGCTGGAGGACAGGCGGGAGGCAAGGCAGTTTGAGCTGCAGAAGCTCAGGCTGGAGGGTGAGCGGGAGGATAAGAGGGAGGAGAGGAGATTGGCCATGGAGGAGAAGAAGATGCTCTTAGAGCATGAGAGAGAACTGAAGGAGCTAGAACTTAGGAGTAAGTCAGGCTCAGATGGTGGCAGCAATTCGTCCAGAAAGGCAGACAGGATTGTGCACATTCCCAAGAATGTAGGCAAGGAGTTCAAGAAGGGGGATGACATACAAAGGTGGTTCCAGGGTTATGAGGCAGCCATACACATGAATGGGGTCCCTGAGGAAAATTGGGGAGCAGGATTGTGGCCACTTTTCCCTGAAGAAGCAAGGGATGCTCTGATAGCTTTGGGTAAGGGGTATCACCTCACCTATGCTGACATGAAGGATGCTCTTCTCACTAAGTATGGTCTTACTCCTGAAAAGTACAGGGATCAGTTCAGGTCCAGTAAGAAGTCTGATGCCAACACTTGGTTGGAATGTGTGGATGTGTTCTGCAGGTCGCTGGATGGTTGGGTGAAGGGCAGTAGTGTAACAGATTTTCAGGGGCTCTACAACTTGATTGCATGGGAGCACTTGTCTAGTCTATGTTTTGCAGATCTGCGCCAGCACCTAGTGGATAGTAAGCTAACTGACCCCAGGAAGCTTGCTATGGAAGCGGACCGCTGGGTGAGTACCAGGGTCCACAAGAAAGCGTTTGGGGGAGACTCAGCCAAAGGTGGGCAGGGTCCCCAGCATAAAGGTGGGGGGACAAGGGTAAAGCACAGGAGTTCTCTAAAGGGACCCAAACTAGTACCCAGGGTAAAGGTTCCCAGCCCCCGGTGATAAGAAGAAAGGGGTCTCTACAGGGAAGCCTGTTGAGACCAGCCCCCGCAAGTGTTATGCATGTGACCAGGTAGGTCACTTTAAGGGGGACCCCAAGTGCCCAAAGGGGACACAGCCACCCACCGGTGGACAGTCCAAAGTGTTGGCTAGGGTAGCGCTTGGGGAGGAGGGGTGCCCACAGGAGGGTGGGGATCCCACAGAAATGACCCTTGTCTCACTAGGGGACAGTGAGATGGTCCCAGGAAACCAGGTGCCCCCTAACACAAAGAAATATAGCACCTGGGTGACCATCAATGGGAACAGGGTAGAGGCTCTCAGAGATACTGGAGCCAGTGTGACCTCAGTCCGGTGTCACCTGGTCTCTGAGAAGCAGGTAGTCCCAGGGGCATTCCACCAAGTAGTTGCTGTAGACAACTCTGAGCGCCAGTGTATGGTGGCGCAGGTTCCCTTTGAATGGGGGGGGGTCTCAGGTCCCTTGAGGGTGGTTTTGAGCCCTACCATGCCTGTAGATTGTCTGCTAGGTAATGACCTGGAGCAGTCCTTATGGAAGGAGGTTGAGCTCGGGTCTCACTTGGAGATGCTTGGGTTGCCAGAGTGGGCATGCGTGTCTACTCGGTCAATGGCAGCCAGAAAGGGTGATCAAGAGGACTTGGAGCCTGGAACTGTGGCCCAAGTCCCTGCCAAGAGAAAGGGCAGGGGGCGTGGGAAACCGTCCCCCGAAGTTCCCATGGACCGGGAGGAGGCGGACCTCGAGGGGGACGCCCTGGTGCCTACAGGGGAGCAGGTAGCCGAACTGGGAGACATCTCTGAGCTGATCCATTGGCAGCAAGAAGGGGGTCCCACCAGGGAGGAGTTCTGCAGGGAGCAGAACGAGTGCCCTACTCTGGAGGGTCTGCGGCGGCAGGCCGCAGACCAGGCAGCTGGTAATCAGTCCGGGTCACATCTGATCTACTGAGAGAGTGGTCTCCTATACAGTGAGCCTAAGGTTGCTTAGCCTGGGTCAGCCCGTGTGCTGGTGGTACCCCAGCGCTTCAGGACCTTCCTAATGGGTCTGGCTCATGAAGTGCCTTTGGCAGGACATTTGGGGCAGGACAAGACCTTTGACAGGCTTGTCACCCACTTCTTTTGGCCCCAAATGCGAAGGCAGTCAGATGCACACTGTAGGTCTTGCCAAACTTGCCAGGCAAGTGGTAAGAGTGGGAGGAAGGTCAAAGCTCCTCTCCAACCTTTTCCTGTTGTTGGTACACCCTTTGAAAGGGTAGGGATGGATATTGTGGGGCCACTGGATCCCAAGACAGCCATGGGCAACAGGTACATCCTGGTCTTGGTGGACTCATGCCACCCGGTACCCGGAGGCAATCCCTCTCAGGACAACGACGGCGCCAGTGGTGGGCCGGGCGTTAATGGGGATCTTTTCCCGTATGGGATTCCCCAGAGAGGTGGTTTCTGATAGGGGGACCAATTTCATATCCAAGTATATGACATCCCTGTGGAAGGAGTGTGGGGTAACCTTCAAGTTCACCACTCCTTACCACCCACAAGGAAACGGTCTGGTGGAGAGATTCAACCAGACCTTGAAAGGCATGATCAAGGGTCTAACAGAACCCATGAGGCGTAAGTGGGACGTCCTCTTGCCATGCCTACTCTTTGCATACAGGGAGGTGCCTCAGAAGTCTCTTGGGTACAGCCCCTTTGAGCTCCTGTATGGCCACCCTGTCAGAGGACCTCTGAGTTTGGTAAAGGAAGGCTGGGAGGCAGCTCCCAGGAAAACTCCCCAGGATGTGTTTAGCTACATGCTGGCCTTTAGGAACCAAACTGCCCGCTTCAGGAAACTCGCTCAGGCGAACCTAGAAGCAAGCCAGGAAGAAATGAAGAGATGGTATGACCAGAATGCCACTCTGGTCGAATTTCAACCTGGGCAAAAAGTGTGGGTCATGGCCCCAGTGGCACCTTGTGCCTTGCAGGACAAGTGGACTGGGCCAAATGAGGTGGTGGAGCGCAAAAGTGACGTCACCTACCTGGTGGATTTGCAAGCTCCAAGGAACCCTTTGAGGGTCCTTCACGTGAACCGCCTCAAGCCCCACTTCGAGAGGTCCAAAGTGAGTATGCTCTTGGCGACAGATGATGGGGTGGAAGAGGAGAGTGAGCCTCTCCCTGACCTCCTGTCTACCAAGGAGCATGATGGGTCAGTAGAAGGTGTGATCCTCTCCCCTACTCTGACTCAGGAGCAGCAGGGGACTGTCACCAGTTGTTGGGACAGTTCGCCCCACTGTTCTCTCTGACCCCCGGTGTTACTCACTGGTGTACCCATGACGTGGACACTGGTGACAGCCCTCCTGTGAAGCACAAGATTTACAGGTTGACTGACCGGGTCAGAGCCAGCATCAAGGAGGAGGTCTCTAAGATGTTGGTGTTAGGGGTGATTGAGCCCTCCCACAGTCCTTGGGCCAGCCCAGTGGTCTTGGTCCCAAAGGCTGCTGCGCCCGGTGCCACTCCAGAACTCCGGTTTTGTGTGGACTACCGTGGGCTCAATGCCGTCACCAGGACTGACGCGCACCCCATCCCCAGAGCTGATGAGCTCATTGATCAGTTGGGATCTGTCCGGTTCCTCAGCACGTTTGATTTGACGTCTGGGTACTGGCAGATTGCCTTAACCGATGGGGCCAAGGAGAGGTCAGCATTCTCAACCCCAGAAGGTCATTACCAATTCCGGGTGATGCCCTTTGGGTTGAAGAATGCCCCTGCCACCTTTCAGAGGTTGGTCAATCAGGTGTTGGCTGGGCTGGAGGGTTTCAGTGCCGCCTACCTGGATGACATTGTGGTGTTCAGTTCCAGCTGGGAAGAACATTTACAGCACCTTGAGAAAGTGTTGAGGGCCCTGCAAGGTGCAGGCCTCACGATCAAGGCTAGTAAGTGCCAGATTGGGCAGGGTTCTGTGGTGTACTTGGGACACTAGGTAGGAAGCGGCCAGGTGGCGCCACTACAACCCAAGATTGACACCATTCTGGCTTGGGAGCCCCCCAAGACCCAGACAGAGGTGAGAGCTTTCTTAGGTCTCACCGGCTACTATAGGAGATTTGTTAAGGACTATGGCACCATCGTTGCCCCCTTAACAGAGCTGACTTCTAAGAAGCAGCCCAGGAAAGTGATCTGGACTGAGTCCTGCCAGAAAGCTTTTGATGCCCTGAAGGCAGCCATGTGCACAGCGCCCGTGCTCAAGGCACCTGACTTCTCCAAGGAATTCGTTGTGCAGACTGACGCTTCAGAGCATGGTGTGGGAGCGGTGCTCTCACAACTGAACAAAGAGGGCCTGGATCAGCCTGTAGTCTTCCTTAGCAGGAGACTACTCCCCAGGGAACAGAGGTGGAGTGCCATAGAAAGGGAAGCTTTTGCTGTGGTCTGGGCGCTGAAGACGTTGAGACCATACCTGTTTGGGACTCACTTCCGGGTTCAGACAGACCACAGGCCCCTCAGATGGTTGATGCAAATGAGGGGTGAGAATCCAAAACTTCTGAGGTGGTCCATCTCCCTACAGGGAATGGACTTTACGGTGGAACACCGTCCTGGTACAGAACACGCCAACGCAGATGGTCTGTCCAGGTTCTTCCGCCTTAGTGAAGAGAACTCCAATGGGGTTGGGTAGTTCTCCCTACTTTCAGCTGGAGGGGACATGTGTTAGACTTGGCATCTTTTGGCGTGTTTCCCCTGACTTTTTGCTTTCTGACCTCCCGGTTTTGACTCTGTTTTTGCTGGTGTAATGATTCTGCGCACTTTCCTCACTGCTGTCCAGTGGGAAAGTGCAAGTGCTCCTGTATAAAATGTGTTATGGATTGGCGTTTCCATGATTGGCCTATTTGGTTTATGTGTCAGTCCCTTGTAAAGTGCACTGCGAGTGCCAGGGCCTATAGACCAAATGCTGTTGGTGGGCTGCAGCACTGGATTGTGCCACCCACGCAAACAGCCCGTAAAGTGTAACTCGGGCCTGCCATTGCAGAACCTGTGCGCAGCCTGGGGCTGCCATGTTGACTTGGCAAGTGCGCACACTTGCAAGTCCCTAAACCTTCCCTTTTCTACATGTTAGTCACCCCTAAGGTAGACCCAAGGTACCCCTGTGGGCAGGGTGCGTTGTATGCGAAAGGTAGGACATGCCCTGGTGTGTGTGGCATGTCCTGATAGTGAATTACAGCCTAGTTCGTTTTTCACTATTGCAAGGCTACCTGTTCCCCATAGGCCAGAACGGGCAGTTTTGATTATTACAGCTTATAATCCTAACTGACCCCGGGAACATGGTAGAAATTCGAGTTTAGTATGCCTGGACTCAGAATGATAAAATGCATCTTTTAGTGAAGTTGGTTTTAACATTCTGTGTTTGAAAATACCACTTTTAGAAAGTGGGTATTTTCTTGTCTAACCATCCAAGCCTGCCTCTGCGAGGTTGTGTATTCCTTGTCTGGAGTGTGAGTGACAGGGGCTGGGGGATGCCAGGAGACAGGGTGAGTCAGCACAGGGCTGAATAGCAAGATCTACATGTAGATGGGTGGGAGGAGTTGCACCTGGGCCCTGAATAGGACAGTGCCTTCCCTCCACAATGCTGGCTCCACCTCCTGTGGTGCGTCTGATGTCCCTGGCCTACTCTCTGAAGGAAAGGACGGAGACTTGTCAACAAAGTGCTCCAGAACTGGTTTGGACTAGGCAAAGGCCTCTCTGCCTTCAGAGAACAAAGGAATTTGGGATATAAATATTGGGGCCCTGACCCCATGAATTTAGATCTCGCTGGAATCAAGGAACCTGTCAAGAAGAAGAGCTGGAGAGCTGCTAGGAGGAGTACTGCCCCTTTGCTGAGTTATTGCCTTGTTGGGTTGGCCTGCAGTTGCTGCTTCTGTCTTGGGCAGTGAAAGGGCTGAACTTTCTACAAACTTGTGCTGAGTATCTCCAAGGGCCTGGAACCGAGCTGGCCTCCTGTTAAGAAGTCTCAGGGACTACAAAGACTTCACAAGCCTCTGGGTACCGCTTCTGGAACGCTGTTTCAGTTGCCACAGAGGAAGGGAACTGCAACCGACTCCGTCAACCGAATCCATCCCTGACCGGTGACCTGTGTGCACCGCAGACCGAATCGCCCCGCTTCGCATCGCAACCCTGGTCTCACCGTAGGCGACGTCCGATGCCGCCAACACCGAGCCGCTGCTTGCACCGTGACCTGTGGGCACCGCAGTTCGCATCGCATCGCATCGCTTCACTGAACCAGCCGGACCCGACCGACGCGGACGCTGCAACTGGCTCAACAGTCGTGACCGCATCGCACTTGGGGCACCGCTCGCACGTTTGCGACGCACCGCTCCAATTCGCACCGCTGTCCGACGCCAGCTCCCGCACTCCGGCTTGGTCACCTGCATCGCAACCTGCCAGCACCGCATCGTACACCGTCTCGCCCAGCACCGCACACCTTGGACTCACCGACTCCGTCTGCACGACGCTCATCGAGCCACTGCCTGCAGCGCATCGAGGGACACCGCACCTTGCATCGCTCCGTCTTGCACCGCAACCGCGACGAACGCCGACCGGCTCGTACACTCCGTACCAGCCACCACGAGAAAGGTACTGTGACCGAGTCTGTTCACGACTCTGCTGGCCCGTAGCGACGCGGTCGGCTGGAACTGTTGGACTCTGTGTAATTCAGCATTGCGGTAGACCCGGACGGGGCTACCGACTCGTACTGAACTTTGCTTTTGTGTTATTCCTGCAAAGAAGAAGTTACCTTATCAAGCATTCATTTTTAAAGTATAGTATTGTGGATTTTTGTCGTAATTGGTCTTGTCTTGAGTATATAAAAATATTGGTTATTTTTCTAAACTGGTGTGGTGTCCGTTTGTAGTGCTTACACTGTATTACTGTTGGTGATGTGCAAATGCTTTACACACTGCCTCTAGAATAAGCCTGACTGCTCGTGCCAAGCTACCAAGGGGGTGAGCAGGGGTTATTTTAGGAGTGTAACTCCCTTACCCTGACTAGGAAGAAGGGTCCCTACTTGGACAAAGGTGCAAACCCTTGCCAACTAGAGATCCCATTTCTAACATAGGGACATTCTTTCAATTATGTCATGCACTCAAATAGGTGTCTATCACACACAAGGGATGAGCTTTATATATGGAACTGGTCACATAGCATGACTGTTGATATACACTATTTTATGATGTTGTTGTATACTCACATACGTTTTTACATGAACTTGCTGGTTTTATACCAATGTCTTATATTTTGGATTAGGGCTAGTGACGTATCAAGGTCCTGGTCTCTCCTTTTTACACTGCTCAGTGATACAGGAACCTTGGTTCTCTAGCCAAGGTAGGATTTTCTTTTCTCTTATCTGTTGTTTTGACTTTTATAGGATATACACCTTTTAGCATACTTCACTATTGTGTTTTAAACGACTTGGGGGCATATTATCAAGTGCTGGCGATAACATTATCGCCGCTTTAGCATCCGTTTTCGGGCGAAAAGCGGCTCGCTTTATTAACAAGGACACGCTAGCGCGTGTTTCCTTGCCTTAGCGCCTGGTTTCTTTCCGCCTCGCCTCGCATCGCTAATGAGATGCAAGTTAGGCATGACTCGTAAAACTTCAGTGTAAAATATCGCTAACGGGGCATCGCGATATTTACAACGAGGCCCCGTCCGGTGTAGCGCTGATCTTTTTCGCGCTAACTCGGCCTTAACGCAGGAATTTAACGTCTGTTAAATTCCTGACTAAGGCATACCTAACATGGGAGGTGGATTATGCTGATACGACCACAGGGTCGTATCAGCAAGGTTATCGCCGTTTTCCATGGAACATCGCTGGAAAACCAGCGATGTTCCATGGAAAACACCGCTATCGCTGGAAAATTATCGCCATTGCGCTATGCGTTGTTAATACAGCGATGGCATGGCGATAATTGCCAGCGATAGCCGGCGATAAAATAAATCTCGCTAAGAGCGGACAGCGATAATTATCGCTGCCGCTTGATAATATGCCCCTTGATTTTCTGAAAGATTTTATTCATAAAATGATGTCACCTTTATGTTTGACATATTTGTCTCTTTACTTTATGGGTTGGAACTCTGTTGGCGTCTAGGAGTACAACCTTAATATTTGTAAGTTTTCACACGCTGGTACAGAGCTCACTTTGTGTAGTGTTTAACAACACGTCAGGATGGTTTTCCTCTGGTGACTCAATTTTGGTTAATCGTCAGTGCATCTTTCCTGTGGGTATAAATATGGGGCAATCTCATCTTTTTTGCTGCAAGGTAGCTTCGTTACAAGTACATGAACTTGATTATGTTAACTGTGCTTTTAGGCTTATCACAACTGTGTCGCTCTGGACTGAATTTATTGTTTTTGGATGAGAAATATATCAACGTTTCGTGCTGTTCGTTTTCTTCTCGACTACCGTACGGTTAAGGTAGTTCTTTCATTTTACTTATGAATTCCTTCTTGATACACCCTTCTTTTTCTATATATCAGCCACATAAGAGTAACATCTGAGGGGGTCACCCTTTGGTGATTTTCTTTCTCGACGGGTATGACACATCTAATGAGTACTTGGTACTCGCATTCTTTCACTGGCTTACTTTTGGTGTTGCCAACTTCTGTACACAAAGGGCACATTTCTGGCTCTCCTCAAGATATCTAAAGGTCTCTTATGAGAATAGGTAAAGAGGCTTGTTATGTGTGTAAAGTGCCTCGCACTTTTATAATAACAGATTAGACATGTGTCTGTTATTACAAGACAATGTTCTTTTTCTTTTTCTTTTGCATTTTGTTGTTTTTGTTTTCTTTGTTGTCTCTCCTCTTTTTCCTTGTTTTCTGCTTATGGATTTTTTACTTTAACTTCCACAGCCTTGAAAAAGTCCTCTTTCGACGAAACACGTGTCGGCTGTGTGTTCAACCTGGATTGTGAACAAATAAAGAATTTGGAACTTTCCACTGTCTTATTCTGTATACTTATTGACGTATACTGCTGGACACTACTGAAAGGAACCACAGAGAATATGGACCTTGTAATTGCTTTATAGTGGTGGTGCTCTGGGCAAATTCGTTTCAGATTTATATGTGTGGCTTGCTCATACATGTGACACTATGTTGGTGACATAGTGTCCTCCGTTCCATTGAGCACGCCTAATCAACAAATGTACATTTTAAAAAAAATTCTGAATAAATTGTATGTGCTAACAATCTAATTCCATTGTCATCTTCTTTTTTTCTTTCCTATGGCAAAACCACACTGTCTGGATTCACAAAATGGCCACTGGCTACATGGTCAAACAACAACAAAAAGCAAGGAGGCATGGACAGCATAAAACACATGCAGGCCATGGCAATAGCACATTGGCTGGCTACACAAAATGTTTGTCGGCCACATGGCCAAAAAACAAGCAAGGAGGCATGGACAACAAAGAACACATGCAGGACTGTGGAAACTGACTACACAAAATGGCCCCCGGCCACATGGCATGGACAACAAAGACAAATGGTGGGCTATGGTAAACACACACTGGCCAGGCAAAGGAGGCATGGTAACAATGAAGAAAACATTACCATGAAATCACCAATGCCAAAAATGAAAATTAAGTGAGCTATAAACTTTTTACAACAACACACATCCTCCCAAGGCATCAAAAATTTCTCCACCAAAATACGCTTTTTTCAGAAAGAAACCTGAAATACAACAAAAAAAGAAAACCCACATTTTTTATTAAATCCAAAGACACCCCTTGCCTAAATGATGTTTTGAAACAACATGTACCACAGAAACAGTTTGTTCATGTATTCAATGGCTAGTACTAGGCCACATAGTAAAACAAATAAATAGTGCAAATTTAACAAACATGGAGAAAATGTACTGAACTGTGCAACCTTTGTTCCTTACAAAAGACAAAAAATGAAGTGCCCAAAAAACTAGGCCCCTTCTGAAACTCCAGGCCACCCAGCACAACCACAATTACATTTAAAAATTGAATAAAAGCACAAATAAATACTGGTGAATGCCCTCTATCAAACAAACAACACCCTTATACAAAGGTTTTCGAACTTACTTGTGATATCACAAAAACAAAGTCCTTAAAATCCATTGGTATATATGCAGCAGGAATTGCAAACAAAGAGAGTGATCCTTCCATCTCAAAATCCAAATGAAAAGTGACCAGGAGATGGGCAAAGCACTAGGAGGAGACTGCTGGACAGGAAGAGGAAGTTGGAGTCCCTGGGGCACTTCCTTCTTGTTAAAGAAAATAGTAAAATAAAAAAAATGCTTTTCACACTAAAAAAAGAACCTGAAGAGTCCGTTGGAGTAGAATATTCACTTGCACATGTCTTTTTGAGAATCTGCTCCAGAAGCAGCCGTGCTCACCAGTGTCATGAAAATGGCACCGGAAGCCTCTGTGATGACTGAAAACCGCGCTAGAGGCCATGAAATCTCGCATGAGCTCCCTAGCAGCTGTCAAATCATGTCACACGTGCACCAATGGAATTATAATTCTGTCACACGCCAGAAGGCTGAATTTAGCAGGAACTCAGTGTTACACGTCTAGTGTGGAGTTCCCGAACTCCTCCAACTCAACGAGCGGAATTATATTTCCGCCAAAGCCTAATAATTTTCTGGTCTCAAGTATGATAGCATTGTTCGGTCAAGGAAATAAAATAGTAAAATTCTCACCCTACTTATCAATGTAGTGTTGCATTACTCACGCAGCTGTACTAGACTCAGGTGGCAAAGTACAACAATCCTAGATCTGTGGTTATTTTGTGTTCAATTATGCTGCATACATGTCACCACATCTATTGTGCCATCATCACTGCACATCACTTACCAAGTAGCACTTAAAACATAAGTGCCAGTGTTGGAAATGGGGGTCTCTAGTGGCAAGGGTTTGCACCTTTGTCCAAGTAGGGACCCTTCCTTCTAGTCAGGATAAGGGAGTTACACTCCTAAAATAACCCCTGCTCACCCCCTTGGTAGCTTGGCATGAACAGTCAGGCTTATCTTAGAGGCACTGTGTAAAGCATTTGCACATAACCAACAGTAATACAGTGTAAGCACTACAAAAGGACACCACACCAGTTAAAAACAATATCCAGTATTTTTATATACTCAAGACAAGACCAAAAACAATAATGATCTACAATACAGTACTTAGAAATCTTCAGTTATCAAAATAACCTTGAAATACAGTTCCTTGAAGTTAATAGCTCCGTCCGGGGCTATCACGGCGTCATAAACAAACAAATACAAACAGTTCTGGCTGACCGCGGCATCGCGGGCCAGCTACGGTGTTGGGGAGACCCGCAAAACAGTACCTTTAGAAATGCAGGGCGTCGGCGACCTCTCGTTGAGCGTCCGAAAGCACGGCGTCTGCAGGCATCGGTTCCGGAGGTCGGTGCAGAAGTCGCCAGGCCCTCGAAGCCACATGGGTTGCAGATCGAACTCCTCCTGGCTGAAGTCAGGAGCACTGGCATCGGCAGGCGTCGGGTGCTGCGGTGCGAAGTGCAGCAGTGCGGCGTGGGATGCCCTCAGGTCGCGGTGCGAGCAGCGGCTCGATGGCGGCAACAGATGGCATCGTCGGTGACACCAGGATCGCAGTGCGAAGTGATGCAGTGCTCTTTGCGGTGCTGGCAGGTCACGGTGCAAGCAGCAGCGTCGTCGTTGCTGAAGCACTGTTGTCGGCTGACGAACTGGAGTCGATGGCACCGGTGTCGGTAGGCTAAGGCTGCGGTGCAGGATGAGGGCGGTGCGTTATGTAACTTTATGAGTGGTGCCCTCCAACCACAGTAAAAGCAGCGGCGTCGATGCCGGCGTGAAGCGGGGTCATCGGGGATACCAAGGCGGTGGTGTGAAGCGAGGCGGGGCAGAGAGCAGTGCACACAGGTCGCGGTGCGAGCAGCAGCTCGGTGGCGGCATCAGATGGCATCGTTGGTGAGACCAGGGTCACGGTGCCCTCTGCAGAGCCTTCAGGACATGGAGTCGGCAGCGGCGTCGTAGATGCCGTCGGGTTGCTTTTTCTTCTGTTGCAGCACAAAACACACAGTCCCTAGTACTGAGGGAAGAAGAACTTGAAGTATTTGCTGTTCCTGAGACTTCTTGAACAGGGGGCAAGCTCTACCTCAAGCCCTTGGAGATACTCAAAGAAAGAAGTTGTAGAAAGTTCAGTCCAGTCCTATCACTGCCCAAGACAGAAGCAGCCACTGCAGGCCAACACAGCAAAGCACTCAGCAAAGTGGTAGTTCCTCCTCACAGTTTCTCCAGCTCTTCTTCTTGGCAGTCTTCTTGGTCCAAAAGAGTTGTAATGTTCTGGGGTCTGGGCCCCAGTATTTATACCCAAAATTCCTTTGTCCTCTCAGGCAGAGAGTGTCTGTGCTTAATCCAAATCAGTTTGGTCCTCTCTGACACAGCTTCCCAGCAGGAGGTGGTGACAGCATTGTCCAAGGCAGACAGGGCCTATTCAGGTGCAAGGGAAATCTCCTCCCACCACTCTAAATGCAGACAGGGCCTATTCAGGTGCTAATGAAAACTCCTCCCACTACTCTGAATGCAGCCCAGGTCTATTCAGCCCATCCCTGACCCATCTAGACTCTCTGGAGCCACTGCTCCTCCCCAGCCCCTGTCACTCCAAAGCCAGACAGTCAATACCCATACTAGCAGAGGCACACAGGATGGCTAAGCAAGAAAATATCTACTTTCTAAAAGTGGTATTTTCAAACACAGAATGTAAAAATCACCTTTATTAAAGATGCATCTGAGTTCAGGCATACTAAACGTTATTTTCCTATTTGGTCCTAATGGGAAGTTATATTTTTAAGATGTTATAAATTAACCGCCATGCTTTCCTATGGGCCAGATAGCCTTTCAATAGTGAAAAATGAAATTGGCAGTAATTCACTATCAGGACATGCCACACACACCAGGGCATGTCCTACCTTTCTCATACACTGCACCCTGCCCACAGGGGTACCTTGGGCCTACCTTAGGGGTGACTCACATGTAAGAGAAGGGAAGGTTAAGTCCTGGCAAGTGGGTGCACTTGCCAAGTCGACATGGCAGTCCCAGACTGCACACAGGCTCTGCAGTGGCAGGCCAGAGTTACATTTCAGGGCTACTTCTGTGGGTGGCACAACCAGTGCTGCAAGCCCACTAGTAGCATTTGATTTACGGGCCTGGCACACTCAGTGCACTTTACTAGGGACTGACAAGTAAATCAAATATGCCAATCATGGAAACACCAATCCATAACACAATTTACAAAGAGAGCATATGCACTTTAGCACTGAATAGCAGTGGTAAAGTGCCCAGAGTCCTAAAACCAACAACAGCAGGTCAGGAAGAAATAGGAGGAATAAGCAAAAAGTTTGGGGATAACCCTGCAAAAAGGGCCATTTCCAACAGCCAGTAGAGATGCTATAATCTTTCCTTTATCAAAATATGGAAAGGCTGCCTAACGTGACTAAAATAAAAACCCTTGTTGTGCTATAAAGGAAAATAGTAAGTAGGTTTGGCAATAAAAGTCACATAAATCAGATAGATGCAGCTTGCCAGTCATCTTTTTCTCTCTAACTATTACTACTGATCACACCTAGCCCCACTCACCATGTCAGTCGGATGCTGATGACCAAGACATGTAAGGAAAGCTTATTTGAGCCTGCTTCTGAGTCGGCTCATGACAACGACTCACAATATGTTGACATCATAAGTGGCACATCAATGACCCACAAGGAGAGCCAGCAGTCTCTTGTCCAATCAGGTTGTCATCTAGTGGGAAAGTATAGCTGTTACATCATCAGTTCACCAGGCATGTCAGCAGTCTAGCTGTCCTGCTTGATCATGTTGGTAGTATTCTTTTGGTGAGACTTCTTGCTTTGATCCATGGGCCCTGAACTTAAAACCCACAGACGCTAGGCTTTAAAAAAATATGTTTTCCATAAATGCATACTGCTATTGACAATTAAATTCTAGACATTTACTAATAGAGTAATATTATGAAAAAATTGACCATATTTTCTGAAATGTAAGTTGCAATTTTCAGGTGTATAAGCTCGCAAACAACTGGCTGACCTATAAACTCAAAAAGGTGATGGGTACCCCTCTATATCTGAGTTTGTGAGCCCACAACCAAGCTTTAATAAAACAGTTTTCAATTTTGTAATGCAGTCACAAGTGATAGTGGTCTGCTGTCCCAAACAGGTCAGCATCCATGTGATTGTAGTAAACCATAGAGGAAGGCAATTTGAGAACTGCCTCATTAATATTCATTAAACACGTCATTCTGCAATCCCCTATGATTCCTTATTTTATGAATCAACCTATTAGTACATAGTTTGGTTCGCAAAATTAGATACTGGTCACTATTTGAAAACACTTTTTACAACCAGTATATTACTTCATCAGGCACATGGTCTCTGAATGGTTTAATGCGATGTAGTACTTTATTAGTAATGCAACTTCGTCATTCTGTCTCTCACAGTCAATGAAAAAGCATTCTGACTGATCAATTGCACTTTTGGAAACTTGTTTTCAAAAACAAGCTGTGAACATGAATACATTTCTAAATGCGTCACATACTTGAAATGTGCTTTCAGGTTCATGCTCGCACTTCTTGGTACTGCTGATGGTCGTGATGTACAGTGTGACACTAATGTATGCTTGAACAGTTTGAAAGAACACGACTTGC
Organism: Calotriton arnoldi; assembly: GCA_963921515.1. NCBI lineage: Eukaryota > Metazoa > Chordata > Amphibia > Caudata > Salamandridae > Calotriton > Calotriton arnoldi. The sequence continues at coordinate 910,150 of CAWUFW010006083.1, forward strand.
TAAGTAGGATTTGCAAACTAGCTTATGAAAGCAGACCTATTGCTGAGCACTATGCTCTGAAATAATGTGCATGACTAATTCTAATTTTTAATTCCAACAAGGAGCATTTTATGAAGAAAAGTTCTAACTTAAGAAATCTAGACCTATAGCGACACTATTATTAATATTTTTGCCTGAAAAGTGTTCTAAACAAAAAATTGCCTCAACAATGTTTTCAGGCAAAAATATTCATAATAGTGAACCATGAAAAACCGAAAAAAGCACTGGGTGAAGTGAGCTGTCACAAAGGGGAAACATCTTTTAACATGAATCCAGACGCTGTGCCTTTTCAGCACCAACAATAGAACAAACGTGTCGCTGCCATGCATTCGCTTAGCACGCAAGTCATTACAACTACTTGCATTAGGGGGGCACATTGGTAGAGTGGTGTTGGATTTAAAGTCCAACACCTTCCCTACTGATGGGCAGACTGGAGTTGGATTAGTAAATGTTACTAATCCAAAGTCCAGGGCCCCCCTAAGGCAAGTCATTGTAACGACTTGCTTGCAAAAGGAACGAATTTTAACGAAGCGTTCGTTCTAATGACGGAGTAGAAAAGGCATGTGTGCAAAACGCATGCGTGATTCCGTCATACAATTGTCACAAAGCCCACTCTCTGTCTTAATTCTGAGTGGTACCGTTTTTAGGTGTGGCATGACACTGATAGTCATTTACAACGAGAGCAATGTCGTTCAACCTGGACCTGATCAGAAGATAACAGAGTTTTATTGCTGTCACTCGCTACCAACCACCCAAAAATGCAAACATCTCTTTTGTGCATGGGAGAAAGGCACATTGTAATGAAAGGTCACATAGACCACCTAATAGCTGTTATTCAAGTTGATAGAGCTCATGTGTTTGACCTCAGAAAGATGGATGATTGATTTAGCACAATGGAGATTCAGACCTGTAAACTGTAGGTCAGACAATCATACCTTTGGAGATTGATGGATCCACTGAGCTATAAAACTGCACCATGAGGGGGCGTGGCCAAGATGGCAGACGGTTGAGACTTGTTTTCGTGTCTCTCCGCTCCCCGCCGCCGGGCCAGGCTGTCCAGCGCAGCACAATACAGGGCTGAACCCCCCGAGAGGTCGGGCAGTATAGCCTGAGCGGAGGTGGAGAACGAGGGCACCATAGAATACCTCGAAGCAGCTCCCCCGCCTGAAACGCCGAGCTGAGGGACGGCCCACGCAGTGGGGCCTGGTCATCTGAGAGGGGGCGCTGGCCTTCACTGGAGGCCGGAACACAGAGATGCGAAGCAGCCTGAGGAGCAGTGAAGGATGCCCCCGGACCGCGTGAGTGATGAGTCACAGGAGAGAGTTTGTGGCTGGCGCGGCAGAGTGGAGGCCCGGGCCCAGCCGTGCGGGTCTTCCCCCGAGGAGTCCCGGCGGACGGAAGACTGACCGTGCCCCTTGAGAAGCGGGGCAAGTCCACCGGAGCAGAGGAGGAGATCGGGGGCTGCTCGGAACGCCTGGAGCGGCCTCCCAGCTCAGACCGCAGAGCGGTGAGAGTTCCTGAGCATCGAGGCCTGGGCGCCTGGCTGGCAGCGATGAGGCGTCTGCCCATGGGCCGCGGTGTACTGCTTAGTGCCTTGGCCGGTGTGCCAGTTGGGCCCCTGCGGAGGCCGGATCGGGCTGAATTGTGGGGCCTGGGTGAGATGCGACAGCAGGGGAGTCGGCCTTCCCTGTGCATAGTGGGGGAAGACTTGAGGGGTGAGCTGGCGCCTCGCGCAGACAAAGCAGAGGCCTACGTCGAACTCGGACTTGACGAGCCCCTCCAACGAGGAGCTCACAGACGCGGCCCGGGGGGCCCCCAATCGACACAATGGTGGTGGCAGTCGCGTGAGTCCTCCCCTGGCCCTTTGGGTAGCACCCCGCCTGCAATGAGAGGAACACAGAGTACTAGATATCCCACTAGTTGGTGCCAAGGCGGCAGGTGCTGGGCCTGGACTGGTTGCTGCTCGCCCGGAGGCGGGTCCCCCTGCATACTGGGACCCAAGGTGAATTTTGAGGCTCGTTGGCCCCCACGCTGCCAAGCAACGATACTAAGGGGAGAACTTTGGCCTTGAGGGGGACACTACAGACGGCGCGATCGGTGCCGCAGGCTCAGCTGCTTGAAGGTAAACGGATCACCCAGCAATCACCACCCTTGGGGGAGCCATGGTGCCTGGGGGGACCAGGTCTTGGTGGGGCAACAGCGCTGGGCCATACACCCTAGGTAGCACGCTTGGAGGCGTGGATTGCCAGGTCGGGCGATCCCAGGTGCACAGCAAACAGGAGGCTCCCAGATTATGGGGCAGCCTCCCGGACGCACGATAACTCCCGTCCCCGCTGCCCAACTCCTGCCACCCCCTCTGCCCCCAACATGGCAACGGCGAGAGGAAAAAAAGACCGCAACCTCAAAGACATGTTACTAAAGCTCTCAGGAGGAGCAGAAGGGATACGCCTTCAAGGGCGCCCGAGGGGCCTTCTGACTCCTTAGCCACAGATGAGCCGATCACCCGCTCCTATCTGGCATCACTCTTTGCCTCCCTGTGTGAGGACCATCACTCTTCCAGGAAGGAGGGCGCACAAGAATTATAGGACACATACGGGATCTCGACAGGCTGGGTGAGAGAGTCTCCACTCTGGAAGTACATGAAACGGGCATGGATGAGGAAATAGAACAGCTCCAACAGGAGATCCTATGCCTTAGAGATCAGAATTTGGACCTCCAAGCCCACACAGAGGACCTGGAGAACAGATCCCACCGGAACAACATCCGGATCCGCGGTATTCCCTCCGAAAGTGAGGGAGCGGACATCATCACCTACTTGCAGGACTTATTCCGAACCATTCTGGAGGCCGGTCCCAAGGTTCGCATCCAACTCGACAGAACGCACAGAGTGGGACCGACTAAAGCCCCACCACCGGACATTCTCCTGTGCATTCACAACTTCCCTTTAAAGGAGCGTATTCTCCAGATAGCCAGAACCAAACACCCCCTGTAGTATCAAGGCAGTCACCTGGTCCTTTACCAGGATCTCGCGGCAACTACCCTCCAGAAAAGGAAAGATTTCCGCCCTATCACTACATTCCTTCATGCAGCGGGAGTGCGCTATTCCTGGGGGCACCCCTTCCATATCATCTTCCGGCATCAAGGGAAACTACACCAAATTAGATCCCTGGAAGAAGCATGCCATATATTGGACCTGAAAAGCGACTCTCCCGATCCCAAGCGAAACAGCAGAGAAGAATCAGCCCGAACCTCTCACCAAGTGCGGAGGAGCTCCGGTGCTTCCCCGGTTGGCCACCATCCAGATCCTGATACGATTGCTAGAGAGAAGCAGGCAGTCATAGACACTTTATCCGGGGCCTCCTCGAGACCTGCGTCACCTTGACGAGGAGGGCCACTCCTCTGGATCTCTTACTCCTGCACTTTTGCTCACAGCTCTCTCTTCTCTCTATTCCCGCATTTATACACTTCAGGGACAAGGGTGGGTCTGGGTGGGGGGGCACACCCACAACCCCACTACTGACTAAATGGCACACCAGAAATGGACCATAACTTCTTCTTCATTATTTCTAATTCCTTGTTGTTACTTTTGTTATGATCCGGGTTTGTTTTGAACTCTCTTTGTTGTACGGACCTGGGAACTACTGTCGTGAGCTCATGATCTCTACACTCCCTAATACATGAATCTCTGCCCACACCGCAAATAGGACCCTCTGCCCTCTCAAAGATAGCCAGTGCATGGCACTTTTCACTTGTACCCAATGTCAGTCCGACTGAGAATCCTGACCTTAAATGTCAAAGGCCTTTATCAACCCCTGAAAAGGAACTCCATCCTGTCTTACCTCGAACACACTGTGTGTCTCCTAAAAGAGACCTACTTGCTTCCTCGGGATGAATGTAGGCTCTGCTCCAAGCACTTTCCGCACCAATACTTCTCTTCTCTCCCGAACAAAACAGCATGGGTTGCCATTTTAGTCTCTCATCACTTTAAGGGCAAGGTTTTAGCCAAAGAGGCCGAACTGCAGGGGAGGCTGTTAGCATACTCACTACAAATGGGCACCAAAAAAATTACATTACCCTCTATATATTCTCCTAACGAAGGACAGGAGACATTCTTGAAACAAGCAGTGACAGAGATCATAGGGTCCTCGGGTCGTCTGGTCTAGGTGGGGTGGACCTTAACCTTGTCTTCGATAATGACATGGATGGATCTGCACACACACTGGGGCAGACGGGCGCACTCTCCAGGGAAGGGTTGGCTTGGCTCACCAACAGGGGCCTCATCGATATCTGGAGGACTACTCATTTTCAGGTCTGAGATTACACATACTATTCCTACGCCAGGAAAACATATGCCATACTAGACTACTTCTTGGGCTCCCACGACCTGGCTCTTTGGGTGCAGGATGTCACCATCGAACCCCGATCCCTGTCGGATCACGCAGCTGTAGTGGTCAATATAGACATTCCTAAACATAACCCAATCCCCAAGTTATGGCGCCTGCAAGACAGCCTCTTGTATAGCCCTGATAATGTAACGCAAATAACCAGAATGATCAAAGACTATCTGGCAATTAATGACACCCAGGAAACAGCAGTTTCCTTTCTATGGGACGCACTGAAGGGTGTAGTAAGGGGCGAATTGATCGTGTATTCGTCGGGTGAAAATAAAGAACATAGGGATAAAAGGGAACAAGTTGCAGAGCTCGAATGCATCCACAAACGTACTGGAGCCCCACGGTTTGGAGGCAGTTAGAGGTTGCTAGAACCCAACTTGCTAGAATTGACACAGATATGCCTGAATATGCTGCACTCCACTCAAAACATATATTGTATGTCGGGGGCGACAGGGTAGGCGGTCTCCTCACCAACAGATTGAGGATCCGGGTGCAAGAAAAGCGGGTCCAGGAGGTATTTGATTCTGAAGGCCAGGCGCAAACCGAGGATACCCACATAGCAGAGGTATTTCAAGACTATTACCAAAAGCTTTACACTGCGCAGGGCCTCCAACCAGAGGGAATCCCACCATATCTCCAAGAAGCACATACATCTACCCTCACCTTGGACCAACGGGAAGATCTGAACTGCTCAATTAAAATCGAGGAAATCAGTATGGCCCGACTAAAGCTATCTAAGACACCTGGTCCCGATGGCTTCCCAGCCATCTTCTACAAAACTTTTTGCCCGATTCTGGCCCCCTCCTTACCCGACTTTTTAACGCCCTGGGGATCTCTGCGACTCTCCCCCCCTTGATGAAAATGGCCTCTATCGCTGTGATCCCCAAACTGGGGAAGGACAAAACCCAATGCTCTTCGTACAGACCGATTTCTCTGTTAAACGTCAATTTTAAAATATTCACTGGCATACTAGCGGCCCGTCTCAATCCCCTACTTCCGGGCCTTATTGACCTCGATCAAGCAGGGTTTGTCCCACAACGCTAGGGTGGGGACAATATGTGCAGGGTCCTCCACCTCATAGACAAGGCTGAGAGACACTACCAAGACCGTATGCTCCTATCAGTGGATGCAGAGAAAGCGTTCGACAGTGTTCATTGGCCCTATCTCGAGGCCACTTTAAAACACTTCGGCATGGGGGACAGATTTAGGAGATGGATCTCTAGCATTTATGATGGCCCTACCATAGTTATTCGGATTAATGGCAACTCTTCCACCCCATTCACAATTAATAGAGGCACCAGACAAGGATGCCCATTGTCACCATTACTCTTTGCCTTATATATGGAGCAGCTAAAAACGGACCTCATTATCCATACTATAAGACCTGCTAAATGGAACAACATCCTCAAAACACATCTGATCATATCTAAAACGACCAACACCCCTCACAGCTGTAAACTAACGATCACACTCCGAAACCGCCCTAAATGTAACAGCAACACGGCAGTGACCATCTACACCAACGGCACAGTCTTGATCCAAGCCAATAATGGCAACCTGGAAGCCTTTGACTCCCTCTTCCCCTCGCTCCACAACGCACCAGCGCATTTGCACAGCTCCCGCCCACCCGATTCCCTATCCTATGATAGACTGCCCCTCCCTGAGAGCGCACTAGGCAAACACGAGACTTGTGACAAGATAGGCAACCTCCCCCCTCCTGTCACCATCCTCCCCTACATCTACTCCTCCACGATAGCACCCAACCCAGTACCCTCCTCCAAGTGGAATCGAAGCCCTGTCATGGATGAGGCTGTACAATCCCATATCGAACAACAGCAACCCCCTCCTTCCCTAAACCACCACCCTCAACGAACAACCAACGAACCTAGCTCACAGCTACTGACTCCTAAATCCCTCCCCCCACCGACACTCAAGAGAGGGCAGCTTGAACCACGCCGAGACCTCACACACCACAGACACAGGGCTACCCATAGGGATAACTTATGTAACTCCAGCACCAAGAGCCAACTCCTAGAGCCCAGCCTACACCCTTACCCGACAGCCACAGCTACCGACACCAAGCACACAAGGCCTCACAAGACTCAACGGTCCAGCTCGACCACAACCCCCACATGGAACCTGAAACATAGACCCAATAGAACAAGAACCTCATCGACCTCCAGGAACGCCCCCTCGCACTCCAACAGAGTGACGACCCAGAGGCTTGCCCTGCTGGAAAGCCAGCTTGAAACGGTAATACTGGGCCTCTCAGAAATCCTACTGAACCTCACCACACCCCGTAAACCCATCCAACACTCCTATCCGTCACCATTAGTCACCAACTTGAATCACTCAAGACCCCACAAGTCCCAATGGCCCAGATGGTCCACAATCCCCCTCCCGATCCTGAAACAGAGACCGAAAAGAACCAGAGCTTCAACGTCCACAAGTGAAGCGATGGATCTGGCCGCCTCATATGACACATACACTTCTGTCACCTCTAACTCCAAGACCCAGGTTGTCACAGGTTTCAGAAGAGACCGCTCCCCCCCAGACCCATTAGACCCCCTGCCTTCCTCACCACTATCCCAAGGGCCCCGCTTACGAAGAATCTGAAGAATGAGGGATCCAACACCAACTGCATGCTCATAAACTGCAGGTCGGCCACCAAACATGCAACAGAACTGGCAGAGACTATCCTTACCCACGACATAGATATTACGTTCATCACCGAAACCTGGCTGAACAAGTTCTCTCCCCCAAGCATGGACATGCTTGTGCCCCCGGGCTTCACAATCATTCACAAAGACAGAAAAATCCAACGACGAGGGGGTATAGCAATCATACATAAGAACAACATTTCCGTGACGGAAACAGATGCCCTCAAGTATAACTCCTTCGAATGTCTTACTGTCACTATTAAAATGAACGACAACAGATCACTACTCTGCCACCTCATATACCACCCACCAGGAAACACCTCCTCTTTCGGTGATCACCTCTCTGACCTGATTCCACAATGCTCACTCCGTGACTCTAATATCATTATCCTAGGTGACCTCAATCTTCACTGGAATGAGGAAAACAACACGTTAATCAAAACCTTAAACGACCAGCTAAGCAACTACAACCTCACCCAACACTGCACACTAAACAGAGAAAACTCACAACAGAGGCTCAATCCTCGATGTCATTATCACTCAAGCAGACATAGTCTCCATCGACCACACCCTGCCTGTTGACTGGTCTGACCACCATCTCATTCTGTTTCACATGAACCAAAGGATCCTATCCCAGCCCCACACGAAGGACCCCCCACGCTGGGCAAGAAATCTAAGTCAGATTCCCCTTGCAGACCTGGAAGCTAGGGTAAGCTCCCTCCTCCCCAACAACTCTGATGAGCTCTCAACAACAGAACTCACCTCCCACTACAACTCTACTATGACTTCCATTATGGACCAAATAGCACTCTGGAAACTGAAAAAAGTCAGAAGCACACCATCCAGACTATGGTTCAACACAGACATTAACTCCCAAAGAAGAGAACTAAGAGCGACAGAAAGACTCTGGCAAAAAAAAACGTCCTCAATCCAACGAGCGAGACTCAAATCAGTACGAAGGAAATACAAAAACCACATAATGAATGAAAAAGCGTCCTTCTTTTGCAATGCCCTTGGCAACGCAAAAATAGACCAAGAGAACTTTTCAATCTCATCAGACAACAAACCTCCAAGCCCCTTCGACTCAAGTTGTGGCCTCCAAAGACCTGTGTGACAACTTTGCCAATTTCTTCAATGACAAAATCACCAAGATAGAACTCTCCTTGGACGTTCAAACCAGTCCCCCAAACAGCAAATCACCCACAGAGACAAAATATGATCCCACACTCAAGCACCCCCCTAAATTATGGAACTCTTTCAACCCCATCTCCGAAGCAGAGGTCATCAAAATGATTTCCACCTCCAAACCCTCAGCACACGTCCTGGATCCCATACCAGCCCAACTGGCCAAAAAACTCTCACTAGCCCCGCACTGGACCAAGATCATAAACAGCTCCTTGAGTACTGAAGTCATGCCGGACTGTCTCAAAAGCGGCCAAGTCACACCTCTACTGAAAAAACCGGGCGCGGACTCAAACAATCTAAACAACTTCAGACCCATCTCCAACCTCCCTCTCCTAGCGAAAATTCTGGAAAGATGTGTTCTCCTCCAACTCACCCAACACCTAGACAACACCAACTTCCTAGACCCTCACCAATCAGACTTCAGAAAAGGATGCAGTACAGAGACAGCGATCCTAAACATAATAGATGATATGCACAATTCTCTTGATACTGGCCAATGTTGCCTACTCATACTCCTGGACCTTTCGGCAGCCTTCAATACGGTTGACAATAAACTACTCATCAAGGCACTTCAAGAAAGGGCTGGAGCTGAACAGATGGTACTACAATGGTTCACCTCTTTTCTACAGAACCGCACCCAAAGTATAAAAATCAAAAACTTATCATTGGATCCACACCCAGTTAGCAGGGATGTCCCCCAAGGATCAGTACTCTCCCCGCAACTTTTCAACATATACATGGAACCCCTCACCACCATACTCAAAAAATCCAACATTCCCTTCCACCTCTATGCAGACGATACCCAGATCTATCTGGAAACCTCCTCCATTGAAGACATTCAGAGACTGAACGGCACTCTAAGAGAAGTGCAATGCTGGCTATCACGCAACCACCTAAAACTCAATCAAGACAAGACAGAAATCCTCCTATTCTCCAATGATGAGAAAAAAACAAATCTCAGAATGGCTAAAAGCTATTGATGCGCTCAACTACAACCTTACCTTAGCAGACTCTGCTAAATTGCTAGGAATCACCCTGGACCCCAAATTAGACATGAACAAACACATCAAGAACACCGCAAAGAACGCCTTCCTCATCCTGAAACTACTCAACAAAATAAAACCCTTCATCCCTCAGAACGACCTCAAACAAGCTACTCAATCCCTGGTGCTGTCCAGACTGGACTACGGGATTGCAACCCTCACAGGATCAGCTGAAACTCACCTAGCTCCCCTCAGATCAACTCTGAACGCAGCAGCCAGAATGGTCACCGGAGTAAAGAAATATGAAAACATCTCCCCTGCGCTCAGAGAGCTCAAATGGCTTCCAATCGAAATGAGGGCCAATTTCAGAACCGCCTGCCTCACGCACAAAGCGCTGCACACAGGCAAACCAGCCTACCTGGCCGCCAAACCCCAGAAGGCCGGTCAGACAAGAAGCCTAAGGAGTACCAACACCCTACTCCTTATCCCTCCAAGAACTCGCAAACAAAAAACCGCATCCCGATCCTTCACAGGAAATGCTCCCAAAATCTGGAACTCCATACCAGTCCACATCAGAACCAACCCCTTCTACCTACAATTCAAAAGGCAGCTCAAAGAACTCTTCCTCAACCAATCCCCCCCGTATGGATAGCTACAACCTAACCATCGAAGCAGGCCCACAACTGCTCACAAGACACTTTGACATTAAGAACTCTACCTCACTATCCTCTATACCTCCTGCCCCCCCCGGGCCAATCCCGTCACGAGTCACTGTGCTCTCTCTGACGACAAGGCTGTGTACATACTATTGTGATAACATACCCTGCAAGTGACATTGTGAGCTCTACGATGATATTACTATGATACGTCTGGAGCCATTGTACATACTAGTATGTCTATGTATCTTACGAGTGACCATGATGTAAAGCGCTCTGATACCTTCGGGTCTGGCCAGCGCTATATAAAACTCCTAAATAAATAAAATAATGGAGCCCATGGCCCATAGAGTCCGATCTCACCTGGCAATCAAGGGCATTAAGTTTGGTAGTGAATCCCACGCGATCAGTTTGTAGGCTGATGACGTCCTGGTGACACTCGAGGACCCGGCATCTTCTCTACCACCATTCCTTGACGAACTCACAGCCTTTGGCCAAGTGGCAGGCTTTATAATAAATATCCACAAGTCACAAGCCCTAAACCTAACAATGACACAACAGTCATTAACCACCCTCCAACAAGCCTTACCTCTTCAGTGAGCTACTTCCAACATCAAATACATGGGACTCCAGATCGCCCCAACGACTTCTGAGAAGGTGACTCTCAATTACCGCACCTTGACCCAGCAGATACGTTCCGACCTGCGCCGCTGGCGGCAACACACCCTCTCCTGGATAGGGAGGACAGCCGCAGTGAAAATGGCAATCTTACCTAGGATCTTATACCTCTTCCAAGTGTTACCCCTAGACCCACCTCCGGGCTCCATCCGCTCGCTTCAGGATGAGTTAAATCATTTCATCTGGGCGGATAAACATCCCAGACTTCGTAGGGACTTAATCTACAGGCCTCCTTCGGAGGGCAGCTTGGGGGTCCCGGATCTTGTTCACTATTACCAGGCGACTCAGATAAGAATTTTTGTCGAATGGTCACGTGCAGAGTTGGAAAAGCAATGGCTTTTTATGGAAAGGGCGCGTGCAGGGCAGCCCATGTGGAAGATCCCCTTCCTTCCAAAAAGCGCGCGTCCCCCCAATGTATATCTTTCTTCTATTACCAAGCCAGCCTTGGCGGCCTGGGAGAAGGTGGCGACTCATTGCCATCTTACTTCCTTTCCCTCTCCCTTGACATCTATTGTAGGGAACCCTGACTTTACCCCGGCCTTCACGGACCCTGGATTTCATTGCTCAACCCAAGCAGGTTGTAGATCGGTGGGACATCTATTCGACAAGGAGGGCCCAGTCCCGTTTGACTCCCTTCACCAAGAGCATGAACCCCCCCCCCCAAGGTGAGAGGTGGCATTCACCCAGATCCGCCATTGGGTGATGCAACCCACAGTCCGGCCAGGGGCACAACGTCACCTCACCCATATGAATGCCAGCTACTCTCTAGCATGTCAAGCACACGCCTTATTACCCATCTATATAGGTAACTGGCCTCTGAACGCCCAACCATGAAATCCCCGGGACAACGGCAGTGGGAGGCAGAGATAGGGAGGGAGCTCTCTATGAAGGAATGGGATGACATCTACTACCGCATCCGACACACTGCTTGTAACATCCCAGGCATTGAAACGGCCGCTAAAATCACAACATATTGGTACCTCACCCCTAATATACTACATAGACGGATACCATCTAAATCCCCTGACTGCTGGCGCCAATGAGGCTCCATTGGAACACTATTGCATATCTTATGGGACTGCCCGAAATTAGCTCCTTACTGGGTTCAGGTCCTAAAGGACATAGACACGCACCTAGACACAGAAATCCCTAGATTCCCGGCATATATCCTTCTAGACCTCCCCAACGCACTCACCTTTCCACCAAAGTCTCGCAGAGGCAGACAAATAGGTTTAGCGCTATTAGCGGTCCTTCAGACCATATTAATGCACTGGGGCATTCGAAATATACCTACTCATCTAGGCTGGCTACATAGACTTTGGTATATAATAGGGATGGAGCGAATCACCCTCACACAGATGAATCAAAGCTCATCATTCCCCAAACTCTGGAAGCCCTTCTTAACCCTCCTCTCTACAGAATTTTGTGAACTTACTTGCCCTAAGTATTTACGCTTACTCCGTCTCTCAGAGTCAGCCACAGCCTAAAATAGAACCGCTGATGTGGATGGGGGGTGGGAGGGAATGCCTCTATTTTCTTATCTCTTTGTACCTGCAACCAGGTCCGGGTTGGTTGGGTGGGTGGGCGGGGAGGAGTTGCGGGTTCAGTGTTATGTTGTAATTATGAAAATTGGTGGGCCTCCACCCAGTATATATGTCTATCGCTACTTAAATTCAATAAAGAAATTTAAACCATAAAACTACACCATAAAACAGTATGTGGTGTACCGCAGATCTAGATCCTCACCATTCATATGAAGAGATAGCGTGTTTGAACCAGTCTCCTCAATCCTACATGCTTGTGTGTAAGAGTTGAGAAGACATACACATTTTGATCTTGGCCCTTTGGGGAGGATACCCACAACACACGGTTTCCATTTCCTGAAATGTCCCTTCAGAGGGAGTCCTTATATCATTGCACATACGCAGAAGTGCTTTAAGTATACTGAAATTGGTGAGGGTTCTCAAAAAAGGGCTTTGCCAATACTTTCCAAAAGGGATGACTAAAAACATGTGAACCCGAATACTGTGCTTCACACAGTGTTCAACCTAAGCAGTTTTGGGGTACATCTGTGAGTTTTAAGTTACTGTATCCAGATTTAACACAACAACGGACCCAGGTCAAAAACAACCCAGATCTGTTGGCTTTGCCAATGCTTGTTAACAGTATTAAATAAATGAGAAAAAATGATTTTGTTGTGATAATGAGAAATGAAAATGTCTACCCTTCACACTACGGGGCATATTCTCAAGGAGCCATCGCCGAGTTAACGGCACTTTATCGCAGCCAAAGTTGCGATAAATTTATCGCCCCATTCACAAGCTGGTGCGAACAGCCGACAACACCAGTTTACCTGCGAAAGCATCCTCAAAAAACATCGCCACAGATGACCCCTGCAACTATCGCTAATGAGATGCAGAGTAGGCGCTCCCGAGCAAAAAGCTGCGACAACACCACACCTCAACATTCTCAATGGCCAGCCCGATCAGCGATAAAACCACAAAACAGGCGATAAGGCACGTTAGCAGCAGGAATCTAACACCTGCTCTGACCTGGTGTAAAGTCGGACGACAACCTGCACCATCAAAGGGACCCCAGCCCACAGCCACACATGAAGAACAACAGATGCCATGGAGATACTCACCATGCATCCCAGAGCCCCGAGAGGGCAACAACACCCACCGCCACCACCCCCCTACCCCCCGGACACCCACCGCCCCTCCCCCAGACCAACACTGAGGCAGTGCAGACAAAGACAGCGACCCTCCGAAAATGCACCAACCTCACAGACCCAACACCAGAGAATGTCATTGCCCACTATATGCCCAAAGGGACAACCCTCCTCTTCATCCTGACCACCATAGCCTCACAGGCTGACGGTACCAACACAGTGGACAACCAACATCCCACCGCAGACAAAGCTGCTGGCCGTGCTGCACGTGTTGGCCTCTGGTACCCTCCAACCAACCTCCGCCTGAGACGGAGGAGTCACACAGCCTGGCCAATCCAAGTCCCCCACAACGGTCATGGATGACACCATCAGCTTGGTACCCCACTATCCATACCTCACACACACTGCACAGGAACAGCCGGAGACCAAGCAAGGCGTGTACGCCACAGCTGGCTTTCTGCACGTGTCAGGGGGCAAGTGACTGCACACATGTCCTACTAGTGGCCCCTTGCGACACTGCACACAAGAAGCGCAACAGAAAGCGCACGGATCCCACCAATGTGCAGGCAATAGTGGACCATGGTGGAATCCCCGCCAACGACGTCGCCAACCAGCCAGGCAGTGTGCATGATACCTGCACCTTCCGACAGTCCATCATCAACCTGCGCCACCAGGATGGCACCCACGGAAATGCACTGCTCATTGGCCAATACCAAATGCACACACCACACACCTCAACTCCACAATCATGCAACACACAACACAGGAAATGCACACGGCACAGGCTCACATACAACATGCACACCCACCAGACACAACAGCACAACTCACTGTGGGAACCTGTGCCAGCCATGTACATGAGCCATCTACGGCATGGCACCTCGGACACACAATAGCAGATTGTCGGAAGAGGTGGGGACCAGGCATGTGTGAAGGAGGCAAGGGACCGATGAATGAGAATGTACACAATGCCAAGTGTGTCGTGTGCTGGCCAGACTGCAGTATGCAGACCACACACATATCCATATCGACACACACTGCTGGTGTTTGGAGTGTAGTGGACAGTGGACGCAACCATGTCACCCCAGCCAGTGGGGAAGTCACGGAAGTGTAGCTTGTGACATCCCCCCGTAAGCGTGAGCAGAGTGGGCTGGCCCGGCGTACGCCAGGCCAGCGTAGGGGTGTGAATAAAAGGCACGTAACCCTGGGCGTGGTCCTCTTCTGGAATGCCCAAAGTCTCTGCCAGGGCGGCGCCCCTCACCCCGCCACGAGGGCGACGCCGTGAGCGGTGTTGCCAGTGATCCTATGCGCCTGTTGCACCCTTGGACGCTGGTCCCCGAATCAGTCCTGCCCGCCCCTGCGCACCCAGGCCTCAATGCCCACCTTCCGACACAGGCGTGTGTCGATGAGGGCCCACCACGTGCCGGTGCAATCTCCAAGCCCAAGGCCTGCGACCTTGGCAGCCTCCTCAGACCATCACGGCCTCCGCAACATAGGCCCGCAGTATTCCTTTCACGTTGACGTACTCCACCGGCATGCACAGCGGACAAGTAGGTCACACATTTGGAACTGAGTCTTGATTACACCATGGCAGAGCACATAAATCATGGCTGAGTGTATGTCACTATACACCCTTCGATGTGGTGCCAACAGGTCTTAGTGCTACATCACAGCCGCAAGATTCTGTGGGCCCACGCGGACTACTGCTCTCGGCCCACGCTGCGCTCGAGTAGGTCACAGAATTGGAACTGAACATCGATTAATCAAAGGCAGAGTAGGAATCATTGCACGCAAGGTGGGGCATACGAGGATGACGCATTGCAGTTGGGAGGAAAAAGGATCATCATTACGGAGGTGATCGAACACTACCAACAACTGCCCTGATGTCACTAACTCTGTGCATCGCGAGCCTACGACACGTGGCTGTGGCCCACTGCTGACCGCTGCCTCCGGCCTACACTGCGGTCCAGTAGGTCACAGAGTCTGGAATCATCAATGCCGGAGTTCATATCAGTGTACCGGCATCATCGCAGGCTGCATCCCCTCTCAGCCCCGGTGCCACTAAGTCTGTTCCCCGACATTCATGGACACTCTCTGGTCGTACATTGGTGGCGTTTGAGTCTATGGACTAGGGGGTAGTTTTCATCCTCATGCAGCTGATACCGAATTGGTGGTGGCAACGAGGCAGTCGCTTTCCACTCCTCCATTTGCTGCTTCCGGATACCTTCTGCCCTCTGCATCATGCCCTGGAAGAACACCTTCCACTGTCCCCCGAAACACTCCGCGACATTCACCTCCGACATCGACGATGACCCGCTCAGTCTGCGTGGCCCTACCTCATTGGACCGCAAGTCACTGTCCCGTGGTGGTGTGCCTGTGCCTGCCGCTGTGCACCCGAGGCCACTAACTCTGTGCAGCTCAAGTCCGGGACACTGTCTGAATGAATATTGGATGACCTCTGTGACGGTGGTCTTGGGGTCATCAACGCCATGTGCATGTGGCCCTGCGCTGTCCACTGCCTCTGGCCTCAACTGTGGACCACCAGGGCTCACACATCAAATCAAGTCCTGACCGGCCCAGACGTCGCATCACCGCAGGAAGCACACGCCACCATCGCCAGGGCCAACTCCAACCACCATCTGCCAGAGTCGAGACAGTGGTACTGGAAGACTGACGGAGTTGCTCAGGGCTGTTGTGGATGCCATCATCTGCCTGATCCAATGCTCAGTACTCCAGGTGCCACTGACTCAGTGCACCGCAACCAATGGACCGTTACTGATTGAGTTTTGTGATGTGGAGATGTTGTGCAGCAATGTCACCTCAGGCAGTGTGGGAGACCTGGGACGTTGATGAGGAAGTTGCTGCAGGTCTAACACACCCCACTGCATCTGCATCAGGAATATCCCGAATGGACACAATCCAAGTTATTTTCATCACATGAGCGCGCACAGCTCTAGTGCCCCAACCTCAGTACACTGCAACTCACGGATACTTCTGTTTGTATGTTGGGTGACCTCTGTACTTGCTCCGGCTCCCTCCATGTTGCTCAGCAGTTGACTCTGTTATGCATGTGTTTTCTATTTCCATTGCACTGGTGTCCACTGTTCAAGTTGTTGCCAGCACCAAGCACTCCGTGCGGGCTGGCTTATGCTCACCCCACACACATCCAGCACAGGCGTCACTGTACATGTGGCCCTGCCAATAAAGGGGCCGGGTGCACGTGCCCGTAGCCAGTTCAACATAATATCTGTGTGTGTCTCTATGGCAGTGTGGGTCTCCTTTGTGGGGTGTAGGTGGTCCCTGAAGGGTAATTGACACCCACGTATGTGATCTAGTTCGCCTTCCATGGGTTCGGACCACACCCGCACCTGTTCGGCCACCTGGCATTGGGGTGCCATGTGTGGGTCGGTGAAGTGTTGTGGGCCAGCCTTGCTTGCGTGTGCTTCATGCTGTGTGGTCTGTTGCAGGGGCTGGGTTCTCCTCAAAGTGGCTTGTCTGCCCTGGTCCTGGTGGTGGGTTGCGTGGGATGTCCATGGGTTGTTGTAGGATGTCGGTGTCGAAGGTGTGTTGGTCGTGTCCTGCATCACTGATGGGTTGTCTGGTCTGACCTGCTGGAGGTGTTGTTTGTCCGTCTGCACTGTGAAGGGGAGATGCATGTTGACATTGTGTTGGCATTTATGTTGGCGCATTGTTCTTGTAGACATGCAGACTGTGTGACAATGTACATTGTGGCTGTTTGGGCGGTGCTGGCAATTGGAGGGGGGACAGTGGACATTTGGACTACATGACTGTTGTGAGGTTGTACCTGTACATATGCATCTCACAGTTCCCTGCTCTGTCAAATGTGATTGGCCTGTTTATGCGCATGGGCGGACCCAGTTGTGTCCCCTGTTCTGCACTGTCGGTATTGCACTTTGCGCCACATTGTCATGGGATTTGCTGTGTTTGCCATGTGTGTGTGCTGCAGTGTGCCACGGGGATGGGGGACATGACCCTGGGTTTTTGTGGGTGTGCAGTGTGCTACACGTCGTTGTGCACGTGTGCCATTGTGCCCATCTCCCCCGTCCCCCCAGGACCTGTTCGTTACTCACCCTGTTGTTGTTGTGTCAGGTCCTCTCGAGCTGTGTCCGTACTCCCACCTCCTTGCACCATCTCCACACTGATGGCTGGCCTCCATTTCCTCCAGCTCCTTCTGTGACGCAGGACTCCCACCTCCTGTCACCGTAGCAGCCTTCCTGTTGGCAGCGGCTTTGGACCTGGTTTAGGTTTTCACGTCATGCCAGCGCCTCTTGGCCTCCTCCATTTGCCTCCTCGGCACTCCGGCTGCATTCAAGGTGGTCTGAATGTGGGTCAGTTGCTAGTAGTGTTCTGTCACATCCGTGACGCTGCTCTTGTTTTCCTACGGACTGCACCCCGTCTTCCTCTCCCTCTTCTCCTTGGCCTTCCCTGACCCAGTTGGTCCTTGCTGGTGGTCTGTGGGGCTTGTGGGGTTCGCGTTGGCCTCTGCGCTGGGTCAGGGTGCATTCATGTTGCTACGCACTTTGGATTGTTTCTGGTGTGTTGTTTTTGTTGCTTCTATGGTGCATTTTCCCGCCAGACGTGTGGGATTTACAGGCCTGTTGCAGGTTTTCGCTGCTTTTTGTATCGCGTTCGGCCTCATCGCAGCTTTTTTGGCGTTCGTGTTTCGCATTTTTGCAGCGTGGCGTTGATTTTAATGCGGTCAGTTGAACCGTTATCTGGATACTATCGCATGGTACCGCCGTGTTGTGAATACTTGGTTAACAGGGCGTAAATGTCCCACGATGGACTGCGATGTTGAGGGTTGCGTTAAGTCACTCTTGCGATGGTTATCACAAGTTCTTGAGAATATGCCCAAAGTTCCTCTAGAGTATCTCACTCTGTTAGTTCTGTGTGGTTCAACAGGGTCCGTGCACAAAAGTGTCCATCTTAACTTACACGTTTAAAATTGACATCTTTTTAGATGCTGACTTTTTACATGCTTTGTGCGTACATGATAACATACTCAGAAAGTGTTCTCCTTGCAAGCACATTTCTTCGTAAGCATTTTATCACAGCACTTGTACATTGAGTTTAAGGATAAAGTACACTAAGCACGCTGCCCTTGCATTTTATTGTCCATTTGGAGACAGCTCTGGTTTGGAAAGACAAACAATTATATCAGTAATGCACCTCTAACACGGTGTGAATGGGACAGGATTTTATTATATAAGCTGCTTCTGGGCTTAGCTCCCCAGAGGAGTGCTTCGATGGATTATCCTAGAAAGGTCATCCGTGACTGAGATCCAGCCCTTCTGAATCTAATCCCTATCCTGCAAAGGATGGCAGCCTGTTCTATACTAGACTGGCTTACTGATACATCATAAGCAGGCAATGGGGAGGTAGGTTGCTCCAAGCGATCTGGCAGAATGCATTCTCACAATTCTCTATATAGCATAGGTAGTGTTAGGTAGGAGTATCATTATGATATACATTCTGATATTCATATAATCACTGCAAAAATTATAATGGTTGAATTTTTCATTTTTTTAACCATTCTTGTAATGTTGGTAACAGTTCTTTGCTTCCTTCTGCAAACATTTGCAGCTCATGATTTTTACGCAAGAATCCAATTGCTTCAATAATTTTTTTTTAAATGCCAATTTGTGTATTTCTTGTGTCTCCCTTTGGGCACGCCTAAGTAACAACAAAAGGGAATATCTGCTCCCACAATTTCCTTGGGGGAATTGGATTTGTCATGTTCTGCGTTTTCTGACACCATCCAGTATCCTGGAAGATTAGGGGTCCAGATGACTCACTGTGAGCTAGCCAGGAATTGGACCAACATACTCTGATTATATGAGCGGACTCAGTCCTCATATTTTGATGTTTATGATGTCCAGATGCACAGTCCTACTTAATTAGTAGGAACCGTATGACATTAGACACTTGGATCCTTTTTTCCCCACATCTTTCTAAAATCCTTTGCATGCATATCTCATATGTCGTCTTTTTCTTCTCCAGCATTATCTCTCATGCACATACTTCCCTTCATCTCTTCTAATTCAACATTCCCCCACACATACTACTCATTCTCTCAGTTGCTGTAAGTACTGCATTTTAGTTTCCTTTGGTGCTGTACACATTTTGAAAGCTATGTAACTCCTCCGCACACTTTCCTACAGTCACCTTTTGCACATATGTAACTATCATTCTCTGGGGTCTGTAGAGAGGTCAAAGTTTAGTGGTGCATGTAGTCTAAATAACCTTAGTACTCACTAACAGGCACTGTGAAAAACTGACATTGCTTTCTGCCTCATCTTCAGAGCTCTCAAACACATCTCATCATAAACATGCTCGTCCAATTTCTACTCAAAAAGACACCTTTATGCAACTCAGTTCACAGTATGCACTGTATAAGAGTCATATGTTGCATACAAGAACTACAGATAACAACATCTAGTAAATTCACAGTGAAATACAATTTGAAGCTTACACATACTTCAGTGTATTTTGTTTTAAATAGACTGGAAACGGGTGGTGACAGGAGGCATGTGGCAGCATATAATCCACAGTTATTCTTATGACGAGTAACAACACAATGAGCAAAACTTGCACAGTGCTGCTAAATGTTAATGTTAAAGCCATTTATAACGCGTGCAAATCACCCCATGTGGTATCTCGGAGCGACCGAACAGCCAAGCAGCATAGTGTAACCATCTCAAAGCAGAACTGTCTTCAGGAGTTTCCTGAAGCAAAAATGGTCCATGCAGGTTCTGATATAGGGTGGGAGCTAATTCCAATATAGCGGAGCCAGATAGGAAATGGACCTTCCACCTAAGCGGGTCTTCTTGATACGTGGGATGATTAACAGTGCTTTTTCACTTGATCTCAGCCGTCTGGGCGGGTGGTATTGTTAAGTTTGGAGGCTAGATAGACGGAGCCATGGCCAGTTAAGGCTTTGTGTGTAAGACAGCACAACTTGAAGATAATTCTCTTCCGAACTGGAAGCCAGTGAAGAGTTTGAAGGAGGGGCGCCAAAGCGGTCATAGCCGGCTGATTACAAATAAGGCTAGCCACAGTGTTCTGCACCACGTGCAGTTTAGATAGCAGGGTTTCATTTGCAGAGGTCAACAACACATTACAGTAGTCGAGGGGACCACCGTTTTTCAAGCAGCGAATGGGATAAAGGGGAGAGCTCTTCTCAGTAGGTGCATAGTATGAAAGCAGGAGCCAAAGGTAGACATCACCTGTTCTTTCATTGAAAGGGGTTGATCCAAATGTACTCCCAGATTCTTAACCACCAACTTGGGTGAGTGAGCAGTTCCAAGTTCAGCAGGCCACCAGGCCGCAGACCGCATTTGTTGCGCCTTACCAAATAACATAATCTCAGTTTTTTCAACGTTCAGCTGGAGACAGCTTTCTGTCATCCAAGAGGCAATTGCCGTCAAACCCCCTTGAAAACATTATTTTGTGTCAGCAAGGTCTTTTTTGAAGGAAATTACTAACTGAGTGTCGTCAGCATAAGAAATAATCTCAAACCCGAAAGCTCTTACAATCTTAGCAAGAGGGGCCACATATATGTTAAAGAGCAACGGGCTGAGACAGGAGCCCTGGGGAACCCCTTTTTCTAATGGTATGGTACGAGATTTAAAAGAGCCAAGGATGATGGTTTGCGTTCTGTTGGTCAGGAAGTCGCTGAGCCAGTTTAGGGCTGTCCCATGGATGCCAATCTCCTGTAGCCTATGTAATAGTTTATGATGGGACACTGTGTCAAAAGCCACTGACAAATCGAGTAGTATTAACATAGCTGGACTACTGGCATCTAACGAGCCTCGGATATGGTCGGTCACCACAACCAAAGCAGTCTCAGTACTGGAAATGGTCTGAACCCCGATTGTGAGTAGTCTAAGATATTATTGGACTCGAGGAACTCAGAGAGTTGAGAGTTGATTAGTCCTTCCAAAAGCTTCCCCAGTAAAGGGAGCAATGAAATTGGATGATAATTAGAGAGGTTTTCTGGTGACAGATTAGGTTTCTTTAGGATTGGCCTAACCTGGGCCTCCTTCCAGTAAGCCAGAATTCTCCCAGAGTTGACCGAGAGATTGAATATAAAATGTATAGCGGGGGCCAACTACTGGGTGAACACAAAGTAGAACAGAAAGTGCTTGCAGCCACGTATCCAAAAAGCTTGGTGAGCCTCAGTTAGAAATTACACACATACACCATTATGAATGGGCCTTAGTAAACATGTAAGGTACTGTAGGCAGTTAACACATCCACTGAAGAGATCTGCTCAGTGAAGTAGCTAGATCCTTGATAGCCCGTGGCGATCCCTGCGTTTGATGCCCCGTGGCAGCCACATGTAAAATTGGGGGGGTGCTGGCAATTCCTGCATTTGCCACCCCGTGAGGGCCGCAGGTAAGAGCACTGGGGAGGCGGCCACCCCCAAAACTCGTGCTCCGCAGGGTGGACCCCCCTTTCTACGCCACTGGATCTGCTGCTTTCAAATCACAGGCCTGAAGACTGATAATGTTAAGATCTATTTTAAAAAACAACACTCTTCGAACTATTCTTTTTGCAAATATGGCCTCTCCTCTTCCAATATAATCCTGAACATCATGTGGACTAAAGTATAATTGATACAGGGTCGGGATATTTTTAGCACTGTTGATGTAAGAATGTGTGTGATGTGTATTTCTAAAACACATGCATTGATAATCGTCGGTACTGAACAGTGATTTTAAATCATACACAAAAAAACTTTTGTAACTGAAACAAATTGAGATTGCCCGTATTTTAGGTGGATCAGAAGTCTGCATGAACCAAAAGATGTAGCTGAAGGGTGCACCAATAATGTTAGAAGTGACACTTAGCTAAGGGTCATGCATATTTTTGGAAAGGTCAATATGTCGAGTGGTAATGAAAACATAGAAAAAGCTTATACATAGTGTATAAACACTGGCAGTCTTGCCTCTAAAAGAAAATGCAACAATTAGAGTTGTGTATCAAAATACAATCCTTGGACATTCAAGGTTAAAGGTAGGGACAAAATTAACAATAATGCAAACAATCGGAGGTATTTAACTGTTGCCTTTCGATACAAAGTGGGAAAAGTCGTTGGCATGAGGGAAACAGACAGGCAACACTGTCTCTCCAGTAATTGATACTCAACATCGAAATTACTGCTAAAGTTTGCCGAACCAGGATTAAGGGTTGTAGTGTGTACTGTCCAAGTGTGCCTGTTAACTAAAATAGTTGAGACAGGGTTAGGCCTGTTCACTGAAGCATTAAGACTGAGGAGGCTACTCTTTATCTTCTTAATATCGTCTTAATATCACTGCCAGGAGAGGAGTGGCAGGGCCAAGAACAGTAGAAGCCCTCTCTGCATGAGCATCTGCTGTCCACTCATAAAACACGAACAATACCTAAAGCATCCACCTAAAACACATAATCAGCAAGCCTCATCTCATGGCCTTCGATGTTGAAAAATACCAATTAGTGCATGTCCTTAAAAATTAATTCAACATTAAGGCACACATCATGCCCCACGAAGCCAGTACTGCCTATGAAGCCCCGCTGCTGCCTGTGAAGCCCTGCCAGCCACTGTCGCCTTTCTCCAAAACAAATGCAGTGAGTGACATGTGCAGGATTCACAGTGCCACGCTGGAACGTCACGAATCTTGATGTTACGGCGGCACACTGGCTTACCTATATCTACAACGCGATGGAAAGCCACCATGGGTGGCTTTTCATGGCCTCGTAGATATGGTGTAAGTCAACGCAGCGCAAGTTGCAGCGCTGCCTCACACTGCGTGGGGGAGGCGTTCCATGGGCATTGCGGTGGGTCTTCCCACTCAATGCCCATGGTTTTTTACACATTCCCATATTTACATAGTAGTGATCCAGCGGTAAACTAACAACAGATACTCCACTACCATATACTCACCTGGGCCCATAAAAACACACACATTGAGTAAACCGCTGGAGTGGTTAAAGTTTTATATTTGTACTTCACAATGTTCAGGTTTAGTTATTTAATTCTCATAACTAACCTCTCACTGATCAAAAAGTTCTTTCCTCTGGTCGATGGACCATTAGTTGAACTAGTTGATGGTGATAATTAACTTAACCCTTAACTATTCTTGGTTTGACGAAAATAATCACAGACTCAGGAAGGTTTAAAATCTTTATCTAAATTAAGTGCATGTGAAACCATTTCAAAAATACAGTGTAGTCACCCTCATTCTTAGGAGAGAAATTCAAATGATTAAACATCAAAACATATACTTCGAACTCATACAATAATTAATGCTCAGAAAGGGAGAGGACAGAGAGAAAAGAACATTTGCAAATAACGTGAAATTATATTTACCAAGATTGGTGTGAAAGACCAACCCCCTGGCCAAAGGGCTGGTAAGGGTC
Source organism: Calotriton arnoldi (assembly GCA_963921515.1). Taxonomy (NCBI): domain Eukaryota; kingdom Metazoa; phylum Chordata; class Amphibia; order Caudata; family Salamandridae; genus Calotriton; species Calotriton arnoldi. The sequence continues at coordinate 933,838 of CAWUFW010006083.1, forward strand.
CCCAGGATAGGTCAGGAGACAAAGACTTCAGGACAGGATTCAGAACAGGATAGATGACCTCTCTAGAATACTGACAAATTGTGTTGCACCCCTCTCTGACACTCTCTTCCTCCTCGAGATTCTTCCGCGATCTTCTGATCTAACCCAATTAAGTTAGGATAGAAAGTTCTTCTTCAGCGTCTGCATTCGATTCTTCATCAGCACCTCACAGCATCTCTCCAGCAACAGCATCCCCGACTCTCAGACAGCATCCCAAGCTCTGCACCTTCTTCTTCTTCTTCCTAACTAACTAAAGTTACCTTAATTATACCTTCATATACTCATGTTCCACCCACTAAAGTTACAATATCGTAAGAATACGAAATATAATTCGTCCGGCAAGGGGGGATGATCATCACACCATGCTTACATGTCACTATATTCTGTTAAACCATTGTTCGCAAACCCATCCCCTTAATTTTTATTCAAAACTTTATTCCCATCCACTACATGTATCAAATTTGCAACATTAATGACACTACGAAGAATAGAACATCACATTGCTGAACTTTTCACTATCCGTTCCCAGGACATGGCGCTCCAAATTTGACCTCCATTCAAGTGCTTTGTCATTGACCTTCATAGCTTCACTCAGTAGGCATGCGCAGGCGTTGCGTCATTTCATCTAGTCCGGTTATCCGAGAGAGGCCCAAATGTGCACTAATAATAAAGTCAAAAGACAAATGTTATTTTCACAAAATAAATGGTCTCACTGTATACCTCCCACCGCTACTCTATTCCCGTTCTCTTAGTAATACTTTCCCCACATTAGCATTAGTAAAATAGCCTGTTTTAGTTTCAGCTAAGCAGATGCCATGCACTTGAGTCTTCAAGACTCCATTTTAGTGCCTTCTGCTCATGCGCTAGAATTTCCTTCCAAGCATTAGCTCGTCATATTGCGTAGATGCAGTTGACGCATGCGCACAACAGTTTCCCCGTTTAAAGCGGTATTAGTCCGTTTTCATTGTTATCCGCGTTAGTACACACATAAGCAAGCTTCGCTAACCCGCGTGTTCATGTGGTGCGTATTAATTATTCACAAAACATGGTTAGTAACTTTGTTAATGAGTTAAATGAGCAGATTGCCTCCGAGCAAGTCTCTTTCTTACGAGACCTTGCTCCATCAATCCCCTCTCTGATGGCATTTTGAGCTATCACAAAACTACCCATCCCTTCCCAGATGCCAACTTTAGCACATCTCAATTTTCTCCTTTTTTCTCTCCTTATTTCATCAGTTACTTCTTTTCCTTCTAAATCTTTCATCTTTTTGTATAGTTTTCCTTTCATTTCTTCTAGTTGAATTTCATCATATTCTCTCTTTTGTTTCCTTCCTCTCCCTTCACTTTCTAAATGTATTCCTCTTTTTCCTTTACTTCTGTAACATTTACATGTGATCATTATTATTATAACTAATGTTATTATTACAACTACTGGTAAGAATATTTGACCTAGAAAACTTTTCCCAAAATCAGTAAACCAATTCCCTATCGATGTTATACTCTTTGTTAGTTTTCCCCATATACTGTCAACCTCCAGTTGGGTCAAGTCATTATGCATTCTTGTAATATTTCTAATATACCCTTTAATTTCTTTACCTTTGTCCGGAATATAAGTACAGCAATGTTGAATTTTCAACATACCACAGACTCCGCCCTCTTTTGCCAATAGAATATCAAGAGCAAGACGATTTTGTAAAACCATAGACCTTATTGCAACCATATCTGTGCTAATCATTAAGAATCCACTTGTAGTATCCGTGGAAAGACGATCAACTATGGTTGACAATTCGCAAATTTTGCGCGAATTTAGAATGACTCCAACTGAGGGTATCAATGCACTAAATATATCACCTACTATTTCAGAAAAACTAGCTCTTCTTCTCCGTGTTGGTCCATTAGATTTTCCATTGATTCCATTGATTCTGTCCACATGGTAGATTTTTGGAAAAACTATTCCAAAATAACAGCTCCCGTACCATCTTGTAGGTAACCAATAATAGGCATTATTCCCACATACATAATAAATTCTTGGAAATACAGGGTCATTTCCCCCTTTTAGTCCCCACCCTCCTAGAATTAGGAAGTTCTGTTCACACTCACTGGAACCAATGAAATTGTTATTATAATCTGTCTTTAACCTATGGAGGCAGAATTTTCCCCTTTTCACAAAGTCTAGGGACATCGCAGCACGAGCTTCGCCCTTTGCATAAATTCCCTCTTTCTCAGCCCATGGAGGTACATGGGATTTCTATTCAGCAGCTTTCTTTGTTAAATCCTGTCTCCTTTCTTCTACTAAATTCAAAAACTCTTTTTCTTCTTCACGTAATATACATGTTAGGTTATCCTTGTGGGCTTAAACTATATCTATTGAACTCATTGTTAAAAAGAATTCACCCATGAACTGTGCATCTTTATACTAACTACTGGATTCATATTCTTTCTAATAGGCAATTCTGAAAATCCTACATCTAAATTTGAATAAAAATACTGAAGTTTCCCTGTTACGTAAAATAAACTTGATAGAACACTACATGATACACCATATGTTAGAGGTATATGGTGATATGTCACCCCTTCTGACACTGATGAGGGTAACTTCATATAAACATAACAATTACTAATTTCCATCGTATTAACATACTGAAATAACAATTTAGTAAATGCATTTAAAGACGAATCATTGTCTGATTCATTATGATAGTTTATCTCATCTTCTACCCCTATTTCTATTTTAGCTCCCTTTAATCTATCTACCTTCTCATTAGTAATTGTACTATTCTTGTTACTTGTTTCCATCAACAAAGGTACTCCTACTGTTAGGAATAACCATACTAATACTACTAATATAATACTACATAAACAGAATCTTAAACATTTTCTTTTTAAACTTCGTTTCAGTCTTTCAGTATTTTCAATTTCTGCCATCTTTAATCAGAGAAAATGTCTTTTCTCTTTCTTTGTCTAAATTTTCTTAAAATCCAGTCTTTTATTTTAAGGAGGTCTTAATTTGCTTTCATCCATCTGTGCAACATGAACTCTTTCTGATTCTTCACATAAATCTAGGTTTTCAAATTCTTCAAGAATAACATAGGTCCACTCAGGGGCCTTGTATTTTCTGTTCAGTATTCTCAATCTTGGGCTTCTTCTTGTAAGTTTTACTTATGTTTGTTTAGATTGTGTCTGACTCGTAATCTCATTTACTTGCTCTGGTTTCTTTTCTGGTTTTCTTAGATTATATTTTAGTCTCTTCACTCCTACAGGCCAATTGTCTCCTTTTCTAACTCTTTTAACCTGAACTGCACTTTCACCTTCTCCTTCTCCTTCTAAAGTTCTTTTATTTTCACTTGATCTGGGCACAATCTGTTCTTGTTCCTCTTCTCTTTCTGATTGTCTTTGTTCTGTAATTTCTGTATTTGGATCTTCTTCTATTTGTACCTGTTCAGGTCTTATTTCAATTTGTTCTTCTTCTGCCTGAACTTGTTCTTCTAGATCTACTTTTCCCTGCTCAGGTTTCTGAATGGCTTTGTTTAGTTTTACCTGAGTGTGTTCTTCTTTCCCTGTCTTTTCCTTTCTACCTTCCTGTCTTCTTAGTTCAGTTCTTCTTCTTGTTTCAACAACAGCATCAGGTATTTCAATCACTGGTATCCACTCTTCCTGACTTGCACTTGGCTGTTCGTCATATAGTTGTCTTTCAGAATCTATCACTCTAGATTCTTCAGCGTCACAGCTTTCAACTTCTGACGTCTCAGCTTGTTCAGTCAGTGGCTGCTCTTATTGTTCAGATGGGCTCGGAACTCATCTGGTATGACTAGCATGAATCCAATTGGGTAAACCTGCACACTTCACTGCTGTGGTAGTGACTAGTATGACTTGACGTGGTTTATCCCACCTGGGTGCTAGACACGACTTCCTTGCGTGCTTCTTCACTAACACCCAACCTCCAGGATTCAAATCATGTGCTTGGTCTGGCTGTCTTTCAACTGCGTCTTCTCCAACCTGATGAGAGACAGAACGCACCATTTCAGCCAATCCTTTGCAATAGTCCAATACCAGATCATCAGTTATATTCATTAATTTATTTCCAGGAATATATGCTTGTCTCATTGCCCTTCCCATGAGTACCTCGTGTGGACTCAATCCCGTTTTTCTGTCAGGAATACTTCTGAGACCCATCAGTACAAGAGGCAATGCATCTGGCCATTTCAGCATTGAGGATGCGCACACCTTCCCTAATCTTGATTTGATTGTGCCATTTAGCTGTTCAACTATTCCAGAAGCCTCTGGATGATAAGCACAGTGCAGTTTTTTGTTCAATGTTAAATGCAGCACAGATTAATCGAATTATCTCATTGTTAAAATGAGGTCCTCTATCTGATTCCAAAGTGACTGGAAAACCGAAACGAGTAACTAACTCCCTCAATAGTAGTTTAGCAACTGTGAGACTGTCGTTTCTTCTAGTGGGGTATGCCTCTACCCATCTTGAGAACAAGCACACTAAGACAAATACATATTTCAGTCCATTGCAAGGAGGCAACTCAATGAAATCTAACTGCAATCTGGTGAAGGGTCCTTCTGCCTTTCCAATCTTTCCCCAACTAACCACTGTCTTCCTGCCTGGGTTCTGCTGCTGACAGATTAAGCATCTTTGGCAAAGGCTCTCTGCGACTACCCTAAACTTTGGATTGTACCAACTTTGTCTGAATATTCTGATCATTGAATCCCTGCCAATGTGTGTTGTCCCATGGTATACTCTTGCCATTTGAGAGAGTAGACAGTCTGGCTTGACTAGTCTGCCATCGAGGAACACCCACACTTCATCTTCTGTCCGTCTTGTACAACTTGATTTTATCCAAATCTCCTTTTCTTTTTCCTCAACTTCTTCCTGCAACTGTCTGACCTCATCCCATGTTTCTGGAACTGAGAAAAACATAAGTTGGCAGCTGGTTTCACCCGTTTCAATTTTTCTGTTAATTGACATTGTATTTCTTGCACAGTATCGAGCAATTTGGTCGGCATTTCTATTACCGGCCGCCACATAGTCATTTCCTGACTGATGTGCAGCGCATTTAACAACTGCTACTTCTTTTGGCAATTGTAATGCTTCCAACAAATCTTTTACATTTTTACTGTTTCTGATAGGAGATCCTGAAGAAGTCAGAAATCCCCTCTGCATCCAAAGTTCGCCAAAATCATGCACAACCCCGAAACCATATTGACTGTCCGTAAATATGGTTATTCTCCAATGTTTCCCACTTTTGCATGCCTTTGTTAAGGCCACCAATTCGGCTACTTGTGCAGATTTGACTCCCGGTAAACAGGATGCTTCAACCACCCCCGTTATTTTACATACAGCATATGCAGCACTTAATCCTCCTCCTTCAGTTCTTAAGCAAGACCCATCCACAAATAATTCATGATCAGCTTCCTTCAATGGTATTTCTTTTACATCTGGGCAGGGCTTAGTACACAACTCAGTCACATCCAGACAATCATGATCAATCTCATCTTTCACTTCTTCACAACATGGATCTGGCAATAATGTGGCAGGATTTATTATTGTACATATTGTTGGACTTGGCCCTTTTTGCAGGGTCATCCCTAAACTTTTTGCCTTCCTCCTATATTTTTTCTGACCTGTTGTTGGCTGTTTTATGACTCTGGGCACTTTACCACTGCTGATCAGTGCTAAAGTGCATATGCTCGCCCCATTGTAAATTGTGTTATGGATTAGTGACTCCATGATTGGATGATTGGTTTACTTGTCAGTCCCTAGTACAGTGCACTGAGTGTGCCCAGGGCTTGTAAATCCAATGCCGCTGGTGGGCTTGCAGCACTGGTTGTGCCACCCACAGAAGCGGCTTGTAAAATGTGTCTCAGGCCTGCCATCGCAGAGCCTGTGTGCAGCCTAGGGCTGCCATGTCGACTTGGTGAGTGCACCCACTTACCAGTCCCTAAACCTTCCCTTTACTGCATGTTGGTCACCCCTAAAGTAGGCCCTAGGGCAGGGTGCATTGTAAGTATAAGGTAGGACATGCCCTGGTGTGTGTGGCATGTCCTAATAGTGAATTACAGCCATTTTCGTTTTTCACTATTGCAAGGCTACCTGCTCCCCATAGGCCAGAATGGGCAGACTGACTATTACACCTTATAGTCAGAACTGACCCAGGGAACATGGTAGAAAAACGAATTTAGTATGCCTGAACTCAGAATGATAAAATACATCTTTTAGTGAAGTTGGTTTTAACATTCTGTGTTTGAAAATACCACTTTTAGAAAGTGGGTATTTTCTTGCCTAAACTTCCAAGCCTGCCTCTGCTAGGTTGTGTATTCCTTGTCTGGAGATTGAGTGACAGGGGCTGGGGGTGGCTACAGGAGACAGGGTGAGTCAGCACAGGGCTGAATAGAAAGATCTGCATCCAGAGTGGAGGGAGGAGTTGCACCTGGGTCTGAATAGGGCTGTGCCTGCCTTCCACAATGCTGGCTCCACCTCCTGCCGGGCGTCTGATGGCTCTGCCCCTCACTCACAAAGGAAAGAAGGAGTCAGAAAAACAAAGTGCTCCAGGACTGACCAGAACTGGTTTTGGGCTAGGCAGAGGCCTCTCTGCCTTCAGAGAACAAAGGAAAACTGTGTATAAAAAGGGGACCCAGACCCCTAGGAAATTAGATCACTTTGGGAAAACAAGAAGAAACCTTTGCTGAGGAGCGGAACCAAGAAGGAACTGAGGAGAAGACTATCCCTAAGCTAGAGGGATCTGCCTGCAGTGGTTGCCTGACTGCCAAAGGGAGGAGAAAGGACTTTGTGTGCACTTTTATTCAACTTGTAAAGTATCTCCAAGGGCTTGAGAAAAGAGCTTGCCTCCTGCTGAAGTCTCAGGGACAACAGACTTCAACCACCAGCTCCCCAAGAATCCTTTGGAAGTGCCTGCTGCTGTTTTGGGCCTTCTGAAGGGACTGCGTGTCGCAAGGAGCTGGAAGCGCGACTCAAGAGGAAGAAGCGTGTCGCCGTCGCTGCTGCTGCCGTCGCAACTCCGAAGGAGGGTGTCGCCGCTGTAGCTGTCGTATTGCACCGCATCGAGAGAAGCGTCCCGCAACGAAGAGGAAGCGTGTCGCCGTCGCTGCTGCTGCCGCCGCAACTCCGAAGGAGGGTGTCGCCGCTGTAGCTGTCGCATTGCACCGCATCAAGAGAAGAGTCTCGCATCGAGGAAGAAGCGTGTCGCCGTCGCAGCCGCTGCCGTCGCAACTCCGAAGGAGGGTGTCGCCGCTGTAGCTGTCGCATTGCACCGCATCAAGAGAAGCGCCTCGCATCCACGGAGAAGCGTGCCGCCGTCGGAGCTGCTGCCGTCGCATCACGAAACAAGGGTGTCGCCGCTGCAGTTGTCGCATCGAGCGGAAGCGTCTCGCCACGTCGGAGAAGAGGGTCGCCGCCAAAGCCGCTGTCGTCGCATCGCTGAACAAGGGTGTCGCCGCTGTAGCTGACGCATCGAGTCGAGACTTCTCGCAACCTCGGAGAAGCGTGCCGCATCAGGAAGAACTTGACGTCTTTATTTCTTTGCACCAGAACTTTGTCGCATTTCCATCGCTGCAACATTGCTTGTTGTGGAAGCGTCCCGCATCGTAAGGTACATTGACTTAAAGTGTCGCATCTTAAGAACTGAACTGAACTAAGCTAAAACTACCATTTTTAAGTACAGTATTGTGGATTTTTGTCGTTATGGTCTTGTGTTAAAACTATATAAAGAATACTTATTTTTGATATAAACCTTGTGTGGTGTCCATCTGTAGTGTGTCCCTAGATTACTGTATGTGTTCACAAATGCTTTACACACTGCCTCTGAGATAAGCCTGTCTGCTCGTGCCAAGCTACCAAGGGGGTGAGCAGGGGTTATTTTAGGAGTGTACCCCTTTACCCTGACTAGAGGCGAGGGTCCCTATTTGTCACAAGTACCTACCTGTGCCAACTAGAGACCCCCAATTCTAACATTGGTGGTCAGCGGTGAGGATTCTGGACTTGCATTTGTGACTCATGTACAGTGATTGGTGAACACTACTAGTGAGTGCAGACCAAACGCGACCACATACTGTTTTTCTGTTTTATGGTGTCCTCCTGGAGGTATTTTTGATACCATGACTCTGGTTAGTTGTTGCAAAATGGAACTCAACTTCTGGCACATGTTTATCTACACAATGAAGGAGCTACGTGTGTTTTGCAAGGAAAGAGGGCTGCCTGTGAAGAGAAGGTCCAGGGAGGATCTAGAGGCATCCCTATTTCAGTATGAGTTACCCAGCTGGAAGGCAACACTACCAGTTGAGTCTGAGAAGGAGGAATTCCCTAAAAATGAGGGAGCAACAGAAAAAGATAGCTGGCTTCTGGCTTATGAGCAGGAGCTGAGAGAAATTGACGAAGAGCTGAGAGAGCTTGATGAGGCTCAGAGGGCCTTAGCCCAAGAAAAAGAAATTTGGGCAGCTCAGGAAGTGAGCTTTGCTGAGGTGGAGTCCAGCTCAGATGGTGGCAGCAAAATTAAGTTATTCAGTGCTGAGAGAGTAGTGCACACACCCAGAGATGTGGCGCCTGACTTGGAGGGGGTTAACATACACCGGGAGGTTCAAGGACATGAGGTAGCTCCAGTAGTGCGCAGTGTCCCTGAGAGGAATAGGGAAACTGACGCAGGGATTCATGGTCCTAGTGGTGGGAGGGACACTCTACTGACTCTAGATGAGAGGTGCAGGGAGAGGGGTTCCCCCATGGTTGAAGTCCTGGTATGTGAGTGTGAAGACCGCCCAGAAGAGTGTGGGTTGAGTGACAGAGACAGTCAGATACTGTCTTGCCAATCTCAGAAGAGTGGTGTGGAGTACGTGTGTGAGGCACTGGATGGTGAGGTGAAGGATAGTTTGGTTAACCCCTGTGGGGACTGTGTGATCCAATTTTGGGAGAGCTTATTGTAAGTCCCTGTTTTCCAGAGCTATGCCAACACCTGTTGGAGAGTGAGTTCTCTGACCTCAGGGAGCTCACATTGGAGGCAGACCTTTTGGTGGATTCCAGAGGGTCTGAAGAGGCATTGGGGAGTGACCCTAAGAGGAGTGGCTCAGGTGTCTTCCAACCCAGAGTGGTGGGAGAGGTTCAGTGTAGCCCAGCTAGGTCCCGTGGTAATGGGAGGGGTGTAGGGACTCACGTCCTGTCTCAGTGGAGAAGGAGTGAGTGTGGGGCTGCGTGTCCCAAGGTGCCCGAAACCCAGTCTCAGAGCCTGGATGGTTCTTTAAGGGAACACCAGGTAGGGAGCCTAGGCTGTCCTGATGGGCCGCCTGTTGAGGAGGGTCTCCTAGTGTCTAGAGAACCTGGAGCGTCTGTAAATGGAGCTCCAGTGTTTCTGGTATCTGGCAGTGCCGCTCCACTTGGGAGGGTGCAGAAGTCCAGAGTGAGGGGTGAGAGGGGGATAGAGTCCCCAGTGGAAGAACCAGTGGGTCAGGGACCAGCCAGAAGGGCTGAGTCACCAGTGAATGACCATGGTGACACCACTTCTGTCCTGGGGGATCTTCGCGCGCTGTCAGATGGACAGGGGTCGGGAGATCTGCGCCAGGCAGACTGTCACACAACACATGAGAGATGTGTTACCCTCTGGGGGGCATGCGTGCTCCCCAGGAAGTCCTGGTGCGCCAGGCAGATTATTACACAACTCTAGAGGAGTGTGTTTCCCTTGGGGGGTTGGTGTACCCTCCCGGAAGTCCTGGGTTGCCAGGCACAGGTCCAGCCTAAGGGTACAGACCCTGGGTTGGAGGGCCAGGTTCAGGGTGTCCCCCCTGACCTGGAGGAAGGGGCAGCTGCTAACAGTGCCCCTACCAGTTTGTCTTCTGGGGGCACCGCTCCAGGTGGGAGGGTGCAGGACCCCAGTAAGGGAGGCGGGGAGAGGACAGCCTCACCCCTGGCCTCTGCCCAGTCTAAGGGTACAGACCCTATGCTGGGATCCCAGTTGCAGGATAGAACCCCTGAACTGGTGGGCGAATTGTGCAGGACACCTGCCACATGTGCCCTGACAATTCTGGAAGGGGGTACCGCTCCTCATAGGAGGGGGCAGTACTCTGGAAGGGGGTGCAGAGGGAGGGAGTCCTCGCCTCTGACCTCGGTTCAACTAGAGGGTTTAGACCCTAGATTGGAGGACCAGGTTCAGGGTGTCCCCCCTGACCTGGACGCCCAGTTGCAGGATAGAACCCCTGAACTGGTGGGCGAATTGTGCAGGACACCTGCCGCAGGTGCCCTGACAATTCTGGAAGGGGGTACCGCTCCAGGTGGGAGGGTACAGAGCCCCAAGGAGGAGGACCGGGTGTGGGAAAGCCCACCCCAGTCTCCAGTCCAGCCGCCGGGTATAGGCCCGGGGCTGGTGGGTCAGCGCCAGGATGTCATACCTGACCTGACAGGAGGGAGAGTGGACAAAGGGTGCCAAGCACCTGGGGCTACTGCCCCCGCTCTCTGACGCCACAGAGGTTTGAGAGCCCTGAGAGGCATAAGGCCTGGGTCTCATCCCTGACCACTGTCAGTGGCCACTGTGGCTTGCTGGCTGTCTGTTGGGACACACCTGTGAGCAAGTTAAGGTTAGGTGCTGCACAGGTGGTGTCCACAGGTGAGGAGAAGGGTTCCCCATGGATTAGCTTGGTGGGCCCTGAGAGTATGGACAGAGGGATCCAAATAGGTTCAGATTGGCGTAGAACTGGAGTATGCCCCTGCTGTTGTGGGCCAGGGTCCAGGTTCTATCGCCCAAAGCAGGGAAGCCCATCAAGGTAGTCATTGGTCTACTCTGCGTTTTTGGCTGGAAGGGGGTTGTGTTGGACTTGGACCTTTTTGCAGGGTCATCCCTAAACTTTTTGCCTTCCTCCTATATTTTTTCTGACCTGTTGTTGGCTGTTTATGATCTCTGGGCACTTTACCACTGCTGATCAGTGCTAAAGTGCATATGCTCGCCCCATTGTAAATTGTGTTATGGATTAGTGACTCCATGATTGGATGATTGGTTTACTTGTCAGTCCCTAGTACAGTGCACTGAGTGTGCCCAGGGCTTGTAAATCCAATGCCGCTGGTGGGCTTGCAGCACTGGTTGTGCCACCCACAGAAGCGGCTTGTAAAATGTGTCTCAGGCCTGCCATCGCAGAGCCTGTGTGCAGCCTAGGGCTGCCATGTCGACTTGGTGAGTGCACCCACTTACCAGTCCCTAAACCTTCCCTTTACTGCATGTTGGTCACCCCTAAAGTAGGCCCTAGGGCAGGGTGCATTGTGAGTATAAGGTAGGACATGCCCTGGTGTGTGTGGCATGTCCTAATAGTGAATTACAGCCATTTTCGTTTTCACTATTGCAAGGCTACCTGCTCCCCATAGGCCAGAATGGGCAGACTGACTATTACACCTTATAGTCAGAACTGACCCAGGGAACATGGTAGAAAAACGAATTTAGTATGCCTGAACTCAGAATGATAAAATACATCTTTTAGTGAAGTTGGTTTTAACATTCTGTGTTTGAAAATACCACTTTTAGAAAGTGGGTATTTTCTTGCCTAAACTTCCAAGCCTGCCTCTGCTAGGTTGTGTATTCCTTGTCTGGAGATTGAGTGACAGGGGCTGGGGGTGGCTACAGGAGACAGGGTGAGTCAGCACAGGGCTGAATAGAAAGATCTGCATCCAGAGTGGAGGGAGGAGTTGCACCTGGGTCTGAATAGGGCTGTGCCTGCCTTCCACAATGCTGGCTCCACCTCCTGCCGGGCGTCTGATGGCTCTGCCCCTCACTCACAAAGGAAAGAAGGAGTCAGAAAAACAAAGTGCTCCAGGACTGACCAGAACTGGTTTTGGGCTAGGCAGAGGCCTCTCTGCCTTCAGAGAACAAAGGAAAACTGTGTATAAAAGGGGACCCAGACCCCTAGGAAATTAGATCACTTTGGGAAAACAAGAAGAAACCTTTGCTGAGGAGCGGAACCAAGAAGGAACTGAGGAGAAGACTATCCCTAAGCTAGAGGGATCTGCCTGCAGTGGTTGCCTGACTGCCAAAGGGAGGAGAAAGGACTTTGTGTGCACTTTTATTCAACTTGTAAAGTATCTCCAAGGGCTTGAGAAAAGAGCTTGCCTCCTGCTGAAGTCTCAGGGACAACAGACTTCAACCACCAGCTCCCCAAGAATCCTTTGGAAGTGCCTGCTGCTGTTTTGGGCCTTCTGAAGGGACTGCGTGTCGCAAGGAGCTGGAAGCGCGACTCAAGAGGAAGAAGCGTGTCGCCGTCGCTGCTGCTGCCGTCGCAACTCCGAAGGAGGGTGTCGCCGCTGTAGCTGTCGTATTGCACCGCATCGAGAGAAGCGTCCCGCAACGAAGAGGAAGCGTGTCGCCGTCGCTGCTGCTGCCGTCGCAACTCCGAAGGAGGGTGTCGCCGCTGTAGCTGTCGCATTGCACCGCATCAAGAGAAGAGTCTCGCATCGAAGAAGAAGCGTGTCGCCGCCGCAGCCGCTGCCGTCGCAACTCCGAAGGAGGGTGTCGCCGCTGTAGCTGTCGCATTGCACCGCATCAAGAGAAGCGCCTCGCATCCACGGAGAAGCGTGCCGCCGTCGGAGCTGCTGCCGTCGCATCACGAAACAAGGGTGTCGCCGCTGCAGTTGTCGCATCGAGCGGAAGCGTCTCGCCACGTCGGAGAAGAGGGTCGCCGCCAAAGCCGCTGTCGTCGCATCGCTGAACAAGGGTGTCGCCGCTGTAGCTGACGCATCGAGTCGAGACTTCTCGCAACCTCGGAGAAGCGTGCCGCATCAGGAAGAACTTGACGTCTTTATTTCTTTGCACCAGAACTTTGTCGCATTTCCATCGCTGCAACATTGCTTGTTGTGGAAGCGTCCCGCATCGTAAGGTACATTGACTTAAAGTGTCGCATCTTAAGAACTGAACTGAACTAAGCTAAAACTACCATTTTAAGTACAGTATTGTGGATTTTTGTCGTTATGGTCTTGTGTTAAAACTATATAAAGAATACTTATTTTTGATATAAACCTTGTGTGGTGTCCATCTGTAGTGTGTCCCTAGATTACTGTATGTGTTCACAAATGCTTTACACACTGCCTCTGAGATAAGCCTGTCTGCTCGTGCCAAGCTACCAAGGGGGTGAGCAGGGGTTATTTTAGGAGTGTACCCCTTTACCCTGACTAGAGGCGAGGGTCCCTATTTGTCACAAGTACCTACCTGTGCCAACTAGAGACCCCCAATTCTAACACATATTATCACTGTCACATTTTCTGCTCCCAGAATCACCCTTTCATACTTAGTCAGCCGACTGGGAGTGAGATGGTGTGTTCTTGTTCTTGTCAAAAGAATCTCAACTGAGTGTGGAACGTAAACCTTTACAGGATGTCCCATCACTATGGACTCACTTTGCTCCAGACTCATACAAGTAGCAGCTACTGGTTTTAAGCAGCCAGGTAAGGCTGAAGCCATTGGATCCAAGGTGGCAGAAAAATACGCCACTGGACGTCGACTCAGTCCATGTCTCTGTGTTAAAACTGAAAGTGCACAATTTTCTCTCTCACAACAAAACAATGCAAAGTCCTTTGAATAATCAGGCATGTCCAAGGCTGGGGCCTCACATAAACAGTTTTGTAGTTTCACAAAGGCTTCCAAACATTCATCATTCCAAACGATGGGATCTTTCACTCTTTTCCGAGTTAATTGTATCAATGGCTTGGCTAGCATGGAGAAACTATTGATCCACTGCCTACAGTACCCAACCACTCCCAGAAACATTCTCATCTCCTTCTGTGTCTGAGGTAGCTGCATTTCTTTGATTATTTTTATTCTTTCCGGTGTCACTTTTCTAACTCCTCTTTCTATTTTATGCCCTAAATATCTAACTTCTTGTTGACAGAACTGCAATTTTTCTGGAGACACTTTGTGTCCTCCTTCGGCCAAATGGTTCAGTAATGCAATTGTGTCAGTGACACAATCCTCTCGTATTTTTGATGCCACCAATAGGTCATCAATATACTGAACCAGAACTGATTTCCCGGGCATAATCAATGACTCCAGACACTTCTTCAGTATCTGATTGAAAATTGAGGGACTCTCTGTGTACCCTTGAGGAACTCGACACCATGCCAAAATACGATCCTCAAACCAGAAGGCGAAAAGATACTGGCTGTCTGGGTGCAAAGGAATAGAAAAGAATGCTTGGCACAAATCAAATACTGTAAACCAACCTGCATTCCAGGGTATCTGATAAAGGATCACCGCTGGATTTGCACTATTGGGCAACAAGGCACTACAATTTTGTTAATTTTTCTCAAATCCTGCACTATCCTGTATTTTCCGCTAGGCTTTTTAAGTCCCATTATTGGCGAATTACAAGGACTACCCATTATCTCTTTTAAAATGCCTTGTTAAATCATTCGGTCAATTTCCGGGGCAATTCCTGCTTTCACTTCTGGACTCATTTTGTACTGTTGTGTGTTTGGGTAAGCTGCACCTTCTTTCACCGTCACTTTAACTGGATTTACGTTTGACATTAGCCCAATATCCTTTCCTGTAAAATCCCACACTTCTGCATTTACTGTAGTTCTCAACTCTTCAGGCAATTCACTCTCAGTTATCAATGAAAACATCTTGTCTACTTCTGTACCTTGCTTAGCTAACATCATTTTGTATATGACATCTTCGTCAGGGGTTTGGAAAGCGACACCATCTGGTGTACAATAGATCGTGCAATTCATCTTGCACAGTAGATCTCTTCCCAATAGATTTACGGGACTGGAATCACAAACTACAAACCGATGCATTTCTTTAAAATTTCCGATATGTACCTCCATTGGTTTTGTAATGGGGGTTCTAATCTGTTGGTTTGACACTCCTACAACTTGGATTGTTTCTCCCAAGAGGGGTAGGTTTGGGATGTCTGCTGTTCTCACAGTAGACCGGGTAGCACCAGCATCCAATAGAAAAGTGATGTCGTTACCTTCAACTTTCCCATCAACAAATGGACCTGACTGATCTACCGGCAAGGATGCGCCAAGCACGCACTCCTCTTCCTCCCCCCTGAGGCACCGTCATTGCACATAGTCTGAATTTTCTTCATCATTCTGCAAAAAATATTGTGTAACCACTCTGTTATTCTTACCACTTTCTCTGTGAAATCCGGTGTTCGCACTGTATTTTTGAGGATTCACAAAGTTTGGCATAGGAGCTGGTGGCACCTGATACTGTGGAGTAACTACCTGCTGCGGCTGACTCATAAGTACTTCATTCTGCATCTCTGGAATTAAATTTTGATTTGGCCCATTATTATTCTGAATACTCTTACACTCGTTCTTTCAATGTCCAAGCTTTCCGCACGCATGACAAGGAAACTTCTTCTTCGCTTCCTCTCTATTCATTCATCCTCTTAATTTACCACCATTCGCCGCTTGATCATTATGACTCTGTTCCTTTATCTGATTATCAGTCTGGGTATTTACTTTATTCTCCTGCTGTTCTGCCAATTTTACTTGTGCCCACACAATTTTCTCTTTTAGCTTCCTACGCCTTGCCTCAATATCATCGCCACAATACTTTGCATATTTCAGAATTTCATCAATCGACTTACTCTGCCAGCACATGTGCTGTTGAATCATCTGACTAATCTCCGGTTTCAGACCATACACAAACCGATACACAAAATGTCCCATATCCTTATCACCAATGTTCTCAAAACCACTATACTGCTTAAACACTTGTAGTAACCGTTCATAATATGCATGAACGGACTCATTTCGCTCTTGAGTTGTTCTATCTATCTTTACCCAATCTGTCTCTTAGGAGAGATTTTCCCTTTCAGGTGAGTAATTACTTGGTGATATTTCTTCATCACCTCATCACCTCTTCTGAGGGTGCTCCTGTCTTCGTGTCTCTAGCCTCACTTGGCCAATCAACCGTGATCTTACACTCTGTCCACAAATCAGCAGGTACTACAATATCAAATAATCCATCCAGATCCTTCAACAAAACCTTTGAAACCGTCACAAATCTTTCTACCTGTTTATACCATTCAACTGGCTTTTCTCTTAACCTGGGAAAATCATTTGTAAATGACAAAATATCCTGTCTACTCCAGGGAACATGAACATATCCACCACCAGGAACTTCTCTAATTGGACACAATTTCTCAACCTTATCTGATTCTCTCACTGGAAATGCAGATGATGCTTCTCTTGCTTGTACTTCCTCTTCCCTTCTTATCCACCTAATTCTCCATTTGTCAATGTCTCCCCATTTTCGCAAAATATTCATCAACTCTTTTATCTGTAGTCTCTTACCAGAAGCATTTACACTTTCTAAATTTTTTGTCAGTAAAATCCACTCGATATGGTTTCTGCAACAGTTTCGATTTTCCTATATCTATTCCAATCTCTGAGGCAACTTCTGTTAATTTCTCAGGAAATACTCTTGCCCTTCTAGTTATACTATTACATAAGAATAATAACTCCTCATCATTGTAAACATTCAATCTTTCGATGCTCACATTGCCAGTTATCATTTCTTCCAACTCTACTTTCTATTTACTGATATCTAGAATCTTTGGTTGTGGGTTTCAATTGTCTATTTCCTGTGCCCATCTCTCTATATCTTCAGGGGTAACTACTGTTGAACTTCCAGTTCCTATGGGAACAAGAGATCTCTTTTCTCTCAAATTTGCAGGTATAATTCTCTTCGGAGTTTCAGTTAAAGGTTCTACATTCGGGAGATCCATTAATGAAATAACTGATTCACTCTCACTAGTCTGATCATCCGCAATTATTACCTATTTTCTGGGACTTGTTAACGGAATTGTCACAGTTTGAGATTTCTGGCAAGTCTTTTTATCTCCATGTTATGGGATTACAGGACCAATACTCACTGGTACTGTCAAAGCTTCAGCATTTAAATTCAATTGGCTTACTTTTTGAACTAATTCTTCTCTAGTTTTATTTAAAGTTTCTCTCTCATTATCCTGCAACACTCTATTAAGTGATACATCATGTAAGATTTGTGGGGTTAAAGGCATTCCTATCACTGGTGCACTTGGGGTAACCTTACTAGGTGCTTCTTGGTACGGTGGAGGGTTTTTAATCAAAATATCCTCTAACAGCTCATCATCTGATTCACCATAACCTGTCGTATTCATGTGTTTCGTTTTTCTTTACATTTTCGTCCTAGCTGTTCTTCAGCCATAAATACTGGATATAAACCCTCGGTCACCACAGCGCGCCTCCAACGCTTCATTTGTTCTCCACTTGACTCATACGGATATCTAGGTAAAAATCCTCTAAATCTTCGACCACTCTTATATTTTTCACGATCGAATGCTTCAATTTCCCATTCTTCCAAAGCTTCATACTGTGTTATTCTAGGATTAGGTTCTAACATATTCATTCTATCTCTCAAATTCTGAAGTACCTTCAAATTAAAAGTACCATGCTCCGGAAAAGCCAAAACACCATCACTTTTAGAATATTCCACCCAATTCTCCAACCATACACACGTGTGATATCCTTTCTCCATCATCATAATTGAAGCAGGTGTTTTTTGGGTGGCGGAATAGGAAGTCCCTCTCTAGTCATTACAGGCTTGTCTTTCTTAAAGAAATTTTTAATTTTCTTCATTATTGTCATTTTCTTTGGGCTTCCGAACATTTCAGAGGTTCGATATAGGAAAGAGTCTTCCGTATATCTTCTAGCTCTATTACCTACGTCGCGTATTATGTCAGCACGACTCACACCCGCAGTCAAATCAGGACTCAACATACAATTCTTTTCGGACAAATCCTAGCGCGACTTCTATCTATCAACCAATCAGACTCAGGCTCACGCTCGTAGTCTCACCAATGCCAGCGCAGTCTTTTGTGACATCCGTATTACTCCTCACTACTGACCCCTCCTTTACAATCTGCTTCTAATTCACGCCCGCTGTTTCAACCAATACCAGCGCGGCTCTCTGTGACGTCAGTATAACTCCGGCGACTGACCCTCCCTTCACAAGGTAATACCAAAACGTATTTCTTAATACTTTTCATTAAAATTCTTCGTTAATAACAACATAAAAACATTCGCTACTCTGTCTGTTCCACTAAACAAAAGGATAGATTTCATTTTATTCTTGAGTTTCAGAAATTACTCTTCTTCTACTGCAAGTAAAACCCCTGTTTACTCTTCATTCAAGCTCAGGAGAACCTGTTACTTCTCCAGTGTCACCCGTATTGGGAAATGAGACCAAAGTTTCACTAGAGAACCCCATTCGCTATCATCCGCACTCTACTTTTATACGAAATAGTCCCTAGTTTAATACTGCCAGCCCTGCGTAGCTTCTCAGTATTATTCCAACAGACGAGTAACCTCACTGTAGTGTGGCTTCTGTCACCACCCGCTATTCATTTCCCGGGATTCTGGACAACATAAAACAAAACGCTAACTCTTTTGTTAAACATAAATCAATAATCAATAGTCAATATTTATCACCAAACTAGTCAATAATAACCATTGCTCTGCTACCAGAAAACTGATCCAGCGGTAAACTAACAACAGATACTCCACTACCATATACTCACCTGGGCCCATAAAAACACACACACATTGAGTAAACCGCTGGAGTGGTTAAAGTTTTATATTTGTACTTCACAATGTTCAGGTTTAGTTATTTAATTCTCATAACTAACCTCTCACTGATCAAAAAGTTCTTTCCTCTGGTCGTTGGACCATTAGTTGAACTAGTTGATGGTGATAATTAACTTAACCCTTAACTATTCTTGGTTTGACGAAAATAATCACAGACTCAGGAAGGTTTAAAATCTTTATCTAAATTAAGTGCATGTGAAACCATTTAAAAAATACAGTGTAGTCACCCTCATTCTTAGGAGAGAAATTCAAATGATTAAACATCAAAACATATTGTCACGGGATCCCTATCGGGTGGTATACTGAGCCACAAGGAGACCAGGGATGAGGTGAAAAGCGTATTTATTGGGGTTTATGGGCAGCAGAGTCCTCCCCTTAGTAGGGCCGCTGTGAGAGTCGCCTTGTGGTCCGGATGACGATGGCCGCTGGTCCGTCTCGCCTTCTCCCCTCGTCCGCGGTTCACCGGTCCAAAACACCCAAAAAGAAAGCATAGAGCGGGGTCAGTGGGGAAGCTGTGTCCTTCCCTATCTAAGGGATCGGGGAGTGAGGGAAGATGCACCACCAACACCGTGCGGATCCCTGACGTGACCTCCCTCTTGAGTACCACCCCCCTGCCCGTGCCCTGAAAACCCCTGGATTGTCGCCCGTACCTTGTCAAGCCACCCTCCTCCTGGAGGGCGGCGGGGCGGAACGCGATTTCGTTGGCCTCCTGGCTTGACGTCTTCGTCGTCCGCAGGGCTCTGTCTTCCGATTCCTCCCCGACCGTCTGCGTTCTCCGACCTCCACGCCTCCAGAGCTCCTACCGGTTGGGATATTCCTTCCGCATACGTCTCGGGGCTCTCCTCTCTTGTTCCGACGTCTCTCCGTTCTGATTGGTCGGCGGACGCTGACGTCACGGGCCACGCCTCCGGGGACTCCTCCGACGGAGTTTCCTTAAAGGGCTCTACACCGGCCTACGTAGAAGGCAACATCAGGCCGTTAACCGGGTCAGGGGGCCAATCGGGTTCACCATTGTCAGCGGACTCCTGACACATATACTTCGGACTCATACAATAATTAATGCTCAGAAAGGGAGAGGACAGAGAGAAAAGAACATTTTCAAATAACGTGAAATTATATTTACCAAGAATGGTGTGAAAGACCAACCCCCTGGCCAAAGGGCTGGTAAGGGTCCCCGGGATAGGTCAGGAGACAAAGACTTCAGGACAGGATTCAGAACAGGATAGATGATCTCTCTAGAATACCGACTAATTGCGTTGCACCCCTCTCTGACACTCTCTTCCTCCTCGAGATTCTTCTGCGATCTTCTGATCTAACCCAATTAAGTTAGGATAGAAAGTTCTTCTTCAGCGTCTGCATTCGAGTCTTCATCAGCACCTCACAGCATCTCTCCAGCAACAGCATCCCCGACTCTCAGACAGCATCCCGAGCTCTGCACCTTCTTCTTCTTCTTCCTAACTAACTAAAGCTACCTTAATTATACCTTCGTATACTCATGTTCCACCCACTAAAGTTACAATATCTTAAGAATACGAAATGATCATCACATCATGCTTACATGTCACTATATTCTGTTAAACCATTGTTCGCAAACCCATCCCCTTAATTTGTATTCAAAACTTTATTCCCATCCACTACATGTAACAAATTTGCAACATTAATGACACTACGAAGAATAGAACATCACATCGCTGAACTTTTCACCATCTGTTCCCAGGACATGGCGCTCCAAATTTGGCCTCCATTCAAGTGCTTTGTCATTGACCTTCATAGCTTCACTCAGTAGGCATGCGCAGGCGTTGCGTCATTTCATCTAGTCCGGTTATCCGAGAGAGGCCCAAATGCACACTAATAATAAAGTCAAAAGACAAATGTTATTTTCACAAAATAAATTGTCTCACTGTATACCTCCCACCTCTACTCTATTCCCGTTCTCTTATTAATACTTTCCCTGCATTAGCATTAGTAAAATAGCCTGTTTTAGTTTCAGCTAAGCAGATGCCATGCACGCGAGTCTTCAAGACTCCATTTTAGTGCCTTCTGCTCATGCGCTAGAATTTCCCTCCAAGCGTTAGCTCGTCATATTGCGTAGATGCAGTTGACGCAAGCGCACAACAGTTTCCCCGTTTAAAGCGGTATTAGTCCGTTTTCATTGTTATCCGCGTTAGTACACACATAAGCAAGCTTCGCTAACACACGTGTCCATGTGGTGCGTATTAATTATTCACAAAACATGGTTAGTAACTTTGTTAATGAGTTAAACGAGCGGATTGCCTCTGAGCAAGTCTCTTTCTTATGAGACCTTGCTCCATCAGTAGCAAATATCTGGGAATGCGTCAAAACCATGTGCCTGCCCAGGTCAGGCGCACCGGTTGTTTTTGTGTAGTAAGGTGTCCCTTCCTGCACAAACAAAACCCATTTTCAATGCAGGCACCCTTGCACAATGGGAAAAAGAACTAAAAAAAGATGACTTAACCAGTTTTTGGGGAGAAACCGGGCATAGAGACGTAGGGGCTTTGGAGTCCTGGATCTGGGCAATAATGACTTCCAATTTCCCTCAGAAGAACTAAACTAACCCAACTGCAATTTGCTGTGGTCATCGAAAAGGGGTAAAAGGGTTCAAAGCTAGACAGAAATGTCTTCATAGGCTATTTGGTCAGATGGGTGTTGGCAGCCAAGCAGAATAACATTTGCATATTATCTGAGTCACTGGGAAGTAATTACCTTTCTCTGTATCCATGCTGTGCTGCTTGCCTTTCGTGCATGAGCTCAGAGAAATTCTGAGTTAAATGTATGTGCTTTTAGTAATGATAATCCATAAAAACAGGTGTTCAGCTTGGCTCTGAATGAACAGACATGTTAATTGAATGGCACCTTGGCTCCTCAATGCATTTTAATGGCAGGCCTCTATCCTGATATAAGACACAACTTTATTAAATTATAGTTCCAACAACTTGACATCTTTAGCCAGGTCTTCCTCCCAAGAAGAGGATTTCTCCATCTTGAATTTGGAAGCACAATGCTTTGTGGGACAAGAATATGCCACACTTTGATAACACTGGGTGTAGTTCGCGTAGTAGCGCTATGCGTAGCTACGCGAAGTGCACTTCGCACTACGCGAGCTACGCGTAGCACTACGCGAACTGCGTAGTGCGGTAGGAAATGCTGTTCGCAATGATTGCACAGTGCCGGATGCTTGTCCGCACTGTGCAATCATTGCAAACGGCATCTTGCACAGTGCAAGCGGTCATTTTCTGCCGCTCGAGAAGATTTGTACTCGAGCTGCAGTTTTCTCAACGCGGACTGGTAGTTTCTCATCGCGAGCGGTCGCGAGCATGCGCGACCACTCGCAATGAGAAACCTGACCTCCCCGCGTTGGGAATCTCGCCGGAGGTTTATTTTCCACGCTCGCGATCGGCAACTTGATGTTGCTGATCGCGAACGAGAAAAAGTCTCGCCGGGATGTCATTTTGCTCGCTCGCGGTCGCCAACTTGACGTTGAGGACCGCGAGCAAGCAAAAAAGGCCCGCTACGCTACGCGTTTTTGCACTGTGCTACGTGCAATTCACGTAGCGCGTAGTTGCGCAAACTACGCGAGCGTAGCGTAGTTTTCCGCCCAGGCCTACACTTTGAATGAAGCTGTCATGCTTTTGGGTGGCACTCTGCACCTCATTGGACAGGGGTGCCCCCCTGCTTGTCACTACATGTCATCGAATAAATATTTGAGAGCTGCATAGCAACTCAGATCTACTGCATGAAACTACAAGGAAAAGAAGGACTGCCTTACTGAAACCCTGGTCTGCACCCCACAGGATTATACTATGAAGGACTGCACCTCCTGCACACTTGGAACTACAGCCATGAGGACTTTGGCTTACATCAAAAAGGATTAAGGAGTGGACTCCCTGAAAGCAACAGGTTAACAGATCTTACCTGCACCATCTCCCTCAAGACGTCCCCAGCCTGGAGTGCGTCCAGTAAACGTTTAAGGATTTGGCCAGGTGCATTGTGGGAATTGCAGTCCCAAACTTCCAAGGACGATTTCAGAGCTTTTAGACATTTGGATTTGTGTTTTGGACACTTTGAAACCTCAAAAGGTTTGGAGAAGTTTGCAGCAACCTTTGGAAAAAGCGCCATAAGTGGACCGACCTGACGTTGAGCGTCAGGCCAACTACGTCCAACTGTGACCCGGCCTGCATTTCAGATTCATCCTGTTGAAAGCTCCAGAGCTCAATCTTCCAGCAGTTGAACGTGGGATCTCACTGAACCAATCCAGGGAACCTGCTGCCAATCCGGCCTAACAAAGAGCCTTGCTTGCCGTCAAGAGAAAATCCTCCAGAAAAGTTCCTCAATGTGAAGGTAAAATTTTGACCGGGGCCTCCTGCTTAGTGTATCCGACTAGGGCTCCATCGCAATTTGCCTCAAACTTTGACTTCATCCTGGCCACGCCCCCATGCGAATGAGGGAATGCCCTCTGATGATAGCGCTGACAATTTATGTGTGCCAGGGCTATCGGTATTACAGAAGGGGACGCACAATCGTCTGCGACCCCTTCTGTAATACCAAAGTGCCCCAGGGGAGCTCAAAGCAGGCAAAAATGCCCATATTGCCATCGGGGCACTTCTGTAATATGGCCCCAGATGACCCAAGTTGGTGATACATGTTTTTAAGCACTAGAAAGTGTTCAATATTTAAGAATTCATATCTCTGGTTCCCTATATTGGATGTTTGTTGTTTTGATGTAATTTTAAAGATAAACATATTTCTTATCTTTGTAATTTGGTGTGAGATTTTTATTGAGTGTTTTGGCTTACTTATTTAATATATTGGTGTTTTTAAATGCTTTACATACCTGTCTCCTGAGTTACGCCTGCCTGCTCACAGCCAGCTAACAAGGGTTGAGCCAGGGGCTTATGTATTGAGACCTTGCCTGGACCTTATATTGTGTTGGTAGCCTTGTTGCTAGTGGTAGGTGCATACTTACCACTACTAATAATCCACCTTCCAACACATGTTTACTAAAATGCAGATAAAATATCAATTATTCTTAAATGCTCCACGTCTTTCATCCCTACTCATCACCTCCTTAAATAAGCAACCAAAACATAGAACCATCCCCTGGCACTCTCTCATATGCCTAAGATGGCTAACATGTTACAGCACATGCACAACCCTGCTCAGGCACAGCCCTGATTCTGACTAGAAAACTGCCAATTACTCTATGCAGCCACGTACGTACCCTTCAATCAGGGTGAGAAATTCAGCAGCCCAAACCCTGCTGCAGTAGAATTGGAGAATCACAGGGTCCATATCTTAATAACGTGACATGTTTCAGATCCTGTAGAGAAACTGTCACTCCTTTAGCAAGCAGTCCCATACACTATCTCTGGTTCTCCTGCCTCTTCAAAAAAATTATCGATTAGTGAGAAGAAACTGAAGGATAACTCTGTGCCTGCATGTAAATATATTGCATAATTACAAGCACAAAGTGGGCAAATAATTAGCAGATGTGTGCCACATAAAACACATGTACCATACTATAACATAAAGTGATTATTGTAGACAGGTTCCATGAGAAACAAGCACAACTTTCCAAAGTATGCCCAACCTTTCACAAATGGCATCTAAAATACCCACAGCATTCAGCTATCAGGTAACAGGTGGAATAAAACACATATTTAACCGGCACAGTTCAGACCTCTTCTAGTGCTGGCTCAAGCACAGGCAATTTTGAGCCATGGCACAAGGGTGTCTGTGATATGGGCAGAAATGGTTTTGTGCAGGAAAGAATACCTTCCTGCACAAAACAATCTTTAGTGGCATTACTCTTTCTGTATTCAATAAACATGGAAAGAGGAAATAACGAGAAGAGATGAAGATATTTCCCCTTGTTAATCCTTTCTCTGGTATGCACACCGTTTTGGCACAAACCCAGATTTACTACCTTTAGTAAATCTGTGTTTGCTTCAAAATACATGGGTAGATACGTAGGAACACACATGCCCTGCTCATATAATGCCTATCCCAACGAGTGTAATGCACCACAGTGCAAGGAGCTGCATTGCGTTACTTTTTTTCTACAAAGCCACACAAGGCAAAGCAATTCGGCTGTTGCATGGCCTTGTAAATCTTGACTAGCTTAAAAGTAGTTAAGCCAAAAGCCTAAATGCGTCTAAGCTCTTAGCATTTGTACTTTGGGCTGTACATTAGCTGTCTGAGCTAAATATGTTTGATAAAAGAATAAATCCTATGCTCTCTTGTTTGAACTTTGAAGGACCTGGGTTGTAATAGTGCTGCATAGAGAGGACTCTCAGAGAGCACAGAATGTCACTAGTGGAGGCATATGCTTGACGCTTTTTACTGAAATCAGTAGAGTGATACAGGTTTTCGGGCCCAAGTAGGACTTGCAGGCTTTGAATATGAATGCTTGTGTATTAACAGAGTGCAAATCATTTTATGTTGGTGCACTTTCAGATGCTAGTTTTGCATTAAGGAGAGATGTCTTCTTTTGTATATGATCTACTCGTATAATCTGGACTGGGATGCTAAAGCCTCTTCCTCTGATTTATCACTCAGATGTGGATTGTGGCCAACATTCTGGCTACTCCCAGAGCTCTCTAGACGCTCTGTAGGTGTTATTTAGTCCTAAGGTAACTCAGTCATTTGTCATGTAGGCCCTGATGAACTGGGCAGAGAACTCTAATCTGAATTTAGTCTTATGCTCTCATGCAGAGGAGAAATATTTTCCCCTCTGGCACGTGGCTAATTTAAGCATACCAGGCTTCATTCTGATTTCTGTATTCTACTTCAACTGCAACATATTAATCACAGATTTGGGATGCTCTCAATAAGACTCTTTTCATACTCTAGTAAAAAATCATTCATATCCCCAAAACTGATTGGCCTGCTATACTGGGTGATGTAGTAAATCATTAGTTCAAGTTCTAGAGATGAACAACTATATGATTTACTACTTGATTAATCTGGTGGTGCATGGGGAGTTACTCATCCAGATTTACAACTAGTTTGTTACTTCCTTTTTAGAACCCAGCCTGATAGTGCATCATGGTCGACATCCATGGGTGTGACGTAATAAATTCAGGCCTAGGATTTCCTCAAGTTTAGCCTCATGGAAATTCCCAAGTTCTTGGTTGCTTTGTTTAGTCCCTAAAGAGCACAAGCTAATTGATAATGGACCCACTGCCATAATGTCTGGCTGCTTGAACATAGGCCTCACCCTGAATGCCCTCTCTTACTGTAGCCAACGTATGGAAAAATACGCCAGACATGTTTTTCAAATATTTTGGAGCCACAGTTTGTTGATGTCTACAACAGATGATGATCCAAGCTTATTTTACAAATGTGATGACTGTTTCTGTTTCTGAACAATGTCCACTGCAAATCCACCTATTCAAACCTGCTGTAATTCCTACAACCTTTGATTTACTTTACTCCTACGTAGCAACTATCACCACCCAAAGAACACCTCTTCTGTGATATGACCCACTGAGTCACATAATAATGATTGCCAAGAATGAGATCCAACCAACGAGGAAAGCTCTTCCTATCTAATATGCTTCAATATTATGAGTCGGAAACACAAAGACAATCCTCACATGTGATTATGTGATAATTCAAAGGACAGATCACTCTAACAATAGAGATCCAGCAAATATAGAGTCAACCTAATATTTCAAACTACAGTCATCACTAATGGAAAAGATTATTTATAATCTCCACAACCTAGCCTTCATGTCCAAGATTTCAAGAGGCCAGAGGGTCCGTGACACAAGCCTTGCTATGATCCCAGGCAGTAACAGCCCTAACATTCTCTAAATTAAATTCACAAGGGCTTGCTTGATGACCATGCCATCCCATATTGTCTTGATTTTCACAGCATTGGCTTCCCCTTATACCGGTAGCACCAATTTGAAGATTATCCAATACACCAAACAATAGCCCAGAAGAGGATCCCCAGTGGCTTGCCAGTGAGAACATGCCAGTAACACCACTCTTGAAACCACCTGCTAGGTGGAGGTGGCCTCTATTAAGTATTGCCCTCAAAGTTAAGGAAAGACAAACAATTTAGGCAGGTTCTCTAATGCAAGCCAGGTGAGCAAGAGACAAATGTTAAAAGCATTGGTCCTGTCCCAACCCACCCACTAACCGCATCAGGAAAAACACAAAAAATCCTTGTCAAGCATAAACTAACTACACACAAATCAAACATCAAACAATACACCCTACACCTCTAGGCTCATGGAATACAGACAGAGCAACAGCAAATTTAAAAATGTTCATACCAATACATATGTCACTGTCTTACAAAGCCTTGGTGTCCATGGTATGCTTGAGAAAGACAGCTGTCAAAGTCCATGCATCAATAAGATGTGGATCTCAAACAGTGGAACTACTTTGTTTAATGAGTTTGCTAACTCTGTATTTTAAAATCATTGACAATACTAGGGTGTTTGGAAGGGGTGGAAGGGAAACACTGATCCATATAATCTCCTGAATGGGAAGTGTCAGAAAACTGGCTATTTGGGGAGGGGGTTTGTTACTAATTTAGTAATAACACCCAAAGTAGGTCTACAAGCAAGTTTCTGAGAACTTCTTGATAGCCATGGCACCTGTATCAGGCCACTCCCAGCAAAATGCATGTTTAAAAAAAGCTGTCCTAACACTTATGAAGTCAAGAAAACCGAACAATAACATTCCCAAACCAACAGAGAAAATTCATATGAGCATAAAGACAAGACAATTATTATGATTGGAGAAGGAGAACCAGAGATATGCATTTTTAAAGTTTTGAGGCAAAAAATACTATCTGATTGTAGTTGACCAAGACCTAGGCATGATTTCAGGCTGCCTGTGATGTAGCGGAGGTCAGATTCACCAACCACATGCCCTGTCAAAGAATTTCCTTTACAACTTAGGGCCATATTTATGACACAGTTGCATCGCTCTTGCACCACACAACGTGGTGCAAGAGCAACGCAAACCTTTAGTCATATTTTTGAAGCCTCGCAAAGCCACTTTGTGTGGGTTTGAATGGCTCTAAAAATATGGAGTAACGCAATGCAACACAAACTGATGTGCTGCGTTACTTTGCCTAGGTAAACGTTCCATGGGCGTTGCGTGGGAATTCCCACGCAACTCTCATGGTTTTTGATGCATTTTCAGATTTCCAAGAACTTGTCAACTTGGGACTGTGCCAAAAAGGTACGCCTCCCCAGGAGAAGCGTAACGAGGAATAATATCTTTTTTTTCTTGTTTTTTCCTCTTTCTATGTGTGCTGCAATAGAAAGTGGAAAAAGCATCAGAGGATTGTTTTTGTGCTGGATGGTGCCCCTTCCTGCACAAATAAATCCTGCCTACAAATAAGGCACCCTTGCAAGGGAGCTGGGTTTACACTAGGCTGCCAATACGACACCAGCCCAAAGAAAAAGGACAGGAATGTGCAGTACTGAATAAATATGCTGCATTCCTGCCCTTTCCGTGTGACGCAGGTCAGTGCAGCAATGTGACTTGCTGTGCAGCCCAGTGCCATAAAACTCATAAATATGCACCTCATTCTCTGAAATGCAAGTCAAAATCCGCCAATGGGGCAAGGCCCAAGGTTGAGGCTGTAGAGAGTCCCTCGAAGTCAGATATGTCAGAATCAAGCTCCAACTGAAGCTGTTGATTTTGGACCCAAAAACCCTAAGCAGTGCAAAGTTGAATTTCAAAGCCACAAGGTTGTTTTGTCATTATTTACTGCCTCCCACTGATCCAAGGTTTTACTTTCAAACTTAGCCACTTGTTTGGTTCCCAAAATCCTCCAACAAGGAAGGCAAGGCAGGAAGCTGTAGGTGGGCATGATTCTACGATGCCCAGTACCATTCCTCAAGGTTGCACTGAACCTAATTTCTGGACCGGAAAAAGCTCAGAGTGGGACAAACTAATTTCTTTGCCTGCCTTTGGTGTGGTTTTCCTTGGTAAGCCTTAGCACCTTTCCTGATCCTCCAGAGGTTGAAACATGTTTCAATTACCACTTTTCTTCATCTGCTATGAAAGTTCCTTCTGGTCATTTGTGAAACCCTAGGCTTTTAGGCCAGTTTTTTGTGCACTAGGTCTCTCTGCTGCTAGAGCTCATGCAGTGTCCATTCTTCTGTGGTCTGCTGAACCCTATTGGAGGCAGCTGTCTTTCTGCTTTTAGTATCCCTTGCGTAGGCAAACAGGAAGTAATCCTGTCCTCTGTTCTGCCAGCTGTCGTGTACCCTTACAGATTGTTAATTCCTGCCAGTTGGCCAGTTGCTAAATCCGGGCAAGCTGTTCACAACACCCATGCCTTCCAATGAGACCAAAAGACTGCCCTCTGGAGAGCAAGGTTGTAAACTCCAACTAAGAATGTTTTTTTGGGCCCCTAGTTTTTTAAGACAGATCTGACTTAGGCAGATCAAAGTACAATTTATAAATTTAGCTATCCACTAAAGCTATCAAAAATCACAATTACATTACAGTTTTAAAAATAATTGGAAAAAGCTTTCAATAATTTCTCTAGCATTCTATCAAGTGAAGATGTGTAATCTGGCCCCGATTTGCTAAGATTTTGCCTACGGTTGAGTCACTTTTTTGACGCAGACCCAACGCAAAATCAATTTTGATACTTACTAAGCCATGCAAACCCTGATTTCTGTGGCTTCTTAAAAAGAGCAATATAAGGCAGAAAATATCACTGCCTTCTGTTAGCTTGTGTTGAGGAGGCTCTAAATGGGTGGAGCATTTCCGTTCCCATGCATCTACCCATGTATTTTGATGCAAACCCATATATTCAATTAAGTCAGTAAGCATGGGTTTGCACTAAATGTGTGCGCCTATTAAAGGATGGCGTAACGAGGAGAAATATCTTTATTTCTTGTTGCTACTTCCTCTTTGCATGTTTGTTGCATTCTGCAGCACACATACAAAGAGTAATAAGATTCTAAGAATATTTTTGCACAGACTATGTGTAGACCTCACTCCTTCCAAAGATCCATGCCCCATTGGTCGGGCAAGCCCCTTCTATACACAGTCAGGGCTCAGTGTGCAGGCTGTGCATAGGGCAAACTCTCTCCAGGCACTCGAGCCATTGAATGATACATAAACTAATGTTATAAGTCCCAAAAAACCTGAATTACGCCAGTCATAGTTTAGTTAACTAAATATAACTTGAGCCCCCATCGTGTACTTTTTATGACCTCACATATTACAATACTAATTACATGATAAATAACATTTTTAATAACATAGCTGATTATATTTAATTAACATTTGCTGAAATTACTAATGAGATCGCCCAATGGCTCTGACAGTGTTCTTTAGACTTTGTAAACAAGGAGTAATACAACAACCTAAATTAATGGTGGGACTCTAATAAACTTTTCTGTAACCTTTCAAAAGATGGAAAAGAAAATGGACATTTAAAAAATGAAGCATTTTTTATGGTTGTCATTGTTTTTTTACTTGTTCACCCAAATGATGAGTGCAGTGGATGTAGGTCACATGCGGAGAGCTGGCCGCCATACATCATTGAACCATGGGCCCTTTGGTAAACCTGTGCTGTGAAGGGATGAAGGCTGAGCAATTAAGGCAGGGGCCTCCAACCTTTTCTGTAGTGTGAGCTACTTCTGATCAGTGAAAATCATCATGAGCTACTGAAGGCTAAGCAACTCGCGCATTGTTACCAGATGCCCTTACGCCCAGCCTAATTGACTTTAAGCCTAACGTCCATTGGCTAGATACTACGGTTTGACTAGGGGTACTATGACAGGACTCCCATGTGTGTCAGTGAGAGAGTGGTGTTTGAGGATGTATGAATATGTGTGCCTATGAGTGGGATAAATTTGTACAGGTGACTGAGAGACTGTGTCATATGTACTTGTGGCACAGGACATACCTTTCTCCATATGTGCCTTTTACATTTATAACACAAATGGAAGAAATTTAAAGTGCAGAAAAATGTTCTGCAAAAATTGTCAGAACATGGAACAATTTTCTGCACTTTAAATTCTTACAACTGAAAATAATGCCTGTATTTTTCACTTATAAATATGGCACTATATCAAGAAGAATTTACTGAAGAGTGATATATTTTTTATATGGATTCCATAAAACTCATCATTTAACTTGTCTCCCATTTCAATGTCTCATTACCAAACACTAAACATCTTTCTCCCAGTGGACTGAATATATGGTGCCATATTTATACCAGAAAAAATAAATTTGTTTAAATGGAGGAATTTTAAGTGAATAAACATGCTTCATAAAACATTAAGACACATTTGGCTTAATTGAAAGTGGAGAAACACATTAATACTTAATATTTCATAGAAATAGTTAACTTCACTTTAATTTCTCCCATTTGAAAAAAATGACTATGTTTCAGTTATAAATATGACACAGTGTCAACTGGCTATCTGGAGCCAAATACCTGAAATGAAAAGTTAATCATTAAGATAATTTTTTATTTTAATTTTCTCCCACTCAAAAGCCTTCAGAAACATCATTTTGCTCTCATGCCTTTTTTTATTCACCAGTTAAATACTTCAGTGCTTCAGTTCTTCACCTCTGTGACCCTGTTTGGCCCATACATCAGACTGAGCACTGTTCATTATCAGGCTCTGCTATCTGTAGCCTGAAGATAATAATGTAAATTAAACACAGCTTGTCCTTAATGTTAAAAGATAAAATGCAAACCGGTGCTTACTTAAAAATTAATTCAAGCCACTACTTTGAAGGTGTCTCGGAGCTACTGGTATCTTGTGATCGACTGGTTGGAGACACCTGAATAAAGGCATAAGGTGGTCATGGAGGGGTGGGTGCAGGGTCTGCCATAGACGAGGCCCATGTTTCTAGTGTGGATTCCTCCTGCTTCTCCATGAAGGAGATAAGAGTGCAACTGATTCAATGTTAAATGTGGTAAAGTGGGCAAGAGTAGGTAAGGTGGATAGCCTGGCCTGTTTTGGACTGAAAAAAGATTATTACAGAGGCAAAACATAAGGCCAGCCAAATGTTAGATGGGATGTTTACTAATAGCACCAATATTACTCTGGAAAAAGTACTTCCGCTTTCTTGGACTGACCACAGTGCTATCTTTTTCAAACTCCTACTTCCGGGGCAGAAGTGCCCTCTTATAACAGACTGTCTGCCATTAAGACCTGAGTGTGGCACAAAATTAATAAAACTGATTTAGAAGAGGCCCTACACAGACATCCCCCTATAGTAGATTGAGATAATAATAATGAGGCAGACAATTTTGATCGCTGGGTCAGTTCGGCATTCAATCTCGTGGCCCCAGAGAAATCGATAAAATATCGTAGGTATCAACCTTCAGCCCCATGGTATTCTGCTGAACTTAGAAGTATAAAGTCCAAGTGCAGATGCTTAGAATGTACCTGGAGGCAAGATTGCCAATCTTACTCTCGTCCTTACTAACTTTTGGATGGGTCATCATTACCCTCCTAACTATTTTTTCTATATTCAGTAGAACGCCCAGGCTTCAATGCCTCTTCTCCCCTTCTGACTTTTCATAGATCTTGCTCCAGGTTGCTTATCAGCTCCCTGTGTTTTGTACTTTTATTTTATTATTTTTTATTGTATTCTCCTTTACACCTTTTTTCTTTCTTTTTACCCTTCTTTTTTCCGCACTTAGGAATTCAGAATCCTTTTGAATCCTTTATTTACCCAATAGCGGTAACCATTAAAGTTTGTTCTATTAGTTTCCTCCGCTGACAGTTGCGGTCTAGTCTTTCCTTCTAGCTGCCAGTATTTAAAGGCACTTCCGGGTCAGCACTCTGTCCATTTCCGGAACAGAGGTGAACCAGTGCCTGCATTCTGCATAGCACACCCGCTAGAGGTAAACCAGCTTTGTACTATTTAGTATTAACAAAACCCCCGTTTTGCTACTGCCCTTTATTTAGGGTTTTAACTAACCCCCTCAAACCTTAGCTCATTCTAATTACAGGTCTTGTTGAAGCGGCGGACCTGCCCCTCAACACGAATACAGGCACTTACTTTCTGGGATCTCCGTTACATCGGTAAGATCCTATCGTGCCACACGTCCTATACTTTCATTTGAGTCACACATGCGCGCCCTATACTCAAGAAGTAATTTCCCTTTTTTTCCCAGGAGCTTCCCTGTTTCTTTTAACACTACCAAGGACTTCTCCGTTAATTGTTATTTCCTCAATCCAGACCAGCCGGGTCGGAATTATCACCGGCGGAGCGGTGAGGAGCTTCATTTTTACTCCTTTCTCTTTAAGTGTCGACCTTTACGTAAAAAATGTTTTCCCCATATTCATATTATTTTTTCATTTAGATTTCCCAAAGACATCTACGCTTTCTCATACAGGTAGCCCACTTTATTTTCCTTATCTCCTTCCTTCTTTCTCTATGGCATCCTTGCACCCTGCAATTATGCGGCCCTTATTTGTTAAGTGCTTACACTCCTTTTTTTCAGGCCCTGTGA
This sequence comes from Calotriton arnoldi, assembly GCA_963921515.1. NCBI lineage: Eukaryota > Metazoa > Chordata > Amphibia > Caudata > Salamandridae > Calotriton > Calotriton arnoldi. The sequence continues at coordinate 966,989 of CAWUFW010006083.1, forward strand.
AACCACCCCTTTACCTTACGGTTCAGTCATTACTTGAAAAATGTCCTTGCAGTACTGTATGCATTGTTTCTATATTTCTCAAACAGGTACACATTTTGGAGCATCACATGTCTAAATGTTTCCAATCATGAGCCTTGATTCACCTCATGGCACCATGTTTATTCACCTCACCACGCACCACGTTATTGCTTTTGCTCGGGCGCCGCTCCCTAATGCAATTTTTATTCTCCAGGGTTTTTATACAAATACCCACGCCATCTTGTACTGTCACGCGTTGTCTTCATCAGGTCTGTGTTGTTTTTTTCTGTGTGAAGTCACTATTATATGCCTCTACACTGTTCTTTTAGGGTTTCCACATGTAATGGTGATCTATTGTTTTGGTTCTCCACAACACCAGGAGCTGCTCCAATGCAGCTTTGTATTTTGCAGGTTATATGTTTACATTACTTTTTTGTATCCTTCCCAGCCCTGAAGAAGTCACGGGATAATTCCCATTGTGACGAAACACGTGTTGGCTGGTTGTGTCCCTTTACGATAAATACTAAACAACTAAAGAGACTTTATACTACTTGAGTGGACCTTACATGATAACTCTCCAAATGCACGAGACTGTATTAACCATTATTTTCACTCTATAATGTGTGCCCAGGACATTGCTTTTCTAATCACAGCTTGTCCTTAATGTTAAAAGATAAAATGCAAACCGGTGCTTACTTAAAAATTAATTCAAGCCGCTACTTTGAAGGTGTCTCGGAGCTACTGGTATCTTGTGATCGACTGGTTGGAGACACCTGAATAAAGGCATTAGGTGGTCATGGAGGGGTGGGTGCAGGGTCTGCCATAGACGAGGCCCATGTTTCTAGTGTGGATTCCTCCTGCTTCTCCATGAAGGAGATAAGAGTGCAACTGATTCAATGTTAAATGTGGTAAAGTGGGCGAAAGTAGGTAAGGTGGATAGCCTGGCCTGTTTTGGACTGAACAGATTATTACAGAGGCAAAACATAAGGCCAGCCAAATGTTAGATGGGATGTTTACTAATAACACCAATGTTACTCTGGAAAAAGTACTTCCGCTTACTTGGACTGACCACAGTGCTATCTTTTTCAAACTCCTACTTCCGGGGCAGAAGTGCCCTCTTATAACAGACTGTCTGCCATTAAGACCTGAGTGTGGCACAAAATTAATAAAACAGTTTTAGAAGAGGCCCTACACAGACATCCCCCTATAGTAGATTGAGATAATAATAATGAGGCAGACAATTTTGATCGCTGGGTCAGTTCGGCATTCAATCTCGTGGCCCCAGAGAAATCGATAAAATATCGTAGGTATCAACCTTCAGCCCCATGGTATTCTGCTGAACTTAGAAGTATAAAGTCCAAGTGCAGATGCTTAGAATGTACCTGGAGGCAAGATTGCCAATCTTACTCTCGTCCTTACTAACTTTTGGATGGGTCATCATTACCCTCCTAACTATTTTTTCTATATTCAGTAGAACGCCCAGGCTTCAATGCCTCTTCGCCCCTTCTGACTTTTCATAGATCTTGCTCCAGGTTGCTTATCGGCTCCCTGTGTTTTTGTACTTTTATTTTATTATTTTTTATTGTATTCTCCTTTACTTCTTTTTTTTTCTTTTTACCCTTCTTTTTTCCACACTTAGGAATTCAGAATCCTTTTGAATCCTTTATTTACCCAATAGCGGTAACCATTAAAGTTTGTTCTATTAGTTTCCTCCGCTGACAGTTGCGGTCTAGTCTTTCCTTCTAGCTGCCAGTATTTAAAGGCACTTCCGGGTCAGCACTCTGGAACAGAGGTGAACCAGTGCCTGCATTCTGCATAGCACACCCGCTAGAGGTAACCCAGCTTTGTACTATTTAGAATTAACAAAACCCCCGTTTTGCTACTGCCCTTTATTTAGAGTTTTAATTAGCCCCCTCACACCTTAGCTCATTCTAATTACAGGTCTTGTTGAAGCGGCGGACCTGCCCCTCAACACGAATACTTTCTGGGCTCTCCGTTACATCGGTAAGATCCTATAGTGCCACACGTCCTATACTTTTATTTGAGTCACACAGGCGCGCCCTATAATCAAGAAGTAATTTCCCTTTTTTTCCCAGGAGCTTCCCTGTTCCTTTTAACACTACCAAGGACTTCTCCTTTAATTGTTATTTCCTCAATCCAGACCAGCCAGGTCGGAATTATCACCGGCGGAGCGGTGAGGAGCTTAATTTTTACTCCTTTCTCTTTAAGTGTCGACCTTTCCGTAAAAAATGTTTTCCCCTTATTCATATTATTTTTCATTTAGATTTCCCAAAGACATCTACGCTTTCTCATACAGGTAGCCCACTTTATTTTCCTTATCTCCTTCCTTCTTTCTCTATGGCACCCTTGCACCCTGCAATTATGCGCCCCTTATTTGTTAAGTGCTTACACTCCTTTTTTTCAGGACCTGTGAAACCACCCCTTTACCTTACAGTTCAGTCATTACTTGAAAAATGTCCTTGCAGTACTGTATGCATTGTTTCTATATTTCTCAAACAGGTACACATTTTGGAGCATCACATGTCTAAATGTTTCCAATCATGAGCCTTGATTCCCCTCATGGCACCATGTTTATTCACCTCACCACGCACCACGTTATTGCTTTTGCTCGGGCGCCGCTCCCTAATGCAATTTTTATTCTCCAGGGTTTTTATACAAATACCCACGCCATCTTGTACTGTCACACGTTGTCTTCATCAGGTCTGTGTTGTTTTGTTCTGTGTGAAGTCACTATTATATGCCTCTACACTGTTCTTTTAGGGTTTCCACATGTAATGGTGATCTATTGTTTTGATTCTCCACAACACCAGGAGCTGCTCCAATGCAGCTTTGTATTTTCTCTATAACGTGTGCCCAGGACATTGCTTTTCTAATCACAGCTTGTCCTTAATGTTAAAACATAAAATGCAAACCGGTGCTTACTTAAAAATTAATTCAAGCTGCTACTTTGAAGGTGTCTCGGAGCTACTGGTATCTAGTGATCGACTGGTTGGAGACACCTGAATAAAGGCATTGGGTGGTCATGGAGGGGTGGGTGCAGGGTCTGCCATAGACGAGGCCCATGTTTCTAGTGTGGATTCCTCCTGCTTCTCCATGAAGGAGATAAGAGTGCAACTGATTCAATGTTAAATGTGGTAAAGTGGGCGAGGGTAGGTAAGGTGGATAGCCTGGCCTGTTTTGGACTGAAACAGATTATTACAGAGGCAAAACATAAGGCCAGCCAAATGTTAGATGGGATGTTTACTAATAACACCAATGTTACTCTGGAAAAAGTACTTCCGTTTACTTGGACTGACCACAGTGCTATCTTTTTCAAACTCCTACTTCCGGGGCAGAAGTGCCCTCTTATAACAGACTGTCTGCCATTAAGACCAGAGTGTGGCACAAAATTAATAAAACTGATTTAGAAGAGGCCCTACACAGACATCCCCCTATAGTAGATTGAGATAATAATAATGAGGCAGACAATTTTGATCCCTGGGTCAGTTCGGCATTCAATCTCGTGGCCCCAGAGAAATCGATAAAATATCGTAGGAATCAACCTTCAGCCCCATGATATTCTGCTGAACTTAGAAGTATAAAGTCCAAGTGCAGATGCTTAGAATGTACCTGGAGGCAAGATTACAGTGAACAGGGCAAACACAATTACAGATTAGCCCTAGAAGAATACAAAGTGGCAATTAAAGCAGCTAAGATCAGCTATTTCTCAATTAAAATAGGGGCAGCAAAAAACTCTACTATAGAGCTTTTTAAAACTGTTACAACTCTGTCTAACTTCCAACATTGGATTCAATTTTCACCTGATCAAACCTTCTGCGACAAGGTCGCTGACGTTTTTCAGGCCAAAGTGCAAACAGTTTATGAGGAGGTCTCTGGGCACACATCTGCCTCGGCTAAAGATTTGTCAATTGTGTATAATGCCTCCGGTAATGTAACTACCAATGAGCTGTCAAGTTTTTCTTCTTTATCTCCTAAGAGAGTAAATGAAATATTACTATCGACCAAGTCAGGTTCCCCGACTGATCCATGTCCTCCGTCTGTGTTGCATATGGCATCAGACATGGTCAGTTCACATTTGGCCCGGCTCTTAAATAACATTCTTTTGTCGGGGGTCTTCCCTACATCCTGGAAGAAAACTTGCATTTGTCCCATACTAAAAAAAACCTCTTTAAACCCCCAGAGGTTAAAAACTATTGGCCTATATCTTGCTTACCACTCCTTGCTAAAATCTTGGAAAGATCCATGAATGAAGATCTGGTGTGCTATCTGGAGTCTAATGATTTTCTTGACACCACCCGACATGGCTTCAGGCCAAATCACTCAACTGAATCAACTTTAGTTATGGCCACTGAAGAAATCCGCAAACAACTAGACAGTGGGGGGAAGGCCGTTCTCATCCTACTTGATCTCTCAGCCGTGTTCGATACCGTTAATCATCTGGTGCTAACGCAGAGGCTGGAGTCAGTAGGAATAAAAGGGACAGCTCTAACCCTGCTCACTTCCTTCCTTTTGTTGAGGGAACAGAGACTGTGTTGGGGTAATCTTACATCTGAGGTCTTCTCACTCCCCTGCAGAGTCCCTCAGGGCTCAGCATTGACTCCTACTCTATTCAACATCTATGTCGCCCCTTTGGCTAAGCGGATTCAAGCTCATGGTTTTTCGATAGTATCTTACGCAGATGATACACAGATAGTCATATCTATATCTTTGTGCGCAGACTGGGTGGCTGGTCAGTTCCACAACTGTCTGACGCACATCATTAGGTGGATGCATCAAAACTTCCTCAAGCTAAACATGGATAAAATGGAGGTGGTGGCGTTCGGAAAGGGACCTCCATTCTGGAATAATCTCTGGTGGCTGGCAGCTCTGGTGTTACCAAACATTCCCAAATTTCATATCATGTCCAACAGCATTAGGGACCTCCACTGGCTACCGGTCCAGCAAAGGACTAAGTTTAAGGCACTCTATCTGGTGCACTAAGCACTGTTTGGGGGAGGGCCTCGTCACCTACAGAAACTCTTTTCTTGGTATGTTCCGCAGCGGGACCTAAGATCAGCAAATGCTGGGCTTGTTCATGTTCCTAGGATCAGAAGGCCTAGGTGGGGTGGGAGAAGTCTTTCCTATCGGGCTGCGAAACTTTGGAATATGCTGCCGGTTGCAATAAGACTACAATCAAATTGATCCTCTTTCAGGAAGCTGCTCAAGATATGGCTCTTTCTGCCCAAGTAAACAGCAATTATCTCCCTCGCCTTCTTAGATGAAGCACATGTCACATCCAGCGCCAAGACGCCTCGGCATGCATTGCGCTTTACAAATGTTTACTTACTTACTAAGGTGCACAGTAGTTTGAGGATGCTCCGATGATTTAGTGTGTAGCATCTACCCCTTGAGGGGTATTCAGGGCAAAGAATCGTACATCTACCACCTTTATCAGGATCCAGTTGGACCGCCCTATGGTCATTCATACCTTTATGCACGGGTGATACAGTTAATTCTGAAAGTGATTGATTCATTTCCTGGACAATACCAGTGGAGGAGCAACATTTAGCTGTTACCGCAGTTGATGGTATATGGATATGCATCAATGGTGGACCCTCTGTTATCTGAGTGGAAGCATATGCAGAGGTTGCTACCATACTAGTTTTAGCAGGTGGCCTCCTGATGGTTAAAGCCTCTATTTCCTTAGATTTATTCGATTTCTGAAGACTGACAGTTCATCCAGCAATTAGTTAAAAGTGTTGTTCTCTCAGATTCCACCGGGACTTCTGCATTTTCTTGGTTGATTGGCTTAGGTTTTGTTACTAAAGATAATTCTCGAGAATCTACTTTGTTTGTATTATAGGATTGAAAAGGGGAAACAGTTTCTTTGTTGTAAGCTGAATTTCGTTATCAGCTTTTCTTGAGTGGCCATGGGGAACCCCTAAAATGTATACCTAAAAATGACCCCTCAACAGTACACCCACTGGTATATGAATCAGAGACAGTGTTAGACCTCAGTTTCAAGCAGGAATGTGTCCCCAACATAAGGCACTATAAAGTGTATCAAAAATACAGCCAATTAAGGAAGGACTCAATTATTGAGTTATTTCGCAGGAATAGAAATTTAAAATATTTAATACAGAAATTCAAAGTCCCAAATGAGCAGTTGAGCAGCATCCCTAGTAGCACTTCAAAGTCTTCAGGAAAGCTTTCTCGCTCACCCCCATTATCTGAGGTTTATATGCAGGTTTCTTGCACAGGAAAGCATCGGTTTCTGCAAAATCAACATGGTGTGAGCAAAACAATTGCACTTTTAGCAGATCTGACCATAGTTCTATTAAACACTCTATTGCCTTATCATGTAAGCACTACCCCTTTCATGAATATTGATTCTGCTTACTCTATGCTAATGTGTAACATAGAACAGTGTCTCTAAGGGTGTTATTTAAAAGACAATTTATCGGGGGCACAACTAATTGCTACGAGCACTGGAGGTGAAACAGGGAGATAATAATTTGCAAAGACAACGGTAATTTGTTGTATACATTTCTTCATATATTTAAGAAACATGAAAAGCACTGCGTTACATTCAATGGCATGTAACCTGTGTAATATTGTGCCCAAGTGCTCGTGAAATAGTAAACAGTGCAAGTGCCACGTGAGGAAGTATGTACAGTGACAGGGGGGGAGGCGCAAAAACAAAGCAAATTATATACAAGATGTGTGCTTAGAAATACCCATACAATAAATGCAAGTAAATACAAAGTAATTTAAATGGGTATTCTCGAAAGACGGGCGCCGTAAATTTCGCTGTATAAGTCGATGGCGTTTCGACCTGTAGCAATGTTAGGCCATCATCAGGACCAGGTTACAATTAGTTACACGACAGTGTGGCAATGAGAAAGGGAGGCGAGAGCTAGGTGGTCTCAGGCTGAGGGCTCTGGAGATCCAATGGTAAAGTTTCGGGCAAGGACCACTCAGGAATGTGGGTCCAGATGGAGAGGCTGTAGTGATGGCAGCCAGGTGCAGGCGTAGAAGCATGTGCACCGATTGCGACGAGACGCGTCCGGATCAGGGAGTCTGGGGCTGAAGACGTAGAACGAATCCAGAGGGAGGGGATAGCCAGCGAAGGTCTGGCGAAACTGTTTCTGTTCAAAGCAGCGCTGTCGTCAGGAGCGTCAAGGCGCATCCATAGTTTGGGGTGGCAGGGGTATAAATCCACTAATAGTTGCTGGCAACCTGCATATGGAACGAATCCAGAGGAAGGGGGTAGCCAGAGAAGGTCATCCAGAGATGGCAGAGCAAACTACCTACAAGAACAATGGCAAACTATTGCGAATGAATGGAATACACTGAGCTAGCTGTAAGACTTGGGAAACTGCAACATTACTGTGTCTGTGTTGGAAAGTTTTCTTCGAAAACAGCAAGAAAATCAATAGAAATAAACAAACATGGCGGTGCTTGACTGTTCGCTGCAGAAATAATGAACAGTGAACATGTAGAAGAAGACAACCATTTTAAACAAGATGTTGTTGAGGTTTAACTAAGGCATAGATAGCATTAGCCAGAATATGGTACTTTAACAAGTTAAAGCAAACTTGTTTTAAATTCTATAGCACCATATCACTATTCTCATATAACTTATAGAGCAATTCCACATTCTACATGTTGTTAATAATACACAGTTTTAAAAATACACAAAAACTCTAACAATTGCAATAAGCAAATTGTCTCGTTTAGGGAAAAGTATATTTTTCTGTAGTCTGAAAGACTGCAATGCATACATGTACACACTACACAGACAAGGAACATGATCAAACATGACACCAGTACTTAGTTCTGATGGTAAGCACTAACGCTCTCATGCATATCGAGGAATATTTGATATTTCTTATGTTTTGAGGTTGCTTTACCAGTGTTGTAAGGTATCCCGCTTGTCATTACATAAAACTGTATATTACGTGAAATAAATTGTTTTATGTCTATATAGTGCATTGCGAACAATCAGTTGATATCAACTTGAACATGTTTCAGGATGGCGCTTGTTTTTCAGGACCATGTACTCCTTTTTTACCCCTTATCACAGATCACTTTATATTGTCTATGTGGCTGTTTCTCCCCTGATTGTGATCAAGGCATTTGCTGAAACGCATTGACATTGTATGCCATGCTCTATACTTGAGACTAAATGAGTGTTACACAGACCTTTCTCAGAGTGTGTGTTTTCCTTACTTTGAATGGTGGAGAAGTTTGCTTAATTCCACAGGTTCTCACACCAGAACATTCACCACCACCTCAAGGCCATAGGAAGGATTTTTGGGCAATACATCCACACATGCTCTCATTACATGACAGCTCAATAATTGATTGTATATGAGTCATAGTTTTGCATTCTCATTATTAAATCTTCTCCCAAATTCTTTCTGTTTTCCTCCGTCTGAGTCCAGCAGCAACAATTATGTAGTTACAGAATATAATAGATAACAAAGGTAGGGGGAAGAAAGAAAAAATAATTAGAAGAGATAAACTCAGGGAAACTAAAAGCTTACAAAAGAGATAAATAAAATCAACAATTGAGAGTGTATTTTATTAAAGAAAAGTATTCACATTGTTCATTTAAAACAACATTAAAAAAAATATTGCATACACAACCAAGAACTAGGATCATGAAAGACATACGGGCTCCTTAAAGTCCTCTCAGTTCTAGGGAGTTCATTCCAACAATATAATTCACTTTAATATGACATAAGGCCAATCCTCCCTGTGAGAAATTGGGTAGTTTGTTTCTGCGATGTTAGCCCTGCTTTAGGGTAACAACGGTCCTTACGGTGAAAAGAATTAAAATAAAATAACAGAAATCAATTTAAACTTAACACAATGTATTGATATAGTGAATTACATATAGAATTTTATTATCAATCAAAATAGTGGGCAGGAAAAAAATATTACATAATAATGTGCTCAGGCAAGCAAAACACTAACAAATATGACTTTTAAATTATATTTTTAAGTCACAGTTCTGATAACCGCAAAACAGCCCAACAGATTTGAATAAGAAGAGACAATGGGTCTACATGCAATGTCGATGACGTTTCGATCCTTTCTAAATATAAGGATCATCATCAAGACAATTATAAATAAACAGCTGAGGTACATGCTGACTTTGTGGTTCAAAGAAGGAGGACTTCATACATTTTATATGTATATGTCCCTACATACAAAAATCATCCATCACTTTGTAAAATAAGAGCTACAAGGATGGAGGCATAAGTACATGTAGGGCTGCAATAATAAAAAGCTTAGATCCTGCAGACCCCCAACTGAACTGCAAGCTGATGAAATAACCTCTACTACATGAAAAAGTGATTCATAACATTAACGCCCGAGAATCAAATGGTGAGAAGGACACTGAGCTGTGCCTGGCTGGAACCTCTTGACATAGATTTGCTTAAATTAGACAGTGGTTTTTACTTTAGTACTATTTTATTTTTGGACTCTAGGCTATACTAATGAAATGATTTTATCAGTTAATGAGTTGGAACTGAAGCATTTCACTCAGCACTTTATGATAAACACTTGTATGAAGTAGATGGGGGAGCAACATGGGCATAATTGCACTTTACCAGGGGATGCCACCTTTTAAACGAACTCATGTTGTCATCAATTCAATTAATTAATGGTTTGGATTCGCTATATTTGCAGTGTTTTGGTATTTACATTGTATATTGGTTTCTGTAAGTTGATTAGTAACATTGTTAAGGTTTTAATTAACCAAAGCACTAAAGAATCTTTGAAAAAACTGAACCAAGCAGCAATCAAAATCCCTTGCAGGGTGAATCGCAAAAAGTCACTAAATTAACTTGTGATTAACCCTGGATAGCTTAGCTCAAAATGTAGTCAGGCCTAACTTAAAGGCAATGTGTAAAGTATTTATGCAACATGCAAACAGTGATAGAGTGTAACCACAAGAAAAACACCACACAAATTTAGGAAACAAGTGAACATTTTTATAAATTATTAAAAACCAAAACAGCGAAAATCTAAACAGTAGAAACGGAGTAATGAATTTTTAAAGTTTTTAGCAAAAACAAGTTCCTAAAAGATCAACGCAACAACTGTGGACATTCAGTTGTGCTAGACTGGGTCAAAGTCAAAAAATATGGTTGACCGCGTTGGAGCACAGTTTGGATACAAGACCGGATTGGGCCCATCAGCGATTATCTTCTATCTTAGAAGAATTTTCAACAAACATGTCCAGAGAAGGTAATGTTCAGCGGGGCAAGGTTGCAGGCAATGACTGGTGTGGAACTATGACTGTCAGGAAACCTTGGGTTGAAGCTTCAGTGAAGATTTCTACTTTCAGAAATAGTCTCTTTTTTGGAATTTAAAAATCTCCAGCAGGACGAGGCAGGAAGCTGTAGCCGAAGACAGTTCCAGGGGCTAGGGGACCGTTTTGGCAAAGGACCACTTAACCACTTAACAGCAATTGCTGCTGCCGAAAAGAACATAGAGGGAGCAACTGCTAAGGCAAGCCAACTGAAGATACACCTCTGGTAGATCGACAAGCAGGTTGGTCTCAGTCTCTTCCCAGTTCTCAGAGCAGCTTTTAGCTATAATTGTTGTACATGCTCAGTTTTGGATTTTGGTATCTGGGCACCTTTAGCATCACACCAAGGGTCCAAGACTGTTGGAACATCACTTGGGGGTTCAGGGCTCACTCAGGCTGGGTCCAGGTGCGGGTTCAAGATGGAGGGAAATTTTTGTGTCCCTGTGGCTCTGAATAGGAGGCCAGAAAATTAGCCCTCTGAATCACTCTTGCAGTGCTGGGTTCAGGTGAAGGTGCAAGCACAAACAGGAAGGCTGGCCTCTGAGAGTTCAAGGCAGGATCCAGGCAGCAAAGCAGTAGAGCAAACAGTCTTGAAGAATGCACAGCAGATCACAGCAACAGACAGCCTCAGAAAGTCCTTCTGCAGGTCCAGAAAGTCAACTGAAGAGTGGGTCTGAGGGCCCTATTTTTATACGCAATTCTGACTTTAAAAATTGAGTGAAGTTTCCATAGGTTTCAACTTTGAAGTGCATGGAATTTCCTGACTCCCCTGCCCTAGCTCCAAGCTGGAGGCAGTGACAATGTGGTGGTGATAAGCCCTTTGTGTGAAGGCAGAGCACAGCCTATGCAGGTTTAAGAGGGCTGTGCTCAGCTCCCCCCATCCTGCCAGCAGATGGCTCATTGAGGTGCTCCTAATCCCTCTATTGTGTGACTGTCTGGAGTCTAATTGTCAGTTGCACCAAATAATTCTATGCAGGAGAGGCTGCAGTCACCACATGGCTAATAACAGGAAAACTTTCCAAAAGTGGTATTTTCAAATTTCTAATGCAAAATCTGGCTTTACCATTAAAGAGGATTTTTTCATTACAATTTCATAGATACCAAAAATAAAGTGCTGACCTGGTCCCAATCAAATGTTAGCACTTATTAAATGTAATAAGGCTGCCCAATGTTATCCTATGAGACAGGTAGGCTTCACAAAAGTGAAAAACTCTTTTAGGAGTTTTTCACTGCCAGGACATGTACAACTTAAAATGATATGTCCAACCATTTAATTACAATGCACCCTGCCCTATAGGCTACTGCCATGAATTTCCTGTAGGGCCCACTATAGTTTCTACCCTGCACATGTAGTAGGACCTTTTGCTTTGCACACATTATGAAGTAACATGCTTGTTTGTGTGCCATATTGTTATTTCCGAAATAGGCTGCACGTTTTCTTATTCAACTCTACTGCTGGGATTCAGGCTGAACATTTTGTAAAAGGCTAAAAAATTGTGCCCTGTTTTCCTCTGTGGTCAGACACTAATACCTAGACATAATAGAGAAATCCAGCTGCTGTTTTTAAACAAGGCAGTTCTAATCATATGAGATGAGACTTGACGTTCTGAAAAGAGAGAGGAGCATTGCTTGCAGAAAAAAGACCCTGAGACGAAAGAGCTGCGCACCTGAGATATAAACCATCTGAATATGACCACCAGGTATAGGGTCCGGCACTAATCCCAGAGATCTCTAATATATCACTGTGCTCCCATAGTGAGGATAGGCGTAGGCAGATTTGTCATTCGCTATGACAGTGTTTTTCATTGTATACAGTTAATTAATCATGCTAATCACATTACTGACTGCATATGTTTTCTAGTTGAAGCACACTTGCTTCATGATAGAGCATGATAGTTTCAAAGTTCAAAGTTTATTGATAGATCGAAGTAAATGAGTTCATTGTCATACAACAAGAAAAACAATTTGCTGTTCATTGCAATAATTGCATACACTGATTAAAAAACTTTATGGAAATAAGATATAGATGAAAAAGCTCTAACTTATTAAAATTCATAAAATCAAATAATTTAAAAATCACAGAATCGGTAATGTATATATATCAGCACCACTCAAGGTCTCAAAGCAAGAGCCATTATGGTTTCAATAATTCTACAGTCTGATGGTCCAGGTTGTAAAAAGAAAGTTGGAGACTGAAACCACTACCATTTTGATTGTTTTGCTCTTACAGATCCCGAGGGCATTCATTCGATCTGCAATTAACACATTTCTACATAAAGGGCAATCCAACTCCTTCTGTGCAAAATGTATTATGGGCAGAAAAAAAGTAGGTGTTTGTCTGTTTCATCAGTGTGAGTGCAAAATTTGCAACTGAATAAAACATCTACTGAATAAACCCAGGGTGAAGTAAAGGCAGCAATGCCGAGGGTACCGTATCTAAACTGCAGGAACAAACTGTGGGCACCTTGTGGTCTAATGTAATCAAAAAATTCTTCAGCCTTGGGTACAGCTTCATGCATTAAAATAAATGCAAGTCTTTACAAAATACACTAAAACTGTTCACTAAATTTTGCAGCCCCATCCTAGTTTTAGCTATAAGAAGGGTGTTGTCAGCATAGAATAAACCTGGGATTTTCTGTCTCACTAATGAAGGGGAATCATTGATACAATTGGTTAGATACCCTATGCAGTTGTTAATGTTGAGCAAAAAGAGTGCGGGTGCCAAGACATAGTCCTGTCGGACCCCCTTATTGACAGTTACAGGGTCCGTTAGTTCACTCTTGGTAACATATCGAACCCTGCCATAGCTCCCTTAGTGTAGGCATGCAATAAAATGTAATCATTCTTGCAGGACCTCTATCACCTGAAGAGTAGACCACATCTACCATCTGGGAACTAAATCAAAAGACGGACAGAGATCTACAAACACCACAAATAGATCTCCTCCTCCTAGATCCACAGTCTTCCACTTGATCTGCATACATGTAAGTACTTTGTCAATGGAGATAGTTGAAGGTCTAAATCCTGCTTGTAGGATTGAAATTACATTATTCTCATCAATCCATTCCACTAATCAGTCCAAGATTTGTTTACAGAAAACCTTCTGGATGTAATCCACAAGGCTAATTGGATGGAAGTTTATGGATCACTGGGGCTACCCTTTTGAGATATGGCTTATATTGGCCCCCGTCCACGTTTGGGGGATTGGAGCGCCGGCGGTGATCACTTTAGTGATTGTAATAATATATGGCACCCATATACTGGTATTAGATTTATATAGATCACTAGAGATTCTGCCCAAACTAGGGGCCTTCCCTTGTTTAAGTGCATTAACTACAGCCAGGGTTTCTTTTAGTGTGAACTCCAACCGGGCTACAACCTCACAACTATCAAATTGGGGGATCTCTGTATTGTGTTCTAAATCTGAGGGGCAAGAATAGAGATTGCTAAAGTGGGCAGTCCACTCACATGGAAGTATTGAGGACCCGGTAGGGGACTGGGAATTCCCACTGCCATTGCTAACAAGCTTTTTTGGTCATTGTTCTTGCCAGCTTTGCATAAATCTGCCCACAGTTTGTCCCCCAATTTATTTTTCCCTGCCTTACTTTGTGCCTGTAAGTGGCTCTAGGGGTTCTAATCTCTCCAATATCCCCAGCTTTGATTGCTACTAATAAAGTATGCTTAGCCTTACTGCAGCTTTGATTAAACAGCCCACTGTTGCAAATTTGCCTGCCCAAATTAGAAAACCTATACATAAAGTATTTTATCAGTGTGTTATAGAATTCCAAGCTCTCCTTCATGATCTTCACATAATCATCCCAATGCATACGTATGACCTCCATAAGGGCTAGAAGAGACTCATATAATGTGGCTATTGCCCTTGGGGAAAGATTTACAGCCTCCCATTTTACATTTCTACCATCTTTAGTCATTTTAAGTTGCTGTTCGTATTCCCCTGGATTTGGCGAAGCAGCTAAAGTAAGTATTTTACTGATGGAAAGCACTAGAGGGTCATGATCACTTTCATCATGTTCAACCACCTCCATGCCAGTCATATATTTCCATAATCTGATAGCTTATATGACATAATCAATTTGGCTGTTATAAGATCCTCGCCTAAATGTTGGAGCAAGATGGGCATCGGAAGGCAAGCATCCATCGCATGCACAAAGCCTACGTGCCAGGGTGATATCTACCACCTCTAAGGCTGCTCTCTATGAACATCTCCTAAGGGGAGTTTTGAGTTCTAGGATACCCCATATTTGATGTTCCTCACAGGTTATATCATGGGCAACAAAATTTGGCTCGAATGTGAGATTAAAATCTTGCATAATGATTGTGTGACTCGATCCGTTGGAGCCTACAAGAAAGTTGTTCAGTGTATGTAATGTAGCTGACTTGAAGTTTTTTGCCATGGTTCTATTATACAGGTTGTAAAAGTATGGAAATGTTTTGGATCAGGGTATGGACAAGTAAATCACAGGTGCCTCTGAGGGGGGCTTTGGTTGAGTTGTTAGCCCTGCATAATCAAACGGGTCGTATTAAGTGGTTTAGCAAGATTAAAGCCTGGTTCTTAAAAATAGGCCTGGGGCACCTTTGGGAGGACCCAGGGTCCATTACTAAACTTATGGTCCCTCTTGTTAAAAAAAGGTTTTGGGATCAAATGGTCTCGGATAGGGTTGTTCATCTTGCACATGGCACTTTGACCACGGGGTTTCAAAATTTTAAAGGAGTATTCGCCTTTGAAAGGTTTTTGGATGACATTGAACCACCTCAGGCACGAGCTCTGTATGTACAATTTAGATATGGAGCTCTTCTTTTGAATACTAAAAAAAGCTCCTGGGAAAACCTGTCTGTTAATCCACTGTGCCCTCTATGTCATATCCTTCCCGAGACTATTGAGCATCTTTTTTTTCTGTTGCCCTTTTATGCTGATCGTAGGAAAACTTGGTTGGCTCCTGTTTGTCGCACCTTATCTTTTAATTGTCCCTTGGAAGCTATACGTCTATTTAAATCAGACACCACAAGCTGGTTAGTGTTTGCTGTCTCGAGATTTTTAATGTATGCCTGGTGGAAGAGGTCAAAATTGGGTAAATCTGTTTCTGTGTCTTTATCTTGTTAATATAATTTTAACTACGTCCGGTGGTACTTTTTAGATGTATGTATATCTACTATGGATGAAATAAGTGTTTGTTATATTATATTGTATAACTTTTTAAAGGGTTTTTATTGTGTTTTTTAACTGTTTTTATTCTTGTTGTAGTGTATTTAAGATGTGAATGATCATATTTTTGATCGAAATAAATATATATATGGAAAGCCCCCTATCCAAGGAGAGCACCAGCCCATTAGACATTACTGGATCCCAAGTTAAGTTCATATACTGTACAATGAAGTGGCACACTTAACCATACAAGTAAATAGCTTAAAGGATGCCCCATTGCCGACCCACTAGCTAGGATCTAAAAACTCTTGTATACATTTCTATAAATTGGTTCTAGCATCTAGGTTTCAATAAATATTGTAAGCTTTCTTTGTGTCTCTTTTCTGTTTATTGCGTACATGTATGAGTGAGAGAATGAAAGGTGATGACCTGTTACTGTGACCCCTGAGAGGGTTCAGAGTATTGTGTTCTGGGGTGCTAACCTACCTGTCACTCTGGAGGTTTAGCAGGGCACTTTGAGTTAGTCTGGATTTGGGCCCATAGGTACTGAGGTGGCATGGTGACTAAGTCCCTACATACTGATGTTCTGTGATCCCAGCATAGCTATGTTTCTAAACAGATTCCCTGCAACATAGCACCACCAATGTTTGGTCCGATACTTATTCGTAGGTCTTCTGAGTAGTACAGGTGCTTGTTCTCAATACTCTGATACGTCTCACCGAAGAAGTACATGTAGTTGGGGGTTAATCCTGCACAGTGTTTAGAATTCACCTAATTCTGAATGTTTTAAAAGCTTGAAAGATTAAAAGGACTATACCCATTTTTGTGATTCACTTTGTTACCATACTGCTATATTATGGCTGTGCCACCGCCTGTTGCTATTCCTGTAAATTGTAGACCTGCAGTCCATGCAGGTAGTGCTTTTATATTTGAGGTAGAAGTGGACAACGCTTATTGCTTTAAAGTCTTTTACTCTTGGGTCGATTTTCTATACATTTTATACATACACAATTCCTCAACCACCAGCACAATACAGAAAATATACAGTCATGGAGATAACTTTATCCTATTGGGAACATCATGCTTGGTTCCTAGGTGCCGCCCACATGTACTTTCACCTGTATGCATGTTTGGTTCCTAGGAGCCTCCCACATGTACTTACACCAGTACGCATGTGTCCCCTCAGTAATGATGGGGTGACCTGCCCAGCATTAGCTCGATACACACCGCACCCTGATATGGGGAATCAGAATCTTTTGCAAACACTAACCTTATACCATGCTCTAGTTACTCTATATAGACGCTTGACTCAATATGTTTCACGCACCTTGTTAGCACAACCAGCAAGAATTGGCTTGCCAGGTCAAGCCCAGTTGCCTGCAGTGCCTAGAAGTCCTCTAATTGTTCATTCAGTTATGGGCAAAGTACCTAATATTCGTAAAGAAATCCTATTTTAGATCGCTCAAAAAATTGACATTAAGCTGTGTCTCCCCTTACGGGGCCACAAGACAAGCACAGAATTTTGACTATGTGCTTACCCCATGGGATGGCTCCCACTATAGGAGATTGTAACACTTGGGGGACAGTTGTTGCCGCTGTCTATGCTATCAGTCATGGTACTCCCTCGATGTCAGTCTTACCAGATGTATTAAAACAAATACAGAACAAACAAGGAGCAGTTGCTGTCCTGGATTTGGGGATGAAAGTAATGGGAAATTTTCCCGTTGTATCCACCATGATTTTGTCTAACATTAAAGGTGAAACAGCATCTCTGGCTATACCCCAGTGGCTCACAGTGGTTGCACACATCGACCATAAATGTGAGCTGCCTACTATTATTGCTGATGTTTACACATGCTTAGGTAGCATTAATTTGGGAACAAGATCTACAAAGCTGTCTCTTGGAAACTAAGGGCCTGATTCACAAAGGTAAACTTAGACCAAAAGTCTAAGTTTAGACCTGAAGCCTAAGTTTAGACCAAAAGTCTAACTTTATTACTACTAAAGTTCAACTTTTGGTCTAAGTTTGGACCAAAAGTCTAACTTTAGCAGTAGTAAAGTTAGACTTTAGGTCTAAACTTAGACTTCAGATCTAAACATAGGGGCATATTCACAAGGAGCTATCGCCGAATTAACGGCACTTTATCACAGCCAAATTCGTGATAAATTTACCCCCCCATTCACAAGCCGGTGTTAACAGCCCACAGCACCAGTTTACCCGCGATAGCAGCCGCAAAAAACATCGCCACAGAGGACCCTCGCAAATATCGCTAATGAGATGCAGAGTAGGCGCTCCCGTGACAAAAGCAGAGACAACAGCACACCTCAACATTCACAACGACCAGCCACATACGCGATAAAAACACAAAACAGGCGATAAGGCGCGTTAGCACCAGTAAATCTACACCTGCTCTGACCTGGTGTAAAGTCGGATGGCAGCCAGCACCACAAAAGGGAGCACAGCCCAGGGCCACATCTGAAGGGCAACAGATGCCATGGAGCCACTCATCATGCAGCCCGGACACCCAAGAGGGCCACAACACCAACCGCCACCAGGCCCGCAAACCCCCCCCCGGGACTACCCCCAACACCGGACTAAGAAATTGCACACCAACACCACGAATCCCAAAACAAACATTTTGCCTGATGTCGCAAGAGCAGGAAAATAAAAATACATGCGTGGCCAGAAAATGGAGAATCAGACATACAGCAATGCAATCACCAACACAAAACACCATACAAACAAAAGCAGAAACAACCCTTAGGATGAATCCAAGCTGCTCCTCACTGGACAATCCATAGCACACAGCCTGGAAGACCAAATCCAAGAGAAGAAGGTGTGCCATGCGCCCAACAAAGGAAAGAGAGGGAGAGAGCGAGGGAGAGAGATGGAGTGAGATAGCACAAGCAGCGCAAGGCCGCTCAGGCACCTGGCTCCACATGCCAACATGTGTGTGTGCATCGCCATCCGTACACCATGAGCCCAAGGCCGTGTCCCAATCTCAGCGCCAAACCCACATCACATTCCGAAAACGAAAGTAGTAGTCAGACAAACATCAGGGATGAAAGCACCATTGTCCCAATGCAGAATGCGGGAGGACACCTGCACCTCTGACCTTGGTCCAGAACGCGCCTGGAACACCCTGATAGAGATGCAATGGCAGATGGGGATGACTCCCACACCAAGCATTTCGCAAATGAACCATCCGACTCATCCACAGCCCACACATAGAAGCCCCTGCCTGTGGTACCCCCACATGGGATGCCCTTGACACTCACGGAAACAGCAACCCATAACCCACAACGTTGCACACACATACGAATCATTGCTCAGAGCTGTGGCATATCCTCCACACAACTGCCGCAGTCCAGAAGAGTGCCTGTTCACGAGACGCACCAACGCAAATGCAGGCCATACCGGGCACATGCACAACCCCTGTCACGTGGAACAGTACCGTGCACGTATGCTGCATTGACTGGGCGCACTGCCACTGGCAGTGCTACCGATCAGTTACAGGCTCAGCTTCCGCATTGCCCACGTCACCTACGTCCAGCCCTGGTTCCACTGCCGAACATGCACATTCGAGTGTCCCATGGATGTCTGCCTATCCAACACAACTGTTGATGAATTGGACTATGACTTGTGTCTGCGCCCCCTGTTGGATCACGAACAGGAATGTAACAGAGACAGCCGTGCATGGGATTCCTTGACATACTGCGTATGTATTGGTAGTTGTGCATGGGAGATTGCACAATTTCTCGTGTGCAGTGACCACATCGAGGCACTCTCCTGTGTTGCGGATCGGTGAGACGGCGTGGGCTGAGCACACCTGCCCGGACCACCTAATGGATTGGCTCACCCTGGTGTTCCTTGAACACGACAACGACGTACTATTGGAACACATTGCACATGAAGCTGCACGGGCATTCATGGACGAGTAACTACATTCGTGCATCCACATCCGATTGCCACCCACAGCACATGGCCCAACAACTTGTTGCATCGTGGGGATTGCTCACATATCCCACCACAACAGAGGACACGTCTGCCTTCGGTCGGGCTCTGGATGCATGTGTGTGGAATAACGCATGTGTACACACACCTGTGCAAGGCGACGCAGGTCCATGGTCGGAGCAACACAGCGTCGTCTGGCAACGTTGCCAATTCGGATACACTGATGGGTGAGAGCACACACATGGCAATGTAGCACAACATGTGAACCTGTCGGACCCTCACACCTGATCACTGTCGGCAGAGCACACAATCAGCGCACCCCGGAGGCAGAGCACCATGCAGACCCCACGTGCAGTGAGTCGTGCCCCTCACACGGGGCAATGTGCAGACGCCAAACAACACATGACTCATCCAGCAAGGCAAGGTGGGCTGTGAGCGTTGCCATCCGTGATGAATGTTGTCCATTTCAGCCCCACCATCAACTGAACCTCGACATGTACCCATGCTGCGTGTAAGTGTCTTAAGCATGTCCCTGCCTGTTGTGGCCGTTGCCTCGTCCGTACTGACACGCACATGCCAATAAAGCCTATGCCACTCCACTGGTGTCTAACTGTGAGGTGAGTTGTTTAGATTGTCCACCCGTGTGCCACAATGAGCCTCGTCACAACACAGGGAGGAACTGACTGATGCATGTGCAATGGGGGTGTGTCCCTTTGGCAAGCTCCGCCTCTGTGAGCCAGACATTGTTTTCGGATAGGTGCTGGACGACATGTGCACTTACATGACTCCAGCTACGTGTGTATGGTGTCCAACCTCTGACCATGTGGAGCAATGTCATACATCACAACAGATTGTGTTCACACAGATGTGTGTAAGTCGGTCTGCGACGTGAAGTTCTGCTGTCACACGTGGTGTGGGATACCACTCCTGGCCTGCCACCGTTTTGGTCACTCCTACACACGGCCCTATTCAACACATGGACGTGTGCCTTCTTTGGGGTGTTGTGAGATTGCTGTTGATGTGCAATGGGGACACAGCTAGTACTCACCTTCCCAGTCATCCAATTGGCCATGTGTCTCAGGGATAGAAATGCGCATAGATGTCAGTTACCAGGGTGTACCTTCATGTGCAATCATCGTCCCCACATCCAGCCATACTTCCATACGTGAGTGAACATAGTGATGACACATCTGTGTGATTAAGAATGTTTTATTCACATTCAGGTGATTGACGGAGCTGGAGCTGTACCTGGCCATCCAAGCCCACATCACATGGAAGCCCAGTGGTGGGCCAACCAGAGTCCTTTGGGGATTGCACAGTGATTGGGATGAGGGAGAGTGCAGTCCGCAGCAGGATTGCTGTGTGATTGGCCAGCGGTGCAGAAATGGCAGTCCGTGTCGGGGTCCGGGTGAATGTCGCAGGGTGTTCCGGAGGTCAGTAGGAGGTATTTCACAGGGCATGATGCATAGGTCATGACCAGGCAGGGACAGGCCATATGGCGTTGATGGATGCTACTGCCTCCTTCCTCACACAGTAGTTCCCATCCCCTTCTCACTCCCCTGATATGGGTTCTGTGTCCGGTGTGTCCAGTGTGTGTGGCGGGGTGATGGCTGCATCGCTGTGTGCCCCTGACACATCAGACTGCGTAGGCGATGGGGCAGCATCACAGTGTAACACGGACACATCAGGGGTCGGAGCTGTGTGTGTCGATGTTCCCGCTACAGTCATCTGGGAAGGGCTCAGTGCCAGCAATGGCAAGTTGGAGTACTGCAGGGCGTTGCTGTTCCCAGCCACTGCTCGCTGGTGTCCAGCCGTGGCGGACATCCTTCCAGCCTGCATCTGCTCCATGGTGTCCATTGCCCTCCGCATCTGTGCCAACTCTGTGCTGTCATGGCTGGTGCCTGTCGGACCAGACAGTGCTTGTATTAGACTCATGGCACCAGCGAGGTTAGCCAAGGTCTGTGGCGGAGCATGGTGCGTACAGGGGGTGTCCAATAGGGACGGTACGTGGTCCCTGATGGGACTCAGACACCCACGTATGGCATTGTGTTTGGCTGCCACGAGCTCGAAACCCACCCGCAGTTGATGAGCCAACTCCACCTGGCAACCCAACACATGCCGTTGGAATTCCATGTATTGGTCGGGGTGGTCCTGGGAGACAGCTGTGGTGGTGTGTGTTTCCTGCTGTGTAGTCTGTGCATGTGGTGGGGTCACCTCGAGGCAGCTGGCCTGGCCTGCTCCTGGCGGTGAGGTGCAGAGGCTGTCCAACATGCGTTGGAGGGTGTCTTGACATGTGTGCAGGTTGTCCTCTTCATCATCAATGGTGGGATGTGTGGTGTGCTCTGCAGGGGGTGTTGTTTGTCCCTCTGCAATGTAAAGGGGAGATGCAGGTTAACAGAGTTTCACATGTATGGTGATGATTTGCAGATGTATACAATCAGACTGCATTCCAATGTACATTGTGACTGTTTGGGGGTGCTGGCTATTTGATGGCAGTCAGTGTGTTTTTCGACTACATGACGGATGTGTGGTAGTGCCCGTACATTATCATCACACAGTGTCATGTGGGTGGACAGTTACTACGCACGAGCGGAACCTGTTGTGAGCTCTGTCATGTGGTGCTGGTGTTGCAATTTGTACCACATTGCCTTCATTGCTGATGTTCTGTGATTGCTATGTGTGTGTGCTGCATTGTGGGTGAGTTGCCCCTGCAGCTCTGATTTCATGTAGCCTTCTCCCTTTGAGGTGGGGTGCCTTTGAATTGTGTGCTTTTCGGGGCCTGATTTGCTTTTGACTTGGGTCATGTGTGCTCTCGGACTATTTTTGTGGCCTGGTGCATTGTTCGTCTGCTGCGTGTATTGTGAGGCATGGGTTGTGGGTGCACGTGGACACGTCGGAGTGTGACCTGCTCCTTTACGGATGTGATCCGCACTTGGCTACCTCCATGTCACTTCGTGGGCCATGTCATTTTTTTGGGGCAGCTGCCATGCTATCGAACATGCAGTGTTACTTGCATAGTCAGTGTGGGTCACGGAGCAGCTGTTTTGCTGGATTCATCACATGTGCACGGGTCGGTTCTGATATTGGTGATAGGGGGGCCCTCTGTGCACATTGTGGATGGGGGCCTACTTGGCGTTTCTATGTGTGCTGCAGTGTGCCAAGGCATTCAGGGACATGTTCCACGGTCATTTTGGGTGTGCTGTGTGCTGCGAGTAATTGTGCATGTGTGCCATGGTGCCCATCTCCCCCCGTCCCCCCCGTCCCTAGTGGTTACTCACCCTGTTGCTGTTGGGTCAGGTCGTATCGTGCTGTGTCCAGGCCCCCCAATCCTGCCACCGTCTCCGCACTGCTGACTGTGGCCACCATTTGCTCCAGCTCCTCCTGTGTCGCAGGACTCCCACCTCCAGTCGCCGTTGCTGCCTCCCTGTTGGCGGCGAGCTCATGTTTGGTCTGCCTTTTCAGATCATGCCAGCACCTCTTGACCTCCTCCAGTGACCTCCTGGACACTCCGACTGCATTGACCTTGGTGAGGATGGCCTGCCATATTTCGGTTTGGGTTGCCAGTGCCGCAGTGGAGGTGCCGAACAGTTGTTGATGGTGTTCGGTCACCCCCGTGACGATGACCTGGTCTTCCTGAGGACTGTACCCGGTCTTCCTCTTCCTCTTGTCCTTGCCCTTCCCCGAAGGCGGGGTTCCTGGCTGGTCCTCCGTTTGGCTTGTGGTGTTCGGCTTGTCCTCTGCACTCGGTCCGGGTGCATCCAGTTTGAATTGTTTTTGGGCTCTTTTTTTTTCTTTCTTTTATGGTGCTTTTTCCCGCCGGCCACGTGGGATTTACAGGCCTGTGGCTGGTGTTCGCTGATTTCTGTACCACGATTGGCCTCATCGCATGATTTCTCGCGTTCGCGTTTCGCATTTTTTCGGCATGGCATTGATTTTGACACTGACATTTGACGCGTTATCTGGTGACTATCGCATGGTACCGCCTTGTTGTGAATTCCACATTGACACGTGGATATTTTCCTGCGATGGGCTGCGATATTGAAAGGTGCGTTACGCTACTCTTGCGGTAGTTATCACACGTTCTTGTGAATATACCCCTTAGACTTTTGGTCTAAGTTTACCTTCTTGAATCAGGCCCTTAGTACTGACACAGAAAGCCAGCACACCTGTGAGTTTGTTAAAAAAAAGTTGAATGAATCCGAACAATCACAGAAATGTAAAACTGCGGAGGTTCTCCACCCTCAGAGTGCTCTGAGAGGTGCTACGATTTTCGTGATCGCACTAGACTAAAGACTCCAGACAGGTATCAGGTTCCAGATACATGTTCTCCTTGTTTCTTTCAGGAGTCTGCTGAGAAACAGTACAACAGAGGAGGGCGCTCTGATTGCAGATAATAAGAGTACATGAAACCAAAGAGGGAAATGCAGCGCTCGTCAGACTTGAAGATAAAGAAGGATTAAATACCTCCTCAATATAAAGCCCCTTTTAAAAAAACAGAAAGATACAGCTATATCCGCAGTATATGGCACAGACACTGAGAACCCTCCTCCTGAACAGGAGTTGAGCAATGACTCGCCTTGACAGCGCGGCAGAGGTCGCAATAGTGCACCAGAATTTCCAGGCGTTTCTGGCAGTGAGAGCAACTAATACTCTTATTACAGTTGAGACCCCAGACGGGCGCGTAGCCCCTACGGATAGTTTATATGACCTAGACATTCAAATTGAGGGTGACATACAGTGCACCATTAAAGCTTTATTCTGGCAAAATGTTACTTTGTCTTATGACATCCTTTTGGCGGAGGTCGACTAGCCCCATCAGTTTGTACAAACATCCCCACAGGGTGAGGATGCAATTCTTCCTTCTTTTTCTGCCCTAGTCCCTGAACAAGTTAAACAAGCTTATGCAGCAGAATGGGCTCTTGCACTAGCCCCTGCACTATATCTCAATCATGTTGGCAGGAATAAGGACTGTCCTTATCATGTTATACCTATAAGGTCCAGCCCACACATGCAACAGCAGTACCCTATTAAACGGGATGTTAAAGCACCAGTTAGGGAGATACTCACCCAATTGGAGTATCAGGGAGTAATTGAACCATGTGTCTCTTAGATGAACTATCCCATTTTTCTTGTATGAAACCGGATCATTCATATCATATAGCGACATTTAAACAGTCATACACGCACTTTTGCAAAACAGAATACACATAGTATGGCACTTATAAACAATATAGGGGCATATTAGCAAGACCCACGTTAAAATTATCGCCGTTTTAGCGGCAGGAAACTGGCGCTAAAACGGCGATAATGGGCTTGCTAATATGCGTTATAGAATTCAATAGAAGCCCAGGTTAGATGTGCAGGACATCTAACCTGGGCTTCTATTGGAATTCCATAATGCATATTAGCAAGCCCATTATCGCCGCTTTAGCGGCAGTTTCCTGCCGCTAAAACGGCGATAATTTTAACGTGGGTCTTGCTAATATGCCCCAATATAGTCTGTAAAAGATACAAAACGACCTTGGATCTCTCCGATGTTTTTTTAGTCACAATCTAGTGCTTGAAAACAGAGATTGCACAGCCTTTTCAACACTTGGCTTTCAAAGAATCAATCAATCAATCAGGGAATTCTAAAGCGCGCTACACACCCGTGAGGGTCTCAAGACGCAGGGGGGGAGCAGCTACGGTCAGTCGAAGAGCCAGATCTTGAGGGTCTTCCTGAAGATGTGCAGCGTGGGTGCGCATCTGATGTCGATCGGGAGCTTGTTCCAGGTCTTGGCCGTGATGTAGGAGAAGGTTCTTCCACCCGTTCCAGCTCTGCTGATGCGCGGGAGTTTGGCGAGGTCGGCGGATCTGATGTTTCTCTTGAGTACGTGGAAGGAGATTCTGTTGTTGAGATATTGGGGTCCGGTGCTGTGGAGGCATTTGTAGGCGTGGGTGAGTATCTTGAAAGTTACTCTTTTCTCTATGGGGAGCCAGTGGAGGTTTCGCAGGTGTTGGGTGATGTGTTCGTGTCGAGGGACGCCAAGGACGAGTCCGGCTGCGGTGTTCTGTATGGTCTGGAGTTTGCGGAGCCGAGACTTGTTGATCCTGGCGTAGAGGGCATTTCCGTAGTCCAGTCTGCTGGTTATGAGTGCATGGGTGACGGTCTTCCTTGATTCGGGGGGGATCCATTTGAAGGTCTTCCAGAGGATGTGGAGGGTGTTGAAGCACGTGGAGGCGACGTCGTTGACCTGTCGGGTCATGGAGAGGGAGGAGTCGAGTACGATGCTGAGGTTCCGGGCGATACACAAGGAACCCAATGGGCTATAAGAATAGCCCAGGGCTGTTTGCTACATGCATCATGTCAATTCTATATGGCATTTACCCTGACACATTATCCAATGTAGTTGATATCTACCTCACTAACGCTGATTTAAACCCACATTTGGCGAGAGTGGATCGTATAATATTGGGATTTGCTGAACTTGGCTATAAGTTCAACTTTAAGAAAACTAATATAGCGCTAAGAGACCTGTCGGTGTATATGCGCTATATAAAAATAAAATAACATAACATATAGCTTTTCTATGTCCTTTTCCTAGGATATGAACCTACATATGAGGGAAAGAGTCTTGCACCTCATTTTTGGGGAAGTTTGCACAGTTGCAACCTCCAAATACATTAAACAAATTACAATCCTTGTTATGATTTCTTAATTTCGGCAGAACTGACATTCCTGATTATGCTCATGTGTCAAACCACTTCATGAATTAATTCACCCTGGCTTTTCCACTTCATGTTGGACATCAAAACACACTGATGCGCTCAGATCATTACAATATGACTTACTTGCAACACATCACTCATATACATGTAAATACTAGAAACCTAGTCATCTGTGTTTTACCTTGTGCAATTGGATTTACCTATATCACTTTTAATGGAGGTGAAACAGTGTATAGCATATAAATTTCATTTATATTCTACTGCGGAAATGCATTTTGCTTCCACTGAAATAATTCTGACAGCAGTACAAATGGCTATCCTTAAAGAACAGTCACTTGCACAAGGGAAATGCATTATTATTGTCACTCCCGTCCCAGCCTTGGAGGCTGTCTCAAAAGCCAGTGTTCCTAACGCTAGAGTCCTACATCCTAGATGGATACAATGGGCAACATTCTTAACAGCTGTTGATGTAGACTTTGTCTTTGACCCGCCTTTACAGACACAAGAATTCCTACAGTATGAGTGTTAGACGTGGTACCATTGGCGTGGGTCTCCCTTCCATTTTTTTCGCTATGCCTCCTCTGTTGTTGACATGTTTTTGCTGGTTTAGATGCTTTGGGCACTTTGCCACTGCTAATCAGTGCCAAAGTGCAAGTGCTCCCTATGGTAAATTGTTGTATGGATTAGTGATTCCATGATTGGATTATTTGATTTACTTGTCAGACCCTAGTACAGTGCACCGCGTGTACCCAGGGCCTGTAAATCAAATGCTGCTGGTGGACTTGCAGCGCTGATTGTGCCACCCACCGGAGCAGCTTGTAATCTATGGCTCAGGCCTGCCGTTGCAGAGCCTGTGTGCAGTCTGGGACTGCCATGTTGACTTGGTAAGTGCACCCACTTACCAGTCCCCAAACCTTCCCTTTTCTGCATGTTAGTCACCCCTAAAGTAGGCCTGCGGGCAGGGTGCATTGTAAGTAAGAGGTAGGACATGCCCTGATGTGTGTGGCATGTCCTGATAGTGAATTACAGCCAATTTCGTTTTTCACTATTGCAAGGCTACCTGCTCCCATAGGCCAGAATGGGCAGTTTGATTATAACATCTTATAATCCTAACTGACCCAGGGAACATGGTAGAAAAACGAATTTAGTATGCCTGAACTCAGAATGATAAAATACATCTTTTAGTGAAGTTGGTTTTAACATTCTGTGTTTGAAAATACCACTTTTAGAAAGTAGGTATTTTCTTGCCTAACCATCCAGCCTGCCTCTGCTAGCTTGTGTATTGTATGTCTGGTTTTATGAGTGACAGGGGCTGGGGGACTCCAGGAGACAGGGTGAGTCAGCACTAGGCTGAATAGACCTATCTGCATGAGGAGTGGTGGGAGGAGTAGCACCTGGGCCTGAATAGGGCTGTGCCTGCCTTCCACAATGCTGGCTCCACCTCCTGTGGTGTGTCTGGTGACCCTGGCCCACACTGACAAAGGAAGAAGTTGTGCACTGGCAGAATGCACCCAGAACTGGTTTGGACTAGGTACAGGACCCTCTGCCTTCAGAGGAAAAAGGATTTGCTAGTATAAATATTGGGACCCAGACCCCAAGATTTTAGATCACTTCTGGGAATCAAGACGAACCTTTGCTGAGGAGAAGAACCAGGAAGCTGAAGGAGGAGACTACCCCTATGCTGCGTGTTGTTGGGGTTGGCCTGCAGTGGTTACTTTATTGCCAAAGAAAGGAGAAAAGGACTGAGTGTGCTGTCATCATCTTGAAGAAGATCTCCAAGGGCTTGAACATTGAGCTTGCCTCCTGCCTGAAGTCTCAGGGATACAAGACTTCACCCCCAGCTCCCCATCTGAATTCCCTTGCTGGGAATTGAAGTGCCTACTGCTGTTGGGCCTTCTGAGAGACTGCGTGTCGCTGGGAGCTGGAAGCCCGACGCAACGAAGAGGAAGCGTGTTGCCACCGCAGAAGCTGTTGTCGCATCGCGGAGTAAGCGTGCCACCACTGTCGCTGTCGTATCACCGAAGCGCCCCGCATCACCAGAGAAACGTGCTGCCGCAGCAGTTGTCGTCGCATCACGGAGTAAGCGTGCCGCCGCTGCCGCTGTCGCCATCGCATCACTGAAGCGCCTCGCATCACCGGAGAAGCGTGCCGCCGCCACAGAGGACGCCGGCGCATCACCGGAGAAGCGTGTTGCAGCTCCTGTCGCGGCTCAGAAGATCGCCGAGTCGCCGCACGGACGTCAGGCTTGCATGCATCCCATCTACGTTGTCGCACCGTAAGCAAGACGCCATTTTCTCGCATCGCACCGGATCATCATTGTATTGGAACCGGGCCGCAGTAAGAAACCGACGCATCCTCCTTTCTGCGTGTAAGGAATCGAAGCATCCCCTTCCCTGCGACCTTTTTGTTTGTTTTGCGTTACGCATCCAAAGGTACATTGAGAGTAAAGTGTCGCATTTATCACCTTTATTGAACTGAGCTATTTTCTACCATTGACAGTCATATTTTTCATATTGTATTGTGGATTTTTGTCGTTTTGGGTCTTGTGTTAAGTCTATATAAAAATACTTATTTTTATACTACAACCTGTGTGGTGTCCATTTGTAGTGTTGTCACTGGGTTACTGTATGTGTTCACAAATGCTTTACACACTGCCTCTGATATAAGCCTGCCTGCTCGTGCCAAGCTACCAAGGGGGTGAGCAGGGGTTATTTTAGTAGTGTATCCCCCTTACCCTGACTAGAAGCAAGGGTCCCTATTTGGACAAAGGTACCTACCTCTGCCAACTAGAGACCCCCAGTTCTAACATTGGTGGTCAGCGGTGAGGATTCTGGACTTGCATTTGTGACTCATATACAGTAATAGGTGTACACTACTAGTGAGTGCAGACCAAACGCAACCACATACTTTTCTGGTAGATTGTTTTTCCTGGGATTTCTATTTTTTTGCCAAGACCTGCCAAGTTTAGTCACCATGAGCAAAACAGCATCTGTGGATTTAGATTAAACAGACGCTTCAGAGCATGGTGTAGGGGCTGTTCTGGCACAGTTAAATGAGGAGGGCCTAGACCAACCTGTAGCCTTCATCAGTAGGAGGTTACTTCCACGGGAACAGAGGTGGAGTGCTATTGAGCTTGAGGCATTTGCTGTGGTCTGGGCGCTGAAGAAGTTGAGACCATACCTGTTTGGGACTCACTTCCGGGTTCAGACAGAGCACAGGCCCCTCAGATGGTTGATGCAGATGAGGGGTGAGAATGCAAAGCCTTTGAGGTGGTCCATTTCCCTACAGGGGATGGACTTTACGGTGGAACACCGCCCTGGTACAGAACACGCCAATGCTGATGGTCTGTCCAGATTTTTCCGCCTTAGTGATGAGAACTCCCAGGATGTAGGGTAGTTCTCCCCACATTTCAGCTGGAGGGGACACGTGTTAGACCTGGTACCATTGGCGTGGGTCTCCCTTCCATTTTGTTCGCTATGCCTCCTCTGTTGTTGACATGTTTTTGCTGGTTTAGATGCTTTGGGAACTTTGCCACTGCTAATCAGTGCCAAAGTGCAAGTGCTCCCTATGGTAAATTGTTGTATGGATTAGTGATTCCATGATTGGATTATTTGATTTACTTGTCAGACCCTAGTACAGTGCACCGCGTGTGCCCAGGGCCAGTAAATCAAATGCTGCTGGTGGGCTTGCAGCGCTGATTGTGCCACCCACCGGAGCAGTTTGTAACGTATGGCTCAGGCCTGCCATTGCAGAGCCCGTGTGCAGTCTGGGACTGCCATGTCGACTTGGTAAGTGCACCCACTTACCAGTCCCCAAACCTTCCCTTTTCTGCATGTTAGTCACCCCTAAAGTAGGCCTGCGGGCAGGGTGCATTGTAAGTAAGACGTAGGACATGCCCTGATGTGTGTGGCATGTCCTGATAGTGAATTACAGCCAATTTCGTTTTTAACTATTGCAAGGCTATCTGCTCCCATAGGCCAGAATGGGCAGTTTGATTATAACATCTTATAATCCTAACTGACCCAGGGAACATGGTAGAAAAACGAATTTAGTATGCCTGAACTCAGAATGATAAAATACATCTTTTAGTGAAGTTGGTTTTAACATTCTGTGTTTGAAAATACCACTTTTAGAAAGTAGGTATTTTCTTGCCTAACCATCCAGCCTGCCTCTGCTAGCTTATGTATTGTATGTCTGGGTTTGTGAGTGGCATGGGCTGGGGGACTCCAGGAGACAGGGTGAGTCAGCACTAGGCTGAATAGACCTATCTGCATGAGGAGTGGTGGGAGGAGTAGCACCTGGGCCTGAATAGGGCTGTGCCTGCCTTCCACAATGCTGGCTCCACCTCCTGTGGTGTGTCTGATGACCATGGCCCACACTGAAAATGGAAGAAGTTGTGCCCTGGCAGAATGCACCCAGAACTGGTTTGGACTAGGTACAGGACGCTCTGCCTTCAGAGGACAAAGGATTTGCTAGTATAAATATTGGGACCCAGACCCCAAGAATTTAGATCACTTCTGGGAATCAAGACATACCTTTGCTGAGGAGAAGAACCAGGAAGCTGAAGGAGGAGACTACCCCTATGCTGCGTGTTGTTGGGTTTGGCCTGCAGTGGTTACTTTATTGCCAAAGAAAGGAGAAAAGGACTGAGTGTGCTTTCATCATCTTGAAGAAGATCTCCAAGGGCTTGAACATTGAGCTTGCCTCCTGCCTGAAGTCTCGGGGATACAAGACTTCACCCCTAGCTCCCCTCCTGAATTCCCTTGCTGGGAATTGAAGTGCCTACTGCTGTTGGGCCTTCTGAGAGACTGCGTGTCGCTGGGAGCTGGAAGCGCGACGCAATGAAGAGGAAGCGTGTCGCCGCCGCAGCAGCTGTCGTCGCATCGCTGAGTAAGCGTGCCGCCGCTGCTGCATCACCGAAGCGCACCGCATCACCGGAGAGGCGTGCCGCCGCAGCAGTTGTCATCGCATCGTTGAGTAAGCGTGCCGCCGCTGCCGCTGTCGCCATCGCATCACCGAAGCGCCTCGCATCAGCAGAGTAGCGTGCCGCCGCCACAAAGGACGCCGGCGCATCACCAGAGAAGCGTGTCGCAGGGCTTGTCGCGGCTCAGAAGATCGCCGAGTCGCTGCACGGCCGTCGGGCGTGCATGCATCCCGTCTACGTTGTCGCACCGTAAGCAAGACACCATTTTCTCGCATCGCACCGGATCATCATCGCATCGGAACCAGGCCGCAGTAAGAAACCGACGCATCCTCCTTTCTGCGTGTAAGGAATCGAAGCATCACCTTCCCTGCGACCCTTTTGTTTGTTTTGCGTTACGCATCCAATTGTACATTGAGAGTAAAGTGCCGCATTTATCACCTTTATGGAACTGAGCTATTTTCTACCATTGACAGTCATATTTTTCGTATTGTATTGTGGATTTTTGTCGTTTTGGGTCTTGTGTTAAGTCTATATAAAAATACTTATTTTTATACTACAACCTGTGTGGTGTCCATCTGTAGTGTTGTCACTGGGTTACGTAAGTATGTGTTCACAAATGCTTTACACACTGCCTCTGAGATAAGCCTGCCTGCTCGTGCCAAGCTACCAAGGGGGTGAGCAGGGGTTATTTTAGTAGTGTATCCCCCTTACCCTGACTAGAAGCAAGGGTCCTTATTTGGACAAAGGTACCTACCTCTGCCAACTAGAGACCCCCAGTTCTAACAATGAGCATGTATACCCCGTGTCCACTTCTGTCTTACCTCATGAACAGTATAAATATGGGGCCCGATTCACAAAAGTAATCTGAGACAAAATCCTAACTTTACGACTTTCGGTATTCACAAAAGGCATTTAGGAGTAGTAAAGTTAGGATTCCTAACTTTACTACTCCTAAACTGAGAAACATCCTAACTTTATGACTTTCGGTATTCACAAAAGGCATTTAGGAGTAGTAATGTTAGGATTCCTAACTTACTACTCTAAACTGAGAAAAATCCTAACTTTACGACTTTCTGTATTCACAAAAGGCATTTAGGAGTAGTAAAGTTAGGATTTCTAACTTTACTTCTCCGTAGTGCCTTTTGTGAATACCGAAAGTCATAAAGTTGGGATTTTTCTCAGTTTAGGATTAGTAAAGTTAGGAATCCTAACTTTACTACTCCTAAATGCCTTTTGTGAATACTGAAAGTCGTTAAGTTAGGATTTTGTCTCAGATTACTTTTGTGAATCAGGCCCATGGTGTTTACACTGATGTTTCAGCCCAACCTGTTATAGGTTCTAAACAGCAATATTCAGTGGCATGTGCCACTGCTGTTGGGGTTATGTTGCACGTGAACTTCCAACCACAATAATCTCTCACATTGTCCCTGAGGGACTGTGCTGTGCAGTGACTGAACTGAAAGCTTTGTTTATTGCACTAGAACATACGGATCCTAAATTCCCCACACTTATTGTGTGTGATTAGTGTAACTATGTACAGTCCATTAATGGTAAATTACATTATTGGCATCAAAATGATTACAAAGATTCTAAAGGCAACACAATAAAGCATAAAAAGCTTTGGGTTAAGGTGGCAGACCTCAAAGACAGGTTGCCACGGGTTCATGTTATACATGCTTTGACTCATCAGGTTGTGTGGAATCATACGTTGTAGAGAATTCCTTGGCTGATGATGCAGCCAAATCTGCAGTTGTGACTGCTACTGTTGCTGCAATTACTCATTCTAAAATGAGAATAGATAGCGATATCTTGGCTGCTGTTAATGCAAATAAAGACGACCCACCTTTACCTAAAGGCTGTTAATCTAAATACACCTTCTACTTGAGTGAACAAAAACATTCCTTTTGTAACTATCCAAGGAGTTGATGATCATTTGATTCCCAACCAAGACCGCAGACTAGCTGTATTGATAGTTGCACATTTGGTTGTTGCTTCTGCACATGCAGGTGTGGTGGCCACAATTTCGATATTACAGCAACGTTATTGATGGCAAGGCTTATAACAACAGGCCCAAAAATATGTCCTGTGTTGTAACATTTGTCAACAAATTAAAGCTTCCATCATGGCATAACCACCGTAGACACACCTCTTAATTTGCAGCAAGGCTTTTGCCTGTTTTTGTTTGGACTACTGTGGTCCACTGATTTCAGATACTGCATATAAATGTATTTTAGTTGCAGTTTATTCTTGCTCCAGGTTCCCATGGGTTTGGCCACAGCACTCGGCTGATGCTCAAACTGTTATTGGAGACATGCAAGTCTTAATTGGGTCATATGCCTGCAGTAGACTTCATTTGGACCAGGGCCCGGCCTTTGCTTCTAAAGGATATCGGGATACTATGGCATCTCTGAGTGTACAGGTGCATTATTCTTCTCCATACTGGCCTGAAGGCAATTCCATTGAGAAGAGGATGAACTGTTACTTAAAGCAGTCCTTAACTGCTAAAGTATTTGGCACTGGGCATAGTTCATTTTATCATCTATATGGGGTTCAGCAAGCAATTAATAACCTCCCTAAGAAATATCTGGGTGGTCAGACCCCATACAAAGTCCTTTTTAGAATCAAAATGCTTGTTTCAGACTTTGACGGTTTAGACATTGAGGAGGCAGTCACGCCCTTTGATGTAGATAAGCATTGTGCTGTCTTACGGGATATGCAAATATTCCATGACACCCTTTCCAATGAGCAGTTGAAGATGTCTGTCTCTGTGTACATCAAGTAGAAACCAGACCCTTCTGGCTGGATTCCAGAGGTTGGGGATCTCGTGAGAGAGAAGCTGGTGGTGACAAAAGGAGTTTGGCCCATGATACCGAGCACCAGTGCCAGTCCTCTGCATTCAAGATACAAGAACTGTTATCTTGCAACCGGTTCCAAAGTCAATCGTTTTGTCTCCATTGATCATGTCAAGTTACACCGTGTGGCCAATTCTAAACAGTAAACCACGAGGAGTCCTTAGTAGTTCCCTATCTCCTCTTGCTACCATACAAGAAATTCCTCTGCAGCTAATAAACACCACCAGGTCTGTTTCTCCTCACTGGGAGGGGGAGGGTTGGAGAATGCACTATAATTTTTCCCTGCATCTGCATCCAGCAACAGGACTGAAGTGGTTACTGCATTTTCTGCAGCGGATGTTGTGTATACAGATCCCCCTTCTTTGGATTCACCTCTTCTGGGTTTTTCTAGTCCAGTTGCAGTACCTGACCCACCAGTCTTTCAATAAACTGTTTCTGGGTATTATGTGGATCACGATTATTTTTCCTCTGACAGTTCTTCTGTTTTAGACACTCCTCCGTCAAGGATCTGTGTTTTTATTTCATGGCTGAAATGCACTCACCTGGTCCCACCTTGGATATATGTTTGGATTAAACTTTCCTTGGTTTTTCTATTTTTGTGAATTGGATTTGTGACAGTTTCTTTTCTTACTGACTAATGGCCATTACCTACTAGAACGCTCTGCTACAGAACTGGTCGATGGGGTGTTGGCCCGACACTCATCTTCACATAAGCTAAAAAGAGACTTGTCCATCGTGAACATTTCAGCTGTTCCAGTAACTGATGGAATTGTTTGGGATAAAGTTCTTTTCGATATATTTGGATCTACGGAGATCCTGCAGATACCATATGTATTTAGGGTTTCTATGGGTGATGTAATAGTACCTGGGTTACATTCTGATGATTGGGATGTTGAAACTGTAAACTCTATGCTCTCAGAGTTGGAATATTATACTGTTTTCAAAT
Source organism: Calotriton arnoldi (assembly GCA_963921515.1). NCBI lineage: Eukaryota > Metazoa > Chordata > Amphibia > Caudata > Salamandridae > Calotriton > Calotriton arnoldi. The sequence goes on from CAWUFW010006083.1 coordinate 1,001,883, forward strand.
CAATGGGACTGTACACGAATTCCGCCTATTATGGTGAAATGTTCTGTTATCACCATTATGGCCATCATTATTCACACCGAGCTAGTGTTCAATGCACCATTTGCAATTATACACAATCCGAACATTGCCCAACTCCCCTGCAAGGGAGTTCTAAAACACATAGGGAAAAATTCACATATTTTTCAGGATATGATACATCAGATCCAATATCATATTATTTTAAGTTAGTCCCTACACCACCAAAGAAATATATGCTTACGCAAAGTAAGCTAATATATACCACTTCGTTTGTTGCTCAAAAGGTTATGATTATTGAAAGGACATGATTGAAATGAAATCTATTTGGGTTACTAAACCTTGGCAAGTTCAGGGGATGGAAACATTGTTTCACCCATGTTTAATTACAACACAAATGATCTTCTGAATAATACGGTCCAATAGACTACATGTTTGGAATTATCTAAAATCAAAGAGATTAATGACCCAAATATTCCCTCCATTGTACGCTTTGAAAATTGGCAAACTATGACAAAATATACTGAAGAACAATTTAATACTATGTTGCCGAATGGTACATTCAATTCCATACCTTCTGGTCCTCACGGGTGGCTATTGTGGCTGGTAGAATGGTTGTCATGCAAACAAATGGTTGTCATGCTCGTTTCTCACCCACAACATTTAGGCATCATAACCACCTATTCAGTGGGGTAATAGTGTCAATAATGGTTGGAACATTCCACACTGTCTGCAGTAAAACATCTTTCTCTCATGTCCAAAGACATAGACTTCAGATTTCTTGTTAGGCCCTGGGTCTCCACGTTCTAAAAGATTTATTTATGCTGTATACAATTAAATTTGGAAATTGTCACAAATGAAAGCTGCTGTACATTTATGACAAATTGATTAAGATAATTTGGCTAAAGTACTTGCTGTTGTTAATAATAGTATTAATACTCTGCCTTCTCATATTAATTATTTGAATAACATTGTGTTATCTCTTACTGAAATGAAATTTGTACTTGTAAAGCGCACCCATACCCCCAAAGGGGTGTCCAGGCGCTGTACGCATACCGCTGTGGAACCCTTCCTGGCTTTTCCCTGTGAAATGTCCACTCCTGGGCACCCCCAGGGTGAAGCCGGGCATCCCAGCGCTGTTGGGGCCGTTGTGGAGATTAAGCAAGCTATTGCCCAGAGTTGCAGAGTGGGACCCATGATTAGAATAGGCACCGAGGCGAGAATTATCAGGTCCGAGGAAATTGAGCCCAAGACCCGCCGAGGCGGGAATTGAACCCTGGTCCCGGGCCAGATCTCTGCATCAGGGTCTGCCGCTCTAACCATTGAGCCACACTTCTCCACTGATATCATGCAAAGTAACATGTTGACATTATATCATTGGCAAAGTCAGTTTAGATCTATCTTGCAGTTTAGATGGACGCTCCAAATCCTCATAAAATACCCTGGCGTTACCTAAACTCCAACCACCTATTTTTGCCCTTTAATCTGACATGCAAACAACAATTGATGGCAAAAAAGATGCCACATTCACAATGTTGAACTTAGAGAAGTTAAAACAGCTTCCATTTACAATATCTGAAACACCTTCTGCTGTCTGGGTAATGCACAGCATAATATAGTTGCTGATTTCAACATTTAAATTCAGAGCTTGTGTGAAACATTATCCACTCAGTAGATATGAACCCCCATGAAGCAACTTAATTCATGAATTGTGGTCACTCCCGTTTTCATATCTTTGTGAACATGCCAACAAATAGGTCTTCCTTACAGGAAAAGAATGCAATTCTTCTATCGGACACTCACTCATTTGCAAACACGTGACAGTTCACAACACATGTTATTCGTTAGTAGTGAATTTGCCCTGTTTTTTAAAAGGAATACCAGCCCCAGCAATATTCCCACCTACTACTGTCCTCTCAAATGGAAGTTATTTAATGTTGAGCGATCAGGATTGTTGCAGAATGCGAGCTGGGATCCCATACATTTTATTAGTCTCTCAGATCTTCTTCACCTGCTGGAATAACTTCCTTTTCCCTCCCACTCAAGGGGGTATGACTAGCTCAATGCAGCCTTCTGATTCCAATTTTGAAGGCAGATTTCAACAAGCTATGTAGACTCAAAGCACTATTGTCTCAAAAAAGAAGTTACACTAGCATCTGATCATTAAACTTTTGAATTACAAGTTTCATCCAGTGAGATACAGTCCTTGTTAAACACAAACTTCCCATTACATTTAGGCAAATAAGTTAATTGCATTTTTAATGCATCTAATAAAGGTCGGCCTTGCTCATTTTTTTAAGATTATTGACTTTGGCTTAGTCAGTTAATTTCAAATGATCTTTGGTGAAATACCAGCTTTTATTCATTCCCTTTTATCCAGTGTGTTCGGGGGCTTCCCGCTGCTGTTATTCCTCATTTGTGTCATTATGGTTCTACTTTTGTTCCTCCACAATGAATGTTCCATTTGCAAACCCACTGAAGCTACCACTGTTCCAGCTGTGCTGTGAGAATATACTTCCATTCTTTGGATTCCTTTTGCTCCAAGTCATAGACCTTGACTGGTCATTGTCATTTCAATCTGCCTGGTTTGCCTGTGTGGAACCTTCGAATGGGCGCTAGATATTTTCCTAGCTTTGCAGACGTTGGCTCCCATGAACATTGACCTGCTGATGACTCCATTCCATTTTCAGAGTTGTCCCTTGGACCTACCGCTTCATCAGAATGCGAGCTATGAGCCACTCCTTCCAGAGGAGATGAATGCATCAGCACATGGAACACTACATACTTGATAAAATAACATGGATACGGGTTACCCTGCTACTTGGTCAGGATTGGCTGTGACCAAGGATTATGTCTGTTCTTTGGAACTTGTGAACGGGGCTGTAGAGCAATTGTCGTCTGTGGAGAAAGAATCTATTTTGTATTTGCGAGTGAAATCAAAGATACCTCGGAGACACCTTAATCCGACTATCGTTTCAAAATTGACATGTCACTTGATTTCTCTACATTTTTTTATACTATGCATATTAGAAAGGCTTTTGACTTGCTTATCTTGTGCCTTACCTTTTTATCATTTCATTAGTAGTTGTGTTACTATCTTGACCAGGGGGGGTGGGGTGTCATGAGTTCCCTGTAGGGCTCACTTTAGTTTCTTCCCTATGTTTGCCTAACTGCACATGTCGTAGGCCGCCTTTGCTTTGTACACGTTATGAAGTAACACATTTGTTTTTGTGCCGCCCTGTTATTTTTTAAATAGGCTGCACATGTTTTGTTAGTCAGCTCTTCTGCTGGTATTCAGCCTGAACATTTCGAACAAGGTTAAACAACATTGTGTCCAGTTTTTCTTTGTGGTTGGACACTAACACCTAGACATAATAGAGAAATACAGCTGCTGTTTTTGAACAAGGCAATTTTTATCATATAACCTGAGACTTTATGTACGGAAAAGAGAGACGCGAAATGCTTGCAGAGAAAAGGTCATGAGATGAGAGAGCTGTGCATCTGAAATGTAGACCAACTGATTATCAATGTCAGGTATGGGGTCCAGCACTAATCCCAGCGATCTCTAAAATATCACTGTGCTCAATTCGCTATGGCAGGCCTTTTCCTTGTGTATAGTTTATTAATCATGCTAATCACATTGCTGACTTGCATATGTTTTCTAATTGCAGCACAGTTGCATCATGACAGAGCATGATATGTTCAATTAATATTGTACGCTCTCTTTGTGTATCTTTTCTGTTTATTGTGGATATGTATGATTTAGAGAACAAAGGGTGATGAACTGTTAGTGCGACACCTGAGCGGGTTTAGAGTCTTGTATTCTGGGCTGCTAACTTACCTATCGCTCTGGAAGGTAAGAAGGGCAAGTAAAGCACTATGAGTTAGTCTGGATTTGGGCCCATAGGTACTGAGGTGGTATGGTGGCTAAGTCCCTACATAATGATGTTCTGTGATCCCAGGCATAGTTCTGTTTCTAAACAGAATCCCTGCAACACTAACAAGGGCCTATATTATGGGTGACATATGCAATACATTTAAGGCTTGGCAAGGGGGTTATATAACCAATTTGAAATGGCAGTCTAAAACTGCATTCAGGGTGCAATGGCAGGCCTGGGACATGTTTTAAGGTGTTACTTAGTTGGGTGCCACAATCAGTGCTGCAGACACACTAATAGCATTTAATTTACAGGCCCTGGGCATATGGTATACCACTTTACAAGGGACTTATAAGTACATTTAAATATGTCAATAAGGTGTAAGCCAATTCGGGGAGTGAGCACAAGCTCTTTAGCACTGGCCAGCAGTAGTAAAGTGCAAAGAGTTCTAAGGCCCATAAAAATGAATTCAGCATAAAAATGGAGGTTAGTGGCCAAATGTTTGGGGGAAGCCCACCCTAAGGCTGACAGGCCTAGCACTGCTCTATGACTGTGACGTGCCATGTCAAAGACAACAGATCTTAGTCTCTCAATTTCCCTTACAAGTTCCTTATGGAAATGTTTTGGGATTGATTAGGTTAAATTGTTATTGGAAATTGTCCTCAAATGTTGGAGGATTGTCTTGTGCACTGGTAAGTTTGTGCTTCCAATGTAGTACTTAGAGCATGTAGATCTTATCATATACCACATAGCTTGACTTTTAAGTGAGACATTGTCTTGTGTGTATTTTCTTTCCATTAAATTGATTTTTTAAATCATTTCATGTTGAGCCATATTTACAATCTTTACATTTTTTACATGCCACAAATACATTTCTAGTTGACGTCTGTTTCTTTTTCAAAAACTCTATCTTCACCAAATTATCCTGCAAAAATCTTGCTTTTCTAAATGTCATCATAGGTTTTCTAGGTATAATTTTTCCCAAGATCAGGACTGCTTTAATGACCTTCCAATTTTTACTTAGAATCACTGTGATCAATGCTTAGAGCTGTATGTGGTAACAAATCCTCCGTCTTCTGGTTTGTGTTCCTGTTCCTTCACATTCTTTTTAGAAGCAAACAGAGGATCCCCTCTCCTTATTCTTGTACTTTATACAGTGCTTTGTCCAAAACATCATGGGGGTATACTCTGTTTAAACCTGGCCAGAATGATGTAAGGCTTTACTTCAGATTTTGAAGTTGTATTTGTATTTATTTTAGCCCTCAACAGCTCACTGAATAGAATATTCCACTTCTGTGAAATGGGATGAAAACATTGCTAACTGATGCTGTTTTCTGTAGATTGAAGTAACTATTCTGTTGTCTACACAAATATCAATAAAAATCTCATGTTCTTTCCTCATAGCACAAATAAACCTTAAATTCAAATCATTAACATTAGCAAGGTTCCCAAATTTCTCAACATCTTCTTGTTTTTCATTCTAAATAAAAACACATAATGATATTATCTGTTAAGTTGCCAAGATTGTCCCATGTAGTACCTGCTCCTCCCACCAACCCATATGCAAATTAGCATAGTTGGGGGGAAGCAGATACCCATGGTAGTCCTTCATAGCTGTTCGTACAGTACATAGTTAAACAGGAATATATTTTCTTCCGAACACCATCATAGCAATTTCAACAACATCATGAAGAGATCATGCAGTTTAATGTATATAGATCTAAGGAAATGATGATACGTTCTTATCTAATCTTCTTACCTTATGCCAGTATAAAGAGACATGATGTCCATAGTGACTATTATATGTTTTGGTTCCCATCTTACATCAAAGATCCTCCGCAGAAAATCCACACAGTATCTGTTGTAAGAGGGCAATGTCTCAACATAAGGGCATAAAATGTGATCAATGTAACTTGAATGGTTCTCAAAACAACTACAATTGGCAAAGATTATAGATCTCCTTGGAGGTTTACTTTCATTCTTGTGCACTTTTAGTAATACATAAAGTAATGGTATTCCAGGGTAATCATTTCTCAAAAGGTAGTACTCCACCATCTCCATAAGACATAGCTCCCACCATTTTTGTCATTCAATAGAGAATCTCTGTTTTAAATCATCATGGTAGTTCTTGGGAATTTCAGGATAGCACTCTCTATCTGAGATCTGCCTATTGACTACACTATATTTCCCCTTTGTACTGGAAATTTCACTAATATGGGCCTTATTCACAAAAGTAAATTTAGACCTTTGTGTAAGTTTATGATTGTTTGCTATTCACAAAGGTATTTTACAAGTAGTATCTTTATGACTGCGGAGTCTCCGCACATAAAAAGATAGGACTATTCTATTATTTTATGTGCAGAGACTCCACAGTCGTAAAGATACTACTGGTAAAATACCTTTATGAAAAGCAAACAATTGTAAACTTACACAAAGGTGTAAGTTTACCTTTGTGATTCAGGCCCTATGTTTATGTCCTCCACTCCAGATTTCACAACAAAATGATATTGTTTATTTTTTAGTACTCTTGCATTCTTAACCACAGCAAGATGTATTGTTTTACATCAATAATCAGCATATTACTAAAAGTAGCAACTTAATCATATACTCTTTGTGGGAGAAAGGTAGAGGGTGTATAAATGTAATCATTTGTATTATGCAAACTTTCTAGGCACAATTTGAAGACAATTTCAGACTCATCTTCTTTCCTTGATTCCCTTGGATTTTTTCTTAGAGATTCTTGTTCTAATGTAGAGAAGTCATAGAGAACTTTGATATTACTCATATATAATTTCTGTGCTTGTGTATACTGAATGGGTTTAGATTTCTCTTTTTATTCACTTGTAGCAAAAAACATTTGATGTTTCAAATTCCTTATGAACTGATACACATCTATCCTAGCTTGTGTACACTCAATAATAAACACTGATTTACTTAAATTGCATACATTTTAGAAACATTAAAATATATTCAAATGTATTTAACATTGGTTTTTAATGTGTATCATTCTTTTTTATGTATATATTTATACATAAAACATTTCTGTTCTGTTTTAAAACACAGAAATATTTTGTATCATGTTCAACATGTTCATTATATTATAAACATTAGTAAATCAAATATACATTTGTAACATTGATTTCTATCAGATGATAGCCTTCTTTTAATTTTAATTTTTCCACCTTATTTCTTTTTCCGGTTCATTTGATTTTGCAGACCTTCTGTGTCACTTTGGGCTGGATGTGGAGCTTTCGATTTTAGTTTCCCATTGCCTGTGTCCAGTTCAGATAAGAATATTTTAAAATTATTTTCTAAGGGTTTAGTTGTAGGGGGAAGGGGTTTAAACTTTACTGGACTAGTCTTTGTAATTGAATTCTGTTTTATTGTATTTTTTTAGTGTAGTATGTATCAGTTACTTTCTGGTATTGTGTTTGGCCTGTTATGAAATCCAATGCTTATTTTTATTTTAGATGTATGCTCTATGCAGCTAACATTGATTTTAAAGCATGTTTCTATAACTTAGCTACTAGGGTTGAGCCTGTTTTTGGATGGTTGTATATGTTTTTTCCTTCGCAGGTTTTATTTTCAGACGTCAGATTTTAATTTTAACCTGAATGCGTTTATGTTTTTTCAAGGAAATGGAGTTAGTTAATTTTTAACCTAAACAATATTTTTTACTTTTTCTGTGACTTCCCAGTATTTTGAAGCATTTATTTATTTTTTCTCATTTTTGGGCATGGATGAATTCTTTGAATTATTGCACCCATTGAAAGCTCTATTTTTCTCTGTTTAATTTTGCATTTTTTCTTTGGCTCTTTGTTATCACTAATTCTTTAGATTTTATTTTTAGGATCAAAATTTTACTGACCAGGTCATCAGCTATTTAACAATACATGTTTTAAATTTTAGGTTTAGGTTAATGGAGGGGGCAATTTTATTTTTTATGTTATGCTTGTTTATTTATCATGTACACATCTAGGGCCATATTTACTAAGAGGTTTTGCAAATCAGTGCAGCAGCAAAAGGTGTGCTACTGTTGTTGTTTTTGTACTGGAAGGGGTTCCTTTTAGTAGGAAAACTATGCTTTCAGGGATTTCTGACTTTGAATATGTGCTGTACAATGCAGCACCCACGCAAAGTAGGAAAAACAAGGAGATATAAAACTTGTCTCCAGGTTGCACCTTCCTCGATGAGGTGTAGGATTTTAGCGCAAATCCCTGACTACACTTCTTTGTAGATAGGGATTTGTGTCTCGCCCTATGGGTGTTTGTTTGGAAAGCAGCGCATTGTGTGCCCGTGCCAACAGACTAGGACGAGGACGCTAAGGAAGCCGACGAATTCTCTTCTCTGGTTGCCTTTCAAGCAGAACTCACCGTACGATTAACCCTTGCAATCTCGACCATAGCTTTGAGAAAGCCCCGGCTTACGGGCCATAGAGGGTCAACACGTGTTGGCTGTGCCTCACAAAAGTATTCTCGTATAGTGATCACAAATGACCCCAAATAAATTTGAAGACACTAAGAGTTTCCAACTTTCATTCTTGCCAGTCCTAAAATGACGCTAGAAACTGAATATGGATCTTACTGAATTTTCATAAATACCAATACTTGTCCCAGTACTTTTTTGACCATTGTGGAACTTTACCTTACTTTGAGAAATTATCCAACACACATCTAGATTTGCTTTGGATAGTAAATGCCACCTTAAAACTTCGGGCCTTGTGTTTGCTTTGTTTGCCCTAAGTTGGCAGGGTATGCCCAGACGCGGGTCCCTTGCTCACTTTGCCACTGGATTCAAGCAAGCCTGGCTGATGAGGGGTGTTACCCCAAAACCAGTCCCAGGATGCTTGTTTCCAGTCCAGGGAAGACCTGGCTTGGCAGTTCAGGCTGGACTGTTCCCATGAGGAACAGGGTCAAGTCTGATTTGCATATGGCTGGATCTGAACTGGGGTGGTAAAGTGAGCTAAAGAACGATGATGAATTCAACCCAGATCCGTGACTGGGGGTGAGTGTCTGAAAGCTTTCAGCGCTCCGTCCATCATCTCCTTGTGTTCGGTGTGCTTTAGTTGCATGTGTTATCTCAGACACATTGGGTAGATAATATCTTTAAATTCCTTTCCTTGCTAATCTAAAATATTTTTGGGGGATAAGTTGCTTGGAGACATGACAGGGCAACTGTCTTCTTTGTTCTCCATCTTTGCTGACCATGCGGCGGTGACCATTTTGTGTAGCCAGTGTGTATATTTGACATAGGTTGCCATGTCTTCTTTGTTCCCTTTGCCTCCTTCCATGCTAGCCATGCAGTGGTGGCCATTTTGTGTGGCCAGCGCGTGCTGTGTTTGTCATAGGCCACCATTTTTTGTTGTCCTCTTTGCCTCCTTCTTTTCTGGCCACTCAGTGACCATTGAGGTGCATGTGTGTGTTTGCTAGCCATTTTGCCTTTGTCTTCCATGCCTCCTTGAGTTACCTATCAGTATTTTGTGCAGACAGTGTGTGTTTCAATCATTGTCTTCCACTTTTAAAAGCCATTTTCTAGGAACATTAATAGAACTAGGCTATCGCATTTTTGTTCATTTTTTTCCTTTTTCCTGATATATTTATCTGTACTTGTGGCTAGTTACACTACAATGTTGTTGTTTAGTCATTTGTTTCATTTACACCTGCATCCCTCTGCCACCCATAGAGCCCCCATTGGCCCTGAAGTGGCACTAGCAATTATTTAATGTATTGGGTTTTTTCTGCCCTTGTCGCCATGCCTCCCATAGTGTCCCCATGGTCCCTGGAGGGTCCCATCAATTATGTAATTAATTTTTCATTTAATTATTGCCTGCATCCAACTGCCTCCCATGAAGCCCCAGGTACCCTGGAGGGGTGCCAGAAATTATGTAATTTGTTCAGCCATTTTGGCCCACCTTCCCCTGCCTTACATTGTGGTCCTATCACATGGCCCCTGATGGACACCAGCAAAAAATGTATAATTGTTTCCCCTGCACCCCCTGTCTCCTATAGTGGTCCCATGGCTCTTGAAGAACACAAACTAACATTTTCTGTGTAATGTTGTCATGTGAAAAATAGGTTATGCATGTTTTGGGTGCACTATTGTTCAGTATTTGAGATGATGATGAAGATGATTACATCACTTATGTTACATTGGCTAGATTGTAAATGCCCACGTTTCACTGACTTTTTTTGTTACTTGCCGGTTCACAAGAGATTGCACATGTTACTGATATGGAGAGAAATATGCAAATTAGCTGACAGTGGCACCTGAGTCCTCTATTGCTAAGTGCTTCTGCGTCTAGTGCTAAGTGTCAAATGCTAGTGCTAAGAAGATGGCCATGAAGAAAGAGGTTCCTGCTAAGAAAGTGGCCAATTTGGAGGAGAAGAAGCTGGTTGCCTCCACTAGCATCAAGCCCTCGTTCTTTTTTAGGAAATTTGATGTATCTGCTATACCCTTTTCTGGGCAGAAAGAGGCTGAGAGGATCAGTCCAGGCCATGTCTCACAGCACTGCAACAGTCACTGCAGTCATGGAGAGCAGTGAATCTGAAATAGAACTGGAGAGGATGCAAACCAAATTATGATAGGAAAGTAAACAACAGGAGCCACAAACAGCAACAGGTCTTCTGGAAGTCGGAGCCGAACAGGAGGATGAGGTTCCATCTGAGCAAGATGTTGTTGAGAAGACTGATGCTCCTAATTGGATTCACGATCTCCAGCAAAGAAAAGAAAGAGTACTCCCTCATCTTCTTCAAGCCCCCCTTCTAATAATCTGGACATTGAATAGACCCTGGCTGAGTCTGAGAGACAAGTCAAAAGGATTCTTCAAAAAAGGTTTGCAAGTGAGGAAGGTGGTAATGGTGATCATGAGCAAATGATCATCAGTCTGGAAAATAGAACAGAGGAAGTATGGCTCACCTCTGTTCAACTGACTCAGAGGCATGTGGTTCCACCAACACCGATTTCTTCCATATTTCAAAGACCCCAGAAACCTGCAGCTACCACGACCACCACCCCTGCCACAGTTTCAGCACGCCATACTGCAAGAAAAACAACTAACTAGCTCTGCCCCCAGTTCTCAGGTTTTGGCTCAGTAAGAAAGCTCTCCTTTCCAGATTGGGACTTCTTTACACTTAGCCAGCATGAGGATAACATTGCAATATGCTTGGTTTCCCACAAGAAATGTCATCATGATAAGCCACTTGGGCACTACAGTACTGGATGCCAACTCCCCCATTTGAAAAAACAAGACTAAATCATGAGGTAAAAAATCCTTAGAAACAAAGGGGCAGATTTACAAGCCCCTTGCGATAACTTTACGCCGCCGTTGCGTCACTTGTGTGATGCAGCGGCGTCGTAAACAATGCGCCACGTTGCAACATATTTACAACGTGACGCATCTAGGGAGATGCGTCACGTTGTAAAGCCCTGCGCTACATTATACCTGCATCAGGTATAATGTATGCAGGGTGGGCGTTCCCGCGCAGGAAAGCCTCGTAAAAGTGATGCAGTGAAATCTACAAGATTTCACTGAGTCACTTTTACGATGCCACTGCGTCAAAACCTTGCACCTGCTTGAAGCAGGCGTAAGGAGTGACGCAGCATGTTAGGAATAGGCATTCCTAACCATTGCTGGAGTTGCGTCGTACTTGTGACACGACTCCAGCAATGCGCTGCCCTTACGCCGGCAAGATGCGTCATGCATCTGTCTATCCTTGCGCCACGGTGCGCCGCATTGTAAATGCAGCGCATCCATGGTGGCGCAAGGGTATTTTTCCGTGTCGCAATTAAACTGGTGCATCCCTGCTAATATGCAGGGATGCGCCAGTTCTTGTAAATCTGCCCCATAGTGGGTGCTGGTGAAAGAGAAAACATCAGTGAAGAGGAAGAAGAAGATACCATCATCAGCATTACACATAGTAACCCTTTAAGTCTCCACCATAGTGTGCAATCCTCATCAGCTGCAAACTCTGCATGGCACAAGGCACAGCAGATGCATGACGTCCACCCCAGATTGTTCAAGGAGCCTACGCTTCTGGCAGTAGTACCAAACAAAAAGCAACCTACTATTAGGACATGTTTACCATGACCCATTAAGCAATCGGTATGTGAAGAGGGCACGTTGGCCAGATCCCAGCAGGATCGATAAAGTATCTTGAATGTCAGTTAGCCAATATGTCTTTAGAGTGTGTTTTTAATTCAGATGGCACAGTCGTCACAGTCAGAAGGGCCAGTCTCTCCCTCAAAACGTGGAGAGATTAGTGACGATTAAACTTTACAAACCCTAAATATCAACAGATAATAGTGCTCCTGAAACAATGAAGGCTGATGAGAGCAATTGGTCGTACATCTCAAGTTTGGCTGGTGATTGTCCTCCGGTTGACCCCCTTGTGGTTTGAGGAAAAACTCTGTTTTCCAGACTAATACAACAGAAGTTAAATATAGGGTAGAAAATAATAGAATTTATATTTGATGTGTGACTTACCCACCTATTGTAAATGATAAACTGAAATGGAGTGGACCAGTGAGCATGACACATATAGTCAATCAAAGAATACACATCAATTATTTGGCCTGGGGAAGGCAGAGCTGTGAGAGCTGAGAAAGACTAAGTGCACCGTCGGTTCAACCATTGACATTGAAATGAGAAAATGATGACAGTCTGCTGCAATATAAAAGCATCCATTTACTAAAAAAAGCTAACTAACAAGACAATATCTACCATCCCTATCCTTTGTTTCATTTCACTGCTTGGCTGGAAGATTCAAAACATTGCCCTATATTGTACACTGCTTTAATGGAGAAGACAGACACATAGGTAAAAGGACACCACTCTTGGAACAGGTACCTTACTTGCACCATTGAATAGTACTAACATAAATGATTTATGTGTTGGTGGCTGAGAGGGGCGGTTAAACTAAACTTGATAATGTCATTTTTGGGGCGATCAATCTTCATCAATGCTTTCCTTTAATATTTTACAAGGATATATACTTTCATGTTCCTTTTGTTAACTTAAGTCCATCATCTCTAGGCACTTCAGAGACCAGTCAGTTTATTAATAGAATGTCAACTAATTTGCAAATTCTTTCAATTTTTTTTTTTTATACTACAGGTCTGTCTTTTCCAGGTGAAATCTTAGAGTACTGTTGACAACAGCCAGGAAAAGGACCATTGCCTATATTCTCCAAAGGGAAAGGAAGAAACTCAAAAAGGCCTACCTCTTTGTATTTGAGAGAGAGAGGTGCTTTGATTAGAAAATTGCAGAGTGGTAGTTGAAATGGCAAACTCTAATTAAGTAGTCGACTTGTGGTCTGCTTGACTGGACACATGAAGATATTATTATTATAGTGATCAGCCGCTTACATGGAACTAGTTGTCTGGAATGGTGGCAGACAATTGTTTTTCTCACTCCTCAGTTAATGGCACACCAATGCACCAACCTATTCTCTGCCTTCCTGTTCCTCAGGCACCATGATGATTATTTTTTACCTTAGCTTTCCTATATTGACCGTTTATTTTTGCATTCCACATGCCATCTCATCTGTAAGCAGAATGCTCCATAGTGCTTCAACTTTGCAGTTCAGACCTGCACCCAAGGTAGACAATGCTAGAAGAATGGAAATGTACTGTCCATTTGTATAGAGTATAATTTTTCTTTTCCCAACTATAACAATTTTTTTACTGGAACTGTGTGGCTCCTTATTTAGCATTTTTCAATCCTAGGTGACAAATCGATTAGATAACTTAGGAGTCTGGGAGCTAGGAAGCACTGTTTGCATTTGGTTACTGAACTATCGTCTTCCTTCCACAACAGTTATGATGTGCTCCTTGACTTGATGAATGTTGTATTTTTTCTGTCTCTCGCCTCTCCCCAATTCCCCCTAATAATCAATTCATGAACCCACTGGCCCACTTCCCCCAGGTTGTCCGTGATCGGATGAGGTGTGTGTTAATTTTCATCATCAACAGATCTCGCTCTTGGAGGGCTGATGGGGTTAAAGCAACACCACCTTTTACATTTGGTGGTTATAAAAATGTACAGATTTGCCCAACCCACTTCTCATACCCAGGCATAAAAGGGGCATCATAGTGCTGAGACTTAATTACAACAATGTTTTTACACATTCTATGCCCGATGGATTCTACTGGAGTCCTAACTCCTAAGACTTGATGGATTCATTATACTTACTTTAGTAAATAACTCAACGCTATATTGCTGGTTGTTGTGTTGTCATGGTGGTCTCAGTATTGGATTGCCGTGTTTGAATAATAAGAATGCTTTGGCTAGTTCACCTCACCAATATTATCCACAATAGGAAGAACCTTGTTTTTCTTGTGATGCCACCGCCACCTGCATTAAGAAGGCCCTTTGGAAAACCCTGAAGTGAGGTATGGGCCAATTGTGAGAGGTATCAGACATCACTTACTCTACCCAGGTAGGAAAGAAGTCCTTGAGATCAAGATATTACTGTTTAGTGTCTGTTTTGGTGTATGTTGACAGACCCCATTAGCGGTCACTAGTTACATAGTTTAGGGCAAGGACAGCAATCAAATTGTATACAACTATTACTGATGGGAGGATGCATGCAGCATCTGGATACCCTCTCAGGTGATTAGACGCACCATATAAATCCACATGATTGATTGATTAATTGATTGATGCAGCTCATCCCAATCAAGCCATAGAGGGTAGGAGACTTGTGAAATCATAGTAGGTTTTGTGTTTTGGCCTTGAGATGTACACTGTGTGAAAATTGCTCTTGTCACCATGTTGGTAAACTTCTTTGTTTAATTAACAATGAAGTTACACTAGCTGGTAATGCAAAGATAGATATTCAAGTAAAAAAAGCAACCCATTTATTAAAAAGACACCTTCTCCTCTCACAAACAGGCCCTCTCCTTAACCCAAGAATCCCAAAAAACAAGAAGTACCATGTCACAATTCCCCAATCATCTTTATCACCGTCTCCTCCCACAAAAGGCCCAACCCACACCCTTAAAACCAACAAATAAAACCCCAAAAGTCCAACTACGCTGCTCCCAATCATTGACACACTCACTTGTAGAACAGTCAACACTGAGGGGAGCACAAATTGTGGACTGCATGTACCATGATGCAAAGGAACAAACTTTTCTTGAATGTGATGGGTGAACACAAAGAGGCAGACGAGGGACCAACAAGCGGGCCCAAGCTCCCTGTAGACCTGGTGGTCAACCTTACGAATGAGATCCTAACACCAGACAAATTGGCTGTTCTTAATAAAGGACTCAGCTTTGTCCCCACAGCTCAGATTGTTAAATTCAGGACAAGATGTGAACTGAGCAAATTCTTTACAAAAATCAGAGTCAAAAAATATTTTGAGGGCAAGCCCCTGATGGAAGCAGACACCGGCTTTACCACTTTGCGGAAGAAATCCAACTTCAACCCTCCACCATCGATGATGCCACCGGAGGTAATCGCATTTGAAGAAGCAGTCATCAATGAGGTGGAACAATTACAACCCAGGAGAGACGTCTTCAATAACCTCAACAGAAGAGAACGAGAGGCATTGAGATCACTGAGCGAAAGAACAAATCTCGTGATTGAAGCAGCGGATAACGGTGGAGCCACTGTTGTTGAAGATCAATTTAGTTACAGGGGAGTTTGCCTGGCCTTACTTTCAGATACAAGACACTACAGAAATCTCCAAAGGGACCCTACGATAAGTCTACAAAAGAAGATTGCCAAAAATCACAGAAGAAGCACTGAAAAGGAACTGGATATCATAAAATTAAAAAGAATTCCTCAATACAGCCGAAACCAGAACACCACTGTTTTACACCATCCCTAAGATCCACAAAGGCAGAATTCCACCTCCAGGAAAACCTATTGTGTCTGGAATAGGATCAATTTTAGAACCTCTTTCCCAATACACAGATTGTTTTTTACAACCACTGGTTAAACGGATCAAATCCTATGTGAGAGGCACCAAACATCTGCTCAACATCCTAGCTGATACAGAGTATGATCCCACACAAGAAAGGATGATATGTCTTGATGTTGAAGCTCTGTATAACAGTATTCCTCAAGAGGAAAGCCTAAGCGTTATTGAAAACATACTATACACATAGGACTGGCCATGGCATGCACCCATCAAATGGATTATGACACTCATGCACATAGCTTTGACTGAAATCTTCTTCAGATTTGAGGACCAACTTTTTTTAGAGAAGCACAGGACTTCCATGGGCAGTACTTTTGCCCCCAGTATTACATGCTTGTACATGAGCCAACTGGAAGAAAAACATATCTGGACCAATAATCCTTACACCAACAAAGTTCGGATCTGGCAGAGATACATAGATGATATCCTGATAGTATGGTACGGTGATGAAAAGAGCACTGAGGCATTTGGAGAATGGATGAACCAACTGAACCCCTTCCTCCGCTTCACCATGACTACTCACAAATTACAATACGAAGGTATCATTCTTTGATGTGAACATCAAAGCCAGTGGTGGGAAACTGTAGAGCACTCTCTATACCAAACCCACATACTGGAAAAGCCTGCTTCACTTTAACAATGCACATCCATGTTCCCTGAGAGAATATCTCCCAGTAGGACAGTATCTAAGGATCCTTAGAAATTGCTCACACTTGGAAAGCTACAAAGAAGAAGCAGACAAACTCACCAGGAGACTACAGGAAAAGGCCTATCCCAAAAGGATACTAGAACAAGCCCGGAAAAGATCCTGCAACACCCCCCACTCTGCCTTACTTGAGACCATCATGAAAAAAGAAGCCAACTCACTGATATGCGTTACCACCTATAACTCATCATCAAACGTAATCAAGAAGATCATAAGTAACAAGTGGCACATACTGACTTCAAACCAGATAAAGTTTGAGAAACCCCTGTTTTCTTTTAAACGCAACAGAACCATTAGGAAAACCGTTGTCAAGACTGACTGTTGTAAAACCAACAAAACACACAAATGACCCTGTGGAACCAACCACAAGTGAAGGGACATTATCCGTGTGGCTCATGTATTGTCTGCCAATTCACAGCCCAAACTACCCATATTAATCTGGGCCTTCCACATGTTTGGGAACAGGGACACCACACTAATTGTAACACTGAAAATGTCATCTACATAATTACGTGCCCCTGAAATAGGCGATAAATCGGAATGACAACCAGGAAAGTCAAGACACGCATAAGTGAGCATAGAAGCACTATACAAAGGGCTAAGACAGCAACTAAACTTACATACCATTATTATTATTATTATTGTTATTATTATTATTATTAAATTGAATTTGTAGGACGCCCAGCTACCATAAAGGGTTTCCCGGCGCCAACCCGGTAGGAAAGAAAAGGTAAAGAATGAAAGAAAAAACATTAGATGTTGAAAACCCAAGTCTTCAAACCTTTGCGGAATACACCGTACACGGTTTCCTCACGTAAGGAGACAGGTACGGAGCTCCCCAGGGTTGATCATGAAATGAGAAAAGGACCGACCACGCATGCGAGAGAGTTTGACTTTAGGGGCAATAAACCTAGTCTGATGGGCAGAGCGCAGGAGGCGCGAAGGTTGATAGCGCTGAACTAGATCTTGCAAATATTTCACTCCAGTTTTAATGTTATGTTGAAATGAGACATACCGAACAGGATCTTCAATGGACTGTGATTGAGACACTCAAGGGGGTGCTGGTGTGTCCCAAAGATTACTAGAGAAGGAACAACATTGGGTGTACAGACTCAAACCTCACACACGAGGACTCAAGGACTCTATCCCATGGGACCAACTGATTCACAAATACGATAGGCCCGCAGATGAAGGTAGCACTACTTTGAGAAATTCTAATGGACCACCAGATAGACGCCTTATCATCACCCCTCCTTTGTAGACTCCTCTAAACCCCACATCATTCTCAACACTTTTTGAGCTGGTAAGGTACATGGGACCATTAGATTGCAATAACAGACATTGACAATCGATTAATCTCATTGATGAAAGATGATAGAACAATACTCCGCTATATGTCGCATACACATTAAAGTGACTATAGGAGCTAAGTAACAATCATCCATATGCCCCTCAACCCATGGTTGTGGACCTCCCGACTACTAATCAATCATCTAGTATTAGCACCCGAAATTTCAACGCCGCCATGTGTACCTATCACTAAGGCATGAGGTATAGAGCTACGAATACACAGAAACATGATCAATAATCTCTTTTAAACTTCTCTGATATATAATATTCATGTAATGAAGCATACATAGCACAGTCAATGGGTTAATACAGGCTTTGTGCAGCTAACACTCATAAGTTTTAAATGACTTGGTACGAACAGAGTCACTGGGCCTTTAGAAGATCCCTAAATAGCAAGGGACTAAAACAAATATGTGGAACCAAGACTAAGCATTACAACTCCAATGGATCAACAGGATTATGTAGTCCGCCACCCTTGGTCGCACCGAGCAAGATCCCACTACGACGTCACACGACGCGCCAAGGGCAGGGCTCCGTCCGCGACCGAACCGCACACGCAGGGCCAGGCTCACACATAAAGACGCATTCCCAGCCTGCAGAGACTCAGAAAGCTGGGAATGCGGGACCAAGTAGGTGATTGAACGCGTAGGACCCTTGATGAAGTAAGTGGAGTGGATGTGAACGTGAGTACACACGGCATGGTTTTGGATTGTATACAGGTGGTGTAAAGAATCTACACCTACACTTCTAATTTTCACGAGATGTGTGGTTGTGTGAAAGTTACACTACCACTAACCAGAGGGTGTTTGGGGCATCCAGACACCCTACGAATGCTCGAGAATGAGTACACTATGCAAAATGCATTAACGCGTGCAGAGTCTCCCACAGAGGCTGGTTATATTGATATTAAAGCGCAGCATGAGTTGGACACATAAAACAGCAGTTAATAGACTGTTTTTTATCTACAGGTTGGACACCATAAACCGAAGAACCGGATCAAGGATGAGTATACACTAGGCCGGTTTTTAGGTGCAGTACTCTGCACACCTTTACAAAAAAATAGGTAGAACCTTTTATATTGCAGGGAGGGAATCTGAGTTGCCCTGAAGAAATCCCAGGACCCACTTGGGCCAATCTCAAAGGGCTGAAACATGTTGGCTTTAGGGTCATAGGACCATTGCATCCTCACCACCCTTCTTCTTAATTTTAACATCCCTGTTACTCCACTAATAAAGGGATACCTAGAGATAACGGAAGATTTTTAATCTTTAAACCCCCTGCCTACTTCTTCTAAGCACTCCTTGAAATATGGTTGAGCCCACCCTGACCTTTAGGAGTCAGGGTGAACCCGATGATGAAGCATGATACTACTAGAGTGTGTGAGGGTTACCTAACAAAAAGGAATTGTTTCCTTCCCTGCCCCTGAGCGGACGGTGTACCACCTGACGAGAGTAGTGCCCTAAGTTACAAATAACAAAATGGGATACTTTTTGTTTGCCAGTATGTTGACAGACCCCATTAGCGGTCACTAGTTACATAGTTTAGGGCAAAGACAGCAATCAAATAGTATACAACTATTACTGGTGGGAGGATGCATGCAGCATCTGGATACCCTCTCAGGTGATTAGACGCACCATATAAATCCACATGATTCATTGATTAATTGATTGATGCAGCTCATCCCAATCAAGCCATAGAGGGTGGGAGACTTGTGTAATCATAGTACGTTTGGTGTTTTGGCCTTGAGATGTACACTGTGTGAAAATTGCTCGTGTCACCATGTTGGTAAACTTCCTGCTTAATTAACACTGAAGTTACTCTAGCTGGTAATGCAAAGATAGATAAACCAGCCCATTTATTAAAAAGATACCCTCTCCTCTCACAAACAGGCGCGCTCCTTAACCCAAGAATCCCAAAAAACAAGAAGTAGTGTGTCACCATTCCACAATCGTCTTTATCACCGTCTCCTCCCACAAAAGGCCCAACCCACTCCCTTAAGACCAACACAATAAAACCCCAAAAGTCCAACTACGCTGCTCCCAACCATTGACACACTCACTTGTAGGACAGTCAACACTCAGGGGAGCCCAAATTGTGGAATGCATGTACCATGATGCAAAGGACCAAACTTTTCTGGAATGCGATGTATTGTCTGGCCTCACCCTTTTTTCATCCCAAACTGATTTTCATGACCTCCTCTACCATTTATCTCACGTTCTTAATGTTTTCTTCGCACAAATTGCATTCTGGCCCATTGTTTACACTTCAACTGGCCTGAGCCGGAAAATTCCGGCCTGGGTGTGGAGATTCCGGCCCTAAACGGAGATTCCGGCCCGGGTGCAGAGATTCTGGCCAGAGCTGGAGATTCAGACCCAACTGAAGACATAAAGGTATGACTCGTAAATGACCTCTGTGAATACCAAAAGTCGTAAAGTTAAACATTTGTCTCCGATTGCATTTGTGAATCGGGACCTATATATCCTAAATATCAATTACACAAATTGATATCAATAACATAAAATCTACACACAATGGGATGTTTTTCTGGTAAACAACATTTCTATAGACATTCAATTGTCATTCAATTGGCATCCACCATACAATGCAATAGAAATTTTATGTAAAATATTTAATAACTTATCGCCTTATGTACTAACAATGTTAGCATTCGCAACATGTTTGCGAATGCTAAAACCCTTTTTAAAATAAATTTACAAAGCCAATTTAATGATTTAAAAAAAAGGTGTTCTAAATCATTCAATGGGTTTAGAAAGCCATTACGAATTGGTATTTGGAAGGGGCGTGTCAAGGATACTAATTAGTTATAGTATGTATTAAAGGAGGTGACAACCCATTTCCAAATAGGAATGGGTCACCAATGGAACCCTTCACCTTTGTGAATGTATAAAAGAACATTTTTAGAGACTATAGTGGTCTATTGGACCACTGCTTACCATTAAAACATGTTTGTAAAACATTTCATTTTTCTTTACAAAAACACTTCCCATTTTCCAGTTAGGAAAAATGCTGCATCTAAAAAAATATATGTTATTGAAAGAGACAGTGGCTGCTGACCCCAGCAGGTCACCATGCCTGTGATTCTAGCCAATCATAGCGCGTCACAATTTGTCACCTACCTCATTAAGATTTCTGAGGTAGGTCAAGTGGTGACCCACTATGATTCGGTTTTTGTGAACTGACCTAATACATAGGTCAGATCACAAAATACAAATGCATTTGGTAAAAGTTGGTGTGCAAATTGCAACCACTTTTATCAAAAGCATTTTTTGTAAATGAAGCCCTTAGATTTGCATCCCTCATTGCTGATTTTATTTCTCCAATGATGAGTTGTTTTAACTTACCATCTCAACCAATATCCATTGGCTCTGAAAGGCTTGGATTAGACCATTATCAGCATCAGAGAATGGAGTCTGGGCTGGTACACAGCATGGACATAGGTGGCATTTTCAGGCTATTCTGAATAAACAATACTAAAGCCATGATTGCTCTAAAACCTCGGATGGTTTCTGACTAAGATGTATGATGATATAAATGTTTTCACAAGTAACCATTCCTTAAATTTGATAAATAGTATGACTCCTACTAATAGACCTGAAGGGTTTCTGTATGTGGATATCCATTTTGAAATTGGGACTTCCATCCCTTTTTTAAGTTGTTTAGAGAAAAGAAAGATTGCCAACATCATCCATTTTCAAAGCCGTAAGGATAACTGTTTTAAAGTCAGCTTGGCACATCCATTTTCAACCACACTAGCAACATAGAGAATTACGCTAGTGATCTAGCGCCAAACCGGGGGTCTCTAAAAAATGACTCTGCAGACAAAAGGCCCCAAATATACAAATACGCAATTTCTCACCACATATTTTAGACCCTACGGTAATGACGCTGAATTCGGTTTGTAATTGTTGATTTGTCCTCTCTCCTAACATTTAAGAGGAACACAGGCTTACCTAACCCCTTTAACCTGTATATCAACCACTTTCCTCTTGGTCAATGAAATCATATAGTTGAGGAGTTAAAATTATTGATATGACTAAACAATCTGGATTTCTTACAATGATCATACGGAAAATAATCACAAACTCAAACTCTTGTTAATCCGTTTATCTTCAATAAATGTAAATACATTTCAGGTACAAGGTTACAGGGAAGAAAATACACATTATAAGAAATACAACGAGAAATATGCAGATAAAATCACTAACATTTGAATTACAGTGAATATCATGGAGTGGATAGTCGAAGAGACATAAGATTCATAGAGAAAAATCATTTGCAGACAAATGTGCAAAAATTTTGGTTACCTTAACCTCATACTAACCTATAGATAAAGCTGGAAAACCACCACACCCTGGCCACGAGGATAGTGAAGGGGTGCCGATATGGAGTCGGGAGTAAGATTAGATCAGGAAACGGGAAACAGGATCAGGACGGATAGGCCTCTAACTGGAACCGACGAACAGCGGCGATCACCCTCTTGCTCTCTCGCTCTCGATATCTTGATCTCTCCTCTCTCTGGACTACACACCCACTAAGAGAACCCCAATTATACCCTTATTCTAACATGTCCATCCCACTAATCTGAAACATTCGGGAAAATTCTAACTTCTCATTGGTCGGTTTGCGGGGTGTTTACCTTCACACCTCCATTACTTCATTTGGACCACATGCTTGTCTTTGTTTTAACATTCGTTCACACGATTTATTTCTGCTTATGAATTAAACTCTCTATCCCATATCATATAACAATTTCTAATGAATGACTTTCTCTGCTATAGCAACATTCTTTCAAACATTGTTGCAGAGTTTTACAGTTCTCAGCCATAAAATGTTCATCAGTCCGAGTTTCCCATGCGTCTGGATGTCCTCGAACATGCACGTATTCTTCCTCTCCTTTAAGGTTCTCCTCACCAGCCGCTGACACCCCCCTTCTCCCACTAAAGTTCATTTAGCAGTCATTCACGTGTGGCCTGGTTTTTTGGTCAACTTTAATGCACGAACTACCCAGATATTCATAGGCCCATATTTCAAACTACAAATAAAGGAAACACAAAAATATTAATCATACGAAATATAATTTTCACTGTTTTTCCTCCCACCATTTACTCTATTCCCACGTTAATTTTATATTGCGTTAATGAGCAAAGCAATATTATTTGCGTTAGCATTATTCCATTTTGTCGTTTTTAAATAAGCAAAAGCGAAATGCAGCTTAAGCGTTTTCATGCATTTAACTTTAGTTGCGGTGCACTCATGCACAAAGCATTTTCCCCATGTTTGTGTGTATTAATGCATTTTAGAACAAGTCACACGTTTTGCTCTATGTTACCGGGGGCGTTGATCCGAGCAGGTTCACTGTGATGCAAACCCTGCTCCATCAATTCCCCCCTTTGATGGCATTTTAAGCCATCATAAAATACCCATCACCCATTGCCATTTCATGTTTCATCAGAAACTCGTACTTCTCTCACTCCGAAATTTCTTCTTTTCACCTAGATTTTTCATTATTTCATAATACTTGCCTTTCACGTCTTCTAGCTCTATCTCTTCTATTTTCCTTTTTCTACTTTTACATTTGTTATCTGTACCCATCATTTTTATCTTTCTACTTTTGTCTTTGCAACATTTATAAGTCATTGTTATTAACATGATTACTATTATTGATACTACTGGTAATATTATTTTTCCTAGTAAACTCTTGCCAAAGTTAGTGAACAATTCACTTATTTTTGAAAAACTCTTATTAATTTACTCCCAGACACCATTAACCTCTAGTTGTGTCAAATCTTTATGTAAATTTGTAATATTTTTTAATGTATCCCTCAATATCTTTGCTTTTATCAGGAATGTAAGTGCAACAATGTTGTACTTTTAACATCCCACAGACTCCACCCTCTTTTGCCAATAAAATATCAAGGGCAAGTCGATTTTGCATAACCATAGATCTAATTGCATCCATTTCTGTATCAATCATTAAGAACCCTCCAGCAGTATCCGTTGATAAACGGTCAACCACTGTAGATAATTTCCGAATTTTATGTATTAATCCATGTTTTATTTCATTAATCTTGTTATTTTTGTCTACATGATACACCTTAGGGAATACGATCCCAAAATAACAACTGCCACACCAATGTGCAGGCAATCTATAATAAGCATTTTTCCCACACACATAATATACCCCAGGGAAAACAGGATCAGTTCCTCCCTTTAATCCCCATCCGCCTGTTATTAAGAAAGTATGTTCACAATGACTAGTACCTATAAAATAATTGTTATAGTTAGTTTTTAGTCTTAGGAAGCAAAGCACCCCTTTGTGATTCCAATCCAGAGACATTGCAGCATAAGTCTTGCCTTTCTGATAATTTCCTTCCCTAAAAGCCCAAGGTGATATATTAGTTTTCTGTTCAGCAGCTTTTTTATGAAATTCTTGTCTTCTGTTTTCTACCATATTAATGAAATCCTTCTCTGCTATTTGTAAACTACAAGTGGGATTATTTTTGTGAGCATTTATTAGGTCCAAAGTTTGTGTAATATGAAAAAACTCTCCCATATATTCAGCTTCAGTATTACTATATACTTTATTTAAATTCTTTCTAATAGGAAGTTCGGAAAAGACCACATCTAGATTAGAATAATAAAACTCTAATTTACCTGTTACATAAAACAAACTAGTTAATACACCACACGAGACACCATATGTTAAAGGAAGGTGATGATATGTCACACCCTCCGAGACAGATGATGGTAATTGCATGCACACGTAACAATCACTCACATTCATCGTATTCACATATTCATACAACAATTTAGTGAAAATGTTTAATGAAAAATCAGTAATAGATTTATCTTGATGATAAATACTTTCATCTATATGACCTAGGTTGTTAACATTATTTTGTTCTTTAGTGACCATATCCACTCTCTCGCTTGTTATTTCGTTAGTTTTATTTTTGTCATTTGTTACCATCAAAACTGGTACAATAACAGTTAATATTAACCACACAGACATAGTTAATATGACACCACATAAGCAAGCTCTAATACATTTATGTTTTAAATTAGGTTTCGAACGTTCAGTCACTGTAGATTCTACCATTTTGCCTTTTTGACAACAATTTATAATATCTAAAAATTATAGGGAACCTAATTTCTACTTTTGTACAACCGCACACACTTAATTCAAGGGCCTCTTTTTTTTTTTTTAAGGTCTTTTTCGAGTCTCTTTCAAATCTTCTTGATATGTCGGCTTATTTTTGACTGGATTGTTTGATGTGCCTAAAACTTCTTCACAGTTTTTCTTTTTAAGGTGGTTTCAATTTGGTTTCATCAATTCGTTCTGTATCATTGGTATTTTCTCTTTCCGTTTGATCAGGGTTTTCGATTTCTGTCAGTATTACGTAAGTCCACTCAGGTTTGGTATATTTTCGACTTGCAACTCTTGGTCTCGTTGTTCTCCGAACTAATTTTCTTTGTGAATCTTCTTGATCTGACTGACTTGAAATTTCATTTATTTGTTCTGGCCCTCTCCTTTCTAGAATATATCTCAGTCTTTTTGCTCCACTTTGCCAGTTATCGTTATATCTTAGTATCTTTGTTTGAACTTCTTCTTCACCCTGTTTTTCTGATTCTACAGTTCTTTTACACAACTTTTTCCTTGGCTGCTCTTCTCTTTCACTTACAAGATCTCTTTTTGTTTCCTGTTGACTAGTACCCTCATTTGTTACTTCTTTCTATTGGCCTTGTTCTAGGCTTTCAATAGCTTCTTCTTCCAACTGATCGTTTTCTTTACTCAAATCTCTTTCTTGTTGGCCTTGTTCTAGGCTTTCAGATTCAATCTGTTCCTCTCTTAGTTGGCTTCCTTCTTGATTTTCAGAAGCTTCTTCTTGGCTTTCTTCAACAGCAGTCTTTTCAGTCCCAGAATCTGATGCCCACTCTACTTGGCTGGTGCTTGGTTGTTCGTTATCCACAGGCTCAATCAAATCTGCCTCTCTGGATTCCTCAGTCTCACAACCTCCAGCTTCTGGACTTTCTTTTTCTTTTTCCAGTTGCCGCTCAGCTTCTTTAAGTGGACTTGGGACTCTTCTAGTATGTCTGGCGTGTATCCAGTTTGGTAGGCCACCACACTTTACTACAGTTGTCGTCACCAATATGATTTGATATGGTCCAGGCCACCTGGGTTCTAAACACGACTTCCTCATGTTTCTTGACAAGAACCCACTCTCCTGGACTCAAATCATGTACCGGATTCAGCTGTATTTCATTTGCGTCTGCTCCGACCTGATGAAACACAGAACGCACCATATCAGCCAATCCTTTGCAATACTCAAGAAACAGATCATCAGAAATGCTCATCAGTTTGTTTGCTGGTACAATTGCTTGTTTCATGACTCTTCCCATGAGAACCTCATGTGGACTCAATCCAGTTTTTCTGTCAGGAATGCTTCTGAGACTCATTAAGACCAAGGGCAAAGCATCAGGCCAATTTAGTGTTGTGGATGCACAAGCCTTTCCTAGTCTGGATTTTATAGTGCCATTGATTTGCTCCACAATTCCAGAAGCCTCTGGTCTGTAGGCACAGTGCAGCTTTTGTTCAATTTGCAATGCTGCGCAAATTATTCGAATTATTTCATTATTAAAATGTGTTCCTCTATCTGATTCTAGAGTGACTGGAAATCTGTACCTTGGTATTAATTCTCTCAAAAGCAATTTTGCTACGGTAAGGCTATCATTTCTTCTTGTAGGATAAGCCTCTACCCAACGAGAAAAGAAACACACAATGACAAGCACATATTTCAAACCATTACACGGAGGAAACTCAATGAAGTCGAGTTGCAGTCGGGTAAATGGTCCTGCAGCTTTTCCAATTCTTCCTGTACCCACAACTGTTTTTCTCCCTGGGTTCTGCTGCTGACAGACTATACACGTCTGGCACAGACTCTCTGCAATGCTCCTGAACTTGGGATTATACCAGGACTGCTTAAAGAGTCTGATCATTGCATCCCTTCCAACATGAGGGATTCCATGATAGACTCTGGCCAAATGGGAAAGCAAGCAGTCAGGCATAACTGGTCTGTCATCTACATACACCCAAATTTCATCTTCTGGTGTCTTTGTACATCCTGATCTTTTCCAAAGCTCTTTTTCTTCTTCACTAGCCTCTTCTTGTAATTGCTTAATTTCATCCCATCTCTCTATTGATGTAAACATTAATTGGCAATCAGTGATTTTTGTTTCTGTTTTCCTGTTAAGTGCAACTGAATTTTGTGCACAGAAACGCGCTAACTGATCTGCGTATCTGTTGCCACTGGTCACATAATCATTTCACGATTTATGTGCAGAACATTTTACCACTGCAATACGTTTTGGCAATTGCAGGGCATCCAATAAATCTCTCACAATTTTCCCATTTTTAATAGGGGAACCTGATGAAGTCATGAATCCCCTTTGCATCCATAATTGGCCAAAATCATGCACCACCCCAAAACCATATTGACTGTCTGTAAATATGGTTACCCTCAAATTTCTGGTAACTTTGCATGCTCTAATCAGAGCGTATAATTCCGCAATTTGTGCTGATTTCACCCCAAATAGACAGGATGCTTCCACAGTTCCAGTTACTGTAAATACTGCATAAGCAGCACTCAGTTCACCCTTCCCATTTCTCAAACATGATCCATCAACAAACAGAACACTATCAGATTCTTCTAAGGGCACATCTTGGATGTCTGCCCTAGGTTTTGTACAGAATTTTGTCACATCCAAACAATCATGATCAGCTTCTTCTTTTACCACTTCACCATAAGGGTTTGGCAGTAATGTCGCTGGATTTAAGGTTGTACATCTTACCACTGTTACATTTTCAGCATCCAAAATCACTCTTTCATACTTAGTCAGCCGACTAGGAGTCATGTGCTGAGTTCGTGTTTTTGTTAAAAGAATCTTAACAGAATGTGGAACATATACTTTGACTGGATATCCCATCACAATCGCTTCACTCTGCTCCAAACTTATACATGTAGCAGCAACTGCTTTCAGACATCCTGGCAATGTTGCAGCCACAGAATCTAATGTAGCAGAAAAATATGCCACTGGACGTCTAGTCAGTCCATGCCTTTGGGTTAACACTGATAACGCACACACATCTCTCTCGCAACAGAACAATGCAAACTCCTTTGCGTAATCAGGCATTCCCAATGCTGGTGCTTGACACAGACTATCTCGCAATTTTTCAAAAGCTTCCATACTTTCATCATCCAAATCAATCAGATCATTCACATCTTTATGTGTCAATCTCTGTAAAGGTTTTGCAATCACTGAAAATCCATTTATCCATTGTCGACAATATCCAACCATTCTCAAGAACATTCATACTTCTTGCTGGGTTCTTGGAGGTTTCATTTGTCGGATTGCCTCAATTCTTTCTGGTGCCACTTTTCTAACTCCTTTCTCAATCCTGTGTCCTAGGTATTGTACTTCCTGTTTACAAAACTGCAATTTTGCAGGTGGCACTTTGGGGCCGATTCCGATTCAGGCCGGAAATCTCTCCGACCGAGCCGGACCCGGAGAGATTTCCGACCGAATCGGACCCTAGCAGTCCGACCGAACGAGTACGATGCGTTCGCATGCTATCGGACTCGATTCGGTCGGACTCCCATTGAAGTCAATGGGAGCCGGTCGTACAACGCGTACGCGGGCTCCCATTGACTCAATGGGTGCGAGGCAAACAAGGGCGCCCCCTATTGCGGGTACGCGTCAAAGCGGGTCGCGCCGTACATGCACAGGTAGGGGGGACCCATGGGTCCCCCCTGTGTGCGACTCGTGCGGCTAGGCGTACAGGGGGGTCTGACACGGACCCCCAAAGTGCGGCTCCGACTGCTCTTTAGAGTCGGACGGTGCGAGTCGGTCGGACTGCTCGCGGCGCGCATCGTACTTACCCGGCCGGGGAACGTCTCCATTGCGCGGTGCGAGTCGTGTCCGTGCGAGTCGGTCGGAGCGGTTGGGTCCCGCGAACGAGTCGGTCGGCGATTTCACGTACGCTCGCATCGTACTCGCTCGCCCGGACGCACGTCCGACTCGGTCGGGAAACAGGGCTCCGAATCGGATCCGGTAATGCCGAGTCCGATTCGGAGCCCTACCGGCCGAGATCGGAATCGGCCCCTTTGTGTTCACCCTCTGCCAGATGGCTCAATAAGGCAATGGTATCTGTCACACATGCCTCTCGAGTCTTTGATGCCAACAATAGGTCATCAATGTATTGAACCATAACCGAATCTTCTGGCATCACCAAAGTCTCCAGGCATTTTTTCAAAATCTGATTGAAAATTGAGGGGCTTTCTGTGTACCCTTGAGGAACTCGGCACCATGCCAAAACACGATTTCCGAACCGGAATGAAAATAAAAACTGGCTGTCTGGGTGTAAGGGAATTGAAAAGAAGGCTTGACACAGATCAATAACTGTGTACCGTTTAGCATTGCATGGAATTTGATAAAGGATCACTGCTGGATTTGGCACTATTGGATAACAGGGTATCACTATCTTATTAATCTTGTGAAAATCCTGCACTATTCTGTACTTCCCACTTGGCTTTTTAATTCCCATAATAGGTGAATTACAAGGACTGCTTAGTATTTCTCTTAGAATGCCCTGTTCAATCATTTGATCAATTACAGGAGTGACTCCTGCCATAGTCTCGGGACTCAGTTTATATGGAGGAGTGTTTGGGCAATGGGCACCAGGTTTCACTGTAACCTGTATAGGATCCACATTTTTCATTGCCCCTATTTCTTTTCCTGTAAAACCCCATACGTAAGATCTCACTGTCTCTCTCAGCTCATCAGGCAAATTATGTTCTGTTAAAAGTGAATATAGCTCATCCACTTCTGTCCCTTGCTTTCCTAACATCATTTTAAACTCGACATCCTCATCAGGTGTCTGAAATGCAATATCATCAGGCGTACAATAGATGGTGCAATTCATTTTACATAGTAGATCTCGTCCCAAAAGATTCACTGGGCTCGAGTCACATACCACAAATCGATGCTTGTCTTTGAACCTTCCAATATGAACTTCTATTGGTTCTGTAACTGGAGTTCTTATCTGTTTGTTTGACATTCCCACAACTTGGATAGTTTCTCCCGAGAGGGGTAGGTTAGGAATTTCTGCTGCTCTCACAGTAGAACGGGTAGCACCAGTGTCCGCCAGGAATGTAATATTATTACCTTCCACTTTCCCATCAACAAATGGACCTGACTGATCTACCTCCAGAGTTGCGCCAAGCACGCACTCTTCCTTCCCCCTCAGGCACCGTCATTGACTTTTCTCCAAATCACTCTCATTACACTGCAACTAATATTGTGGAATCATCTGCACATTTGGGTTCTTACCATTTTGTTCCATAGGAAAAAATCCAGTATTCATGCTGTATCTTTGTACCTGAGCATCTACATTATTCTGCATAGGAGCTTGGGGCACCTGTAACTGTGGTCTAATTATCTGCTGCGACTGTTGTTGCTGTTGGGTCACAACCACTTCATTCTGCACCTGTGAATTTAAATGTTAGTTTACCCCATTAATCTTCGTACTACTTCTACACTCATTCTTCCAATGCCCAATCTTGCCTCACGCATGACAAGGAAATTTTCTTTTTAAATCATCTTTACTAAATTTTCCTTTACCTTTCCCACCACCTGATACTTGACCACTTTGATTCTGATCTTTCATCTGATCAACACTATTTGCTTCCTGTTGCTCTGCTACCTTCACTTGCGCCAACATCATTTTCTCCTTAAGCTTTTTGTGTCTTGAATCAATATCATCACTGCAATACTTTGCACATCTCAAGATTTCGTCAATTGTCTTGCTTTTCCAGCAAATTAAATGCTGTTGAATCATGTTACTTATCTCAGGTTTCAATCCAAACACAAAACGATACACAAAATGTCCCATATCTTTGTCACCTAAGTTTTCAAATCCACTATACTGTTTAAACACCTGTAACAACCTCTCATAGTATGCGTGTTCTGATTCTTTTAGCTCCTGAGTTGTCCTGTCTATTTTTACCCAATCGGTTTCCTTCTGGGAAATCTTTCCCTTTAGGAAAGTAACCACCTGATTGTACTTTTTCATCACCTCATCTGAAGGTGCACCTGTTTTCGAATCTCTTGGATATTCTTCTTTAGGCCAATCAACAGTTATTTTACACTCTGTCCACAAATCAGCCGGAACCACAATCTCAAACAGACCATCTAAATCTTTCAACAATACCTTCAAAACTTTCACAAACCTTTCTACCTGTTTATACCATTCCACGGGTTTCTCTCTTAATCTGGGAAAATCATTCGTAAATGATAAAATATCCTGTCTACTCCAGGGAACATGAACATATCCACCACCTGGAACTTCTCTCATCGGACACACCATTTCAGTTTGCCCATTCGTCTTCAACGGATACATGGAAGTGCCTTCCATAGGAAATAACTCATTTTTCTTTTTCGCCCATCTACCTTTCCAACGTTCAACATCTCCCCATTTCTTCAGAATCAACATCAACTCTTTTATCTGCAACCTTGTACCAGACACGTTCAAACTTTCCAAATCTTTGTCAATAAAATCCATCCTATATGTTTTCTGCAACACCTTTGATCTCTCGATATCTATTCCATAATCGACAGCTGCTTCTGCTATCCTTTCATGCAGATTTCTTGCTTTCCATGTGATATTTTTACACAAAAACAACTATTCCTCATCTCGATAAATATTCAATCTGTCTTGACTGATTGTACCAATTATCATTTCCTCTAAATCCACTTTCAATCTGCACACATCTGTACTTTGTGGTAGGGGTTTTCGTTTTTCCATTCCCTTTATCCACTCATTCAACTCTTTGGGTGTGGGACCTACTGGACTTTCAGATGCTGAACCACTATTCTGTGCTATTCTCCTAGGATCTATTTGAATGTTTCTTTTTGGAGTTTCCTGTATTATTTCTCCAACTGGAAGATCCATTAAGGTAACATTCTCTTCCATTTGTTCAATCAGACTAGGTTTAGTCATTGTCTTGTTTCTCATACTACTTGTTGGAACTATCAAAGCATGTACTCCTGATATATTCTGTTTATTCCCATACAATGGAACTATAGGTCCTATCGTTACAGGCACTGATAATGCTTCTGCATTAAGGTTTAACTGTTTAATTTTTTTAATTAGCTCTTCTCTTGCCTGGTTCTGTGATTTTGTCTCTCTATCCGGTACTATTCTCGCAATCACCGGAATCTGTGGAACCTGCGGAATCAATGGAGATCCCATTATCGGGGCATTTGGAACTGTTTCTCTTGGACTTTCCTGATATGGTTTAGGTCATTTTGTCATGATATCTTCCAATAACTCATCATCTGAGTCATTCATGTTACAATTCCCTCTTCACATCTCAATATTATTCTTTTTCTCCTTACATTTGCCTCCCATTGACTCATCATTGACTAAAACAGGATACAGACCTTCCGCCACTACAGCTCTTCTCCATCTTTTTATTCTTTCTTACCTACTCTCAAAGGGATATCTGGACATGATATTTCGGTATTTTCTTCCACCCCTGTATTTCTCTCGCTCAAAAGCTTCGTATTCCCATTCTTCAAGTGCCTCATACTGAGTTGGTCTAGGTTCCAACACATTCATCCGATCTCTTAAGTTCTGTAAAATTCTCACATTGAATGTCCCATGTTCTGGAAAGGCCAAAACACCATCGCTCTCAGTATATTTCACCCAATTCTCTAGCCAAGTGCATGTATGATATCCACATTCTAGCATCATATAGGATGCGGGTGTTCCGGGAGGCGGAATAAGTATTCCCTCCCTCGTCACTATCGGTTTGTCCTTTCTGAAGAAATTCTTGAGTTTATTAAAAAACGTCATTTTTCACAACTGTCCTTACAAAATGTGATTCAATTAAACAACAACAAACTCTTCATACGTCTGTAGTTTCTATTAAGCAATGTATCGTCCAATACCAGCGCGACTCACACCAACCAACCAATCAGAGCACTGCTACATCAGCAATGTCTCAACCAATAGAAATGCAAGTTGCAAAAGCTCATCCAATCACAGCTCAAGAAACATCCACCACCTGACCAATGCCAGCACAGTGTTTTCTGACGTCAGTATTACTCCTTCTACTGACCCTCCCTTTACAAAATGATTCGGCAATATTTTCTTATACTTTTTTTTCTCAATATATTTTTGTTAATCGCGACATAAAAGCAATGCTACCTTGTCTGTTTACTAAATAAAGAGATAGTTTTCACTTTCAAAAAGAATTTTCTCTACGAGTAAGAATAACGACCCAACGCTATCTCACCCTTCAATCAAGCTCCGGGAGGACCTGTTACTTCTCTAGGGATAAGGCCAATGTTTCTCAAGAGGACTTTTTGGCGTGAAAAGGGGTCTTGGTACTCCTACAGGGATAAGGACAAAGTTTCACAGGTGGACCCTTCGCTATAACACTCCAAATCTACTCTCACACGAATGTTCCCTAATGCAACACCTACAGCCTTTCACTGTTCAGTGTTATGACGACAGACAAAGTACTTCCATAGTGGGATACGTCTATCCACACTCTTTTCCAGCCTACTTCAGGCTATGACTTTACCCCGGGCAATTTCTTACCCGTATATTCAAGACAACATAGAACACAATATTAACTTTTCAGGTTAATAAACATATAATCAATAATCGATAATCAATAATAAACTAATCAATATTAAACCATCATGCTGCTACCAAAAACTGATCCAGCGCCAAACCAGGGGTCTCTAAAAAATGACTCAGCAGACAATGGGCCCCAAATATACAAATACGCAATTTCTCACCACATATTTTAGACCCTACGGTAATGACGCTGAATTCGGTTTGTAATTGTTGATTTGTCCTCTCTCCTAACATTTAAGAGGAGCACAGGCTTACCTAACCCCTTTAATCTGTATATCAACCACTTTCCTCTTGGTCGATGAAATCATATAGTTGAGGAGTTGAAATTATTGATATGACTAAACAATCTGGATTTCTTACAATTATAATACGGAAAATAATCACAAACTCAAACTCTTGTTAATCCGTTTATCTTTAATAAATGTAAATACATTTCAGGTACAAGGTTACAGGGAAGAAAATACACATTATAAGAAAAAGAACGAGAAATATGCAGATAAAATCACTAACATTTGAATTACAGTGAATATCATGGAGTGGATAGTCGAAGAGACATAAGATTCATAGAGAAAAATCATTTGCAGACAAATGTGCAAAAATTTTGGTTACCTTAACCTCATACTAACCTATAGATAAAGCTGGAAAACCACCACCCCCTGGCCACGAGAATAGTGAAGGGGTCTTGATATGGAGTCTGGAGTAAGATTAGATTAGGAAACGGGAAACAGGAAACAGGATCAGGACGGATAGGCCTCTAACTGGAACCGACGAACAGCGGCCATCACCCTCTCTCTCTCTCTCTCGGTATCTTGATCTCTCCTCTCTCTGGACTACACACCCACTAAGAGCACCCCAATTATACCCTTATTCTGACATGTCCATCCCACTAATCTGAAACATTCGGGAAAATTCTAACTTCACATTGGTCGGTTTGCGGGGTGTTTGCTTCACACCTCCATTACTTCATTTGGACCACATGCTTGTCTTTGTTTTAACATTCGTTCACACAATTTATTTCTGCTTATGAATTAAACTCTCTATCCCATATCATATAACAATTTCTAATGAATGACTTTCTCTGCTATAGCAACATTCTTTCAAACATTGTTGCAGAGTTTTACAGTTCTCAGCCATAAAATGTTCATCAGTCCAAGTTTCCCATGCGTCTGGATGTCCTCGAATATGCACGTATTCTTCCTCTCCTTCAAGGTTCTCCTCACCAGCCGCTGACACGCTCCTTCTCCCACTAAAGTTCATTTAGCAGTCATTCACGTGCGGCCTGGTTTTTTGGTCAACTTTAATGCAGAAACTACCCAGACATTCATAGGCCCATATTTCAAACTATAATAAAGGAAACACAAACAATATTAATCATACGAAATATGATTTTCACAGTTTTTCCTCCCACCATTTACTCTATTCCCACGTTAATTTTATATTGCGTTAATGTGCAAAGCAATATTATTTGCGATAGCATTATTCCATTTTGTCGTTTTTAAATAAGCAAAAGCGAAATGCAGCTTAAGCGTTTTCATGCATTTAACTTTAGTTGCGGTGCACTCATGCACAAAGCATTTTCCCCATGTTTGTGTTTATTAATGTATTTTAGAACAAGTCACACGTTTTGCTCTATGTTACCGGGGGCGTTGATCCGAGCAGGTTCACTGTGATGCAAACCCTGCTCCATCACTAGCCTTCACTTGCGTAACAAAAACTTTGCACAGTCACTACACTGATTAGGCACAGAGATCCAGAAGTGCTCCATATTAGGCTCACTTACTTGATCACACCCATTCACTACTCCAGAAAGCAGAAGGGCTGGTGGTGAGCAGCAGCATTTTTAGTCAGGGCCAATGGTCACATGCTTGGCCTCCTGTCTTTAAAGGCTGTCTCGGTCTGGTGAGCACTACTTTGTAGCTCTGTGGATAGAAGAAAGGAGAGTGACATTTTGGTGAGTTGCAGTCTACCTGTGCCCCAGATTGCAGTGAAGCAGCAGAGTCCAGGAAGTGGTAGGGAGACAGACTAGTGCTGTCTCTTTCCTAACAATTTAAAAAACGATTTCCCCTACCTGTGATTGCATCATTTTCTTTAATTTTCTTTAACTCTCTTTGCCTGTGGTTGTTACAGTTTAAAATTGTAGTTTTAACCTGCCCGTGATTGCATACTTTATCACCTGTTTTGTGTTTAAACTTGTGGTTCTTCCTTGCCTGTGACTGTCTCCATTTAACCTGTTGAATTGTGGTATTTGCAGTCCAAACTCTGTAGTTTTTTCCCTCTCATTCCCCATGACTATCAGTTTTTCCCTCCGTTTTTCTCCCTTGCTCTGTGCTAAGACCTGTATGTTAAGCAGTCCACCCCCAGCTCCCATTTTGTGTTAGCAAGTGAGTGAAACCAGCCCCCCTTCCCCCCCAAGCAACAGGGATATTTCTACATCAGAGAGAGAACAGAGGGTGCTTTGAGACAGCAGTAATCTGCTGTTTAAGCTGTGTTTAATAGGGACTGTGCACTTTGTTTTTTGGCCAGGAAAGGGAGTAAAGTTTTATACAAACAGTATTGTTAGAGAACAAGTTTGTTAGGCCCTTACCTGCAGAAGTCCAAAGTGTGGATTGAGCCTTTCTGTCTCCTAGGAGATTTCTGAATAGAGGAGCAGCTTCCAACTCCCTGGCCAGCAAACCTTGTCTGAGGTTACTTGGACCTTATATAGTCTGCTATTGGTTGGTACATGTGTACACTGATTGGTGGTTGTATCTGGTGTTTCTATTGGATTAGGGGTAGTGTCTTCATTGGTTGGGTATTTGAGGGTTCTGATTGGTTTCTGGGTCTGTGACTCAATCAATGTAGGGTTGGGACTAGGGCTAGGGTTAGGATTTCTATTGGAAGTAGGGACTAGGGCTTCCTGTGTGATTGGTTGTTGGGACTAGGGTTGGGACTAGGGCTAGGGTTAGGCCTTTAATTGGAAGTAGCGATTAGGGCTTCCGGTGTAATTGGTTGCTTGGACTTGGGTTAGGACTACTGGTAGGGCTAGGGCCTCTATTGGACGTAGAAATCAGGGTTTTTTAAACTGATTGGGTGCTTGGACTAGGGCTAAGATTGGCTGTAAGGTCCTGATCTCCTATTAGTCCTAGATTTTAGGGCTAGTGTTGTGATTGGATTGTGTTAGGGCTAGGGTTCCCATTGGCGGAAGGGGTCACCTGATTAATAGGGCTATAAAAGGCCAAGGCTTAGGGCGTATGAGCCCGGGCGTCAAGGCTAAGGGCAGAGAGGACAAGGGCAATTGCCTGTTTGAGCCTGTTAAGGGCAGAGAGGACAAGGGTAATTGCCTGTTTGAGCTTGTTAAGGGCAGAGAGGACAAGGGCAATTGTCTGTTTGAGCCTGTTAAGGGCAGAGAGGACAAGGGCAATTGCCTGTTTGAGCCTGTTCGAGACTGGTCGGGACTAGGACCAGAAATGCTGCCCATTTTCCCATTCAGTAATACCCAGCCCACACCATCCACATCCACAAACAGAGCAACACACTCACCACACCAAATGTACACCACACACTTACTACAAACCAACACTATGCACAAATCCATGTCCCCCCACCCACTACAAAACCACACAAACCACACCTATACACCCTTCTATCCCAGCTACCACACATTTCCGCCATCACCTACAGACAATACACAACTCTATCCTATACCACAAACCAATCCACTCATCACTAACACAACCCCATTCCACACCATACTATACTACATCCCATCCAGACACACACTCCCTGCTCTAATTACTCCTAACAGACCACTTTTTATCACTAACAAACATATAATCAGCCATCCATCATTTGTCCAACCAACACCCTCCTCTTCCTTCTACCATAATAACACAAACGCACAACACATACACTGCACAACACCATACTTTTTAAATCTTGCAACAAACCAGTCTAAGACAAACACTCTTACCTCTACTTCATTCCCTCCTACACAAAACATACTCTACTCATAAACACATCAACACCCCCTCTACCTTACAACCTCCTCTCACAAACAATACTATACAAACAAATCCACTGCATGAAACAAATACACCAGCACCTCTTTTCACTACTCCTCAAAAACAAAACATATCACTCACACCAACACAACAAGATCTTCCAAGCGCAACACCTCATATTACTTACCATCACAAAATACAAACATACACCCACCTTTCAAACCACACAAAGGAACAAACACCAATGCCAAGCTTTCTCTCTTCCACCACATCTAACAGATACAGCAACACAGCAACTCTCTTCCAAACGCCTCTCATCCATTGGACAATTTAGAACCTTCTGCACCACCACCCCTGACTCATACACCTTCCGCCCTAAATACACGCAAACAATATAAGCGACGTGCCACACCTCACAACTTCGCTTCCCCGTGTCTACTGCACAACAATATTACACCACGAAAACAACACAGCACACCAACTCACTCTCAAACACCGTCTCCACCACCTACACACCCAGACCCATCAAAATGCCTTCTTAGCATGCTGGATGAGGAACATGATACAGAACAGCTACACAATTGCTATCCTAACACAGCTAATACCAGCACTAAAAACACACCTGCTACAAACCCACACAATACTAATCACTCTTCTACAAAACAAAGTCTCACTATCACCAAAGCCCATTCTCTAAACTGTCTGCTAATAAATGCTCGATCCCTCTCTAAAAACAAACATCACATCTATGACCTTCTCACCGATGCAAAACCAGACATACTATTCGTAACTAAATCATGGTTGGGAGATGATATGGCTCCAGTCCTGCATGACGCCATGCCTCTAGGCTATCAAACGATCACCCAAAATCGTATAGGCAAAAAAGGAGGTGGTCTAGCTGTTGTGTTCAGGCAAACATTACATATCACTAAAGTTGACGACATCACCATAAAGAATTGTGAGGCTCTTCTCATCAGATGCAATCCTACACCGTCTTCCTCCTGTAACTTCCTGCTCCTTTACAGACCTCCACCTAGCAAGGCGACATTCCCAGATGTACTTCTAGACACAGTTTCAAACCTGATAACAATACACTCCAACCTATGCGTGCTGGGTGACCTCAACATTTGGGTTGACAAACCCAATATGACCCATCCAAAAACAATAATCACTGGCCTAGACGCACTAAACCTGCATCAGATTGTCCACAAACCCACACACATCGCTGGACATATCCTAGATGTCATTTTTGCTAATACCGAACTAGTTACCTTTCAAACTATAACTCCAGTCACATGGTCAGACCACCGCTTGCTTGCTTTCCAACATAAAACAACACTAAGTGACTCACCTAAAACTACCTTACATCCATCCACCTATCGACTGTGGAACAAACTTAATTTGGAACACTTAGAAACACAACTAACATCCAGTACAAATCTGAAAAAAATAAATTCTGTTCAAAAACTATATCAGTGGTTACAGGAAGATTTTGACATCCTGATACCACTCAAAACCACACAACTGAACAAAAGAAAAAAAGTGCCTTGGAGAAACATAGAGATAAAAGACATAACAAAACAAATTAGAAAGCTGCAACGTACCTGGCTCAAAACAAATGCCAAACAAGACAACCTTCACCAGCTGAAAATTAACAGATTATACAAGTCAGCTATCAAAAAAGCTAAGACAAGGTTCTATTCAGACAGAATTCAAAATGCTACATGTGCAAATAAAGTATTCTATAAAATACTCAATGAATTTCGCAAACCAAATTGCCTAGCAGGAACTCATCCTGTTACTCAAGAATTCACAGACAAACTGGCAAATCATTACACGGACAAAGCAGACACATTGGACTCATACTTAAAACAGAGACAAAGCACCAGCACTAACCCTTTGACAAAACAACAATCCAAGAATACTCTAACCCAGCCTCTTTGTTCCTTCCAACACATCTCACACGTTGAATTTATGGACATGGTCAAAGCAAGCAGGCCTGCCGGCAGCCCATCTGACCCTTGTCCACCACAAACTTTCAAGACAATTCTTTTAACAACCACTGCTGCCACTCCAGTAAGAAGAATCATCAACGATTCTTTAACTACCGGAATATTTCCAGAAGAACTCAAAAAGTCATACATACGCCCTTTACTGAAGAAAACAAGCTTGGACCCGCTGAACCCTGACAACTACAGACCCATTACAAATGGACCTTTCCTGGGCAAACTGATAGAAAGAGCAGCGTTTGTCCAGATGTCACAATTCATTGAAGAGAATGACATACTTTCAGACTTCCAAACAGGTTTCCGTCGGGGAAGAGGCACAGAATCTGCCTTCCTTGCCGTCTGGGATGACCTGAAGAACACAGTAGACCGCAACGGGGTTGCTGCTCTTCTCCTCTTGGACCTCTCGGCTGCCTTTGACACGGTTGACCATGACACTCTGAAACAAAGACTCTATGAAGCCGGCATAGAGGGGACTGCTCTAGACTGGATTGCGTCCTACCTTCAAAATAGAACTAATGTCATCCATACCCCACCTTTCTCATCCAAACCATACTCCACAAAAGCAGGGGTCCCTCAAGGCTCTATCATCTCGCCCATGCTTTTCAACATCTACATGAAGTCATTACCGGTACTGATCAATCAATTTCACCTCACGTGCTATAACTATGCAGATGACACACAAATACTCCTTCAACTGGAATGCCCCAAAGATATTTGAAACTCCCCAATTTTCAGTTGTCTCAAAGCCGTGGACGACTTGGAGCCACCTCAATTTGAATGCTTCCAAAACGGAAATACTCACGTGTGGCGATTGGAAACATTATGACCCGCTTGCCGCCTGGCCTGATGAACTGGGATCACCACCTAAAGTATCGAAGGAAGTAAGAAACCTCGGAATGACCATGGACTCCAAGCTGTTGATGAATGCTCAAGTGGACAAACTAGCAAGATCAAGCTTTGTCACTATAAAAACGCTGCAACGAATTTTCCCTTATTTGGGATTTCCACACAAGGTCCAAGCTACCATCTCCCTTGTTCTGTCCAAACTCAATTACGCCAATAGCCTCTACTACGGATCACCTTTAACGACCATGAAAAGACTACAACAGATTCAGAACTCGGCTGCCAGACTACTCTTGCATATCAAACCGCAAGACCACATCTCATCTGCCTTGAAGGCCCTGCATTGGTTACCGGTTGCCAGAAGACCCACGTTCAAGCTGCTTTGTATCACCCACAAACCAATACATGGAATGGGACTGCTCTTCATCAGGAATAAAATCACCAAACACATTCAACAAAGGAACCTCGGCTCTAAAATGGCACCTAGACTCAAAATCCCAAGATACAAGAAAAAAATCATGGGTGGCACATCCTTCTCTGTTCAAGCAGTCAAACTATGGAACTCTTTACCCCCCAACATAAGATCCACGGACAGCCACCTTATCTTCAGAAAACTGTGGCTCTTCCCCACATAAGCACCATACGCAAACAGAAATTTACAGCATATCCCTCTGTATATAATCATTTATTTTTACTATAAATATGTACCTATCTTGGTGTATTGCTTTGTATAAACATGTAGACTAATTATGTTTAAAAAAAATAAATAAATAAAGTACAATAACACTTGAAAACCGGAGTTTATCTGGAGCATCTTTGGTCTACATGTACTTCTTCCATTGTGCATCTCTGTACCTTCCATGTACTTTGATCTGTGTGTTTGTTACTTTCCTCCTGAAAAGCATATCCAATGCACTACCCTATTTCTCATCCTGTACCTCTATCAATATCTTTGATCTACATATACCTACCTCCTTTATGCAGCTATATACCTTCAATGTACTTATGGATCTATATATTTATCACTTTCTTCTAATTCAGCATATCCAATGCACTACCCTATTTCTCACCCTATACTTCTCTCAATATATCTTCTAACCCAACTTTCTGACTCATCGCAAACTTCTTTCTACTGCTCTATACAATGCACTACCCTATTTCTCACCCTACACATCTATCAATATATCCTTTACACCCACTCTCTCATTTATCCCAAACCCCATACCACTACTATGATTCCCAAAATAACCCTTTCTAGACTCTCCCTTACTCTACCCCTCCTTGCATCATCTGACACCTCTTTTACTATACCGATCCCCAAAACAAACCTTTCTAAACTCTTCCCTCTGACTCTTCCCTCCACAACCCCTTTTTACTCATCCAAAAGCCTTCTCCTACTCCTATGACCTCCAAAAAAACCAAAATAAAAATCCTCCACTCTCCTATCCCTCCACTATCTTTTTCAATCAAAATAACAGACTAACATGTTCACTTCTCAAATTTCATATTCCACTATACTAATTCACCACTAATCCTTTATGGGTTCCGGAGTAGTGTGCTACTCGCCAATAAAGCGCTTCAACCTCACATCAGGGTTACAAGCGCTATATAAATGCAAACCTTTTCCCTTTTCTACCCCTCCCCAACCCTTCTCAATCCAAATAACTGACTAACATATCCACCACTCAAATTACTTTCATATTTCACTATACTAATTCAACACTAATCCTTATGGGTTCCAGATTAGCGTGCTACTCACCAAAAAAAGCACTTCAAACCCCATCAGGGGTAGCAAGCGCTATATAAATACAACCCCTTTTTCCCTCTTCTATCCTGCCGCTACCCTTCTCTATCCAAATAACTGAATAACATATCCACCACTCAAATTACTTCAAATTTCACTATACTAATTTTCAACATTAATCCTTTTATGGGTTCCGGAGTAGCGTGCTACTCGCCACAAAAGCGCTTCAACACCCCTTCAGGGGTAACAAGCGCTATATGAATGCAAACCTTTCTCCCCCTTCTATCCCTCCACTATCCTTCTCACTCCAAATAACTGACTAATATCCACCACTCAAATTACTTTCATATTTTACCACACTAATTCACCACTAATCCTTTATGGGTTTCCGGAGTAGCGTGCTACTGCCCCAAAAAAAAAAAAGGCGCTTCAACACAACATCAGGGGTAACAAGCGCTATATAACTACAGACCTTTTTTTCCTCTTCTATCCTTCCGCTATCCTTCCGAATTCAAATAACTGACTAACCTATCCACCACTTTAATTACTTTCATATTTCACTATACTAATTCAACACTAATCCTTTATGGGTCCCGGAGTAGCATGCTACTCGACGAAAAAGCGCTTCGACGCCTCGTCAGGGGTAGTAAGCACAATATAAATGCAATTACAATACAATACACTACAATACAGTGGAGTGCGGGACATGTTATCTCGGAAAAAGAAAAGAACATTCAAGAAATCAAATTTTTGGGGGCACAAACTTGGGAAATTATTCACTAAATAGCACTAGTTGCCACTGTCAAGATAACAATAAAATTATCTCTAAATGCTTAGCAAAGACAGAGTTTCTGCAAACTACCATCCTGCTTATTGAGTACTTTCCTAAACTTATAAGCGAAGCACCGTAGTATTCTAGGGGCTGCATGGTTTAGCAACTGGGCAACATTTTGTGTCCTTTCATGCTCCGTAAGCGGGCAATACTGTGAAGTAGATACAAGTTAGGGTGTATGTTCATCTGATGGACACCCATCATGTATTAAAACGCTATCCTTCCAGTGATTGCTTTTAGTTTACCAAAGAAAACAATGAGTTTTCTTAAAATAACCCTCACCCACCAAAAGGTCCCTTGGTGGCATGCTTCATCATTGGGTTCTTCCCGCCCTGCTGCGGGACGGGGCGTGCTACAACCGACGAAGACGTGGGAGCACTTTTGTGAGGTGATTACTATTTGGTGTTGTGAGAGTGGAAGGGTCAAGAAAAAGTTGTGAATTAAAAAATACCTGACCACGTGGAACCTAAACTTTATAAATTCCTGTGGCTGGTATTGTTAAAAGGGGAGAGGAGAAATATACACTATAATGGGTGGTTTTCTCCCTGGTCTATATGTTTCAAGCCTTCCCCTAGGCTTTTCTTCAGGACCAAAGTAATTGATCCCTTTAGCCACTCCTTGATAACCTAATAGGTCTACCTGAAAACTATCAGGGTGGAATGTGCATTAAGATATGCATAAATACCATACCTAATGGGTATACTCCTTCTAAGCAATCTGGAAAGATAGAGTAAAACATGACATAAATGTATCATTTAAATATATACTGAGGAAACTCCATCACCAAACTCATGGAAAGTAAAGGGAAGTGATATATTTTTCACTCATGCACGCTTGCTCGTTTTTGTAATATGTGAGTGCAGTGCTGCCCTTTTTTTAAAATAAAGAAACAAGACAATACAATACACATAACAAAAACCACACACTCTATATGTGCTTTTATCCATTATGATCACTCCTGATTACGATGCTCTCGATGTGTTTTTAATGTTATAAATCATGAGAGTGACTTGAAATTGTCTGGCCACTAGAAACCTAAAAAACATTATAGTGAGTATTCAAAAAACATGTACATGTTCGATGCCTAACTTAAGCCCCAAGAGCTTATCACGGGAGGGGAGGGGCGCTTGTAGTCACACACTGCAGAAAAAAGGATCGAGAAATCGGGTTAAAAAAGCGTAAGTGAAATACCTTTTTCTGTGAAATACTCGTTGCCCAAGGGGTTCGGCTGTGCCGTACTTACATCGTCAAAGCTGCTCTCTCACCCGTTATATGCCTACCCGTGGCTCTGACAAAAACTGTTTGGTAGCAGTTGTCCGGTTAAGTAACTGGTGACTTCCTGATTGCTTGTGCATATGTTCACATGCTAGAATGTTAACCTCCCAAGATGGCCGCCCTATGTTGGCATTACTTCCTGGTTTGGTTTTAGGAAGACGCCGGTTCGAGGCTAGCCTCGGGCCAGGTGATATTGGCTCGATTTTTTACTTACTTCTAAACAGGTTTTCCAAATATATATGCCCGGTCTTATAATTCAAGTTGCGGAAATGATAGAAGTTCTGCCAAACATCGGAATTTTTGGGAAAACGGGCTCTTTTCTATTAGAGGGCGTCAACTCCTCGTATCATTTTTGAAAGTAAAAGTATTGGAGAAATGCTCTATATCTGTTAATAGAGGTTCTTTAGTAGATTTCTAAAATTGTGTTAGTAGTATCATGGCAGCCGGGTGTGGCTCATCTCGTGGTTCATCTACAGGGGTATTTCTATTGACAAATGGTGACTTTGATGCAGCCATGACTCAAAAAATGTATAAGTGTCTCAGGACAGTACTGGTCATTAGTGGATGGATCTACGTGAGGTGACCCCAGGGTATATCATCATTTAGTCCCTTTGTGTGTGTTCTAAGGCGGAACACCCAACGTTGTTCCTTCTCGAAGAGTAGGGACTCTTTGTTCACTTGTTCTATGTCAGTCCATTGTAGGTCCTGT
Source organism: Calotriton arnoldi (assembly GCA_963921515.1). Lineage (NCBI taxonomy): Eukaryota > Metazoa > Chordata > Amphibia > Caudata > Salamandridae > Calotriton > Calotriton arnoldi. The sequence goes on from CAWUFW010006083.1 coordinate 1,046,875, forward strand.
ATAGTGTGGTTGCCTTCCATGTAGTTCAACTACATTTTCGTTGTTGCTTTTCTACACCTGACGTTACTCCTGTGTTCACATCTGCATGTTTTTTTTGGGCGTGTGGTCATCCCGATGTAATTGAGACCGCATGGGCAGGTGATCATATAGACCACATTCTTTGAGTTACAGTTCGTAAAACGGCGTTGCTCCCACTTTGAGTCGTCATTGAAGGTGATATTTTTGCTCTTCGTGGTCAGGTGGCACACACTGCAGTTACCGCAGGGATGATGACCCATGAGGGGCGAGAGGAAAGTTTGTGACGCCTCATCTTCCTTAGTTTTCCGTGGTCTGGTGTGTATTACCATGTCCCTCAGGCTCCTACCCCTTCTGTGTGAAAACATTGGTTTTGGGAAATTCAAATTCCCGCAGTTCAAGATACGCCAATATCTGTTTATTATTTTAGTTACCTGGTTGGAGCCTGTGTTGTATGTCAATGACAGATTATCTAAGGGCGAATGCAGCCCCACAAGGCTTGATAGTTAAGAACGAACCTTTCATCTTCCAGCATGACAAAACGTTCAAAAAGGACTGGTACTTAATAGCCTGGCATTGCACACAGGACTGGCTTATCCTAATAATAAAAACAGCCACCCGTATTGCCCAGGAATTAAAAACAGAAATACAGACAATCGAAGTACGTCTCAAAAGCTACCAGTCGGTTAGTTGTTTGAATTAATGCTGGATGAACTGAACCAAACCATGAACGACTTGGAAGCCACTCTAAAACAAATTAAATACACAAAACTGAAGTAGGACACTGGGTGGTTCAGTCACGAAGGAGTGTAACCCTATATTCGGGAGAACTACATCCCATCCTCAAGACACCAGGATTTCCACACAGATGAACACACTTCAGACACAGGCTCAAATATTTCTGGCTCTAGCAGAAACAGTGGGGCAAGGTATTAAGGCAGAAGGAACCAGGGAAGAAGGACACACTTTCGAGGAACAAGAGGATGGGGCCCCTATCAAGGTCCCCCTACGTACCCAGTACCCTTTTTCTATGGCCCACCAATGGCACAAGACCCCCCGGTACCTTTTAACCATTGGAATAACCCCCACCAGGGCCATCAATACTATCCCCAGTATCCTTTTTTAGGGTCACACCAGGGCCCCAGGAGGGGTCAGAACCGGAAGAGAGGCCAGGTCCTTTGGGCAACAGAAGAGGAACAATCAGGGGTAGTGACCAGGAGTATGACCGGTGCTTTTAACAATCAAACCCACAACCAGCAAAAGGACAACCTAGCGGTAAACTTAACCAACCACGTCCTGTCACAGGCACAAGAAGAAATCCTGAAGAAAGGACTACGCTTCGTACCCACAGAAAGGATGGACAAATTCAAGCTATGCAAAGAGGTTTAACGAATTCATCAGGAAACTAAAACTAAGAGCCTATTTTGACAACAAAGAACCAAGGACCGCAGAGGAAGATGACACAGGACTAAGGTTGAAATCCACCTTCACCCCTCCCAGTTCTATGCTTCCGGTGTGTCGTGTAGTTCCTATAGTACCCCTGCAGGACCTGCGCGTTTGGATAACATATACTGCGGGCTTGGTGGCAGACTGACTCCGTGCACCCCCACCGTATATGTTAGCCTATTTTTGCATTAGCTAGCTCGCAGTGCCACTAGTGTCTCCTCTTATCGGGGAGAGATTAGTTTCTGGCAACCTTAGAACATGACAACCCTGAATCCCTCAGAATCGTGGAAACAATGTACTACCTTTCGCTCAGTCACTCATGCTCACTTATTCGGTTTGTCTCAGAGAGTTACACAGAATAAACAGTCGGGCGTTTCAATAAGTATTTATTGAACAGTTGTTATTCTAGTGTAAAATATATGTGCTGCGGTAACCAGCAGACAATAGCAGAGATATATTATCAGCAGTATGATAAAAACAAAGGGATAGAACAGTTCTACCATATTGCGATAATCATGAATACATACATGAATATGAAAGCAATATGCAAGTGTGCGTACTCCTACGATGCCTAAATAGATGTACCTGAGTGTACCTAGCATATGTGTGTAGGTCTAAAGCCTAAGAGCCAAGAATCCTTCTAGGATTTAGTCGAACCCCTATACCTGAATAGAGAGAGTGTGGGACCCCGTCCTAGTCTCGAGTTGGACACCCCGTCAGGGCTGTGTCAGACCGCTGTTAGCTGGAGTGACTGCATGCAGGAGCCTCAGCGTCTCTGGTCAGTGTGTCAGCATGGATGTCTCGGTTCCCTCTGTCTTACCGGGGCAAGATGTGGTGTATTTATACCCTAAAGAGTCTCGGTCCTCAGTATGGTTTGTATTGGACATGCGGAAGACGTCAGGGGTGAACTTTGTACATACATATTATGCCAGTGGTGTATTCTTAGAGAGCCATGCATAATTAATGAGTACAGTGTGGGCCTGTGTTTGGAAAACCCTGCTGTATTCAAAAACACAGGATAGATAACGTTCAGCCCTCAGAGCTCATTGTGTACTAGCTGGGACCCATGTGGGTGAAAGATCATGCCTATATAAGGAATCATGACTATAATAGGACATGTACAGTTGTGACCATAATTGGGCATATGCATCCATGATCATAATAGGGCAAGTACGAATATGACCATATTAGGGTAAATATGAATACGTCTATTTTAGGGCATGTACGAACAGGTCTATATTAGGGCCTCTATGCGGGATATAACAGGTGGAGATCTTGTCTTTTGAAAAAGCAGTAATGAAAGACCTAGAGAGGAAATCAACCCATATACACACTGTGTGTTCCATAACACTACTAAGGAACAAAAACAGGCCATCAAGGAACTAGCAAACAACGAAGATTGGTGGGTGTGGCTTGCCGCGAAGAAAGATGGCCGCTTCTTACAGCAGCTCCACAATCCCTTCCCTTAATCCCCCATAAATCCGGAACAAATCCGAGATCGCAGCCGTGCCATAACACGGCAAAGACAGGCGGAAGTGTGGCGTTGCCAGCGGGTTGCCGCCTGGGTGCAACGGAGGACAAATCAGTTCCAATCCTGCTCCGAGGCCGGGCTGGAACTCCGAAGCACCGGCCTAGCAGAGCGATCGCAGCTGGTGCCTGGGGCAGTGTGGACACAACTGCGAGGCTGTGTGCGCCCCTGAGGGTGGTGGACGGGAGGAACGGAAGAGACCTGAGGCTGCCATCCGAGCCCACTGTCTCGCAGGCATGGGGAGCCGAGTGCCGACAATGTGGGGATCTGCCCTGAATGTGGCTGAGGCCTGCTGATTTGTGGAAGTCCCCCCCGCCGGCTGTCCCACCCGACTGCCCTGGTTCAGAGCGGGTGGAGGTGAGCGCCGGCGACACCGGGAAGTGCGGGACATATACCAAGTGAGCCTGATGGATGGCAGTGATACCCCAGTAAAGGGGTGAGGAAGGAAAACTGCGGCAGCCCCCCTCAGGGCATAGCACTATCGGCAGAGAAAACAGCGGGAGGCTGGCTGGTGGTAGACTGAGGCAATCGTGTCAGACGTGAGCAGGAGTCCGTCTCACTCTCGGTGGACAGTGCAAATGAAGGAGAATTTAGGATAGCGACTAGAAGGGGCTACAGCACCAAACGGCAGAAAAACGTGAGTACCTGATGTCCAGCCAGAGGACACACGGTCAAGCACTCGGCGCAGCAGCACGTGAGGAAAATCAGCAATGGAAGCTGGGGGACCGCACAGGAAACACACTGTTAGTGAGACCTCTGCCCATTACCTTATCCTATACCCCAGACAAGGGGGAGGCTTTATGCAACCCCAAGCCACCTAGTGGGTGCCTCCAAACTTCAAGTCGGAGAGAGAGGCAAGCGGGGGTTCCAAGAGGCTGAAAATAACATTGCCTACCAGCCAGGGAGTGGGAGAGGGCCGACAGTGGAGGGAAAGAGGGTGTAACCCTGACAAGCCGCAGGGGTGGTCTTGCCTACTCCTGACAGGCGGCAGAAGCGCACCCTAGGACCTCAAAGGAAGACTGACAAGGGTGGTCCACACCAGCCGGGAAGATGTCCGGGGGAAGGAACGCCAAAAACTCCCACCAAACTGGACAAGTTCACCCTACCCAAAGGCACTGAGGCTCAGGACCCCCCGCAAGAACGCCCTACACCAGAGACCCAGGCAACACAAGATAAAGGTACGCTATCCCTGCATGACATAATGGCAGCAATACGGGACATCGCTGGAAACCCAAATAGACTCTGTTACTACGGAGGTGTCTTTAATCCGGGCTGACTTGCGCAATATGGGGGCAAGAGTGCAAATGGTAGAAGACTCCACAAAAACTCTGCTTCAGGACACCTCTAGCCTCAAAGCCCAAATGAAAGAAATGCATATGCGAACGGTCCAGCTGGAGGCCAGGCTTGAAGATCAAGAGGGGAGATCGCGACGGAACAACGTTCAAATCCTAGGGGTACCTGAAAAGGTGGAAGGGCACACAGTTGATCTCTTCATGGAAGAATTGATTTTGGGACAGCTCTAGCCGAAAGGTCTCTCAAAGTTTTTCTCGGTAGAACAGAATGTATTTGTACCCAGTAAGTCGGTGGAAGAAAACTATCAGACCTTCTGTGATCAAATAAATCACACTCTGGATCAGATCATCCCGGTTAAGAGGCTAAAGAATAGGAAGAAACCGTCTGCCCCTTGGTACAGTGAAGAATTGAAACAGATGCGGAAAAAATGTAAACAGGCAGAAAGAAAATGGAGAAAGCTCTATGATGATTTAGATAAAATAACTTTAAAACAATTACAGATTTTATACAAGGAAATGATCGCTAGATCCAAAGCTGAATATTATGCTAAAACCATCCTGCTGGCACCTAACAGCACAAAAACTCTTTTCACCATATTGAAGGACCTGTCCAACCCGGCCTGTGTGAGCGACAAGATTAAAGCGTCACAAAAGCTTTGTGATGACATTGCCATCCACTTTGATGAGAAGATCAATAAGATTATTGATGGTCTCAACTCTAACGATAAAATCAATCTGGATGTGGAAAAAGATCTATCTACAATAGTGGGGATGGAACAATGGGAAGAGGTAACTGACAGTTATCAACAAGCAGTGCTAGAGTCTTTTCAAATTCCCACTGAGGAAATATTTAATACACTAGCTCTGAGTGTGTTCTCTGGCTCGCCTCTGGATCCTCTCCCACAGAAAATATGGAAAGAATTTAACTCAGAATTATTTCCCCGGATATGGCAGATCTGCTGCCAATCATTGGATAAAGGAATCATTCCAGAGGGCTGGAAGCAGGCGATGGTGACCCCGCTACTTAAGAAACCCACTCTTGATCCTCTTTGTCCATCAAGTTTCAGACCTATCTCCCTGCTGCCCTATCCAGTGAAGATCTTGGAGCGAGCGGTCAGTAAATCGCTTTCCCACTTCTTGGAAGAAAATCAACTGCTAGACGAGGCACAATTTGGGTTTCGTCCAGGGCACGGAACAGAAACGGCCCTAGTGACAGTACTTGACAACCTAAGAATGAGGGAAGACAATGGCAATGCGACCGTATTGGTATTACTGGACATGTCTGCCGTGTTCGATACGGTGAATCATAGCATTTTGTTGAAGAGACTTGAGAGTATTGGAGTGAAAGGACTGGCACTGAAATGGCTGCGGTCATATTTGACAGGCAGGCAACAGGCGGTGACAATTCCACCTTTTACATCCCCAAAGACTCCCGTGCACCACGGGGTACCACAGGGCTCAGCAATTAGCCCAGTTTTATTTAACATTTATTTGCGCCCACTCATCCCGATTATCAAGTCCTTTGACATTGACTTAGTCAACTATGCAGATGACACACAATTGGTGTTCTCTCTAGAAGGAGACCAGGCAGTCTCTCTGGACAAATTCCAGGAGTGTATGCAAAGTACCACAAAATGGCTCTGAAATAACTCCCTACAATTCAATGGAAAAAAAACAGAGATCGTATACTGCTCTACGACTAAAATTGCTCACCCCTTCCCCTCAGAATTTAGACTCACCCCCACAGACAAACCTTTGACTCCAGCTAGAACAGTACGCAATCTGGGGGTTATGTTGGATAATAACCTCCAGTTGGAGTCACAAGTTAATAAGACAGTGGGAACCTGTTTCTCCCTGAATAGAGCCTTACGAACGATCCTCCCAATGCTGCCCACTACTACCAGGTCACAGGTAGTGAGGAGTGCAATATTGAGCAGGTTGGATTATTGCAATTCACTGTACCTGGGTGCACCAAACTCAGTAATACTGAAGCTGCAAAGGATTCAGACTATAGCAGCCAAACTGGCACTAAACTGGCAGCGTAGATCCTCAACATCACTGGCTTTGAAGAATCTTCATTGGTTGCCAATTTGCCAACAAATACAATTTAAATCCCTGTGTACGGTGTTTAGAGCAGTACATGGGTTAGGCCCGAAATCCTTGCAGAAAAAATGTAAGTGGTATGCTCCCAGGAGAAATCTCCGTTCATCAAGCACAAATCTGGTGGCTACTATGAGATTCAAGAAGACTAGGACTGGTGGGAGAGCCTTTGGTGTCGCAGCCTCACGGCTTTGGAATGATCTCCCCTTAGATATTAGACAAATTCAAACCATGCTTCCATTTAGAAAGAGGCTGAAGACCTTGCTCTTCCCGAGGGAGGAGTAACTTGAGTCTTTCTTTATTTTTGGCTAGGTCAGCTACATGCACACTGATAACAGGATAAGTCTCAGTGCCAGGATACCCGTGGGGTGACAGCTGCGCTATATAAGTTTCAATTACATTACATTACATTACAGAGAGCCCACCGGGTACCGGGAGGATGCCCCATGCCTGGGGCCCAACCGCGACCCATCGTTGCACGACTCTTCAATTACAAGGACCGCAATGTTATTTTGCAAACAGCCCGAGTGGCTCCCCTAGTCCGTTTTGAAAACTCACAGGTCTCCTTCTTTCCGGACTTTACCCTGAAGACTCAAAAATTAAGACGCAGGTTCCTTGAGGTAAAAGAGCGCTCAGGGACAAAGGGGTAAAATACTCCATGCTCTTTCCAGGACGCCTCCGAGTGGAGTCTGAGGGGAATTCAGGAGGAAGGCTGGGACTGGATAGAGGGCTGGAGAAAAGTCCGAGGAGCTGGGGGAGAGGCCCGCCATGGGAAAACCAGGAAAGCAACGACGGCCCCAACCTGGCAGTTTGCTGAAGAGGGACAGATGAGCGAAGTGCCTTGATCGCGGGGCCAAGACCAAGAGTAGCGGAAGTCGAGGGACAGTGAGTGATAGCCTGGTATCCAAGTTGAACATATGAAGAACTATTTGTTGAAGTAGCTCTGTTATAGTCGGCTGGAAATCCAGATGCCGGAAGAGGAGGAAAGACATATTTTGCAGGCCGTACTCATTGACCAGGGTATGACTGGTTTGAGAGAATAAACCACACCAGAAAGGTTGGGACTGACAGCTTTAAACCTATGGTGGTCAGGTAAGGCGCTATGACCAAAGAGGGAGGGGTGGGATCGGGAAGGGCAGGTGAATGTACCCCCAGTTTAATTTGTTGCGGGGGGGTCGACAGGCTCTCTGCTGAGTTGGGGGAGCGGGCAATTGGGGCACCACCAGGCAGTGTTGCAGGGTGGGGGGAGGCTAGGGAAGAGGAAGGAACAGGGTTTTTGCATGTTTTCTATTTAGTTCATTTGGTAGTTTTCTATGATAGCACCATTAAAAGCGGCCAGGACGCTGCATCCTACCTGGGGGACTGGAGGGGGGATAGAGTGGGAGGATGCCATACGCAGCCCAGGAACTTGGACAATGACACACGCAGTTTAGAGCCACCATGACAAGACACGTGCAGGCTGAATTGAAATTGATGTCCTGGAACGTAAATGGGCTGGGGAGCAAGGTCAAGCAAGGCATTGTGCTCCAGTTTATAAAAGGGCATGCCCTGGATGTGGTCCTCTTGCAGGAAACGCATCTTTTGGGAAATAGTTGTAGGGCCCTGAACCGGTGGGGTTACGAAATGAGAGCGCATGCAGGATACACATCCGGTTCGAGAGGTGCAGGAATCCTCCTTAAGAAAAATCTTCCCATTACAATAGAGAGAATCTGGATGGACAGACTGGGCAGATAAGTGTTGATCTCAGGGAGATGGCTAGGCGAGGTAATTAATATACTGTCAGTATACGTCCTGCCCACACTGGGAGACTCAACATTGAAGGATCTGGGGGCCCAAATACTGGAACTTCCGGTTGGTCACTTGGTCCTGGAAGGGGACTTTAACATGGCGGGTTGTGACTGGCTGGTTTGCCACCTAGAGCTGCCGGCCCAAAACACACGCGGCTGGTGGAGTTCTTATCAGCTGTAGGCCTCATAGATCTCTGAAGGTCTCTCATCCCCAATACACCAGAGTACACGTTCCATTCAGGAGCGCATGGTAGTTGATCGAGAATCGATTTCTTCATAACTCTACCCACACTCCTCCCCCATTTTGCTGAAGTCAGACACCTGGCGTGTGGTATCTCCGACCACTCCCCCATATGGGCAACTTACAATTTAGGTGGAGCGCGAAAGGGGGGACCAGTGGCAATAAATCCCTGGTACACTAAGGTACCCAAAATACGAAAAGGTCTGCTTGAAGCCACCACCCTTTACTTTCAAGAAAATGCGGGCACGGTCACATCATCACAGATGTTGTGGGAAGCGTATAAGACGGTGGTTAGGGGGCAGGCCCTCTCGCTCATAGCCGGACACAAAAAAAGAGAAAAGGGCGATAGTCGTGCAGCTTGAAAAGGAAATCTTAGAGTTAGAGCTTCAAATCATGAGAAATTACGATGAGGAAGTGCAACATATCCTGAAACTTAAACAGCAAGAGTATAGGGACTGTGTCACAGAGGAGGCGAGGAATAAACTATGCACAACACAACACCGAGTATATGAATGTGGCGACAAAGCTGGCAAACTACTGGCCTGGCTCGATCAGCGCCAAAGGGTGGACAAGTGGGTCCCTTCGTTCACTTCTGGGGTGGGGGAGGAGGTTAGGAATTTGGTGGAGATCGCAGAAGCCTTTGCTGACCACTATGAGGAGCTCTATTCAGCTGGTACCGTACATTCAGAACAAGAATCCCTAGAGTTTCTAAGGGATATCTCACTACCGGTATTTATGAAAGAAGAACGTCAGCCTCTGGAGGAAGACCTAACGGTAGAAGAGATAACCCAAGCGATAGGAGCCCTAAAGTCGGGCAAGGCACTGGGGCCAAACGGTATCCCAATAGAGCTATATAAACTCACAGCACGGACGTCTGTGCCCCACTTATTGGCAATGTTTGAGGAGAGCAACACCAGGGGGACACTCCCGCCAGATCAGCGATTAGGAACCATAGTTGCTATACATAAAGAGGGTAAGCCAATGGACAAATGCACATCATAGAGGCCAATCACGTTATTAAATGCGGAAGTAAAGATTCTTGCGAAACTGCTGGCTCAACGACTTCTCCTTCTACTCCCGGTCCTGGTCCATCCAGACCAGTCCAGATTCATGCCAGGACGCAACACTGCCCTAAATATTAGGCGTCTCCATGGAGTTTTGGGAAGAGCCCATAGAATTAGAGAGAATGCCTTGGTGCTGTCCTTGGACGCCCAGATGGCATTCAACACTGTTGAATGGCCATTTATGATGGCGGTGCTTAAATAACTGGGGTTTGGTCCGCGGTTTACATCTTGGCTTAGCCTCCTATATACAAACCCACAGGCTCAGGTAGTGGTTAACGGTGAGAGGTCACACACTTTTCCGCTCCAACGGGGCACGAGACAAGGTTGTCCCCTGTCCCCATTGGTCTTCGCGCTGGTTCTCGAGCCTGTGGAGGCATGGATCTGGAAAGATCCTATTATACATGGGCTGCGCTGGACGGAGGACTAGGAAGACAGGATATCGCTATACGCTGACGATATCCTCCTATATGTCTCGTCCCCTCGGGTCTCCATAGCAAAAATACTAAACATCTTCACCACGTTTGGTTGGTACTCAGGATATACCATAAACTGGGCCAAATCCGTAGTGTTTGTCCTCTGTGGGAAGACGCCAAATCTACCGATGGCTTGTGAGGCACAGGTGGCTACAGATGGATTTTGCTACCTGGGAATCTTTGTCAAAACTGACCAGGCCCGGGTTCAAGCCCGTAATCTACTACCTCCTCTGGAACGCCTCAGGGGTGATGTTCGCCACTGGCGAGCCCTTCCGCTCTCTCTTCTCGGTAGAGCGGCATTGTTTAAAATCATGGCCCTGCCGAGATTTTTATATATATTGCACAGTACGCCCTTCCCGGTTCAAGACTCATACTTCAACTCAATAGACAGTGAGGTGCCTTCCCTACTGTGGGATGGCGGCCCACCAAGGACTGCACTCAATAGGTTGACCCGTGGTTGGTATGATGGAGGGATCGCATTGCCACACATCCAGACATATCATAGGGCAGCTCAAATCGCAACCGTTAATCAATGGGCCCATCGACCATTAACAGAACCAGCATACCAGATGGATAGGCTGGTAATGCAGCCTTAGAGGGTATCGCCACGCACTTTACACTGACCCGCGAAGAATCACACTAGAGGGCCCCACAGCGGTGACGGTCCAACATTGGCATGCGACTCTCTCCAAACTAGGGTGGAAAAACAGACTCACCAAAGCCACACCACTTTGGGAATCACAGCAACTGGGGACCTCAGGCATAAGAAAACGCTTCACTCAGTGGGACCTAATCGGGATTTCCAGGTTGGGAGACCTCCACACGGGTAGAGAGATGATCTTATTTGAACACCTGTAGAAAACATATTAACTGGCCAAGACGGAGTACTTCCGATATGTACAGATCCGCCATGTCATACAGGCAGCGGTGCCCAGAGTAGTTGAGCTCCCAGAGTCTTCGCCTCTGGAATATAGACTCCTTGAGGAACATCTCCCCAGAAAATCAATCTCACCAACGTATAAAAAGCTGATCAAAAACCTACCAGACTCGCTCACAGTCCTGAAAGATCGCTGGAGTGTTGATATTCTGAACCTGCAAGAGGAAGACTTGCCCGAGGCTCTAGCCTCTCCGAGGGAGGTAGCAATCAGGGCCCGGTTCTGACTAGTCCAAATCAAAATACTGCATAGGGTATACATTTCATGCACTACACTCGTGAAGATGGGATGAAGGGCGGAAGCCACCTGTAACAGAGGATGTGGAGAGATGGGGTCATTCTACCATATTATATGGACGTGTCAGGTGATTCAACTCTATTGGCATGCGGTAGGGGAGTGCATGTCAGGGGTGGTGGGAGAAGTCCTCACAATATTGCCTAAAGGGTGCCTTTTGAATGTGTGGGAGGACAAAAACCTAGGGAGGGTGGACCAGACCTGGGTAACCCTGGGCTTTATGCTGGCCAAAAGAAATATAGCGCACCACTGGGGGGCCTCCTCCCCGCCCTTGCTGCGGGACTGGAAGAGAAATATGGATTGGTGCATGGTGGCGGAGAAAGCGGTATATGTGCAAAGAGGTTGCCCGAAAAAGTGGGGGAAAATTTGGAAGAAATGGAATGTATATAGGGGGAGTTCCTGTACGCCTCTGGTGGGTGAAAAAACCCTTGCCATGATTCAAGCAGAAACCATCTGATGGTAACAACAGCATACCAGGATATAAGGAGGGCAGCGGCCCTGCGAGGCCCATTGGCAATACACTGGGAGGGAAGGGGTGCTAATGCTTATTTGTGTTTGTAATATTGATGATGTAAAGACATAATTGTGCTCTGTTACAATAAAAAGATAATTTTAAAAAAGAATGTCTACGACTCCTACAGGACCCCAGAAATTATGAGGTCCTGACAAACGTCCCAACAGAGTCCATACGTGTCCAGATCACTAGTATGGTAGAAAAAGCCCTAACTGACGATTCGATTTCGAATAAAGAGGGTGAATTCCTGATCAACAAATCTTCCGTGACACCATATTTTCACATTATACCCAAAATTCATAAAAACCTTACTCACCCACCGGGACGCCCCATTGTGTCAGGCATAGGGTCGATCTCAGAACCCCTGTCAAAATTCACAGACGCCTTTCTGCGACCACTGGTACAGAAGACGGACACCTACCTGAAGGACACTAAGGATGTCCTGGACTTCTGCAGGACATACAATTTGATCCAGCAACTGAACTCCTGATGGGCTTGGATGTGGAGAGCCTCTACACTAGTCTCCCACATGACGAACAAGACGCTTTGTTTGAAATAATACCGCCAAAACCAAAGGAGGAGAGACCTATCTGCATAACGACATAGAGCACAGGCTCCAACCAGGTAACTAAAATATTAAACAGACGTTGGCGTATCTTGAACTGCAGGAATTTGAATTTCCCAAAACCAATGTTCTCACACAGAAGGGGTAGGAGCCTGAGGCACATGGTAATACACTCCAGACCACAGAAAACCAAGGAAGATGAGGCGTCACAAACTTTCCTCTCGCCCCTCATGGGTCATCCCTGCGGTAACTGCAGTGTGTGCCACCTGACCACGAAGAGCAAAAATATCACTTTCAACAACGACTCAAAGTGGGAGCAACATCGTTTTATGAACTGTAACTCAAAGCATGTGGTCTATATGATCACCTGCCAATGCGGTCTCCATTACATAGGGATGACCACACGCCCAATAAAAACACGCATGTGTGAACACAAGAGTAACGTCAGGTGTAGAAAAGCAACAACGAAAATGTCGTCACCCTACATGGAAGAGTACCACACTAAACAGGACCTACAATGGACTGTCATAGAACAAGTGAACAAAGAGTCCCTACTCTTCGAGAAGGAACAACGCTGGGTGTTCCACCTTAGAACACACACAAAGGGACCCTGGGGTCACCTCACGTAGATCCATCCACTAATGACCAGTACTGTCCTGAGACAACTTATATCTTTTTTGAGCCATGGCTGCATCGAAGTCACCATTTGCCAATAGAAATACCCCTGTAGATGAACCACGAGATGAGCCACACACGGCTACCACGATACTACTAACACAATTTTAGAAATCTACTAAAGAACCTCTATTAACAGATATAGAGCATTTCTCCATTACTTTTACTTTTAAAAATGATAGGAGGAGTTGATGCCCCCTATTAGAAATGAGCCCGTTTTCCCAAAAATTTCGATGTTTGGCAGAACTTCTATCATTTCCGCAACTTGAATTATAAGACCGGGCATATATATGTGGAAAACCTGTTTAGAAGTAAGTAAAAAATCGAGCCAATATCACCTGGCTCAAGGCTAGCCTCGAACCGGCATCTTCCTAAAACCAAACCAGGAAGTAATGCCACCATCGGGCGGCCATCTTGAAAGATTAACGTTCTATGGTGTGAACATACACACAGGCAATCAGGAAGTCACTGGTTACTTACCCTTACGACCACTACCAAACAGTGTTCATCGGAGCCACGGGTAGGCACATAACAGGTGAGAGAGCAGCTTTGACGATGTAAGTACGGCACAGCCGAACCCTTTGGGCATTGAGCATTTCACGGAAAAAGGTATTTCACTTACCCTTTTTAACCTGATTTCTCGATCCTTTTTCCTGCAGTGTGTGACTATATATATATAAACGTCCCTCCCCTCCCGTGATAAGCTCATGGGGCTTAAGTTAGGCATCGAACATGTACGTCTTTTTTTAATACTATAATGTTTTTTAGGTTTCTAGTGGCCAGACAATTTCAAGTCACTCTCATGTTTTATAACATTAAAAACATGTAGGAAAGTAGGATCTGCTGCTTATGGTTACCCCCACTTTTTGCTTGATGTTACACTGTTTTTGACTAGTCTGACTAGGATCCTGCTAATCAGGACCCCAGTCTATCTGCTTTCTCCCTAACATATATTGACATGTACTTAGGTACACTCCAGATTGGATAATGGGGGAACCCTTATAAGTCCCTAGTATATGGTGCACATGTACCCAGTTCATAGGTACCCCAGATGCCTCCCATGGGCTGAAGCATGCATTATGCCACCCATGAGAGGACATGCAAAATGGAACTACAGGTCTGCCATTGCAGCCTGTGTAAGTTGGTGCCTCCACCACTTACAATAGATATAGGTTTACTATATCTATAGGTCACTACACTTAAAACCTATAAGTCACCCCTATAGCAGGCCTTGAGAATCCTGAAGGCAGGGTGCTGGGTTTTACGTGAGCGGGTGCCCCTGCATGAGCAGTACCCCTCTGCAGCCTTCGGAGACCATTCTCCTGGGTTGTCTGTGTCACAGCCAGACATGGGGAGAGGATGTGGTCTGACAGCTAGATTGCCGACTTTGGAGCTGGAAACCATGTTTCGAGCCACGGGGTCGCGTCCACATCCTGTGATTCTGGGCAAATCACTTCATCTCCCCGTGCCCACCAAAAACATGAATGTGTCCTTGTGTAACGTAACCAGTGCTCATGTAAAGCGCTCCAATACCTTTGGGTCGAGTTTGCGCTATATAAATCTGCAAAAAATAATAATATATATATATGTAGAAGTGCATTAAAACCTTGCGGTAAATGCTATCTCGAAAGCGGCTGAAACAAAACATGTTGTGATTGGTATCAAACACCTTGGAATCATACCTCCACACCGGTAACCGGTGTGGGAGGTATGATTCCACACCTCAGAAGCAAGCTTCGTGGGCCCCTGGTCTTCCCGGTACCAGCCTTCTCTACCCGGACAGCACAAAATGGATGCTGCCCACCAGAGACACATTTCTGCCCTCCTGCTGCTGAGCCAAGCTCAAGCAGAGGAAGGCAGCACAATAGGCATCCTGTCACATGGAGGTGTGACCACCTCCCAGACAGGATTTAGTGTATTGGAGCTGGGTGGGTGCACTTCCAAAGTGCCTGAAAGTCTGCACGAGGGGCACATTTGGTGTCCCTGTGCATAGTCCAGTTCAAACCAGTTCTAGGAGCCGTTGGCTCCTGCTCTGGTGCGAAACTGGACAAAGGACATGGGTGTAACCACCCCCCTGTCCTGACCCTCCCCTAGGAGGGTCCCTTGAATCTGTCCAACGCTCTCCCGTGGGTACAAAAGGGCTTACCTGGCTGTAGGACCCTAGATTCGATGTGGACAAGATTATGAACAAGAAACCACTGACCTTCGACCGTCTGGACATTCTGGACTTTGCTGGACTTCGACTGGGCCCGACTTCGTCTCCCTCTCCGTCCAAAGCATTGTCTGTGCCCGTGCACCATACAGGCTCTGTGCAGGAGCTGTGGAGCATCAAGGACAACTGAAGTATCTCCCTTGGGGTGAAGGAGTCACTCCCCTGCATTTGCAGGCACCATAATGCAACTGACCGGTCTGCTTATCCTGAGCTCCTGTGGACTCCAAAAGCTCCAGCAACACAGGAGGTGGGTTCCTACGTTCCTTAAGGTAGAGCTGCCCTCTTATCAAGTTTAAGGTCAGTATCCCTCATGGGCACCGCATAACCCAAACCCTTGTGCACTGCGTACATTTGCAAGTGCATATGCTTGTTGGTGTTCTCCAACTTTGTGCATTGGGCTGTCAATAGCCCCAACCTCTGCGCACATTTCGTACAAAGGAATTTGGTCTCCTTGCATTCTGTGCTCTGCAAGCTGTTGTTTGGTGAAACTGCTAGAGGTCCCCTTGTGACTCCTGTGCCTTCGGCCTGTGGGTCCATTTGCGAGACAATCCTGATTTTCTTGGGCTCCCCTGGTTCTTCCAGACCTGCCCTGACTTTCCTTGCTATGGTGAGTCCTCTGGTCCTTGCTGGGCCAGACCGTAACCTTTCTTGACCTTCTTCATGGGTTGCCGTTGCCAAGGCTTGTTGGTGCTCCCGCCGGACACCGACCCCTCAGCATTTGACATCCTTTGTGGGACAGCTCGTATTCGGCTCCTGGTTGTCCTCGACGTCTCCTGGTCCCTGCAGCTGTAGAGTCAAGGTCTCCTTCTTCATACCTGAAGCACCCGACATCGGTGGGTATTCGTCTACCGAGCCCCTGGTCACTCCTGAGTGACCCAGACTCTGTCCCCTCTGCTTTCAGGTTCCTACCATCAAGAATCCACCTGCAGATTCTACCGGACACTTTTCTTCTTTCCAGCAGTGGCATTTCTTTGAAGACTCCCATTGAGAACGACGGCGGTTTCCGACGCCACTCCAGACCTATGCACCCGGCTTTCCTGGGATAGGTAACTCGGGTACTTTGTATCCACGGGTGGGGTGCCTCTCCTACCGTCTAGGTTCCAAAGGGTTTCCTCGTAATCCACTGGGAAGGGTCCATTAAAACTTTAAAACTGCAACCGCGACTCTCCCATTGAATTGTACGTAGCACATGGTCATATTCTCACACTGCACCCGTCCTCCGTGGGGTCCCTACTCACTCACCTTGGGTGGTTCCTTGGGGTCCCAACAATTCTGCACATTCTAGACATTCTCTTGACTCGAGTCGTGGTTCTTATACCACTATTTTAGTGTATGGTTTGGTCTCCCCGTGGGGCCCACTGTGTATCAGTGCTGATAACGATTGTTTCTGTGCTGAAGTATTGTGTGCTTTGTGTTCATCTGCATGTAGCAGATACTGTGAGGTATTTAAGGTGTTATAATAATAAATATATATTCTTATAACTACTGTGTAGTTCTCCTTTCATTTAACCAATACAATAAGGTTGCATTCTGGTAAAACAAGCTGCTTAACATTCCTTCAAGGCTAAGCCTGAAGGCTGCTCTCCACAGCTACCACTTGGATAGCTTTCATAAGTTATCTTTGGCCCCTTAAATCACCATAAGGGTTGTTTGGACTGGCGCAAGGTGCCCACTTTAATTAGTGGACATCATATACCAGGCCAACTTCTCACAAAACACATTGAGAGCATCGTAATCAGGAGTGATCCTAACGGATAAAAGCACATATAGAGTGCGTGATTTTTGTTATGTGTATTGTATTGTCTTGTTTGTTTATTTAAAAAGAAGGGCAGCACGGCACTCACATATTACAAAAACGAGCAGTCATGCACGAGTGTAAAATATATCACTTCCATTTACTTACCACGAGTTTGGTGCTGTAGTTTCCTCTGTATATTTTTAAATGATAAATTTATGGCATGCACATTCCACCCTGATAGTTTTCAGGTAGACCTATTAGGTTATCAAGCAGTGGCTAAAGGGATCAATTACTTTGGTCCTGAAAAAAGCCTAGGGAAAGGCTTGAAACATGTAGACCAGGGAGAAAACCACCCATTATAGTGTATATTTCTCCTCTCCCCTTTTAACAAAACCAGCCACAGGAATTAATAAAGTTTAGGTTCCACGTGGCCAGGTATTTTTTAATTCACAACTTTTTTTTTACCCTTCCACTCTAACACCAACAATTAGTAATCATCTCACAAGAGTGCTCACACGTCTTCGTCAGTCATAGCACGACCCGTTCCGCAGCGGGGCGGGAAGAACCCGATGAAGAAGCATGCCACCAAGGGACCTTTTGGTGGGTGAGGGTTATTTTAAGAAAGCTCATCGTTTACTTTGGTAAAAAGAAGGGCAGCACAGCACTCACATATTACAAAAACGAGCAGTCGAACACGAGAGAAAATGATATCACTTCCATTTACTTTCCACGAGTTTGGTGATGTAGTTTCCTCAGTATATATTTAAATGATAAATTTATGTCATGATTTACAGATTGCTTAGAAGGAGTATACCGATTAGGTATGGTATTTATGCATGTCTTGATGCACATTCCACCCTGATAGTTATCAGGTAGACCTATTAGGTTATCAAGGAGTGACTAAAGGGATCAATTACTTTGGCCCTGAAGAAAAGCCTAGGGGAAGGCTTGAAATATGTAGACCAGGGAGAAAAGCACCCATTATAGTGTATATTTCTCCTCTCCCCTTTTAACAATACCAGCCACAGGAATTAATACAGTTTAGGTTCCACATGGCCAGGTATTTTTTAATTCACAACTTTTTCTTGACCCTTCCACTCTCACAACAACACAAAGTAATCACCTCACAAAAGTGCTCCCACATCTTCGTCAGTTGTAGCACGCCTCGTCCTACCCTTTCGGTGGGTGAGGGTTATTTTAAGAAAACTCATTGTTTTCTTTGGTAAACTAAAAGCAATCACTGGAAGGATAGCTTTTTCATACATGATGGGTGGACTTTCTTTGTTTTTTCATGATTTCTAAAGGAGGCTGAGCCCACAGTGAACCAAGCCTCTTTCTCCCTCCCATTGTTCTTTATTAGCATCTGATGGACACAACACAGTGTGAGTTTTTATGTTTCACATTGGTTATTACATAAAAATTGATGCATGCATAATTGACCAGCTCTCATGTGGTGCAATTGCCTCCATTTGTACTATGTAAATAATACAGCAAAACTGAAAGTGCACGTTTCAATATAATACACATATTATTCATGGATATAGGAAGTAGTATTGGTGCGCTAAATGTTATTACTGGAAGTTCTGCGTTTTATTACAGCCAGTCATCCTCATAAATGAATTCTATAGAACAAACCTCATCAGAAGGCAGCGAAGCATTGAACAGGGTCAAATGCAAGCATAATGTCAATGAATGATAGGAGAGGTGGCTGATTTGTGAACTATTAATGCATTGTTATGTACTGTTGTTTAAAGAGATGAGTTTTTAACTCTTTAATAAACTGGACTCGTTTTCAGGCAGTCCTGATGAATATGGGGATGTTGTCCAGAGCCTGCATGCATAGATGGAAAAATCATGCTGGCTTCTTTTTTCTTTTGGACACATCTTGGTCTGCAGTCTGGTAATGTTTTGACTACGGGTGTGCTGAGAACAACTAGGAATGGTGAGCTTGTGTGCAAAATAGGCGAGAGTGTATGTAGTGTTGGCTTTGTAAATGAAACATGTGGTTTTCAAGTTCATGCAAAAAGATTTGGTGCGGTTCCATCAGGATGTGTGTGATGTGATTATATTTCTTCAGCCCCTGAATGAGACGAGCTGCGACATGTAGGATACCCTTAAATGATGCCCCCGTACAGCCTAGGAGGCCATTGAACAGGATGTTACTACCATCCAGATACGAAAGTACAAGGACTTGAACAACAGTTTTAAAGTCCCTCTCTGGAAGAAACTGTTTCACTTTGTTTAAAAGAGAGAGGTGGTATCGACCATCTTTCTTTGACAAGGTGTTCCCTGAGGGTGAGGGTGAGGTTGGTGTTCAGGGTGAATCCAAGTGTCACTCAATGAAAGTTAGGGTTCAAAGTCATCAAGTATCATGTCATTAAGCCATGTTTGTTCTATTTCTTATTTATTATTCTTGGCAAATAATAGGAATTCTATCTTGGCTGGGTTGAGCTTCAGATAAGCATCGGACATCTAGGTCTGGATGTGGTGCAGGCAGTGTTTGAGGCATTGGTAGGCTGAAGCAGAGGAAAGTTGTGTGTTACCTGCATATTGGTGACTCTTGACACTGTTAGCTGTGAGTAAAATAACAAGTGGCTCAATGTAAAGGTTGAAGATGACATGGTACACTCATTTCATGTAACCTGGTCCAGTATCCCTGAAGGATACTGCTCCTGGCTATTCCAACTTTGTTAGAGTTTCTCGACCTAGAAAAACAAGGTCTGTAAATACCAGGAGGCATATTTATGAGAGCCTTCCATCATGTTTACACCACGCAAAACTGGTACATGCGTAATGCAAGGCTCTGAGACAGATTTATATAGCCACACAAAGCCACCTTGCATGGCTTTGAGTGGCCACATAAATCCTGAGTAAGGAAACGCAGCACAAATCGATGAGTCGCCTTACTCTGCTCAAGGGAGGTATTCCATGAACGTTGCAGAGGGTGTTCCCATGCAACTTTCACGGTTTTTGATGCATTCCCAGATTGACAAGGATTCGTAAACCTGGGAATACGTCAGAATCTTACACCTCCCAGGGTGAGATGTAACAGGGAGAAATATCTCTATTTCTCCTTATTATTTCTTTTTCTGTGTGCTGCATTCTGCAGCAAGCATAGAAAGAGGAAAACGCCTTACAGGATTGTTTTTGTGCAGGAAGAAGACCCTTTCTACACAGAAACAATCCTGCTGACAACACAGGCACCCCTACACCATAGTGCAATGTTGCTTTCGTTGGTGCTAGGCTGCCGAAATGGCACCAATGCAGGGATAAAGTACAATAATGCACCATATTGGATAAACATGGTGCATTCCTGCACTTTCAATTTGGTGTTGGGCAGTTGAGCAAGGTGACTTGCTGTGCTGTCCTACGACAAATCCCCATAAATGAGGGCACAGATGTGGTAACCATGGGCCCGGAGATACCAGATCCCGATCTGTCTTTAAACTGCAAAAGCTGCAGGCAGATGCAACAACTGGCCCCTGCCCGTTCTCTTCACCATGGTGTAGGATGCACAGTCCATCCAGGTTAAGACTGCCCTTCTGCGTCCTATCGATAGCCCTCCAACCCACAGCCCCACCGTTGAACTGCATAAATGCTATGATTTATCACCGTCTCCCACCAGGTGGTGGTAAATGGGAGCAGAGAATGGCCCACTCATGTGGCCAGAATTAAGCATCTATGTGGAAATGCACCCATAAAACTGGTTCTGAATGTTATTCCCCATTCTATGTTTATAATATACTAATATCCCTCTATATAAATCCTTCAAACTACCCAAATCCTGAACACACTTGCAACAAAGATCAATACGTAAAGAAAGATGCCAGTTTTATTTACAGACATTCAATAAAGATTTCCCAATGTGGAACAGGAAATAAATAACATTAGTAAAATACAAAAACAAATTATGTATGACAAATGCATAAATTAACGGCGCCGCAAAAAGTATGTGTAATATTTTAATAACATGCGTAATTAAATCATCTTTAAAAATGCACAAAATTACACGCTGAAGAGTCTAACATGTATCATTAATCTCGGTGAAGCATAAAAGCCGAAAAGGGCTAGCACAATGAATGCACTCTCTTTCAAGAAGTTGTAATATGGTTCATTGGGAAAATCAACATACTAATTATCTCATAGATTTTGTTGAGCCACGCTGGCCAATTTTGTTTCCCTCTGCATCTGCTCCTTCCCTTTCAATCGTAATTACTCCTGTGTTTCAATTAGTGCTTCTATGACAGTTTGCTTCCGTCCTTGTTTCATATTTTTAGGAACTAACTGGATCCCCGTAGGTAATTTCCTCACTATCTTCGAGACCGACTTCTCGTTTGCGTCTTATAAGATGACAAATGTTACCTTTCCAAAGAATCAATTTCTCTGTCAAAATCAAAATACTAATTATCCCTTAGATTAATTTTTTTTTTTCCTTTCATTTTCAATCTCAATTACTTCTGTGTTTTGAAATGTGCTTCTATGACAGTTTGCTTTCCTTTCTTGTTTAATATTTTTAAGAACTACCCGGAGCACAGTATCTTATTTCCCTGCTTTCTTACAGCCAGACTTAGAATCGTATAACATTTGAATCTATATCGGGAAGACATTTTTGTACACAGCAGTTATTTGTTATTTAGTTGGAAATTTCATTATAACCCGAGCTGTTTCAACCACTGCCCTATTCACTGTTTTCTAGATCATCTTTTTCTCCTTTTTCTTGAATTTTTTTTAATGAAACTTCTAAGAAGGTTTGGAAATCTTAGCATACTGTTCTTTCTGAGGGCCACAGGTTCCGACGCCTCTTTTGGTGATATTTTTAACACTTTAAGTGGTTTTAGTGCTGATATTCAATATGTCAGCATTTTTGAGCTACCAAAAGCAAGAATCGTCCTTTGATTCTATATATTCACGCACAATAACACTTTAATAACCTTCTAGTGGCACAAGAGTGATAATTGAATGTCTAGCACTTTAAACCACAAGAACCAAGTAATACGTAATCTCATGTATTATATTGATATTTTAGAGTGCTTAGGCAGCCTGCAGTTTTAGGATCAATTGCAAAATACTAATATTAATATATATTCTATGAACATTAGTGAAAATTGAATTTTCAAGATAACTGTAGAAAAAGTATTATTGGCCGAGTTTTATAAGTTTTATGAAATTTCATGGATATGGTGATATTGTGATGGTTTTTATTAACTTAAACTTATAAAGACTGATTTGATTTGTCTCTTGGGGTGCAAGTTCCTCCTTCCTAGCAAGATGGGTATTCAGCCAGCAATCCCATTAGCCCTATAAAGACTTCAAGGATAAAAAGGGCTTCCCCTGACTAGGCCAGGTGGAACCGACTGGACGAACTTGCTTTGACATTCAATACAACGATCAAACCAGACTTCTGAAGCCATTATCTGGGCCTGAAGAACTACTGCCTGATACCTTGTAATAAAGCAATCCATCAGTTGAGAAGATATACAGATTGACTAGTTTCATGTACTGTGCCTTCACCATAAGGCCTTTTGAACCAGTCCTTGAGTCATCATTCCTAGTTGCTTAAGGTATCAACCAGGAAAGCAAGAGGGGCAAAAACGGAACTGGCTGTTGGTGTCAACCAACTCCTGTGACAGATTTTGTCATTTGTGAAAGAATTCTGACTTTCAAGCACCTTGAATTCTGCCTCGTACTGAGGTTATCTGAGGCAATGATCCTGTCAATCCTTTATGTGGGAGGCAAATAAGAACCATGAAAAAGAAAAAGAGTGAATCATCACCAGAGATTGCAGTGCCCATCAAGCAAAGGACACGGTGACACTGGAGACTCACAAGACCCAGACGGCCCCTACATAAGAGAGCTATACTGTCCGAGAAAAACCGTAGCGGGAAAACAACTTTTTCCAATTGGACAACCCACGTATATTGCCTGTATACTCCTCTTCAATTATGTGTCGTTCTAGAACATTGTCCACTAAGCACTTCCACTTAAAGGGATATTCTCAAGAACGTGCGATAATCATCGCCAAAAAAGGCTAACGCACGTTTTCATATCGCCGTCTATTGCGGGAAAATAACTCTGTGTTAACGTTGTATTCTCAAAACGGCGGTAACATGTGATAGTCACCCGAGAACGCATCAAATGTCCGCGATACAACTATCACGACGGCGATAAAAAAAGAAACCCGAACGTGAAAAAAGTTGCAATGGGCTCAACCGCGATAGAAAAATCTGCGACAAGCAGCACCAGGCCTGCAATTCACACACGTCAGGCGGGAAAAATCACTACAAAAGCAGAAAAAAAAACCACAAACAAAAACAAAACAACTGCGAAGCACAATGGAGGCAGCCGGAGCAGGAACAGAGGATGAGCAGAACCCCACAAGCCCCCCGGAGGACCAGGCCGGGACCTCGGGGTCAGGGAAGGGCAAGGACAGGTAGAAGAGGAAGACGCGGTTCAGTCCGCAGGAAAACAGAATCCTGATAACGGAGGTGATGAAATACCATCAACAACTGTTTGTCACCTCCAATGTGTCATTGGCGACAAAAAATGGAATATGGCAGTCCATCGTGGACAAGGTGAATGCAATAGGAGTGCTGAGGAGGACAATGGAAGAGGTCAAGAGGCGCTGGAATGATGTGAAGCGCAAAACCAAGCAGAAACTCGCCAACAACCAGAAGGCAGCAATGCAGACTGGAGGTGGGAGTCCAGCGCCACAGGAGGAGCTGGACGAGATGGAGGAAATGGTCTCCACAGTCATCAGTGTGGAGACGGTGGCAGGAGTTGAGGGACCGGACACTGCTCGACAGGAGCCGACACAACAGCAAGAGGGTGAGTAACGACCAGGGACTGGGGGGACGGGGAGATGGGCACAATGGCACACATGCACAATTAATCAAAGCACAGTGCACACCCACGATTACTCTGGAACATGTCCCTGATCCCCTTGGCACATTGCAGCACACCTAGAAACTGCAAGTAGGCCCCCGTCGACTATGTGCCCAGAGGGGCCCTCCCCACACATCACTAATCTCACAACAAACCCATGCACAAGTACAAACACATATCCGTGTCGTCGTCGAAATGTCCACTGTCCCGCATCAAATAGGCAGCTCCTCCCAAACAGCCACAATGTACATTGTCATGCAGTTTGTATGTAAACCTGTACAATGCGTCAAGATACATGTGAAAACAATGTTAAACTGCATCCCCCCTTCACATTGCAAAGGGTGAATCAACACCTCCTGCAGAGCAGACAGTACACCTCTTCACTGATGATGAAGAGGACCTCCCCTCCATCGACACCGACGCCCTCCAACGGCTCATGGACAGCTTCGGCACCCCACCTCCAGGAGCAGGGCAGCCCAGCGGCATCGAGGAAACCCCACACCCTGCACAGACCACACAGCAGGAAGCACCCACCACCACGGCTGTCTCCCAGGACCCCCACGAACAACACATGGCCTTCCAACGCCGTGTGTTAGGGTGCCAGGAGAAGATGGCTGATCAGGTGCGGGTGGGGTTCGACCTCATGGCAGCCAAACTAGATGCCATACGGGGGTGTCTAAGACCCATCAGGGACCACTTACAGTCCTTGACGGACACCCACAGTCCGCTCCATGCTCTCCAAAGAACCATGGATACCATCGCTGGAGTCCTGACTCAGAGACAAGGACAACTGTCTAGTCAGAGTGGCTCCAGCTGAGTCATCTGGGAGTTGGGACACATGTGGAGGACCATGGAGAACATGGAGCGGGTGCAGGCGGAAAGAATGGCTGCCACGGCTGCACACCAGCGTGATGTAGCTGGGATCTACCATGCCCTGCGGATCCTCATCATGGCATTGCTGCCACAAGGCCTGGCGCAGATGAATGCTGCTGCTGCTTCGACATCCACATCTCCGCCCCCTGATGTGTCAGTGCCTCACAGTGCTGCAGAGAAAACACCACCACCCACATGTGAGGCACATGAGACATCAGAGGACGAAGATGCGGATGAATCTGCCTTACTGGTAGTAAGGAAGCGGTAGCATTCTTCTCCGCCATATGGCCTGTTTCTGCTTGGTTCTGCCCTCTGCATCATCACCTTCCATTGTCCCCCGATGCACTCTGCGACACTCACCTTGGACCCCGACATGGACTGCCATATTCTGTTTGGTCACCAATGACACAGCTATCAGACTGCGGACTGAACTCTTCCTTTTCCGATGTACTTGTCATTCCCTGAAGGACTCTGGCTGGCCCTCCATGGGCCGACAATGTAAAGTGGGGTTTGCATGGACCTGTACTGCTCCAGCTACAACACTCCTCTGAATGTGCATTAAACAATCAAATTCACACAGATGTGTCATGTCTATGATCATTCAAGTGCGCAAGTATGGATGAATGTCGGGTCAATGATTCCCCCTTATGTCCATGTTGCACATGTTGTGGGACTTGAGTCACAGGGTGCAACATTACCGATTGCGGACCGGGTGGCGCCGACACCACATCAGAGACACACGCATTAGTCACTTTCTTGTCCAGCCCAGAACAGAACCACGCCCAGAGCGCCGGGGTCATGGTTCACACCCCTACGCTGGACTGGCATACGCAAGGCCAGCCCACTCCGCTTACGCTTACAGGGGGGGACAACAACGCTACATGTCCCAGGTCTTCCCTGTAGTGATCTGCTGATCACATGTCTAGTTGTCAGCATGCCACAGCCACTCCCTGAGGGCTGGTTCACACCCACACCACACCCATCCAGCACATGCGTCACAGGACATGTGACCCTGCCAATAAAAGGGGCCGGGCGCACGTGCCCGAGGCCATTTTAACTATCTAGCTGAGTGTGTCCGTGTGGTCATTATTTATGCATGAGGGCCTGGGCCCTACCACATCACATTTCCCACTGCCGGAGTTGACATGATGGCGTCCGCACGACGAGATTCAATCATAAAGGGCCCATGACTTGAGGTGCACAGAGTTGGTGGCATCCGAGGCACTTAGGCCGGTACGGGCCTACCGCCACGTGGCGATGACTTGAGGTGCACAGAGTTGGTGGCATCTGAGGCACTTAGGCCGGCATGGGCCTACCGCCACGTGGAGATGACTTGAGGAGCACAGAGTTGGTTGCATCCGAGGCACTTAGGCCGGCACGGGCCTACCGCCACGTGGAGATGACTTGAGGTGCACAGAGTTGGTGGCATCCGAGGCACTTAGGCCGGCACGGGCCTACCGCCACGTGGCAATGACTTGCGGTGCACTGAGTTAGTGGCACCAGAGCTGAGCGGGAGTGCAGCCTGCGATAATGCGTAGGCCTCGATATGCCGTCCTGCCAATCAAGATTCGATTTGAATTGTAATCCCAGCTGGACCGCAGTGTACGCAGAGGGCAGCAGGCTGCACAGACATGACTCCGCGGCGCGGTGCTGCAGGGTGCGCTGGGGGCATGTGGCGCGGAATCCAGTGATCAGCTGAGGAGGTTGCACCGGCACGTGGTGGGCCCTCTTGGAGACACGCCGGTGGCGGCAGGTGAGCATTGAGGCCTGGGTGCGCAGGGGCGGGCACTCATCACTGGTTGGCGGACTGGTCTGGGGACCAGGGCTGGGGTGCAGCAGGCGCACAGGATCGCGTAGGCACCACCGGTCATGGCGGCGCCCTCGTGGCTGGGTGGGGGGAGTGAAGGTGCAGGGGTATCAAGCTGATACAAACCGTGATGCTTACAGGTATGAGTAATCCTGCATCATGAGACCGTAACAGAAGTTAGTGTGACCGTAACCTTCCTTTTCTTTCCTACGAAGGTTACGACCACACGTACTTCTGTTACGGTGTTTTTGTGCAGGATTTGTCTTTCCTGTGAGCATTCCGGATTGTCCAAGTGCTATACACTGTCCCAGATTAGGTTTGTGACTATACAGATGCTTGACCATTGTCACCATTTGTCCAACAGGTTTCTGGATACTGACTTCCGGAGTATGGAATGGTATTGGGGAGTTCCCGCAGCATATGCAGTTACTTGAATCCACACGTTGCCCTGATGAAGTTCCCCGTTGGGCGTTGGCTGTGCTTTCGTATTGTTTATTGTTGTATTTGTAATAAAGGACTGTTTTTACACTACTGTTGACTACTGGACTTCATGACCGTGCGCACCCCCATTTCAGTTACTACAGTATTGGATCTGGGGCACAGTGGCGTCTGGCAACGGCTGGCGTTGGGGTTGGTTGCGCAGGAACACTACGAATTGGAACTGTCATGTGGTGCGGTGATCGGGGCCCGCCGTTGCTATTGTGGACATGCATCCATGACATGGGTGAGGACGTATGATGGGCTGGCCGTGAGACTCCTCCGACTCTGGAAGATGTTGTTTGGGAGGTACCAGGGGCCAACAGGTGCAGCTCAGCCAGCAGCTTCGTCTGCGGAGGGATGGTGGTTGTCCGCAGTGTTGGTACCGTCAGCCTGAGGGCAATGTGGGTCAGGATGCGGAGAATGGTTGTCCTTTTGTGCCTGTAGTGGGCAATGGCTTCCTCAGGCGTTGAGTCCAGTAGCGGCCCGTGGTGGGAGTGCTGCCGGGCGGTGACGCAGGGCAGGGGAGGGGCAGGGTGGGGGGTAGTAAACTACGGATTTCGGCCACACTGAGGTAAGTAAACAAATAAATAAATAAAACGAATTTCGTTGCGCACGCTGCATCGCATTTTGCGATGCAGCGCGCGCAACAATTTTTTTTTTTGTTTTGTTTACTTACCTCAGTGCGGCCGAAATCCGTAGTTTACTACCCCCCACCCTGCGTCACCGTCCGGCAGCACTCCCACCACGGGCCACTACTGGTTGAGTCTCTGAGGCTGGTGGGTTTTGGGAACGTCCACTGTCCTGTTCTGCGCTGCCTCTGTGGTAGTCAAGGGGGGGGGGCTGGGGGTGATTGCGGTGGGTGTTGTGGCCCTCTTGGGTCTCCAGGCTGCACGATAATTGTCTCCATGGCATCTGTTGGTCTTCAGATGTGGCTCTGGGCTGGGCTCCCTTTCTACTGCAGTTTGTCGTCCTGCTTAACACCAGTAAAAGGCAGGTGTTAAATCCCTGCTGCTAACGCGCCTTATTGCCTGTTTTTGGATCGCATCGCAGATCTGGCTGGTCGTTGTGAATGTCGCGAAGTGGTGTTTTCGTGTGTTTTGCACGGGAACGCCTACTCTGCATATCATTAGCGTTAGTTGTCTCACTCATCCGTGCCGATGTTTTTTGCGGCAGCTATCGCTGGAAAACTGGCGATGTGGTCAGTTTGTGCCAGCTTGGGAATGGGGCGATAATTCTTTCGCCACTTTTGCTGCGCTAAAGTGCCAATAACTCGGCGCTAAGTCCTTGAGAATATGCCCCCATGTGTGCTACCATTGTTGTGCTAATTGGAAGCTTAGAATAAATATGTGTTGTGTTGTGTTAGTTGTTCATTATTTACACGTTACAAAATGATGCATCCATGTACAAGATCTCTTAACAGGGTCAACCTGGAGTATGTGTAGTTTGTGGGCGCGCATGCGTGCGTGTGTTTGCGTTTGTTTGTGTCTCCATGCGTTTAGTAACTAAAGAGCTTATTTTGAAAGTAACATGACGGGAATGGGTGACCTGACATACCTAGAAAGTAAGAGGGACATGAAACATGCCCAAAGTCTAAAAGTATTGTTGTCAATGAAATAAAAGAAATTCTGCCAAATGTCATTGTTTGCTCTGTATAGGGATACTCGTAACAGCGGTTTCTTGTTACACAAATCCAACTTCAAATTAAATATTTGTCATATTTCTCTAAGTCAGTGGTTCAAAAGGATGCATTATTGAAGCAAAAAACATCACTTTGTCTTCTGTCATGGTGTCAAAGGATCTGAAAAATCTTTCGCACTCCACAGCACTGGAAGTTTAAACACTGTTGACAATGTGAAAAGCGGTATTTTATGTCAGATTCAACTGTGATTGCGATAGCTGTTAAAATAAACTGCTGTGTGGCTGGCAGACGTGGAAATCGTCGCTGCCAATGTAGTTGTTTTTGCTACTTCTGCACGGAGTGGGGCCAATAGTTTTTAATTAAAGAAAACGTTGTTCGCGGAACTGGAAGCTCGAGAAGGTAAGGTGAGATATTCTTGTTAATTGATGCTTTGACGATGAACAGGTTATAAAGAAAGATACACAAAAAATATTGCACTATGGCACCAGCTCTTAATCAAAATCGGTTCGTTATACATACCTTCAGAACTTAGCATTCTATTTAATTCTTTTAGGTCTGGTGGAGACACTTTGGCAGTCTGTCTGATATTATGAAATCAATACAAATTAATAAACACAGAGAGGGGACAAGGTTCAGCACCATTAGCCATTGATTTTTCAAGCAGCAAACAACAAGTTGGTGGAAGGAGTCCTCTAACTGATCTCATCCACTGGTGAATGCTTGGGGCTGCATTACTCAGCGTGAAAGGGGAGTTCCATGGGTGTTCACACGCAACATCCATGGAATCTGACACATTCCCAGATTTACACAAGTTTTGTAAAGCTGGGAATGCGTCAGAATCATAGGAGTGGCGCAATGAGGAGAAATACTCTTATTTCTCCTCTTTCTGTGTGTGCTGCATTCTGCAGCATGCATAGAAAGAGGAAAATGCCATCAGTTATTGTTTTTGTGCAGGAAGAGACGCCTTCCTGCACAAAAACAAACATCCCCGCAATTCAGGCACCCTTACAACATGATGCAAGGGGGCCTGCGCTGGCGCATAGCAGCCAATTGTGCACCAGCACAGGGGAAAGTACACTGATCCGTTGTATTGTTGTTAACAGTCCAGCCATAACTGCCAGGCCGTGGCCCTCCAAACAGGAACACAAGCTACCCCAGACCGCATACAGCTAGGCAAGCCTTGTAAGTGAGGTATAGCTTGAGCCCCATGATGCAGCTGGCAAGGGATCCATGTCTGGGGATAAACCTCTCACCTAGCATATCCACTGCAGCAAACAACAAGTTGATGAAAGAAATGTTTGAATTATTCTCAGTCACTGATGACTGCCCGGAGCCACATTCCAGTCCATAGTTTTTTGCCCACTATGCCACTCTTATGAGAGACCTACCACATTCAATTCAAAGTTAGTCTTGCTTCAATAAGGTCAATCCAGTCTGAACTCCCTTGCAAAATCCACTCCCGATGGGAACACAAACAACCACACATCAGCTGTGTCCTGGTTATGGCTCATCAGTAATCAATAACAATTTCAGGCATCGTTAACATTTTGTATTAATCCAATTTAAACGTGGTCTCCAAGGTTTGGCTAGATGTGTGCTTGACACGGCATAGTGCAAAAACATGTGCAGTAATTTTCTTAACTGTCTAAACCACTAATTTAAAAATACCCAATTTCTGATCTTGTGCTACTGCCTATTTCCTGAGATACTAAGGCCAAGATTTACTAACAATTGGCACAACACAAAGCAGCAAGACAACTTGCAGCACTGAGTCAAATGGAGAGAGCAGGAATGCGCAAAATTTACTAAGATGTGCTGAATTCTTGCTCTCTCTCTCTCTGCGCTGGTGGACTGGGTGCTGCCAATGCAGGCACCCTTGTGCAACGGTTCAAGGGTGCCTGCATTACAAGCAGGATTGTTTTGATGCAGGAAGACACACCTTCCTGCACAAAAATAATCTTCAAATGCATCTTCTTCTTTCTATGTCTGCTGCAGAATGGAAGCTGTAGCCGATGAGTATTCCAGGAGGCCAGGTACCCCTTTGGCAAAGGACAACTGAAAAGAATTTGATGCTGTGAAGTCAGGCCAACCAGTGATGCTCCTTGGAATAGACAAGCAGGTTGGCCCTGGTCTTCGCTCAATTTTCAGAGGAGTTTTAGCCCAAATTTTTTTAAGTCCCAAGTTTTGGAATTTGGCTATCTGGGTACATTTAGCACCATCACCGAGGGCCCAGGAATGGAGGGGTACCACTTGGGGGGTTAGAATTCACTCAGGCCTGTTCCAGGGGCGGGTTAAAGATGTTTGGAGCCTTTCATGTCTCTGAGGCTCTGATCAGGATGCCAGCAAACTAGCCCTTGGAGTCAATCTGGTAGGTTCAAGTGATGTAACAGGGCTCAAGCCGCATGGCAGGCATTTGAAAATTCAAGGCAGGCTCCAGGCAGCAAACTAGCCCTTCCTGGTGAAGCTAAACAGGCTTGTGGAGTACGCAGCAGGCCCTAGCAGAAGGCAGTCTTCAAAAAGTCCTTCCACAGGTCCAGAAACTGAACTGAAGAGTGGGGCTGAGGAGCCCTTTTTTTATACTTGATTGTTGGAAAATGGCCCTCTCTAAAGGGTCCCCCCTTACGTTTTGCCTTCCTCCTACTCTTTTTCTTACCTTCTTTTTTGTTGGCTTTAGGACTCTGGGCACTTTACCACTGCCAACCAGTGCTAAAGAGCATAAAGTGCATGTGCTCTCTTCTCTTAACATTGTATAATTGGTTTACCCCTGTGTGGCAAATTTAATTTATCTGTAAGTCCCTTTGTAAAGTGGTTTACCATATACTCAGTGCCTGTAAATTAAATGCTACTAGTGGGCCTGCAGCACTGATTGTGCCAACCACACAAGTAGACTTTCAAACCTGTATCAGGCCTGCCACTGCAGGGCCTGTGTGTGCAGTTTACTGACACTTTGGCTTAGCATTTAAAACCTTTGTCAAGCCTTAAACTCCCCTTTTTTTACCCATGTGTCACCCCTAAAGTTGGCCCTAGGTAGCCCATAGGGCAGGGTGCTGCTTAATTAAAAGGTAGGACATGTACTTTTAAGTTTTGCATGGTAGTGACCAACACCCAAATTAATTTTTCACTACTATGACACCTACTTCGCTCATAGGGTAACATTGGGAATTCCTTAATACACTTTGTAGCTGTAATTCCTGATTAGAAAGGAGTAGATGTTTCATGTTTTATATCTTTGGAACGGTAATGATACATCCTCTTTACTAGTAAAGTTGGATTTGACATTACTGTTTTAGAAATGGCACTTTTAGAAAGTGAACATTTCTCTAATCTTACAGCTCTGTGAGCATGCAGCCTGGCTCCAATACACGTCTGGGGTGGGTGACAGCTACACTTTGTGCATTCCTTCTAGACAGCCACAAACACAGGAAGGTTAGGTGTGTCTGAGTACTTATCTGCATTCTGATGGCCATTCCTGGGCAGGAAGGGTAGGAGAAGCTGACATTTGCAACTGGATAGGTAGTGTCCTGTTCCCACAAAAAGCGCTGATTAGCCCCTACTGATAGTCTGGAGCCAGGGCTGGGAAGAAAGGATACTTGTGTATTTCAAATACCCTTCTTTGAAGTTACCCTCACTTCAAAGGCACAACTGGGTATAAGTACTGGGATTCTGACCCCAGAAAAATGAGACACTTCTGGACCTACAACTGGACTCTGTCAGAAGAACAGCTGTGCTGCATCAAGGACAGACACGCTGCTGGACTGCTGCTCTGGAAGAACTGTTTTTCACCTCTGCTGTGCAGCCCTGCTACCTGCTACCCTCTGCCCTGCTGCGGAAAGGGCTGGGTCCACCTCATTTGAACTCCGGGTGACTCCAAGGGCATGCTGGCTTGCCCCCTTTTCTGAAGTCTCAGGGACATCAAAGACTTCCTGCAACAGCTCCTAGATTCTGCCATCTGTGACTCCCCAACCTGCCAAGTGGTGCCAACTCAGTCTTGGGCCTTTGGAGGTGAGTTTTCTGTGCTGACCCACCAAAATCTATGCATCGTCTTCATTGAGACAATCAGAACCGACCGATCGGAATCAGCACTTCCTCTCCGACGCAGTGCATTTGCTGCTCGAGGACAACACTTTGACCACTGTGCGGCTTGACGATGACAGACTGAGCAGTTTGACAATGGAGCATTGCCTGCATCGCAAAGGGGTTTGTCAATGAAGTTTCGCCGACTGTGTGGTTCGGATCCTATGCACTGCCTACATCCAAGGAATGAACGATGACGCATCAACCCCTCTGCTCCTTACATCCGATCTTCATCATCGACGCAGCCTCCATCAAAGGTGCTTTTTTAATGGGCCAAGGCTGGTCTCTGTATTCAACCCGTGCTTCATCGCAGACGGCCTGAACTTTGGATTTACCCCAGTCAAGCGCAACCAGATATCCCAGGTTGGCGCTTTAAGACTCTAAGCATTATATTTATAAATATTCTTTAAAAATTCATAACTCTAGTTCTACTCATTGGAATTTTGTTGTTTTGGTCTTGATTTCTCGCACAATTATTGTCTATCTTTCTAACTCTGTTTGGGGTCTTTTTGTGGTGTTTTCGTTGTGTTTCTATGTGTGTGTGTTGTACAAATACTTCACACGTTGCCTCTTCAGATACGCCTGACTGCTCTGCGCCAAGCTACCAGAGTGAGCAGATGTTATCTTTGAGTCTGTATCTAGCTTACCCTAACTAGAGTGGTGGTCCCTACTTAGGTAGGGTGCATACCTCTGCCAACTAGAGAAGTTGGAGAAGTTTCTATAAACGTCTCTTTGAAGTGCTTGAAGTTTCCTGAATCCCCTGGCTCTACGCTGGCTGCAATGACAATGCAGTGGTGACAAGTCCTTTGTGTGAAAGTAGAGCACAGCCTATTGAATAATAAATGGGGCTATGCCCAGCTCCGCTCCATCCCGCCAGTTGATGGTGCATTCACATACATCTAATCCCTCTATTGTGTGAATGTCTGGGAGGAATTAACAAATCCCAACTGCCAACTACACCCAGTCTATACCCAGTCATGTGACCCAGGACGGGCCGCCGGCACCAAATAACAAGGGCAGGAAAATGCCAACATTATTAAACTTGCATTTTGAAAATTGTAATTTAAAATCTGACTTTACCATTGAAGATGATTTTTAATTAGAATTTCATTGATTCCAAACATTAAAAAAGCTGACCTGTTCCCAATGAAAAATTAGCATTTATTAAATGTAATATGGCAACCCAATGTTATGCTATGGGACATGCAGGCCTCACACTAGCAAAAAAAAGAATTCAGGTGGTTTTATCACTACTAGCACATGTAAAACACAATGGGTCAGATGTACGAGACCACCAATTTGCGACTCGCAAATTGTGTCGCATTTGCGACTCCCAGTTTGCGACTCGCAAATTGGGATGTCTCAGACACTGTTAGCGATTCCTAATGGGGTTGCAAATTGCATGCCTCATGAATATTAATGAGGCTGTCGAAATTTGCGACCCCATTAGGAATGGCTAGCACTCCCAGGATGGTAGCCTGCTGGGGTCAGCAGACCACCATGTCTGGGACTGCTTTAAATAAAGCAGTATTTTTTTTTTAATGCAGCCCGTTTTCCTTAAGGGAAAACGGGATGCATCTAAAAAAGAAAAAAGAAAATTTCAGTTTCATTTCTTTAAGGGCAGGCAGTGGTCCCTGGGACTACTTGAAGTAGGTGTTTTGCGGCCGCAAATGCGGTTGCAAAACAATTGTACATGGCATGGTGACTCGCTATTAGGAAGGGATGCCCCTTCCTAATAGCGAGAGTCGCAAATGCTATTTTGCGAGTCAGTGACTCGCAAAATAGCATTTGTACATGCCATTACCCTTTTTTGCAGTCGCAAACGGGAGGATCTCCCGTTTGCGGCTGCAAAAAAGGGTCATACATCTGGCCCAATAAGTGTTGCAGGCTCACTAGTAGCATTTAATTTACATGCCCTGGGTACCTGGTTTACCACTCTACAAGGGACTTGTAAGTAAATTAAATATTCCACTCCGGTGTAAGCCAATTTTACCATGTTTAGGGGAGTGGACACAGGCACTTTAGCACAGGTTAGCAGTGGTAAAGTGCACATAGTCCTAAGACCAACATAAATGAATTTCAGAAAAAAATGGAGGATGAAGGCAAAACATTTGGGGGAAGACCACCCTAATCCTGACAGGTCTAACACAAAGGCAATGCATGCCCTTAGTAAATCTGGGCCCTAGTGACTATCACAAACATCCTTCTCAATACACCTGCTACTAGCCATCATACAATTACTCATTGTAGAGCCAAATTCCCTTAGCAACAGGGTGGTTAACAAGGCCAGCCCTCCTCACCTGTACAGCTGCTGTGACAGGCCCACAAGGGCTCAGAGAGGTCCCTTGACCAGGCACATATCCCTGTGCTCCCAGAACACATTTGTTCAGATATGGCCAATGCTAGGGTTGCCACTAGGATGGGGGTAATTATCTTCCAGAATATTGAATTACCAGTGTTGGTGAGTTCTGTAGTGAGGAGGAATTGTGACCAAAGAAACAGCGGAATGGGATGTGTCTCTGAGAAATTACCAGTGGCTGAAATTAATTCAAGCATCCCACCCATCATTTTTTTGTATATTTCAGTGTGCCGTACTAAGGGTTATGAGTATGGCCATATGTGGGTCCCATGCTCACTTTGCCACTGGAACCAAGCTGCTCCTGACACACGTGCCCCAACTGGGGAGACACCAGTCTCAGGTTGCTTGTTCTTTTTCAGAGAGCACTTGGCTTGCAAGTTTGAGATGGACTCTTCCTATTGGAGCAGGGTCATAGCTGATGTGTATATGGCTGGAATTAATCTGATTTGGCATTGTGGGTGAATAAACAGTGAAATGGAATGTTGCCCTAAGTAATTAACAGTGCCAGTGATTAATTCAAGCATCCCACTTACCACTTTTTTGTTTACTATGAATACAGCACTGAGTACCTGTACTTTTCATCTCCATAAGATCCTGCTGGTCTCTTCTCCTTTTTGTTTTATTCTCTCGCACAACAGCAGACAGCACACAAGTTGATTTGCTCAGTTTCTTTATTTTATATCCCCCTTCCCTAAATGACTGTGTAATCCTTACACATTCTTCTGTAAAATCTACTTGTAAGTTGTGAGGGGGACCATGAGCGAACTCCACAAAATGCTAAATGGTGGAAGATTTTGAAGTGTCAAAGAAAATGTTTGCTAACTTTGCTGCTTTATGAGATCCACTTGATAGCTTCATTAGTAACTTTACATGCAATGGAAATTCATAGTGGGCAGGCTCAATATTATTTTCTATTGTTTCATTCTAAAAACAAACCTTTCCACATAATTCATTTTGGCCCACCAATGGAGCATGTTCCTGACATGGTTTTAGTGTTTTCCCAAGAGCTTCATATAGTGTGACAAATTCTATTTTATGGTGTCAGTGAGAAATTTGAGCTTGTACAGGTGCTTATTAACCCCTTCACTGCTAGGCCTATTCCCCCCCGTGCTAAGCCTTTTTTGGGCTATTTGGGGTAGTTCGCGCTTAGGCCCCTGTAACTTTTTGACCACATAAGGTATCCATGCCAAATTTGCGTCCTTTTTTTCCAACATCATGGGGATTCTAAAGGTACCCAGGGTTTGTGGATTCCCATGAAGGAGACCCAGAAATTAGCCAAAATACAGCTAAATTTTTTTGGGGGGGGAAAATGGGAAAAAAGGGCTACAGATGAAAGCGTCTGGTTTTTTCCCTGCAAATGGTATCAAAAAAGAGGTTGTGGTGCTGAAATCACCATCTTCCCAGCTTTCAGGGACAAGCAGACTTTTGTCAGAAAACCAAACATTTTTACACAGTTTTGGCATTTTCTGGGACATAGCCTATTTTTGCTATTTTTTGTGCTTTCAACCTCCTTCCAGTTAATGGTAGAAATGGGTATCAAAGCAATAATGGATCCTGGAAAGCTATACATTTTACAAAAGTAGACAGAATTCAGAATTTAGCAAGGGGCCATTTGTGTAGATCCTTCAAGGTTTCTTTATAGAAACTAACAGTTAAATATAGGAAAAATTGAAATTTAGTTGAAAAAAACAGCCATTTGTGTCAACGTTTTTACCTGTAACTTCATCTAATTATGACATCTGTTTGAAAGCAATATACCGTTACATCCGCTGGACCTTTCTGGTTATGGGGATATATAGGACTTGTAGGTTCACCAAGAACCAGACGAACCCAGAGCCAATAACTGAGCAGCGTCTTGCAATGGTTTTTTATTATGTACCGGGTATATAGCAATTATTTTGGGAAAATGTATACATGGAAAAATTGGTATGAAAGACACCTATGTATTTCTGAAATGGAAACAAAATATAGAGTTTAGAAACAGCAGATATTTGCACATTTCCGAAATTGGGAGTACCCATACTAGCATGAGAATTATAGGTCATTTTTCATAATGACTTCTTTTTTACACATTGTCTTTCATTTGGAAGGCAGAAATGCATCGAAAGTCAATAGGTAATAACAGTTGCTCTACAATTCTGTGTTACCCTAAGTCTCCCGATAAAAATGGTACCTCACTTGTGGGGGTAGGCCTAGTGCCCACGACAGGAAACGGCTCAAAACGTAACGTGGACACACCACATTTTCACAATGAAAAATGACCCTTTTTTTGCAAAGTGCCTAGCTGGTGTTTTTGAACCCTAGCTCTGAGGGAACCTAGGGAAACCTAGCAAACCTATACATTTTTGAAAACTAGACACCCAGGGGAATCCAGGTTGGGGTGACTTGACTGGCTCTCACCAGGTTCTGTTACCCAGAATCCCTTGCAAACCTAAAAATCTGTAAAAAAAAAAACACTTTTTCCTCACATTTCTCTGGTGGAAAGTTCTGGAATCTGCGTGGATCCACAAAATTCCACCCACCCCGCGTTCCCCAAAGTCTTCTGAGAAAAATGGTACCTCACTTGTGTGGATAGGCCTAGTGCCCACAACAGGAAATGGCCCAAAATGCAATGTGGACACACCACATTTTCACAGTGAAAAATGACCCTTTTTTTGCAAAGTGCCTAGCTGGTGTTTTTGAACCCTAGCTCTTCCAGCACCTAGGGAAACCTAGCAAACCTATACATTTTTGAAAACTAGACACCCAGGGGAATCCAGGATGGGGTGACTTGACTACCTCTCACCAGGTTCTGTTACCCAGAATCCCTTGCAAACCTAAAAATGTGTCAAAATAAACACATTTTCCTCACATTTCTCTGGTGGAAAGTTCTGGAATCTGCGTAGATCCACAAAATTCCACCCACCCCGCGTTCTCCAAAGTCTTCCGAGAACAATGGTACCTCACTTGTGTGGGTAGGCCTAGTGCCCGTGACAGGAAACGGCCCAAAACGCAACGTGGACACACCACATTTTCACAGTGAAAAATTACCCTTTTTTTGCAAAGTGCCTAGCTGTAGTTTTTTAACCCTAGCTCTGCCGGCAGCTAGGAAAACCTAGGAAACCTATACATTTTTTGAAACTAGATACCCAGGGGAATCCAGGATGGGGTGACTTGACTGGCTCTCACCAGGTTCTGTCACCCAGAAGCCCTTGCAAACCTAAAAATGTGTCCCAAAAAACACTTTTTCCTCACATTTCTCTAGTGGAAGGTTCTAGAATCTGCATGGATCCACAAAATTCCACCCACCCCGCATTCCCCAAAGTTTTCAGAGAAAAATGGTACCTCACTTATGTGGGTATTCCTAGTGCCCGCGACAGGAAACGGCCCAAAACGCAACGTGGACACACCACATTTTCACAGTGAAAAATGACCCTTTTTTTGCAAATTGCCTAGTTGTAGTTTTTTAACCCTAGCTCTGCCGGCACCTAGGGAAACCTAGCAAACCTTTACATTTTTGAAACGTAGACACCCAGAGGAATCCAGGATGGGGTGACTTGACTGCCTCTCACCAGGTTCTGTTGCCCAGAATCCCTTGCAAACCTAAACATTTGTCAAAAAAACACTTTTTCCTCACATTTCTCTGGTGGAAAGTACTGCAATCGGCGTGGATCCACAAAATTCCAGCCACCCCGCAACCCCCAAAGTCTTCCGAGAAAAATGGTACCTCACTTGTGTGGGTAGGCCTAGTGCCCGCGACAGGAAATGGCCCAAAACGCAACGTGGACAGACCACATTTTCACAGTGAAAATGGACCCTTTTTTGCAAAGTGCCTAGCTGTAGTTTTTGAACCCTAGCTCTGCCGGTACCTAGGGAAACCTAGCAAACCGATACATTTTTGAAAACTAGACACCCAGGGGAATACAGGATGGGGTGACTTCACTGGCTCTCACCAGGTTCTGTTACCCAGAATCCCTTGCAAACCTAAAAATTTGTCCATAAAACCCCACATTTTCCATATATTTCTGTGGTGGAAAGTTATGGAATCTGCGTGGATCCACAAAAGTCCACCCACCCTGCATTCCCCAAAGTCTTTCAATAAAAATGGTACCTTACTTGCGTGGGTGGGTCAAGTACCCGCGACAGGCAAGGGCCAAAAACCTATTGAGGCGATATCAAAATTACCTATCGCAAACCAACCTGGTTTTGCAAGGGGGGTCCCATTTGTTTTTGACCCGGGGTTCGGCGGCCATCTAGGGAAACCTACCAAACCCACACATTTCTGAAAACTAGACACCCGGGGGAGTCCAGCGAGGTATGGCTAGCATGGGTCCCCCAACATTCTCCTACCCAGAATCCCCTGCAAACCTCAAATTTAGCTGAAAAAATCACTTTTTTTCTCAAATTTCTGTGTGGGAAAGTTCTGGAATCTGTGTGGATCCACAACTTTCCTCCCACCCAGCGTTCCCCCAGGTCTCCCGATAAAAACGGTACCTCACTTGTGTAGGTAGGCATAGTGGCTGCAACAGGAAATGGCCCAAATCATACTGTGGAGTCTTCAAAATTACCTATAACAAAACTACCTGGTTTGGGGGGGGCACCTGGGGTTTTGGCCCCAGGTTCGGTGGCCATCTTGGGAAACTACCAAACCCAAACATTTCTGAAAACTGGACACCCGGGGGAGTCCAATGAGGTATGGCTTGCGTGCAAACCTCAACTTTTTCCTACCCAGAATGCCATGCAAACCTCAAATTTAGCTGAAAAAACCACATTTTACACATATTTTCGGGTGGAATCACCGTGCCCGCACAGGGGGGGCAGAGGGGGGGCAGAAAGACTGGAATTTTTGCGGGTGGGAAGTGGGGGCATTGGCATGTCCGTTTTGGGCAGCCCCCACCCCTGATTCAAATTGGCAAAAAAAATCCCTGGTGTGTAGTGGGCTTTTTGCCCCCCCCCCGGGGGGGCAGATTGGTGACTACTGCCCCATCTGCCCCCCAGGGGGGCAGAAAGACTGTAATTGATGTGGGGGGCTGGGGGCATTGACTTGCCCGTTCTGGGCAGCCCCCACCCTAATTCAAATTGCCCCCCAAAAAATCGCTGGCTTCTAGTGGGCATTTTGCCCCCCCCCTGGGGGGCAGATTGGGGGCTACTGCCCCCATCTGCCTCCCAGGGGGGGCAGAAAGGCTGTAATTGTGGCAGGGGTGGGGGCATTGGCATGCCCGTTTTGGGCAGCCCCCACCCTAACTAGAATTACCCAAAAGAAATCCCTGGTGTCTAGGGGGCTTTCTGCCCCCCCCGGGGTGGCAGTTTGGGGGTACTGCCCCCGCAGAAAGGCTGTAATTTTGGCGGGGGTGGGGGCATTGGCTTGCCCGTTTTGGGCAGTCCCCACCCAATTAAAATTACCTCCCAAAAAATCCCTGGTGTCTAGTGGGCTTTCTACCCCCCCGGGGGGCAGATTGGGGGCTACTGCCCCCCAGGGGGGGCAGAAAGGCTATAGTTGTGGCGGGGAGCGGGGGCATTGGCATGCCCGTTTTGGGCAGCCCCCACCCTCAGGGCAGAAAGACTGAATTTAGCCAATATTTTTTGGGGGGGAGCAAAGGCCCTTGCCCAAGGGGCCGCTCCCCCCTCCCTGGTGTCTAGTGGTGGATCCCTTCTTGGGATCCCCCTCCTGGGGCGATCACAAAGCAGGGATCCACTGGAGATTCTCCCCTTTCCAATGATACCTCTCCCGTCTTTCTATGTGCTCAGGGGGCTGAGATAGCCCCCTGAGCACATAGAAAGTGAAACTGAAATGAGCCTAAAGGCTCATTTCAGTTTCTATGAAATGACGTCAGCGCGACGTGCGCGCTAATCGTCATTTCATAGAAACCACAGGGGGGGCCTCGGGAACTAGCTCACGAGGCTTTGGGGAAGAAAAAGAGATCCCTCTGGTGCCTGCACCAGAGGGATTTCCGGTGCCATGTGCCAGGACGGCCAGGAGCCATCCTGCGCACACAAGCACAGTTGCGCACGCCGGCTCCCGGCCGTCGTGCACACCGAAAGGGTTAAGATATATAGGCACTAATGTAGGCCTTTCCAGCCGAAGGACTGGCAAGTATTCCTGCCTCACACTGCTATGCATTTGCTTGTGTATGTGTGTCTACATTACTATTAAGGACGGTTGACTAACCTAACACAATAGTTAGGACAGCAGACATTCTGCATAACAAATGTAGGGCATTGAACAGGAGTAGTCCTGATGAAAGCACAGGACCTATATATGACTATTTAGAAGGGCTGAAACATATCCA
This sequence comes from Calotriton arnoldi, assembly GCA_963921515.1. NCBI lineage: Eukaryota > Metazoa > Chordata > Amphibia > Caudata > Salamandridae > Calotriton > Calotriton arnoldi. Next base: position 1,088,137 of record CAWUFW010006083.1, read on the forward strand.
CACAGCATTAGGGTACAGGGGTAGTAACCCTCCCCTAAAAAGTACCCAACCAATAATTTTTTAAACATAACAGTGGGACCCAAAATAGAGGGAAACCAGGGTGTCCGCTAAGTATTTTTAACATTTGACAGTCCCCGATTGACTAGGAACGATATCCAAAGTGCTCCCTGAGTTATGGTTGAACCCACTTCTTTTTTAAGGGACCAGGGTGCGACCCGATGATGAAGCATGACACCAATAGGGTGTGTGAGAGCCCATAAAAAATAAGCATAATTACTCTTCTCGGGAGCAGGAAAATACTCATAAGGTCATACAAGAATGAGTACATTTTGGTTTTGTGGGGAGCTAATATTATAACAATATTCTTTTATTTTTTTATTGAGCTTAGGAAACAAACATAGTACAGACAAATTTGCAGACTCTCCAATCACATATAATAGATAGACAATAAGTTTAACAAATTTCATAATCCATTAGTACATAATAAATATAATACACAAAATATACTAAAAGTCAGAGAAGATAAAACCTATTGCATATTAAGTCTCACATTTAAAATCCATGGTAAAAAAGACATAAATTCATACTCCATTTTACCTGATGTATAAAGCCAGCATTCTAAACGTCAAATCTATGATAACGTGTGACCCCTAGCTTAATAACCTATATAATTACACTCTTCGCCTGGGAATTCCACATTAATAAATCACATAGTATCATTTATGTGTGTGATTCCAACATAGCCCTTCCATGTCATCCCAAATCTCCGCACCGCCCCTATCCTCTTTGAGTAGGCCTCCTCAAATTTGTAAGTCCTCTCCATCTTTTGTAACCACAGGGTCAATGTAGGTAATTTCTGAGATCTCCAATTTTGTAAAATTAAAGATCTGGCTACTGCTATGGCAAGGGACACGAAGAATTGCTCGTATAATGAGAGCTGCTCAATTACGTAGGAGAAGCCAAATAGCGCCAGCGATGCACATGGAAGGATATCTAATGAGACAAATTTACTGATAAACCTAAAAACCTCTTCCCAAAAGTGTTGTAATTTCAGACAAGTGAAAAATATATGTGTCCAGTCCCCTGCCTCAGGCAGATTACATCTAAAACAGTCATTCGGTAGCGTAGGGAACCATTTATGGAGCCTGAAGGGAGAGTAATAGGCCACCCATCTAGAAAGGAAGGACATTCTTTGAAAGTTGGCCGCTCTCAATGCCCTGTGGCCAAGCTCATAGACTCGTAGCCATTCCTGTCTACTAAACCTGCAGTTAGTTTCCTGAGCGATTTTTGGGAGCATTAATTCAATGAGTTTCTTGTTCTTCTCCTGGCGTAGTACCTTGTACCAGTTGCCAATGCCCTATAGGTTTGATTCAAAGGCAGCTTTTAAAATTACTCTTGTACTCTCACTGATTCCTCTGAAGTTAGTCCGGAGGAAGCATGAAATCTGCCTAAAACGTAGACAGAAGTCACGGCTCTGTGTTTCAAATTGTGTCACAAAAGCCTCCCATGTCATCTGATTAGTACCATTATAAAAATCGCCCAATTTACAAAAGCCCAACAAAATATAAGGCTGTACCCCTTTTTGTGAGAGTTTGAGGCCCCATACCTCACAGTCACAAAGAAAGGAGTATGCATGGCATGATGGAATATTATAATTTTTATGAAATCGCTGAATGCTGCTTAATAATATATTCACCACCTTATATCTTGTTTTTTTTGTTAACTTTGCAGTTCGCAAAAATGCTGGTAGCTTAATAGCACTCTCCGTAAGCATATGATTAAATAAAAAACTTATCAAACTTCGAGAAAGGGGACAGAAGCTGAGTTATTAAGCTAAGTAATGCAGCTTGGTAATAAGTAGCTAAATGAGGTACTGCAAGACCTCCCTGATCTACATCCAATTGTAAAATAGATAAATTAATGCGAGATTTATTCTTAGCCCAAAAAAACAGAGAGACTCGACCTATTATTGACAAGGGCAATAATGCCCATCTATCTAACAGACTTTTTATTTTGTCAAGTGTTTTACCGTAATTTAGGTGAAAAAGTTGAAGGAAGTCCACTGTTACATACAAGCCCAGATATCTAATTGGTTTAAATGGAATTTTTTTTAGCCCTTCCGGCAGCTCTATTCCTGGTGTATTAAATAAAAGAAGCTCCGTTTTAGATTGATTGACCCTGTAACCTCCCAATTCTGTAAATGCCTGGATTTCTCCCAATGCTCTCTGGATGTTTGATTTTTCTGGATTCAGGTACAGGATCAAATGATCAGGGAATAGCTTTTATTTGGCCATTTCTAATAGGGGGGCTTGGATTACTATGTTAGAACAAATTTTTATCGCTAATGGTTCAATAAAAAGTAAGAACAGAAGGGGGAGAGGGGGCATCCCTGCCTAGTACCCCGCCTTATTACTACCTCTCCCGCCTCCTATTATAATAATTTTTGTGATGGCTCCCCTATAGATTCTCTCCAGCATCTCGATCAGATGGCGTGGAAAGCCAAACTCCCCCAAAATAAAGAACAGGGCCTGCCAATCCACCAGGTCGAATGCTTTTTCTGCGTCCATCATTAAGATGGCCGCAGCCTCCTTTGTAGCAGAAAAATAGTCAATAGCTTGAATCAGATAGAAGGTATTCGCAGCCATAGATCTCCCTGGCAAAAACCCTGTTTGGTCTGCATGAACCAAATAATGTGCGCAGCCCATAATTCTATTTGCTCAGATTTTCATAAGAAGCTTATAGTCTACATTTAGTAGGCTTATTGGGCGATAAGAGCTTGGATCTTTAGGGTCCTTATCCTTTTTTAGAATTGAGATCATCACTGATTCCTTGAATCTGTCTGAAACTCCCGTTCCAGCCATAACTTGGTTATACAGTGATACTAAGAAAGGGGTGAGTTTGTTTAAAAACAGTTTATATACTTCAAAGGTCCCATCATTGCCACTCGCCTTCCCATTTGCCATTTTTTTAACGATTTCACTTAATTCTGTGATTGTAATCGGTTCAGTCAAAAGCATACAGTCCTCCTCGCTAACTTTAGGCAGGTGGACTGTTGTAAAATAGTCCGCAAGAGCTTGAGGGTCAACTGTCTGGACTTCCGCATATATCTTGCTGAAATGTGATATAAAAATTTCAGGCAATTCCGTCTTTATCGTTCACCAGGCACCTAGTACTCGGATTTCTAATTTGTGTGATAGACTGTTTGCTCTGTTGCGTTTTTGTGGACCAAGCTAAAAATGTCCTGATATGCTGGCTTTCCTCGTACGCCTTTTGACGGGCGTCTTTGCTTCCAGCAATTTCCTCAAGCATAAAAAAACTTTTCAGCTCCTCCTTAGCTCTTAATAGTTCCTGGTGAAATGCCTCTTCCTCCTCCCCAGTTGACCTCCCTGAAAGTTCTCTCCTAACCCGCTCCACCGCTTCTTGGAGACCGGCAATCTTCAGTTTCCTTAGCTTATAAAGATTAGCACTATATGCCACCACCTGTCCCCTAAATGTAGCCTTAAAAGCCTCCCATACCATAAAACCTGGCGCCGTATTCACATTCTCCTTGAAGAACCACCCTATAAAATCATGGGTTTCATCAATCCATTTTTGATCTGATAACAGTGCTTTGTCAAAATGCCACCTATTACTCTTTCTCTTGGGGGCAGGCAAGTGTAATATTAAGGATACTAAAAAGTGATCTGAAAATGAATTAGAGAGAATCAAAGAATCCCCCTTGTCAACCGATTACTAATCAAAAAAAAATCCAAACGGGATGCTGTTTTAAATCTCGCTGAGTCACATGTGAACTCAGTGACACCACAGTGGTCTACCCTCCATGGGTCCAGTAAGGCGAGATCCTCTTTAATAATTTTTAAGAGCCTATCTGTTTTAGGTTTTAATTGCTTTTTTCCCTTATTGGAGGTATCAAGACGTAAATCTTGTATTAAGTTAAAATCTCCCCCTATAATTATATACCCCTGCACACCCACCAGCAGATCATATACCTGTTCCAGGGCCGCACAGTCGTCACCAATTGGACCATAATAATTAAGAAAGACTACAGCTATTCCATTAACTAAGACTTCTATCCACAACCACCTAGCACCCTCGTCCCAAATCACCTTACCCACCTCCCAATCCAAATCTGAAGACAAAAGAATACCCACTCCTCGCACTGCTGCCTGGGCCGAGGCGAAGTATGCTTGGGCATATTTCTTAGGGAGAGTAAAGTTGGGGGAATTAGGTTTAAGATGCGTCTCCTGCAAAAAAATCACCTGGGGTGAGAAAGATTCTAGCCACTTTAACATAGCTCTTCTTTTTTGTGAGTTCAAGAGGCCATTCACATTACATGAAATTACTTTCAACAATTGTGTCATCCCTTAGACCTACTTAGCTCTTTACAACCAGGACTATCATATTCTCTATCATATTCTCTCCTCCAACTTTCTTCCATTTCTACCAGATCTTCCAATAGAATCAAGTTGAGCCCCTTGGTGATAGAGCCCCTGCCAATTTCAACTTGGCCTCCAAATTTAATCATATTGCTCAACATTCCTAGTCTGCCTGCTAACCATACGCTCATTTTTTTAATGCTACCCCCCTCTTCCCCCTCCCCTCTGCCCACCCCAAACTGTCTGTGGAGTGAGGTTGCCCTTCCTTCACTACCACAGCCTCCCTCCAACAACAAGGTGCCTTGACTTGGCACCCGGGAGCACGTCCTCCCCCCCTTCACCTCTGAAAAAGAGAAATCTCAATTAAATTAACCCCGGGATATTTGAGATATATCACCCGTAGCTTGCTAATTCAATACGTATAAACATATGCAGTACAGTATCCAAGATTCATTAGTGCAAAAAAAAAAAAAAAAGGCGCAGTACCTGAGAAGGTAAAGTGCAATTTGCAATGTGCAAAATGCCATACAGATAACATCAGCTATAAGCCTATTACAGTCTACTGCAGCGAATGCAATGTTCATTAGTACAGTTTACTACCTCGATATACCTCAATATACCTTATGAACATGGGGTAGACCATATATAGTGCCAGTACCAGAAAAAAATAAAGTGCAATGTGCAAAATACAAAGAACGTCAGCTACAAGCTTACTATACCAAATGCAAAAGCAAATGCAAATGCAACTGTCATTAGTGCAAAAACTGCAAAAACCTGAATATCATTACCTCCACACATATTATGACAAAGGGGTAGAGTATATAGAGTACCAAGAAAAGTGTAGAGGAATAGACTCTGTAAAGTGCCAATGCTGAAAAGTGCAGTGTGCAAAGTGCCATATAAAAAAAATTAAAAAAACATCAGCTATAAGCTTATTGCTTACTGTAATATATACAATGTCATTAGTGCAAAGACCACAATTTTACTGCCCCAACATACACTATGAAAAAAGGGGTAAACCCTGTAAAGTGCTGTGTAAAGTGCATTACAACTCATCTCCCCCTTCCCCAAAAGGAGAGTATAGTGCAAAATGGCAATAGGTCCTATCAGCAAAAAGTAGCCTTCAGAGTTGTTTAAAGTGCCAAAGTTCCAAGATACAAAAGCAAAAAAAGGGAAAAACATATTGAGCAGTTCTTACAGTAAGCTGATTGTTCAGAAAAAAGAAAAAAAAACTCTACTTAAGTCTACTACAGTTTAATTGAGTCTACCCAAGTCTCTTAATGTTTTTCATTATCTTGAACAATCTTCTGTAGTAGATCTTGGGCTTCTTCAAGAGAAACACATAGATGGAACCTTCCTTTCCATAGCACTCTCAGTTTGGACTGCTGCGCAATAGAGGCCTGGGCTCCTGCACTCTTGAATTGGCTCAGCATTCCAACAAAATCCTTCCGTCTCCGTGCTGCTGCTGCCGACATGTCGGAGAAAACTCGTACTCGGCCTCCGCTGGGTAGAACAATCTCTCTCTTCTGAATTGCCTTTGTTAGTACTGCCTCTCTATTACGATAATCCGAAAAGTTCACAATTATTGTCCTGGGAAACTTAGCCCCTGGAATTTTTTGGAAAGGAACTCTATGGGCTCGCACTACTGTAAGGTCTTCAGGTGCTTTCTCGAGCAAATGATCTCTAATTAATGATTCCATATAAGCCACTGGGTTGGATTGCCCGTCAATGCGTTCACTATCTTCTGGAACCCCTGTGAAACGCAGATTCGAGCACCTTGCATAATTCTCCATCTCATCGATCTTATTCTGGGAGGCCTGAAGCTTCTTCTGGTTAGAGACAATGTCAGAATCACATACTGCAGACCGATCCTCAATATCAGATACCCGTTGTTCCAGCTCTTTAAATCTCTCAGGTATTTGCTGTACCATGGTTTCAATTTTATCTAGGCGTTGGTGCAGTAGAGAGAGTTCCTGAGCTTGCAAGGTCTTACAGTCTCGGATCTCTCCCAAAATGGTCTCAAAGAGCTGCTGCATCTGATCTAACGGGACGACTGAAGATTGGGCCATAGCAAAGACAGTATCAACGGTGCCTCCCCCAGCATTAGCGGCGCTATTATCTGTTTCCTGCTGTGAAGCCAAGGCCCTTGGTTCTGGCCCTGGCCCTGGCCCCCTCGGCGAGCCGTGCTGTAGTGAAGGGGATAAAGACCCCAGGTCCTCACTTGTCCTGGAATTGCGTCTTGCTACCTCCAGCGTTACCCCTTGTGCAGTCCCTGCCCACTGCCTTGATTGAACTTGATTTTATGAATTTTTTTCGCAAGAGATCTCTCCTTCATTTCCTAGAGGAGCCCTAGTTCCCGTAGTGGCATCCGCACCTTTCTCTCGAATTACAGGGACAGCTTCTTCAGGAAGTGTCTTGTCCGCTATCCGCTTGTCTGCTGTATTAACCACATTAGCCATCTGATTAAATTTTCGATTTATAGAAAATACCGGGTACTCCTTAGGAGGGTTAGGAGAATTAACCACTTCTGGGTTCCCAATACCTAGTGCATCAGAACCTGACAAAGACAACACCGCTACCGTTGCCCCTGTGACTCTGCCTTTGCCCTCAGATCTCACTTCTGGCGAGAGCTCCAGCGAGGCTGCAGATGTTTCAGGGGAGTCAGAAAGCATAGAAGAGAACTTCTGAGACAAGAGAGGCACTTGCGAGCTCGTGAAGTTTATATCTCCCCTAGTTTTCTGAACAGTTTTTCCTCTCCTGGCTGCCAAAATATGAGCCTGCGCTGTTTGACGTCTAGCTTTCTGTGCTGATGATGGAGAAGCGGGGGGCTCTGCTTGGAGCTGCTGCTCAAGCTGTTGCCCCTCTCAAAACCATCTGGCGCATAGCTCTCTATCCAATCCCTTAATTTACTTCACTTGCGCAATTATTATTTTTTTCACTGTCCATATAGAACATATAGGACACCTTACAGTCACTATTGCGGCCAAACTGCCAACAACCACACAAGAAGTAGCCTAAGTGGGGATTGTGTAACTACTGACATTCTGTCAGGAAAGATCCAGCCAGCACGGTACTCTTAAGAGTTTGTGAAATACAAGAAAACAGCTCACAGAGAAAGTCCTACCGTGCCTTACAGACTTGGTGGCAATGTGCAGTGCAGTGCCTGGTAATCCGTTGCTGCCCCTATTCCACACTCCACACTCGCAGTCCTCGCTCCCAATCCCTCTAGCTCTCTCAGCTCCTCAGGCTCTTTAAGGGCTGAGTCCTCATCAGCGCGATCCTCAGACCACCAGCTCCATGGGTCTCCCGCCTTGCAAGACCTCTGACGATTTCAGCTACAGCCTTGACGCCGATATCACGCCGATACCTCGTGTCTGCACTGCGGGGGGGCAGCGGCGGTCCGCTACCTCGAAGCCTCGAAGCCGCTTCACGCGCCGGTAATTTCTTCAGGGCGCCAAACGCCGATACCGTAGCACTCGCTTCACTGCCGCCTCGTCTCGCTGCAAGCTGTTACAGCCGCATCATCCCGGAAGCCATGGAAAGAGGAAGGGGGAGGGGTGACGTGCTCAGCTCCAACAGGACATCGGGCTCACCTGTCCGAGCAACAATATTCAAATGTATTCCAAACACATTATCAGAGAAAATTGACAAGAAACCTTGTTCCGAAAATGTAATTCCATATCATTGCAAATTATTTCCACAAATATTTTTACAGTTGACTTATTCCTAACATACAACAGTTTCAGCCAACACATGTTTTGCAACCCTACATGCCGTTTCTTCAGTGCAGAAATAGCGAAAAAAAGAAGAAAAGAAAACATTCTGGTAATATATATATATATATATATATATATATATATATATTCACTGAAAAAACCATGGGTTTCAGGGACGTTATAGGTAGTTGGACATTTCACTCGTACAAAACCAGAGAAATTCGGCCGTTATAGTTAGTTCACTAACTATAACTCGCGCGCCCGCAATGCATTGCTGATGACATCACATATCACATCACTCATGACATGGTCAGTGACATCACTGATGACATCACTGATGACATCTCAAATGACATCACTGATGACATCGCTGATGACATCATCCACTGAATGTGTGTTTTTTGTTAACTTTAAATGTGTTATATAGATATATATAGCCAAGGTGTTTTGAAGAATGAGTGTGTGTATAAGTGTCTGAATGGATGATTTTGTAGGTGCGTAACTGATTGTATAATTGATAGATTAAGGATATCTTACAGAATACATGGGTTAGTGAATAAACTGTGTAAATGTTTGTATGACTTTGTCAATTGTTGTATTAGTGGCTGCATGGGTTGGTGAGTAGCTACATAACTGTATATATGGGTTTTTGTTAGGTTGTCTGAGTATCTGTATGGGTGCCTGAGTGTCTGTGTAGGTGGGTGGGGAATGTGTGACTCTGTGCATAGATGTGTGACTGAGTGATTCAATGGGTGTATGGGTTTAAGAGTGCATCTGTGAAGAGATATATGGGTGGGTGAGTGTGTGTATAGGTGTGTTGGTGAGTGAATAGATGTCTATGTGGTACATGCGTGAATAACTATATATGTTTTAAGGCAGCATATGTGAGTGTTGGAGTATATAAATAAATATATGTGTCAGTGAGTGATTGCAAGAGTGGCTGTATGGATGAGTGTCTGCTTGTATGAGTGATTGTTTTGGAAAGTAAGTATGTGTTAGTATCTGTATAAATAAGTGTGGTGGTGTGTGTATCACTGAATAGGCGAGTAAATGGGTGTGTGTTTGTTTGTTTGCATGAGTAACTAGGCGTGTGAGTAACTCTATGGATGACTGGTGGTGTGTGAGTGTATGTATAGGTGTATGAGTGCTTATGATAGTTCTGTATTGATGAGTGACTGCATGTATGACTAGTTGTATGGGTGAATAAGTGGATTTGTGTGTTGACCTAGGAATGAGTGAATGGATATGTAGTAACTGGTACTGGTGTGTCTATGGTTTCGAAAATGGTAGTCTGTATTTTAAGAGTGGGTGTATCAAAGGTTATATTAGGGTGTAAAGTGGTGCATCAGATTGTCACATGGATGATGTCATCAGTGATGTCATTTGAGATGTCATCAGTGATGTCACTGACCATGTCATGAGTGATGCAATATGTGATGTCATCAGCAATGCATTGCGGGCGCGCGAGTTATAGTTAGTTAACTAACTATAACGGCCGAATTTCTCTGGTTTTGTACGAGTGAAATGTCCAACTAACTATAACGTCCCTGAAACCCATGGTTTTTTCAGTGAATTTCAAAGGTTTTTAAATGCTAATTTCTAACTATAACGTCCCTGAAACCTATGGTTTTTTCAATGAATTTCAAAGGTTTTTTAAATGCTAATTTCTAACTATAACGTCCCTGAAACCTGTGATTTTTTTCAGTGAATTTCAAAGGTTTTTTAAATGCAAATTTCTAACTATAACGTCCCTGAAACCTATGGCTTTTTCTGTGAATTTCGAAGGTTTTTTAAATGAGAATTTCTAAGTATAATGTGCCTCAATCCTATGTTTTTTTATTGACTACATATATACATATATATATTTAAAAAAAGTTGAGAATAATTTATAGTTAGGAAAACTATATTCATTCTTTCTTTTTTTTTTTTATTATTATACAGAAGTCGCGCACCCTACGCGCACCCTACACGATGGCTGCGCACATCCTGGTAGCGCCCATTTTAGAAGTCGCGCTACAGTCGTGACTTCGGTGTAATTTGGAAAGTATGAAATATCTTTAAAGTAATTATCAATAAAAGTTTTGCTTTAAGTGTTTGTTTAATTTTATTTACAAAAGTATTTATAAACACATTTTTTCAATATACTCCGAACGATACGAAATTTGCGGTATGTGCGACGTGTGCGCGTACGGTGCACGACCCCTCCCCGCACGTATTTCTGGGATCGCGCCGTCCTCGTGCCGGGGTCGCGACTTCGGCGTATTTTCAAAGTTTAAAAAATGACTATTGAAAGTTTGAATATGAGATTAGAGTAAATAGTTTTGGTAATATACTTATTAAAATATTATAGAAACTTTTATTTATAGTTTATATTCATATATGCAATATTTTACGGGTGAACGACGGGTGCGTGACGTAGGCGCGCACCCTACGCGACTTCATGTCAGTAGAAAAAAAAAGAATCTGATTGGTTTACAACATTTTCATTCTAGGAGAGGGAGGATCCATCCCTGTGAAGTTCCCTTTATCTTTACTATTCATAGAGAGAAGACCTGTTTCTTGCTTCTCTGTCTTTTGTATTTTTTGTGTGTGTTTATTGATTTTTGGGTGAACAACAATGGCTTCCAGTCTTGTTACAGTGGATCCTTTGGCTATGGAGGAAGAGGAACAGATTGTGGAGGACAACAGGAAGAAGAAGGAAAGTATTGTGTGGGCCTTCTTCACAGTTCCTGAGGGTGAAAAAAAAGTCAACGCCCGGAAAGTTACCTGCATTATTTGCTCCAGAATTTTATCAAGAGGGTCAGACAAGAAATATTCCTGTGGTACCTCCAGTATGAAAAAACACCTGGAAACCTTGCACCCAGTCCATCTTGCAAGGGAAGAACGAAGGAGGGAGTTAAATGCTGCAGTACAGGAAGACCCTAATGCTCCATCTACATCTAGACAGCAAGTTGCAGCTGCTCAAAGGCCCCACATCATGCCTGAACTCTTGGATGCAACTATATGTTGCAAGAAGTGCAATGTACAACTTTGCATTGCTGAACAATGCCTAGATGTCATTAGTGCTGCATTGAAAGCACACAAATGCTAATTTTTTGTTATGTGCTTCTGATTTTGTTAAAGAGTTTATTTGTTGTTCCTCATTTTTCTATTTTTAAAAAAATCAAAAACACACAAAAAAATGTATAAGGTTTAAAAAAAAAAAAATGTAAAAAAAAAAAAAAACAACGGTTCTTACGGAACCACCTCTACTGGTTAAAAAAAGAAAAATTACCTGAGTGATTGCACGAGAGTATGGAGACTGTGTGGGTGATTGGTGAACTGCAAGGCTACTGCATGGTTATTTTATGAATGTTTGGGTAGTGGCAACGTGAGTGAATGAGTTCATGGATAATAGCTGAGTGATTGGAGGTGTGCACAAGGAGTGACAGGGTGATTGCTGGACTGCATGGGTACTACCTGGGTAATTGAAGGTGTGAATGAGCAGTGTCTAGGCGGTTAGAGGATTGTATGGGAAGTGCACATGTGATTGTAGCAGTGCATGGTTAGTGCCTGGGTCATTGCATGAGTACATGGGTAGTGACTGGATGATTAGAGTACAGCAAGGAGAGTGCATGGTGAATTTATAAGTGCTTGCGTTTTGGCGAAGTGATTGGATAAGTACTTGACGCTGGCTGGGTGATTAGAGGACTGCATGGGCAGTACACTGGTGATTGTAGCACTGCATGTGTTAGTGCCTGGGACATTGCATGAGTACATGGGTAGTGACTGGATGATTAGAGTGCTGCAACGAGAGTGCATGATAATTTTATAAGTGCTTGGGTTTGGGCGGAGTGATTGGATAAGTACATGGTGCTGGCTGGGTGATTGGAGAAGTGCATAGGCAGTGACAGGGAGATGGCTGGACTGCATGGGTAGTGCTCAGGCAATTGTAGCAGTGCAAGTGTTAGTGCCTGGTTCATTGCATGAGTACATGGGTAGTGACTGGATGATTAGAGTACTGCAAGGAAAGTGCATGGTGAATTTATAAGTGCTTGGGTTTTGACGGAGTGATTGGATAAGTACATGGGGCTCGCTGGGTGATTGGAGGAGTGCATGGATAGTGACAGGGCGATGGCTGGACTGCATGGGTAGTGCTCAGCGTATTGAAGCAGTGCATGAGTTAGTGCATGGGTCATTGCATGAGTGCATGGGTAGTGACTGAATGATAAGAGTGCTGCAAGGAGAGTGCATGGTGAATTTATAAGTGCTTGGGTTTTGGCGGAGTGATTGGATTAGTACATGGTACTGGCTGGGTGATTGGAGGAGGGCACGGGGAGAGACAGGGTGATTGGTGGACTGCATGGGTACTACCTGGGGAATTGAAGGAGCGAATGAGAAGTGTGTAGGTGGTTAGAGGACTGCATGGGCAGTGCACATGTGATTATAGCACTGCATGTGTTAGTGCCTGGGTCATTGCATGAGTACATGGGTAGTGACTGGATGGTTAGAGTACTGCAAGGAGAGTGCATGGTGAATTTATAAGTGCTTGGGTAGTGGCAGAGTGATTGGATTAGTACATGGTACTGGCTGGGTGATTGGAGGAGTGCATGGGGAGTGAGAGGGTGATTGCTGGAGTGCATGGGCACTACCTGGGGAATTGAAGGAGCGAATGAGAAGTGTGTAAGTGGTTAGAGGACTGTATGGGTAGTGCATAGGGGATTGCAGCAGTGCATATGTTAGTGACTGGGTCATTGCATGAGTACATGGGTAGTGACTGGATGATTAGAATACTGCTTGGAGAGTGCGTGAGTGAAATTATAAGTGCTTGGGTATTGGCGGAGTGATTGGATTAGTACATGGTACTGGCTGGGTGACTGGAGGAGTGCACGGGGAGTGACAGTGTGATTGCTGGAGTGCATGGGTAGTACCTGGGAAAATGAAGGTGCGAATGAGCAGTGTGTAGGTGGTTAGAGGACTGCATGGGTAGTGCACATGTCATTGCAGCACTGCATGTGTTAGTGCCTGGGTCATTGCATGAGTACATGGGTACTGACTGGATGATTAGAGTACTGCAAGGAGAGTGGCTGAGTGAATTTATAAGTGATTTGGTATTGGCGCAGTGATTGGATTAGTACATAGTACTGGCTGGGTGATTGGAGGAGTGCACGGGGAGTGACAGTGTGATTGGTGGACTGCATGGGTACTACCTGGGGAATTGAAGGAGCGAATGAGAAGTGTGTAGGTGGTTAGAGGACTGCATGGGCAGTGCACATGTGATTATAGCACTGCATGTGTTAGTGCCTGGGTCATTGCATGAGTACCTGGGTATTGACTGGATGGTTAGAGTACTGAAAGGCGAGTGCATGGTGAATTTATAAGTGCTTGGGTAGTGGCTTAGTGATTGGATTAGTACTTGGTACTGGCTGGGTGATTGGAGGAGTGCACGGGGAGTGAGAGGGTGATTGCTGGAGTGCATGGGTACTACCTGGGGAATTGAAGTAGCGAATGAGAAGTGTGTAAGTGGTTAGAGGACTGTATGGGTAGTGCATAGGGGATTGCAGCAGTGCATATGTGAGTGACTGGGTCATTGCATGAGTACATGGGTAGTGACTAGATGATTAGAGTACTGCAAGGAGAGTGCCTGAGTGAATTTATAAGTGCTTGGGTATTGGCGGAGTGATTGGATTAGTAGATGGTACTGCCTGGCTGACTGGAGGAGTGCACAGGGAGTGACAGTGTGATTGCTGAAGTGCATGGGTAGTACCTGGGAAAATGAAGGTGCGAATGAGCAGTGTGTAGGTGGTTAGAGGACTGCATGGGTAGTGCACATGTGATTGCAGCACTGCATGTGTTAGTGCCTGGGTCATTGCATGAGTACATGGGTACTGACTGGATGATTCGAGTACTGCAAGGAGAGTGGCTGAGTGAATTTATAAGTGCTTGGGTATTGGCGCAGTGATTGGATTAGTACATGGTACTGGCTGGGTGATTGGAGGAGTACACGGGGAGTGACAGGGTGATAGCTGGACTGCATGGTTTTACCTGGGGAATTGAAAGAGCGAATGAGAAGTGTGTAGGTGGTTAGATGACTGCATGGGTAGTGCACATGTGATTGTAACAGTGTATGTGTTACTGCCTGGGTCATTGCATGAGTACATGGGTAGTGACTGGATGATTAGAGTACTGCAAGCAGAGTGCATAGTGAATTTATAAGTGCTTGGTTATTGGCGCAGTGATTGGATTAGTACATGGTACTGACTGGGTGATTGGAGGAGTGCACAGGGAGTGACAGGGTGATTGGTGGACTGCATGGGTATTAACTGGGGAATTGAAGGAGCGAATGAGAAGTGTGTAGGTGGTTAGAGTTCTGCATGTGTTAGTGCCTGGGTCATTGCATGAGTGCATGGGTAGTGACTGGATGATTAGAGTGCCGCAAAGAGAGTGCATGGTGAATTTATAAGTGCTTGGGTATTGGCGGAGTGATTGGATTAGTAGATGGTACTGCCTGGCTGACTGGAGGAGTGCACAGGGAGTGACAGTGTGATTGCTGAAGTGCATGGGTAGTACCTGGGAAAATGAAGGTGCGAATGAGCAGTGTGTAGGTGGTTAGAGGACTGCATGGGTAGTGCACATGTGATTGCAGCACTGCATGTGTTAGTGCCTGGGTCATTGCATGAGTACATGGGTACTGACTGGATGATTCGAGTACTGCAAGGAGAGTGGCTGAGTGAATTTATAAGTGCTTGGGTATTGGCGCAGTGATTGGATTAGTACATGGTACTGGCTGGGTGATTGGAGGAGTACACGGGGAGTGACAGGGTGATAGCTGGACTGCATGGTTTTACCTGGGGAATTGAAAGAGCGAATGAGAAGTGTGTAGGTGGTTAGATGACTGCATGGGTAGTGCACATGTGATTGTAACAGTGTATGTGTTACTGCCTGGGTCATTGCATGAGTACATGGGTAGTGACTGGATGATTAGAGTACTGCAAGCAGAGTGCATAGTGAATTTATAAGTGCTTGGTTATTGGCGCAGTGATCTGATTAGTACATGGTACTGGCTGGGTGATTGGAGGAGTGCACGGGGAGTGACAGGGTGATTGGTGGACTGAATGGGTACTACCTGGGGAATTGAAGGAGTGAATGAGAAGCGTGTAGGTGGTTAGAGGACTGCATGGGCAGTGCACATGTGATTATAGCAATGCATGTGTTAGTGCCTGGGTCATTGCATGAGTACATGGGTAGTGACTGGATGGAAAGAGTACTGCAAGGAGAGTGCATGGTGTATTTATAAGTGCTTGGGTAGTGGCAGAGTGATTGGATTAGTACATGGTACTGGCTGGGTGATTGGAGGAGTGCACGGGGAGTGAGAGGGTGATTGCTGGAGTGCATGGGCACTACCTGGGGAATTGAAGGAGCGAATGAGAAGTGTGTAAGTGGTTAGAGGACTGTATGGGTAGTGCATAGGCGATTGCAGCAGTGCATATTTTAGTGCCTGGGTCATTACATGAGTACATGGGTACTGACTGGATGATTAGAGTACTGCAAGGAGAGTGTCTGAGTGAATTTATAAGTGCTTGGGTATTGGCGGAGTGATTGGATTAGTACATGGTACTGCCTGGCTGACTGGAGGAGTGCACGGGGAGTGACAGTGTGATTGCTGGAGTGCATGGGTAGTACCTGGGAAAATGAAGGTGCGAATGAGCAGTGTGTAGGTGGTTAGAGGACTGCATGGGTAGTGCACATGTGATTGCAGCACTGCATGTGTTAGTGCCTGGGTCATTGCATGAGTACATGGGTACTGACTGGATGATTAGAGTACTGCAAGGAGAGTGGCTGAGTGAATTTATAAGTGCTTGGGTATTGGCGCAGTGATTGGATTAGTACATGGTACTGGCTGGGTGATTGGAGGAGTGCACGGGGAGTGACAGGGTGATAGCTGGACTGCATGGATTTACCTGGGGAATTGAAGGAGCGAATGAGAAGTGTGTAGGTGGTTAGATGACTGCATGGGTAGTGCACATGTGATTGTAGCAGTGTATGTGTTACTGTCTGGGTCATTGCATGAGTACATGGGTAGTGACTGGATGATTAGAGTACTGCAAGGAGAGTGCATAGTGAATTTATAAGTGCTTGGGTATTGGCGCAGTGATTGGATTAGTACATGGTACTGGCTGGGTGATTGGAGGAGTGCACGGGGAGTGAGAGGGTGATTGGTGGACTGCATGGGTACTACCTGGGGAATTGAAGGAGCGAATGAGCAGTGTGTAGGTGGTTAGAGGACTGCATGGGTAGTGCACATGTGATTGCAGCACTGCATGTGTTAGTGCCTGGGTCATTGCATGAGAACATGGGTACTGACTGGATGATTAGAGTACTGCAAGGAGAGTGGCTGAGTGAATTTATAAGTGATTTGGTATTGGCGCAGTGATTGGATTAGTACATGGTACTGGCTGGGTGATTGGAGGAGTGCACGGGGAGTGACAGGGTGATTGGTGGACTGCATGGGTACTACCTGGGGAATTGAAGGAGCGAATGAGAAGTGTGTAGGTGGTTAGAGGAGTGCATGGGCAGT
The DNA here is from genome assembly GCA_963921515.1 of Calotriton arnoldi. Lineage (NCBI taxonomy): Eukaryota > Metazoa > Chordata > Amphibia > Caudata > Salamandridae > Calotriton > Calotriton arnoldi. The sequence goes on from CAWUFW010006083.1 coordinate 1,104,786, forward strand.
GCACATGTGATTATAGCACTGCATGTGTTAGTGCCTGGGTCATTGCATGAGTAAATGGGTAGTGACTGGATGGTTAGAGTACTGCAAGGAGAGTGCCTGAGTAAATTTATAAGTGCTTGGGTATTGGCGGAGTGATTGGATTAGTACATGGTACTGCCTGGCTGACTGGTGGAGGGCACGGGGAGTGACAGTGTGATTGCTGGAGTGCATGGGTAGTACCTGGGAAAATGAAGGTGCGAATGAGCAGTGTGTAGGTGGTTAGAGGACTGCATGGGTAGTGCACATGTGATTGCAGCACTGCATGTGTTAGTGCCTGGGTCATTGCATGAGTACATGGGTACTGACTGGATGATTAGAGTACTGCAAGGAGAGTGGCAGAGTGAATTTATAAGTGCTTGGGTATTGGCGCAGTGATTGGATTAGTACATGGTACTGGCTGGGTGATTGGAGGAGTGCACGGGGAGTGACAGGGTGATAGCTGGACTGCATGGTTTTACCTGGGGAATTGAAGGAGCGAATGAGAAGTGTGTAGGTGGTTAGATGGCTGCATGGGTAGTGCACATGTGATTGTAGCAGTTATGCGTTACTGTCTGGATCATTGCATGAGTACATCGGTAGTGACTGGATGATTAGAGTACTGCAAGGAGAGTGCATAGTGAATTTATAAGTGCTTGGGTATTGGCGCAGTGATTGGATTAGTACATGGTACTGGCTGGGTGATTGGAGGAGTGCACGGAGAGTGACAGGGTCATTGGTGGACTGCATGGGTACTACCTGGGGAATTGAAGGAGCGAATGAGAAGTGTGTAGGTGGTTAGAGTTCTGCATGTGTTAGTGCCTTGGTCATTGCATGAGTGCATGGGTAGTGACTGGATGATTAGAGTGCTGCAAGGAGAGTGCATGGTGAATTTATAAGTGCTTGGGTTTTGGCGGAGTGATCTGATTAGTACATGGTACTGGCTGGGTGATTGTAGGAGTGCACGGGGAGTGACAGGGTGATTGGTGGACTGCATGGGTACTACCTGGGGAATTGAAGGAGCGAATGAGAAGTGTGTAGGTGGTTAGAGGACTGCATGGGCAGTGCACAAGTGATTATAGCACTGCATGGGTTAGTGCCTGGGTCATTGCATGAGTACATGGGTAGTGACTGGATGGTTAGAGTACTGCAAGGAGAGTGCATGCTGAATTTATAAGTGCTTGGGTAGTGGCAGAGTTATTGGATTTGTACATGGTACTGGCTGGGTGATTGGAGGAGTGCACGGGGAGTGAGAGGGTGATTGCTGGAGTGCATGGGTACTACCTGGGGAATTGAAGGAGCGAATGAGAAGTGTGTAAGTGGTTAGAGGACTGTATGGGTAGTGCATAGGGGATTGCAGCAGTACATATGTTAGTGCCTGGGTCATTGCATGAGTACATGGGTACTGACTGGATGATTAGAGTACTCCAAGGAGAGTGGCTGAGTGAATTTATAAGTGATTTTGTATTGGGGCAGTGATTGGATTAGTACATGGAACTGGCTGGGTGTTTGGAGGAGTGCACGGGGAGTGACAGGGTGATTGGTGGACTGCATGGGTACTACCTGGGGAATTGAAGGAGTGAATGAGAAGTGTGTAGGTGGTTAGAGGACTGCATGGGCAGTGCACATGTGATTATAGCAATGCATGTGTTAGTGCCTGGGTCATTGCATGAGTACATGGGTAGTGACTGGATGGTTAGAGTACTGCAAGGAGAGTGCATGGTGAATTTATAAGTGCTTGGGTAGTGGCATAGTGATTGGATTAGTACATGGTACTGGCTGGTTGATTGGAGGAGTGCACGGGGAGTGAGAGGGTGATTTCTGGAGTGCATGGGTACTACCTTGGGAATTGAAGGAGCGAATGAGAAGTGTGTAAGTGGTTAGAGGACTGTATGGGTAGTGCATAGGGGATTGCAGCAGTGCATGTGTGAGTGACTGGGTCATTGCATGAGTACATGGGTAGTGACTGGATGATTAGAGTACTGCAAGGAGAGTGCCTGAGTAAATTTATAAGTGCTTGGGTATTGGCGGAGTGATTGGATTAGTACATGGTACTGCCTGGCTGACTGGTGGAGGGCACGGGGAGTGACAGTGTGATTGCTGGAGTGCATGGGTAGTACCTGGGAAAATGAAGGTGCGAATGAGCAGTGTGTAGGTGGTTAGAGGACTGCATGGGTAGTGCACATGTGATTGCAGCACTGCATGTGTTAGTGCCTGGGTCATTGCATGAGTACATGGGTAGTGACTGGATGGTTAGAGTACTGCAAGGAGAGTGCATGCTGAATTTATAAGTGCTTGGGTAGTGGCAGAGTTATTGGATTTGTACATGGTACTGGCTGGGTGATTGGAGGAGTGCACGGGGAGTGAGAGGGTGATTGCTGGAGTGCATGGGTACTACCTGGGGAATTGAAGGAGCGAATGAGAAGTGTGTAAGTGGTTAGAGGACTGTATGGGTAGTGCATAGGGGATTGCAGCAGTTCATTTGTTAGTGCCTGGGTCATTGCATGAGTACATGGGTACTGACTGGATGATTAGAGTACTCCAAGGAGAGTGGCTGAGTGAATTTATAAGTGATTTTGTATTGGGGCAGTGATTGGATTAGTACATGGAACTGGCTGGGTGTTTGGAGGAGTGCACGGGGAGTGACAGGGTGATTGGTGGACTGCATGGGTACTACCTGGGGAATTGAAGGAGTGAATGAGAAGTGTGTAGGTGGTTAGAGGACTGCATGGGCAGTGCACATGTGATTATAGCAATGCATGTGTTAGTGCCTGGGTCATTGCATGAGTACATGGGTAGTGACTGGATGGTTAGAGTACTGCAAGGAGAGTGCATGGTGAATTTATAAGTGCTTGGGTAGTGGCATAGTGATTGGATTAGTACATGGTACTGGCTGGTTGATTGGAGGAGTGCACGGGGAGTGAGAGGGTGATTTCTGGAGTGCATGGGTACTACCTTGGGAATTGAAGGAGCGAATGAGAAGTGTGTAAGTGGTTAGAGGACTGTATGGGTAGTGCATAGGGGATTGCAGCAGTGCATGTGTGAGTGACTGGGTCATTGCATGAGTACATGGGTAGTGACTGGATGATTAGAGTACTGCAAGGAGAGTGCCTGAGTGAATTGATAAGTGCTTGGGTATTGGCGGAGTGATTGGATTAGTACATGGTACTGCCTGGCTGACTGGAGTAGTGCACGGGGAGTGACAGTGTGATTGCTGGAGTGCATGGGTAGTTCCTGGGAAAATGAAGGTGCGAATGAGCAGTGTGTAGGTGGTTAGAGGACTGCATGGGTAGTGCACATGTGATTGCAGCACTGCATGTGTTAGTGCCTGGGTCATTGCATGAGTACATGGGTACTGACTGGATGATTAGAGTACTGCAAGGAGAGTAGCTGAGTGAATTTATAAGTGCTTGGGTATTGGCGCAGTGATTGGATTAGTACATGGTACTGGCTGGGTGATTGGAGGAGTGCACGGGGAGTGACAGGATGATAGCTGGACTGCATGGTTTTACCTGGGGAATTGAAGGAGCGAATGAGAAGTGTGTAGGTGGTTAGATGACTGCATGGGTAGTGCACATGTGATTGTAGCAGTGTATCTGTTACTGCCTGGGTCATTGCATGAGTACATGGGTAGTGACTGGATGATTAGAGTACTGCAAGGAGAGTGCATAGTGAATTTATAAGTGCTTGGGTATTGGCGCAGTGATTGGATTAGTACATGGTACTGGCTGGGTGATTGGAGGAGTGCACGGGGAGTGACAGGGTGATTGGTGGACTGCATGGGTACTACCTGGGGAATTGAAGGAGCGAATGAGAAGTGTGTAGGTGGTTAGAGGACTGCATGAGCAGTGCATATGTGATTATAGCACTGCATGTGTTAGTGCCTGGGTCATTGCATGAGTACATGGGTAGTGACTGGATGGTTAGAGTACTGCAAGGAGAGTGCATGCTGAATTTATAAGTGCTTGGGTAGTGGCAGAGTTATTGGATTTGTACATGGTACTGGCTGGGTGATTGGAGGAGTGCACGGGGAGTGAGAGGGTGATTGCTGGAGTGCATGGGTACTACCTGGGGAATTGAAGGAGCGAATGAGAAGTGTGTAAGTGGTTAGAGGACTGTATGGGTAGTGCATAGGGGATTGCAGCAGTACATATGTTAGTGCCTGGGTCATTGCATGAGTACATGGGTACTGACTGGATGATTAGAGTACTCCAAGGAGAGTGGCTGAGTGAATTTATAAGTGATTTTGTATTGGGGCAGTGATTGGATTAGTACATGGAACTGGCTGGGTGTTTGGAGGAGTGCACGGGGAGTGACAGGGTGATTGGTGGACTGCATGGGTACTACCTGGGGAATTGAAGGAGTGAATGAGAAGTGTGTAGGTGGTTAGAGGACTGCATGGGCAGTGCACATGTGATTATAGCAATGCATGTGTTAGTGCCTGGGTCATTGCATGAGTACATGGGTAGTGACTGGATGGTTAGAGTACTGCAAGGAGAGTGCATGGTGAATTTATAAGTGCTTGGGTAGTGGCATAGTGATTGGATTAGTACATGGTACTGGCTGGTTGATTGGAGGAGTGCACGGGGAGTGAGAGGGTGATTTCTGGAGTGCATGGGTACTACCTTGGGAATTGAAGGAGCGAATGAGAAGTGTGTAAGTGGTTAGAGGACTGTATGGGTAGTGCATAGGGGATTGCAGCAGTGCATGTGTGAGTGACTGGGTCATTGCATGAGTACATGGGTAGTGACTGGATGATTAGAGTACTGCAAGGAGAGTGCCTGAGTGAATTTATAAGTGCTTGGGTATTGGCGGAGTGATTGGATTAGTACATGGTACTGCCTGGCTGACTGGAGTAGTGCACGGGGAGTGACAGTGTGATTGCTGGAGTGCATGGGTAGTTCCTGGGAAAATGAAGGTGCGAATGAGCAGTGTGTAGGTGGTTAGAGGACTGCATGGGTAGTGCACATGTGATTGCAGCACTGCATGTGTTAGTGCCTGGGTCATTGCATGAGTACATGGGTACTGACTGGATGATTAGAGTACTGCAAGGAGAGTAGCTGAGTGAATTTATAAGTGCTTGGGTATTGGCGCAGTGATTGGATTAGTACATGGTACTGGCTGGGTGATTGGAGGAGTGCACGGGGAGTGACAGGATGATAGCTGGACTGCATGGTTTTACCTGGGGAATTGAAGGAGCGAATGAGAAGTGTGTAGGTGGTTAGATGACTGCATGAGCAGTGCATATGTGATTATAGCACTGCATGTGTTAGTGCCTGGGTCATTGCATGAGTGCATGGGTAGTGACTGGATGATTAGAGTGCTGCAAGGAGAGTGTATGGTGAATTTATAAGTGCTTGGGTTTTGGCGGAGTGATCTGATTAGTACATGGTACTGGCTGGGTGATTGGAGGAGTCCACGGGGAGTGACAGGGTGATTGGTGGACTGCATGGGTACTACCTGGGGAATTGAAGGAGCGAATGAGATGTGTGTAGGTGGTTAGAGGACAGCATGAGCAGTGCATATGTGATTATAGCACTGCATGTGTTAGTGCCTGGGTCATGGCATGAGTACATGGATAGTGACTGGATGGTTAGAGTACTGCAAGGAGAGTGCATGCTGAATTTATAAGTGCATGGGTAGTGGCATAGTGATTGGATTAGTACATGGTACTGGCTGGGTGATTGGAGGAGTGCACGGGGAGTGAGAGGGTGATTTCTGGAGTGCATGGGTACTACCTTGGGAATTGAAGGAGCGAATGAGAAGTGTGTAAGTGGTTAGAGGACTGTATGGGTAGTGCATTTTGGATTGCAGCAGTGCATGTGTGAGTGACTGGGTCATTGCATGAGTACATGGGTAGTGACCTGATGATTAGAGTACTGCAAGGAGAGTGCCTGAGTGAATTTATAAGTGCTTGGGTATTGGCAGAGTGATTGGATTAGTACATGGTACTGCCTGGCTGACTGGAGTAGTGCACGAGGAGTGACAGTGTGATTGCTGGAGTGCATGGGTAGTACCTGGGAAAATGAAGGTGCGAATGAGCAGTGTGTAGGTGGTTAGAGGACGGCATGGGTGGTGCACATGTGATTGCAGCACTGCATGTGTTAGTGCCTGGGTCATTGCATGAGTACATGGGTACTGATTGGATGATTAGAGTACTGCAAGGAGAGTGGCTGAGTGAATTTATAAGTGCTTGGGTATTGGCGCAGTGATTGGATTAGTACATGGTACTGGCTGGGTGATTGGAGGAGTGCACGGGGAGTGACAGGATGATAGCTGGACTGCATGGTTTTACCTGGGGAATTGAAGGAGCGAATGAGAAGTGTGTAGGTGGTTAGATGACTGCATGGGTAGTGCACATGTGATTGTAGCAGTGTATGTGTTACTGCCTGGGTCATTGCATGAGTACATGGGTAGTGACTGGATGACTAGAGTACTGCAAGGAGAGTGCATAGTGAATTTATAAGTGCTTGGGTATTGGCGCAGTGATTGGATTAGTACATGGTACTGGCTGGGTGATTGGAGGAGTGCACGGGGAGTGACAGGGTGATTGGTGGACTGCATGGGTACTACCTGGGGAATTGAAGGAGCGAATGAGAAGTGTGTAGGTGGTTAGAGTTCTGCATGTGTTAGTCCCTGGGTCATTGCATGAGTGCATGGGTAGTGACTGGATGATTAGAGTGCTGCAAGGAGAGTGTATGGTGAATTTATAAGTGCTTGGGTTTTGGCGGAGTGATCTGATTAGTACATGGTACTGGCTGGGTGATTGGAGGAGTCCACGGGGAGTGACAGGGTGATTGGTGGACTGCATGGGTACTACCTGGGGAATTGAAGGAGCGAATGAGAAGTGTGTAGGTGGTTAGAGGACTGCATGAGCAGTGCATATGTGATTATAGCACTGCATGTGTTAGTGCCTGGGTCATTGCATGAGTACATGGATAGTGACTGGATGGTTAGAGTACTGCAGGGAGAGTGCATGCTGAATTTATAAGTGCTTGGGTAGTGGCAGAGTGATTGGATTAGTACATGGTACTGGCTGGGTGATTGGAGCAGTGCACGGGGAGTGAGAGGGTGATTGCTGGAGTGCATGGGTACTACCTGGGGAATTGAAGGAGCGAATGAGAAGTGTGTAAGTGGTTAGAGGACTGTATGGGTAGTGAATAGGGGATTGCAGCAGTGCATGTGTGAGTGACTGGGTCATTGCATGAGTACATGGGTAGTGACTGGATGATTAGAGTACTGCAAGGAGAGTGCCTGAGTGAATTTGTAAGTGCTTGGGTATTGGCGGAGTGATTGGATTAGTACATGGTACTGCCTGGCTGACTGGAGGAGTGCACGGGGAGTGACAGTGTGATTGCTGGAGTGCATGGGTAGTACCTGGGAAAATGAAGGTGCGAATGAGCAGTGTGTAGGTGGTTAGAGGACTGCATGGGTAGTGCACATGTGATTGCAGCACTGCATGTGTTAGTGCCTAGGTCATTGCATGAGTACATGGGTACTGACTGGATGATTAGAGTACTGCAAGGAGAGTGGCTGAGTGAATTTATAAGTGCTTGGGTATTGGCGTAGTGATTGGATTAGTACATGGTACTGGCTGGGTGATTGGAGGAGTGCACGGGGAGTGACAGGGTGATAGCTGGACTGCATGGTTTTACCTGGGGAATTGGAGGAGCGAATGAGAAGTGTGTAGGTGGTTAGAGTTCTGCATGTGTTAGTGCCTGGGTCATTGCATGAGTGCATGGGTAGTGACTGGATGATTAGAGTGCTGCAAGGAGAGTGCATGGTGAATTTATAAGTGCTTGGGTTTTGGCGGAGTGATCTGATAAGTACATGGTACTGGCTGGGTGATTGGAGGAGTGCACAGGGAGTGACAGGGTGATTGGTGGATTAGTACATGGTACTGCCTGGCTGACTGGAGGAGTGCACGGGGAGTGACAGTGTGATTGCTGGAGTGCATGGGTAGTACCTGGGAAAATGAAGGTGCGAATGAGAAGTGTGTAGGTGGTTAGAGGACTGCATGGGCAGTGCACATGTGATTATAGCACTGCATGTGTTAGTGCCTGGGTCATTGCATGAGTACATGGGTAGTGACTGGATGGTTAGAGTACTGCAAGGAGAGTGCATGGTGAATTTGTAAGTGCTTGGGTAGTGGCAGAGTGATTGGATTAGTACATGGTACTGGCTGGGTGATTGGAGGAGTGCACGGGGAGTGACAGGGTGATTGGTGGACTGCATGGGTACTACCTGGGGAATTGAAGGAGCGAATGAGAAGTGTGTAGGTGGTTAGAGTTCTGCATGTGTTAGTGCCTGGGTCATTGCATGAGTACATGGGTACTGACTGTATGATTAGAGTACTGCAAGGGTAGTGCATGGTGAATTTATAAGTGCTTGGGTATTGGCGGAGTGATTGGATAAGTACATGGTACTGGCTGGGTGATTGGAGGAGTGCATGGGGAGTTACAGGGGATTGCTGGACTGCATGGGTACTACATGGGTAATTGAAGGTGTAAATGAGCAGTGTCTACGTGATTACAGGACTGCATGGGTAGTGCACAGGGGATTGCAGCAGTGCATGTGTTAGTGACTGGGTCATTGATTGAAGACATGGGTGCTGACACGATGATTAGAGTACTGCAAGGAGAGTGCCTGAGTGAATTTATAAGTGCTTGGGTATTGGCGGAGTGATTGGATAAGTACATGGTACTGGCTGGGTGATTGGAGGAGTACACAAAGAGTGACAGGGTGATTTCTGGACTGCATGGGATATACATGGGTAATTGAAGGTGTGAATGAGCAGTGTCTAGGTGGTTAGAGGACTGTATGGGTAGTGCAGAGGTGAATGTAGTAGTGCATAGGTAGTGTTTGGGTTACTTAATCTTACCTTTTCGATAGTAGATATGAAAGTCATTGAAACTATTTTTTCAGTTCTTTTTTATAATCTAAATTTTAAAAAGTTTCAAACTTTAGAATTTTGGTCTGTAAAAGAGAAGAAAAACACAACATAATTTTACAATTACATAACATATTCAGTTTGCTTTTTTTTCTGTTCTCAGATTCTATTGAATTTCACCATAGACAGTGATTTCAATGTTGATCATCCTGTAACAGCGGGCAAAAAAATACAATCAATAAGATTGTTAAAATAACCCAAATCTGTGTTCAAAATATTTAAAGCAAACTCAACTATCTGTTCACATTTCCTAAAATAAACATCCTCAATAACATTGCATATAATACAAAGATCAGATATATGAAATGCTTCTTTCTAAAACAATTTTCTAAATACAATATCAAAGAACAGAAACGATAATTGAATCAGCAATTCTTGATATCTTCCCTATAATCTGAATGATGTTCCTGAAATCATTTGCAGTGAGAATACCAAAAATAAACTTCTTAATTCATATTGACATCTTCCCAATAGGCCGAATGATGTTTCTGAAATCGTTTGTATTGAAAATATCCAAAATAATCTCATTAATTCATATTGACATCTTCCCAATAGGCCAAATGATGTTCTCAGAACTTTGGCATCAAAATATTAGGTATGAATTTGGTAATTCATTAGGCAACCGATATTTAAAAAGCAAATGGGCATCATTTCAATGTGTCCATCCTTTATTGCACTTTAAATACACAGTATAGTGTACAGATGTTGTAGAAGGTCTGTGAGAAGTTGGCCTGGTATATGCTGTCCACTAATTATAGTGGGCACCTTGCACCAGTCCAAACAACCCCTTATTGGAGATAGGTTAAAGACAACCTTTATTGAAAGCTATCCTAGTGGTAGCTATGGAGAGCAGCCTTCAGGCTAAGTCTTGAAGGAATGTAAAGCAGCTTGTTTTACCAGTCTATAATCTCTTGAGTGACCAAATGAAAGAGGACCACACCAGGTATATATTTAAAATATATGTATTTAGTCTTAAACACACCCCTCTAGTCTCTTTATGAGTCTAGAGTTACAAGTCAGTTATCAACAGTAATAGCACAAATACACGTTTGAGCCCTAGGGGCGTACCAAACCATATACCAATAAAGTGGTATAAGAACCACGACTGAGCTAGACACAAGGCCTAGAGCCTGGAGAAGTGCTTGGCCCTCAAGGAACCATCCAAGGTAGTGACACAGGGGACCCACGGGGGACGTGTGCAGTGTGAGAACACAGCCGCGAGCCGCCGTTGACCTCTATGGGGAATGTCGCAGTTGGAGTTTAAAGAAAAAGGACACTTAGAGGAGGACTTGGAGCAAACCCCTTTAGAACTAGGTTGTTCTAGAGTCTATACCCACGGGAGCACCGGAGTACTCGAGTTACCTCACCCAGGGAAGCCGGGTGCATAGGTGTCTTTCGGGGTCGGGTTTCGTCGTCGTTTTCAATGGCGATCTGCTGCAAAGTGCTGCTGGCGACCAAGTCGAAAGTGTTCGGGTGGATCCAAAGGTGGATCGAAGATCTGAAGAACCTGAAAGCAGAGGGGACAGAGTCTGGGTCACTAGCCAGTGACCAGGAAGGCGATGAGCAGATGCCCACCGATGTTGGGTGCTTCAGGTAGGTTGACGGTCGTCTTGACTCTTCAGCCACGAGGTCCAGGAGGCGTCAACGACAACCAGGAGCTGGATTCGAGCTGTCCCACAACGTCTGTCGATTGCAGGGGTGTCGGCGACCGGATTGGACCCAACAAGCCATGGCAACGGCAAGTCATGTGGAAATAGAAGAAGGACGGTGGTACAGACCAGCAAGGTCTGAGGGACTCACCCAGCAAGGGTAAGTCAGGGCACGTCTGGAGCAATCAGGGAAGCCCAAGCAGAAGAAGAGTTGCCTTTGGGAGGGCCCACTAGCCAACGGACTAGCAACCGTGAAGGAGCCTCAAGTGGACGCACTTGGAGCTGGCTTGCAGGACACTCGTGGAGTGGAGGCCAGTGATCTTCGGTGCAGTCGGTGCTGGAGGCGGTGCCTACTTGGAGGCCAAAGCACAACTTCGTGGGAGACCAGTAAGAGGATGCACTTGCAAATGTGCTCAGTGTCCAGGGGTCACGGTTTCACGTTACCCACGATAGCTACGGGCCTCAGCTTTGCTGGGGACTCAGGGCAGCCTCGGAGAAGTCTGGAAATCTACCTCTGGTGATGCAAAGACTTCGGCGTCCGGCGGGAGCTTCATCGATGCAGACTGGACAATTGCTTCTTAGGTGCCTGCCAAGCAGGGGAGTCACTCCTTGACCCCAAGGGAGATTCTTTAGTCCTCTATTCTTCAGGTAGAGCGTCGAAGGTCCAGGATTCAGTGTCAGAGTTTCGTCCAGGGTAATCTAAAGTCCTAAGGACTGGGGTCCCATTACTTATACTAAGTTAGGGGGTTGGACATACTCTGGGGACCCACCTATGGGAGGGTCAGGGAAGAGGGGTGGTTACACCCCTTCCCTTTGTCCAGTTTCACGCCAGAGCAGGGGCAGGTAGCCCCTGCAACCGGTTTGAACTGGCATATGCACAGGGACACCAAATGTGCCCCAAGTGCAGGACTTCAAAGCACCAGAGGGTGCTCCCGCCCAGCCCCAATACACATTATCCTGTCTGGGGAGGTGGTTACACTACCTTGGGACAGGAAACCTATTGTCCAGGCCTCCCCTGCCGGAGTTTCAGTCAGCAGCAGGAGGCCAGACCCGTGTCTGTGGCAGCGGCATCCATTTTGTGATGCCAGGGCTCTAGAAAGAAGTTACCGGGTAGCCCGGTGTGTACATGTCTCTCCCTCTAGAATGGTGGAATGCTACCCCCGCCGCCAGAATTGGCGGGGGGGTAGTATTTCAAGATGTTTGACACCAAACACGACATGTTTCTGTGCAGCCATCCCAAAGTTAGCATTTACCGCGAGGATATAATGTACTTAAGAGTATATGGTCAGGCTGCACCACAAACAGCATCAGAGGATTGACTCCGAACGCTGCAGAGGGGCCCTGCTCATGCAGGGGCACCCTCTCACATAAAAACCAAGCACTCTGCCTTCAGGATTGTTAAGGCCTACCATAGGAGTGACTTATAGGTTTATATGTGTGCAATTGTAGTGATATAGTTAGCCTATATCACAGTAAGGGGTGCATGCACCACCTTACCCAGGCTGCAGTAGCAGACCTGTGGTGTCATTTTGGATGGCCTTCCAGGGGTGGCACAATACATGCTGCAGCCCCTGGTAGGCCTCTGAGGTACCTATGCCCTGGGTACATAGTATACCATATACTAGGGACTTATAAGGGCACTCCAGATTCCAATCAGAGATGTGCCTAAGGCACATGGAAACCATTTTATAGAGGAAGCAGATAGACTGGGGCCCTGAATAGCAGGATCCCAGTCCAACTACGTCATAAACCAGCAAAACACTAGGAAAAAGTGGGGGCAACCATATAGTCAGATTCCACCTTCCTACATAACCCCCCCAAACGAAAGGAGATAAGGCTAACCTTGGCCAGTTGAGCCTTTATTGACTAAGTGGCCATATAAGGAAGCACCTGCACTAGCATGGTTGCCCCCTGTCTTATGGTCCACTAAGCAATCCCTCACCCTAAGGGTATGAGGGGGTCTCCACCATGGGGAATTACTACCTGTGGTGTGCTTTGGTAAAGTACAAGGCTGGTGAGGTGTCTGAGTAGGGAACTGAGGCCCTAGGAAGGTTGGTCTCAGCTTCCTCAGATCACTGGTCACCATGTATGCCTGTCTTTCCATGACTGAGTTGCACTTTGCTCTAAGAGTCAACCTTTGGCTGCCTACAGCTGGGGGTTGGGTCCCTTTGGATGGACCACTGGAGGGGCATGGCAGGTTTGAAACCTTTTGGTCCCAGGTTTGCCCTTGCCTAACAGAGTCCTTCTGGGGGAGGTCCCTACACAAAGGTATGGGGGATCCCTCAGTGTGTTGAGGAATTTTCACCTGGCTAGGGCTACTAGACTGGGTGCCCCTAATCTGCTGATGGGGGGGTTCCTCTGGACAGGGGGCCCTGGGGGGTCCACTGACCTCCCTGACCTCTGCAGCCCTGGGCTGACTGAAGCAGGGTAGAGAGGGGCAGGTTACCTGCTCCAGACTGGGTACCACCTTGGAAGGGTCCTCTGCCATCAGGGGTGTGGCCAGGCCAGGCCTGACTACCTCCGGGGCAGTTCCTTCACTAGGGGTAGGGTCAGTTCCCTGAGGAGGCTGACCCTTACCTACTGTCTGGGGGGAAGAAGACTTTTCTTCAACCCTTGTGCTCTCTTTTGGGGGAGAGTGGGCCATTCTTCCAGGCTCCATCTCTCCATAATTTTCCTGGGCTTGGGCTGTGGCCATCACAGCCCCACTAACCTTTACAGGGACGCCCAGCATTCTCAGATGGGTTTGGTGTTCAACTTCAGCCCAGGCTGAAATTTCCAGATCATTGCCCATCAGGCAATCTACAGGCAAGTTGGGGGACACTGCCACTCTTTTGGGCCTGTGACCCCTTCCCAGCTGAGATTGACTATGGCCATGGGGTGATCTGTTCTGACACCATCTATGTTGGTCAACTGGTATTTAAACTCAGGTAAAAGCTGGTGAGGGGGGACTAGTTTCCCTGCCACCATGGTGACACTAGCCCCTGTGTCCCTGAATACCACAGCCTTCTGACCATTAATTATTGGCTCCAGTCTGTACCTGCCCAATGCATTGGGACCCATGGTAAAGGTGGCAAATCCTATACCACCATCAGAGTCAGAGGAGTCTGTTGAGAGGGTCCTGTCTAAACTGGGGCCCACCTCTGTTCCTCTTGCAAAAGCACCTAACTTTTTGGGTGCACTACTCCCAACTGGAGGATTACTACTGGTAGTACCAGGAGGGGTGGTAGTATTTGTTGGAGGAACATTTTCTTTATTGCCAATCCTGGGGCAACTGGGATCAGTTTTCCAGTGTCCAGGCTTTTTACAGACATGGCAATATGGTTTCTTTTCAGGAGAGGAAGGAGTTTGGGACCCACCCCCAGAAGAGGATTTTTGGGGCCCTGTAGTGGACTTATCCTTAGATTTATCCCCACCTTTCTCTTGGGACTTGGTAGAATCTTTCTTCTGGTCACCACCCTGATTCTTAGGCCTTACCCTGGTTCTGACCCATTTGTCTGCCTTCTTTCCCAATTCTTGGGGAGAGGTCAGATCAGAGTCCACCAGGTACTGGTGTAAAAGCTGGTTTTGACAATTATTAAGGATCTGCTCCCTCATAATCAAATTGTACAATCCTATAAAGTCATGCACCTTGCTGCCATGTAGCCAACCTTCCAGAGCCTTAGTAGCACAATCTACAAAATCAACCCAGTCTTGAGTCTGAGCCTTTTGGGTGTCTCTGAACTTCAACCTATACTGTTCAGTGGTTAGGCCAAACCCATCTATCAGAGCACTCCTCAAGACTTTGTAATTGTCAGCATCCTCTTCTCTTACAGTGAGGAGCTTGTCTCTACCTTTGTCTGCAAAGGAGAGCCACAAGATTGCTGCCCACTGCTCCTGGGGGCCCTCTGAACTTCACAGGCCCTTTCCAGTGCAGTTATCCATTTGTGGATGTCATCCCCACTCTGGTAGGGAGGGACAATCTTGCTCAGGTTTCTATGGTCATAAGGCCTTTTCCTATCTCTGGGGAAATTGCTGCCACCATGGGACTCTAGTCCCATCTTTTTTCTTTGCTTTTCAAGCTCTAGGGACTCCCTGTCTATAGCCAACTGCTATCTTCGGAGTCTCAACTGAGCTTCTCCATACTTGAGCAGTCTCTCTTTCCTTTCATGAGAGGATTCCCTCCTATGAGAGGAAACAGAGGTCCCTATTGAGGTGTCAGAGTGGTTAGACTCCTGAGAAGGAGATCTAGGCCTTCTGAGCACACTCACAACTCTTCCTGGGGGACAAAGGGGAGGTCAGTCTGATCCTCCTCTTCCTCCACAGGAATAGCTGGGTTTTCCAGGTCAAGGTCATCTTCACCTTCCTGGCCAGTTTCAGAGGGGGGTCCTGGGTGATTTCACCCCTGGCCCCTTCCTCATCTTCTGCCCCACCCTGTCTGCCTACCCCTTCAGACCCTGGTAGTCTTCTGAGATCATCCAGCAGGAGTACCTCTATGAGGCGTTGGGTGTTGGCACTTTTGCCTGTCTTTAGTTTCCTAGCAGTGCTTAATGCTCTCAATTCCAAGAATGGGAGATTATCATACTTGGAGGGAAGAAGCCCATTGGCTTCTGGCTGGGACCCACTGGTTCCTGGCCCTAAAGACATTACTAGTGTGGTGTGGTGTATGCACTACCTACTCTAGTGTGGCCTACTAAACTCTCTTGAGTTGTAGAAAGGGTGTGCTATCCCTTAACACACAACTCTAAGTTCAGTAGAACTTACTGTATCCTAAGCTTGATTTATATGTACCTAAGGTACCCTTAGTGGTTTTCAGTTGATCAATTCAATTGAGATTATCTGGTAAAACAATAGCAAGCTGGAATCCCACACGCTGCACACCAATGTGAGAAGTTGGCCTGGTATATGCTGTCCACTAATTATAGTGGGCACCTTGCACCAGTCCAAACAACCCCTTATTGGAGATAGGTTAAAGACAACCTTTATTGAAAGCTATCCTAGTGGTAGCTATGGAGAGCAGCCTTCAGGCTAAGTCTTGAAGGAATGTAAAGCATCTTGTTTTACCAGTCTATAATCTCTTGAGTGACCAAATGAAAGAGGACCACACCAGGTATATATTTAAAATATATGTATTTAGTCTTAAACACACCCCTCTAGTCTCTTTATGAGGCTAGAGTTCGAAGTACATAAGTTACAAGTCAGTTATCAACAGTAATAGCACAAATACACGTTTGAGCCCTAGGGGAGTACCAAACCATATTCCAATAAAGTGGTATAAGAACCACGACTGAGCTAGACACAAGGTCTAGAGCCTGTAGAAGTGCTTGGCCCTCAAGGAACCACCCAAGGTAGTGACACAGGGGACCCACGGGGGACGCGTGCAGTGTGAGAACACAGCCGCGAGCCGCCGTTGACTTCTATGGGGAATGTCGCGGTTGGAGTTTTAAAGAAAAAGGACACTTAGGGGAGGACTTGGAGCAAACCCCTTTAGAACTAGGTTGTTCTAGAGTCTATACCCACGGGAGCACCGGAGTACTCGAGTTACCTCACCCAGGGAAGCCGGGTGCATAGGTGTCTTTCGGGGTCGGGTTTCGTCGTCGTTTTCAATGGCGATCTGCTGCAAAGTGCTGCTGGCGACCAAGTCGAAAGTGTTCGGGTGGATCCAAAGGTGGATCGAAGATCTGAAGAACCTGAAAGCAGAGGGGACAGAGTCTGGGTCACTAGCCAGTGACCAGGAAGGCGATGAGCAGATGCCCACCGATGTCGGGTGCTTCAGGTAGGTTGACGGTCGTCTTGACTCTTCAGCCACGAGGTCCAGGAACCGTCGACGACAACCAGGAGCTGGATTCGATCTGTCCCACAATGTCTGTCGATTGCAGGGGTGTTGGCGACCAGATTGGACCCAACAAGCCTTGGCAACGGCAAGTCACGTGGAAATAGAAGAAGGATGGTGGTACAGACCAGCAAGGTCTGAGGGACTCACCCAGCAAGGGTAAGTCAGGGCACGTCTGGAGCAACCAGGGAAGCCCAAGCAGAAGAAGAGTTGTCTTCGGGAGGGCCCACTAGCCAATGGACTAGCGACTGCGAAGGAGCCTCGAGTGGACTCACTTGGAGCCGGCTTGCAGGACACTCGTGGAGTGGAGGCCAGTGATCTTCGGTGCAGTCGGTGCTGGATGTGGGGGCTACTCGGAGCCCAAAGCACAACTTCGTGGGATACCAGGAAGAGGATGCACTTGCAAATGTGCTCGGTGTCCAGGGGTCACGGTTCCACGTTATCCACAATAGCTACGGGCCTCAGCTTTGCTGGGGACTCAGGGCAGCCTCGGGGAAGTCTGGAAATCTACCTCTGGTGATGCAAAGACTTCTGCGTCCGGCGGGAGCTTCAGCGATGCAGACCAGACAATTGCTTCTTAGGTGCCTGCCAAGCAGGGGAGTCACTCCTTGACCCCAAGTGAGATTCTTCAGTCCTCTAATCTTCAGGTAGAGCGTCGAAGGTCCAGGATTCAGTGTCAGAGTTTCGTCCAGGGTAATCAAAAGTCCTAAGGACTGGGTCCCATACTTATACTAAGTTAGGGGGTTGGACATACTCTGGGGACCCACCTATGGGAGGGTCAGGGAAGAGGGGTTGTTACACCCCTTCCCTTTGTCCAGTTTCGCGCCAGAGCAGGGGCAGGTAGCCCCTGCAACCGGTTTGAACTGGCATACGCACAGGGACACCAAATGTGCCCCCAGTGCAGGACTTCAAAGCACCAGAGGGTGCTCCCGCCCAGCCCCAATACACATTATCCTGTCTGGGGAGGTGGTTACACTACCTTGGGACAGGAAACCTATTGTCCAGGCCTCCCCTGCCGGAGTTTCAGTCAGCAGCAGGAGGCCAGACCCGTGTCTGTGGCAGCGGCATCCATTTTGTGATGCTAGGGCTCTAGAAAGAAGTTACCGGGTAGCCCGGTGTGTACATGTCTCTCCCTCTAGAAGGGTGGAATGCTACCCCCGCCGCCAGAATTGGCGGGGGGGTAGTATTCCAAGATATTTGACACCAAACACGACATGTTTCTGTGCAGCCATCCCAAAGTTAGCATTTACCGCGAGGATATAATGTACTTAAGAGTATATGGTCATGCTGCACCACAAACAGCATCAGAGGATTGACTCCGAACGCTGCAGAGGGGCCCTGCTCATGCAGGGGCACCCTCTCACATAAAAACCCTCTGCCTTCAGGATTGTTAAGGCCTGCCATAGGAGTGACTTATAGGTTTATATGTGTGTGCAATTGTAGTGATATAGGTAGCCTATATCACAGTAAGGGGTGCATGCACCACCTTACCCAGGCTGCAGTAGCAGACCTGTGGTGTCATTTTGGATGGCCTTCCAGGGGTGGCACAATACATGCTGCAGCCCCTGGTAGGCCTCTGAGGTACCTATGCCCTGGGTACATAGTATACCATATACTAGGGACTTATAAGGGCACTCCAGATTCCAATCAGAGATGTGCCTAAGGCACATGGAAACCATTTTATAGAGGAAGCAGATAGACTGGGGCCCTGAATAGCAGGATCCCAGTCTAACTAAGTCATAAACCAGCAAAACACCAGGAACAAAAAGGGGGGGCAACCATATAGTCAGATTCCATCTTCCTACAAGGTCCATCGTGGAAAATAATTGCCACTGCTTTGAAAGTTCTTCCTGATATTGATAGTTGACTTGCCACAACATTTTTTATTTTAGTTTCCAATTTTCTTCCATCTGCTGTACACAAAGTTGTATCATTAAAATGATATATTGTCCAAATCTTTCTATAAATAATGTTGATAACATTTCTGATTTGCAGTGACTACACTCCATATTTTGATTAGCTGATTTTACTAATTTGTTAAAAGACACTGTTTTACAATCTGGTATTGTCAAATATATGAATCTTTCAGTGTCTATGTTAGTGGTAGAAGTAAATGTACAATCTTCACATTCATGTTCTCATCTGTAACGTAGCCCAAACAGATTTTCAATTTGTATTCCTTCATCTTCCAATACTGCAAGCATAAACATAAGAAATTCTTGAGCATCTTGCTGTACATTAAGTGTAAATTGTGAAGAACCAGAACATATATCCAGAAGACTCCGAATGCCAGAAACAGTTTGGATTTTAGTTTTAGCAGTTGTCAAGTTTTCAAAAATAGAATGCAACAAAGAACAAAACCCTTTTCTCGATTTTTCCATAATTTGTTGTTGGAGATTTTCTAGAAAAAATACGACGTTCACAACCACATTAGCATAGCAGTTGATACCTGAACTATTTTCTTACTGATATCCTACAATATCTTCAACACTGTCCATTTTTTTTTTTTTGGGAACCTCAACATTCTCTTGATTTTTTTTCTTATTTCCAACCTCACTACAGAGTTTCTCATATGTTCGTTTTCGACCTACTACACGCTTTTCATATACAGGATATTCACCTAAGTTGGGAGCATACAGTCTTCTTAACCGATTAGACTCTCTTGCACAATTTGCATCAGCACTAATCTTTCTCTCATCAAAATCAATCAAATACAATCCAGATAAAGTTCTCACTCGGGACAATGCAACATATGCCATACCCTCTTTAAACATGGTACTTCCAATGTTTACCAAAGCACTGTCTACACTTAAACCTTGAGATTTATGAATGGCCACCGCATATGCCAAAGAAAGAGGAAACTGTTTTCTACGAACATACAAGTCTTTAACAAGCAAAAAACGAACAGAACAACGTCCAATCTGTTTTACCTCTTCAATCTGATCAAATTTAATCTTCAAAAATTCAATTCCATCTCTATTTTGATAATTAACAAAATCAAAACCTTTTCCCATTGCTCCATTTACTAAACCTTTTTCCACATCCAAATTACGCCGTAAAATTACCCAACAGTTTTCACATACATATAAACTCTTTTCTAAACCAGCAGTCTTAGATATAGATTTTTCCAATGAATCCAATTTTGTTTTAAATTTTTCTGTCAAAATAATAGTAATTCCTTCATGCTCTATTTTATCAATGGCTTCCATTTTTATTATTTGTTGTTTTTCCAGCTTCAAAAGTTCTTCATTGAATGTAGAACACTCTCGCAGTGTTGGCATTAGGCAGATTATAGATTTCTTTTCTCCAATTTTTTTGTATATTATTTCCGGAGCAACATTTTCATTTGGAAACAAGTTTGTAAGTAGTCGACTTTGCAAAGCTTCTTTCCCATGTTCTGTCAGTACACCAATTCATATATCTTGGAGAATGCTTCCATAATCTTCATCACTTGCCTGTCGCATATTTTTAATAAGTTCTTTGTATTGAAAATATGACCAAATGTTAACATTTCCAATACTTCCCAGAGATTTCCTGGTGTCTTCATGCAGAAGTGTTTTAAAAACTGGTTCCCCTTTTACAGGAGTAAGTTGCATTAGATCGCCGAAAACAATCACATGTTTTCCTCCAAATAACACATCATAATCTGTTTTAAAAATTTGCTGCATTCGTAAATGTACAAAGGCAAGCATTAAGTTTGAGACCATGCTTACCTCATCAATTATCAGAAGTTTCATTTTCTTTAGTACTCTTGAAACTTCCAAACAAGCTTCTCCAGAAAGCTTGTGATATTCCAACTTGTTTTCATGTTCAACAGGTAGCATTAGTAAACGATGTAATGTAATCCCTTTAATGTCGTGTGCTGCTAACCCAGTTGGAGCGGTTACAACACCAGATAAATGTGATTCAGTGGTTTTCTGTAAATAACTGGTTAAAACTTTAATTAAGAAACTTTTTCCTGTACCAGCTTGACCACTGATATACATTTGGATAGGTTGAAATGATGTGCAGTTGCATTCTTTATTTTCATGAAGTAAACCATGGTCGATCTGTTGTGTAACTTGCTGATATATTTCTTTCTGTTCAATATTTAGTTGCTCTTCCAAGTTTCCCAACTCCATAATATCCTGTTGAGCTTGATGCATTGCCGTTTCTACTTCACTCATAGCAATTGCTGCTTCATTTTCAAGAATTGGTTCTCCTAGTGGATCTTGACTCAGTGGAGCAGAACTTTGACTGTCTTGAGAACTGTCTCTAGCAATCTCAGCTTCAATAGTAGCTTCTTGTTGAATCTCTTCATTCAACATTTGTAGATAATTTTGAAAAACTGTGTATTCAATGCTATCTTTACATGCATTAAAAGAATCTTCATACGACTGAAAATCTCCAAGTAATTCCATTTCAGTACGCCAAGGCTTGAAGAGTTGCAGAAGTGCTAAATAGTAAAATTCCCTTTTATCTGGAGTATCGCAACTCAGTTTCCTGTGATTAATGAGATTTCCTTTACTATGTCTCACCAAACATCCATCACAACCAATTACACCGTATTTCTCTTCATTTATGTTCTCTGTAATATTTCTTTTAAAGCTGTAGTATTGAAGGACTTCATAGAGACATATGTTTTCAAGATAGGGACTTCTTTTAGGATAGTACGTATCCAACATGTTTGTTTTAACAATATCTGTGCTTTCCGGTTCATTTAATGCTAAATATTCGATTTCTTGTATAGATTTAAGTACTCGATTTCGTGTTGCAGCAAGACCTAGACTAACCCAAATGATTCCTCTTGACTTTGAATATAAGCTTGCAAAGGTCAACCGATCCGAACATTCGTAGGATCCAATCTCTCGATGGGACAGCATCTTCAAACTAAAGCTGTACAATTTGTTACTAAGAGTCTTCCCTTGGGAAATTTCTTCCCACATTTCTTTCAACTCCGTCTTTTCAGATTTTGTTATGTATGACGTTACATACCGAGCAACAGCAATGGAATTATCCGCAACATACTGGATATCCATATTTGCATTCCACATCGACAAAATCACTGGATTATAATCATTAATATACTTTGATTGTTCACTTCTTTTCAAATTGTAAGCATTTTTGGGAGATTTTCTAGTGATAGTATGCCTCACTGCTGACATGAAACTGTTGACTCTTCCTTTGGATATTACTGGACGTGGAAATCCAAAACGACATTTGGTATAAAACGTTTCCTTTGACTTGTATTTCCGTCGACAGTATTTGCCACATCGATGAGTTTGAAACCGTAAAACTTGTTGTCTTAAGGTATTTTCTTCTCTTGTTTTTGGTATAGCACATGTAACATAGTCTTCAATAAAAGATAAAACAGTCTCATCCGAATCAGTTCCAAATTTGGGTGCATCCTTGATCCATAAAAGCATATGTATATGAGGAGCACCTCTAGCTTGATACTCCTTTCTCCAAAAGAAATCAATAACTTCTCCAAGAGGTTGATTGTTTTTATTGCAGATAAAAGACATCATAGCTTGAAACCTATGATTCAAATATCTGCACACATTTACAGGATCCAAGGAACACAGTTCTCCAGGTGTCTTGAATTCAATGTTTTTAATATTTGAATTTGCTTCTCGAAGAAATTCAAGTAAATCGTCCCATGCGTATTCAGCACAGCTTAGCTTAACAAACCACGTAGGAGTTCCTAAGTTCCTTAACATACATTTAAGTTCTCCATGACGACGATACCAATACTCATTAGTACCACGTTGACACGCCATCAAATTAATCAATTGAGATTCTAAATGATCATCTCTCTGAGGTACTTTGTCCATGAGTTCCTTCGCAGAAACATTTTGAAGATGAACTCCTGTTTTTAATATAGGGTTGACTGCATATGAAAGTCCAGACAAGTCACTTTCAAACAAAAGATGAAATCTGTATGGGATACATTGTCGAAATCTTGGATCTTCTGAGTACAATCTTGTTGTCCGATATTCTGATGCAGGAATCTGTACTGGTCGTTCGTCATATCGTCCACCTTTTCCAGTGGGGAACAGCTGTGGAAAACAACAAGCTTCCAAACTTTTTTCCCAAACACTCATGGGAGTCCCCTTCGTTTTCTTCATTTGGAATAATTCAATAGTATTTCCAATCACTTCCTTTGAATGTAAAGGATGTACACTATAATGTTCATACATTTCTTCACTTTTGGAGATGTCCACTTTTTCAATTTGGCCACTTGAAATTTCGCTATCATCTCCTAAAACTATTTCTTCTTCTTCCACATACACATTTTTGTAGTAATCATTGTTTTTTATGAGATATAACGTAGCCTTTTGCACTTTGCTCACATCTACTAATTCTTGCCATATTTTCCGACTCTTCGTAGGAACACCATTAACTAGAATAACTACAGGTTCAGTTTCCTCTTTCTCTACACCAATAGTTTAAATGTTTTTCTTTAAATCTAAAGGTAAATACACAACTCTTCCTTTTAATCCTCTTTGTAAATCTGTGGGAGGCAACTTACCTGTTTTAGGCTCCATACGAACAATAGCCTGAAACGGGTGCACAGATTGAATCAGAATGGACTCATAAGTATTTAAATCTACCAATTCTGGAGGAATACCTACCAACTCTAGGTTATTATGTACAGCTCTAGCTGGCATTTTGTTGTCCTCTAATTTGTTATAACAATATTTACAAATACGTTGATCACTACCCAAATCAAAGCAATCTTCTACCAACAAATAAGTAGCAAATTCCTTCCACTTATCATTGTTTTCTTTTTCACTTTTTAAATACAGATCAACATTCCTAGTTTGATTTTTATAGTGAGTTCGTCGACAACAAACACAACCATAGTTTGGTCTTTCACAACAAATTACCTTAAACTTCGTAATTTCTTCTTCAAACTTCTCAGTACTACTATCTTCCACGTCTTCTTCAACACCTACTTCTATCAATCTCTCACTTTCTATACACTCTTGTTCAGGACCAAAGTACCGAAACTCTATTTCATCACAAACTTTTTTCACATCTGATACTGACCCATGCAAAAGAGCACTGTTTAAGTCACTTAAAATTATTGCAGGACTTTTTACATAGTACAGTCTTCTTACTAACTTCCGCATTTGAGAGTGATGTACTGCTTTCTCAAATGATGAAAAACACTTTGACACACTTTTCTAGAAAGACAAGCCAGAGAATGACCTTGCAAACCAGTATTTTTTCTCACTTTGCAAGGATCTATTCCTTGCAGCATCTTAATCTTTTGTTTAACACTTTTTTTTACTATACTCTCGTAAGAAATTGCGTAAAATATCAATAGACTCCTGTCGTATACTTCAAATACTACTACAAACCCAAGTATACACTGGGGCTTTAGTACGTCTCCCTAGAACTTCATCAGCTATCACTTCTTCTACATTTCTAGGAACCATCTTTTCTTTTTCAATTGCAGAACCATTTTTCATTTCATAAGCACGACCACTGGTATCAACTGCATAAACTAATGTATTGGTTTGAAAATAGCTCTCTTCATTAAAAAAAGGCTCTGAACTTGAAGTATGCTTCCATTCACCCCAAAAAATATCACAAAAGTTAGTTCTGTTAATTAGTCTCTTCTTTTTACTTTTGGCCTTCATAAAATGCATTGGCTTATCTACTGATCGCATTCTGTTAAAACTAAAATAAATCATTTTCTTTTTAATTCAAAAGCCTTTTCAACAATAGTTTCAATCTGTTTTTTCTTTTTATAAAATGCTGATCTTTTTTTATATTTCTTGCCATCTTTTAATAAATTTTGTACTACTCTAGTTTGAAACATTCGTTTCCTTATTTCACAAAATTGATTCATTCTTCTTATAGCATAGATTGTTTTTTCAGAACGTGATTTGCCATTAATGTGTCCTTTTTTCATTTCATTCTTCTTTGTTCTTGAGATATTCTTTCTATTTTCTACATTGTCAAAACCCTTTCTAGTCCTTGAAAGTCTTTTAATAAATTATTTTGTTCTCTTACCGCAAGACATTTCTTCTTTTTTCCCACATGTTGTAGTTCATCTAATTCTTGCTGTTGTCTTTTCTTTAAATAGTATTGTTTCTTTTCTTCTTTTCTCTTTTGTGTTTTTTTGGTCATGGTAAGTCTTTCTTAATGATGATGAAGAATATCTGAAAAAAATGTAAAATAAATTTAATATTATTAATATAACTATATAGAATATACTATTCTATTACTAAAGAAACACGTTCTACATAAAAATCAATTAAATGCTTTCTTTTGAAATCACATGGGATTTCCTGCAATACATGGGTACTTCCTGGATAATTGGAGGAGTGAATGAGTAGTGTTTAGGTGTTTAGAGGATTACATGGATAGTGCACAGTGGATTATAGCACTGTGGGCCCGATTCTGATGCGGGTTGGAAAAGCTTCCAGACCGATGGCCTGATTCTGATGCGGTTAGGAAAGCCTCCTAACGGCATTTGCTACTTCCAAATCTGATCGGGAACGTGTCTTCCCAACCGAGGGCCCAATTCTGATGCGGTTAGGAACAAATGTTCCCATTGAAGTCAATGGGAGTTCAACCAAATCGTATCTGGAAACATCCGGATGCATCCTACTCTGCCGGTTGGACTTTCCCGATCCGAGTGGGTCGGAAACCATTTCCCAACCGATTCGGTCGGGAAGCTTTTCCAACCCGCATCAGAATTGGGCCCTGTATGTGTTAGTGCCTGGGTCATTGCATGAGTGCATGGGTAGTGACTGGATGATTAGAGTGCTGCAAGGAGAGTGCATGGTGAATTTATAAGTGTTTGGGTTTTGGCGGAGTGATTGGATAAGTACATGGTTCTGGCTGGGTGATTGGAGAAGTGCATGGGTAGTGACAGGGCGATGGCTGGACTGCATGGGTAGTGCTCATGGGATTGTAGCAGTGCAAGAGTTAGTGCCTGGGTCATTGCATGAGTGCGTGGGTAGTGACAGGATGATAAGAGTGCTGCAAGGAGTGTGTATGGTGAATTTATAATTGCTTGGGTTTTGGCGGAGTGATTGGATAAGTACATGGGTACTGACTGGATGATGAGAGTACTGCAAGGAGAGAGCATGGTGAATTTATAAGTGCTTGGGTTTCGGCGGAGTGATTGGATAAGTACATGGTGCTGACTGGGTGATTGGAGGAGTGCATAGGCAGTGACAGGGAGATGGCTGGACTGCATGGGTAGTGCTGAGGGGATTATAGCAGTGCATGTGTTAGTGCCTGGGTCATTGCATGAGTACATGGGTACTGACTGGATGATTAGAGTACTGCAAGGAGAGTGCATGGTGAATTTATAAGTGCTTGGGTTTTGGCAGAGTGATTGGATAAGTACATGGTGCTGGCTGGGTGATTGGAGGAGTGCATGGGTAGTGACCAGGAGATGGCTGGACTGCATGAGTATTGCTCAGGGGATTGTAGCAGTGCATGTGTTAGTGCCTGGGTCATTGCATGAGTACATGGGTAGTGACTGGATGATTAGAGTGCTGCAAGGACAGTGCATGGTGATTTTATAACTGCTTGGGTTTTGGCAGAGTGATTGGATAAGTACATGATGCTGGATGGGTGATTGGAGGAGTGCATGGGTAGTGACAGAGGAATTTCTGGAGTGCATGGGTACTACCTGGGTAATTGGAGGAGTGAATCAGTAGTGTGTAGGTGGTTAGAGGTCTGCATGGGTAGTGCACAGGGGATTGTAGCAGTGCATGTGTTAGTGCCTGGGTCATTGCATGAGTACATGGGTACTGACTGGATGATTAGAGTACTTCAAGTAGAGTGCATGGTGAATTTATAAGTGCTTGGGTTCTGGCAGAGTTATTGGATAAGTACATGGTGCTGGCTGGGTGATTAGAGGACTGCATGGGCAGTGCACAGGTGATTGTACCACTGCATGTGTTAGTGCCTGGGTCATTGCATGAGTACATGGGTAGTGACTAGATGATTAGAGTACTGCAAGGAGAGAGCATGGTGAATTTATAAGTGCTTGAATTTTGGCAGAGTGATTGGATAAGTACATGATGGTGACTGGGTGATTGGAGGAGTGCATAGGCAGTGACAGGGAGATGGCTGGACTGCATGGGTAGTGCTCAGGGAATTGTAGCAGTGCATGTGTTAGTGCCTGGGTCATTGCATGAGTACATGGGTACTGACTGGATGATTAGAGTACTGCAAGGAGAGTGCATTTTGAATTTATAAGTGCTTGGGTTTTGGCAAAGTGATTGGATAAGTACATGGTGCTGGCTGGGTGATTGGAGGAGTGCATAGGCAGTGACAGGCAGATGGATGGACTGATTGGGTAGTGCTCAGGGGATTGTAGCAGTGGATGAGTTAGTGCCTGGGTCATTGCATGAGTACATGGGTAGTGACTGGATAATTAGAGTACTGCAAGGAGAGTGCATGGTGAATTTATAAGTGCTTGAGTTTTGGTGGAGTGATTGGATAAGTACATGCTGCTGGCTGGGTGATTGGAGGAGTGCATGGGTACTGACAGGGCGATGGCTGGACTGCATGGGTAGTGCACAGGGGGTTGTAGCAGTGCATGAGTTAGTGCCTGGGTCATTGCATGAGTACATGAGTAGTGACTGGATGATTAGAGTGCTACAAGGAGAGTGCATGGTGATTTTATAAGTGCTTGGGTTTTGGCGGAGTGATTGGATAAGTACATGATGCTGGATGGGTGATTGGAGGAGTGCATGCATAGTGACAGGGGGAGTGCTGGAGTGCATGGGTACTACCTGGGTAAATGCAGGAGTGAATCAGTACTGTGTAGGAGGTTACAGGTCTGCATGGGTAGTGCACAGGGGATTGCAGCAGTGCATGTGTTAGTGCCTGGGTCATTGCATAAGTACATGGGTACTGACTGGATGATGAGAGTACTGCAAGGAGAGTGCATGGAGAATTTATAAGTGCTTGGCTTTTGGCAGAGTGATTGTATAAGTACATGGTGCTGGTTGGGTGATTGGAAGAGTGCATGGGTAGTGACAGGGCGATGGCTGGACTGCATGGGTACTGCTCAGGGGATTGTAGCAGTGCATGAGTTAGTGCCTGGGTCATTGCATGAGTACATGGATAGTGACTGGATGATTAGAGTACTGCAAGGAGAGTGCATGGTGAATTTATAAGTGCTTGGGTTTTGGCGGAGTGATTGGATAAGTACATGGTGCTGGCTGGGTGAATGGAGGAGTGCATGGGTAGTGACAGGGCGATGGCTGGACTGCATGGGTAGTCCACAGGGGATTGTAGCAGTGCATGTGTTAGTGCCTGGGTCATTCCATGAGTACATGGGTACTGACTGGATGATTAGAGTACTGCAAGGAGAGTGCATGGTGAATTTATAAGTGCTTGGGTTTTGGCGGAGTGATTGGATAAGTACATGATCCTGGATGGGTGATTGGAGGAGTGCATGGGTAGTGACAGGGGGATTGCTGGAATGAATGGGTACTACCTGGGTAATTGGAGGAGTGAATCAGTAGTGTGTAGGTGGTTAGAGATCTGCATGGGTAGTGCACAGGGGATTGTAGCAGTGCATGTGTTAGTGCCTCGGTCATTGCATGAGTACATGGGTACTGACTGGATGATTAGAGTACTGCAAGGAGAGAGCATGGTGAATTTATAAGTGCTTGGATTTTGGCAGAGTGATTGGATAAGTACATGGTGGTGACTGGGTGATTGGAGGAGTGCATAGGCAGTGACAGAGAGATGGCTGGACTGCATGGGTAGTGCTCAGGGGATTGTAGCAGTGCATGTGTTAGTGTCTGGGTCATTGCATGAGTACATGGGTACTGACTGGATGATTAGAGTACTGCAAGGAGAGTGCATAGTGAATTTATAAGTGCTTGGGTTTTGGCGGAGTGATTGGATAAGTACATGATGCTGGCTGGGTGATTGGAGGAGTGCACAGGCAGTAACAGGGAGATGGCTGGACTGCATGGGTAGTGCTCAGGGGATTGTAGCAGTGCATGAGTTTGTGCCTGGGTCATTGCATGTGTACATGGGTAGTGACTGGATAATTAGAGTACTGCAAGGAGAGTGCATGGTGAATTTATAAGTGCTTGGGTTTTGGTGGAGTGATTGGATAAGTACATGCTGCTGGCTGGGTGATTGGAGGAGTGCATGGGTACTGACAAGGCAATGGCTGGACTGCATGGGTAGTGCACAGGGGATTGTAGCAGTGCATGAGTTAGTGCCTGGGTCATTGCATGAGTACATGAGTAGTGACTGGATGAATAGAGTGCTACAAGGAGAGTGCATGGTGATTTTATAAGTGCTTGGGTTTTGGCAGAGTGATTAGATAAGTACATGATGCTGGATGGGTGATTAGAGGGGTGCATGGGTAGTGGCAGTGGGATTGCTGGAGTGCATGGGTACTTCCTGGGTAATTGCAGGAGTGAATCATTACTGTGTAGGTGGTTAGAGGTCTGCATGGGTAGTGCACAGGGGATTGTAGCACTGTATGTGTTAGTGCCTGGGTCATTGCATAAGTACATGGGTACTGACTGGATGATGAGAGAACTGCAAGGAGAGTGCATGGTGAATTTATAAGTGCTTGGGTTTTGGCGGAGTGATTAGATACGTACATGGTGCTGGCTGGGTCATTGGAAGACTGCATGGGCAGTGCACAGGTGATTGTACCAATGCATGTGTTAGTGCCTGGGTCATTGCATGAGTACATGGGTAGTGACTGGATGATTAGAGTACTGCAAGGAGAGTGCATGGTGAATTTATAAGTGCTTGGCTTTTGGCAGAGTGATTGGATAAGTACATGGTGCTGGCTGGGTGATTGGAAGGGTGAATGGGTAGTGACAGGGCAATGGCTG
Organism: Calotriton arnoldi; assembly: GCA_963921515.1. Classification (NCBI taxonomy): domain Eukaryota; kingdom Metazoa; phylum Chordata; class Amphibia; order Caudata; family Salamandridae; genus Calotriton; species Calotriton arnoldi. Next base: position 1,134,042 of record CAWUFW010006083.1, read on the forward strand.
GACTGCATGGTTAGTGCTCAGGGGATTGTAGCAGTGCATGAGTTAGTGCCTGGGTCATTGCATGAGTACATGGATAGTGACTGGATGATGAGAGTACTGCAAGGAGAGTGCATGGTGAATTTATAAGTGCTTGGCTTTTGACAGAGTGATTGGATAAGTACATGGTGGTGGCTGGGTGATTGGAGGAGTGCATGAGTAGTGACAGGGCGATGGCTGGACTGCATTGGTAGTGCTCAGGGGATTGTAGCAGTGCATGAGTTAGTGCCTGGGTCATTGCATGAGTGCATGGGTAATGCTTGGATACTAACTGGGTGATTCCAGAGTATGGAATCAGTCAATCATTACTCATGTAGTTTTAAAATCACATATTCACTACCTTTGCACTCCTGTAATCGGTCAGGCACCTCTCAATAGTTCACTAAGCATACATACAACTGTATAAATTGAATCTGAACACATAGATGAGTCATTACATACTATCTAGTTGAGTAGATAAGTACAACATGCCTGCAAGGGTAATATATGGTGGTTTACTTTTGAGCTACATCTTGACCATTCAATCTACAAATATTCGACATCATTAAACTATACCTCTCAACAGACTTAAGAAAGAAGGCTAATTAACAACACCTTTTATGAGAATTTTTAAAACCACACTTTTATTGTACATCTTCACCTTTGTATCTAAAATTATGTGGCATCATTTAACTATACATTTGCTCAGACTACAAAAAGAAGCCTAATTAACAGCACCTTATTTCACCATTTTATAAAATATATTGTATCATTTAACTTTACCTTTTGCACAAACTAATAAAAGAAACCTAATTATTAACACCTTATATGATCATCTTTCAAACAGCACAGTTGTGCTGCATCTTTACCAAAGTATCTATAATTATGCAGTATCATTCAACTATACCTTTGTAGAGAGAACAAAAAATGAAGCCTAATAAACTACACCTTATATGAACGTCTTTCAAACTACACATTTGTACTGCATCTTCAACCAACTATCTAAAAATATGCGGCATCATTCAACTATACCTTTGTACAGACTTAAAAAACAAGCTTAATTAATAACATCAGTAATCATCTTAAAAATACACATATTACTGTACAGACTCTTTTTAAACAACATTTAAGTACAATAAAACAAAATCCAATATACATCTCTATATTTAATAATTTATTTCAAACAACACATTATTAGAATAATGTCAATTTTTTTAAAATAAACCTCACAAATTTATAACTCACCTTGCAAATAAATTTGTTGAATGAAAAATCTCACAAAATCTGACAGGATTTTCTTTTACACACAATCAATATAATGCACCAGACTCAGCAAGGTAATACCAGTAATGGCAAGGTTACCCTCTCTTTCTCCATACAAATACACATAAGCAACAAATAACATTGCTTCCCAGAGTTTTTCAAATTGTAAAACACATTTCCATTGGTTACAGATAATAACCCTTATTAACTGACTTCTTCACCCATTCTGCTTAATGCCAGTTTCCATAGCAACAGGTCATGGAACATTCAACTTAACTGACAGGTCACAAGTTCACCATATTTTCAAGTTCACCACACAATGTTGCAAATGGAAACAGCAGGTGTGGTTGGCTTTGCAAAACATGACCTTATCCTTTCTACTGTACCTTTCAAACATTTTTTACTAACCAATAAGAAACTTGCTTTTTAAACAAAGTAAAATGCACCCTATTTTTGAATGTACAATGTTCTTAAACAGCCAATCAAATCTCTACTTTCTTAAAAACAGCATCTTCTCCACCATTTTAGATATCTCTCATTCTACCAACTGACTACCTCAGCTACAGACATATTTTGATTACCTACAGACACCCCTTCAAGATGCTTTCTGTGTGGATTGTTGGGCACAGCTATGTATTCTGGTGACAAAGGTATGCTAAACACAGAGGTATTGACAAAGACCTAGCATTGCAAAATGTAGACATTAAATGGATTGGACAGAGAGGATTAAAGTGGCACCAATTGATGCCTTTGGTTAAAACCATTTTGCATCTCCAAGCTCCTGACCTCATGATTGTGCACTGTGGTGGCAATGACCCAGGCACATTGACTGGGGTAGGTCTGGAATTGCTAATGAAGGACACCTTTGCAGAATTGATGTTGCTTTTCCCCCAAACTGTCTTTGTATACTCTAACATATGCCAAAGACAGAAATGGAAGTGGTCCAATCAATTTTGTCCTCAGATTGAGAAAGCTAGAAAAAATGTCAATAAAGCTGTTTCTGCTTATCTCAGAGACCATAGGATGGGCTCCATCTAAAACAACAATCTATGTTTCCATATGGATGGCATCTACAGAAGTGATGGAGTACACTTCACTGATCAAGGGAACAAAGTGTTTCTCAACAACCTGAAGCTCTGCATCCGCACTTACATGTAACTACAACAATCTCCCAATGAAAACAAGGGCTCTTTTTAGAGCCACCCAATAACTCAACATATAACCTAGGTTTATATAAAAAAATCTTAATTATTTTTGCTTGGGGTCGCGCACCCTGCGCGACTAAACGAGCCGCGCACCCATTGCGTTCACACCAGGGGGCCGCGCTGAGAGCCGCGTACCCATCGCGTTCACACCAGGGGGCCGTGCTGAGAGCCCCGCACCCATCGCGTTCACACCAGGGAGCCGCGCTGAGAGCCGCGCACCCATCGCGTTCACACCAGGGGGCCGCGCTGAGAGCCGCGCACCCATCGCGTTCACACCAGGGAGCCGCGCTGAGAGCCGCGCACCCATCGTGTTCACACCAGGGGGCCGTGCTGAGAGCCGCGCACCCATAGCGTTCACACCAGGAGCCGGGCTAGGGTCGCGACTCCAAACTTTGGGGTTTAAACGGGACTTAAAAGCTCGGTGTAGATGATGTGGACTACAATAACCATGATGCCACGGTGACTCCCATTGGGGCGGGGCTTGTATATTTTAATAATTCTACGTCCCAAACTGTTTTTGCCTGGTCCTGAGCACATTCATGCAGTATTTCGCATTTGGCTTTCTATCGAGAAGCAGGTGAGGAATGCTGTGCCTGCTGCCACCTGAGGCATGTGTGCGTTTTCCCCTTTGGGTGTGATGGCTTCAGTGGGGCAACCTTGGTGTTTTGATATATATATATATATTATCTACTGGCGGTCGCCAGTAGATAGTTATAGTTAGGACCTATTATCCATAGGAAATCCGCGACATTCTATTTGAAATAACTCTTGCGCCGGTTGACGAATCTTCGCAAAGCTTCCAACTTGTTGGGGCGCTCCACTCCGCTCCTACCCTGAAAGTCTCGGGTTGATTCGTCAAGCGGGAGCCGAGAAAAAGGGGGTCCCAAAACGCGTTTCCCCATTCATTTTTCCATAGGAACCTTTAGTCGCAGCTACAGCCCGAACTGCTGAACGGAATTACACCAAATTTGGCAAAGAGGTAGCCCTTGGTTCAGTGTCGTGCCTTTTGCTTAAATGGTGTAAATCCGTTCAGTAGTTCCTGAGAAAATCAAAAGTAAAGTCACATATATATCTATGGGCGAGTAGGGTCCGCGTATCCTGAGCGCACCCTGCGCGCCCGTCCCGATCACGAGCTGCATGCTAATTGGCTGTCAAGTGGCTGTCAACACTCCAAATCAGGAAGTGTTGGCAGCCATTTTGTCCCTCGGTAGAACCGAGGACAGAAACAAGTGCGCAAAGCGCAAAAGGGGGCAGGGTAGAAACACCCTGACCCCTAGGTCTGCTCAGGGGTCCCACAAGGACCCCTGGGCAGAAAAAAGCATTTTTTTGTTTTTTTAAACGGCGGGATGCGCTTAGGGTGCGCGGATCCCGCCGATTAAAAAAAAAAGCACAAGAAACAAGTGCGCAAAACGCACAAAGGGGGCAGGGTAGAAACACCCTGACCCCTAGGTCTGCTCAGGGGGTCCCACAAGGACCCCTGGGCAGAAAAAGCATTTATTTTTTCCAAATTCGGCGGGATGCGCTTAGGGTGCGCGAATCCCACTGATAAAAAAAAAAAACCCAAGAAACAAGTGCGCAAAACGCACAAAGGGGGCAGGGTAGAAACACCCTGACCCTCTAGGTCTGCTCAGGGGTCCCACAAGGACCCCTGGGCAGAAAAAAGCAAAAAAAAAAAAAAAAAAGACCGGCATCGTGCCGAGGCCCCGCCCCTCCCTGCAGCAGTCTGCAAACGCGCCCCTGGCGCGTTTTAAGAAGGGAAGTAATTCCCTTGAATACTGGGGGTCCCTGGGGGCCAACTAGCCCACCAGGAACCTCCGGTATGCACCAGGGGCTGCGTTGCAGAGAGGTGTACAGAGGCCACGCCCCTTTTACACCTCTCTGCAACGCAGCTCTGTGGCGCTTTTGGAGGTACATGGTGGGCTAGTTGGACTCCAGGGACCCTCAGTATTCAAGGGGACTTAATCCCCCAACTTAAAACGCGCCACGGGGCACGTTTGCACAGTGGTGAAGGGAGGGGGCGGGGCTTCAGGTGACATGTGTGCAAACAGGCCCCGTGGCGCATTTTAAGATGGGGAATGAAATCCCCTTCAATCCTGAGGGTCCCTGGGGCGAACTAGCCCACCAGGTACGTCCAGAAAGCGCCACAGAGCTGCGTTGCAGAGAGGTGCAAAAAGGGGCGTGGCCTCTGAACACCTCTTTGCAACGCAGCTCCCTGGCGCATACTGGAGGTACAGGGTGGGCTAGTTGGACCCCAGGGACCCTCATGATTCAAGGGGACTTAATCCCCCAACTTAAAACGCGCCACGGGGCGCGTTTGCACAGATGTCACCTCAGGCCCGCCCCTCCCTTCACCATTGTGCAAATATTCCTCTAAAATCAGCCGAACTACGAATTCCGATTTACTCACCTGTTATCAGGAGAGACCTCAGTGCTGCATCTTTCAGCCCAGTACTGATCCTGAAAAGTAATTTTAACCGTACTTACCAGTAACTTGAATTTCCTTCCATAGGATATCATTGACTGGTTTCACTTGGAAATTCTTCTAACTGTGGAGTTTTGGAACTTTATAATATTCCTCTAAAATCAGCCGAAATACGAATTCCGATTTACTCACCTGTTATCAGGAGAGACCTCAGTGCTGCATCTTTCAGCCCAGTACTGATCCTGAAAAGTAATTTTAACCGTACTTACCAGTAACTTGAATTTCCTTCCATAGGATATCATTGCCTGCTTTTTGCTGAAAAAGTTTCTAAGTGTCGATTTTTGAAACATACAAATATTCCTCTAAAATCAGCCAAAATACGAATTCCGATTTACTCACCTGTTATCAGGAGAGACCTCAGTGCTGCATCTTTCAGCCCAGTACTGATCCTGAAAAGTAATTTTAACCGTACTTACCAGTAACTTATATTTCCTTCCGTAGGAATCCATTGTCTGGTTTTCAGCAGAAAAGTTTCAAAGTGTTGATTTTCACAAACTACAAATATTCCTTAAAAATCGCCTGTATGACTTAAACGCATTCTTTCAACTGTTTACAGGAGATGCACCAGTGCTGGATCCAGGATCCACCACTGAGTAAGAAAAAGTAACGATAACACTACTTACCTGCTAAGTGAATTTCCTCCCATAGGATTACATCGGTGATTCTATGTGAAAAAGTTTCTAAGTGTCAACTTTTAAAATACAATAATATTCCTTAAAAATCACTACTGTTACCAAAACGCTTTTACTCAACTGTTTACAGGAGATGTCCCAGGACTGAATCTAGGATCCAGTCCTGTGGTTAGAAAAGTAATCCATAAAGTAACTAATTGCATTTAGCTAGAAATTCACATTGAGCTCAATGTTGCATTGTGTTTGAAATTGTGTTGCCCATTGCAACAACTGTAACTACTGTACTTAAAAGTCTATTGCCTATTTGCAAAGTATTTAAACTAAAGTAATTCATTCTGAGAAAGTATATTTTGTAATGTAATGTATAATGTAATTACAATGTAATTTAAAAAATAAAATATCTAAAAATAAATAGTTTAAAAAAATGTAGTAAATCAGTATAAAAAAAAATATATAACAATTAATACATTTAAAAATTGTCATTTACAAAACCTTTGAAATTCACTGAAAAAAACTATAGGTTTCAGACATGTTATAGTTAGGAATTAGCATTTAAAAAACCTTTGAAATTCACTGAAAAAACCATAGGTTTCAGGCTTGTTATAGTTAGGAATTAGCATTTTAAAAACCTTTGAAATTCACTGAAAAAACCATAGGTTTCAGGCCTGTTATAGTTAGGGTTTAGCATTTAAAAAACCTTTGAAATTCACTGAAAAAAACATAGGTTTTAGGGAAAGTTATAGTTAGTTGGACATTGCACTCGTACAAAACCCGTGAAATTCCCCCGTTATAGTTAGTTCAGCTAACTATAACTCGCGCCCCGCAATGCACTGCTGATGACGTCACATATTACATCACTCATGACATGGTCAGTGACATCACTGATGACATCACTGATGACATCTTAAATGACATCACTGATGGCATCATCCATGTGAGAATTTAATGCATCTTCTCACACCCTAATATAACTTTTGATACACCCACTCTAAATTACAGACTGCCGTTCTCAAAACCATACACACTCCAATACCAATAAGTACATACCCACTCACTGATTCTTAGGTCTACACACACACATCTACTCACTCACCCGTACAGTCACTCATACTTACAGTCACTCAGTACAGGACTATCATATGCACTCATACACCTATATAAACACTCACACAACGCAACTCATCCATAGAGGTACTCACACACCTAGTCAGTCATGCTAATAATTAATCACACTCCCATTTACTCACCTATACAGTTATACACACCAGCTCACTTACTCATAAAAATACTAGCACATTCTTACGCTCCTATGCAATCACTGATGCAAGCACACACTCATCCATATAGCCACTCTCACAATCACACACTCTCACTTATAGCCATTTATATACTCCAACACACATATATACTGCCTTTCACATATGTAGTTACTCACACATGTACCACTGAGATATACATTCAATCACTAACACACCCATACATACACTCACCCACCCATACAGTCCATCACAGACGCACTCTTGAAACCATGCACCCAGTGAATCACCCACTCACACATCTATGCACAGAGTCACACACACCCCACCCACACAAACACTGAGGCACCCATACAGATACTCAGAGAACCAATCCATAACCCATTTAGACACTCATTTAGCTAGTCAGAAACCCATGCAGCTGCTTACACAACAACAGACAGACGGATACAGACATTCACACAGTTTAGTCACTCACCCATGCATCCAGTAAGATACGTTTAATCACTCACTTATAGACTCAGTCACGCACCTACTAAATCATCCATTCAGACGCTTATACACCCACTCATTCTTCAATATGCCTTTCCCTATATATATTAAACATATTTAAACTTTACACAAACACACAGTCACTGGATGATGTCATCAGTGATGTCATCAGTGATGTCATTTGAGATGTCATCAGTGATGTCATCAGTGATGTCACTGACCATGTCATGAGTGATGTAATATGTGACGTCATCAGCAGTGCATTGCGGGGCGCGAGTTATAGTTAGCTGAACTAACTATAACGGGGAATTTCACGGGTTTCGTACGAGTGCAATGTCCAACTAACTATAACTTTCCCTAAAACCTATGGTTTTTTCAGTGAATTTCAAAGGTTTTTTAAATGCTAAACCCTAACTGTAACAGGCCTGAAACCTATGGTTTTTTCAGTGAATATATATATATATATAAATACTGTTCATATTCAGCGATATAGCATACAGATTCAATTTTCAAGGAAACAAGGGTCATCCATCTTGTCATATCATGCTCCATGTTTTTGTACACATCAAACTTTTCACAAGCGCACTTGTAACACATTACTTCCAGACTATTTACTTATTTGTACCATAAGCAAAATGAGATTACAATATTTATCTTCAGTGCCTGACACTAGACCCCAGTGTACTCACCAAATTATATTGAGCAGATATATATCTTGTCTGTTGAAATGCTAGTATCATTCTGATTTAGCCCTATTTTTATACTTTTGTGACATTTCCAAATATCTCTGAAGAATTTTTTTTTCTAAATGAAATAGAAACAATGAAAAAGTCAAACAAGTAAAAAGATAGAAAACTGAAAATCACTGTCAAACCCTGTATACATTTTTTTGTCATGTGTATTCTCCAATAGAAACAGTCCAGTCTGAACTGCCAAGTCATGTCCTATCTGGACTGGAACACAAATAACCCAAGACCAGTTTAAGTCAGGGCCTCAGCGCCTTGGCACATTATTTCCCATGGGGTGGGGGTATTCATAGGTCACCCTCCCTGGCTTTAGGATGCACTCAGGAGCCTCAACCTCCCTGGGCTCTGGTGCAATGATAGTGAGTCCCAGGGTACACATCCTCCAGGATCACAAGGAACTGCAGGGTCGGGTGTGTTGCCTGCCTCCCATCCCCTGTGCCAATGTCTGGGGTGATGGGCCACACCAGCCTCCTCTTGCCCCGTCCATGTCCTCATGGGAAGAGGACGAGACTGCTCCAGCTCACGGCTAGGGCAGAAGAGAAACTGCTCACATTGGGTGGGAGCAGAATACAGAAGATGCCAGCTCCTGCTCAGTGCGGAGAGCCAGCTGGGTTTACAGAGGGTTTGGGGATCTCCTGCAGCATCCAACTGTCCCCCTCCAAGCTTGCGGGTGTCCCAGGCGGGACAGGAACACCCCTGTAATAGTACGTTTCTCACACTGGGAACCAAAATGGCAAAGCTGCTCATTCAATATTCAAGATTTGGGCCTGGAGCGCCCCACAATGCCCCACACAGAGTTGAAAATTAACCTCTTTTCTTCGTGGTGCTCAAAAGAGGGACAGGGGCACTGCCAGCACATTTTTCGAGTGTTATAGGGGGCTGCATGGAGTGCAGCCACCCGCAGATGTTTTTATATTGAAATACAACTTTAAGCCTTCGGGGGCAGAAAAGTATGACCACAGGAGAGGTTTTCTTTCTGTCAAGCTCCCACAGAGCTGGAGATATTTGTTGTTTGGCTCTGGAATGTGGGGGGCCCTTGAGGATGGCTATGTGACTGCAGTGGTAGTCTAAACAATATTAAAGAAAGACACTAACATGTGCTTTGATTTGAAAATGCTTTACTGACATCATTGATATTGACAATGAAATTGTATTGTATTGTATTTGGTTTTACATAGCACCAGAATCGACTCCTAGGAGTATCTCTGCGCTTTGGACGCGGAACAGATTCAAATACAGTACTGTCGAACTTAAAAGCAAAACAGAGGGGTTTTAAGTAACTTTCTAAAATGAAGATGGTTCAAACATTCTCTTAAATGTAGGGGGAGTTCATTCCAGTATTTCGGACCAAGATGAGAGAGAGCTCTTCCTCCTAATCTTGCTCTCCTGATTCGGGGGACCTTCAGCAGATGTTTAGTACTAGAACGTAGGGATCTTGGAGGATGATAAAGAGTGAACTTTTCTGATAAATAGCTGGGGCCGAGATTAAACAATGCCTTATGGATAGTACAACAGACTTTGAATTTTATCCGTTGACGTATGGGTAACCAGTGAAGTTTTAAAAGAAGAGGGCGGGAGGCTGATCTGGGAGGCATGTTCAGAACCAGTCGTGCCGTCGTATTCTGAACCACCTGAAGTTTTTTAATAGAAGTTTCATTGGCAGAGAGTAGTAGACCATTACAATAGTCTAGGCGACTTAGTATGAGTGCCTGGGTCAGAGTCCTTCGAACAGAGTCTGGGAGCAAAGGAAAGACTCGTCCGAGTAAGCCCAAAGTATGGAAACATGTGCCTACGGTCTGGCCAATATGTTCCTTAAATGTAAGGGCACGATCTAAACGGACTCCTAAGTTCTTAACAGAAGTTTTAGGAATGGGAGGTTTTCCAAGATTAATAGGCCACCAACTTGGTGACCATAATAAGGGAGCCTCTCCAAAAAGTAATAGCTCAGTTTTCCCAACATTACATTGGAGAAAATTATTTTTCATCCATTGGGAAATAGCACTCATACCCAAGGAAAAGGTCTCTTGAACAGTGGGAGTAAATTCATCGAAAGGAAAGAGTAACTGCGTATCGTCGGCATATGATATACCCATATTTTCTTAGGACATTGGCCAAGGGAGCCACATAGATGTTAAATAAAGTAGGACTCAAACAAGAGCCCTGTGGGACTCCCTTGGACAGTTCCATGGGTGCCGACCGATAAGAGCCTAGGTTAACAGTCTGAGATCTACCAGATAGAAAACTTGACATCCACTGAAAGGCGGAGTCTCTTAGTCCCATTTCTCTCAACCTTCTGAGCAAAATTTGATGGGAAACCATGTCGAACGCGGCAGATAGGTCCAATAGCACCAGAATCATAGAATGGCCCTTGTCTAGAGTCATTCTGATGTTGTTCGTGACTACTAGCAGGGCTGATTCGGTGCTATATTTGGGCCTAAAACCTGACTGAGAAGAGTCTAGGCAGCCCGAAAGTTCGACATGGTTTGAGAGATGTTTGTTGACATGTCTCTCTATTAGTTTACTCAGAAATGGTAAGAGCGAAATGGGACGAAGATTGGTCAGATCAGTCAGAGGGACCTTAATGTTTTTGCGAATCGGCATTATCTGCGCAGCTTTCCATTCCGGTGGAACAAAACTTTCCTTTATTGACAAATTAAGAAGGTGTTCAATCAATGGAGATAATTGAGGGATTAAGGTACTGGTTACTCTCGCAGGAATCAAATCGCAGGGCGAACCAGACTTCACTTGATGCATTAAAGCCTCTACATCTGCTATAGTTAGTGGGGGAAAATTCTCAAGCAGCATAGGGGGTAATTCTGATATTTCTGTGGGCATAGGCATCTGGTATGGATTTCCTGAAGAAACAATTTTTTCATAAATTAATTCTATTTTTTGTGAAAAATGTGAAGCAATATCATTGCATAATGTTTGCGAAGGTGCTTCAACATTCTCACAAGCCTTAGGTTTTACAAAAGACTGAAGAATATTGTATAGGACTTTTGGAGCATTACCAGCCAGTGTGAGTTGAGTGGAAATGTGGGTTTTCCGTGCAATCTTAATGCTACTATGGTAGCTTGACAAAAAAGTTAGAAACTGAATTTTATCACTTTCCTTATGGGTAATACGCCATTTCCTCTCATATTTTCTACACAGTTTTTTTTTTGTATGTAACTGGGGAGAAAACCAGGCGGCTTGAGGGCGTTTAGAGTAGGTGGAAAGACGTTTCAGGGGTGCAAGGTGATCAATAGTCCGAGTTAATGCCAGATTATAATTGGTTAAGGCCTCTACTAAATTATCTGAGGGTTTATTTCGTGGTACTTCCAGAGAAGCTTGAAAATTTTCTGGAGAGACCTTTTGCCATTGCCTACGAATCATAAAATTATCCGAATGTTGGCCCCTATATTCTTCTTTATGGCTCTTAATAGAAAATTCAATTAAAGCATGGTCGGTCCATGTTAGTTGTACTGGTGGCTCACACCATACATTAGAGGAGTTAGACAAAACAATGTCTAACATATGGCCAGCCGTATGGGTGGGGCCTTCATTCTGTTTATATAAGCCTAGGAGTGCAAGGTCATTCAGAAAAGCTAATGACTCCACATTGGTGGGACATTCGCTATGAAGGTTAAAATCACCTAGTAAAAGAAAATTATTGCTAGCAAGTACATGGGGGGCTATTAGTTCAGTAAGTAAAAGTGGAAAATCTGCTAAGGGACCTGGCGGGCGATAGACTAAGGCCCCCTTCCAACTGACTTGGGTTAACAGATCAATTCGAAAAATGAGGACCTCCATCTTTATACTACAATACTCATCTAAAACAGAAACCTTGATGTTATCTTTATGAGCAATAGCAATTCCTCCCCCTATCTTAGTTGATCTGTCCATCCTAATAAGCTTATAGCCTTCTGGTATTGCAAGGGCAACAGAGGGTGTGGAATGGGGCTTTAACCAGGTTTCAGTTAAAAACCCAAGCTCAGGTTGTATAGAAGAAAGTAGGTCCCAGATTTCAATAGAATGTCTAGGCAAAGAGCGGACATTACATAACATGTTTTTCCATGTCCTCTGGCATTCATTTATATGATGCGTAACACATGAAAAGGGGGCCGGCTTTGTGCAGAGAAGAGTTTTATTCAATAGAGAATAATCTGACATTACACAAGTCAGCCCTATTTCGTCAGCATTACTCTGATACTGACATTGTCTGCACGCAAAAGGACCCTCAACTAGTGGCAAGAAATCATGTTGACAATGAAATATCTTGTTGATTCTGAGATCAAGCAGCTCTTGTCTAGTGTAATGTTTAGACTTACTTGTAGTGCCCAGGTCTAAGATGACTTGACCAAGAATACTGGCTTCTGGCGCTATCTTGGCGCGGACGGGCGCAGACGGGCTTGCCTTTGCCGCGCCGCCGGCGCACCCGCTGCGCGCATCCGCTGCGCATCGCTTGTGACATCCGGTTTATATAGGGGTGGTTGGAGCACTAGAGCGCCAACCTCCTCAGATCGAAAGAGAGTTAAAATAAGCAAAATACACAGATTAAAAAGAACCTCCCTCCACAACAAACGAGCAACGCTCGCGGTGGACCGGGGAGTCAGAGTACAGGTCAGAAGGGATGAGCAACAGTAGTATTTTAAAAAAGCAGTTTAAATGACACAGAAAACAGAAATGTTTAAAATGAAGCATTAAACTCAGCAGCTACCGTTTTCAAGTGATCACGCGTCCGCTGCGCATCGCTTGTGACATCCGGTTTATATAGGGGTGGTTGGAGCACTAGAGCGCCAACCTCCTCAGATCGAAAGAGAGTTAAAATAAGCAAAATACACAGATTAAAAAGAACCTCCCTCCACAACAAACGAGCAACGCTCGCGGTGGACCGGGGAGTCAGAGTACAGGTCAGAAGGGATGAGCAACAGTAGTATTTTAAAAAAGCCATGATATACCATGATATCAAATGCTATTGATTATTAATGTGCTTGTTGCTTTCAACGGTGGTGGAATATTGAAACATGACATGTGACTGCTTTTACTAATGTTGTAACACCCTGACAAGCCAGTAGGCCTGCTTTATTTATAACGACACCCCTTATATTGTGATGTTGCATCTGGCATAGATAAGTGTGACTTTACCGTTCAGGACCCACTAGGTGTGTAATGTGATATGAGGGCATCTCCATAGGTATTTCCATCTGGCTGATGCATATGTGTAATTAACAAATAGTGTTTAGCATTGTGTGTGTGTGTAATAAAAGTAGTTTCCTTTTTGAAAGAAAAAGCATTGACTCAACAAAGATTCATTCAGTGTTGTTGTTGAGTACCAGCAAGCTGGGTTTCCAAGCCCACACCACATACCCTTAGAAGGTTTTGGACCTCAGAAGGTCTTGGACTGCTCTGCTTAGCTGCCCTGGGAGACTCAAGTGCTACAATGGGGTGCTTGGTTCCCTGTAAAAAGACAATTGCAGACTTACTTCTTGTGAAGGACTCACACCCTTTGCAACAAATAACCCAATTTCCTACAGCATCCTTTTTGGAAAAAGTGACAACTGGCTGGTGTCTCTATACCTTTCCACCGAGTAATAATAAGGGAATTAGCAGTCAGACAACGGTCATAGAATCTCTCATCTGCAGGTGATATTGCAGAGTTCAGCCCTAAACCCTGCAATCAGTATATATGTACACATACACACACACACATAAACACACACACACACACATGCACTCACACGCACACAAACACACACACATACACACACATATTGGTATTTTAAAGCAAATTAATACCTACATGTGCTGTTTTCTACAAATCAAGTTTGAATTATCACCATAATTATAAACTCAGTGAACAAAATGGATAAGAAGGTAAACACAGTTACACCCCAACCATATTTCATTATTCATTCCTAACAGTTAGTTTAACCCTCAGCTATGTTGTGTTTTTGCAATTTACAGATTTGCTATCTCAGAAAACTTTATACCCAGTTATGCATCGCCCCTGAATTCCTTTATATCAGGCCTGAAGTCAGAGACCCATCTTTCAGCATTCCCCTAAAAGCCACTCCATGTTCCTTGCCTCACCCTAATCAGCAGCATCTTTTACACATTTGTTTATATGGCAGTCTATAGAGTGATGAAGGGTTTGCTCATGCTCAGCTCCTGAATTTGTTACAAAGGACAGCAAACCATTGCAACTGTTCAGGTTTTAAAAAGCACACAGAAACTACCCAACCAAGTGAGGTTCCTAACACTTGCAGCACAGATCCTCAGCTACTGTAGAGAGCAGAAAAAACTTTTCTCTGGCTGATTAATGCCCTCAACAAAGAAAATCTCACCTATTAAGACTTGATCTGAAACCGGTAAGTTGTTGGACCCACATTTTCACCATTTAATTTTTTCTTTATTCAATTTTTCATAGTTTGCATTTAGCCTCTTCTATACCTGTAGACAGAGCCCTCAGTGCTGCTAACTACTTTGATGCAATCTGTAGTTATATGTGAGGTGCTTTGCTACCCATGTGTCGAGGTTCATGGTATATAAATCTTATTATAGTGATATTATGATAAGAATATTTGTGCACAAAGAATTTGTAAGTAGGCAAAAAGCTAAGAGGGGCCTCATAGAAATGAACCAGGTCAGTAATGAACAGCCTTGTCTTCTGCACACTTGATTTATGACATGCACCTCATTGTACTCAATGTACAGGCAATGACCAGACAATGACAATGTTAACATAGATTAAGGCCTGTGTTGTTTACAGCATTATTTAAACATAATAAAAGCCAGGCCACACATGTCACTAAACCCTGTGTAAATGCCCATGATCTCATCTATGTCTCTGCATTTACGAATATGAAAAAATGCCATACATGTAGACATTCTGTAATAATCCATGCAATTTAGAAGAGTTAAATACAGCTAAATCGGATTCTGTGAACCAGGCTGTAGAAAGTATTCTTGAATATTGGTATCTTTGTTTAACCAAGTATAATGTAGTTTTCTAAAGAATGCTTGTATATTCAGCCAAAAAGGAGACCTATAATGGAGGATGATGCATGCCTATGTTGTGGAAATCCAAAGGAGAGACTGATGTTGTATTGCTAAGGATAATGTTCCCAAAGATTGGAATTCAGAATCCAAGTATACGGAATCCCCAAGTTAAATCAGGCACCTCCAGACGTCATACCCAAAGAGGCAAAGAGAGGATATAGGAGCAAAACCCTAATTGCAATCTCTATACTGATCAATTATCCAGGGGAATGTAGTTCAATGAACCAATCAGGGAGGTAGAATCATTATACCCATACCAACATTCAGGTTTGTTGGATGTTAACACATGCATTATGGAGATGAGTAAAGACTCCATACAGCAGTTAAACTCTTTATGCAAAGAGGTCATGTTAAAGAATTTGATACAAGAGCTGTAAGGCATGATTGTGACAGTATCCGACTCCCACCTATGCTTAATAAAAGCAACCAAAAATCTGACCTTATACTCTTCACTCGATGTACAGCAAGGTGGATAGAATCGGTGCACGCAATCTTACAGGTTTCAAACTCCAGTAAGATACTGCATGGTATCAAATTATCTATCTCTCTATCTCCCTTAATTGATGCAGGAGTGGCAATATCAATCTTCAAGAATGTGTCATACTGGTACAATCATCGGTCCCAAATCTTCAAACCTTTGATTAGTGGTTCCCCATTTTAAGAGCACACACTCTGGAGCACTCTCCAAGACTCGCTAATTAAACGGAAACTTCACAGGATCTGCAACACACCAGACCAAGGCCCAAATCCAAATGACATGAACTGCTCCACTCTCCAAAACTCGCCGATTACACAGCAGCTGTACTTGATCAGCAATACAAAAGATCATGACCCAAACCCAACTGACACAAACCGTCCCAACTACTCCATCCCTGTGACATATGACAGATCCTCAATGTCAGGAACTGTTCAGAATCCCCTTCAAACCCATTACCTACCTGCCACAACCCCCACACACAAGTACACCGACCAGTGGAAAGGATCAGAGATTTTACACAATCTCACTGGATGAGTAAAATATAATCTAAAGGACCCTGAAACGACACACCTCTGGGACAAAGACATTCACTGACTCCCAACTAGAATTAAACTTCACACCACATAAAATGCTCAACACTGCCCTCAGAAAACCCAATGGTCATACACCAAGTTCAGTTTACCAGAAGATACAAATGAAACCTCAGGAAATATCCCAGACAACGGCCTCAACCAGCCACTAATTGGGCACGTAAGGATACCTTCAGCACTATGAACACCAAATTCAGACCCCATGGTTTTCAGTAATCACACACCCAGATCAATCCATGTGGGAGAACGACACAGAGAGCCACACATTAGAGAATCTACGAGGAGCAGCATGTCCCGCACACACAGTCGGACTCCATACTGGCACACCCAGCTAAACAGGTTTGAAAACAAAAATCAAAAAAATGAATGAGGAATTAAAAATCATGAATACGAATATTAGGAGAACCTTACTAGCCTTCCAACAGATGAAGTCCTATGTGCAACACGCATTAACATCAAAGGATAACAAGCTCTCCCACACAAACACAAGCTCCTCCACTCACCCTTGGCCAGCTACACCTGCACCTCATGATGCCCTTCGGCCCAAGAGATCACATCTTCTATTCATGACAGACATCTGAGCCTTGTTTCCATACTACAAGGATACCTCGCTGCCAGTCTCACCGCCACTCTACAACATGCCGACCATTGATATCAAGAAAATGTGCAGGCCACAGGGCAAAAGGCAGAATGCAAACCATGAGAACCTAATTGCGATCCTGCTTATACCACGTGCCTCTCAAAAGTGACCCCAAAATGCATGTTACTCAACTGCAGATCAGCAATCAAGCATGGTGCAGACATCACCAAAACCATCTTCCATCGTGAATTGGACATTTTATTCCTGACAGAAACCTGGCTAAATCAATGGTCCACATCTCTGCTTGACATCCTAGTTCCTCCAAACTATACCATTCTGCTTCTCAACCAACCACAATGGCATGGAGGAAAGACAGCAGTCATCCATGATAATTCCCTGCTAGCCAAGTCTTTCCCAGTGGACAGTCTCACATCCTGTGAATTCATGGGTGCAGAAATCTCCACAGCAGAGAGATCACTAGCTAAAGTACACCTCATTTGCCACCCTCCAGGAGACAACCAGCTGTGCTTTGAACATATGATGTAAACAATTACAATAACCTCCATTCTACACCCCATTGCCATCTTGTGCATATTTGCTTTATAGAGAACCAAAGGGATCCCATCAGGGCCAGGGGCCATACGGGACTGGCTGGCCTGTATGGCAGAAATTACCTCCTCCAGTTCAAAACTGATGTACAGGGGAAACTGGGGTGCTACTTCAGCATTGTCCCCAGGGTGCACTGACCCTGACGAAAAGATCGATTTAAAATGTGTAGGCTGGTGATATATGTACAAGACAGGCATTCTTCTCCTGGGTGTATTTCTTAAGCACAATAAATAGGCATTCTGGATTTCAGAGGGGGGTGGAGTGGGTGCAGGCCGTCTTTAGTATTTTCAGCACTCATTCCTACAAAGATCTTGCTGAGCCATATGCATGGAAACTTTTAGATACTCTGAAAACTATGAATTGTCACACTCACTATTCTAACTACATGTATACTTGATTTAACTCCTTTACCTCTATTAGGAGCATGCAAACATTGCAAGTACTGTTTAGATTTCACTAATTGTCCTCAACATCTCTCAAGTGCCCATTGATGTGTGCGTTTATTTTTTTAAAAAATTTATTTAAGGTGTTTTAAGGAGGAAGCCCGGTACTGTTTAATGCACATCTGTAATTCCGGTGATGCAAAGGGGTTTTGGAAGATAGTTAAAGGGAAACAGAATTTTTTCCAGTCTGTTTGATGATTCGGGGACAAATATAACTCCAGAGCAATGGGTGACACACCATGGTGCAAGGTTGCCTGCTTTACATGCAGGGTTGTTTTCCTGCACAAAAATAATCCGGAGATGCTTTTTCCTCTTTGTATGTGATAAATAAACATATTTCTCCTCATTACGTCTCTCCTGGGGAGGTGTATCTTTTTAGCGCAATCCTAGGTTTACCTGTTCTTGTAAATCTGAGAATACTTCAAAATCCATTGTTGTTGCGTGGAAACACCCACGCAGCACCCATGGAAATGCCTCCCTGGTGCAGAGTAATGCAACACAGTGATTAGCACTGCGTTACATTATTCGAGATTTATGAAGACACGCAGGGCCACACAAGGTGGCTTTGCGTGGTTTCATAAATCTAATTTTTCATTTTCATTGCATCAATAATTATTTTTTCAAACTTTTTAATACTTGGCTCTTTTATGGAGCCTCTATTTTGTATCAGTTCCTTACATATTTGCCATTTGAGAGAATTCTCCTTAGCTGTTGAACAAGCACAGATAAAGTTTATGAGGTGCCCTCCTGAAGTGCAAAAAAGATGGAAGCGAGAGTTCAAGACAAACTTTACTGTGGGATGTTGATGAATACAAATTTAGTAATGATCTGATCCAATTCATTTATATTTATTTTAAATTATCAACTGCTTTACTGCTAAAGATAATTAAGGGATATATTAAAGGGTGGGATGAGTTTTGCCTTCATAACATCGGATGAATGCTCAATGGCTCACTCTTCATGAATATTAGCAAATCTTTTAATTGAGTTTGCCACAATGTTTACTTTTTATTTCTCTTGGTTGTCATGTGATCTGCTCATGCTATTTTATTGTCCACAGTCATGCCAAGATAGTTGTAATTGCTTACTTGTTTAATATGACTGTCATTTAGTCTCAATTCAATTTGTGCGTTTTTTTGTTTTTACCCTTCCAAATGCCATGATTTTTGTTTTTCAAAAATTGATCATTAAATCGTTTGCCATGTTGAATTCTTGATGTTGAGTTGGAAAGCTAGAAGGAGTCAAAGAAAAGATAGCAACATTGTACATGTATGCTAAATATGATATTCGCTTCTGTCCATCCAAGTTTAGGGGCAAGGCAATCTGGATTGTCCAGATGGAAAAACAGGTCACAAATGTAAAGGGAAAATTGTAAAGGTGCCAGAATGCAACCCTGCTTAAGTCTGTTGTCGGTACTCACTCTGGAGAGACAGTTTTATTTGAAGCCAAGAGTTTTGTGAAAGGACACCAAAAGGTGCAGCAGAGAATCATTAATACCTCACGTTTTTAATTTTAGCCAGAGTTTGCCACGATTTACAGTGTTGAATGCTGATGAGTAGTCGATGAAGCAGACATATAATGAGAAGTGTTTCTTATGATTGAGTTTGCTATTAATTTCAATGCAACTATTTTATCAAGAGTAGAGCAACCCAGTCTGAAACCAGATAGATTAAAAGATAGTAGGTTGTTGTCAACAGCCCAAAGATTTTAGTCACCAAAAATGTGCCCCCTTTGGCATTTAGAAGTGTCATAAGATGATAATTCTTAAGATCATCCTTACATCCTTTTTTATGCATTAGATCCTCTCTAGGAAGGAGGAATGTGGCCTGTTTCAAGAACCACTGAGAATAAATTCAAAAGAAGTTGGGTCCAGGAATCTGGATCTAATTTTAGGATGTTAATTGGGATACCATTCAGACCTGCAGTTCTGGAGGATTTGGGTCTTTGGATCATTACATAAATTTCACTTTTCATGATCTTCATCTTTAACGTAGGGATACCATTTGTGAAAAGGTATATGAAAGTCAGAGGCAGCTTTATGTTACCCAGCGGTGTAGCCTACTAAATTCCACAGCACTTTTGTGGCTTTTCATTTGACAGCAGAAAACAGATCGGACCACTCTGCTTCTTGGCTCATTATCTGTAGGACTTTTTTTCTGTTTGTAATGGTTTTTCTACTCCCTGATCAACTTGTTCCATTTACAGGAATTTGAATTTTTCAAAAGTGGCCTGATCTGTTTCCAATACAATCTCTTCATTGTTTGAAAAATGTTATCAGTTGTGTGCTGATGTGGGCGACCTCTGTCAGGAAGTTTGGAAGTTATATGACTAAATACTAAACAAGAATTGTCCTAGTCCTTGCCTCAGTCCAAGGCAGGTTCAGACCTAAGTTGTATTAAGGAGTGATAAACTCTTGAGATGTTAATGAGGAGATTTTTGAGTTGAGGGTACTGTCCCTCTTTATTGTTTTTTGATTCACCTGCATAAGGGAATTACTATTGAACTTTGGCTAAGTTTGTTGAAGATTGAGATCACTTTCCCTCCTTGGAGTAATTTTAAACTTCTTGCATAATGAGAAGTGTGACAGATGAAAAGAGAATAATCAATAATGCTTTCTCAGTTGGGAGCAGCACATGTAGGTTGCATCAGTTGATTGCCTTGAGATTGCATATTCAAATTGCAGAAACCCTAATTCTTTGAATAACTTAGGAAAGTGATTGTGTGTTAATTGCCTCTTTTTGTACCATTTGGGTATTAATGGGGCAGCCACACTAAAACAGATGACAGGAAGGTTGTTGGAAGGAAAGCTTTTCCCATAAGTAGAAAAAACGTTATCATTGCAATCCACGATAATTATGATGGGCTACAAGGCAAATTCTTCCAAGATTTCTTTGAGTACACCCAAAATTCCGGAGAACTCCGATTTGGCGGGAAGAAAATTTTCAAAATGAATAATTGGTTTTGTTTCTTATATTTGATTAGAACTTCTAAGATATGATCAGTATTTTATTTTATCCAACAAGTCTGTGCAGAAAGGCCATTGTGAATAAGCTTTAAAAGGCCCCTACTGCGGCATCCCATAGGATTCTACTTTACGAAAATGTCATATGCATGATAGTTTGGCAATTTAAAAGAATTACACTTCCACAATACTTGCATACAGATGATATTGTTGGTGAATAAGAATTTCTTGAGGGTATTGTCAGAAGATTTAATATGACGTCAATCCTAGTGATGTTCCAGGAGTATATAACTAAAGTGTTTTCAGTCTCATTTAGGAATTGATTTTGGTTATACAGTGGTGGAGACAGGTAAGCAGGATTGAATGTTAATGATCAAATTTCGATGATTTTTGTGGTATGTAATTTTTGTAGAAAATTAGGAGGAAAGAATTTTTGTTGAATTTATGTTTACCTCAGTATTTATGGATATTTTGTAGCCATATGTTTTTATAGAGTAATGCCCCGCGCTGGTAGGTCTGCTGTCCTCCACCAGATGTTTGATATATTTGCTTTCGAAACCCAAGTGGTTTGAGTTATTTCAGCAGGCGTGTGGACCGAGGACACATTTAAACATACAGAAGATCACCAAAGGTTATGTAATTTGTTTCTTGGAATTGAGACAATATCTAGGATGTAAGTCTCAGAGCCTTTAATTGATTGGAGATGAACTTGATAAATCACCATGAAGATTGTTTTTGGCCTTTTTAACTGCAGAAGCATTTACCAGATCCTCCATTGATCAGCTGATAGATTTGAATGAGATTTTCTACCTGAATTGTCCCTAGTTGTCTTGTTTCCTGTTTTGTTTCATTAGGACGCCAATTAGACTGTTGGTGTAATTCCTATATTAATAGTAAGTAAGACTCATTTGTATTATTGGAAAGAGAATTGACCAGAAAGGGTAAAGCCCCTGATAATTATTTCGGCTAAATTCACATCATTAGAACGGTGAAGATCTGTGCTCATATTTTGTGGGTCCACAAGAGAACTTGTTGTCTGAGAGGGTTCTTCATCCTTATTTGAAGTGGAAGTGTGAGTTTTGTCTGCCACTATCCCTGCCAAAACAGAGGGTGATTCACAAGATTGATGCAACTTGTCTTCAGATTTGGAGGCTGGATCGTTTGTCAGTTGTATTATACCTTAAGTATTTTCAGTTATTTGCTGCCTCTTCTTCTCAGAAGAAGCTGTGGAGCTAAAAGATTGTGAACAAGTTTGCCAGTCTTGGCCACATTAGCCACACTGGGTTGTAATATGGTTGAAAGTAATTAGAGGAATTGGTTTTCTGTTTAACTTCCACAGCTTCATAAGGCGCTTTTTTCTGATATATGGTGGAAAATCCCCTGATGGTGACCCTGCAGAATGATCTAGCAGTACTCAGATTGAGTTTGTTAGAGAGGGCTCAATCGCTGAAGTAAGGTCTGCTGGAAGCTTGCTTGTGGTATTTGTATGTGATTTCTGGTTGGCATTTAATTCTAAGTCTGGGCTTAAAACTGTTTTGGCACAGACATTGGATTTAAGAGGGTCACTAGATTCGATTTCATTGAGGATTTTTTGTGCCATAGTTATTACAGATGAGATTGAAGATGATTGACTTAAATTGCATTGTAAGAGCTGAAGCAAGTCCACAATGCCATTAATACGGGCTAAATTCACTACATAACTTTCCATGCTGCTGATTTATTGCTGTATTTTAAGAAGTAGATTATTTGAGTACAATAACGATGACAGGTCTTATCTGATGTCTTTTAGTAATGCTGTTTGGCCCGCCAGCATGGAATATTGGTCTCCCGTGGTGTTTGCGATTTTTTTCTAAAATTGTAGCCCCCATAGCTTGTAATACAGGCTAAACTGGTAAAGTATGTGTATCATTAGAACTCAAAATGGCTTTATTGGAATGGCAGAAATGTGGATTTGGTAACTTAGTATTTTTTGGAAGACTCTTTAAACCAGGCAGCTCATCGATTAACTCAGTGCAACTTTATGTGCTGGTAAGAGAATTCTGAGCCAATGAGTAGACAGATAAGTGCTTGTCAGTCTTTTCTTCCACATATGACGGGTCCTGACTATATATTGAATCGGACTCAGTGTTCAATTTTGTTGATTGTGTATCATTGGGAATAGAGCTCATTAAAGCATTCAAGGTTACTGGTGCAGTAGCTACTTGAAAATTCTTAGATTGAGCTAGACATGGCTAAAGTAATTGAGGTGGTTATGGTGGTATCCTGACCTTTTTGAGTTAAGAGATGGCCATGATTATCCTGATTGAGAGTGACCACCTTATCTTTATAGTACCTTCTGGATTGGAAACATTCGCAAATAGTTACTTGCTTCTTAGATTTGGGCAAGAGCGGTTTGATATTCTCTGCTCTGGGTTCAAGATTGCAAACATCTGCTGCCCCAGATTGGGTTACAATATTTATATAGCAAGTTTGATTAACCTTTGAAAGTAGGGACCAATCAGGCATTTGATTACACAAGACAGATGAAGTAGTTACTTGGTCAATTGATTGACAAATATGGTCCCCTCCAGGAGACTCTAAGACTGGCAAGTTCGAAGTTTCTAATTTAGAACCTCCAACAGGATGCTTTCTTAATCTTGTTTTCATAGCGCAAAGATAAAGACAGACAGTTGATAAAGAATTCAGTTATATGGTTGGAAAAATAAATACTGGATAGAGGTGCTGGAGAAGTGCTGAAGAAAGATGATGAAAAAGGAGTGGCCAAACTGAATTGATCATCTGGAGGAAGCACTTTCAGGGAAAGTCTAGGCACTGCCTGCAGAAGGAAGAACAGGAAGAGGGGAGGGAGAGGGAGAAGTGGGTGGAGAGGGTGAAGGGGAGAGAGCAAAGGGGAGCAAGCAAGGAGGGTTGTTAGCCAGCTAGCTGATCATTGGCGACTGGGACCCTGTCCCTGAGCTCACAAGGGTGAAATCTGCCCACCAGCAAACTCTTCAAGACCCCCCCACCAGCAACTCCACACCCCCTCCCCTCCGGGCTAGTTAAAAGTCACTGCATTTCCTCCTCTGCCAATGATGCAAACCTGCTGACACCTGGAACAATGCACCCAGCCTGTCTGTGTTGTCTGTTTAGTCCCCACCAGGGTTCACTTGGCAACCAGGCAGAGTGAACTACCTGGCAGCAATAGCTGCCCCGCTGGCCGCTGTAAAGAAGCACTAACCTGCTCTAAGCATTGCCTGCGGGTGAGGGTGGTTCCCTTGAGAGTAAGGGAGGTGGGAAGCAACTGGCAAATGATGAAGGCAGGTGCACAAAGGGACAGGGAGTGGCACAGGATGCTGAGAAGGAAAGCGTGGCAACAGTGGCAGTGCAGAGCACCACTGGAAGATTAGGACACTGCCACTCACCACTCCTGCCTCATGATCCTATGAGTGCCTGGTATCCTGTTCCTCCATACTGCACAGCTCTTCAACTTCCACCTCCCAACCACCAACTCCACCTCCAACACAGGCAGAAGCACGTCCTGACACAAGGAGAAGAAGTATATTGAGTTCATGGAACTATGTCAACAATAGTTTATTTAATGACATTTTGTGCTACTTTCACCTGTTGCTAGCTGGGCGACAGTGTTTTTTCAAACCACAGCATAGACATTAATGGTGAAAAACAGTGGCACAGGATGTTAAAGAGCTCATCATTTTGAGCAACATCATCATGGTTCTATCCTTATCAGCAGGCTCAATTCAATTAAATTCCTTTATTTGGTTAAAAAATCATAACCATAAAAGGTAAATCAAAACAACATATAAAATATTACAACAACAACATTTAGTAAAACACTCAATAATCAAATACATTCACAGTTGGACATAAATACATAAAAGGTTTTACATTTGGTTCATATTTATCCTGTTATTAGCGATCTTTGTTTGACTGCAGCAGTTAAAAAACTAGCAACCAAAAAACTGATATGAACGTCAGGCAGTAACTACAAATAAAATAAAATTGGATGAACCTGCTTAAAAATATTACACCTTAACAAAGGAACAATAAAATCCTGGTGGAAATGAATTAACAAAAAACAATGTTAGCTTCTTAAAACAAAAAATAAAAATAGAAAAATGGGTCTGCAAAAGATCAATCCCCACACCAAGGGTTTAGTTAACCCCTCATCTTTCCTTAAGGATAGTCTAGGGATAGATTTCCATCT
The DNA here is from genome assembly GCA_963921515.1 of Calotriton arnoldi. Lineage (NCBI taxonomy): Eukaryota > Metazoa > Chordata > Amphibia > Caudata > Salamandridae > Calotriton > Calotriton arnoldi. The sequence continues at coordinate 1,159,040 of CAWUFW010006083.1, forward strand.
ATCCAGGAGGCACGATCCTTCAAAACAAATCTATTTAGTTTACATTCTGGTCTAATCCAGATTTTGAGCCACCTCATAAACGGACACAGGCCCCCAATATCTGACAAGTAGTGGATCCCTAACTCGAGATGTATGAGGGCACACACTGGGGGACACCTAACAATCTACTGAATGTATTTTAAATTAACTTCAGAGATGCAATTCCCACGTAACCTAAGACGACCCTATCATATGCTACTGCTGAGACACATTTAGCCTAGCTCAATTTCATGAACACTCACAGCAGTTTCTTTCCCAGTCTTGATGCAAATCCAACCAGGGCTGCAATTGCACTTGAAAAAATGTTCCTCTTCTGCATAATAAGTGGGGACCAGGTACATGAACTATCTATCGAAAGTAATCCCCTAGATATTGCAAAGATGTAACACTAGCCAAGACGTGGCCCTTTGTTTAAACTGCCTTGTTTTCATAGCTTTGGGGCCCATTATCATCACAAAAGACTTGCTGTGATTAGTAAACAAGTCCAAGGCTTCCATAAAAGCAACAAAGGAGTCCATTAACCGCTGTAAACCCCAACAGGGTTTTTGAAACAAAACTGAGTCATCCACATATAATAAAGTAGGTATGGGGTGACTCCTTACACATGGGAAATAAGCTTTACTCATCAATAGGGAGCTTTCCAAGCTATTAACATATGAAGTAAAAAGAAAGAGTGACAAAATAATTCCCTGAAGGCCTTCCCTCTTAACTTGAAACACCTATGTATAAAAGCCATCGGTGGTAAATGGATGTGAAGTTCAAAAACACTAAGTGGGGCGGTCCGGATTTGGATACTACATATTTGCTAACAATAAGGTGCCATTTCAAGCATAGATCACTGGTACTGAGGCTTGAACTAAACAATACTTCAGGTCAGATAAAATATCATTTTCCTCAGCTCAGGCTGAGAGCCTGTTAAGGATGAACAACAACAGAGTCAATTAATGAAATGGGGCGGTAGCAATGGGGGAAGCTTTATCTTCCTTTTTAAACATGGGAATAATCACAGAAGAGGGCCATGACGTTGGGATTCTCCCACAACAGCTTCATTGATGCTATGTGTTAACAAAGGGGCCCAAAAATCTCGTTCGCTCAGAAAAAGATCTGCCTGGATCCCTCCCGGACCAGGAGCCTTGTTGCACGAGAGCCCTGAAATAGCTAGCTTCACCTCTTCATGAGTGACTACCAACCTTGTCACACCTACTAGCATAAGGGCTCTTCATACAAGTCCTCACAAACGATGTTATAAATTCCTTCAAAGTGATTTAGCCCCATTTCGGTAAGAATATGAGAGACAATCAACCCCAAGTCAGAATTAAGGAAAAAGGGATGATTCACTATTTCCCAAAACTTGGCACCATCTTTTAGTGTGCAGGATTAGAGTAACTCCTGTTATTTCTCATCTCTAATCCCTATTTTCTCCCTTGGAATCTCTGATCTGTAGAGCCATCTACAGCTAGCATTCAGTTATTTGTCCCTTGGCTGAGACTTCAGGGTCTATGAAGATTTTTTGTGTGTAATGGAGCATTCTTTATCAAACAACCTAGAAGCGATAAAAAAGGGTTGGTCGAACCAGGGACATAGAGCATTGAATTAACCACCTTAGAGATTGATAGGTAAACTCATGTGCAGAAACAGGCCTCTCTAAACCAGTGGCAATTTTTCATTTAGAGCGTTGGGGCCTCGCACCTCCCCTAATTTGTAACCCCATTATCATTTTTGTAATTGTAGATCAGTAATCTTAAACAGGACACTGACGAGTGCCTGGGTGCCTGAGCCTCCGTTGTACTCAAAGCAAGGTACTTCCTGAAGTTCCAGTGAGTAGGTACCAGTTGGGAATGATGTAATTACGTTGGGCTTACCATCTATCTGACCTTTCACTTCAGAGGGTGGTGTTTGAAACAGCAGGAAGCAGCATTGCGGATAGGTGTATAGCCTTGGGCGTTGTAAAAAGAAGCCCTGCGAGAGGCTTTTGTTTGAGACATTTTTCCTCGCGTCACAAGGTGGGACTTGGATCAGCAAACTTCACTGACCTCACCCCACTCTACAATAAGCTAGAGAAGGGTGTGTCATATGTTTTAAATTAATTGAACGAACACATGCTGTGGAGGTGAAATGAAACCTACTACTGCCTGTGTAAAGTTGGAGGCACCCTAACGTAATGCTTCTAGGCTGCCAAGAGAACTGAGTCAGACTTGTTTTCTGACTGAAAGGGAAAGCAGCAGTCGCAGACTATTCTTCCCCCGGGATGATCCGTGTGGGAAAACAGGATGCGAACAATGATAGGTTTAGGCAGGGGAAGGGGCGGGTTGTTAGTTTTGCTATAAATGAGTCAGGAAGGTCCGTGACCAGCCTCTTCTTGACTCCAGGCACCACCAGGAAGGGTCATTAGGGGGTTTCAACAAAAAGTTAAATTGTTTCCTGGGGCCTAGTAAATTATATTTTCGGGTGGCATGTCCGTGCCGAACTCCGACGAAGCAAGGGCAGCCCTTATCACCTTGGGGCTACAGGCAGGATGGATCTCCTCTGGCCTGGTGTTTTGGGCCAAGCCTGGGTTGAGACTTAGGTGCCCGACGTGTTCCGCATCCAGCGGGTGGCTGTGACCATCGAGTCATGCTCTTTCCCGGTAAGCCATCAGGTTGTGGCCACGGGAGGAGCGTGCAGTGCTCCTCAGCAGCCACCAAGAAAGTGGGGATGCAGCGCAGCCTCCCTGCCAAGCTACAAATGCCAGAGGCCACCAAGGAGGCCCCGGTATCTCCACAGGGGGTGGGGCTATCTCCACAAAGGAACACGCATACACGCGCAGCACTGGATCAGGGCAGGGAGGTTCCTGTACCCACTGTCTGTGAAGGGCCCCTGAATCTCTCATCCAGGCTCGCCCATGGTGACAATTCTGTGGCTGGGTCACAGGGACCAGCTAATAAAAAATGCAAGTGTGCTGTTAAGGGTTTGACTGGCTTGGGAGAGAGGTGGGACACGGATGGAAAGGATGTGGTACAGGGCAGGGAGGCAGAGCCTAGGCAAGAGCTGAGGCCCCTCGGGCCTGGGGACCCTATTAGCAAATAGCACGTGATGGACATCGAGGCCAAGATAAGGGAGCAGCACCTCCTTATCCAGGAAATGAAGAAAGACGAGAGCGCATTTGCAGAGACAGGGAGGCAGCTTTGAATGCAAATCTGCCAAAGGGAGGGTGCACAGTCCTAGGTGAGGAAGGGCTGGTTGTTGGGGGAGGCAGAGAGGAAAGGGTGTTGGCTGTGGGTGCCAGAAGAGAAAGAAGTACCCCCACATAGGCAGTGAGCTGGTGCAGCTCAAGGGTCCGGTAGTGCCAGGGACCCCTTAGGTTGGTGCAGCCTAGTGGGGTTGGTGCATCGAGGCTGGCAGGAAGGTGGCTATGCCGAGAGGACACAAGTTGGCCCCTGGTCATTGGCCTGAAGGGGGGTCCACGGCAGCCACCCCTACGATGAGGGCTTGGGTTCCCGCATCCTGGCTGGAACAACAGGCCCGGCCTGAAAAAGATTTGCGTGCTAAAAAGTGTGGTGGTGCGGTGTGCAGGATTATGTGTGAGGATGGTGAAGGTGAAGATGAGAGGAAGGCAAGCTGTGTGATGAAGAAGAAATGGGTAGCACAGACACGCGGTCGAAAGGGAAGGAGTGAGCAACAGGAAGCAAAGTGGGTGTTTTGCAGAAGTCAAGTGCAGATAGTGGCGGCACCATAGACAGAGCTACATGGAAAATCAGCGGACGTCACAGGTAGAAGAGTGACGTGGACCTATTACCTTCAAGTAATGGAGATTGGTGGTCAGTGTGGGGAGCTGGGGGTAAGAAGACTGGGGAGAAAACTTGCAAATCATTGGATGTTGGAGATGGGGTTGTCAACAAAGAAAAGGTTAAAGTTAAGTCTGCTTGGAAAGGGACACCCAAACAGGCAGGCATCAGTAAGACTGTGGAAGAAAAGGGGGGCCAGGATTCTGACATGGAGGGCTCCAATACGGATGGGGGAGGGAGGCCCCTGAGGGAGATAAGCATAAGAAGAGGTTTGGCAATGCCACTTGGGTCTCACCTTTCGGATAAGAAAAAGACCAGGATCTGGAGACACGAATATGTAGACATGTTCACATTTTTACACAGGCACCGACAGGCCAAGGAAGGGTCTAAGGGAGGAAGAGTGGGAGTTGACTAGGAGGCCCAGGGTCCCAATCAATATGTGAAATTGCCTGAATCCTGAGAAGCACGGGTGGGTGGTGGACTTGGAGCTGTGGATGCACTGGATGTTATCTACTCAATCCTCGGCCTATACCCATACAGTGAGTGGCCTTCCAGTCATGTATTAGTCTTTTCAGCCCTGTCCCACTCCACAGGGAGCGGGTTACACACCAAAGCCAACGGGACCCAATGTTGGGGCATGTTGGAACTTTAACAAGGGTTTATGCTCTTGACACCTTTGCAAATGTAAACACAAGTGTTCCAAGTGTGGGGGGAGTAATCCCATCACCAGTGTTTTACACTGGCAAGCCCCACAGAACAGTGGAGGGCTTCCTGGGATCAAGGTCAGCAGGGACAGTCTGGGCCGAAGTGTGCCTATGCCCATTAGGGTAGAGGTCATGATACTGTGGCTTGCGGCATACCCGGATAGAGAAGCAGCTTTGCGGCAGGAATGGGGTTTCAAAGAAGGGTTTCAGGTTGGTTACCAGGGGCCTAGGGGCTGCACGTGGGCTGTTAATTTGTAGTCAGCAAAAGAACTCCCTGGTGTGGTGGCTGTGAAATTGGAGAAGGAGGTATCGGAGGGGAGAATAGTGGGCCCTTATTTTGAGTGGCCCCTCACAGACTTGATCATCTCTCACTGGGTGTGGCACCTAAGAAAGTAGTGAATGAATTTCAGTTGATACATCACCTGTCATGGCCGAAGGGTGCTTCGATGAATGTATTTTATTGTGGAGGACAACAAAAGGGTGCTGTACACATCAGTGGATGACGCCAATCGTTCGGTGAGGGAGTGTGGGCAGGGAGCCAAACTGGCTAAATGTGATGTCCTGTCTACGTTTCAGCTGCTGCTGATTCACTCCTCTGATTTTGAGTTGTTGGGAATGCAGTTCGAGGGAGCCATATATGTGGAAAAAGTTATGCCGATGGGCTGAGCCTTTCCCTATGCATTGTTTGAAATTTTCAGTACCTTTCTGCAACGGGCATTCATGAAGTCTAGGAGGCATCGGGAGGTTTCTCATTACTTGGATGACTTCCAGTTTGTGGGTAGGAAGGCTTCGGGTGAATGTCTCAGGGCCCTTCTACAATTTAAACTTATGGCGCAGGTTTGTGGGGTACCGTTGGCCCCGGAGAAGACAGACGTTCCTTGTGAAACCCTGACTTTCCTTGGAATTGAACTGGATACATTGCAGCTGGAGGCTCAGCTGCCACATGCAAATGTGTCGGAGATACAGCATTTTCTGTCTGAGGGGATTGTTGAACTGAAAGTGGAGTTGAGAGTGGTACAGAAGTTGCTCAGGTTTTTTAATTTTGCCTGTAGAGTCGTGAGAGCTGGACAAACATTTTGCAGAAGGCTGGGTATGGAAATGTCAGGGCGTTTTTGCCTCATAACAGGGTGCGGATCTCTTGGGCAGTCAGGGTGGGCCTTTGTGTTTGGAAGACCTTCTTGGAGGAGCCGAGGAGTACAAGAAACTGTTGCAAACAGACATTTGGGCCATAGGGTAATCAGAGTAGTTGGTCAGGTCGAGGGCTCATTGGCTGAATCCACCAGAAGGAGCTACCACCTGGCCTGGAGAGAGTTTGAGGCATTTGAGAGTCGATCACTCAGCTGTGATGCAGGATCCACAAGAAACTGATGGGAGAGTGTTATGCTTTGTTCTTTTCCGTATTGATAATAGGCTATCGCCCAAGACTATTGCAGGCAAGGTGGCAGGGGTTTCATTTTATGGCAAGCTGTTCTGGGGTTTTGACCCTGCTAGAGATGAGATTCTAAGCAGAGTTCTGAAAAAGTGGGGTAACGAATGATGTGGGGGGAGGTCTGCTTTACCGGAAGCGGTTACATTTGAGTTGTTGCAGGAGTTGCTGACTGTGTTGCAGGGTTGTTGTTATGATCATTTTGAGGTGTCTGTGTTTCGGTTATGCATAATTTAGATGTTTTTTGGTGTGTTCCGTGTGTCTGAGCTCTTGGGGCCTGCACAGGAAGCAGGGGTGTTGTTTGAAGAAGTGCATCAGGATCCGGGTCGACTGGGTATTTGGCTGAGGCAATCCAAGACGTATCAGCAGGGTAGTGGGAAGTGGGTATGTTTGTGTGAAGGGGGAGAGGTGGAGGTTTTCCCGGTGCGGCACCGGTCTGTTTTTTGTCATGAAGATAGCAGCAGGGTGTCAGCTTTTTTGTTGTTGGCTGGTTTGTGTATGGCTTTGTGCAGGCTGGGGAAGGACCATGCAGGTTTGAGGCACATTATTTTTAGATTGAGGCAGCAGCTGCGCATTTGGGGTGGGATTGGGGTGTGATTTGGCAGATTAGGAGGTAGAGATCGAGGTGCTGCAAGCGATGTGTGAGGAAATTAGTGTTTTTTTCTGTCGGGTGGGAGCCAGGGTGTGTCGCCAGAGTTTATTGCCTTTTATCTACTACAGGGTGCATGAGCAGTACAGGGACCAAGATTGTGACATGGAGAGTCACATGCGTGCATATCAAAAAGATGGTGTGCGGGATTTTGTCGAGCAGGAAAGAGTTTCATTGGAGGTAGTTTGGTAGGGTAGAGGAAGGAGAGTCTGGAATGGGAGTGTCTGATTTATAAAGTTTGATGTTATTTGTCAAAGTTAACCATGTTAATGTACATTTTGTAATCTTTTCCTAATAAACAAACTTTTACGCAAAAACCGTGGTCATGGAGTATTTTTTTCTGTTCACATGATGATGGACCTCAGGGAAGCGACAGTCGCAGACTAGTCTTCCCCCAGGGTGCTTTGTGTGAGAAAATAGGATGCAGACAAGGATAGGTTTAGGTAAGGGAAGGGGCAAATTGCTAGTTTTGCTATAAATGAGTCAGGAAGGGGGAGTCCATCTTCGTCCTGACTCCAGGCACCACTGGTAAGGGTCATTAGTTTTTTATTAGCGAGGACCACCCACCTGCCCTACATGTTATAGGGTTCAATGGTGCTCATTTGATACAGAGTTGTTGCCACAGTAGGACAGGTTGCAGGGTATAAGCAGTATCCTGGTGGGTGGAGATTCACATTCGGGCATATCCATCCCCTCCGGGGGGAGAAGGAGGCAGAGGTGCCAAAGATGGTGTGCAGGGTTTCGCCAAGCAGGAATGTTTCATTTGAGGGTGTTTGGTAGGGTAAAGGAAGGAGAGTCTGGATATACGGAAGAGATTAGTGAGTAGAAGAGTGAAGAATGAAGCAAGACGAGGGCTTTGGGATAAAACTTGGCGTGAAGTGTGGATAGCTACGGGGGGAATGGGAGTGTCAGATTTATGAAGTTTAATGTTATTTGTTAATGCTAATGATGTTAATGTAACTTTTGTAACTATGTCCTAATAAACAGCCTTTTATGCTAAAACTGTGGTCTTGGAGTGTTTTTCTATTCACACAATGACTTAGTACATCTGCAGCTGCTAGCCTGCCATCTGTCTTCACATGTTGTGCAAAATAATAAAGGGTTATTTTTTCAATCAGGCCTGTCTACATGGCATACTGAAAACGTAGAGCACTGATCCATAAGTGTGGTTTGAAGCACCATAGATACGGAAAAGAAGTGCCCACTTAGTGCCTCTTCAAAGAGACAAAAAAAGAGCACAGACGTTTGCTATACCTGGAAGTTAATTATGCCTTTGAATTGATGATGTGCTAGCAGTCAAGGAATGAATGCGACAAAAGTAACATTTTGAATGGCCGTTTGTCTGCTTTCTATGTTCTGTGTCACCCAGCCTACACATCCGGATGCAGAATGAAATACAAAAGAATATTGTTTCAATTAGTTCTGACTATCTAAAACATAATTTTGCAATTAGTGTCACATGTAGACCTGGTTTTCTCAGGCCTTAGGCCTTCTGAGTCAGCTACAGGTGCATTCACTCAACATTGTCTTGGGATCAATAGAGTGCAGTCTCCTGTTTTGGATTCATGATCATTGCAACCTTAATGAGGGCTTTTATCCTGTGCTCATCTCAACTTCGGGATGTTGCTGTGAATTATCACTGCTCTTAAGATTTATATATGGTGTGAATCCAAAGATGTAGGAGCCTCTTGTTTTGTCAACACTAATGACCAAAAGAAGAATTGTGTATTCAACCAATTGGTTATATCATCCCTACAAGTGAGTTATGATATGATTATATAGCTGACAAAAACACAAAAAGAAATGACATGATCATGTATTATAATCTTAGGGTATACATACTTGGTTCAAGATAAAATAAGCAATTTTTTGATTGGAAAAAGTTGTATCGATGCATGTGTCTGCAACAGTAATGCATAACAGGGCCTCCTTCTTTCCTAAACATACATAAACAGTGCTGATTTAGACCCTTTGGATCAGCATGCTTCATGGAAATCCAGTCAGTTTGTGATTGCAACTGTAGCAGCGTAATTGTGGCCCCACCCTTTCACATCTTGACTATGACATATATATGTGCATGTAGACATTTACGAGTGTGCATACTAATATTTTCCTTATAGTGATGCCAAATTGCAGTTTTCGCACATATCTGCATTTGTGTAGTTTGAGTAATTTTGTTATATATGTTCACTAATTCATTTGAATAGTATCCTGCATTTATTTTATAACTGTATATGTATTCATAACCAAGCATTTAACTGTGTATTGAAGTGTTTGCCATGTTAACTTGACCTAAGGCCTAAAGAATTTGGACTTTAATGTTTAACTTTCAACGTGAAAGTTTGCTTGGTTGCAAAGTTTTCTTCTTCTTTGGTGGTGCATTCATATGATCTCATAATTAGTGAAAGGCACATTGTGTATGAGAGACAGTGAGGCTCAGGAGAAGAACTTTTGGCAAGGATGAGAGGCACTAACGAACAAAGGGAGGACCGTAATTCATGGTAATATCTGGAGACAGGAGAAATCCAAGAATGTCCTGATGTTCAGACCAAGAGATAGGAGTATCGAATGAGGCAGCCAAGTTCTATTGTGAGAAGGTGGAAAAGTACTTGGACACGTTATGTGGAATTCTCAAATGTTCTGTGAAGTTAGACAGATTCCTTTTAGACTGAGAAGGGTACAGACCTCTTTGCTATATTTCTGTCTATGCAACACACCTGATCTTGAAGAACTTCTACAGAAGTATTTACAATGATGACACGTTCCTGCTTTCCTGGATCTAATTATGGTGTTCCCCAACTAATGATACTTAGTTTAGGACCGGAAATCATATACTGTTCGCCATATTTTGTTCCTTATTTTCTGCATTGCCATTACTGAATTCCTTGAATGCTTCATGTTATTAAGACTAAGCTTTGTCAGTCGATTTGCACTGCCAGTAGTGATTCTTTGTTTTTACAATATATTCTTGAGACTTGAATACATCAGTCTTGCTTTAAACTTCTAATAAACCTACATTTAATCCCAACTATCGACGTTTGGTTCCTCACTGTGTAGCCAAATGGGCTGTACTATAAACTGAACTTTTGGATGAAGCTAACTCCTCTTTATTTCCCAGGCATCTAAACAGGTCTATTGCAGGGAAATTTTGATTTTCGGCTCAGTTCTCTGGCAGATGGTAGCAAAATGAGAATGGTTAGATACTGAAATAGGGGAGTTAGAATACTTTGTTAGAGTAGTTCAGATCCAATCCCAGCCGTAGAGCCCAGTTTTCGGTTTGGAGGATCTGCGGAGTTCCAGCAGTTCGAGAAAGAGTTGTAACAGTGGAAGTGTGAGTATTATTAGGGTTGCACATTCTAATGGCTTGTGCTTAGCTTGTGGTGTTCATGGAGATTGGGTGATGTTTGGCGGAGATATTTTTAATGTTGTGTGAATGTGGTACTTAACATGGAGAAGTTGAAGTTGTTATCAGTCCAATGTGGCCTAAGATCCCGGTATCATAATAAAAAGTGTAGAAGGCACTGTATTATAAATGTCTGCTAAAGTTTTGTAGTGCCTGTCATGAGATGTCGTCGACAGCACAATTGAGATAGGGACATTTATCTTTGTGTGTGAAAGTGGGGCGTGATAGGGCCCTTTGCGCAGGGGGAAGCTGTACTAATCAGGGTGAGTCCTTGCAGGTCGAGGTTGTGAGAAGTTGGCCTGGCATATGCTGTCCACTAATTATAGTGGGCACCTTGCACCAGTCCAAATCAACTCTTATGGTAGGTAGGTTAAAGACAACCTTATTGAAAGCTATCCTAGTGGTAGCTGTGGAGAGCAGCCTTCAGGCTAAGTCTTGAAGGAATGTAAAGCAGCTTGTTTTACCAGTCTATAATCTCTTGAGTGACCAAATGAAAGAGCACCACACCAGGTATATATTCAAAATATATGTATTTATTACTAAACACACCCCTCTAGTCTCTTTATGAGGCTAGAGTTCGAAGTACATAGGTTATAAGATCTTAAATCACAGTAATAGCACAAATACACGTTTGGGCCCTAGGGGCGTACCAAACCATATACCAATAAAGTGGTATGCGAACCACGACTGAACTAGACACTAGGCCTAGAGCCTCTAGAAGTGCTTGGACCACAAGGAACCACCCAAGGTAGTGACACAGGGGACCCACGGGAGACGCGTGCAGTGTAAATACACAACCGCGATACGCCGTTAACTTCTATGGAGAAAGTCGGGATCGGGAAAATAGAGGAAAGGGACACTTTAAAGAGGACTAGGACAAAACCCTTTGAGATCTAGGACTTTGAAGAGTCTCTACCCACGGGAGCACCGGAGTACTCGTGTTACCTCACCCAGGGAAGCCGGGTGCATAGGTGCCTTTCGGGGTCGGGTTTCGTCGTCGTTTCTTATGGCGATCTGCTGCAAAGTGCTGCTGGCGACCAGGAGAAAAGTGTCCGGGTGGATCCAAGAGTGGATCGGAGTTCTGAAGAACCTGAAAGCAGAGGGGACAGAGTCTGGGTCACTAGCCAGTGACCAGGAAGGCGATGGACAGATGCCCACCGATGTCGAGTGCTTCAGGTGCGTTGACGGTCGTCTCGTTTCTGCAGCCACGAGGTCCAGGAGGCGTTGTCGGCGACCAGGAGCAGGATTCGGGCTGGTACACGATGTCTGTCGAGTGCTGCGGTGTCGGCGACCGGATTGGACCCAACAAGCCTTGGCAACGGCAAGTCTCGATGTAGCTGAAGATCGTCGATGGTGCAGACCAGCAAGGTCTGGGGAACTCACCCAGCGAGGGTAAGTCAGGGCAGGCCTGGAGCAACCAGGGGAGCCCTTTGGTTTCTTTAGAAAGTCTTCTGGGGACCCACGAGCCGGCTGGCAAGGGATCGCGAAGACACCTCGGGCAGAATCACTCAACAGGGGCCCACGGTCACTCAGGACGGTGTAGGCCTCTGATCTTCGGAGGGATTCCTGCTGGAGGTTGGGACCACACGTGGTCCAAAGCACAGGTTCGTAGAACGTTGTGAAGGGGTTGCACTCGACAATAGTGCACGGTACCCAGGGGTCGCGGTTCCTCGTCACTCGTGGGGTCCACTTGCCTCAGCTTCGCTGGGGACTCACGATGGCCTTGGAGAAGTCAGGAAATCCACTTCTTGGGCTGCAGGGACTTCGGACTCCGGCGGGAGCGGCGTAGTTTGCGACCGTCGTTATCGTTTTTGGTGCCTGCCAAGCAGGGGAGTCACTCCTTGACCCCAAGGGAGATTCTTCAGTCCTCTAATCGTGATGTAGAGCGTCGAAGGTCCAGGATTCAGTTTCAAAGTTTAGTCCAGGGATATCTAATCTTGCTGTGGCAAGGGTTCCCCATTTTAACCAGTAAAACAGGGAGGGACTAACTCTATGACCCCACCTATGGGAGGGTCAAGGGAGGGGGTGGCTACACCCACTTCCCTTTGTCCAGTTTCGCGCCAGAGCAGGGGCAGGTAGCCCCTGAGCTGGTTTGAACTGGCATATGCACAGAGGAGCCTTTTGCTCCCCCAGTGCAGGACTTCAAAGCACTCTAAGAGTGCACCCACCCAGCCCCAATACACATTATCCTGTCTGGGGAGGTGGTCACACCTCCCTGCAACAGGAAACCTATTGTCCAGGCCTCCCCTGCCGGAGTTTCGTCCAGCAGCAGGAGGCCAGACTTGTGTCTGTGGCAGCAGCATCCATTTTGTGATGCCAGGGCTTCAGAAAGAAGTTACCGGGTAAGCCAGAGTTAACATGTCTTTCCCTCTAGAAGGGTGGAATGCTACCCCCGCCGCCAGGATTGGCGGGGGGTAGTATTCCAAGATGTTTGACACCAAACACGACATGTTTAGGTGCAGCCATTCCAAAGTTAGCATTTTACCGCGAGGATATAATGCGCTTAAGAGTATATGGTCAGGCTGCACTACAAACAGCATCAGAGATGGTCTCCGAACGCTGCAGAGGGGCCCTGCTCATGCAGGGGCACCCTCTCACATAGGAACCATGCACTCTGCCTTTAGGATTGATAAGGCCTGCCTTAGGAGTGACTTATAGGTTTATATGTGTGTATGTATTTAGTGATATAGGTAACCTATATCACAGTAAGGGGTGCATGCACCACCTTACCCAGGCTGCAGTAGCAGACCTGTGGTGTCAGTTTGGATGGCCTTCCAGGGGTGGCATAATACATGCTGCAGCCCCTGGCAGGCCTCTGAGGTACCTATGCCCTTGGTACATAGTATACCATATACTAGGGACTTATAAGGGCACTCCAGATTCCAATCAGAGATGTGCCTAAGGCACATGGAAACCTTTTACAGAGAAAGCAGATAGACTGGGGCCCTGAATAGCAGGATCCCAGTCCAACTAAGTCATAAACCAGCAAAACACCATAAAAAAAGTGGGGGCAACCATATAGTCAGATTCCACCTTCCTACATAACCCCCCCAAACGAAAGGAGATAAGGCTAACCTTGGCCAGTTGAGCCTATATTGACTAAGTGGCCATATAAGGAAGCACCTGCACTAGCATGGTTGCCCCCTATGTTATGGTCCACTAAGCAATCCCTCACCCTAAGGGTATGAGAGGGTCTCCACCATGGGGAATCACTACCTCTGGTGTGCTTAGGTAAAGTACAAGGCTGGTGAGGTGTCTGAGTAGGGAAGTGAGGCCCTAGGAATGTTGGCCTCAGCTTCCTCAGATCACTGGTCACCATGTATGCCTGTCTTTCCATGACTGAGTTGCACTTTGCTCTAAGGGTCAACCTTTGGCTGCCTACAGCTGGGGGTTGGGTCCCTTTGGATGGAACACTGGAGGGACATGGCAGGTTTGGAACCTTCTGGTCCCAGGTTTGCCCTTGCCTACCAGAGTCCTTCTGGGGGAGGTCCCTACATAAAGGTATGGGGGATCCCTCAGTGTGTAGAGGAATTTTCACCTGGCTAGGGCTACTAGACTGGGTGCCCCTAATCTGCTGATGGGGGGCTTCCTCTGGACAGGGGGCCCTGGGGGGTCCACTGACCTCCCTGACCTCTGCAGCCCTGGGCTGACTGAGGCAGGGTAGAGAGGGGCAGGTTACCTGCTCCAGACTGGGTACCACCTTGGAAGGGTCCTCTGCCATCAGGGGTGTGGCCAGGCCAGGCCTGACTACCTCTGTGGCAGTTCCTTCACTAGGGGTAGGGTCAGTTCCCTGAGGAGGCTGACCCTTACCTATTGTCTGGGGGGAAGAAGACTTTTCTTCAACCCTTGTGCTCTCTTTTGGGGGAGAGTGGGCCATTCTTTCAGGCTCCATCTCTCCAAATTCTTGGGCTGGGGCTGTGGCCATCACAGCCCCACTAACCTTTACAGGGACGCCCAACATCCTAAGATGGGTTTGGTGTTCAACTTCAGCCCAGGCTGAAATTTCCAAATCATTGCCCATCAGGCAATCTACAGGTAAGGTGGGGGACACTGCCACTCTCTTTGGGCCTGTGACCCCCTCCCAGCTGAGATTGACTATGGCCATGGGGTGATCTGTTCTGACACCATCAATGTTGGTCACCTGGTACTTAAACTCAGGTAAAAACTGGTGAGGGGGGACTAGTTTCCCTGCCACCATGGTGACACTAGCCCCTGTGTCCCTAAATGCCACAGCTTTCTGACCATTAATCATTGGCTCCAGTCTGTACCTGCCCAATGCTATGGGACCCATGGTAAAGGTGGCAAATCCTATACCACCATCAGAGTCAGAGGAGTCTGTTGAGGGGTCCCTGTCTAAACTAGGGCCCACCTCTGTTCCTCTTGCAAAAGCACCTAACTTTTTGGGTGCACTACTCCCAACTGGAGGATTACTACTGGTAGTACCAGGAGGGGTGGTAGTAGTTGTGGGAGGAACATTTTCTTTATTGCCAATCCTGGGGCAACTGGGATCAGTTTTCCAGTGCCCAGGCTTTTTACAGACATGGCAATAGGGTTTCTTTTCAGGAGAGGAAGGAGTTTGGGACCCACCCCCAGAAGAGGAATTTTGGGGCCCTGTAGGGGACTTATCCTTAGATTTATCCCCACCTTTCTCTTGGGACTTAGTAGAATCTTTCTTCTGGTCACCACCCTGATTTCTAGTTTTTACTCTGGTTCTGACCCATTTGTCTGCCTTCTTTCCCAATTCTTGGGGAGAGGTCAGATCAGAGTCCACCAGATACTGGTGCAAAAGCTGGTTTTGACAATTATTAAGGATCTGCTCCCTCATAATCAAATTGTACAATCCTAAAAAGTCATGCACTTTGTTGCCATGTATCCAACCTTCCAGAGCCTTTGTAGCACAATCTACAAAATCAACCCAGTCTTGAGTCTGAGCTTTTTGGGTGTCTCTGAACTTCAACCTATACTGTTCAGTGGTTAGGCCAAACCCATCTATCAGAGCACTCTTCAAGACTGTGTAATTGTCAGCATCCTCTTCTCTTACAGTGAGGAGCTTGTCTCTACCTTTGTCTGCAAAGGAGAGCCACAAGATTGCTGCCCACTGCCTCTGGGGGACCTTCTGAACTTTACAGGCCCTCTCCAGTGCAGTTATCCATTTGTGGATGTCATCCCCACTCTGGTAGGGAGGGACAATCTTGTTTAGGTTTCTATGGTCATAAGACCTTTCCCTATCTCTAGGGATATTGCTGCCACCATGGGACTCTAGTCCCAACTTTCTTCTCTCTCTAAGGAGATCTAGGGATTCTCTATCTAAAGCCAATTGCTTCTTCCTGATCTCTAGTTGAGTTTCCTCATACTGGACCAGTCTCTTTCTTCTCTCATGAGAGGATTCCCTCCTGTGAGAAGAAACAGAGCTCCCTATTGAGGTGCCAGAGTGGTTAGACTCCTGAGAAGGAGACCTAGACTTTCTGAGCACACTCATAATCCTTCCTGGGGGGACAAAGGTGTGGTTCTCTAGATCCTCATCTTCATCTTCCCCAGAAGGGATTGGGTTTTCCAGGTCAGGGTCATTGTCACCCTCCTGGTCAGTTTCAGAGGGGGGCTGGGGGTAGTAGTACCCCTGGCCCCTTCCTCATCTGCTGGCCCACCCTCTGCTCCTACCCCTTCAGTCTCTGAAGACTTACTAAGATCATAAGCCACCAACAACTCCTGGAGGTGTTGGGTGGTGGGACTTTGGCCTGTCCTTAATTTCCTCACGTTACACAAAGCTCTCAGTTCCAAGAATGGGAGTGTGTCATACTTGGAGGGGGAAGCTCAATGGCTTCCTGCAGGGCATCTCTAGATCCTGCTTTTAAAGACATTACTAGTGTGGTGTGGTGTATGCACTACCTACTCTAGTGTGGCCTACTAAACTCTCTTGAGTTGTAGAAAGGGTTGTGCTATCCCTTAACACACAACTCTAAGTTCAGTAGAACTTACTGATATTCTAAGCTTAAATTATATGTACCTTAGGTACCTTTAGTGGTTTTCAGTTGATCAATTCAATTGAGATTATCTGGTAAAACAATAGCAAGCTGGAATCCCACACGCTGCACACCAATGTGAGAAGTTGGCCTGGCATATGCTGTCCACTAATTATAGTGGGCACCTTGCACCAGTCCAAATCGACTCTTATGGTAGGTAGGTTAAAGACAACCTTATTGAAAGCTATCCTAGTGGTAGCTGTGGAGAGCAGCCTTCAGGCTAAGTCTTGAAGGAATGTAAAGCAGCTTGTTTTACCAGTCTATAATCTCTTGAGTGACCAAATGAAAGAGCACCACACCAGGTATATATTCAAAATATATGTATTTATTACTAAACACACCCCTCTAGTCTCTTTATGAGGCTAGAGTTCGAAATACATAGGTTATAAGATCTTAAATCACAGTAATAGCACAAATACACGTTTGGGCCCTAGGGGCGTACCAAACCATATACCAATAAAATGGTATGCGAACCACGACTGAACTAGACACTAGGCCTAGAGCCTCTAGAAGTGCTTGGACCACAAGGAACCACCCAAGGTAGTGACACAGGGGACCCACGGGAGACGCGTGCAGTGTAAATACACAACCGCGATACGCCGTTAACTTCTATGGAGAAAGTCGGGATCGGGAAAATAGAGGAAAGGGACACTTTAAAGAGGACTAGGACAAAACCCTTTGAGATCTAGGACTTTGAAGAGTCTCTACCCACGGGAGCACCGGAGTACTCGTGTTACCTCACCCAGGGAAGCCGGGTGCATAGGTGCCTTTCGGGGTCGGGTTTCGTCGTCGTTTCTTATGGCGATCTGCTGCAAAGTGCTGCTGGCGACCAGGAGAAAAGTGTCCGGGTGGATCCAAGAGTGGATCGGAGTTCTGAAGAACCTGAAAGCAGAGGGGACAGAGTCTGGGTCACTAGCCAGTGACCAGGAAGGCGATGGACAGATGCCCACCGATGTCGAGTGCTTCAGGTGCGTTGACGGTCGTCTCGTTTCTGCAGCCACGAGGTCCAGGAGGCGTTGTCGGTGACCAGGAGCAGGATTCGGGCTGGTACACGATGTCTGTCGAGTGCTGCGGTGTCGGCGACCGGATTGGACCCAACAAGCCTTGGCAACGGCAAGTCTCGATGTAGCTGAAGATCGTCGATGGTGCAGACCAGCAAGGTCTGGGGAACTCACCCAGCGAGGGTAAGTCAGGGCAGGCCTGGAGCAACCAGGGGAGCCCTTTGGTTTCTTTAGAAAGTCTTCTGGGGACCCACGAGCCGGCTGGCAAGGGATCGAAAAGACACCTCGGGCGGAATCACTCAACAGGGGCCCACGGTCACTCGGGACGGTGTAGGCCTCTGATCTTCGGAGGGATTCCTGCTGGAGGTTGGGACCACACGTGGTCCAAAGCACAGGTTCGTAGAACGTTGTGAAGGGGTTGCACTCGACAATAGTGCACGGTACCCAGGGGTCGCGGTTCCTCGTCACTCGTGGGGTCCACTTGCCTCAGCTTCGCTGGGGACTCACGATGGCCTTGGAGAAGTCAGGAAATCTACTTCTTGGGCTGCAGGGACTTCGGACTCCGGCGGGAGCGGCGTAGTTTGCGACCGTCGTTATCGTTTTTGGTGCCTGCCAAGCAGGGGAGTCACTCCTTGACCCCAAGGGAGATTCTTCAGTCCTCTAATCGTGATGTAGAGCGTCGAAGGTCCAGGATTCAGTTTCAAAGTTTAGTCCAGGGATATCTAATCTTGCTGTGGCAAGGGTTCCCCATTTTAACCAGTAAAACAGGGAGGGACTAACTCTATGACCCCACCTATGGGAGGGTCAAGGGAGGGGTGGCTACACCCACTTCCCTTTGTCCAGTTTCGCGCCAGAGCAGGGGCAGGTAGCCCCTGAGCTGGTTTGAACTGGCATATGCACAGAGGAGCCTTTTGCTCCCCCAGTGCAGGACTTCAAAGCACTCTAAGAGTGCACCCACCCAGCCCCAATACACATTATCCTGTCTGGGGAGGTGGTCACACCTCCCTGCAACAGGAAACCTATTGTCCAGGCCTCCCCTGCCGGAGTTTCGTCCAGCAGCAGGAGGCCAGACTTGTGTCTGTGGCAGCAGCATCCATTTTGTGATGCCAGGGCTTCAGAAAGAAGTTACCGGGTAAGCCAGAGTTAACATGTCTTTCCCTCTAGAAGGGTGGAATGCTACCCCCGCCGCCAGGATTGGCGGGGGTAGTATTCCAAGATGTTTGACACCAAACACGACATGTTTAGGTGCAGCCATTCCAAAGTTAGCATTTTACCGCGAGGATATAATGCGCTTAAGAGTATATGGTCAGGCTGCACTACAAACAGCATCAGAGATGGTCTCCGAACGCTGCAGAGGGGCCCTGCTCATGCAGGGGCACCCTCTCACATAGGAACCATGCACTCTGCCTTTAGGATTGATAAGGCCTGCCTTAGGAGTGACTTATAGGTTTATATGTGTGTATGTATTTAGTGATATAGGTAACCTATATCACAGTAAGGGGTGCATGCACCACCTTACCCAGGCTGCAGTAGCAGACCTGTGGTGTCAGTTTGGATGGCCTTCCAGGGGTGGCATAATACATGCTGCAGCCCCTGGCAGGCCTCTGAGGTACCTATGCCCTTGGTACATAGTATACCATATACTAGGGACTTATAAGGGCACTCCAGATTCCAATCAGAGATGTGCCTAAGGCACATGGAAACCTTTTTACAGAGAAAGCAGATAGACTGGGGCCCTGAATAGCAGGATCCCAGTCCAACTAAGTCATAAACCAGCAAAACACCATAAAAAAAGTGGGGGCAACCATATAGTCAGATTCCACCTTCCTACAGAGGTCTCATTCGAGTGTGCCTGAGTAGGTCGGAAAGTATTATTCTGAAACATTCCTTGTACGATTGAATACTGCTGATTTCTTTAGTGGAACTGACAAAGTTATTTGTTGCAATTGCTTTGTATTTCTTTGCATGCGTATTGCTGTGGAGTGTGTGTTAGTGAAAATTGTAAAGGAGCATAAACTGCTGCAAGTAGTGAGATTGACGTCACAGTGTGTCATGCTGATATTGGTCAGATGGTATAAAGCTGCACTAATCTTGGTAGTCTATGTCATCGAGTGTCACACTGGTATTGGTTGTAGACTCTGAATGAGAATTTTGGGTAAACCATTATTTCCTGCTCTGAAATGAAATTCTCTTTGTGATTATTGATGTTTTGCTGGAAAATGAAATGTTTTAAAGGTATATGAGATTTGTTGAGGGGAGATGTGACAACAACTGTTAGAGACTGAGAAGAGGCACCGCCTGAAGATACTCCAGCTCATTATCATTATATGGCAATAAATGAAGGGCTTTACACATATATTTGGCAAAAAGAATGGCACAAGATCACAGAGACAGAAGGTGCACTGGTGTTTCCCCACTATGGTACATTTAATGTGAGCATCATTGAAAATATGAGGAGGATTTATATGAGATAAAACCACAGCCTAGACCTACACAGTTTGAAGTGCTCAATGTTTGAGAGCATGCAGCTCATGCCAAAGAGAAGGAAAGGTATCAGGGATAAGCTAGAAAGGCAGTGCATACTTACGCTGATGTAAGGTGGAATGCAGAACAGAGGAGGTGGAGAACTGACATGATAGAGGGAGCCAAATTATACCCCTCATTAACAAGTGAAGAATTTGAGAAGGGGAAGGAGAGGAAAACGAAAGGGAAGAGGGACAAGTCGAAAGAACTAGATGAGAGAAGCAAAAACAGTGATGGAGATTCTAGTGATAGTCCTCTAAATGTGTTGTTCTAAGAAAACCCACATCCCTATAATGAGACTGTGGTGATCTTGGGTCCATTGCTTCACATATGATGTCATTGGAATGTAGAATGTCCTGTGCAGGTCTCCAGTAGAAGTGGTTCTATGTGAGACAGTTACTCTGGGACTGCAGGAGCTGTGGCTAATAAACATACGACATGAAGTATCCCAGTCTGCTGATATTTATTACATTATACTTCATTACAATTTGGCGACGAGTTAGCCACAGCGAAGGATCCACGCAGTAAGAAGCACTGCTTTAAAAAAAAAAAAGGGGAAGAAGATACTCAACTGAAGGAGAATTCCCAAATTTAAAGGAAAAACAGGCTTGTATCTTTTACGTTTCTATGCTGCAGATAAACGCTGGACTGTTAGTGTCAGATAATCAAAGAATTACTGTCTTCTTTCATATTCAGTCATCGTGTCTCATCGCGCTATGCTTTGTTTAAAAGGAAAAGGAGTTGTGTCAGCTGAATTACGTGTGCAAGTTGGAGTACAGACGTGATAACTTTATCAATCTAATTGGCTCTCACGCACGTAAATCAAACCTGGTTCATTGCAGCGATTCGTGGCAGATTCTGCAGTGTGTCATGAGACTATTTGAGAGCTAACCAGCACACCGCTGAATATTTGAAAGTAAGCGTAAGGCAGTGACAGGTTTGAAGGGAGAAGCCGTTTGCCGATTAACATTACATGGTCTGCGGTGCTTGTTTGAAGTCACCTCAACGTATGCTTTCAAAGGAAAGGAAGGTTGGTGTGATGAGACAGGCGCGAAGCTGTTATTGACTGTATTTTTTTTTAAATATACCACTGTGCGCGTTAAGACGAGCGCGAGACTGAAGTCATCGTTAACACGCTGTGGGCGCGTGCAAAGTCAAGCTGTGTGCGCTGAAGTAAGCGCGAGGCAGAAAGCGTGTGTCAAGCAAATTACGACAGCGTGTGAAGTGAAGCTGTGCGCGTCCAGTCAGGCGCGAAGTTAAAAATAACTCTAAAGCCTGCTGTGTGTGCGTGTGAAGAAAAGCGGCGAAAGATACACTCACAGCTAAATAAGCGCGTTACCTCCATTGAAACTAACACGAAGGATATACAAGTTTACTGTAACCTTTTGTGTAAGGAGAGGCGAAAGCTTGAATTACCTTGAGTCGGAGCCGACCAGCTTTCAGTCGCATCACTTGTTCTGTAGTAATTGAAGAGGGACTACAGGAAGTGGTTCACTATCCAAAAGAATATTTGGGACAACTAGAACGCTGACTACCACACTAAAGTAAAGCTCACTGGAAGTTGTTTCTTTTGTGTCTAAGGAATACACAAATAAAAAAAAAAAAGGTGTCGAAGAGGAAAACAAACAGAACGTCAAATTTAGAGACTGTTTTGGATATATTTTAGGAAAAGAACACAAAAAGGAAAAAGATTTTAAAGCAGTGAAATTTTAATATGAATAAGGAAAACTGTTGTACGCAGTCCTAAATAACAATCCTCAGTAGAAAGCTACATTTTTAGCTTACCTTTCAAACTTCTTTGGAAGAACATGAACGTCCGTGATGTGCACACGTTGTTAGTAGTGACAATTGTATTCACACGCTACTAGAAGTGTCAATTGAATTCACTTAATACGTTTTGCATACCTTACATCCAGACCCATATATATATATATATTTTTTTTATTTGAATTTTATTTTATTGTTTGGAAAAAAAAAGTAACTAGTTTGGAGTAATATTTCCCTGGTTTTAAGTGTCATGGCAAATATGCAAAATGTTGGTGCTCCTCCTCCTTTTCTTCAGACTCCTGGGGATCCTCCTGTACCGTGGAGAAATTGGTACAGAGCTTTTACAAAGTATTTAGGGGCCATTGGTGGGAATAGATATCGACCTGAGCGTAAAAGGTTTTTATTAGAACACAATTTAGGTTTCGAAGGTCAATCTATATATGAACATCTTCCACCGTATGTCATTCCCCATGATCAAGAAGACTTGGATGAATTTGAACTAGCTGTAAAGAAATTAGAAAAACAATTTGATGTACAACCAAGTTTGATTGTGAACAGGCATACGTTTTTTCCGAGAGAGCAGCTACAAGATGAATCTATAGATACTTATGTTGCAGTTTTACGTATGTTGGCTGCTGAATGTGAGTTTGAAAATTTTACGGATCAACTCATACGAGACCAAATAGTAGTACGCTGTTGGGATAAAAAAGTACAGGAAAAACTGCTCACGTTGAGAAACCCCAATCTCATTGAAACAATAGATATAGTGAAGGGCATTGAGGTTTCACGTAAAGCACTTGGAGAACTCACCCGAAGGGAAACTAGTGGTGTGTCTGTGGTAAATGACAGCACTGTTTATAAGCATAATAATAGTTTTAAAAAATCTTCAAAAAAGAAATAGTACAATAATAGTTTTTTTTCACAGAAAAACATTTGTTTTAGATGTGGCAATTCTAAGCATGCACAGAATGGTAGACCATGCCCAGCGAGAAGTGTAAAATGTAAGTTATGTAACAAGATAGGGCATTTTGCAAAAGTTTGTCAAACACCCAGAGACAAAATTAATTCAGTACCAGATGGTGATCTGAAGGACAGCTCAGAAGAGGAAGAAAATTGGTCTAGAGGAATTAGAGATATGATTGTGGTTGTGCAGGATGATGAATCTGATTTTGTAGATCCCTATGAACATATCGAAGTTGATGGAAAAGATCTTAGACTCCTTATTGATTCTGGTGCCAGAATGACGATGATAACTGATGAACTGTTTGACGAAGTTTGGGGTAAACGTGTATTATTCCCTCCAGATAGAAATCCTGTGACGTATGATGGAAGGAAAATTGAGTTGTCAGGATATTTTGAATGTCAACTCAAATTCAAGGGGCGCACCATTTTTGGGAAGGTATACGTGGTCAAGAAAGGGTTAAATATTCTTGGATGGTATCACCAAGGTCTTTTCGGGATGACTCTTAGGCCTGGCAGGGATGTGCAAGTCTCTTTAGTAACTGAGAGTGAGGAAAACAAGGGGTCATTTGAGAAATGTGAAAACAGTACCAAATGGGTGGACAAATTTCCGAATGTATTTGGTGACAAAATAGGAAAAATCAAGGGGTTTCAAACATAAGATTAAAGTGCAAAGATAATGTTACACCTGTAAAGCACAAACTGAGGAATGTGCCTTTTAGTGTACGTCAAGACTTAGCGGATATCCTTAAAAAAATGTGTGATGAGGGTGTGATAGAACCCATCGAGTCATCTTTATGGTTAAGTCCATTAGTTATCGCAAGGAAGAGGAATGGGCAATTGAGAGTGTGTGTGGACTTGAGAAGTCTTAACAAGGCTATTTGGGTTGATTCTCACCCACTACCCAGGATTGACGACATTATCAGTACATTTTCAGGTGCTAGGGTATTTTCTAAGATCGACCTAGCATCTGCTTATCATCAGATAGTGCTTGACGAATCCTCAAGACATCTTACGGCTTTTGTTTCTCCTATGGGTTCCTATCAATTTAAACGGATGCCTTTCGGTCTTGCTTCGGCAGCTGCCGTATTTCAACGTGTGTTAGAGAATGTATTAGAAGGAATTCAAGGGGTGGTAACCTTCCAAGATGACATTTTAATAGCAGGAGGAAATCAATGCATTCATGATAAACGCATGTGTGAAGTTTTGGAAAGATTACAAAAGTTTGGAGTTGTAGCAAATCGAGGGAAGTGTGAGTTTACAAAGAAAACAATAGAGTATCTGGGACATGTAATCTCTGAGAAGGGTGTTGAACCTAGACCTGGTTTAGTTGATGCTATAACTAAAGCACCTACTCCCAAAACTAAGGAGAATGTGGCCTCATTTTTAGGACTTTGTGAATTTTATTCAAAATGTATTCAAAATTTTTCAGCAAAAACTGTCATGCTAAGGGAGTTATTGAAGAAAGAGAAAAAATTCTCATGGGAAAAAAACTGTCAAGATGAGTTTGAGGGTTTAAAAAAAGAAATCATTTCAGCTGGTGTGCTTGCACCATTCGATCCCTCACAAGAATGTATTATAACTGTGGACGCTAGTAATGATGGTCTGGGTGCTACCATTGCACAGATGAATGGCAAAATTGAAGTGACAATTGGTTTTGCATCTAGATCCTTGAGAGCTAATGAAAACATTTTTCAGTGTCATTGAAAAGGAACTTTTGAGTTGTTGCTGGGCAGTTGAAAGATTTAAATGTTTCATATGGGGAAGAAAATTTGTGCTCAAGACTGACCACAAACCTTTAGTCAGTATTTTGAGTGGGACAACTATCAAAGATCATACTCCAAGAATAGCAAGGTTGAGTTCGAAACTCCTACAGTACAATTTCACTGTTGAATACATCCCAGGTGGGAAAAACATAAGAGCAGATTATTTATCCCGTTCACCTTTAAGTTTTACTGATTACTCAGAAAACTGTGAAGAAAATGATGAAGAATGTTTAATTGCGAGTGTTGATATTTGTCATGAAACAACTTTTACTGAACATGAATGGTTTTCAGAATCTTTAAAAGATATGGAATTGGAAAGTGTGAGGAAGTATGTTATGAGTGGTTGGCCTAGAGAAAAAGCATTACCACAAGAGTTACAACCTTATTTCAAGGTAGCAGATGAATTGTCAATTGAAGAAAAGGGGATGCTGGTACGGGGAGACAAATTTATTCCACCTGTTTCATTGAGGGAAAGGATCATTATGTATGGTCACGAGGGACATCTGGGGCAAACCATAACTAAAAGAAAAATCAGAGACAGTTATTGGTGGCCCGGGATGGATTCTGCTATTACAGCCAGTGTTCGGGGATGTTTTGTCTGTGCCTCTAGCGATAAAGGACTTAAAACCGAAGCAGTTCCCTTACAGCTCGTTGAATTACCAAATACTGTCTGGTCTAAGCTTGCCATAGATTTTATAGGTCCTTTTGGTACTCTTCCACGGAAGTTAAGATTTGCTATCGTAGTTGTAGATTACTACAGTAAATGGTGGGAGGTAAAGTTTGTAGAAGAACCTAACACTGCTAGCGTCATCAAATTTTAAAAAAATCTGTTTTTAAGAGAAGGCTTTCCAAAAGAAATTGTCTCGGACAATGGTGTCCAATTTGTATCAAAAGAAATGAAGAGTTTTCTTGTCAACAATGCTATCAAACACAAGTGCATTGCTCTATATCACCCACAGGCTAATGGCCTGGTAGAAAAAATGAATCGTACTCTAGTCGAGTGCATACAGTGGGCCATTCAGAACAAGTTTGATCTTTGTAAATCTGTTGAAGAAATGTTGTGGTCACATAGATGTTGTCCAAATGCTGTCTCAGGACTTTCACCATTTGAAATTTTGTGAGGACGCCCACCTGCTTCTAGGTTATGTCCTGCATGGTTGAGAGAGTGCCAGCATAAAAGTGATCACATGTTAAATATAGACAAAGTTGTGAGACCCAAGGTTGAAGAATTTCAAGGAAAAATGAAAAGTCATTATGACAGTCTCCACAGTGTAAAACCTGTAGAAAGAAAACTGTGTGTTGGGGATTGGGTCCGTGTCAAAGATCCCAATCATGTTCCCAAGGGTATGTCGAAGTTTAAACCTCCGGTCAGGATTGAGGTTGTGACCAGGAATGCAGTGAGAACCAGCAGAAATGAATGGTGGAATAAGGGAAGAGTGGTGAAGGTACACACTAATGATGTTCCTCTCCACGATCCTTGTGTTTCATTTAAGTCGTCTTTGCGTTCTCGTGTTGTTCCTTCTCCATCTCCTTCTTTGGATATTGATGTGTCTGAGCCAAGGTGTTCCTTTCATCCCGATCCCGAGCGTAGGAGTAGTAGACGAAATATTACCAGACCTCTAAGGTTTTGTGATTAATGTTTTATTATTATCTTTATTTATTTACTGTTCATTAATGCATTGATGTATTGATGCAATGCCATGTTATATCTTATTTGTTATATTTTCAATTGTCGTACAGAAGGGAGATATTGTGGTGATCTTGGGTCCATTGCTTCACATATGATGTCATTGGAATGTAGAATGTCCTGTGCAGGTCTCCAGTAGAAGTGGTTCTATGTGAGACAGTTACTCTGGGACTGCAGGAGCTGTGGCTAATAAACATACGACATGAAGTATCCCAGTCTGCTGATATTTATTACATTATACTTCATTACAGAGACCCAATTAGTAGGAGGGGGAAGTGTTAATGGAAATTCTGGAGTGGCTACTGCACCATTAAATGTGAGCTCTAATGGTATGGGAGCCACTCCTGTGAATATGAATCAAAATACAGTGGGAGGGAATTTAGGGATGTGTGCCCCTGCTACCTCCACAGCTCCAAATACTCCAAATGCTCTCACTATCCAGGTTACCATTGGTCCTGTGGTTCCTATAAACAACCCTGGTGCTGCAGGAAGTGAAAAACAGAATTTGGCTGCCCCTGCCAAGCTGAAGGACCCAGAGAATGCTCCTACAAGTTCGATTGTGGGAGGATTTGTTGCTTTAATTCCAATGGATGTGAGTTCCCCTTGTGGTGCGAGTGCAGACCCCATGATGAACCAGGCGGTATTTACACCATTAAGGTCATTCCCTGTATTGCCAGATATAGGTACGCTCACTTGGGAGCCACCCCTAAATGCCCACAGAAGCACACCCAAAGAGAGGGCAGTACCTAAAGCCCCTGGAGTGCAGCCTAGATTTACTGCTCAGGAATTAGATGAATTGTTGAAGGTTGTTTATGACCCTTCGAATGAGAGTGGAAACTCATATTTGAGCCAAGGAACGGTTCAGTCTTCAGTGAGGGTAAATGTAATAGATGTAGCTAAATTGAAACTAGAATTAGATGAAATGATAAATGGAGGCCTTGAATTGATCTAATTAGATACTTACCAAGAAAATGAACTTTTGTTTATGAGGAAGGATATAACCAGATGGGCGAGGCAAGTCTATGACAAACTATCTGAAGCAGCTCAGAAATATGAGCTAGATCTGGATCAGACTAAAGCCTTACAGAAAAGCTACTGACTATGTTTTAGTGATAAGGACCTAGAGTGTATGGGAATACCAGGAATGAAATTGCAAATTCGGGCTTGATTCAAAACATTCAGGTTTGGAGTGTGCTAGATAAGTGGGAAGCTAAATGGACGAAAAGGAAAGGTCCAAAGAGATCCGAGGGAGAACTGCCTTCTCCAGTAGAAGGGGGAGCAGGTGCTACAAGTTTTCCCTCACGGGAAGTGCCCAGTGGAGTGTGTTGTGTGTTTTGTGGGAGTATACTGTGGGAAGTAAATTAATTATAATGAAGTAATAATTAATTTTTAATTATCGATAATTAGTTTATTGATGAATATGTATGTTAATAGTGTAAATAATTTGTTTTTTAAAGTTAAGTTTTATGTAGAGGTTGTGAGTTTTCTAGGGTTTAGGGTGGAAGTAACTAAAATAAAATTATTTAAAAATATATTTTTGTTAATAAGCAATTTTAAAATACATTAAATATTTAAATGAATTTTTTTAAATTATAATTATAATAATATTTGTAGGTATTTATGATATTTATTCAACATTGCAATATTCATTTATTTTATTTTATTTTTAATATATATTAAATATTTGTATATTTTTTTACATAGTTATATTTTTATTTGTTTACTATGTTTCTGCAATTATTCTATTGTGTACTGACTGGAGTGGGAATAGTAAATTGTACCCATTTGCAATCCAACACTTTCACTACTATTGCAATCATTGGAGTGGGAATAGTAAATTTTACCCCTCCACAGTCCAACACTTTCGCTACTGTTGCACTTATTAGAGTGGGAATAGTAAACCTTACCCCTCCATAGTCCAACACTTTCCCTACTGTTCCACTGATTGGAGTGGGAATAGTAAATTTTACACCGCCGTAATCCAACACTTTTCCTACTGTTCCACTGACTGGAGTGGGAATAGAAAATTTTACACCTCCGTAATCCAACACTTTCCCTACTCTTGCACTGATTGGAGTGGGAATAGTGAACCTTACCCCTCCGCAGTCCAACACTTTCCCTACTGTTGCATTGATTGGAGTGGGAATAGTACATTTTACCACTCCACAATCCAACACTTCCCTACTGTTGCACTGACTGGAGTGGGAATAGTAAATTTGACCCCTTCACATCCCAACACTTTCCTTACTGTTGCATTGACTGGAGTGGGAATAGTAAACTTTACACCTTCGCAATTCAACATTTTCTCTACTGTTGTATTGACTGGAGTGGGAATAGTAAATTGTACCCATGTGTGTTGTAACAGTTTTCCTACTGTTGCGTTGCGTGAAGTGGGAGTAGTAAATATTATACATCTTTAGTAGAACACTTTGGGGCTGAATACGATTTCGGGTGGACCGTCTCGTAAACGGGATCTCCTGATTTGGATGCGACCGAACACTGTTCGGTCGCATTCTGACATTTCCCTAAGGAAGCATGTGTTAAGGCCGCAAACCGGCCGTAGACCATGCTCCCATAGGGAAATGGGAGGTTGTGTTAATCCCTGCACCCAGTGGCAGGCACCTTGAGGTTCCTGCCATGGGGTGCAGGGATTAACAGGGGGCACCATAGTTGCCCCCTCGGCCCCCAACTGGATGCTGCACACACAAGGGGACCCTGCTAGGGGTCCCCAAACACGCTTTCTGACAGGTTTTCCATGTCGGAAAGGCTGGCATGGAAACTGTGCCAGAAACTGTGCATAATAATCCCAAGGGCAGAAAGTCCACCCTTTGAGATTACGGGCCAGCCTCTGACTGGTCAGCCGGTCGGAACTGAAACAGGCGATGGCGGTCAGAAAGCCTCTGACTGCCATCGTAATAAGCCCTTTATGTACGTTTATATAAATCATAGTGGAAATAGTATATGTATTAAAAGTAAAATTATATAATGTATTTTTTTATTTTCACAATTTATAGTATTATGTTTTTTTGTTTAAAATTATAATATTTATAATTATGAATGTTCTTAATGTGAAAAATATTTTTATAAAATTATAAGAAATCTATGTAGTTTACTTTTTTATTTTATTTAAAATGGTTTGTTTTTAAAATATTTTGTTATTGGTATATATATATATATATATATATATATATATATGTATGTATATATATATATATATATATATATATATATATACACACACACATATATATATAAATGTATTTGTTATATTATTGCATTATTAAAAAAATTCTGAAATTATAATATAAATAAAGATTATTAGTTTAATAATAGTTTTGTAACTAGATATATGTAAATATATATATATAATATATATATATATATATATATATATATAGATAGATAGATAGATAGATAGATAGATAGATAGATAGATATTAATATAAATGTTTCTCTAACGTTAAAAAATGTATTTGTTATATTTGTTAAAATATATATTAAATCTATTTTATTTTCTATTAAATTAATGTTACTATTAAATATATTTAATATTTAAATGTATAGATATTTAAAGAATTATATTTAATACAACAATATTAATGACAACAATATATGGGGGGATATTTTTGTACTTACCATTATAAGTATAGGATGACAATATTTTTGACATTGATATTTTGGTCACAATATTTTGGTTTTGTGATATTCTCATAGGCGATATTTTGTCAGTGAACCAAAACAGATCAATGAAACATTGAAATCCAGGCTTGCAAAAGTGTGTGTTTCTATGTCTTTGAAGTGGCCTGATGATTTGCCTCTTGATGAGTCTTTGCAGCATACCTGATCGGAGGACAGGATTGTCTCTCCATGAGATCATCTTGGGCAGAGCTATAAAACTCAAAACACAGAAAGGAATCCTTGGGTCTATGTGCATTATTCGCCTAGCTGCGAATTTACCCACCTAAGAGCGTACCTTTTATAGGACGGTTTCCCTCACCCACAATTGGTGGCATGCTTCATCATTGGGGAACCTCTTCATATTGTGATGCCTAGTCACACTACGGGCTCCAACCACCTCACTGAGAGGGAGGAGATAAGGGATGCTTTCGTACTAAGAGAGGTATATGCTAAATACCCAATTGTGAGCTAGGGGTGGTGAGGGCAGTAGAGCAAGTGAAGGAAGTGATTAAAACTAACTACAGGGTTTTCAAAAGAACTTTAATCAGGTGACCCTGGGCGTGGCACTGCGGGAATGATTAAATCTGTTTGTGTTTCACAAAGGTCAACATAGTTCAACCTATGGCTCAGACGATGTTGTGGCTTTCTTCTAATAGTGCTGCGGCTCAATGTTCTCAAAACAGGAAAGTATAAATCATATTGACAGTTTATACAAAACCATCCAATGACCCCATGGAGCATCACAAGGTGAAGGATTCACTGGTGGTACCCACTGAGGTCGGTGTCTCGCCTCAACCAACCAAATTTGAGGTTTGCAGGGGATTCTGGGTAGGAGATAGTTGGAGGATCCATGCAAGTCACACCTCCATGGACTCCCCCTGAGTGTCTAGTTTTCAGAAATGTCTGGGCTTGGTAGGTTTCTCTAGATGGCTGCTGACCCTGAGACCAAAAATGTACGTGACTCCCTTACAAAATCAGGTCATTTGGTGATTGATCATTTTGATGTCTCGACAATACGTTTTCACCCCTACCCTGTCGCAGGCACTTGGCCCACCCACAAAAGTGAGGTAACATTTTATCAGGAGATCTGGGGAAACGCTGGTTGGTAGCAAATTTGTGTCGGCCCAGTGATTCCACAACTTTCCCACACAGAGATGTGACGAAAATGTTGTATTCTTTAACCAAATTTGAGGTTTGCAGGGGGTACTGGGTAAGAAAACATTGAGGGATCCCTGCAAGCCACACCTCGCTTAACTCCACAAGGTGTCTAGTTTTCAGAAATGCCTGGATTTGGTAGGTTTCCCAAAATGGCCGCCGAGCCCAGGACCAAAAACGCAGGTTACTCCCTTAGGGAAACTGGAATTAATTTCTGATGGGTGATGATCCTGTTACTCCTGGAGTTTAATATATCTTTGGAAGACATGCTTATTTCATGTTGCCCTGAGGCTGGTATGGTACTTGTTACCTATGTGCAGTGTTACCAAAATTTTATCATGTGGAACATCTCAATGACCTAGTGTGGGAAACAAAGTACAGGTCTAAGCGAGGAGTAAGTGCTGGAGAATTAGTGGGAAGTATTTTTGATGCAATGATTCCATCATTTGGTGTGATTTTGAATGACATTATGATTAGAAAGTTGTCTTCTATAGTGGATACGTTAGCTACTAGTACAGCAGGAGCTTTATTAGTTATAGGTATAGGAAATGGTAGCGATTAGATCCATGGTTTTGTAAAACCGCCTTGCGTTAGACATCCTGCTCGCAATCAGCGAGGAGTCTGTTGGATGTTAAAGGTCCAGCAATGCTGCAACTACATTCCTGACAAAAGTAAGGATTTGAATAAGTTTATCAAGAACATTGCTGACTTACATAAGGATTTTTAGGAGTTGGGAGTGGCAAGTCCTTGAGAAGACACTGAAAGTGGATTTTCTGCAGTAGAGAAATGGCTAGGAAATCTGGGATGTGGAATTTTGCGTGCTACTCTGAAACCTCTGGTGATAATTGCCCGTTGTATAATATTCCGAATTGTGATCTTTAAGGCATATAAGTGTATGAAAGTCAAACTGGGAGTGAAGAGGAAGAGAGTGGATGTAGAGCTAGAGGAGAGTCAGCGTAAATACTATGATGACATGAAACATCTAGAAGAATCAAGGAGGAAAACGTCAAAAAATGCAAGGTGATAAGAATTAGATCTTAGGCTGCGATCGCTTGATCCGCCATCAGAACGGGAACTGGAGCAGCGGCATTTTAGCTCCACCCTTTCATGTCTTAACTATGCCATATGTGCGTGCATTTAGTACTATATATTTGTGTACTTTAATATCATGAACGTATAATGGTGAGATTGCCTGAAATACTGAAGATGCATTCACTGTACAATACATACATTTACATGAGTATGCGTATTTGTTTTCCTTATAGTAATACCAAATTGCAGTGTTAATACATATCTGCATTTGTGCATTGTGAGTAATTTTGTTAACTCTATATATGCTCGCATATTTATTTGAATATTATCCTGCATTTATTTTATAATTGTATATGTATCGGTAGCCATGCATTTAAATTTTATATTTGTATTTTACCAAAGTCTTAAGCATTTGGGGGCATATTAACAAGGTGGCGATATGAAATTATCGCCGCTTTTGCGTCCGTTTTCGGGCGAAAAGCGGCGTCGCCGTATCAGCAAAGACACGCTATCGCGTGTTTTGCTGACTTAGCGCCCGTTCCCAGCACGTCTAACTTTGCATCGCTAATGAGATGCAAAGTAGGCGTGGCTGTGGAACCAAACAGGGATAATATTGCGATGGCAGCTTCGCGATATTATCAAGGAGGGTTAGCGATTTTAAATCGCGTTAGAGTATGTTTAACGCAGGAATTTAACGTCTGTTAAATTCCTGACTAAGGCATACTTAACATGGGGGTGGATTCTGTGGCTATGACCACAGGCTCCTATCATCTAGATATCGCCGTTTTCCACCATGGAAAACGGCGATATCCACGCCATCTCTGGAATTTTATCGCTCGGCGATGCACGTTGTTGATAACGCGCTAACCGGGCGATAAATTACAGAGATAGCCGGCGATAAATATGCATGCGCTAAGCGCGCTTTGCGATATTTATCGCCGGGCCTTGTTAATATGCCCCTTGGACTCTAATGTTTAACTTTCAATGTAAAGGTTTGCTCAGTTGCCATGTTTTCTTCTTCTTGGCAGATGTGTTCATATGATCTCATAGTTAGTGAAAGGCACATGGTGTTTGAGAGATAGTGAGGCTCGGGAGAAGGCCTTTGGAAAGGACGAGAGGAGCTAAAGAACAAAGGGAGGACCCCAATTCATGTTAATATCTGGAGACAGGAGGAATTCGACAACGTCCTGATGTTCAGACCAAGAGATGGGCGTATTGAATGAAGTAGTCAAGTTCTATTGTCAGAAGGTGGAAAAGTACAAGGACACATGATGTGGAATTCTCAAATGTTCTGTGAAGTTTTAATTAGTGGTTACACTTTAGCTTTAGATAGATTCCTTTTAGACTTAGACAGGTACAGACCTCTTTGCTATATTTGTGTTGTGTGGCTTTCTGAAATGCAATACTCCTGATCTTGGAGAACTTCAACTAAAGTCTCTACAATGCTGACACCTTCCTGCTTTACTGGATCAAATTAGGGTTTACCCACCAAATGTTGCTTAGTTTAGGCTTAGTTTAGGTAATTTAGATTTACTCATGTATAGGCAAGAAGACCGGAAATCATATACTGATCATCAGATTTTGTTCCTTATTTTCTGCATTGCCATTACTCAATTCCTTGATTGCTTCATGTTATTAAGATTAAACTTTGTCAGACGATTTGGACTGCCAGTTACAATTCTGTATTTTTACAATATATTCTTGAGACTAGTATACATCAGTTTGGCTTTGAATTTGTAATAAACCTATGTTTAATCCCGCCTATTGAGTTGTGGGCTCACACTCTGTAGCCAAATGGGCTATATTGTAAATTGAACTTTTGGATGATGCTAACTCCTCTTTATTTCCCAGGTATCTAAAAAGTTTAAATATTCATCTCAGTGCTCTGGGTTGAAAAAGTTTGCACAATAGACTTTGGGTCTAATGCACCAAGATTTTGCTGTAATTCACTTTTGTGCTACGACTGTCTTACTCTTGCAATTAAAGAGTAAGCCACAAATACTAGCAAAGTAAGTCACACTTTCTCATAGCAACATCTTTCAGAATCAGTCCCATTGATTTTCTGTGCCGTGTATTTCAGAGGACTGGGGTGACTTCTACTGAGCTAACATTTTATCCCTTATTTTGAAAAGACTATATTATCAGCTCTGTATTATCCAGTTTTGACTACTAGTGACATAACGTCTTACTGCTTTATCATTGTTATTTATATGACTGAGGCTTTGCTGAAAAACTGGCATTTTAGTATTTCTATAATTATCTATTATAATTGTCAATAAAATTGTTGACTTTTTAAGCAACGGAAATTGTGCTGAAAACCACACCATTATAGTCATTAAAAACAATCTTTAGTCCCCCCTCGTCCCAGGCTCCTTTTTGGGTAGGAATGGTATAGAATCACTCCCAAACTTTTTTTTATGCCCCTCCACTTCTAAATTTCACTAGCCACCACTGGCCCAAGCACAGATCAAATCCCAGGGTGCAACTCTCTCTAAGCTGAGAGGTAAATGTCTCCTGAACAACCTTAGACCATCGAAATCTCCTAACCTGATTACTAGACGTCAAGCCTAACACATTGAGTTTGTATGGGACAATTTCAGAGGAAACACGCCACCTCATCCTACAGGTGATCAGAATATGGTTGTTAAACTCATGGAATGCACTATAAGATTCTCCATTAAATTCATGATATTACCTGAGACAAATTTAAAATCTACCACAGTAGAGCAGCTCGACCCCTATAGGGTGGTGGGAGAGAATTAGACCCATGTAAATCAAACATTTCAAATGTACACACCAAGTTAAAATTACTCAAACAAACATTTGAAAGAAACGCCAACCCAGAATGTTCAAAATGGAAAATGTTATTTATTGTGGGTACTCAAAAGTTTTTAATCAAAACGGTGGCAAAACCCTTGAAACTGGTGAATATTAAAATCTCCCAATAGAACCGTCCAGCAGTAAGAAGGGCCGCTGACCCTTGGGCTTTCTAAATACAATCCTAACAATGGTAATGTCAAATTCTCTGCTGAATTAGATGCAGAGAAGGTGTTATATAAATTAAGATTTAAGAGTTCCCGCTTATCCAGAAAGTGAATTATAATGGCCTGTAAATTGGGAGACCAAGTATGGAGGACCAGTACCGTACAAATCGGGGATAGGGTCACCAAAAGTAAGAACCCTCCTTAGGATCTCCCTGAGAGGAAAGGGTTAACAGGAATGGAAAGATTGAAACCCATCCACTGAATGGCGTTTCCAATATTCCATGTTTCTTAAAAGCCAATAGCATCAAATTTAGATATACATTTAAGTCATGTTGGATCTGATTTTTATAGTATTTTCACCAGCAATATTTTAGCTCAGACAGTTAATGCCAGGATTGGTTAATTCAGTCACAGCACCCCTTAGGTTGAAGGTGGCCTCCACAAAGAGATGGGGAGACAGACATTCTCTATCTAGTCAGGTCACTCTACCTGCTACAAAGTGTTTAGAGGCTCACAGCGGTTTCAAGTTTGAATGTTACAGGAACCAATAGTCAGTGAAGGCTTACACTGCATATTAGAGGAAAGAGAAGGAGTGGACCATCAAAAGACCACCTTTCATTATTAAAAGAACCCTAGCAGTAAAACCTTAATTGTTGATGATGTACAATTTGGCCTCAATAAGTGTTAATATCCTAAATGCTAATAAGCAAGTGGCCTCCCAAACCTGGTTGAAATTCACAACCACGCAGTCACCATCCCAACATTTGTGATCTTGACCAATCTAGGATACACTCCTCCCCATATTAATAGATTACCATTTTAATTTTCAGCAACCCTTCCTGAGCCGAGTGTCAGGATGTGGCAGGGCAATTGCTGCTGAGTGGCAGCAGGTGAGCTGTGCACTTATGTTGAAAGGGAGCAAGTCCCTTTGGCCAGCCGTCTTGCGATGGCCAGCCAGACATACACATTTTAAACTTCTCTAACCTAGTTGTCTTAGATAGCTGGGTTAGAGAAAGCACAGGCCTTCAGCGCTCTTACGAGTGCTGAGAGAGGCTGCTCCCTTAAACAGCATGTGAGAAGCGTCAGGATTGGGTAGTGCAGTTTCCTGGGTTCAGGAGCTTCAAGGAGAGATGAGGAGGATGTCCTATGGCAAACCAGGAAGGTAAGTGCCATTTATTTATTTATTTTTTTAGTGCCATCCGTCCCACCACTCTAAATACTTGCCAGGCGCCACTGCCTAACATGTGTACTAAAGCAATGGCTGACTATAGTCTTCAGTTGTGAGTTGTTTACTCTCTCGCGTACGCATGGAACATTCCCCAAGATAACAATAAACAGGGTGGCCACAGGGCGCATGTTAAAAACCTGGCTATCCATCAAGCCACCGTTCTGTCTGCCTCTTTGTTGGAAACTAGATTATTGATAGGTATAAGTATGCACCTACCACTAGTAATAAGTCCACTAACATGGTAAAGGGTCCAGTAAAGGTCTCAATAAATTAGTCCCTTGCTCAACCCTTGGTAGCTGTAACCCAGCAGTCAGGTCTAACTTAGGAGACAGGTATGTAAAGCATTTAAAAACACCAATACATTAAATAAGTAAGACACAATACACAATAAAAATCCCACACCAATTTATACAAATAGTAAATATTTTTATGAACAAACAGACACCTAATTGACTAAAATCCATTGTAGGGAACCGGAGATATGAATTTTCAAAGAATTTCCACTTTATAGTGCTTAAAAACCTATAGCGCCACTGTGGGACATTTGGTCGTGCTTGACCAGGACAAAGTCAAAGTTTCAGGCCAACTGTGGTGGAGCCCTGGCCAGATACTCTAAGCGGAAGGCCCCAGTCAAGATTTTATCTTCACACTTAAAAACTTTACTGGAGCTTTTTCTTCTGACCCCCCTTGCTGCTCCTCACCAAGCCGGATTAGAAGAGGGTTCACCGGCTTCAGTTTCCATGCAGCCTCGGTGAAATCCTGGAAGACGGAGCTCCAGAGCTTTTCAGTGGGATGAACCAGCAGTCAAGGCCGGGTCATGGTTTATTGAGGCTGGCTTGGCTCTCCTGGTCGAGTCGGTCCCCTTATGCAGCTTTTTTCCAAAGTTCTCCAAACTACAGAAGGTGTTTCCTGAAGGTCTAATTGTTGTTCCAAAGTGTCCAAAACACAAATCCAAGGGTCTGGAGTTTCCTGGATGGTCCCTGGAAGGTAGAGAACACAAGTCCCACAATGCACCTGGCCGAATTCTTAAAAGTCCACTTAATGCACTCCAGGCTGGGGACTCTTGGTAGAGATGATGCAGGTGGGATCTGTTAACCTGCAGCTGCAGGGAGTCCACATCTTAATACTTCTTGAAACAAGGCACAGTTCCAGGACTGTAGTACCAAAGTGTGCAGCAGGCGCAGTCATTCAGAGTGCAGGGCCTGAGGGTGCAAATTCAGATTCCAACAGGACAGTCCTTCTTTTCCTTGTAGTTTCTGGCAGCAGAACTATGAGGCTATGCAGCTCTCAGATACCTATTTCCAGCTTCTGGGCATCAAGAAGGGGCCACACCTGACCAATGGGATGTAGGGTGCCACCCAGGCGCATGACCACTTTCTCCAAAGTGTGGCATATTCTTATCCCAGAAAGCATCATACTTCCAAAATTCATGATGGCTGAAATCTCAGCATAGCAGAAAGAGCTGACTAAGCCAACTCTCAGTGTGGCGCATTTCCATAGTTTTCCTACCCCTAACACCTGCAAATTCCTTCCTTAAGCCTGCCATATGGCTGGGGCACAGGGAACGGGGTAGGTAGACCTAGAATTCACTGCCTGTCCTGTCCCTCTTTGAAGCTCATGCTTTATGACTCCTCTCCTCTCCCCTGCCCTGGCATTCCTGTGTAGCCGCAGAGCTCTCTCCAGCAGATAGCCTCTCCCCTGGACAGCCACTTATCACCTAATCAAGGCATCCTGGCTGAGCCTGTTAGCACTGACCAGTCAGGGGAGACTTCAAAAAGACTGGATTTTGCCTTACAGAAAATAAAGTCTTATAACTTATTTTCTGCACAAGTTATAATAAATTCAAAAATAGCATTCTGTTGGATGTATCAATACCATTCTGCTGAGTCCTTGAAAGATATTGTATTCCCTTCCAAGCAATAAAAATGAGGTCATAAAATATTGCAATGTTAGCCTATAGGCTAACACTCTACAATGTTGAAAAAATTAAAGTAAGCAGATTTCCCTCACCAGGGTTTATAAAACATACTTTATAAGGCTCATGCTTATAGTTACATGATCCCCCTACCCCTGGGACATCTAGGAGAGAGCCTGGGGGTACCGAATATGTACAAATAAGGTAGAATATCACTTTTTAAGTACCCATACTAGCAGAGTTGACTTTGAGCACAAATTACATTTAAAAGCAGTGCTGCAGAGCAGACCTGCTTTTAAAATGACTTCAGGCACTCAGCAGTGAACACATGCACATGGAACAAAGGCTGCGGGCCTCTAAACTTCCATACCCTATAATGTACTAGGGTTTTATATGTAGTTTCAATCCCCTTGCCGCGCCTGTTATCTACTAGGGACTTTTAGGGTAGGCCAATTGTAAGAATTTACTTTTAAATGCAGTCTACATGGCAAGGCTGCAGTTAGAATGACAGACACCAACTCAGAAGTGTAAACATGCACAGTGCTTAAAATCTTCTGGGCTTCAAAACCTCCATGCCCTATTATCTACTAAGAGCTTATAGGCAGATTAACCCCCCTTGCCCTATTACCTACTAGGGACTTATAGGGTCTGTCAGGCCAATTGTAAATGTACCCTACTACATAGTGTACATTATACATGTGAAGGGCCGGGCACATTAGATCTGGACCTGTTCTAGAGTCACAATCCGATGTTTTTTTTTCACATCATGAAAGTGTAAAGGGGAGAAAAGTAATTAGGGAAAGGATCAATTAGCCAACAATTCCCTTATATATATTATAACTCACGGACAACTTCTTAAGGTTGGTTAATTTATTACAAAGCCAAAAACAGCTGAACATAAAGACACCTCAACACAAGAGTATATAAGTACAGAGGAATCAGCATAATGCCAAATCTGCGCATCCAGTTTAGATGATGTAGTGTTATGTCCAGTATAGAGGCCCTAATGTAGACCTGTTCATACATGCCCTAAAATGGACGTATTCATATTTGCCCTAATACGGTCATATTCGTACTTGCCCTAATATGGTCAAAGCCGCATATGCCCTATTACGGTCACAACTGTACATGTCCTATTATAGTCATGATTCCTTATATAGGCATGATCTTTCACCTACATTGGTCCTCACTAGTACACAACGTGCTCTGAGGGCTGAACGTTATCTATTCTGTGGTTTTGAATACAGCAGGGTTTTTCCCAAACACAGGCCCACACTGTACTCATCAATTATGCATGGCTCTCTAGGAATTCACCACCTGCATAATATGTATGTACAAAGTTCACCCCTGACGTCTTCCTCACGTCTAACATGGCCAATGCAAACCATACGAAGCAACCAGAGTTTTCAGGGTATAAATATACCACATCTTACCCCGGTAAAGCAGAGGGAACCGAGACTTCCATGCGGACACACTGACCAGAGACGCTGAGGCTCCTGCATGCAGTCGCTCCAGCTGACAGCGGTCCAACACAGCCCTTT
Source organism: Calotriton arnoldi (assembly GCA_963921515.1). Classification (NCBI taxonomy): domain Eukaryota; kingdom Metazoa; phylum Chordata; class Amphibia; order Caudata; family Salamandridae; genus Calotriton; species Calotriton arnoldi. The sequence goes on from CAWUFW010006083.1 coordinate 1,198,282, forward strand.
CGGGGTGTCCAACTCGAGACCAGGACGGGGTCCCACACTCTCTCTATTCAGGTATGGGGGTTCGACTAAATCCTAGAAGGATTCTTGGCTCTTAGGCTTTTAGACCTACACATATACTAGGTACACTCAGGTAGATCTAGTTAGGCATCGTAGGAGTACGCGCACTTTGCATAATGCTTTTTATATTCATGTATGTATTCATGATTATTGCAATATGGTAGAACTGTTCTATCCCTTCGCTTTTATCGTACTGCTGATAATATATCTCTGCTATTGTCTGCTGGTTTCTGCAGCACATATATTTTACACTAGAATAACAACTGTTCAATAAATACTTATTGAAACGCCCAGACGGTTTATTCTGTGTAACTCTCTGAGAACAACCGAATAAGTAAGCACGAGTGACTGAGCAAAAAGTAGTATATTGTTTCCACGATTCTGAGGAATTTGGGTTGTCATGGTCTAAGGTTGCCAGGAACTAATCTCTCCCCGATAAGAGGAGATTCTAGTGGCACTGTGAGCTAGCTAATGCAAATCAGGCTAACATACGCGGTGGGGGTGCACAGAGCCAGTCTATCACCAAGCCCACGGTTTATGTTATCCAAACGCGCAGGTCCTGCATGGGTACTATAGGAACTACACGACAGTAGCATAAGCAATACAATTAATTCAAGAAGTAAAATACAGAAAATCAGCAAACATGAGTTCAACTTTTCCTGCATTGATGGATGGTGAGTAAAAGCATTAATCTGACCCTACACTAGCACTAAGGTGACATCCCTAAAAAAGCATTTTCAGGAGGAAGGATTAAAGGTGTCAGTACGTGGAGTCTCCCTAAGAAGTCTCTCCACGATCAATGGGTCAAGCAGCATAAAGCTACCAAAGACAGAGCTTGTTCTAAGATGCTCTCTATCTGAAGGCAAGGAAGAAGTGGGTCGCTATCCCTAATTCCAACATACAATTTTTCTCAGGTGGCACTCCCATGGTGCACTTCGGATCACGCCATCAACCCTGGGCACATTCCTGAAGGAAATTCCCCCCGGGACAACGGTGCATCTTCGTTGATACAATTTGTCCTCGGTTCCCAGGCCTTCTCCTGTGTGAAGCACAACGACCTTCCTCTATCAGCTCAAACCACACAATTGTAACTTCTCCTCTCCTGGTGTAACTAGTAAAACAAAGGCATTATCCTATCTAATGAGAGCGCTTCTTTCACCTGCAGCACAAAACGTGAGAAAGAACAAATTCCACAGCACACATGAAATTCAAACTGTTAATTCTAAAGCAAGAGTCTCAGGGGCTACCATTTCAGGCAACGAAATTCAGCTAACATAAGAAGGCATCATGTACGCTTTGCGAGTTCACATAACGTTAAGTCATTTTCAACTAATGCATTTACCTACGTATGAAATAACATAATTAATAAGCACATCTAGTACAGGTATATTTGTCAGTTGCACAACACCAGCTCTTCACATTAATGTTTTCTGCTAGTTACATTCATTTTCTACGTTGATTTTCCATGTTACTTGCCAAGGTCCTAAAATACACCACGTTTCATGTTAATACGTTTCACAATTCTAGCACTTCACGTTAATACAACAAAAGATTATATGCAGGTGCACTCTATGTGTGATTATGATGCACCGCTACAAATGAGATAAGATCTCCGCACTATCACATGTGTTGTGTTTTAAACATAGCATTGGCCTGGGCCTGCTAGCTGAGCCCAGGGCACAGTCACACTCTTACCAATATGTAATGACTCCGTCCTACTGGGTGGAGCCTGAACTACGGTAGAAAAAGGGAAGGAGGCCTCATCCGGAGAAGATAGACAGGGGGTCAGAGACAAGAAGGGCACTGAAACTTTGTGAAAGGGTAAAACATCCCCACTCAGTCCAAGTTGGGAAACACCCCTTACAGCAGTCCTAGGAGACACAATGTCATCCTGATGTGCCCTGGGAACAACCCTCTCTTCAGCTCAAATCAGTACAACCCTTCTCAATCACTGCCAACCTAGCAGACATCCACCAAAGAGCGGCTGAACCAACGCTTCGATTCTGGCTGCAAGGTTTATCCACAACAGGACCAATGTGATTATCCGCCACCTGTTTGTCTCCCTCTGGGTAATGTTCTTTTGACCTGCCAAGACCTTAACTTTCTTCTCCCCAAGGGCTGGGTTTTCCTTTTCCCCTTATTTACGGGTGATTCTAAATCAAAAAGAGAGAAAGTATCCACAACCTGTACCCGATGGCCTGTTACATGCGTGATGTTCTTTGTATCCTCCTCACCTGAGCTCTGATTCATAGTAATAATTGACTTAAGGCTATGGTGTTTGCCACTGGCATGTCTAAACTAACAGGCGTGAATGGGGCACGTCAGGGGCACACGTGGGTGGACGGCATCCACCCACTGTTTTCGCAGGGTGGACGCCGTCCACCCTGCTAAGAAGTTGGGCCCCACTGAAAAATGTGCTGAATTCTTCCTGATGTAATATTCAAACACCGGGACCCATTCAGCAGCGCCTGCAGGTTGTCTACTTTGGATCCGCAACAACGTGCAGGCAGGGAGGGAGCTTTCTTAGTTCAGACTCCTGCTGGGCCCATAACAAAGGCCGAATCTGAGGGGACATCAGGCCTCCTTTTGTTTGAGTCTCCTGGCTGGGAGCAGTCAGGAGCCTCACACCTAGAAGCAAATGCAGCAGAGGGTAAACAAAGGCTCACACCTTGTTAGCACTTCACACATACTTAAGAGAGGCAGCTTTTCACTTTGTTCAGTCCCTGTTTAGGAGATATGCATGCACTGTAAGACTGTCAGATGTGTTGTCTTTCCCAGTATTTACACAAAATAAATAGCGTTTATATAGTGGTTACTACCCCTGAGGAGGCGCTGTAATAATTTAAATATCACTATTTTTTCTTGTAAAGCACTATGGGTAGAGGAAGTTTACGCTGACAAAAGGCAACATTGTTTTATGTGTAGCATACAAAAGTGTGAATCTTCTGCCTAAATCAGGAGGGTTTCCCTGTATACTCGAAATGCGCTTAAATGTACCCATGATAGACATGTTAAACATATATGTGAGAGCTTAAGATCTGATGTCACTTCTTATGATGCCACTTCCTGTGATGTCACGTGCTGTGATGCCACTTGCTTACTGATTAAGAGGGAAGAGGTGTGGCGCAGCGGCCAGGGCAGCTGACTCCGGAACCAAGGGGCTCACGGTTCGATCGCCGACGGCAGATCAGCCCAGCACCATGTGACTCTGGGCAATAACTCGCTTAATCGCCCGACGGCCCCCAGCGCCTTAACACCCTCGGGTAATTGTTTGCGCTTAACAAATACTGGACATTTACATTAACTAGGTTAGTCCCCCCACTTCTTTTTTTAGGACATGTGCCCTGGGCGTGAAGCTGTCCCTGTTTACAGGCGGCCTGAGGCAACATGCAGGCCAAGCGCCTCCTCGACTGTAGTTATCCCTCCCCTCTGTAACCACACCAACAGCAAAACCGGGCGCGCTTTGTAGGCGCAGGCTCCTCCCTTCTCCAATGGGAATCAGTGTGATGGAGTCCCCCGTCAGCCCGCCACAAACAATCCATCAAAGTACTCGTGAGCATGATTCAGTCTTTCACTCGGTAATTCTGATATAATATTCATTGGGAAAGTATAATGCACTGCTTTAAACAAAACACAATAAAAATATGCTTGGAGCGAGGAAGGGCTGAAGGTGTCTCTATTCGCCTCACATATCTAGGCTGACGTTTGAACTGAGGCACAGTGATTTAGGAAACGGGGTTATAAATTTGAGGACGAAAACACACATAGAAATGTGCTTTAAAGTAGACGTCAGGCGGTAAAATGAGCACCACAGCCACAATAAAAGAGTTAGACAACTATGGGACCCTCTGAAGGAACCTGCAAAAGTGATGAGGTGGATCATGACAGTGATGCTGAGGATTGTGTAGGCAGATTTTAGACTTTGATGCATAATGTGACAGTATCCGCCCATCAAAGGGCGGGACGGATAAGGCTATTTGTTAATGAGTTCGTTGTACATCATATCATACCATCCGTTGGATTGACTTTGTAAGCACAGTATTCAACTCAGGGGGTCTCTTTAGAACAATTAATTAGGATCAGGGCCTAACGGTCTTTCTTATGCTATGTTAATAAGAAAAGCAATGAAGTAAAGCTAGATCATTCTGTTCCTAAGATTAACAGGCATGTGTGGTAAATGTAAATAAGTTAATGAACACAGAGGGTTATGTTGGAGAGAGACTTCCAGTCCTAAAGGAGGAACATCCTTTGCACCTATTTCAGGCATGAAATCGAATGCAGCTTAGCACAGTTCGGATAAAAGCAGGTTTTAATGTATGGAGAGGCTACAGGGTTTTTGGGCAATGTTCTATTCCACAGTAACCAATGGAGTTTTGAGTCGACATACTGTAGCATGCTCAAAGATGTCACTCATTACTACAGAGCTAATGTGATGGGCGTTAGGTGTCATTGGGCCATACTGAGGGGATTAGAGACGACAGACTGTGGCTTGCCCAGGTTACATTTCTGCACACATAGCTGCATAAAGCAGGTTTGAGAACTGAAGCAAAGCAAAACGATAGATTTGTGTCAACAGGCACTGTGAGAGGGCGTATGATGGTGGTGTAAAACCTTGTGCAAATATGTCAGACAGCCGCAGGTAACGTGACAGACGGTAATGAGAGGGTCGTTTACATGATGCTTCATCTTGTACAGTGCCTTGGGACCTTGAACAACACCCAGGAATCTGGGTAAACATGAAAGCAGAAATGATTAGTGATGAGGGGGCTCTTGTTTTCCGTACTTATCACTTTAATGACAGTAGGAAATGTTTAGACAAATTCAAGAACTAGATGAGCTGGTGGATGTACTTGTAGCATTTCAGATCTTATTGGTGAAGCCCCTTCGCCACATATTGTTAGTTTTGTCAGAATCCATCATGAAGAAATGAATTGCTAAAATGTAAAAAGCAAGAAACAGAATAAATAAACCGAACAAAAACTTCAACAACAACAAATGTTTCCTGCTTTCAATGAATGCATCTGACCTCAGACAAATAGTTTTTCGGGTGCTTCTAATGTGGGTCATATAGGTCATTCAACTTGGCAGATGGCTGTTTGATTTGTCTTTATTTTCCCTAGAATTCAGAAAGAATATATCAAAGAAGCATACGATAAGGAAATAAATAGATGACACATGCATGTGGCTGGTGGGTGCTATAACCCCCACACTGCGCCCATTCCAGGAACCGTACCATACTTGTGCATCTGCATTACGAACACAGCCAACAGTCATTGCATTTTTGTGGTGGTTGTTGGCCGAGTTTTTATTACTCATTACATACATCATATTTGTACATTCCCCTGGACACCTTCTGGTGGTCAGCGGTCTAAATCATTATCATACATGATCACAAATTAGTTATCACTGTGTTATTGGACACCATAACTCATGGGTCATAAATCATCGGGTGTCATAAATCATTCTGCCGCAACCGGCCATTATTTCGCAGTCATAAATCACTCTGCCTGATCATCATAAATCATCAGCCATAAATCATGGTCATAAATCATCGGAGCTGTCATAAATCATCCTTTCACAATCTGTCATCATTCTGTTGTCATAAATCATTCTGCATGGGCATCATAAATCATCGGCCATAAATCATCGTTTGGCCATAAATCACTGGTTTGTCTTTTGCTCATTTGCATCTCCTAGGGTCGTAAATCACCCTGACAGCTCGTAGATTGTTCTTTGTTGTTTTCCGCGCCCTTTGCAGGTGGGGGTAGCCTCTTCCTCGGAGTTAGGCCCCAACTCGCTACCTTGCTAGTCTCCTTTTGTGCCCTGCCATCTGGCGGGGGCTGGGCTGCGGTGCCGTCTCCGTTTGCTGCCCGATTTTTGTCAGGCGTACTCACCCAGCCGTAAGGCATCCCAGAGTGAGTGGTCCTCCTTCTACACACCACCCTGTTGGTGTGTTTCCATAACCAAACCAATACACCTTTTGTTTCCGCCCTTTTGGTTGGATTTGCGCTCCTCTGCGCTAACTTTTGTGTGTGGGCAGCATCTTTCCGCGGAGTTAGGCCACAGCTCGCTACCTTGCGGGACCCCTTGTGCTCTGCCGGGCTGCGAGTGCTGTCTCCGTTTGCTGCCCCTCTTATTAGACCACTTCACTTAGCCGTAAGGCATCCCAAAGTGAGTGGCCCCACTTCACTTAGCCGTGTGAGGCATCCCAAAGTGAGTGGCCCCACTTCACTTAGCCGTGTGAGGCATCCCAAAGTGAGTGGCCTTACTCCTAGACACCACACGGTGTATCTCCATAGCCGACCATTGTCCCGTCAGCTCTTGTCGTTCTTGTTAGCCTGCGACGCTGCTGTTGTAGGTGTGGGTGGGTGGGATTCGCAATTCGCCGGCGCCGCTCCCCCAGCTCCCTGATGAAAAGGTGAGCTGCCCAGGGGGAGCGTCACCTTATATCCCCTTCCCCCTTTCTCTCTTCCCTTTGTCCTTGGAAGGGGGAAGGGGGAAGGGAGCAGGCCTCGGCGCGTTTCGCCGGGCGGCGCAAACCAGTGCCAACCGGATTCAGCCCCTAGGGGCTCAGGCGGCTGTTATGGTGCCGGCCTCGAGGCCCCTCTCGGGGGCGGCCTCTGCTATAACCCCCACACTGCGCCCATTCCGGGAACCGTACCATACTTGTGCATCTGCATTACGAACACAGCCAACAGTCATTGCATTTTTGTGGTGGTTGTTGGCCGCAGTTTTTATTACTCATTACATACATCATATTTGTACATACCCCTGGACACCTTTTGGTGGCCGGGGTCATAAATCATTATCATACATGATCACAAATTAGTTATCACTGTGTTATTGGACACCATAACTCATGGGTCATAAATCATCGGGTGTCATAAATCATTCTGCCGCAACCGGCCATTATTTCGCTGTCATAAATCACTCTGCCTGATCATCATAAATCATCAGCCATAAATCATGGTCATAAATCATCGGGCTGTCATAAATCATCCTGTCACAATCTGTCATCATTCTGTTGTCATAAATCATTCTGCATGGGCATCATAAATCATCGGCCATAAATCATCGTTTGGCCATAAATCACTGGTTTGTCTTTTGCTCATTTGCATCTCCTAGGGTCGTAAATCACCCTGACAGCTCGTAGATTGTTCTTTGTTGTTTTCCACGCCCCTTTGCATGTGGGGGTAGCCTTTCCCCGGAGTTAGGCCCCAACTCGCTACCTTGCTAGTCTCCTTTTGTGCCCTGCCATCTGGCGGGGGCTGGGCTGCGATTGCCGTCTCCGTTTGCTACCCCGATTTTTGTCAGGCGTACTCACCCAGCCGTAAGGCATCCCAGAGTGAGTGGCCCTCCTTCTACACACCACCCTGTCGGTGTGTTTCCATAACCAAACCAATACACCTTTTGTTTCCGCCACGCCGCCAGGGAGGCTTCCGTCTTCCTGCGGCTCCCCCATCCCTATGTCGTCCCTTGCGCCTGCTGCTGCTCCATTCAAGCGCTAGGCTACCAACCTCTAGCTGTGTTTCGGGGAGGCTGACGTCCGGTAAGCTCTGACGGCAATCTTCCCACAAATGCCATGGTGCTCTGCTCCTTCCTCGCCATTATGCGGTGGGACGCTCGTGTCCTGTTCGGAGTCTTACACCACTGTCTCCTCTCACCATGGGTCATTCATGAAAAACAAAATTGGGAGACAGTCAGATACCGTTTGTGGAGGCATGATACAACATACATTACTTAACTCACATCCTCTACTTTGCCCATGCTCCTGGCAGGCTCCCCCCGGTAAGCACCCCAGCAAAATCAGTGAGCCTGATTGGTATTCACCCGGCTGTACTACCCGCTCCACTGTGCTTAATTCTTACCCTGTGAGGAGGGCAACCCGCGTTAAACTGCCAGAAACGCGCCTTCTCGGTAACCCCAGTGAGCGAGAAACATGATTCTATGCCAGCACCACCACACATTGCACCAGGTTGAACCTCCCGGGTTGGCACACACCCTGGTTTCATGCATCCCTCTCCATTCTAAATGTGTGGTGTCCGTTGGAGGACGGTGACCGCCTGGCAAATATTCAGTATACTATCACTATCTGGCATTGTGGTATAGCGAGGTTGTCCATTGATGCTGGTTGAAAACATAAACCGATACCAGGAATGACATACCAGCCTTTTTTGTAATGCGCGCAGCCACCTCCAAAGAGTTTATTTATTTATTTTTTTCGGTTCTGGGGGCCGTCGGGGAGATTAAGCAAGCTATTGCCCCGAGTCACATGGAGCTGGGCTAACCTGCTGCCGGCACCAGGGCTTGAACCGTGAACCCCTTAGTCCGTGGTCAGGAAGCTTTGGCCGCTGCACCCAACCTCTCCCACGCTCCGCAACTTAGATTTACATTAACTACTGGATGGGTTGAGGGACCTCACTGCGATCTCGAGCTTCAGTGGTCCGGTTAAATTCAGTTGTCGCTTGAGGATTTTATACTCTTTAGTCTTAACTCAGCTGACTTCTGGTGTACCGCTAGGTCACCGCTCACCCCTGTGTAATTTAATATTCAGCTAATCCTCTGGGTATAGACCACAGCACTGTTACACCTGGAGTGTAATGCGTTACTCACAATAATCTGCTTTCGCGACACAGCCTTTTTTCACGCTAAAGTACTGCGACTAAACTTGCGAGGCTGTGACGCGATAGACAGGGGCATCACTGCCTTTCTTTTATGGACTAGCCAATATCTCCAAAGGGGAAACGATCCCTTTATGTACACCCAGGACATAAGGTTACTGCGGCAGGCGGGGGACCTTCGCTAATGGCCCCTATACTCCTGCCCTGAATTTTCTTTTTTTTTTTTTTTTAAATCATCCGGACTCTTGCCAGAAATGTGGAGCTCAAGTACCAATTGCACAACAATTTGGTCATTCCGTGTACTACAGTGCTCCCCGGAAACTATTTATGGCGCTTCACTTTGTACTATAGTGCAGGTGCTGCAGCTGTTGTGATGCGTCACAGCGGCTCAGCACACCTCGCTGAAGGCTGCAGCACCCTTGCTGGGCTCAAAATACTACATGCACAACAATTCGGTCGTACAACAGTGCTCCCCTGCCACTATTCATGGGGCATAACCTTGTACTTAGTCGACCTTCATTTACACCCAGTCAACAACATTGGAGTAAATGTGAAGAGCGTAAATGCTGCTTGCTCACGTTTGCACAATAATTCGGTAATTCAGTGTGCAACAGTGCTCCCCGGCAACTATTGATGGAGCATAACTTTGTACTTAGACGATATTTATTTACACCCAGTCAACACCCTTGGAGTGAATGCGAAGAGCATACTGCTGCTCGCTCACGCTGGCTGGGCTCAAAAACAAATTGAAAACAAGGTCACGTGTACCCGGCCTTTATTTAAATTTATATTTTCTCGTTGCATATTTATATAGCGCGAACTCGACCCGAAGGTATTGGAACGCTTTACATGAGCCCTGTTTTTTACATTACACATTCCGGCACGGGGGGATTAAGTGATTTGCCCAGAATCACCGGAGGTGGACGCGACCTCGGGCACGAACCCTGGTTTCCAGCACCAAAGTCGTCAGTCTAGCCGACGGACCACAGCCTCGATTTATTTATGCACCCGCTTGAAACAATCTGCCATAAAGGCAATTAGATGGGTGAATTCTCTTCCAGTGTTTTTAACTGACATTGCATTGAGGGACCAATCAAATGCAGAACAGCCTTGTCCAAGCCATATTAAGGGACAAACCCTTGTGTCAATATCCGGATCAGTTTTAAAGTTGCAATAAGTGCCACGGGTATACATAGGAGTTAGCCTCGAGCTCGCTGGGCCACAGGGACTCAAGCACTGAGGAGAATCATGAAGCTGAAATGCACTTGGGTTTGCTTGTGCGCCACACGGGGTATGGCCTCGGATTTTGAGCTGGAGTGTCACTTTTTGAGATATGGCTGAGAGTAATTTGAACATGATTCATTCATTTCTGTAAGGGCACAGACAAGCTGAAAAACCATAAAATGAATGAGCCCCAGTGTAATGATCCGAAATTCACATTGATTCAAGCATTTTTATCAAACAGGTCATGCTATCGAAATGAGTCACTCTACTACATTCCCCCGCTCTACAAGCTGAGCTAACTGCCAGCTCGCGCGGTCAGCAGTATAATTAGGCGCCCTTCCAACCTTACTCCCCACCGGAACACGCCTCACCTGCCCCCCTAGAGCAACCTCCCGCAATGTGAAATGGGGGCTCTCAAAGGCGCAAGCCCGCGCAGTTCGTGAAAGCAGGTTTTGACCCTAGCACAAGTTTACAAACAAAGAAAAAACCCGTCTCTGTACTGTGCACCTGTTATTCCTTTTGGTCTCTTGGTGACCACTTTACTCACAAAATGCCAGGGGCAGGCTGGCGGCGGGAGATTGTGTAGCGCGATTACATGCTGAAACGTACACTTTTTTTTTCCTTTTGGGGGGGGGGGTTAAGGGATTTATTTGACCAGGATCGCAGGATGGCATCGTCATTGCCGAGACTCGAACCCAATTTTCCTGCTTCGAGGTCCCCCGCCATAGCCGTTAGGCCAACTCCTCTCCCTTTAGTTGTATCTTTCTGTAGGAGGTCGTGTACTGAACTACTCGAGGCAGCGGGAGCGACAGAACGCGAGCCCGATACGGCTCCCCGCCCTCCTATCCACAACAAAGCCATGCTGCTTCTACAGGGCGGTCTCGCTGCTTTCCGTTCCACCCTGATGCCCCCACCCATGGCACTATCAACAATTCGTAACAAGCTCTAACCAACTGAGCTATCCCAAAGTTATCACCAGTACAGGGATCGAGCCCACAACCTTGGTGTTGATCATCGGCGCTCAGCTAACTCGTCAATACCGGGATCACCCGCCATTTGGGGGCTTTGTGCAAACGCGTGACCCACCGGGCCATCCTAGCAGCCGGGTTTGCGCTTCTCATAAAGACAGTCCAGCAGTGTGCACGATATTATTAGAAGCCATGTCTCCGACCCTTGAAGAATGTGGCCCAGAGCAATTCAAATCACATTACGCCACGTCCACCCATCAATTTTGCAGTGTCTTAATAGCCGTGCTCAACTATCAGCAAGCGGCCTAGAAGCCGTTGTTTTTCTGATACGGGCTCAACTGAGGTAGGGCCCCGCCGCGGTAGCGGCGTTACGTCCAGCCCTCAGCCCGCTCATTTATTTTGGTTATTTTGCATAACTCGCACATAAACCTAGTGTTAAGGAAGTCAGGCAGGACAATGCTTATAACTAGCAATGGTGACCGCAGGAAACGCCTCCTTGAGCCCCTTACCCTGCTACTGCTTTCCGCGCCGCGAGCCTCGTCGTCTTCGCCCGTTGCCTGAGGAGCTGGGGGGGGGGTCGCACCTGCAGCTGTCGACCTCAGTCCCTTCCGTCCCGACCCTCAATGGCCCGGCAGGGGCCGTGCCGTCCTCCGTCTCCCGGTACCTCTCGTGGTAGCTGGGTTTCCTGCCTGCTGGCTGGGGTCCTTCTGAGTCGCGATGGTGGAGCCGGTATTTGCGAGAAAGACGGCTTCCTTATGCCATGTAAAGGGGGCTTGGGTATAAAACCCGGCTATTCGCAATTCGCCGGCGCCGCTCCCCAGCTCCCTGATGCAAAGGTGAGCTGCCCAGGGGAGCGTCGCCTTATATCCCCTTCCCCTTTCTCTCTTCCCTTTGTCCTTGGAAGGGGGAAGGAGCAGGCCTCGCGCGTTTCGCGCGGGCGGCGCAAACCAGTGCCAACCGGATTCGTTCCCTAGGGGCTCAGGCGGCTGTTATGGTGCCGGCCCTCGAGGCCCCCTTCGGGGGCGGCCTCTGCTATTACCATAAAAATCTAGATTGAGGCACACATGTGAGGCACTGCACCTCTCACACAAAAATGTTTCTGAGAAGTGCAAGGTTGGTTGGTCTAATGAAAAGGTGCATGTCTCATGTAAAAAAAAACTGGGCACCAAAGAACAGTTGGAAGTGAGCAGAAGGAGGATGTATATCTGGGTGATAAGCTAGAAAAGGAACATTTATAATAGTTACCAAGAATATTAGACTCTATATTTTGAAGTTGAAAAAGGGTCTGATACCTGTAATTTTGTGGTTAAAAATGAACCCAGCTGTAGGCAAGAAAAACGAGAGAAGAGGGCATGAAGCTTATGTCAAAGTGGGAAAGAGCTTGACTGAGACACTACCTAAAAGTAAGGCTGGGCAGTTTCCAAAATGAAGTCACATACCTGTAACCGAGAACTGCTCATTGTGCAGTCTGATGAGCACAGGTTTGTGGCTGGAGACAAGTGGTATGATGCGGTCTAGAGATGTCCTGTTCCAGAAATGGTGGGCCCGCAATTTTAGGAAGTCAAGCATGACTCCAGAGAGCCGGAAATATTGACCAGTAATGTGCAGGCCATCATGTTTATTGAGGGCATCACCTGAGACTGCAGTGGCCAAAAGCAGGTGTAGGCCTGTTGTCTCCCCTGAATTCTACTGTCTCTCTCTGGTACTTGCGGACTAAAAAGAGTTGAGGAATTGCATGTGTCACTCCAGTGAAACCTGCCTCCATCTCACCTATTATACAAGGATCAGTGAAAACTTGTGGCTGATAGGGGAAGAGAGCAGTAAAAATAAGAGAAGGAAAGCACAATCTAAGAAAGAGAAGGATTGAAAGCCAGATCATTATGTAAACAGGAGTAAAGTACAAAAGAAAAGCTAAAAGGAGGACAGAGTTTTAGATACAAGACATTTAAAAAGAGAATATGTACTGTATATGTGAAAATGCAAAGACAAAGGGGAAATATTAGAAATAAGAGGTAGACAGTGGAACAGAGAGAAAGACTGTAAAAGTGAGAAAGTCAGAAAGTGTAATGTGAGATGGTGGGAAATTGAAATAAACACAAACATGCATTTTTTTGTGGGTAAATTAATCAAAGTGCTTGAATTTATACATTATACATACAACACCTCACTGACTAGTTAACAACAGCCTGCTGCTTTAATGAACGAGGTGTTTTTTTTGTTTTTTTTTAAGTGTGTGCAAGATGACTAACTTGTTTACTAATGTTTGCAAATGTATGCATTAGCAAGTTTGTGCAACAAAATGCCAAAGGGGCGGGTGTTGTCAGTTGTGAGCACCGGGCGGCAGCTGCTGGGTGCTTGTGGAGACAAACTGTCTTTGTGAAATTCGCACGGGCGAGTAACGCAATAGCCAGGTGAGTTAACCTTACCACCATCAGTATTGTGAATCAGTAAGGCCAGTCACCTATTCTTGAAAATAAACACCCTAGAAGAGAGTTCGCATACCCCAAGTACTTCAAATTTTTTAAATGAATGTCCTGGGCCCAAATAAGACGATGGAGTAAAACAATGTGTTGCACAGAGTCCCTGTGCATGACTGGTTTTCAAACACCACTTATGGAAACTAGGGGCATATTACCAAGGATTTGCGATAATTATCGCAAAGCACGCTTAGCGCTGTTTTTTTTATCGCCGGCTATCGCTGGATTTCATCGCGGAGATAACGCGTTATTATCAACGCTTATCTAGAAGGCGATAAAAAAATTCAGCGATAGCGGCGAAACCCAGCAATAGCGCAAGAAATCCAGCGATAAATTCACTGCGCTAATGAAAAGCTTGCTAATAGGCAGGTGAGGACTTAACCTTACAATCCACCTCCCATTGACAAGATGGTTAAGTCAAGTTTAGCGCGACTTTTTTTATCGCTTCGCGGGCATTGATAATAGGGGGAAGTTGTTTTTGCGACTGTTTGCAGTTGCTTTTAGTTGGGAACCCCTTCTTTGCATGTCATTAGCGATAATTATCGCTGACATGCAAAGCGGCAACAAAACGGCCGCTATCGCCATTAAGCTGTCGCTAACAGCTGTTAGCGACAGCTTGCTAATAGGGCGATAAAAATATCGCCGATTTATCGGCAAAAAGTGCCGCTAAAGTGGCGATACTGCCCTTGATAATATGCCCCCTAGTCCTTTAAAATAACTACCCAATGGGCAAAACCGCAGGTAGTCCATACACTACAGAATAAATCATTCATTACATGTTGGTTGAGTGAAAAGGGGAATGTCCTCCTATCAGATTTAAAAGGATCCAGCAAGACCGGCAAGTTTGGTCTGACTGGTCAGTAGGATGGTCTTGGGCCACCAGTAGCGACGGCCTAAATATATATCCCCCTGAAATCCAAATAGGGCCAATGACAAGAATTACCAGTCCCTTCATAATTCCAGCGTCCTTGGGAACACCACAGACATAACCCTCCCTTACCGCACCAGAAGATATTTCAGCTGTTGTCATCATCATCAAAGGTCTTTTTTCGGGTACTAAAAACACCCATAACAGTCCAATAAAATAATAAAATCATCACGTGTAATAAAACATACAATATAAATAAATCTCAGTAAAACCATGTTAAATTCATGACATTTAACACTTGACAGTAAATCCATACAGCCTTATACAGAATGCTTTGGCACTGTATTTCGTGGAGGTATCAGTCAAAAGGCCTGCTGCTTCTTGATCAAACAGCTAACTTCAAGAAAGACCCCACATGGTAACAACAACCAGCGTCTGACAGTTGCTGAAGGTATTTCAAAGCTCCTCTGTACTGCTGAATGTTGTCTTTCTTTAGCAATTGAATTAAAAATTGTTTGGTGTAGTGCCCATACCATTTGCAAAATATGAAAAAGTGCTGCAGGTACTGAGGGGAACTATCGTTGCACAGGCCTGGACGCGCTAAAACGTTTTTGAAATATCCAGGTGGGAAAGAAAGTAAAAAGATGACTGTTCTTGCCCTAAATCGAAACAATAAAGATCTTTCCCAGCGACCTCTTGTTATGAGTAGGTATTTCTCCGGACCGCACGGCGACTTTAAATACAAATAAGTCAAGAAAAAAGATTATTTTTCGTTCTGCAATGAACTGTGCCAAGCGTGTTGGTTCCAAAAATGTATTTTTTAATAACTTTTTTTTATCAGCCCTTTGGCTGCAATTAGGGTCATTAAAGTGATATCTGCCCTAACTTGAGAAAGGTTTTCTTGACATATGCGAGCCAGGGAATTCTGAGACCCTTGTGTAGGAAAGACAATCTTTAGAAATTAGCTGGTTCAAGCTCACTTCCTGGTTCTGCCATATAGCAATCCATAAAATTATGGGGCTTACTTTAATATGGTCCTCACAATATCTAAGTCCTAATTCCTCATGGCAGATATCAAAAGAAGTTGTGGCAAGGGTGGATATGTGCCTTCTGCAAAAGCAGTTTCCCTCCACTTTAATAGCTGTACTGCTAGCTGTCCCCAAATCCCAGCTCCATAGATTGTGGCAGGCACATCAGGCACACCAGGCACAGATGCTGTTTTGTAAATTTGTTGGATCGGTATTAATGAGCAGCCCCCAGGTAGGCGGGGTATATAGAAAAGGGCTCCGACCACTTTAGAACGCTTCAAATGTAAACTCCAAAACAAAAAAGCTGTTGGTCCTTTCTAAGCACCTACTATCAAGTGTAAGAGTTGATACACTAAGGCGTGTAGGGCCACAGGCCGTAACATATGATTTAGAAACTTTAGTAAGTCTAAACCAGGCATAAACTGGGGAGTCTTATTCCCAGGTGTATCTTCCAAAGTTTGGAGCAATTTACACAGTCAAAAGCTGTGGACAGGTCCATGATTGCAAGATACAAAGGACAGTACTTAGTGATGGTATACTTGCCTATTAAAAGATTCAAATTTAGACATTGATCTGCTGTCCCCAAACGTTCTCTAAAGCGGTACTGACAATTATTCAAGATGGAGTTTTTAGAGGCCCATTCACAGATCCTGCAGATCCTGTCTTGGTGACCCTGCCAAGAATTTTGACAATGGTATCAATAAGAGAAATTGGTCCATAACATCAGGAGTCTGAACATTGGGCAAAACTATAAAAGAAGCTGGTCCGCAATGGTGCCCATAGATCGGAATTGCATTTAACCAAATCTATTGGGACCCTGAGTGGACCGGTGCTTTCCCATTAGGGCTTTGCTGAATGGCCTCTGTACCCTCACTTAAGGAGTTAGATTAACTGCAACTCTACGCCAATACGGAAGCTCCTGAATAGATGTACAAGAAGTCTTAGAGAAGTAGATTTGTGTAAATGAGCCACTCAGGCTACACAAGAAGTATTGCAGCTAACCAAAGGAACAGGACCACTTAGCATCCTGATAGAAGTTACAGTAGCCCAAAAGGCCTTCATTTTATTTGGGATGCTGCAGTAACTAAATTATCCCAGTTCTTGATATTAATCTCTAAGCAACTACTTTTGACAGCTGTTTTATACATCCTGTGGGATGCTGCTACTTTCTTGGTGTCTACAGGTTTTGTTCCAAAAGCTTTCCATAGCTGCCTATTTGCTGTGGAGAAACCTTTATTAAACCACTGAGGTGTATCACGTTGATTCCTTATGGGTTTAAAAGAGCATGTTTAACATGAATACATGGTTCTTTGAACAAACAGATGACTAACTGCCTCCCTCTCGCGTACTCCTTGTTATCCTTAATTAAAGATCCTAGAAACTGGGGAGGATTTTGTAGCCTCCAGATGAGCTTACACCCATCAGAGGAGGGTTGAGGACTGTGGTCGCAGCCAAGGAACTAAGGGGCCCATTACGATGGCGGGCGGAAGCACAACCGCCGTGCTGGCGGATGCAAAAACCACCAGTTACAGCCGGCACGCAGCAGTCCACACGCCCGCCCAATTACGATGCGAAAAGTAGGCCAAACACCGCCGGCAAGCCAGCAACACCGTCCGCCATCAAAGTGCGCCCGTACACGTAGCGGCGCAGCCCAATTGACACACACCGTCCGACGAAACACGTCCCGCCCGGCGTATAAATTACGATGCCGCAAACAAACGGCTCCCACGGCCAAGAGATACCGTACGACAAACCGAAGCGGTAACACGGACGCCGAGCACGGACAACGAAGAAGCGGCTCCCCGAGCATGAATCCAGCACTGCAGGCCCTCCCCATGCTCCTGCTGATGCACCACCAAGGACGCAACGTACCGCGGAGACGCAGGTAGGCACACACACAACAAGTGCACGCAAACAGCGCACACAGTGCAAGGGCGGAAAAGCGGACACACCCCCACCAGCGCGTGTACACAACACATCCACCATTGCATCCACATATGACACACAGGCCAAATCGTAACATCGCGTAACACATGTGTACACACCACCTGGGACTAGGAACCAACGACCCCGTCACGGCCCCAAAGCGGCGATGACGCCGCCACACATGCGCACAACGCAGAGGCCAACCGCAGCGCCATGCATGCGTCGCACACAGACACAGGGACACAACCAAGCAGCACACACATCAGCCCAACCCCGAACGCACATGACACGTGACAGGCCTGCCACAGACATGTCCCCAACGCCCAATTCACGGACAACACCCAACGCCACACAACCGACGCACACATGTCAGTGAAGTCACGCAACAGCAGGACACACCCCAGTGTAACAAACATGGCGTAGCACACAGCGGCAGCAACACCAACT